>CM057452.1:189085000-190335000 GCA_016271365.2 Neoceratodus forsteri
GGGAGCTCCTACGAAGGATTCCCATCCGGATATCAGCTTGCCACTGTGGAGATCACACACTCTAATGAATCCCAAGTTATGTGTGGCAAGAAACTACCAAGGGTCATGTTCTAAGAGTCTTAGGACCACTCTGATGGGTCCTTAAAGCGGTCCTCAAGGATCCATGAGTTAGGCCAAAAGTTGGCAGAAAAATTGACTATGGACTAAGAGCCAGTGTCTTTTGGGGCTCTTCTCAGATTAATAAAAGTCCATGCAAGTCCCTTTGGAACTAGTTCAAAGAGGGCTAAATACCCCTACTGAAATTCTGGATAGGGACGATTCCCTGGGGGTCACCTTCCCAGTGGTCAGTGCCATCATGTGATTAGTTCTGGAGTTTTAGCTGCATCCAGCATCCTGTGCAGCACCCTCGGCTGATATAGTCCACATGTGTTCGGTCCCTACGGGCACTTCATCCAGTTTCTCAGACCACCCCTCTACTGAGGGGTCAATGACGATTTTGTCTTAAGGAAAACTGGCAATGTTGGGGACATGGACACTCTCCCTGACAAGGAGTACAAAAGGCTTGACCATGCAGCGAAAAAGGTATATGCTGCATCTTCCCTGGATCTCTCTCACAGGCGCTATGCCCTGATGATGTCCAACATCGAACATTCCCTGATAGAAGTGTTAGACCATGTCCTATTTGCTGCTATGTAGATGCCGGTGAAGATATCAGAGATCAGAGTCAAGCGCTGGCTAACAGTAGCTCCAGACGGCCTTAGATATTGGCAACTCTTATGCCCATTATATGGCAGTAGCCCTTGTGATGCGTCGCAGGGCCTGGGTGTGGATTTCCACCTTCATGGCGGATACCCAGCACAAATTGGCCAGTGTTCCCTTTTTGGGCACCGACCTTTTTGACCCAGGATTGGAGTTGGGTGGTATCTCATAAAGACTGAGAAATCCAATGCCACCCTGTATTCTGTGACTTCCTCGCAAAAGGATCAGAAGGGTCAGAATCGGAAAAAGAAGCTCTTTCAGTTTCAGCGCTTCTACTCGCAGCAGCCCCAGCAGGAGCAGTCCTAGGCTTGGCACCCCAAGACCAAGTTCATTGGTCAAGGTCCCAAAAAGGGTAGGGGTAGTGATGCTTCTCTAGCAACAGGTGCCGGTGTCCCTCCAAAGCTGCCCAGTGACATGTTGGGGGGGGGGGTGACTGACTCTCACCCAACCAATCCCTGCCTCAGCTCCCCTTTTGGTAGGGGGGAGTAGAGCTTTGCCATTTGTGGCACAACTGGGCCATCATTACTTCAGACAGATGGATACTAGAAGTGGGCATAGGGTTGCCTCTCGATTTCGAGTCTGTCCCGCCTTACCGGCCCCATGTACCAAGGGAATACATGGAGTCCCAGTACACACTGTCTGCCTTCTGGGAGAACATTGCTCGGCTCCTTGAGAAAGGAGCCATAGCCCGTGTCCTAGACTCCATGGCAAATCAGGGTTTCATGTCCAGGTACTTTCTGGTTCGGAAACAGATGGGGCTGGTGCCCCATACTGGATCTTCACAATCTGAACCAATTTCTGAGGAAGTGCAAGTTCAGGATGGTCACACTGAACCAGATAAATACCATCTCTGGAGCAGGGCATGTGGTTCTGCTCTCTGAACCTTCAGGACACCTTCTACATTCCAGTCTGTCCCACTGGCAGTACCTCTGTTTCTGTGCAGAAGGGGTTCTGTTCCAGTTCCAGGTCATGCCCTTCAGCTTCTCATTGGCTCCCAGGGTCATCACCAAGTACATGGCTTTGGTGGCTGCATTCCTGAGATGCTGAGGAATCTGAGTCTACACCTTCCTGGATGACTGGCTGATAGCCGGGCTGTCCAAGGAGGCTGTGAAGTGGTCCTGGGACCTGGCCCTCCAGACCTGCCAGGACTTGGACCTTCTGATCATCCCAGCCAATTCTGAACTCAACCTTTCGCAGGTGTTTCACTTAATGGGGGTAGAACTAGACTCCCTTTGGGCCACAGCCCCACTCCATGTGGACCAGGCATCAGATATTACCTCCTTTGCTCAATTATTTCAGGTTGGGTGGTTGCGCCATCCCCAGGACTTCATGCGGCTACTAGGGTACATGGCATCCTGCACCAGCATGGTCAGATGGGCCTACTGGCAGATGCACCACCTGCAGTGGGAGCTGGGCAACCATTGGTCTCAACTCCTAGGTCGCCTGGACCAGCTGGTCACAGTGACCCCAGTCAGTGTGGCATGCCATCCAGTGGTGGCTCATCCCAGAACATCTGGAGGAAGGAGTCCCATTTGTCCACCCAGAATCAACAGTCACCCTGACAACTGATGCACCTCTGGTGGGATGGGGAACGCAGTGGGTAACCACACAACCCATTGGCTCTGGAGCCTCAGGGAATCCTGTAACCTCATCAACCTACTGGATCTCAGTGCAGTACAACTCACTTTGATGGAATTCACTCCATTTGGCTGTGGTCAAGTTGTGCAGGTCCAGATGGACAATACTATGACCATGTATTACTTGAACAAACAAGGTGGCACGTACTCCCTTCAGCTCTGCCAGGATGCTCTCCACACCTGGACCCTCGTGTGTAGCTTGGATCCAGATGTCCTGCCAGTCTATGTAGCGGGAGCCTCCAACCAGCTGGCAGATGCCCTCAGCCAGCTGGACAAGACATCCCACGAGTAGTCTCTGCATCAGGAGATGGTTAACCACCTATTCTCCCTGTGGGGCACTCCTCTGGTTGAGCTCTTTGCCTCCTGGGAGAATGCAAAGCTGAGGCTGTTCTGTGCCCCCCCCCCAAAATAATGCAGGACACTGATGGAAGATGCCTTTAAGGAGGCCCTGGACCTCAGGCCTCCTCTACACTTTTCCACGCTTTCCTCTGATCTACAAGGTGTTGGTCAATCTATGGAGGGGCAAGATGCGGTAGCCCTGGACTGGCCCCGCTGGTTAACTTGCTGGATGTCTTTAAGCTAAGCTGCTCCCACCCACCCAGGTGTTATACTCCTCAACTCCACCCTGCGATGTTGTGCAGCAAGTAGTATGTGGTGCACAACCTTACAACCCACCTGACCTCTCCTGGCAAGTGCCACACATTCCCTGTTTCCAGCATGTAAGATCTGACATTGTGGAGTGGAGCTGAGGAGTATACCACTATGGTGGGTGGAAGAAGCTTGGCTTAGACATCCAGCAAGATGCCAGAAGTGTGGATGTGCACCATATACCACACCTTGAACTACTGTTACAGGTGAGTAACCCTCATTTCTAGGGGCGTGGATATGGTACACTAGCCACATTCTGGCAGTTCCACTGGAAGGGTGATGACTGGCCACAATGTTCCTCAAGCTAAGCTCTGCTATGACAAAGTCTGACCTCTCCTGACTGTACTGTTTCCTTTGTCTACGACTAGTCCCTTTGCCTCAGGGACCATGCTTAGCTAACCTCTTGTATAGATCACATTACACTGATTTGCTAATATATCTGTACCTATGTTACTATGTTTTTCCCCCACCCCACTTAGCTAACATTTTGTGTAGGCCACATCACCGTCTGATATCTGATTATCTATGCACTCTGTAACTGCCTTAATGTATCTTGTCTTTTTGTAACTGACATGGAGCCTTTGGAAACGAGTCTATGACTCAAAGGTTTGTAATTCCGATATTCTAAATAAATAAAATAAGCTTCTCCCACCACCCAGGCAGATATAAGCCCTGACTCATTTTCCTACAGAGCACCTCACTGGTTTAATACTCTTCATAGTGATATAACTACCCTACCTAAATTGGGACCATTCAAATTGAAGTTACGCCAACATCTCACGACCAACAGTTCTTGTGACTACTTCACCTGAGACTCCCATCTACTAGCATTCAGTCTTCTCCTCACAACTGGATAACCCTGTATCTCTGCTGCTACTGCTATAATTCCAAGGCTACCCCCCTTTTTGCACTTTTGACAAGGTCCCTGGCTACTCACCGTCCACCTCACTCCCCCTGCCCCTACCCCTCCCACACCAGCTTGACAAGGCGCATGGCTGCCACCTCCCTTTCTTACCCCACTGCGAGACCTCAACCCCTGTCCATCCCCCCAGCACCAGCTTGACAAGGCCTATGGCTGCCACCTCCCTTTCTTACCCACTGCAAACCTCACCCCTGTCCACCCCCCAGCAGCAGCTTGACAAGGCCTATGGTGCCACCTCCCTTTCTTACCCCACTGACAACCTCACCCCTGTCCATCCCCCAGCACCAGCTTGACAAAGCCTATGGCTGCCACTACCTATATTTTTTTTATGCCATCTTTATCCTTCCCCCTCTCATTTAATCTTTCATCCTATTAGAATGATAAAATTGCATAGAGATACATATATATTTGCTCACTTTATTTTACTGTTTTGGAAACATTGTACTTTTACCCCTTAGTATGTTTTGTTTCTCCTCCCCACTGACGTTGAACCTTTGTAAATGAGCTGTCTGTGCTCAGAGATTTTGTAATCCAAGAATGAATAAATCCTAAAATCCTCCCAGTGGCATCAGATCTTTCTTTCTGCTGAAAGAACAGGTCACCTCCTTCGTGCTCTGCTTAGGATTTGCTCTGTGCCATTGGTGAACTGTTATTTTGAAGCTTTTGAAGTACTTTATTGCTTATTCACAGTTTCATCAACTCCATCTCCTGATCTGCAATGGATCACAAGAAGCCTGTATTTAAAGAGCCCGTGTTGTAGTCCTGAGTACGTGATAGATTGTTTCTTTAGAAGTTTTGTTATTATGTGGTATATTGTTTTTGTTTAAAAGGGGAGTATCTAGATGTTTTTTTCAGCTCAGTTTGATACTCCTCTTTGTTTTTACCTTTTCCCACGTTTTATCAACCACAGTTAGTGAAGAATGTATGACATCATTTATAGTCAATCCTCGTGCCAAGTGTAGTGCTGTGCTTCGTGTGCTGCCACAGTCTCTCAGTGAAAGGTTGTTTTACCCCCGTTTGTTCTCTTCATGTAGAGTGTACACTGGAAAGGATATTGTGTGGTACACGAGGCTGACAACCTGTAAATCTGTGAAGTCACAACTCATACTCTGTGTTAATTGACATTAGCCATAAAGGCGGAAAAATCATCTCTGCTGTGGCATGTTACAAGCTTTTTTCAAGTGGTGATCATTGAGAAAAGCAATCATGATTTCTGAAAACCATGTGTTCCTGTTTTTTTTTTATAGAATTTAAATATGCCCACCCCCACAGGCAAAGACCCACCTCCCTGCTCCCATCCTGAATGGTGACCGACACAAGCTCTCTGCCTTCCAGGAGTGCCAGCTGCAGGATGAGCTGTCAATGGGTGGCAGTACTGCAGAACACTCTTTCAGTCCAGGCTCCGACTTGAGGATGATATGGTGAGGGGGTATGGGGGGGCTAGAGATGTTGGTAGCAGAGTGGTGACTCACTGCTTGGTGTGTGTGTGGGGGGTGGATGAATCTGCTACTCTTTAGGTATTTGTAATTATAGGGGCAGCTCTATTCTAGTGAGCGGGCAGACCACCAGCGAGTCATTCAGTTTTTCTTCAGTTGCAAATCAGAGAATGGGAATGCTGTCCACTACACCACCAGGGAATCAGAAATTCATTTCAAGGGGAGATCAGGGAGTGGAGGAGGGGGGAATTTTGCAAGCACGGACAATAAACGGCATTCATACCTTAGCCTAAAAACAAAAACAAGGTGCTGCATCAGCATGTGGTCTGAAAACAAAACAAAATGGTTATATTAAATGCATGCTGAAAATAGAAACTAGAGTTAAAAATGGACGTTTCGTCCATAGGTCTTCAGGAAATATCTAAAAGAGAAAAAGCAAAATTAATTTTGCTTTTTCTCTTAGATATTTCCTGAAGATTTACGTTCGAAATGTCGATTTTTAACTCTATTTTCTGTTTTCAGCGTGCATTTAATATAACCATTTTGTTTTGGATGCATACCTTAGCGATGCTTTTTTTTCAAATGGTGATCACAGAAAATAGTAACCTAGATCATTCAAATGTTTGTTTTTTGTATTTTGTATGAAGAATTTTCCATGATACCATCACTACCTTTTTTCCCTTTTTTTTATTTTAGTGTAGTACCATTTCACTATTTTTACTGCCAACTATTACTGCATTTTGTAACTCAGGGTATAGAGTGTATGTGTGTGGGGGGGGGGACCACCACCAGAGTAAAATACTGCTTCTGTGTACTTGGTTATCAGGGATAACAATGGATGCTCTCAACATCACCAGGGAAAACATACCCTGTACTTCAAGGGGAGATCGAGGAAAAGATGTGGTTCCACTAGACCACCAAGGATGTATACCTCTTGTGCGAATACGAGATCATGCATAGGGTAGGGGGGTCCGCTACACCATCAGGCAAGCGCATTTTACTAAGGCAGTCTTGGGGTAGGGAGGGGGTCTGCTGGAGCAACAAGGAAACACAATTTAACTCGCCGGACAGTCAGGGAGAGGGTCGGTGGGTCCGCTACACCACCAAGTAAACTAAACTTACATGTTTTTTTCATTGTCAGCTCCAGCATATATTGGGAGAGGGCGGGGGTTGAGGAGGGGGGCACAAGACAAAGCCAATGTTACGCATTGATTGGTTAAAGCAGTAAACAGCAAATAAATATTATGGAAACCCTTTAGAAAACAAAAGAAAAAAACTCTGTGCTTCTACAAACAGCAGTACATGACGTACCATAGTAAATTTTGATGCCTGCCATCTAGATCTTCATTACTGCCACCTTCCACGCCTTCCTCAGACACCTCGCTTGATCCGTCTGTGGTGTCTGGGAGAAAAGGCTCAAACTGGTAAGGCAGAATGACAGGTTGATAATCCAAACCAATGTCTTCTTCACGGAGATGATCCCATTTCTCTGTCTTATTCTCAAAATTGTTCGCAACACTGTCAGAGCTGTCCCCTTCTAAACGATCAGCAAACTCCATGGCCTTGCACAAACAACGAGGACAATTAACTCATAAGATGCACAACATATGATGTCATATCAATGGCACACTCACTCAACTATTTCAGGCAGGAAACTAAACTAGCTTGTGAGGCTTAAACATAAAAGCAGTGACTGGTCTGCAAACTGCTATTTAGACACAAATGTAAATAACCACAAATATGTACAGATCATTACCGAACTACTGTAACACATACTGGTGTAACCCCCCCCCCCACAAATGAGGGTTCCTGAAAAGTCTTGCTTGAGCTTGCCTAAATGCTCACTGACAGGCTGGTGTCCTGCACTTTAGCAGTTTAAATGTGATTGTCAGAGAGTGCCTGTATAGCCTCTGTATACTGTCTCTTTAAGAGCTGCCTGGATTGCAGTCATAAGTAATCTGAAAGGGAGCTCTGTTGAAAGATGTAACTATTTGCTGAAAATCATTTAGAGTGATAATGATAATGTAGTTTGTCTAACCTGCCTTCTTTGCAGCAAGGACTGTTTTGTTTATCTCCACTATCTTGGTCCTGGACTGCCGAATTGGACCAGTACTAGTGGGACCTAAAATGGAGTCAGACTACAGGAGCTGTCTGGAGTCAGAATCTGTAGGAATTGTAGTTTGGGGCTTTTGGCGCCTTTTTGCACCTGAAGGGGGAGCTCCTGTTGTGACTGACAGATGAATCAGCCAACCAAACCTTTTGGATCTTGGGGACATTCCCAGGCTTGCTGGCAGTTGAGTCAGATCTAAGTTGGGAGCTGAAGAAGCAACAGCTTGAGACAGTCAAGCAGCTGTCCGAGTAGTTTTGCGCAGGAGAACTGTGGAAAGGCCTGAGTTGTGGCCTGCATGTCTGCCTACTGCACCTGAGAGGGAGAGAAGAGAATTAATTTGGACTAAATCCAAGATTGTGAGAACAAAGTAAACCACTGATTTTTTTTACCAGGCTCATACCTGAAGAAGACTGAAGATTTTGCTGAATGCAATTGGCCTGTCAGGATTTCCAGCTGCTTTTGAATCCCCGGTTTGTGCAGAAACTTTGCGATCGTGACCGGAGAGCGGTTTGCCTGGTACAGTAGAAATTCTCTACATGTAAATGTGCTGTGAGTTGTTAGTGGGTCATGATTTGGTTCCCCACTATGTGATCTGTGTTCTGCTTGCTGGAAGCTGTATCCAGCCCAAAATGGACTGTAACCGAATTTGTCTCCATTTGGCTAGGGCCGTGACACACTGGCCCAACCAGACTACCCACTGCTCAGAGAAAGCCATCGATGAGACACCTACCTGGGGATCAGTCCCCTGCTCCATGCTTGAACAGGAACAATGCCTCGATGAATCGTGTGGGCCCTGCCTCTCTTGGCACTCCAGATCAACCACCTGCAGTCTCAGTTTTTGTCTAGCCTGTGTCCAGTCTTGGGTATCGTGAGTAATCATCAGGGTAGCTCCGTGCAACAACAGCCTAATCCAAAAGTGTGTCATCTGATTGTCTTGTTGTTTTCTTTTCACAAACTGAGCCCTCCGGCTCCAGATTACAATTAGTGTGTGTGGTGCATGTTGTTTTCTTCCATCACAGGGCCCCAACCAGCTGCAACATTCCAGGCTAGCCCACCGTTCTCCATCTGGGTACGCAGTGTATGTAATGTTTATGGTCCCTGAAGTATATGCATAACAGTTTGATTGATACAGCCTTTAAGCAAATTAACCTGATTACACCCCTCCCTTAAGTCCCTTAAATAAATCAGTTCTAACTTTTTTTTGCATTTACCCTGACTGTGGTTCCAGTTTGTGCAAGAGTACTATACTACTGTTATTGGCTGTGTATAATCTTGTTTTACAGGGGGTCCCCAGGGTCGAGCCAGAGGAAAGCCCTGGTGGTAAGTGCAAACAGTGTGGGTACTTGTGTGGTGTATCAGGGGTATTGTGAAAGTGATTATTGTGTATTGTTCCGGCCACTAGTAAGGAAAGAGGGGGAGCTACAGTGTCCCGGAGGGCTGTGCCCAGGTTAGCTTGACCACTACCAACCCTGACCTCCGGGTGGAGGCACTCATTTCAGAACTCGGGCCCCTTAACTTGCTACTAACGAAGCAGGCAGGGGTAGTAGCCCTTGGGATAGCGCCACCTAGGTTTTACACTAAAAAAGTGCAGTTGTAATCAGTGACAGAGGCTCTTTAAGTTTGTGTTCAGTGTTCAGATGTTGGCCACTGATCCGCAGCAGGGGCAGTTTCAGTCCTGGTGCCCCAAGAAGTCTGGGGGTCAAGATCTGAAAAAGGGATGGGGCAAGGGGGTAGTGGTGCCTCTCTGGCTGTAGCCACCAATCCCCCTTCACAAAGCCTTCCCAGTGATGGGTCATCCCTCCACCTGTCCTGTCCCCAACTGCTCTTCTACTCTGAGGCAGGCTATGTTTCTTCTTGCCATGTTGGCCCACTATCACAGTGGACAAGTGGGTGTTAGACATAGTGGGCAACATTGCTGTCTCAGTCTCAAGACTTGTTTGCCTTTACGCCTTCATGCACCTCCAGAGTCCATGCTGTCTGCCCTCAGGGAGGACATTGCTCAGCTTCTCACAAAAGGACCTATAACCCATGTCCCGGACACCCTGGCGGGTCAGGGTTATGCGTCCATGGAACTTCCTGGTCCCAAAACAGATGGGGCCTGGCGCCTAATATTGGATCTTCACAGTCTTTACCAGCACATACAGAAGCACGAGGTCTAGATGGTCACTCTGAGCCAGATTATACCATCTACCCTTAAGATGCACCTGGCAGCCATCTCAGCTTACCGGGCGTGGTCAGTGGCACAGGAGAAGTTGGTCGGGTGCTTTTTCAAGGGCTTTGACCACTTGTTCCCTCCTGTGCATGATCCACCTCCACCGTGGGACTTGCTGCTGATCCTGGCTGTGCTCATGGGTATGCGCATTCGAGCAGACTTGATAGACCTCTAAGCCTTTATCTCCTGGCAAATTTCGTATGTTCGTATCCCTGGAGCAGGGCATGTCTGTCTGCTCCTTGCACCTCCAGAATGTGTTCTTCCACATCCCTGTCTGAAGGTCCCACCACTGGTACCTATGGTTCTGAGCAGAGGGGATCTTGTACCAGTTCCAGGTCATGCCATTCAGCTTCTCCTTGGCTCCAAGGGTCTTCTCCAAGTGCATGGCAGTGGTGGTGGCCCAGCTACGATACTTAGGGGTCAGAGTTTACCGGTGACTGGGTGATTGCTGGCCCCTCCAGAGAGGCTGTAGTGAGCTCCACAGACCTGGCTGTCCAGAGCTGAAGACTTGGGCTTTTTGGTAAACCCAGAAAGTCTGAACTGGTACTGAAGCAGATGGATAAGTTCAGCAGAACTAGACTCCCTGTGAGGGGAAAGGCCTGCCTCCCGGCAGACCAAACACAGGATCTTACCTCCTTTACCCAGTCATTTTAAGTTGGGATCTTGTGCCCGGCCTTTGATTTTCTGTGGGTGGTAGGGTACATGGCAGATGCACCCCCCTCAGTGGGAGCCGGGCCGGCAATGGTCCCAGCATCTTGTTGTGGGATGCCATCCAGTGTGACTAGTCCTGGAACACCTAGAGGGAAGGAATCCTGTTCGTCCATCCAGAGCCAGCCATCATGCTGATGATGGACGTGTCTCTGGTAGGGTGGGGAGCACACCTGGGAGGGACCACAGGACCCACGGGTTATGGTCACTCAGGGAGTCCAGTCACCACATAAACCTGCTGGAGCTTTGTGCATTGCAGCTGCCCCTCACGAAATTTGCTCCGATGATCAAGGGACAGGTTGTTCAAGTCTAGACAGGCAACACCATGACCATGTTTTCCTTGAACAGAAAGTGTGGCACACACTCCTTTACCTTGTGTTGGGAGGCTGTCCATACTTGGACCCTCGTGCGCAGCCTGGATGCAAATCTCCTAGCAATTCACATCGTGGGAGAGAACACCAGCCAGGTGTTGGAGAGATGTTGCACGAGTGGTCTCTGCATCAGGTGGTGGTGGACCACCTGTTTTTCCGGCAGGGCTCACCCTCAGTGGACCTGTTTGCTTACTGGGAGAACACCAAACTGAGGCTGTTTGTGCCCCCGCCCACAGTTCAGGACACTGATTAAGGCCCTGGACCATGGGCCTCGTATATGCCTTTCTTCTCTTCCTCTTGTTCCACAGGGTTCTGATCAAGGTCAGGAAGGACAAGGGGAGATGAACCTGATAGTTGCACATTGGCCAAGGCAGTTCTGATACCCAGATCTCTTCAGCCTCATTAGCAGGCCTCCATGGTAGTTGCCTCTCTGCCAAGACCTGTTATCCAGCCTTCAGGGGATGATCCTGCACCTCACAGCTTAGTTCCTGAGTGGCTAGAGTTCTCGGCCTTGGGTCTATCCGAGGATGTCCTCTACATTGTGGAGGTGTCCAAAAAGGAGTTGACTCGTAGGTGCTATGCCTTCAAGTGGAAGAGATTTTCCATTTGGTGCCAGGGCAAGGAGCTTGATCCTCTCCTGCCTGCCTGGTGGCTGGCATCTTGGACTACCTCTGGCCCCTCTCCCAGCTGGGATTGTGAGTGATGACCCTTAAGATGCACCTGGCAGCCATCTCAGCTTACTGGGCATGGCCAGTGGCCCAGGAGAAGTTGGTCAGGTGCTTTTTCAAGGGCTTTGACCACTTGTTCCCTCCTGTGCATGACCCACCTCCACCATGGGACTTGCTGCTGATCCTGGCTGTGCTCATGGGTAAGCCATTTGAGCTGATGCATAGTTGAGTTGTCACACCTGTTGTGGAAGACAGACTTCTTGGTGGCTATCACATCTGTCAGAAAGATTGGGGAGCTCCAGGTGCTCTCAGTGGACTGTCCCTATTTGGTCTTCCACAGGGACAAGGTTGTCCACCCAACCTGAAGTTCCTCCCGAAGGTGGTATCGAAGTTTCAACTTAACCAGGTAATTAACTTACCAGTATATTTTTCCAGCCCATTTTTGGAGCCCAACTACAGGCTCCATACCCTGGACCTGTGGAGAACACTCTCCTAATATGTGGAGTGTATGACTGGGATTTGGGGCAGGCTCATAAGCTGTTTGTCACCTATGCCGAAGCCACATCTGGCAGACTAGCACCAAAGATGACAATAGCAAGGTGGATTACTTCTTGCATCAATCTCTGCTACAGGCTGGCTGGTTGGGAACCTCCCATTCGGATTAGGGCTCATTCCTCCAGACATGCCGTGCCTCGGTGGCTGCTTCCAGGGATATTTCCATTCAGAAATCTGTAAGGCTGCTACCTGGAAGTCAGCACACGCCTTCATTTCCCACTACCACGCTGACCTTAAGTCACACCGGGATGTGTGTTTTGGGATCTTGGTTCTCCAGTCGCTGTTCACCAAGTGGGGGTGTATGCCTTGCCCCTTCCTCCCAGAGAACTGCAAGGAGTCCATCAGATTGTGGATAATGTACCATATCCATACCCCAAGAAGAATAGGTTACTCACCTGTAACGGTAGTTCTAGGAGTGGTATATGGTACACAGCCCACCTGGCCTCTCTGGCAAGTGGCAGAAGATCCTGCTTCCAGTGTTCTAGATGTGACCTAACAGGATGGGGGGGGTTATAGCTGCCCAGGTGGTGGGAAGAGCTTAGCTTGAGAAACATTCCGGCTGATCATTGCCTTCCAGTGGAACTGCCAGAGTGTGGCTGTGAACCATTTACCACTCCCAGAACTACGGTTACAGGTGAGTAACCTAGTCTTTTGGTTTGTCGTAACTGCCAACCAAGCAAGTTAACTAGTACTGCTGCTTTAACAGTAACACTTTCCACTGTGCATGTTCACTGTAACTA
Source organism: Neoceratodus forsteri (assembly GCA_016271365.2). Lineage (NCBI taxonomy): Eukaryota > Metazoa > Chordata > Ceratodontiformes > Ceratodontidae > Neoceratodus > Neoceratodus forsteri. Next base: position 189,097,767 of record CM057452.1, read on the forward strand.
CATGGTAATCTCTGAGTTTACAAATAAATGGTCGTAGTTTTATCTTATGTCTGCATTATGTATTTAAGGTATCTTATTTCAACATGCATCATAGTAACAAAATGATGTTGCGACAGAATAAGACTTATGGTCCATTGTGTCTGTCCCCCTGCTGTCTCGGGGGTTATACCTAGTTATGTGTCAGCATGGCTCAGTTGGTAACACATCCGCCTCTGGACCAGAAGGTTGTGGGTTCTCATCCCACACCGGGATTGAACTTGCACCTAAAAATCACTAGCATCCGAGTGCAGTATTGGGGGGGGGGGTGCTGTACTGCTGGGGTGAGCCATCCTTCAGATGAGATGTTAAACCGAGGTCCCTTCTGCCCATCCTGGTGTTGTCCTGGTGGGTGTCCAGGTGGAAGTAAAAGAACACAGGGAACATTCCTGGTGTCGTGGCCAACATTAACCTTTCCACAAACCGGTTCATGCAATTATCCCAGGCTGTGTGTGGGTGATGATGTGTGATATGGCCATCACCACACATTGTCACTTCACTACCAGTCTAGCATTGCTTGTAAAGCGCTTTGGGATACTGTGTATGAAAAGCGCTATATAAATGCTGATTCTTTTTCTATGTCTTTTCTCACAGGTAGTTCTCTAATTTGTTTGAATCCCGCTACTGTTGCTGCTTCTGTTGTCTCCTTTTTCAGCCTCCCTAACATTCCTATTAACTCTTGTGTTGCATAATACCTCCTTACGTCTTAACCATGCCTTTACTCCCACTAGATCTCCACACCTGGGGTATGTAAGTGTGTAGAAGCTATAGACAATTGATATGCAAGCTGATTACTTTTACTGCACTACTCATCAGAGTCTCAGTGACTGAGGGAAGACTCACATGTCTTAATTACCCCTTGAAAAATGTACTAAACATGATCAGAAGGGTATCTCCTAACCCCCCCACCAAAAAAAAATCCTGTTTGGTTTATCTCCAGGGAAACAAATCACTGATGAATAAGCTAATTAAGAATGATGTCCTGTTTGACAGCAGCAACAGTTACAGTTTATATAATGCATATATGCAAAAACCAATAAAAATCAGTAATAATAAGTTAATTTGATCTCCATACTAATCTGTATTTTTTGTAGGAAATATTTGGTCCTGTCCTGACGGTGTACGTGTATCCAGGAGACAAGCACAGAGACGTGCTGCACTTAATCGATGCTACCTCCCCATTTGCCCTCACGGGGGCAGTGTTTGCACAAGACAAGTAAGTACCTTATGCTGTCTGTTTTGAATAATGCTGCAGCACACAAGCTCAGATTATGGTTGGTAAATATTTAAAACATTGGTTAGTTGCTGTGCTCCAGGGAGCAGGCGGGGGGTTAAAATCCGACCCCATCCCCCATTCTTTCCATCTGCGGCTCTGATTTCCACAGCAGGGGTTCATGTGAGGAGTTCTGCTCAATTTTTATTATTATACTAATATAATTTTGTATAATGCTGTGCTTTTATATAAATGCCACGTACGTTTTTAGTTTGTCACTACGTAGGAGCCAGCATAGATTGTGCATTACCATAGAATGTATTTTTTTTTTTTATTATTTAAATTGGGCTTTGCAGGATTGATGCTGGCTGTGCTTTATTGCAGTTGGGAATGTAGCTGATTTTAATCTCCAGAGTCTCTTCCTGATTACTTTAATAAGCATATTTTTCTGAAGGCACAGTTATTGGCCGAAATGGATAACGTATATTAATTATTTTATTTTGTAAGGGATGTCATCAGCGAAGGAACTCAGCTGCTGCGGAATGCTGCAGGGAATTTCTACATCAATGACAAGTCGACAGGCGCAGTCGTGGCCCAGCAGCCCTTCGGGGGAGCTAGGGCATCTGGTGAGTTGAGAAGGACAGTTTGAATGTGTCCAAGGTGTTGGCCGAGCTAGGTAGGCAGAATTGGATTTGGCTATGGTGTATGGTGAGTTAGGGAGGCTGATTTGGATGTGGCCAGGGAACCCCGTGAGCTAGGGATATGGGTTTGGGTCTCGCTAGGGTGTCTGAGTTAAACAAGTTTGGATGTGGCCAGAATGTCCAGGGATTCAAGGAGGTAGATTTTGATGTGGTTAGGATGTTAGATTAGATTGGGAAGTCTGTTGTGATCTAGCCAGGATTTGGGGTGAGTTAGGAATGTGGGGTCAGTCTTTAATATTCAGAATATTAAGGCCTGGGCTTTAAAATTCAAACTGAAAGATTTTCTTGTTTTCCTCTGGCCTTGAACTGACTCCATGGTATCTTGTATAAGCTGGGTCGCATTCCCTAGGTGGAAGGAGAGTCAAACTTCTGTATAACTAGGTGACCAGTGATCTGATCAACTTTGCACCATCCCTTCCGTTCTAACAGCAAACCTTGGACAGTCTGTATGTCAGTTATAGTGCCTAAACAGCATATTTATTTAAACATTTGGAAATTGGGAAAGGCACACTATGCCCGAGGCTCATTTCCAGGTGTGACCCGGGGCAGGGACAAAGGGAAATTGCATAAGAATGTAATAATATTACATGATACAAAAAAGATATAAATAGAAATACATTGGTCAGCAATTGGTAATTATAGTGCAAACGTACGACTGGTAAAGAGGAAGCATACTCTTGAATTATATACAAATACTGGCATACAGAGGTGTAAATAGGAAGCATACAGTTGAATTATATACAAGCATTGGCATACAGAGGTGTATATGGAGATGCTTACAGGATATAACAGGTAGGTACATTTGCAAAAACATTGGTTAGGAGGAATGCATTGGAAAAGAGCTTGGGAGAATTAGGACTGTTAGAAGGTAGGTGCTAGGCAAAGTGGAGAGGTGAGAGATGAGCCACTTGTTGTTATTGGGGCAGGAGCAGGTGGAGGGGAGGCAGGCGGCGTAGTTGGAGTTTGATAGAGTTGTGGGAGAGTGAGTTATGTAGTAGGGTTGGTTGAGTGTTCCACAGTGAAAGGAGCCTGTAGGTGACAGCGGATTTTCCAGCGGTTGAGGAAGGTTTAAGGAGCGAGAAAGCATGAGAATCCCTAGAGCGAAGGGTGTAGGGCAAGGAGAGTGGAGGTGTAAGCTTCTCAGAGAGGTAAGTGGGGAGCAAGTTAAACCAGTAATTGAAAATAAGGGAGATGGAGTGTGTGAGACGCCGACGGGATAACGGTTAGAAGTTGAGGGAGGAGAGTAGGAAAGCAGTGGTGGGTTCTGGGGGGAGAGTTGGAGGCAAAGCGGCAGAAGGCGTAAAAGAGGTAGTCAAGCCTTGCCAGTGAGGAAGCAGGTGCAGTGCAGTATACTAGGTCCACATAGTCAAAAATGGGGGTTATCATTTTAGCAAGCAAATCCTGGCTCACAGGGAGAGGGAGAGATTCACTGTTACGGTATAGAATACCTAGCTTAAGATGAAGTTTAGAGGAGATGGAATCAATATAGTTCGAGAAATTTTATTGCGGGCCCAGCCATACACCTAGGCATTTGTAGAATGTGACTTTCGCGAGAGGAGTACCATCCAGAGAGGTGATTGGCGGGGGGGAGGTGTTCTGGCAAGCCTTTGGGAGGTACCGAAGGTCATTGAAACGGTCTTTGATGTGTTAATTTTGAGCAGATTAGTCCAGAACCAGGATTGAATTTAGAGGAAGTCTTGTTGCAGGATGGATTGAACCTCGCTTAGATCTGGGCCAGATGTGAAAAGAATGGTATCATCCACGTACATGTGGATGAGGGATCTGGAGCAGACAGAAGGGAGGGTGTTCATAAATGAGGAGAAAAGAATGGGGCCAAGGATCGAGCCTTGGGACTCCAGCGAGTATGGGTAGGGAGGGGCATGTGGAATTGGCAATCCTGACAGATTGAGACCTGTTTATTAGAGTGCGATTTAAACCACTTTGGGGGTGGGAGGCGAGCCCTGCATCCTCAAGCTTGTTTAGGAGCAGAGGGTGGGAGACAGAGTCAAAGGCCTTTGCCAGGTCAATGAAGATTGTGGAGGTGAGATGGCCTTGATCTGCAGCTGAGTGGATGTGACCTGTGACACGGAGAAGGGAAGATATAGTCAGTGTCAGTGGCTCAGTAGGTAGCACACTCGCCTCTGAGGCCGGGAGATCAGAGGGCTGTGGGTTCAGTTCCCACATCTGGCACTTGGGTTAATATCCCAATACTGACACTGTAGTGCAGCATGAGAGGGGTGCTGCACTTCTGAGATGCCGTCTTTCGGATGAGATGTTAAACCGAGGTCCCATCTGCCTGGATTGGTGGTAGTTCAGTTGGATATTAAAGATCCCATGGCACTTATCGAAAAGAGTAGGGGAATTTCCCCAGTGTCCTGGCCAAATTTCCCTCATTCACTAAAAATACCACCAACAGCTTAATCTGGTTCAAGGTCAGTTGGCATTCATCTGTATCCCCTTCCCCCGGGTCGTGCCTGAAAATAGGCAGAATTTGTCTAGTGCACTTACCCGGTCAACAAAAACGAAATAAATAAATAGTGGAATGGTGTTTTCTGAAGCCGGATTGGTATGGGGAAAGGAACTTAGTGGCAGAGAGGAGCTTGGTCAGCCTGGATTGTACTAGTGTTTCTTGCAGTTTGGATAAGACTGGGAGGAGGGCTGGTAGTTGCTGGGCACCGAGGGTTCTCTGCCCTTGTGGAGAGGAATGATACAGGCTGATTTCTAGGCTTTAGGGACCATGTCTGAGTAAGGTGAGTGGAAGGGCAATGGCCGGGGCTGATATGCGCAAGAGGCTAGGGTGTACGCTGTAAGGGCTTGATTTTGAGGGGTTTAGGGATTGGAGTGCCTTTAGTACTTCTTCGGCAGCAGTAGGGTCAAGCAGGAAAGTATTGTGAGGAGGGTTATAAGGGGTGACTTTGGGGTCTAAGGGGGGAGGGTTGGTCTGGGAGAGCGCAGGTGGTGAAGAATTTATTTAGGGTTTCTGCACTTTGGATTGGGTTGGATATAGTAGGCCATTATGCTTGAAAGTGGGGGTGTTGGTGAGGGAGTGGACTATCTTCCAGAAGGATGAGGGATGCACGGTGCGAAGATGAGACCTGAAGTAGTTGGCTTTGGCATGCCTTAAGGCCTTAGTACAAGTGTTTGTGATGGTGTTGTAGGCTTGTCTGCATTGTGAGGTCAGGGAGGATTTGAAGCAGGACCAGGCCTTGTCACGGGATTTGCAGAGGGCAGTTGCCAGGGCAGTAACCCAGGGTTGGGGGCATTTTCTAACTCTGGTTTTTACAAAGTGGGGCATGAGCATTCCCGATGGGTGTGAAGATATGTAGGAACTGAGACAGGGCTGTATCAACGTCAGGAGCAGAGTAGACTGGATCCCAGTTTGCGTGATGCAGGTCAGCGAGGAGAGAGTTTGTGTCTAGCAAGTTTAGGGGTCAGATTTTGATGCATTTCGGGGCGATTTAGGCAGTTGGGTTTTTCTGATGCAATAAGTGATGCAGTGGTCACTTGAGGCTGCATCAAGAACACCAGCTGCGGATATCCTTTGAGGATGGGAGTAGGGGACCCAGTCAATAAGGGAGCGGTTTGAGGATCAAGTGTTATAGCAAGTGGGCTCTGTAATTAACTGGGTGAGGTTGTAGGATTTAATTTTGGAGGTGGCAGACTTGGAGGTGGGGGAGAGCCAGTCGAGGTTGAAGTCACCCAGAAGTAGTTCACCAGAGTCTGCAAGAGGTGGAATGGTAAAGTTGCAAGTTGTGAGTGCATCATGGGTGAGCCGTGGGGAGGCATAGACCACCCTGATCAAGATAGGGAGAGTAGAGGGCAGAGTGATTTGGGTGAGGATCAATTTGTGAGAGCTGTGGCAGGATTCTTTTTTGATTATTGTTCTAGAGAGGGGTTGCCTTATAAGCATTGCAACTCCTCCCCTCATTTCCTTCAGTCTTGCCGGATGACTGAGTAGTTGGGGAAACATCAGGGATGAGTCAGGAGTCTTAGCGGATAACCACATTCCAGTGAGGCAGAGGATATGAGGGGACTGTTGAGCTAACCAACAATTTAGGAGGTTGAGCTTTGGTAGGAGACTCCTGATACTTATGTGCATAATTTTTAGGTCTTTGTGGAAGATTGAGTTCTGATGGACTACAGGGGAACAGGGGTTCCGCTCAACATCGCCCGCAAGGAGCAGTGGAGTTGGAACATAGAAAAAGTGGCTGGGAGTTTCTGTCCCTTTTTGATAATGAAGTTATTTGGTGCATTGCGGGAGCATTTTATGAGTGTGACACTGGAAGTCAACTGTGGCGGTAAGACACTAGGGGCGATCATGTGAAAGGAGGCAGTGACAAGGGGTTAGGTGTTGGTGCGGTGGATGTCAATTGGTGCCTTTTGTAGAGGGAAGCAGTGGAGGCAGGTGGGCGGTAGGGTTTAAACATCTAGAGAGGAGGATTGGAGGAGAGGAAAGCTAGTAGGAGAAGAACAAAAGGAATAAGATTACTGTAGCTGTATGCATGCTGACACTAGTGGTATAGGTGTGGGGCAGGGAGAAAAATCAGGCAGATTCCCAGACCTGCCTGGCTGAATGAGAGGGTGCAGTGGCAAAGGAGGTTTAGAGCAGCAAGGAACAAAACCAGGAAACTAGGAGAGAAAGAGCAGAGCAGAAGGAGGTACCAAAATCAGCAGGGGGAAGGTAGAGCAGACCTGAGCAGAGGGAGGTACCAAGAACGGCAGGGGAGGTGGTGGCTGAGGTGCCAGTAGAGCAAACCAGCTGAAGACATTTACTACTGCAAGAGGGCCTAGAGGTCTGAGTAACCGGCTGCAGTGGGACAGGCGGCTAGGGCCAGGGTTCAAATCCCATGGAGTGGGTAGGGGGATGATAAGGAGGGGTTGAAGTGAGAAGAGGCTGGTTGTAGGAGAAGATGGGGGAGGGACAGGTCTTAAGATACTGTTCAGTGAGAGGGTACAGCAATTATATTACAGCTAGGGAGAGGTAAAAACAGGGAAGCAGGGGCCTCTAGTGGCCTAGCAGTATAAGGCGCTGATGGAGATTGGGAGATATGCCCACCCAGGGTGGGGATGGGCTAACTCCAGTCCCTCCAACTTGGGCAGTAGTCTGTACCGGGGGTGGGGGTGGGGTGTACATGGGGTCTGAGGAGTCACGACAGGAGAGTGTAGTGCCTGGTGATTCTGGTCCTCTGTGTCGACTGCCGTCTGTGGGGGGTGTCAAGGAGCCACTGGCAAGAGAGTGTAGAGCTTGGTGATTCTGGCCCTCAGTGTCGACTGCCTCGGGGGGGGGGGGCACAGTTAGTGCTGGACAGCCTATATCTCATCCCCTAGTGCGTGGGCAGCTATATACATACAGTGCCTTCAGAAAGTATTCACCCCCTTTGGATTTTGTCACATTTTGTGATGTTGCAAACTCAAATTAAAATACATTTATATGGGATTTTTTGTCACGTATCTACACAAATGACTCTATAATGTCAAAGTGGAATGAAACTTCTGGAATTTTTTGTACATGTAATTTAAAATAAAAACCTGAAATGTCTTGATTTGATAAGTATTCACCCCCTTTGCTATGACACTCCAAATTGAGCTCAGGTGCATCCAATTTCCTTGTGAGATCACTCTAAAACTTGAATGTAGTCCGCCTGTGGTCAGTTCAAATGGTTGACATGATTTCAGAGGAAATACACCTGTCTATAGAAGGTCCCACTGTTGACAGTGCATGTCAGATCAGAAACTCTATCTACCATGAAGACCAAGGAGCTGTTCGTAGAACTCCATGATAGAATTGTGAGGAGGCGTAGATCTGGGGAGGGGTATAAAAACATTTCTAGGGTGTTGAAAGTTCCCAGGAGCACAGTCAAGTCCATCATTAGGAAATGGAAAGATTACGGAACCACCCAGACTCTTCCTAGAGCAGGCTGTCCTCCCAAACTGAGCAACCAGGCAAGAAGGACCTTGGTCAGAGAAGGACCAAGAACCAATGACCACCCTGACAGAACTACAGAGTTCCATGGCTGAGATGGGAGAACCTCTCAGAGGACAACTATCTCTGCAGCACTTCACAGATGTAGCTCTCTATGGGAGAGTGGCTAGGCGGAAGCCACTCCTGAGAAAGGCCATATAATAGCATGCCTGGAGTTTGCAAGAAGGCACGTGGCAGACTCTGAGACCATGGGCAAAGATTCTCTGGTCTGATGAAACAAAATTGAACTCTTTGGCCTGAATGCAAAGTGCTATGCCTGGCGCAAACCAAACACAGCTCAGCACCCGTGTAACACCATCCCTACCATGAAGCATGGTGGTGGCAGCATCATGTTATGGGGATGCTTTTCAGCGGCAGGGACTGGGGCACTTGTCAGGATAGAGGGAACAATGAATGGAGCCAAATAGAGGCACATCCTTGAGGAGAACCTGCATCAGTCTGCAGTAGACCTTGGGCTGGGGCGAAGATTTACGTTCCAACAGGACAACGACCCCAAGCATCCAGCCAAAGCAGCACTGGAGTGGCTTCAGAACAAGAAGGTGAATGTCCTTGAGTGGCCCAGCCAAAGCCCAGACTTGAATCCCATTGAGATTCTGTGAAAAGACTTAAAAGATTGCAGTTCACCGATGCTCCCCATCCAACTTGACAGAGCTTGAGCAAATCTGCAAGGAAGAATGGGCGAAAATCCCCAAATCCAGATGTGCAAAGCTGATACAGACATACCCAAGAAGACTCAAAGCTGTAATTGCTGCCAAAGGCGCTTCTACAAAGTATTGACTCGGGGCTGAATACTTAAGTAAACAAGATATTTCAGTTTTTAATGTTTCATACATTTTTGATACACAATAAAACTATTTTTGTCCCTTTAAATTGTTGAGTATGCTGTGTGAATCAAGGGGGAAACAAATCATTTCAATGCATTAAAAATTGTGGTAGTAACACAACAAAATGTGACAAAATCCAAGGGGGGTGAATACTTTCTGAAGGCACTGTAGATATTGTCAGCAGATGAGGGCCTTTAGCCTACCTAGTCTGCCCCTGAACACAAATAATGTGCTTCTTCAGGCTTCCTTGGGGTATCTGCCCCCCGACAGCGACCTACAAACCTGCCAACAAAATTGACAGTTTGGCAAAGGTAGCTGTGTTGGTGCACCTGACACAGAGGCACGCTGTCTCAGTCCTGCACCCTTCATGAATCAACTCCAACTGGAGTTGAGAATCTAAAGTACGGGGGGCCGGGACCAGGAGAAAAATGGGATTTATGTCAACTGCAACTTGCAGTCGGCATAAATCCTGTCAATGTGATGCCAGTCGACAAAAGTGTTGTCGAACGGCATCGTAGAGCCCTTCCTTGGAACTAGGTTTTCCCCTTCTTTCAACTACCAGGATCCCTCTATGGCCTATCCCATGCATTCTTAAATACTGTAATAATTTCTACCCCCACCACCACCTCCTCTGGCAGGCTGTTCCATTTGTCCACCACCCTGTCTGTGAAGAAGTCCTTCCTCACGTTCCCTCTGAACCTCCCTCCAGTTTCATGCTGTGTCCCCTTGTCCTGGAGCATCTTTTTCTTTGAAAAACAGTATTTCCCTGCACCTTGTTCTTCCCCATGAGGTACTTAAATGTCTCAAATCATATCACCCCTTTCCCTCCTCTCCTTCAGGGGGTACATATTTAGGTCCTTCAGCCTAACCTCGTAGGGTTTGTGATGTAATCCTTGCACCATTTTGGTTGCCCTCCTCTGGACTGCCTCCACACAATCTATGTCCTTACGTAGGTAAGGCCTCCAGAACTGGACACCGTACTCGAGGTGTAACCTCACTAATGTCCTGTATAGTGGAATTATCACCTCCTTTTTCCTGCTGGTGATACCCCTGCCTATGCATCCCAGCATGTTGTTTGCTTTTCCTGCTGCTTTGTTGCACGGACTTCCAACCTTGAGGTCATCAGAGATGATAACCCTTAGGTCCCTTTCCTGCTTGGAGCATTCTATATCCCCCCCCCCCGCTGATGAGTTTTCCTGGGTTTTTGTGCCCCATGTGCATTATCCTGCACTTTTTTGTGTTAAATCTTGACTGCCAATCCCTTGACCAGTGCTCAAGCTTCTGTAGATCTCTCCTCATTCTATCCATACCTCTGGCGTGTCCACCCTGTTGCAGAACTGTGTCTTCAGTGAACAGGCAAATTTTCATTTCTAGGCCCTCTCTGATGTCGCTGATAAAGATATTGAAGAGGATTGGACCCAGCACTGATCCTGTGGTACCTCACTTGTTATTTTTCCCCTCTGTGGAGTGACTGCCATTTACCACTGCCATCTGTGTCCTGTTATCCAGCCAATTTTCTACCCACTTTACCACCATCTTACTCACTCCCATGTCTGACAGCTTGTTTAACAGCCTTCTATGTGGCACGGTGTCAAAGGCCTTGCTGAAGTCTAGGTAGGCCACATCCACTACCCCCTCCCGATCCACCTCCCTTGAGACCCAGTCGAAGAACTTGATGAGGTTAGTCTGGCACGACCTCCCTCCAGTAAAACTATGTTGCCCTGGGTCTTGTTAGACCATTGGCAACCAGGTGTTTCACTATTCTTTCCTTCAGTAGTGTTTTCACGATCTTATCCACTATTGAGGTCAAGCTGACTGGTCTGCAGTTCCCCGCTTCCTCTCTGTTTCCGCTTTTGTATAGCGAGACTGCATAAGCTCTCCTCCAGTCCTTGGGCACCTCCCCTGTTTCCAATGACAGGCTGAACAGGGTTGCCAGAGGTTCTGCCACCAGATCCCTCAGCACCCTGGGGCTATTGCCTTATCAACTCTTATTACTTCTGTTTCCCTCAGGACCCTTTCCCTTGGAAAAGGACTTGTATACATTTCCACGGACATCCTATCCTTTCTACACATTTCTGGCCCATATCCTGCCCCCTCCTCCATAAAGACTGAGTAGAAGTATCTGTTCAGTATGTCTGCTTTGCGGTTGTCATCCTCTTCACTACACCCGTCCTCCCCTTTAAGCCTCACTATCCCTCCCTTTGCCTTCCTTTTTCCCTAATGTACCTGTAAAAGGTTTTAACCTCCCCTCACCACTGATTTCGTATTGCGTTCCTCTGTTTGTGCCTTGGCTTCCCTCACTGCCTCCCTTTGTTTCTCCTGGTACCTCTCCCTGTCTCCCTCTACCTGTGTCTTTTTGTACTCAACCCCTAGAGCCTGGACTGTCTTTATCCCATCCCCTAGTGTCTGAGCAATTTATATTCCATCTCCTAGTTCGTGAACAATCTGTATCCCTTCCTGTAGTGCCTGGATAGCCTGTATCCCATCCCCCCCCCTCCACCCCAGTGTCTGGACAACTTATATCTGTAGTGCCTGAACAGTTCATATCCCTTCCCATAGTGCCTGGACAGCCTATATCCCATCCCTTAATGCTTTGATAGCCCATATCTCATCCCCTAATGCCAGGGGAAGCTGTATCACATCTCTGGTGCCTGGGAAGCCTGTATAGAAACATAGACTTTGACGGCAGATAAGAACCACTTGGCCCACCTAGTCTGCCCATTTCCCTACCTACAGGATAAGCTGCGGATCCTAGTTAACCAACAGCCTATTTCTTCCTACCCCCCACAAGAATTGACTTATGTTTGTCCCATGCATTCTTGAATTCTCCCACAGTTTTAGACCCCATAACCTCCTCAGGAAGGCGGTTCCATGCGTCCACCACCCTCTCTGTGAAAAAATACTTCCTCACATTGCCCCTGAGCTGTCCCCCCTCTATCTTCAAATTGTGTCCCCTTGTTGTTGCTCCCATCCCTTAGTGGCTGGGTAGCAAATATCACAATCCCTAGAGCCTGGGCTGTCTGTATCCCATCCCCATAGTGCCTGTACAGCTTATATCCCTTCCTGTAGTTCCTGGACAGCCTATATCCCATCCCCTAGTGCTAGGATATCCTATATTGCATCCCCTAGTGCCGGGAGAACATGTATCCTATGTGTGGTGCCTGGACAGCCTATATAACACACCCTAGTGCTTGAAGAGCCTATGGCCCATCTCCTAGAGCCTGTATAGTTTATATCTCTTCCTCTAGTGCCTGTACAATCTATCCCATTTCCTAGTACCTGGACAACCTCTGTCCCATTCCCTACAACCTAGAGAGTTTGTGCCGTATGGCTTGTGCCTGGACAAAGCTTACTGTATATCCCATCTCCATAGTGCTTGATCTCCTATATTTGATCCTCTTGTCCTTTTTGCAGCCAATATCCCATCCCCTTGTCCCTGGACAGCCTATATCCCATCCTTTAGTGACTAGGTAACTGACATCCCATCTCCTAGTGCCAGCACAGCCTGTTTCCCATTCCCTAGTACCTGGACATCTTATATACCATCCCATGTTGCCCGGACAGCCAACATTCCCTCCTCTGAAGCATAGACAGCCTACTGTACATCCTGTCCCATATTGCCTAGCCTGTATCCTATCCTGTAGTGCCTGGACAGCTTATATCCTTCCCATGGTGCCTGGAAAGGGGAAATTGTGTACACTAAGCCGAAGCTTGTTTCCAAATGCAGCCTGGGAGCACAAGGAAGTTAAGTGGTGACTTGCTCATGGTCACATAGTATGCAAATGGAGGCTGTGGGATTCAAACCCAGGTCTCCAGGTTTGCAGCTCAGTGCCCTTAACCATAGCACTATACTGCCTCCAATTCACTAGTATTCACTTCCTGTCACTAGTACATGGACAGCCTACATCCCATCCCCTAGTACCTGAACAGGCTATTTTCCACCCATTAATACTTGGACAGACTATATGCCTTTTTATTCTTTTTTGTTTTTGCTATTCAATCTAAGTGACCTGTTATAGGTAGCTAGTAAAAAAAATATATATATATATGTTATAGTGTATGGTGGAACGATGTTACGGATGGAAATCCATCCAATCAAAAATGTCATTTTGCTGCACTGGCTACATCAGCTAGTTTGTTATGCTGCACTAGGTAGTGCAGTATAGCAACTTAGAACGTAGCCACGCATGCGCAGTCCAGGGACATGTAATCCTCGGGGAACGGCCGCAGCGGTAACGGGTCCCAGAGGCTAAAAGGAGTGAAAAAACCAAAAGTAAGGACACCCTTCGCTGTATGAGTGACCATACATTCATAAAGATTAGGTATGATCATTATATACAACAAAGATATTTTTGACTCTCGAGGTTTCCATGGTAACGAGACCTCTTGAGCTGCGCTCTCGGTCTCCGGTACCACGGAAACCACTCATGTGAAAAATATCTTTGTTGTGTATGAGCGATTATACACAATCCTCTGTTACAGATTTTATACAAGCAGATTTCATAAATTCATAATACATTCCTTGTATTAGTAAGCACCTAAAAAAAATATAAATAACAGTACTGAAGGAATGTATTTACATTAAATCCTCAGAGAGAAGGGAAGGCTCACATCCCATCCCCCTTGTGCCTGCATAGCCTATACCCTATCCCTTAGTAAACGGACAGCCTATTATATTGCATCCTCTTGTGCCTGGACAGTCTACAACCCACCCCCTAGTTCCAGGACAGCCTATAGCTGATACTGTAGTGCCTGGATAGTGTATATCCCATTCCCTAATGCCTGGATAGCCTACATCACCCCTTCCCCTGTGCCAGGACATCCTGTATTTGATCCTGTAGTGTTGGATAATATACAGTGTATATATATATCCCATCCCCTAGTGCCTGAACAGCCTACTATATCCCATCCCCAAGTGCCTAGACAGCCTACTGTAGCCCATCCCCTGTACATGGACAGCTTACAATATCCCATCCCCTGTGCTTGGACTACCTGCTGTATCCTATCCCCTGTGTCTGGACTACCTACTATATCCCATCCCCTGTGCTTGCACAGCCTGCTATGTCCCATCCCCTGTGCCTGGGTAGCCTACTATATCCCATCCCCTAATGCCTAGCCAGCCTACTGTATTGCATCCCCTGTGCCTGGACAGCTTACCATATCCCGTCCCCTGTGCCTGGATAGCTTACCATATCCCATTCCCTGTGCTTGGACAACCTGCTGTATCCCATCCCCCCTGTGCTTGGACAGTCTGCTATATCCCATCCTCTAGTACCTGGACAGCCTACTGTATCCCATTCTCTAGTGCCTAGACAGCCTACTGTATCCCATCCCCTAATGCCTGAACTTCCTACTGTATCCCATCCCCTGTGCTTGGACAGCCTGCTGTATCCCATCCTCTAGTGCCTGGACAGCCTACTGTATCCCATCCACTAGTGCCTGGACAGCCTACGATATCCCATCCCTTAGTGACTGTACATCCTACTATATCCCATCCTCTAGTGCCTGGACGGCCTACTGTATCCTATCCCCTAATGCCTGGACTTCCTACTGTATCCCATCCTTTAGTGACTGAACAGCCTACTATATCCTATCATCTAGTGCCTCTGCATCCTACTATATCCCATCCTCAAGTGCCTGGACAGCCTACTATATACTATTTCCTGTTCTTGGACTGCCTGCCATATCTCATCCCCTAGAACCAGGACAGCCTACTATAGCCCATCCTCTGTATGGAGGCAGTATAGCGTAATGGTTAAGAGCACTGAGCTGCAAACCTGAAGACCTGTGTTTGAATCCCATCATCTCCCACTTGCATACTGTGTGACCCTGAGCAAGTCACTCAACTTCCTTGTGCTCCCAGGTCACACTTGGAAACAAGCTCTGGCTTAATGTGCCTCTCCTGGTTAAACAATTCCCCCCCCCCCCTTTCCTCTAGAGCCTGGACAGCCTACTATAACCCATCCTGCCTGGACAGCCTACTATAGCCCATCCTCTAGTGCCTAAACAGCCTTTTATATCCCATCCCCATGCCTGACTTGCCTACTGTAGCCCATCTGCTAGTGCCTGGATAGACTACTATATCTCACCCCTAGTGCTTGGACAACCTACTGTATCCTATCCCTTAGTGCCTTGACAGGCAATATCCCATCCCTTAGTTCATGGACAGCTCATATCCCACCCCCTATTTATTCAGCTTTTGTTAACCGGGTAGGTGCACTAGCCATAAAATGACTATTTTCAGGCACGACCCGGGAGAGTACAGACATTCAGAAACTTAACAGGATAACAAATTATAAGTGCTTTACATACATGAGTTAAAAAGGATACAATATATCAGAGACATACAGAGTAGATCATTCTTAAGTTCATAGGTGCCTACCTATGCAATGAATAGAGAGGACCTTGGACAATAAATTATCAGGTGACATATCATATGAACAGAACAAGGTACACAAAAACAGGTAATACAAAAGGAAGAAATAACCATTGAGAGCAGGGGGTGTCATTAAGAAAAAGGTCGGTAAGTGAGGAAGCGGGGAGCAAGCCATGAAATTTGATTATACGAGTATATGTAAGTGTAAGGGAGATGGCTGCAGTGCAAGATTGTATATGGGCAGGGAAAGGGAGCTGGGACAGGCTGAGGCAGTAAGAGGGTTATATAGCGGTGAGGAATTACTATTGTATGGCCAGAGACATCGGTCATTAGGTAGGGTGAAAGCAGGAACAGGTATTAGCAATCAGCAGATTTGAGCGCAGTTTTCTCTTAAAGCATGTGTGGGAGCTAGAAAGTCTAATGTCGAGGGGAAGGGAATTCCACAGCTGTGGAACCGCATGCTCAAATGCAACAGTTCCTTTCCTGGTGTGGCACCTCGGCAAATTCAGAAAGGATTTATCAGCTGATCGTAGACCATGGAGTGTGTCCTGAGGAACAAGCATAGCTGCAAGACACCTAGGGGTTTGATTTTGAATTATCGAATCAATAAGAGAGCCAAGGTAGTATTTCTTACTAGCTAGTGGAGAGAGCCAACCAAGATCATTATAAAGCTGACAGTGGTGTTTGGCCGAGGAGCAGAAGAGGCATAGCGACATATGTTGTTATACATAATATCCCATCTAAGTAGGTCAGTTTCACGAGCAGCCCCAAATAAGGGAGCCCCGTAGGTTAGGGTGGGGAGCAGACTCCCCCTCGCAATGGCCATTTTAGTTGATGACATGAGCATATAACTAGTCTTATATGCAACACCCAGTTTGGAGTTGACAGCTCTGCAAACAGACTGTACATGAAGATTAAGATCAAGAGATTGATCTAGCAGAATGCCCAGGTACTTGAAAGAGGTCACAGCCTACTGTATTCCATTCCCTTAGTGCCTGGACATCATTTTCCATCCCCAAGTGCCTGGAAAGCCTACTGTATCCCATCCTTTATTATTTGGACATCCTACTCTGTCCCATCCCATCGTGCCTGGACAGCCTGCTGTATTTCATTCCTTTCTGCCTGGACAGTGTACTGTAGTGCATCCATGAATAGCTGGGCAGCCTCTATCTCACTATTCCATCCTGTAGTATCTGGACAACTTACAGTATATCCCATCCCTAGTGCCTGGACAGCATACTGTATCCCATCCTCTAGTGTCTGGACAGCCCATCTTCTTTCTCTTAGTGCTTGGATTGCCTGTATCCCAGCTTGTAGTGCCCGCATAGCCAGTATTCCATCCCTTAGTGCCTGGACAGCCTACATCTCAATGCCCAGTGCCAGGACAGCCTAAATATCACTGCCTAGTGCCAGAACAGCCTATATCCCATACCCTAGGTACATACATAAGGAGGCAGCATAGCGCAGTGGGTTAAGGCTCAAAGCTGCAGATCTGGAGACCTGGGTTTGAATCCCACAGTCTCCTAGGTGCATACTGTGTGATCCTGAGCAAGTCACTTGACTTCCTTGTGCTCCCAGGTCGCATCTGGAAACAAGCTTCGGCTTAGTGTGCTACTCCTGGTTAAACAATGTTCCCTTCCTTCCCTAGATGCCAGAACGCCTACTATATCCCATCCCCTAGTGCCTGGACAGCTTACTGTAGCCCATCCCCTCATGCCTGGACAACCAGTATTCCACTATCCCATCACCTAATACCTGAACAGCTTATATTCCACAATCACATCCCATAGCACCTGTAAAGCTTACTGTATATCCCATCCCCTAGTTCCTAGAAAGCTGATATCCCATCACTTAGTGCCTGGACAGCCTACATCCTACCCCACCTAGTACTGGACAGCCTATATCCCCTCCCCTAGCGCCTGTACAAACTGCACCCCATACCGTTGTGTCTGGCTTTTTTTCATTCTGTCTTCTCCCAGTGGGAGTAGATACACAGGTGTAGTTATGGCAGGGGTAAGTGTGGCAGACTGTGAAGTAATACTTTATTGTCCTTGTTACCTCAGGCCTGTTACTTCTGAGACCACATAGTCCAAATCAAATACAGCAAGATGTGACGGGAGGAAAAATTCATGTTTTAGGAACGTGGATATGTTCATCCACACTTCATGGCATGTCCCTTTCTTCTTTAATTCTTGCCGGAAGGTCTTAAAGCTGGCTCCTCCCACCCACCTGGGTGGTATAACCCTCAGCTCCACCTCATGACACCAGATTTTCCTTTCTGCTGGAAGATTCAGGTTGCCTCCTCACCACTCCCGTGTTCTGTTGGCCCTAGCCTCGTTTACTCCAGACTCTCTGAAGATTAAGCTAATTCGAACTAGTGATTGCAATTTTTGCTATTCGATCGTGGAAGATAAATCTTCCCCCGGTTTCTGTCAGTGCCCACGCGGCCAGAAAATGTCACGCACAGACCCGCATACTGCGTGCATTTACTGTTTGGGTGTTGGCCATGACACTCAGGCCTGCGAGATTTGTCTCGCATTTCACCCTAATGTTCTCGACTATCGTCTCACTCGTCTCAAGCAGGGCAGGCCTGAAAAATGGAATCCTCCTGTGAAATCGAAGGAGGCCCAGTGGGCGGTCTCTGTGGCTGTGGGTTCTGCTGAGCAGTTAGAGGAAATGCAGGCCTTCGAGGAAGAGGCAGTGCGGGCTACAGAGCTCTCCTCTCGGCTGATTTTTGTTCCACTCAATCTGGGCTCCATCTTGGGCTCCTTTGGGAGATGTGCCAGTCTCTTCCCCACTAAGGGCGAGGGACCTTCAGGTGCACGTCTCCCGGTCCAGTAAAAAGGACAAGGAACCAAGAGATTCTTCATCTCAGCAAAGACGTTCTTGGGATCAAGAGCGATCTCCATTCCAGGGATCTCTGGTCACAACTTCAGTCGAGACTGCTTCTTTGGCTGCTGGCTTCTCAGTTTTCCAACTGGTCAACCAGTCAAAGTCTCAATCGATGACCGGTGGAGATTTTCCCAACCAGGTTGATCTGTTGTCGCCTGACGAGGCAGACAACTTTCTTACTAGGACTCCGATCCTGCCTCTTCCCGATGAGGAGACCCAGCCAGCTGGTAATCCCATCAAGGAAACTGTCCCTGATCTGGGAAAATCACCAATTCCCCCGGTGTCTCCCGGTCGATCAGTCCGATCGAGGTCTTGGACTCCTCGACCGATGGGCCGAGGAAGGCATAAGTGCTCAAAGAAAAGGCGATGCCGACATTCATCTTCTTCGTCCTCGGATGAGGAGAGGCTTCGACAGAAACTCCGTCAACGCTACAAAGATCTTGTGGCAACAGCTGATCTTGTAGGGCCAGAAACCGGCCTCGGTTTCCATGCCGGCCATTACTTGGCTTTCGCCTTCTAGGCCAAATCCGGCTCCATTGGCACCGATTATCTCAGTTCCTTCGCCCGCAAAGCCCATAAAACCTGCCCCGGTTCATCCAGAATCGACCTCTCCACTGATTGTGGTGGAGCCGCTGCCTAAACAGCCCATGGAAGGGGCTCCTTTGAAGGAAGCTCGGACTGTTTCAGGCCTTCTGCGCAGGTTATCAGTCACCCTCACACCTGACTGCCCCAGGCATGTTCAGGGGGACCTTGGTGGCCGGCCGATTTATCCGGATACTTCAGATTCTGATGACTCTGACCTACACTCTTGTCCATTAGACGAGTCGATGGGTAGTCTATCAACGGAGGAGGGTCCTTTGTCCTTCCTAGGGATTTTCCACCTCATCTCCAAATCCACGGGGATACCCTTGGAACCCGTCCAGAAACGGGCGGCGTACTCCCTTACAGATATCCTAAAAAGGGGTGATACCCCGATGGAAGCCTTCCCAGTGGCCGAGGTCATTGTTGGTCTGGCTTTAAAGCTTTGGCAGCACCCTGCCTCCTGTCCAGTGCCATCGGCCCACAAGTACGCGTGCCCATTGGGTCCCTCTCTGGGTTCACAGAACACCCCTCTGTGGAGGGGTTGGTGACCACTTCTGTGTTCAGGCACACAGGAAGTTCTGCAGACACAGATAGACCTCCGGACAAGGAGTCCAAAAAATTGGACCATTCTGCCAGGAAGGTCTGTGTACCGCCTCTTCCTTAGGCCTCTGTCAAGCAAGCGTGGCAGTCATCATGGTGCATTTTTATCGTGCCCTGCTGGGCTGCTTGGGTGAGGTTCTCCTGCACCTCCCTGTGGATCTTCAGACTACGGTCCGGCCATTGGCCATTGCCAAGCAGCAACTCCAGATGGCCCTGGACATCGGGGACTCGTACGCACGTTCGTTGGCAGCCGCAGTTGCCATGCACTGCAGGGCCTGGCTGAGATTGTCCACCTTCATGGCAGATACCCAGCACAAACTCACTGAAGTTCCTTTCCGGGGCACTGATTTCTTCGGCCCCAGTGTGGATGGTCACCTTCAGTGAATCGAGCATTCAAATTCCACCTAGGACTCCACTGCTTCATCTCAGAAAGATGCCCCTGGCACCAAGAAACAGAAGAAGAAGCCATTTCAGCACCCTGCTCCTGTGGCCAAGCAGCCTTCCTCCCAGGGTGGGCAGCAACAGTAAGCACAGGCTTGGTGCCCTTGGCCCAAGTCCGGTCTTCCAGCGGCCTGCAGACAGGGAGGTCAGGGTTCAGTCAATTTCCAGTCTAGACCCTCTTTATCAAAGCCTGCCCAGTGATGGGATAGGGGCTGCCACCCCTATTTCCATCACGCCAACTCTGGGTCCTCCCATGGGGGGCCTGGTTCTGCCACTTTCTTTCCGCCTGGTCCACTGTTACCACAGACAGGTGGGTTCTGGAAGTGGTCGGCCAGGGTCTGCCTCTGGAATTCAAGCAGTACCCTCTCAGCTGAGCCCATGCCCCACGGGAGGAAAGGGAATCAGTCCACACTCGGTCGGCTCTGAGAGACGACATAACCCAACTCCTCAAGGAGGCAGTGGCCCAAGTGACAGATTTCCCCCCACCCCCGTCAGCCCAGGGTTTGTTTCCAGGTACTTCCTGGTCCCGGAGCGGACCGGGGGCTGGTGCCTCATTCTAGATCTGCATGCCATGAACCAGTTTCTCAGGCCACGCACCTTCAGGATGGTAACTCTGTCCTAGATCATACCGTCCCTGGAGCAGAACATGTGGATCTTATCTGTGTCAGTTTTAACCATTCATCAACTCTGGGTAATGGGCCCTCTAGGCCGGCGCACTGCGTGATGCTTGCAAGTTGGCCGTTAGGTGTCGTCGACCCCACCCTCCCTCCAGTTCTTAGTCTCCCGCCAAAGAGGTCACAGCTTGTGAGGAGCTGCTGCTACGTCAAGAGGCCTACTCTGTGAAAGCCATAATTGATGCCAAAATTCATTGACGCTGTTATAGTTATCGACTCCTGCCGGTTCCGTTATCACCTCCACTCGACGCTGCTGGTAAGACTGTTCCTTTTCTTTATTTTCTCAGTGACATCGAGTCATTTTTAGCTTGTTTTACTGTAGGTCATGTCTCGGTCCGGGGGGGGGGCAAGAAATCTTTGAAGACGGGATGGCTATACAACGGTGCCCGTGCAGCCGTAAATACTCCATCACCGATCAACATGACCGTTGCCTCGCATGTCTTGGCCCGCTTCACGACATGGATTTGTGCAACGCCTGCTTCTCCATGGATCGTCGTGTCATCGAGCAATGCGCATGGAAAGTTGGACGAGCTCCGCTAACTTCCGGGGGACGGGCGCGCAGTCATCGGGCCAAGCTGCAGTCTCTCGGCCTTTCCTCCAGGTCCCCTCCCGGTTCTATACGGACCGTGGAGGAGGGGGCTTCTGCTCCTAGTAGCCTCGCCATTGCAGAAGCCCCTTCCGCAGTGCAGGAGACCCAGTCCATCCCCCTGGGAGGCGGGAGGCACCGCATTGGCAGTCGCCCGTTCGGGGGTGAAGGCTCACCTGGTGTTGTCTTCTCGAGCTGGGAAGCCTGGGTTGGCGCCGTCCGTCAGCGCCGTCTTGGGCCTCTGCGCCGTTCGTGGCAGAGTGGGCCCTGATGGCGCTGTGGTCTGGCGCCAATGGTGCTAACAGCGCCATTGGAGGTTCTATGGCACAATCTTCTACTGTTTCTCACCTGGGGTGCCATTTGCGGCACGAGGCCTGGCTATGGCGGCAGTGTCTAGCTCTGGTGCACGTGCGGCCCGGCGAGGACCGCGGCTCTGTCGGTACTGCTCAGTGCGTTTACAGCGCCGAGAGGGGCTGTGGCATCACAGGCCATTGGCCCCATCTCTGACCCTCGGCGCGCTGCGTGCCATGGGTCGGGATGGCGCCATGACAGGCACCGGCTCGATACTGCTGCTGCACTCGGCGCTGTGTCTTCTTCGCGCACCATTCACAGTGCAGTTGAGTACTTCGGCGCCAACTCTGATGCAGTCACCCAGACTGGTACCCCCTTCAGTTGGGATGTCAGTGGGCGTCTGCGTACTGTCTGGCACTGGACTTCAGTCTCCAGCTCCTCGGAGGCGGAGTCTGACTCTGAGTCAGACAAGCGGTCTGACTCTTTGGAGTTGGCCGTTCACATGGACACCCTCGTAGTGTCCTTGACTGACTGGGACCAGCCTCCCTCTGAGGAGCGGGCAGTTGCCCCAGGGTCAGGGGTTCTGACCAGCAGGCAGTGGTGCAGGCCACTATTTCTCTGCAGCCTGTCCTCGGAGGGTTTTCTGACCCCTCAGTGGTGGTACCCACTCAGGTGGTGTGCGTGGATCGCTCAACTTTGGGGCCGATCGGAGCACCCACAGGAGGGAAGGGTGCTACTCCCTGGGTAGTCTCTTTGGGGACTGACCAGAGTTGTCAGTTGCCTAGGCTGGCGTTTGCAAGGAGAAGGGCTCTATCAGACTCCGAGGGGTCGAGGGGTAGGGGTTCGATGCAGCAACCCTTTTCTGGGACCCATCCGGGTTTGGGAAGGAGTCGTAGTGCGGACCTCCGCACTTTCTTCTCGGTCTCCTCTAGAGGGCCCTGTTCTTTGGAGGTAGGGGACCGTCCTTTTGGAGTTCCATGGCACCGGTCACCTCACAGGGGGGAATCTTCAGGGCACAGCCTAGGCAGTTCCAGTATAGTTGATCAGCTGTCAGCTGTTGAGTTTTCCGGAGCACCCGCTTCCCTTGGGGCTCCAGGTGCGCTCTCTTGCCCAGGCAGAGGGCAGTCAGTTCCCATTGTCGGCTCTGCCCCCACTCCTCTGCCACCTTCTCCTGCTCTCCCAGGCATTCTTGGTCCTAGTGGACCTCTCTCCTGGGAGCAATTCAGGGCTGTGGCTGCTCATTTTCCCTCTTATGTTAGGGCCATGGACAGGCAGGTGTTCCAACCTCCCCCTGAGCAACCAGCCACTGAATCTACGATGTCCTCCGCGTCTTCATCCTCCTCTTCAGGATGAGAGGAACCCTCTGTCCACATCTCCCTAGCTGCTGATCTTGCAGAGTATCAGCGTTTCCTCGTGAAGACGTTGGAGGACCTGCATATCACCCCACCCATGCAGCACAATCCAGAGCACTTGACGCACGCCTTCCTAGGCAATTTCAATGCGGACACCCTTGTGGTGCCCCCCTGGCCTGCTCCTTTTCGGGAGGTGTCGTTGCATTTCTGGCAGAGACCCTTTTCCAGAGTCCCAGCCCCTAGGGATCTCCGCCAGAGGTATTGTGCCTCCCCCCGGAGTCTCCAGGTAGTTTGCCTCATCCTCAGTCAGGACTGACGCAGCTGGACACTCCCGATGGGCTTCACGCCCTTCATCGTGACCGGCTCCCAGATGCAGATTCCATAGATTTTGACTTCTGGGGAAGGAGGACTTTCTACTCGGCATAGTTGCTCCTTTCAATATCTGCACATCAGGCCCACTACGCTACCTATGATAGTTTCCTGTGGTCCAGGCTAGGTCAACTCCTAGCCTCTTTGCCTGATACGGAGTTAACCAGACAAGCAATTGCACTCTCTGCACATGGCCTGGAGCTAGCAAGGCACCAAGCGAGGGCATCTTGCGATGCCAGCGAGGTAGCTTCCAGGGTTGTAGGGACAGCGATCTGCACTAGGCGGACGGCACGGTTATGTCTCTCCCGGTTGTCACCCTTGGCCCGGTGTTGGGTGATTTCCTCCGCATACTAGAGAACCCATCTTTTTCTCCCGTAGGGTGAGACGGCGTCTGTCGGGGCAATCTCCTGCCCCCTCCGGGGGTGGGGGTCCCCGTCTCTCTCTCTCTGTGCCACCCACTGAGAGCTAAGGGACTTAGTCCCTTAGGGTTCAGGGCCCCCTTCGGGGGGGGGCTCGGGACTCACCCAAAGGTGATGAATGGTGAAGATTGACACAGATAAGATATAGAAAGTGCACGTCCTACCATAATTCTTGATCTTTCTGTGTCTTCACCTATCTCTAATCCCACCCTCCATCCCCTGGGGCCTCAGTCTCTGGGTCCCCCGCCCGTGTGCCCTCCCCCCCTTACTTTCCATTGGTCAGGAGTGGGGTGACCTTGGGCACATGGGGATTTTTTACATTTTGTCAGGGGGAGAGTGATCAGGGGAGAGGGCACTTCTTTCCTCATTGCCTCAGCTCCACCCCTATGGGGTGGGGTTGGTGGTTGCCCTCTCTTCTTTTCTCTGTCCCTTACCGCTATTCTCCCTTGTTCTTGCCCTTAGGGACTCAACCCTCAAATTAATTTAAGAAACTTGTTTCTTACCACCAAATTTGGTTTTGGGGGGGGAGGGGGTACAGCCCTGTATCCTGTCTTTCTTCCAGAATAGCCGCTTGTGCTTAAGTTGGAGTTTATTGCCAGTGATTCTGTGCCTTGAATTCTGGCGGTGTAGCCTTCTGGCTACTCCTTCGCAGTTCCTATACAATCTGGAGCCAGGTCAAGGCTTCAGGGTATCTCCCCCCCCCCCACATCCTTAGTTCTAATTCTCCCCTCCCTCCTCTTCTACTTCCAGAGATTGGGGCCCTTCCCAGTCCCCTTAGATTCCAACTCTTTCTGTCCTCTGTCATTTATTTCTCCTTTTAGTTTGTATATTTTTTCCTTTATCTGTCCCTTGGACTCCCTTGTCCCTCCCTCCCAACCTTTTCTTACTCTACGGTGATTCAGAACTGGCGGGAGGGCGGGATCGATGACACCTAATGGTCAACCCACGAGCACCATGCAGTGCGTTGGCCTTGAGGGCAGCGCCAATGGTTGTCGATTCCGCCCATCCAAAAAAAAAAAGCTCCCTCAGGGTCATGACCTCCAGCCACATTACCCAAAGGTGATGAATGGTGAAGATACACAGAAAGATCAGGAATTACGGTAGGTACGTAATTTTCATTTCTGCTCACTGGATCTCCAGGACGCATTTTTTCACATCCCAATCCATCCATCTCACCAGAGGTTCCTCCACTTCAGAGCAGAAGGAACACTCTACGAGTTCTGAGCCATGCCATTCGACCTGTCATTGGCCCCACGGGTCTTCACCAAATGCATTGCAGTACTGGCCACCCACCTCAGGCATCAAGGGGTCAGAGTCTGTCCCTACCTCGACAATTGGCTCCTGGCAGGTTCCACCCAGCAAGAGGTGGAGAGGTCCAGGGATCTGGCCCTCCAAACCTGCACTCAGCTTGGCCTACTGATCAATAAGGCCATGTCGGAGCTCGTGCCTTTGCAGGTGATATGCTTCATGGGGGCAGAGCTTGACTCCTGCCGAGCCAGAGCCCGACTCTCGGTGGACAGGGCAGAGGTTCTCTCCTCCTTTGCCCAGTAATTTCTAGTTGGGCACTTCTGGGGTACATGGTGGCCTGCACCACCATGCTCCAATGGGCCCGGTAGCATATGTGCCCCTTCAATGGGAGCTGGCCGCCAAGGTCACTCCAACCAGCTGATCACTGTTGCCCAAAAGATGTGGGATGCTCTCCAGTGGTGGACCATCCCAAATCATCTGCAGGAAGGGATCCCGTTTGTCCTCCCCAAGCCAGCGGTCGTCCTCATGACCGATGCGCCTCTCACGGGCGGGGGAGCTCACATGGGGAACAACAGGGCCCACGGGTTCTAGACCCCCGAGGAATCCCAATATCATATCAACCTGCTGGAGCTCAGAGCGGTCAGACTGGCACTGTCAGCTTTCGCTCTGCAGCTTCGGGGTCAAGTGGTTCAAGTCCAGGCGGACAACACCACGACCAAGTACTACCTCAACAGATAGGGCGGCACGCACACCCCCCGGCTGCTGTGCAGGGTAGCGAGTCACATCTGGACACTCGTGAGCTGACTGGAGGCAGATGATCTAGCCATCCATGTGGCAGGAGCCTCAAATTAACTGGTGGATGCTCTCATCCACGTAGGCGAGACATCCAGCGATAGCTCAGAGTCTGTTCTCCCACTGGGGCAAACAAATGGTGGACCTGTTTGCCTCCAGGGAAAACACCAAGCTGAGACTATTTCATGCCCGCCCCCCTCAGTGGGGTTTGCTGCAAGGGGTTACCTTCTCGAGGCTGTGGACCCCAGGCCTCTTCTGCGCCTTCCCTTGATCCACAAGATGCTTCTCAAGGTGAGGTGGGACAAGGTGTAGGTGATCCTGATAGCCCCAGACTGGCCCCACCAGTTCTGGTATCCAGATCTACTCCGTCTCAGCAATAGGTTCCGGAGGTGTCTTCCAGCATGCCCGGACCTGACATCAGTCAATCAGGGGAACGTATTTCATCTGGACCTTCAACCCCTGCACCTGACAGCCTGGTAACTGATCGACTAGAGTTCCAGGCTTTGAGTCTCTCTGAGGATGTACTCACCATAGTGGAAGCATCCAGGAAGGAGTCAACCAGAAAGTGGTACGCCTTCAAATGGAAAAGGTTTTCTATTTGGTGTCAGGGCAAGGGCCTGGACCCTCTGTCCTGTCCCGTGGCTAGCATTTGAGACTACCTTTGGTCTCTGTCCAAGGGGGTCTTCAGTCTATAACCCTTAAGGTGCACCTGGCAGCCATCTCTGCTTACTGGGTGCGGGCTGGTCAGCAGACGGTGGCATAGGAAAAGGTGGTCTGGTGCTTTTTCAAAGGCCTTGATCACATACCCCCTCCGGTGCATGAACCTCCCCCTCCATGGGATTTACTGCTGGTTTTGGCAAAACTCATGGGCAAGCCATTCGAACCAATGCACAAGTGTGAGCAATCACACTTGTGGAAGACCGCCTTCCTGGTGGCCATTAAGTCAGCCAGAAGGACTGAGGAGCTCCAGGCGCTTTCAATGGAGTCTCCTTACCTGGTCTTCCTCAGGGACAAGGTTGTCCTGTGCCCCCACCCGAAATTCTTCCCGAAGGTGGTGTCAGAGTTCCATCTCAACCAGGTGATGACTCTGCCTGTGTTCTGCCTGAACTACACCTTGGATGCCGAGTACAGGCTCCATACTCTGGACCTGAGACATGCTCTCTCCTACTACAAGGAGAGAACTGCGGAAATTCGGAGAGAGGTTCGCCAGCTGTTTGTCACCTACGCTGAAGCCACTCCTGGCAGACCTGCAGCAAAGCGAACGATTGGCAGATGGATTACATCATACATTGATGTCTGCAGTAGGTTGGCAGGTTGGGAGCCTCCCATAGGGCTAAGGGCTCATTCCGTATCGCTGCATTGGTGGCTGCTTCCAGTGACATCCCTATCCAGGAAATCTGCCGGGCTGCTACCTGGAAGATGGTAAACGCCATCATCACCCACTACCACATCGACTTTGAGTCATACCAGGATGCCAGTTTTGGGGCCTCAGTTCTCCAGTCTCTGTTCCCTAAGTAGGGGCGTGCACCTTGCCTCCCTCCTCCCGGACAACTGCTAGGAGTTTGCCAAAATGTGTGGGTGAACAACATATCCACGTCCCTAGAAACAAAGGTTACTCCCCTATAACAGTAGTTCTAGGAGGTGGTATATGTTGTTCATCCACACTGACCCACCCTACCTCCCTGGCTGTGACGCACAAACCTGGCTTCCAGCAGGCTAAGATCTGGCATCATGGAGCGGAGCCAAGGGTTATACCATCCGGGTGGGTGGGAGGAGCCAGCTTTAAGACCTTCCGGCAAGAATTATAGGGGAAGGGACATGCCAAGAAGTGTGGCTGAACAACATATACCACTCTGAGAACTACTGTTACAGGCGAGTAACCAGTGATCTTACCGAGAGAGGCTCTTGCAGTAGGTAATTACATATAGGACTGGCCTTGACCGGTGGCAGGGCCGCCTGAAAAATTTCTAGCTAGCAGTCCCTGGCGGGCCGCCCACGTCAGGTGACCAGCATCAGACGATGTCTGTATAAAGGGGCGGTCCCATACGCCCACCTCCCAGTTCTTTCCCGCCGTCAGCTCATGCAGCGCCTCGCGGTGAAGTTGACAACGCACAGTCCTGTTGCTTCGTCGGTTTTTCCAAAAAGTATCAGTATTTTGTATTTTCTTCGTCAGGTGAACGTCAGTATATGTCGTCCCCTTCAAAAAATAAGTGCAATTCGTGCGGCGTCCAACTGCCTCACAAAGACGGCCACTCCCTCTGCCTTTTCTGTTTAGGCCCCAACCACGCGGTCGACAAGTGTCCGCACTGCCTTCATTTCAACGTGGCCACCCGCTGACGACTCCAGCAGTCTCTCGAAGCCCATCTCCTCAAGAAGATGATGTCCATGGTGGAGAAGGAGTTGAAGAAGCTTCGGCAGGCGTCGACCTCCCCTGAAGAACACAAGAAGCGGGACAAAGAAAGGCACCAGGAGAAAGCCTCCTCCTCCGCGACTCCGACTGGAGCCGCGGCCAAGGTAACGTCCCCTCCGGGGGATCACCCGACGGCAGCGTCCAAGGCTTTGGAGGAGGCGTCGGCACGCCCGTCGGGTTCGTGTTCAAGCCCGCCGGGTGCCTCCGGGCAAAAGGAGGCCTCAGCCCCCAGTACCGCCGCAGGCTTCGCGGCCTACTGGTGCGGCACCTCCCACAGCAGTCGTCGCAGCTCCTCCGACGTCCGCCCGGAGAAGGCCGCTAAGACGCTGGACCCTTTGGGCAGGCGCCGTAGCGTCCCCATCGGACTGGGCCTCTTCTCATCCTTAGCCCGTCTCCGACGAAGGGACCCCCGAAGTCGGGCCGGCTCCTCTGGCGTCGCGGGACTCAACCCCTAAGTTGCCGTCCGGCTCCTCCGGCGTGCGCGCTGGCTCCCTCGGAGCCTCGGCAGACCCTGCTCCGTCTGTCATCCCAGGTTCCCGCAGCCCTCGCTGCCGTCCGGGAGCCAGAGTCCCCCTGCCTGACCCTGGGGATTTTTCCCCTCCGTCCCCGGGCGAGGCTCAGGATCCTGGGCCACCGTCTGATCCTCTTCCTACAGAGCCGGATCTGACGTCGGCTTCCCAGACGCCGGCTCCGACACCGGCCCCGCCGACGCCGGCCCCTCCGATGCCAGCGGGGAATATTCATCTTTCATCGGGCCCTCCACCCCACGGGCCTATCCCAGTTGATCCGCCCGTGGAGTTCCCGACTGGTCCGTCTGCTCCGGCAGCTCCTCCGGTGCCTGGGTATCCACCATCTTATCCGACGCCGGATTTCCCAGGTCCACAGTATCCTGCTCTGCTGTACCCGGCGCCAACTCCACCAACGCTGCAGTACCCGACGCCGCAATACCCAGCTCCGGTATTCCCGCAGCCGGGTTAAGAATACTCTCCTTAAGGATTTCATCTGTACAACTATCCCCCCCCCCCTCCTCCACCGCCCCCTAGGCGGCCGGTGGATCTCCAGGAGACTCTCGCCTCCTGGTGGGCTGAGGCTAAGGCTCAGCTCACCAAGGAAGTTGAGAACCGTCTTACGGCGATGGTGCCACCCCCGGCTCCCGTACGCCCCAGATGGCATACTCCCTCTCCGCCTCCGGATTCCCGGGCTCTGCCCTCGGGATCCAGAGAGGGGCAGGACACGCATCCGGGGATTCCCCCTAAGGAACCCGTTCCTCCCCCTAGACGAGCCAGGGAGTCTTATTCTGCTTCGAATTCCTCTTCTTCTTCTCTCTGACTCCTCGGTTGCCTCCGATGGCTGTTCCAAGAAAGATGACAAGCCGCGCTGTCCGTCCAAACTCCAGCCGAGGACTCCTCCGGAGGATCCTTCCTTCACGGAGTTGCTCAGGAAGATCTAGGAAGTCCATCAGTGGCGTTCCTTAGAGCCAGATCCTCAGCGGGTTAAACTCGCCGAACATCTGGACTTGCCCCTTATGGCTCCTACTCTGGTGCCACCCTGGATCGAGTCTCACGCCCACCTTGTTTCCACTATTTGGAAACAACCATCGGCTTTAGCCCCACTTCCTCGGAAGTCTAACCAGCTATACCAGGCTCCGGAGGGTGCAGACTTTTTAGACTCTCACCCCCGTGCAGACTCGGTTGTGATTAGCACCGCTCACGGCCGGTCAGCACACCCGAAACATTTGAGCTCGTCCTCCCCGGATAAGGAATCTCACCTTCTGGATCAGTATGGAAGGAAGATCTACGCTTCTTCCACACTGGGGATTAGGGCCCTAAATTATGTAACACATATGGGGGATTACCAGAAGGCTGTCCTTACCCAGGTGGAATCCAAGATTGACTCCTTGCCTGACTCCCAAGTCAAGCAGGAGTTAGCCGACCTGGTCCGTTCTGCTCGTTCGGCCAGTCGTCATATTCTGAGGATGACCTATGATGCAGTAGACACCGGAGGATGGAGCTCTGCGTTCGCTGTAAGTCTTTGGCGTCATGCATGGCTCCGTGTGTCAGGTCTGGTCCCGGAGGTGCAGTCAGCAATTCAAGAAGCACCTTTCAGAGGTTCTGTGCTTTTGATGGTGATGTCAAGGACATTATCACTGACTTGCAGGAGAAAGGGACGGCCCTTAAATCTGTTGATTCAATGTACCGTCCCCATCCCCCACAGCGCTGTCCCTTTCGCAGACGCAGCCAGCCTCAAGCGAAACCTCAGGGAAGGTGGGCCACTAGATGTGGGGCCCCCACAGCTGCCAGGCCTCCGCCGCCCAAAAAAGCAGAGGGTGCCCCAGCTGCGGCGCTGCCTCACACCACCTGACTCCTTCCCTCCCCCACCGCCTCCGGACACCCCGGAGGAACCAGTAGGAGGGAGATTCTCCCTCCACCTTCTTGGCTGGAAGAGGATAACATTGGATTCATGGGTGCTTCAGATCACAGCAGAGGGGCACTCCATAGAGTTTCTGCAAAAACCTCCATGTCACCCCCCTCTGAACTCCTTGTACTCAAGGGACCATCTTCCTTTGGTCAAGGAAGAAATCTCTGCTCTCCTTGCGAAGCAGGCCATAGAGCCCATCCCCCCCTCACCTTCATGGGATGGGTTACTATTCCCATTTCTTCCTTGTACCAAACAAGACGGCAGATCTCAGACCCATTCTCGATCTCAGCTCCCTGAACCTATATGTGGAATACAAGAGGTTCAGGATGCTCTCCCATCAGACCCCCTTGTCCCTGCTTCGGCCGGGCCAATGGCTTTGTGCATTGGATATGCAGGATGCGTACCTGCACATCCCCATTCACCCTTCGCACTGAAAGTACCTCAGGTTTGCGTTCCAGGGGGACCACTACCAATTCCGGGCACTCCCTTTTGGTGTTTCCTCGGCTCCCCGAGTCTTTAGCAAATGCCTGGCGGTGGTAGCGGCCCACCTGCGTACTTTGGGAGTTCAGGTTTTTCCCTACCTGGACGACTGGCTCCTGGCGGCCCCGTCCAGGGAGGAACTCCTGCATTTCTTCTCCCTCACCCAGCAGGTTTTCAGTGGCCTGGGTATCACCATCAACCATTCCAAGTCTCACCTGGATCCTTCTCAAAGACTCCAGTTCATCGGGGCAATCCTCGATACGACAATGTGCAGGGCCTTCCTGCCTCCGGACAGGGGGGCCTCCTTCCAGTCCCAGATTTCCCTTCTGTCGGAATACAGGAGGGTCCCAGCGAGGTCGGTGCTCCGTCTCTTGGGGCTTATGGCGGCAGCCATCCCAACGGTTCCATGCATGCACCTCCACATGAGAATCTCTCAGTGGACTCTCCGCTCTCAGTGGGATCAACTGGTAGACGACCTAGATCATCTGGTACTGATCTCCTCGCCGATGATAAGAGACTTGCAATGGTGGATGGTTAGAGAGAACCTGTTCCGGGGGGGGGTCCCCTTTTTTCATCCTCCCCCCAATCAGACTCTGACCACGGACGCTTCAGGCGAAGGTTGGGGTTCCCATCTGGGTCCTCACCGAACCCAGGGCTTATGGTCAAAATTGGAGTTAGTTCTCCACATCAACGTGCTCGAGCTTCGAGCAGTGCTGTATGCTCTTCAGGCCCTTCACCAATACATCCTTCCTGGTCACCTAGCTGTCCAAACAGACATGTGCGTGGTGTGGTACATCAACAAGCAGGGAGGGACTCGGTCCTACCCGCTGTGCAGGGAAGCGATGAGGGTTTGGGAATGGGCAACGCTTCACAACCTTCACCTCACGGCGATCCATGTTTCGGGAATAGACAGTGTCCTGGCAGACAGGCTAAGTCATTCGTCGGCTCTACCACACGAGTGGGAACTGGACGGAAAAGTTCTAAAAAGCATCTTCCAGATTTGGGGGACTCCTCAGATAGACCTGTTTGCCTCCTCCCAAAATGCAAAGCTTCCAACCTTTTGCTCGCTCGCTCCAGAGCGAGGCGCTTTCTGGAGCGACGCTCTATCTCTAAACTAGAAGGACAGATTCGTCTATGCTTTTCCCCCAATTTCTTTGGTCCCTCGTGTGTTGCAGAAACTTGCTTTGGAAGGAGCGAGAATTATTCTGATCGCTCCTTTCTGGCCCAGGCAAATCTGGTTCTCTCTTCTACAACAATACTCAGAGGTTTCTCCTCTTCCTTTATCTCGAGGATTGCTGACCCAGGATCAGGGGACCCTGGTCCATCCGGGACTCAAGTCCCTTCAACTTCATGCATGGCTCCTGCAGACCTAGCCCAATCTCGCTTTGGCGTCTCTCCTAAGGTGGCCGAGATTCTGGTGGAGGCTAGAAAACCCTCCACTAGGTCCACCTACGCCATGAAATGGAAAAGATTTTCCATCTGGGCTGCATCCAGGAACGTGGAGCTCTTTTCCTGTCCTGTGACCGTTCTGCTTGATTACCTGAGTCATCTTTTCGACCTGGGTCTCAGTCACTCCTCTTTGAAAGTCCATATGGTGGCCATTTCAGCCTACCATGCCCCTTTCACTGATAAGGCATTTGCCCAACTGGAGGTATCCAAAACTTTTCTCAGAGGGGTCCTTCATCTCAGGCCCCCTGTCCGGACTCCAGCTCCCCCTTGGGACTTAAACTTTGTCCTTGAGAAACTTACCGTTCCTCCCTTTGAGCCTGCGGCTTCCGCAGACCTGACGTTTTTATCATGGAAGACGCTATTCTTGGTTGCCATTACTTCTGCTCACAGAATTTCCGAGCTCCAGGCCCTGACATGCAAAATCCCTTATCTGATTTTTCACAAAGAACGAGTAGCTCTTCACATGAATCCTAAGTTCCTCCCGAAGGTGGTAGCGGAATCTACCTTAAATCAGTCTATTGAATTACCTGCTTTTTTCACGCAGTACCCCAACCAAGGAGAATACTTGCTCCATACCATGGATGTTCACAGGATTCTGAGATACTACACCGTTAGGATGAAGGATCTCAGAAAGACTGATCAGTTGTTAGTCTCTTTTGCTCACAAAAGAGAAGGCAATGCTAATTCTAAGCAATGCCTATCAAAATGGTTGGCCCATTGCATCACTTTCTGTTATGACAAGTACAACAAGACCCTTCCTGGTCAAGTCAGAGGTCACTCCACTCGTGGAGTAGCAGCCTCTGCTGCTTGTTTCAAGAACGTGTCTGCGGCAGACATCTGTGCTGCCGCCACTTGGACTTCCATCCATACCTTTACTAAACATTACAGTTTGGACATTGCCTCTCGCCGTAGAGCAGGCTTCGGGTTAGCGGTCTTGCAAGGCCTCCTTTCTTGAGGCTTGCAAGGTTTCTTTCTACTTCTTGGAGTAGTTCCTCCTCCCGGTGCCTTTCATTTGTTCCAGACTGCTTGGGATTCTGTCCTATATGTAATTACCTACTGCAAGAGCCCTCTCGAGTAGATAGTACAGTTACGTAAGATCTCTG
Organism: Neoceratodus forsteri; assembly: GCA_016271365.2. NCBI lineage: Eukaryota > Metazoa > Chordata > Ceratodontiformes > Ceratodontidae > Neoceratodus > Neoceratodus forsteri. The sequence goes on from CM057452.1 coordinate 189,131,006, forward strand.
TTAACAGTAGATCGAGAGGCCTTGCAGGTAATACCTTCCCACCCTCCATCCCCCAGGCTTTTTCAGCTCCTTTTCCATTGAGGAAATATCTGCTTTTCTCTCATCCGGGCCTTCGGGCCTGTGGCGGGAAAGAACTGGAAGGCGGGCGTATGGGACCGCCCCTTTATACCGACGTCGTCTGACGCCGGTCACCTGACGTGGGGGCGGTCCCCGCCAGGAACTGCTAGCTAGAAATTTTTCCGTGGGGTCCTGCTGCCGGCCGGCGTCAGTCCTATATGTAATTACCTACTGCAAGAGCCTCTCTCGAAGATCTACTGTTACGGTAAGTTCTTACGTAACTGTACTTTTTCATGCTGTAAACGGTTAAAGGCTAGTGAAACCAGTGCAGGCTGGCATAGCCCATTGTGACTAGGGCTTCAACAGACTGGCAAATATTGAGTCAAGTTTCCACTCTGGGATTGGTGGTGGTGGCTGGGGTGTGGGATTTCGTAGCATTTTATTGCTGGATACATCAGCAAATAGCTGCTGTAGTCTGTAGTGTGGCTTTTACTTTAAATGTGTCATAAATTTCATATATGCAACCAATGCTATGTCATATATTTTTATTACTTTCACAGGAACTAATGACAAACCTGGTGGCCCTCATTATATTCTTCGCTGGACATCTCCCCAAGCTATTAAGGAGACCCATGTCCCGCTGACAGAGTGGAAGTATCCATACATGATGTAACGAATGATGCACAACAGCACTGATAGTAATACTAACTGTGAACTTTCCAGCAGATTCTAGTTTGATCTTGGACTTTTTCTCCGTCCTTCATACTACTGACTTTAACATGTACAGAAGTGGACGCCTGCATGGCAGGGGCAACTGTACTTTAAACAGTATTAGATGTTATTATGTACAACAGCTTTCTTTAACCTTCCAGGTTTCCTGTCAGCTGCTTCTCAACAATTATTCTTGACTTTTTTTAGTCTAATGAAATATTTTTTATCACCATCATGGAGAAAACTGACCTGGAAGTACACATTTGCACTATAGTCACATTAGACAGACCTGCATCATAAATGGGTAGGGTAAGAAGGAATGTGATGGGTCAAATGGAATCACATAACTGTGCTTATGCTAGTACAGATGGAACTTCGTAACTTTCTGAACCTCATCACTCAGTTTTAAAAGTTAAAAGCAAGCTGACCCATTGGCACACTGACAGCATTGCTACTTGTGGCACTGGCAACCTGATTTTTGCGCCCTGAATCTGTGACATCTGCGTGATCACTGGGGTAGGCAGATGGAGCCTCCCAAAGGACTATCTCCATGGGCGAGGGAGGGTACCAGAGTCTGCGGCATTACTGCCACATCAGCTACCAGAAGTGGCAGTTTAGCTAGAGGTTCCAGATGGCTAGGAGGGAGGATACTGCCTAACTCAATTATAGTGTGCCTTGTTTGGTCATGTTAGTGCCTTGACATCAGTGTCCCGGAGTGGAAGAGAGTACCAGGAACAGGAAAATCCCCTGTGCAAGCAGGAGGATATCAGGGACTCTATCTCCTCTGTCCAGTCCACCTTGGATGTTGCTGAGGGAGATGCTGACACAAAGGGGGTTGAAGCTGAGAGATTGAAAGGGTAAGGGTACTAATGGGGAGGGCAGGGTGGGAGGTGGCCTAGGAGGTGGAAGGAGGCAGTGCTGAAATTTGCGGGAGGGAGGGGGAATGTAAATTAAAAAATAAAAAAAAAATAAAGGCAGCCATTTTATAATCACAGTAAGGCACTAGTCATGAGGTGACTGCACTTCTCTGGTGTGTAGGCTATCTGACTTCTCCTTATGCCTCATTTTCCATGGTGTGCCATTACCCCACATTAATGTACACTCATCACTTGATTGGAACCTTCCCCTTCTATAACTGACCTATTACTGCTTTGTGCAGGATGTGCATCTGATCAGCAGCACTGATTATGGAATGGTATGGGAGCACCACAGTGCAGTTCCAGATGTGTCATTTGGATTGACTTTTTGTGCTGCCCACCTCTCTCTCACTTACCACCACAATTTCTGTGTTGTCTTGTATCTACACCACCCTTTCTGTGCACTGCTTTCTTATGCTCGCACCACCTTTTCTGTTTAGTTCTGTTTCATGCATGTCATCTTTCTTCTTGTTTGCCCATAAGGAACCCAGTTTGATTCAGACTTTATTTTGAATAACATAACACGGTGTGCCGTATCAGCATTGTGTAATAAGATATGAGGGGAGGTGTGGGCCATTGGCAAAAGGCACCACACCCAGGTAGTGATGTGGCTCATAATGTAATTGTTGTAGGTGTGGTGTGCCGTTCAGGGATGTTAAGGTACTGTTTCTCAGACCCAGTCTTTCCAGATCTGACCTTACGCTGCTGCCCTGCCCCACTCAGCTGCATTTGGCGAACTTACTACAGCCACCTTCAGCAGGTCCTTTCTGTGAGGATCCAGGTTGGGGTGTAAATCACAGAGAGCTGAATATCATTCAGGGGATGTAGTGCCTCTGAAGTCTTGTTCCATCAACATAGCCCTGTATTTCTTCCTTTTTTTTTTTTTTTTTGATTCTCTCTATCCCCTTCAGACACCTGGAACTCTCTCAGGCCATGACACATCCCCAACTGTACTGCCTGCTGTGGCCCCCACCAATGTCAAAGTCGTTATGGTGCTCCTGCGGACCCCAGATTAAGCCTACTTGGGAGAAAAAAGGCGGTGGTGGAGGTGCAGCATTGGGCGTGTGGCCGGTGGACATGCAGGCTGTCACCTATCCTGGGCTGAAGGTTTTCCCTTATAGTAGTACTCTGCTTCCCGTCCTCCCTCCCATGCAGCACCCCGATGCCAGCTATGACACGGCAATCTCTGCCGGTCAGCCATGCTACGACGTGCAGTCTGGGTTTCTGCAGAGTCCCCGATCTCCACCAGGGGCCACTGGAACTCCGGACAACTCCTGACCCTCCCCCCCAGGCGCTCAGTCTGTTCCCTCCTCTGCTGACCACCGGCGCCTGAGCTCGCTCCCGAACTCAGGTCGCCAGTGTGGCACAAAGTGTGGTGTCCAGGCGCCTCAACCCTCAACACCACCAGGCCGGCTCCTGTATTGCTTCCTGAAGCACCAGGGGACGGGCACACACTGCAACTGACAGACCCCACCCCTCGTTCTTGTCTGTAGACATGAACACAGTACTGCAGTGTGGCAGGTGGTGACCTCACATCCCAGGTGTTTCATTTCATTAATTGCAACTGACAAAACTCTTTCAGTTGTTTGTAGTTTTTACTGCTGCACATATAGCTGCTGCGTCTGGTGCATGTGGGTGATGTCATTGGTTTGATGTTGCATGGTAGCACTCGTCGAGCTGTGCTGCTGCCCAGACACAGTGGAGCATTTCTACAGCTGGTTTCGATAACTTGTTACATGGGCTAATGATACCAGCTCATAACCTGCTGCAGTTTTCCAAAGGTTTGATTGGGGAGTCCAAAAACCGGCTGCCCCATTTCTGTCCAAAAACCTCTAACTAAAGAAATTCCATTTTAGAAGGGATAATGCAGAGTGCATCACAACTGACTCTCTAATTTTCCGTCCATATCTCCAGCCTCCATGTCAGTCTGAGCATGTTGCATACTGTAGAACTACCTGCACAACCTAGTGGTGGAGTTAGTGATAGCCAATACTTTGTCAGTCTCTTTAGCCACAAAGAAATTACACACACACAGTTTCTCAGGCTGTGACAGAATCTGCTCCTGTATAATGCCCGGAAAGCTGGGTACCCACAGTGCTACAGACAGTCGTGAATCATTTCTGGCAGAACTCCAGTAAGTGGCCCTGCAGTGGATTGGGAGGAACTGAGGAAGTCAATACTGTGTGGCCCCAGACCCTCCCATTAAATCTGCTGTCCAGAATCAGTATTGTAAAACAGTCTGATACACTGAAATGAGTCCTGAGCATCTCCTGTGCGAGGGACTCTGACACTGGTCATTAGAAAGCCTTATCCTGCTGCTCTCTTTGACTCAGATTCGTAGCTCGTCTGGTCAGTGTTGGCTCCCAGTTTTGGAGCAAATAATTTATTAGCCGTCTTTGAAGTTGTCTGAAAAATATGGTACTCTGCTGTCTCTTGCAAGCCTTAATATTAACCAATAAAATGATCTTTAATAAAATTAATAATTATAAATTTAAAATGATGTTTTCTCTCCAGCCAAATGTAACTGCATTGATTACAGAAGTTTATTTGCTGTGATTGTACATTTCAGAAGAGATGTTATGTATTGTGTTACCTACTACTAGGCATGGGAAATACATTATAGTAAGACAGAAATGGTGTACCCTAACTGGGCAGTGAAGCTAGTCCCCTGGTATACCATCTGAGTACTTCTCCAGTTGTGCTATTGGGCCAGCTGCCTAGCTTAAGCTTGCCGTGGCCACTTCACTTTCTTAGTGCAAATCGTGGTGCTAGTAGTAACATTTTTATTATGAAACCAAATGGCTGTGATCTTTGACCTTTAAAGCTCAGGTTGCATGTTTAACTTTTCTGCCCACTGTTAGTTGATGTGGGATAATCTTTCTGAAATGGGGTGCTTATGTGTTCTTGTGTTGAGTTGCACGTGTTAACTCTCAGACTTGGCATCGTTGGTGCATGTTGTAGGGATTTTGTACAGCATGATAAAAATCAAGTGACTGTGGTCACTGTCGTAGTCACTGCCATGCAGGAGGAGGGGTAGACAAGATCAACCCAAAGTCCCTTGCTATCTCATGATTTAAGACATGCATATTTGCTTGTTCTAGGGGCATGGATATGGTTCACTTAGCCACACTCTGGCAGTTCCACTGGAACAGTATTATTGGCCGGATGTCTTTAAGCTGAGCTCCTCCCACCACCCAAGTGGTATATCCCCCAATGCTGCTCCATGACGTCAGATCTTTCTTTCCGCTGGAAGAACAGGTCACCTCCTTTCTGGCTCCCACTTATTTTCTGCACCATAAGTGAACGATAATCCTAAAAGTTTTCGGTATTTATAAGAACTTATTTTGCAGTTCCATCGACTCCGTCTTTGGACCAACAATGGAGCAACAAAAGTTAGGTTTCAAATTCTGTGTAAGGTGCCACCAAAAGGTCAGTCACCGATCCGCATGACGTGTGTGTGTGTGTGTGTGTGTGTGTGTGTGTACTGCCTAGATAGGCAACACAACGTGGACAGGTGCAGCCTTTGCAGAAGTATGTTCCCTGAATCACTCAAGGACAGAAAGCTCTGACTCTTGCTGGGTCAGGCTTTGGAATAGGATCTGAAGTGCCACAAGAAGGTCTCGGCTGAGGCCGGGTCGATTGAACAGCTTGTGGCCCTTGAGGCAGAAGTGGCAGCTGCTGCAGGAGGCACCTTCTTGGTCTCAGCACTGTTCCTTGGTGCCTGCATCAGAGGATCTTTCACAGCAAAATTCTGTGAAATGTGTTTGGCCTTCTAGAACTTGGGGAGAGCCCTGTCCCCCACTTGTGCTAAAAGCAAGCACTGCCAGCAGCAGTTGAGGTCTTCCCAGTCCCTCAACTCGCCCCACCACTCAATTTGCTCTCGAATGCCCTTCAGCATGGGGGCAGGTCGAGGGCTCTTTGGTTCCCCTGTTGAGCCAGTTGACTTCGACTCTGGTTGAGCAGGCTACCAAGATTTTTCTCGAGCCTGTTGACCAGCTGTCAGACAGGGTCGAGGAATCAATCTCACAGTCCCCTTTGCTCTTGGTTCTCACCCAGGAGCATGTAGTCCAGTCAGCGTCCATGTCTGTTCCCCTATGGGAACAGCCTTCACCCAGAATGGGGTCTTTGGCTCCTGTGTTGGTTAACATGGGCAGAAAAGTAGTCTACAGCAACCCACTGAAAGATGCCTCTTGCCATTGACCGACCGCTTGTCGATTGAGGTAATGGACAAGGTGCACTCACTCTCAATCCCAGGAGGCTTCACTGTCAATGTTCTTTGACCTATTCATCCCTGGTTGAGGACATGCACTGTCGCAAGAATGTGCCAGTGCTCCAGGGAGCTCCTTTAGCAATAGTGGGCCATCGCGGGGGCTGAGTAGGGCTCTGTACTCCATGGACATTTGGTGTCCTGGCTACCGCCAGTCCACACCACGTGGCTGCAACCCACAGCTGATTCTCCGCCTCTGACTGGAGCAGCCACCACCACAGTCACAGATGGATGCTTCAATCAAGGAGGCTGACCACTTGCCCGTGGGCTTGCCAGGCTGATTATCAGTGAGGATCACTCCAGTAGAGGATTCCCGAGAGGTCCATAGGAAGAAGCGGCCGAGGGTCATTTTTGAGGAGTCATCAGATGACTTGGATCTTGAGTCCATGGTCTTCTTGGAGACTCCAGTCTTTAACTGCTGCTCAGTCGATGAGCTTTCTACTAAGCTTGGCCTGGTATCTCTCAGGGCATTTATCTTGCTTATCTTGGAATTCACATCAGTTCCACTTGAGCCAGTCCAGAAGAGGGCCAAGTACCCTCTTACAGACATTCTGGACTGGGATGTATCCCTTGGGGTTGCCTCCCCCATGGCTGAAGCCATTTTGGAACCAGCCCTGGAGCTTTGGCAGCATCTTGCTGGGCACCCTCAGCCCATATGGTCCATAAGTATGTGGTCCCCTCTGGGTTTTTATCCCACCCCTCTGCGTAGGGACTGGACACAGATTCGGTGTTCCATAAATCCAGATGCAAGAGGTTGTGGACAAGCCTCTGGACAAGGAGTCATGTAAGACTGACCACACCTCTGAAAAAGTGTACACTGCGGCATCAAGGTCTCCGGCAGGCTACCTGTGCCTTGATGATGGCTTACTTCAGCGTGATGCGAATCTTTTATGTAGTCCTCCTTCACCTCCCTGTTGAGCAACATTTGGCAGTGAAGCTAATCAGAGACCAGGGTCAGTCACTGGCTAAACACCAGCTCCTGACAGCCTTGGAAGTGGGAAATTCTTGTGCCCATGCTGTGGCAGCGGCTGTCTCCATTCATCGCAGGGCCTGGCTGTGTCTGCCCACCTTCACAGCAGAGACCCAGCATAAGCTGGCCAGTGTCCCTTTCCTAGGCACTGACCTCTTGGGCCCTGGGGTGAAAGGATGTCTTGTCCACATTCGCATCGAGAAGTCCAGTGCCACCCTAGATTCTGTGACATCGCTCCAGATGGACCAGAAAAAGAAGCCTAAGAAACAGGCTTTCCAGTACCAGCTCATTAAGTCACAGCTCCCAGCAGCAGCCCCAGCACAGGCAGTTCCTGGCCTGGCACAACAAGCAGAAGTCCGAAGGATGGGGTCCAAAAAAGGTGCAGGAGTAGTGGTGCCTCTCTGGCAGCAGCCGCCGGTGCTCCTACAAAAGCTGCCCAGTGACAGGTTGAGGACGTCGTTCCTTCACCTATGGTGTCCTTAAAAGCTGTCCCTGTCGGAGGCCGACTACGTGACTTCTTACCACATTGGTCCGCTATCACAGCTGACAAGTGGGTGTTGGATGTAGAGGGAAGAGAGTTGTCTCTAGACTTCAGGGCTCTCCCATCCTATAGCCTCCACGTGCCTTGACTTGAGAGTCCAGGATGTCTTGGGACATGCCGTCCACCCTAAGGGTAGATATCACTCAGCTTCTTGCTAAAGGAGCGATAGCCCATGTCCTAGACACCCTGGCCAGTCAAGAGTTATGTGTCCAGGTACTTACTGGCCCTGAAATGGATGGGGGGGGCTAGTGCCCCATACTGGATTTGCACAATCTCAACCAGTTTATGTGGAAACGCAAGTTCCAGATGGTCACTCTGAACCAGATTATACCACCCCTGGAGCAGGACATGTGGATCTTACTTCGAGAGGGTTCCTGCAGTAGGTCATTACACATAGGATTACACCCCCTGGCATCAGCACCACATGGCAAACTTCTAGCTAGAAATCCATAGGGGAGACCGCCCCTGGTGTCACATTATGGGACATCAGCGTGACAGTGTAAAGGGGTCAGTCTCCACACCCGCCCTCCAGTTCTTTCCCGCCATCAATCTGTGCCAGTCGAACCTCATGGTGAACTCTGCTACCGGCCGACCGCCATTTTTTTGCAGAAGTATTTTCTTCTTTTTTACAGTTGTGCTTGTTTTATTGCATTTCTTCTCCGTTGCGTCATCTGAAGAAGTGCATGGGGATGAACACTCTCGCTGCATCCTCTGCCTAGGCCTCAAGCATCAGGTCCAAGACTGTGAGGTCTGCCAATCCTTCAACAGGGCCACACGAGTCTGTCACCAGAAAGCCTTTCAAGCCCACCTGCTCAAAAAGTGCCTAGCTTCGATGGAAAAAGAGCTGCAGGAACGTTCCTCCCACACACACATATACACACACCCCCACCAAACGTAAGGAGACAGAGAAGCACCAGGACCAGTTGCCTTCTGTCCAGCGTAGTCAGACTGATGATAAGTGGTTTCCAGTGGGGCTTCTGCTTCATTAAGTACCCTTCCTACCCAGTCTCCGTCTGCTCTGGCGGATCAGTCACCAGCTCCCCTTCCCACCATGGTCAGAGGGCAGAAGGGGTGCACCTCGCAGGATGGTTCTTCCTTTGGGCCTGTGGTCAGCTCTCTGGCCAGTAAGTTGCCATCTGATTCCTCCAAAGAGTACTCGGTCCTGGTTGATAAGCCGGACTCCAGCTCATCTGCCTTCCACCTGACCCTGATCGACAAGTCGGACGTTGGTCCTTTGACGCCCACTCGGTCACAGCCGATCTGTCTGTCACTGGCTCGCCCGAAGACCGCTCGGCCGAGGCTCTCCCATCTAACTCTTTTGAATGTCTCCAATGGTGGGCAGAGCTAGGTGCCAGACCCACTTTCTTCCCTCGAGAGTTCTCCTTCCCGGGACTCATCGCTTCCTCTGACCCAACCTGACCCCTCGCTCTACCTTGATTCTCTCCAGGAGGTGAGTGCTGTTACTCGGGGGTTATCTTCCCCGTCATCGAGTCTGTTTACTGCCGGGTCTACCGCTGTTCCAGTTAGACTGTTGATGGGAGCCACTTTTCTGAGACCCCCCTCACATACTTTGGACCAGGCATCAGGTTCCTTGTTGCCTCCGATGCCCGGCCTCCTAGCATCGGATCCCATTCGGGACCCTACTCTGAGGAACTCCTCACCAGTCGATGCCCTTCCCGACCTGGTGATGGCTGGAGTACCGGTGTCTCTCCCCCCCCCCCCAACCACCATCTGTCGGCTCTTTGTTAGCCCTGCCTACTACTCACGCTCTGATGCCTGAGCCTCTGCCAGGCCCTTCTCGGGTCCCAACTGGGATCCTGGATTGTCACGGCCCGCCGACGGACCCTTCTGCTCCTAGTGGTCCCTCTGCCCCTCCTCCTTCAGGACCGTCTGCCCCTCCACCTGCTGGTCTTCTGAGTATGGCTCCTGGCTACCCTCCGCTGCCATACCCTTATTACCCAGTGCCAGGGTATCAGCGGATTACTCAACACCCGCTTATGCGCCTGGGTACCTGCCGGAGGGTCACTTGTATCAGGGGTACAACCCACAAGGCTACCCCTTTGGCTACCAGCCCCCTGGCTATCCCTCATATCCTCACTTGGTGTACCCAGGTTTCCAGCCTCCGCCTCCACCACCGCCTCCCCCTCCTCAGCCCCAGGCTCTGGATAAGTCACAGGCTGACCCTCAAGGAACCATTCCTTCATAGTGGAAGGATGCCAAGTCACTGCTCCTCCAGGAGCTCGGTCACCTGCAGCCACTTATGGTCCCGACACCATCCCTTAGGGCGGCCCCTAGGAGCCTCTCCCTTGCCAACCCCCAGTTGTCAGACAGGATTCTGCAAGGCGCCCCCCCCCCCGGGCCCTACCTGGCAACAAGGCCACGGAGGACATTTCTGATAAGGCCTTCCCCCCCAGCAGGCCTGTATCCTCGAATTCAGAGCCAGATTCTGACTCTTCTGCCAGCTTGGGCTCCCATTCCCCTATCGAGCCCCAGCCAAAAGAGTCCCCCAAATGTCTTCCGTAGGACCCTTCATTTGCTGAGCTCTTCCGGTCTATCCAGTCTGCATACGACTGGGCTACCCAAAAGTTGGATCCAAAAAGAAAGAGGCTCACGGAGCATTTGGACATATCAGATGCAGACTCCCTGCCCATCCCTCCATGGACTGGGTCACATGAGGACCTGATGTCCACCATTTCGTAGCAAATCATCTTCCATCCCTGCGGTCTCCATGAAGGCTGATAGGACCTATCATCCCCCGGAAGGGGTTTCTCATCTCACTATGCAGCCCAAAGCTGGCTCCATGGTGATAACTGCGGCGCCCGATAGATCGGCCAAGTCAAAACACCTAAGTGCCTCTCCTCTGGACAAAGAGTCCAAGTAAATGGACCAAAACGGCTGCAAGGTTTGTGCCTCTTCCACTTGCGCCTTAAGATCACTAAATTATGTGGCCCACATGATTTCTTACCAAAAATCATCTCTGGCAGATCTTGAGTCAGAGCTCCAGGTGATTCCAGGCCAAGACCTCAGGGACAGACTTCTCTGCAAGATGAGGCTTACCAAGTCTTCCTGTCGCCACGCCCTGTGAGCCACCTATGACTCGGTAGACTCGGTGGCCCACGGCACTGCCTCATGCATTTGCCTAAGAAGTCAGGGTTGGGGAGCCCACCGAACCCAGGGGAAGTGGTCGCCACAGGAAGTGCATCTGCACATCAGTGTCCTGGAGATGAGAGCTGTGCTGTATGCTGTCCAGGTGTTTCAGACCCTCTTGTGCCAGGGAACTCTCCTTGTCCAGACCAACAATATGACTGCAGTCTGGTACATAAACAGGGGAGGTACCCCCTTTGCAGGGAGGCGATGCTGGTGTTGTACTGGGCAGTCTGGCACAATCTGTACTTGACAGCAGTCCGTGTCCCAGGCATTCACAACGTCCTGGCGGACAGTCTTAGCTGCACCACCGCATGGACTCGTGAGTGGGAACAGAAACAAGAGGTGATAGAAAGCCTGTTCGATCAGTGGGGTCGACCAGAGCTTGGACCTCTTTGCCTCCCCATCCAATGCAAAGCTAGCCAGTTTTCACTCGCTCATTCCTGGGCATGGTGTTTTTTGGCGAGATGCGCTCTCACTTTGTTGGACAGGGAGGTTTTTGTATGACTTCCCTCCCTTTCCAGTTCTGCAGAAGGTCCTGCTGAAGCTTCAGGTGGAGGGGAGCACACATGATCCTCATTGCTTCTCTCTGACCTTGGCAAATCTGGTTCCCTCTAGTGTTGGAACCTCCAGTACCTCTATCTCCTCTCCATGACGTTCTCACACAGGAGCAGGGTAACCTGGTGCACCCAAGCCTCAGGTCTCTCCACTTGCATGCATGGCACCTCTGGATATAGCAGTATCACGCTTTGGGGTTTCCTTCTGAGTAGCCCAGTTTTTGGTGGAAGCCAGAAAGCATTTCAGTAGAACAACTAATGCTATGAAATGGAAGAGGTTTACTATTTGGGTGACTGCCAGGGGCTTGGACCCCTTTTCTTGCCCAGCGCCCCAGGTCCTAGAGTACCTCTTGCATTTATCTGATTTGAGCCTCCGCTATTCCTCGCTGAAGCTATTTATGTACTAACAAAAGTTTGAGTTAAAACTGCTTTGTCTAACTGCTGAATTGCTGTTTCTCCATTCCGGCCCCAAAAAACTTGCCTTTTCCTCTGATACTGGTGAGGCTGCTGGTGCCTAATATCAGCCACTCCCACAGCCTTTCTCTCCCTCTCTGGCTAACTTAGCACCCTTAATTTCTCACCTTGTTATAGAATTCTTTTGTCTCCTTACTTACCCTGCCTCCCAAACTCTGAAGTCTTTGTTCTGTTGGTACATATAAGCTGATTTCTCCCTTCTCTTCTTTTCTCTTCAGGATTCCCTGAGGGGGACTCCATCTTCTGCACTAGCGGTCTGGGGCTGAGCGCAGCTGGCCACAGAGTGCTCCCCACCCTGCCCTCAAGAGCAAGATTCCAGGTATGCTTCGGGAAAGCAGCTCCAGTCCAGCTTGCTAGCCGTGAACCCAGTTGGTGGATGGTGCCTGAAATTGGGTCTACTATAGGCAGATTCAGCACTCCATCGCTCCCTGACTGGCTTCAGCTCCTGGAGATTTGAAGTCCCCTGGAGCTCATCACTCTGCTGCCTAAATTTCCTTTTTTTTTTTTTTTAGTGCTGACTTTTCCATTAGCAGATTATATCTTTTAGCCACTAGAGGCCCAGTTATAAGCACACTTAGTCAATCCAGTCCATCAGACTTTGCCCCCTCCCTCTTCTACTTCTGTCAAGGCCTGTGCTTTTAGGATCACTCCTTGTTGCCTAACACACAGCCCGGTTCTACTCCCTCCACCACCCTAACTTCATAAGCTCTGCACTCTCTCCTTACCCTCTGCTTTGAACATCTGCACCTCTTTTCATTATGTCCATAAACACCTTTTTAATGCTACCTCTACTTCTGTTTTTCATACCCTCCTGGTCCTAACTCCACTAGTACTGGTACCCCACTCATTTACCAGTATAGCCACTCTATGTTGGGATATATCCTTTGGTGTACCCTACCGCCATCCAAAACACACTACTGTGCTCCCATGCTAGCCTCCCTCAATAATAACCAAGATAATCTCCTCCTCCTCCCCATCCCTGAGTACCCCTTTCTCCTTCAGTTACTCATGCCCTGCAGTAACACACCAGCTAAATAATCCGTCAGAAGTAGACTGCGTTCGGCTCACGAGCTCCTTGCTCACTATCTTGCTAGGATTGCACTTCTCCTCCTGGTCCTAGCTGGGAACGTACAGCCAAACTCCTGTCCACCCACCTCGGTATATGAACAACACAAGAAACAAGGCTCCATCAAGCTGGCGACTCTTAACATTTGCAGCCTGCCAGCTAAGCTCGATGCACTCCAAGTCTGGGTGTTACAACATACGCCAGATGTTATAGCCCTTAACGAAACTTGGCTCTCTCCTAAGGTCCCAGACAATAATGTATCCATTCCAGGCTATGCCCTGTTCCGACTCGACAGAATTGCCAAGAGAGGGAGTGGCTGCGCCATTTATTTAAAGGAAACTCTTAAAGGGCTAGTCATCCCATTACCCCCCTCTGCAAACAACTCTCAAATCCTAGTAGTTAAAATAATCCTGGGCCAGCAGGGAAAATCCCTCACAGTTGCATCAGCATACATCCCGCCGCGTGAACGTTACAGGCTTCCAAATGATCACAAACTTCATGGACGACAGCATCTCCCATGGTGAGACTATTGTAATGAGTGACCTAAATGTAAATTGGCTTCCTCCAGAAGCTGACCCATATAAGGATGCCATTGCTGCCCTAAACATTACTCAAATGGTTGCTTCTCCCACTAGGTTTAATTATAAGTCTGGTAGTAGCTCCTTACTTGACCCAATCCTCACCTCTCATCCCAGCAGAATCACTAACATGGAAGTTCTCCCAGATGCCCTCAGTGATCACTCCGCAGTTATTTGCCACTGGTCAAACAAGGCACCTAAACCTAAGTCCTCATTTTCCTATAAACTAATTTTAACAAAAGGAAAGCTTCCACAATTCCTTGCTGCCCTGTCAATGGTTGACTGGACACCCCTTGACTCCTTGAGCAGTGTCGACCAAGCACTTGACTTCTTCATTGCCCAGTTTAACAAAGTTTGTAACAGTTTTGCCCCCTAGGTAAATGCAAAACTCAGTCTACCACTGGATTAACTCCATCCTCATCTCCATGGTGCGAAACCGAGATAACCTCTGGCACCGAGCCATGGACTCAGGGAAACCACATGATATGCAGCTCTATAAGGCGGCTAGGAACCAGTGCACAATAGCTATACGCAGAGCCAAGTAAGTCTTCTACAACCAGGAACTTACTAACTCCTGGAGAAATAGCAAACCCTTCTGGGAGAACATCAAGAGCCTCATGGTTAAACCAAGCAAATCCTCCCCCACTATGATTGAGGTTAACGGCTCCACTTTACAGGACCCCAAAGAAATAGCGGACTCCTTTAATTTTGCTTTTACTGATCTTAGCAGTGTCCTTCCCCCCAACTTCTTTGACAACTCTTTCCAGCCCTGCCTCAATAATAAAATCAATATCCACAGTAATACCCCCCAATTTTACTTTAAGAGGGTATCCATATCTGAAGCTAAAAGATATCTTAACAAAGTGCTAAGCAAAGCCAGTTTCAGCAGCGATACCTTTGACCTCAAACTCCTCCCTCTCTTTCCCTTGACGTTGTCCTACGACCTCTCACTAAACTTCTGAATCTCTCACTTTCTCTTAAACAATTCCCCCAGCTCTGGAAATCAGCAGTGGTCGCACCCGTTCATAAAAGCAGTGATGGGTCTCTTCTGTCTAACTACTGCCCTATCCTCCCACCACTGTCCAAGGCATTGGAACAAATTGTAGCTGACCAATTGAACACCTCAACAAATATAACTTACTCTGCCCGCAACAACACAGCTTTAGAAAAGACCATAGTACTACCCTGCCCTACTTGACTTCACCAGCCATATTCATAAGGCGATTGACACTGGCCACCTACTGGTGTGATGTTCATTGATTTGACCAAGGCATTTGACACTGTGAACCACCAGCTCCTGCTTCACTCACTTTCCTCCCTTGGGCTATCTAATGGTGTAACCAAATGGTTTGAAAGCTACCTCTCGGCAAGGAGCCAAAAAGTCAAAATCGTTGACTCTCTCTCTCAAGTGCCCTTCCTGTCCGCTGTGGTGTACCCCAGGGTTCCATCCTTGGCCCTCTACTTTTCAGTCTTTTCATCAGTACTCTTCCTGCAGCTTGCAATAATAACTTAATACTTTATGCCGATGATGCAGTCCTCTATTCCTCCCATACCGACCCCATCTTTCTCTCCAAGGTGCTACAGATGAACTTCAGCCTAGTTGAAACCTGGCTTCTCCAGCATAAGCTGTTGATGAATTACAAAAAAACCAAAGTCCATGCTGTTCCATAGCTCTCACAGCAAATACTCCATAGCTCTCACAGCAAATACAGATCCATAAACTTCACCATACATAATGAACTTGAACAGCCACTTGAACAAGTGCAGGAGTTTAAATAGCTTGGTATTACCCTTGATTGCACAATGTCTTTCAGCTTACATGTTCAACACATCTCAAAAATCAGTCCGCTTAAGAATTGGGGTCCTCTACCACCACTGACGCTGTCTCACCAAAGAAGCTATGTGCACAGCCATAACTGCCTCACTTCTACCTGTCATTGATTACGGGTTTGACTTCTACAGGGCTGCCATTGATACCACCCTAAAATGGGTCAAGATGGCCCTTAATAAATGCTGTAGACTTCTCGCTGGTGTAGGGAAGCATACGCATACCTATGATCTCTGCAAGCAATCCAACTGGCTCAATCTAAATAGTAGACTTGTCTACCAGATCTGCCTACTGGCTAAGAAAATTTGTCTTAACTTCACAACCCCTGCAACTCATGCCTTAATGTTGCCCACAGTCACTGCACATTTTACGTGCAGTTCCCTCAAACCAACATTTATCGTTCCATTCTGCCATACCAAACAGGCTCAACATGCTTTCCACACCAGGGCCCCCTTGCTGCTAAACAACCTTTCCCCTGAAATTGCAGCTGAAAACAAGCTTGGCCCATTCAAACGTAAACTCCGCCAGCACCTCACTGACCTCAGCAGTTGTGACTGCTCTATCTAGGCTTGCGGCTTTGTTTCACCTCTTCCTCCTCTTCTCTCCTCCCTTGCTACCCTCCCCATTTCTCTCCACCCCTCCATCCCCTGCTACTCCCTGTCTCTCTCCCATCCCACCTACCATTCTATCCCCTCTCACCTCCCATTCCACCCCTCTCCCGTTCCTCTCCTCCTGTCTCCCCCATCTCTTGTTGCTTCACCCCAGACTACCTAGCACTTATCTTTCTGTTCTTGCACTTAATGACAGTGTCAAATCCTTGACTGCCTACCCCTCTTATCCCCCACCCCTTGCTCCACTTATGTCACCCCAGGATGTTTTTTATTTGTATTTGTGTCTTGCTTAATATACACACCCATATTGTTAATTGTGCATTGATATTTGCCACTGACTGTTCGCTACTGTGCTAGTCTATACACATGTACTGTCTTTTGCTACTAAGTTGACCTCCTTACCTGTATTGTATCTTACCTCTGCTTACTTCTGTGTTAACCTTCTGACCCTGTATTGTATCTTACCACTGTTTTGCTTGCACCCATTGCTGATGCAGAACCTTTGTAAAAGAACCCTTGGTTCAGCGGTATTTGTAATCCTAGTAATAAATAAATAAATAATGGTTCATCTTTCTGTGATCTCTGCCAGTCACCTCCCGGTGGACGGCAAGAATCTTGCCCAGTTGGAGGTCTCCAAAACCTTCGATAAGGGGATCCTCCACTTGAAACTTCCGGTCCGTAGTCCAGTTCTCCACTGGGATTTGAATTTTGTTTTAGAGAAGCTTACTTTGCCCCTTTTTGAGCTGGCAGCAAGCTGCGCGATATGCACTACTGGTCTTGGAAAGCACTATTTTTAGTTGCAATTACCTCAGCTTGAATGATTTCCGAGCTTCATGTCCTCATTTGTAAGGAGCCTTATTTAATTTTTCACAGAGACAGGGTGGCTCTGCGGACTAACCCTTCTTTTCTACCAAAAGTGATATCTGAATTTACATTAAACCAGGATATTCAATTGCCGGTTTACTACCAAGAATACTCCAAGGTGGGGGGGGGGGGGACACCTTTTGCACATTCTTGATGTGCACAGGATTTAGCATTCTTCTATTTCACGGACCAAGGAGGTGCACAAGTCCGATCAGTTATTCATTTTCTTTGCACCCAAAAGTCAAGGCATAGCTGTTTCCAAGCAGTGCCTCTCTAAGTGGTTGGCTAACTGTATCGCTTTCATTTAACAAAAATATGAGAAACCACTTCCGGGGGAAGTAAAGGGGTACTCGACCCGTGGCATGGCCGCTTCTACTACCTTTTTCAGGAATGTGTCTGCCTCTAACATTTGTGTTGCGGCCACCTGGAGTACCGTCCATACTTTTGCCAAGCATTACAGTCTGGACCTCGCCTCTAGGTGCAGGGCTGGCTTTGGACTGGCCATCCTTCAGGGCCTGTTGTCCTAACTGGGGTTTTAATTTGCAGATGCCTATGCCTCCCAGACCTCGGTCTCTGACTGTTTCTTGACTACTTGGAATTCAGTCCTATGTCTAATGACCTACTGCAGGAACCCTCTCGAAGTAAGATATAATAGTTATGTAAGAACTTACCGTAACAGCGGATCTTCGAGAGAAGTTCCTGCAGTAGGTCATATCTTTACCTCCCACCTTCCCCCAGCTTCTGCTTATTCTTTTCCTTTCCCAGGGTGCTTTTTCAGTAGCTCCAGGTTCAAGGAGTATTCTCCTTTCTCCCTTTCAAGGCTCTTCCAGCGGGAGAACTGGAGGGGGGTATGGGGACTGCCCCTTTATAGTGTCGCGCTGATGTCACATCATGTAACACCAGGGGCGGTCCCCCACTATGGATTGCTAGCTAGAAGTTTGCTGCGTGGTCCTGACACCAGGGGGTGCAGTCCTACATGTAATGACCTACTGCAGGAACTTTTCTCGAAGATCTATTATGGTAAGTTCTTACGTAACTGTTATTTTCACACACCAGGAATCCCTCACTATTGCAATCCATCTGCAGGTTTGAGCTGCCCCAGAGAGTGGAATTTTATGCAAATTATAAAACGATGGAATGAAATTCAAACCTCTTCTGTGTGGTCATGCTGCACTTTGCCCTCTAACATCAGATTTATTTCTCCACCTGAGGAAGAAGTCACCTCGAAGATGAAGAGACCTTTAACTTCCAGTTTAGCGTGGTTTTTGCTATTTTTTCTTTGTTTTTACTTAGTAGTTATATTTTCATTTCAAATCTCTGCATTAGTTAGGTTTAGTTTTATTTTTTTAGCCCTTTTCTCTGGTTCCCAGGAACTGGAGAAAAATCCTTTTTCCTCGTGGTTTTCTCTTTGTACAGAGAACACCTAAGTGCTGATATAATGAAATAAAATAACTCTAGTCAATTTGTGGCTATTTCTTCTAATTCCCTGGTCTTCAAGAACCAAGGCGCAATTGGTGATTTTTCCTTTATTTTGTATTTGAACCTCTTTAAGTAGTTTTTTTTGTTAGCAATTCATGTATATTTAGGAACCGAACTGCAAATTTTGCTTTTTGCATTTGGGAACCTCACGTTTGTGGCTTTGTCATGATTGGTATGTCTGACAAGCCCAGAAAGAAAAATGGGACCATACAGGCGTCAAAAATTGTGTGAAGTGTTTTAATGTCCTGGCTAAGGCTCACTGCCACGAGTTGTGTTTAAGGGGCCAGGGTCCAGACCTCCTTTTCTCTGATTGTGAACTTTGTTTTAAGTTTGGCCCTAAAACCCTTAAGAAGAGGGCTGAAAAATTTGGAAGACTTAATGGCTTCTTATTTTGCCTCTACATCACCTAAGCACACTGATGAGACTCTATCCTTTCATAGTGAGCAGGAAGACAAGTCTGCTAAAGATGTCTGAGTCCAGGGTGTCTGAACAGAGGAACCCTGAGTCAAGTAAACATAAAAGACCCTCGGAGCAGGTACCAGAGATGGTGCCTGCTAAGAAAAAAGAGGGTGGGGGCAGGGTGTTACTAGGGTGAGCATAAGACAAAGGAGAATAGTGGAGTGTAATGGTTGTGGAGCAGCTGTCTACATGGACACGTGGAGAATGGGGGGTTGTCCAATATGTATGAGATTGTGGCACCTGGAAACGGAAATGTTTAGCCTAAGGATGGAGGTAGAGTGGCAGGGCTTGGGAGGGGAAACTGCACTGGAACTACCAATGGATGGAGCAGGATGGCATGGACAAATGAGATGCATTCAGGGGTGACTACAGTGGGGGAAAGCAGATCAGGCTACTGAAGGGATGACAGGTGGTGGATAGGTCACGGAGGGGATGAAGAGACATCTGCACAGTAAGAAACAGGCAACGGATATGGCAAGGCTAAGGTGGGAAATAATTTTGTAAATGAAGGTGAAGTTAACTTGGCAAATAGGTATACTCCTCTAAGTAACTGGGAGGACATGGCTAAGCAGGGAGGAGCCAGGGAGCAATGAGGATGGCAATAGGGAGGGAGAGGAACTTGGAGAATGAGAAAAAGGAAGAACTAGGGGGGAAGGTCATGGTGAGTGGTGATACTGGATGCTAGGAAACTTAAATTGGGGGCCGGGAGGGGAACATGGTGAGGGTGTCAGGGAGATGAGGTGAAGAAGAGAAGAGGGAGGGATGGGGTGGACATAAAGGGGAAAGTCGGGGAGGAACTGGGGGCAGTGACATGAAGGGGGGAACGGGGAAGGTTCATAAAGGTCCACTCAAGGGAAGTAGTGGGCGGTGGATGCCCCAGGGGGAAGAGCAAGGCAGGTGGAACCTGAAAGGGAGGGGTAAGGCTAGAGAGAGAGAGAGAGAGTGAGTGTATGCTGAGCAAGGCAAGGATGGACAGGGGGGACAAATTCTGTGAGAGCAGACAGAAAGGAACGTACAAGGGTTATCATACTGGGAGATTCCATAATTAAGGGTATTAGATGGGAAGGGGGGAGGAGCACTATCTAGTTTGAGTACATGCCAGGCATGACAGCACACAGGGCCAAGCACATAGTACACTCTATAGTGAGGAAGGCAGGGGGAAATCCCAACATAGTGATGCACCTCAGAATAAATGACTTGGAGGGTAACAGTGTGCAGGAGGTGGAAGCAAGATTCTGAGAATTGGCCAGAATGTAAAACTGAGGGGAATACTCTTGCATTCTCAGAAGTTCTGCCAGTACCGATGGCTAGTATGGACAGAAAGATGAGGATTGGGGATTTCAATGAAGTGGTTGGGAAAATGATGTCTGGATATGGGTTTTGGGATGGTGGGAGGCAGGGGAGCTACATGCGACAACAAGGAGTTCACCAAGGACAGACTGCATTGGAGTACGGAGGGAAAATAGTGTTAAATAAGCTCCCCCAGCTTATTTTTTAACAGTAAGTATGATTTAAACTAGTGGGGGGGGGCTTAGTCTTCCTGGGTAGATGACACATAATTGGGAGGGCCTGTGTCTCTCCCCCAACTGGAAATTTGATTGATGGGAAGTACTCACAGAAGGGCAAAACCATGGAGGCTGGAGAGGATGTGAAGGTGATCTCGACCAATGTATGGAGCCTTGGAAACAAGTTACAGGCAGTTGGGGTGGGGGGGTTGATGTGACTATGGTCACAAAGACTTGGGCCACACAGTACCATGAGTGAGACTTTGTACTCCCAGGATACAAAATGTTTAGGGTGGACAGGCTAACTGGCAGGGGAGGAGGGGTAGCGCTGTTTGTGAGGGAGGGAATCGAGTGTAGCAGAGAGGAGTGTGAGGATGGGAATGTGGAAATGTGGGTCACCTTACAGGATGCTAAGGGCAGGAGCATCAGTCTGGGGGTAGTCTACAGACCACCAACATAAACTGAGGAACAGGACAGTGAAATGGTGCGAAACTTAATAAATCACTGTGTTAAGGGTAGGTGCAGGACGGTGGTAGTGGGAGATTTCAACCTGCCAGGGGTGGACTGGTGCACTATGGCATCAACAAATGCCAAGGAACAATGGATTCTGGATGCATTTCAAGATGTATTTCTGTCACAACTGGTGGTAGAGCCAACCAGAGAAGGAAGCATCTTGGAATTAATTCTGACAGACGGTGACCAGGCAAAGAATGTTGTAGTAGAGGACATGCTTGGGGGAAATGACCACTCAATAAACAGTTTTGTTCTCCCTGGATCTGAGGAGGGAGGAAAAATCACACTAATATGATGGTAGTGGACTTCAGGGGGATGGATTTTGGGAGGATGGCAGTCATTCTGGAAGGACACTTAGAGAAAGTAGGTGTGGATATGGATACAGATTACAGGTGGGACATTTTGAAAGGGGGGCTGTTGGAGGCCAATAAAGCCTGCACAAAGTTCAAATGCAAGAAAACGAGGTCAAGGAATCCCAGCTGGTGGACTATGTTTGTGCAGGAGAGGGTAAGGGAGAAAAGGCTAGCGTCCCAAAAGTACAAGAAAACCTGTAAGGAGGAGGACAGGGAAGAATATTACATGAAATTGGAGGGGGTGAGCAAGGTGGTAAGGGTAGCCAGAGCAAACAGAGCGAAGGTTGCACAGGGGATCAGCGAGGGAGAGAAGGAATTAAATAAATCGGGGAGAAGAGGAAGTGTAGGGGGCAGATCAGGTTAAAAAAGGAGGGTGAGTGGGCAGAGTAGGGAGTGGAGCAGGCTGAGGTACTAAACGAGTACTTCTGCTCTCTTTACAAGGAAAAGGATGAGTTAATTCTCCATGGGGGAGGTATGGCAGGGGTTGGGGGGGCACTAACATGAAGAGATACTAGTGGAGAGAGTGTTGGAGGGCCGTAAGTCATTAAAGATAGACAAAGCCCCAGGTCCGGATGGGATCCACCTGAGAGTCCTAAAGGAACTGGCGGATGTCCTGGCAGCACCTATAACGGAGTTATTCAACTCCTTCTTCCAAATGGGTAGTATACCACTAGACTGGAGAATGGTGCACATAGTGCCCTTCCATAAGAGCAGACCTAAGGATGAGCCGGGAAACTATAAACCAGTCAGCCTGATGTCCATAGTGGGGAAACTATTGGAAAGCATATTGAAGGAAAGGTTGGTGGAGTTCCTGGAGGTGAATGGCCTTCGGTATGACGAGCAACATGGATTTGCCCAGGGGAGATCTTGTCAAACTAACCTGGTTGAATTTTTTGACTGGGTGACAAGATCCCTGGGCGGTATTTGGCCAGTTGATGTCCTGTATCTGGATTTCAGCAAGGCATTTGACTCAGTACCACATGGGAGACTATTGGGCAAGTTGATGGATTTGGGGTTGGGGGAGAGGTTGGTGTGAGGTGGATTGGGAACTGGCTGAGCAACAGACAACAGCGGGTGGTGGTGGTGGGTGGAGCTATTGACATCCAGGAGGGTCATTAGTGGGGTCCCGCAGAGATCGGTTCTGGGTCCACTGTTATTTAATACTTTCATTTTTGACATTGCGGTGGGAATTAGCAGAATGAGTGTGTTTACTGATGACAAACCAGGAGTGGTTGTGGAGAGTGAGGAGGGAAGGAGGACACTCCAGGAAGACCTAGAAAGACCAGAACAGTGGTCGGTTACATGGCTGCTGGGGTTTAACGTGTGGAAGTACAGTGTACCTCATTTGGGAGCTAGGAATCCAGGGCACAGATACCAATTGTGGTGGTATGGTTAGCAGTCTCAGAGGAAGAAAAAGATCTGGGAGTAGTGATCACTGATAAAATTAATCAATTAGGATGATGCAGGAAAGCAGCCGTTAAGCCAAACAATACTGAGGTGCATTGTTAGGGGGATCACTTTGAGAAAGGAAGAGGTACTCCTGCCATTGTACAAATCCATGGTGAGGCCACACTTGGAGTACTGTGTGCAGTTCTGGTGCCCTTACTTTAAAGAAGGACATTATGCTCCTGGAGAGGGTCCAGGGGAAGACATCAAATATGATCCTTGGAATGGGGGATAAGCCGTATGAGAGACTTATCTAAACTTGTACACCCTGGAAGACCGAAGGGACAGAGGGGATGTGATCCAAACCATTAAATACAGTACTTGAAGGTTATTAACAGAGTAAACACTGAGGTTTTGTTCATACTGAAGGGACCATAGCCTAAAACTTGGAGGAGGTGTTGAAGAGGCCTGAGAAAACATGACTTCATGGAGAGGGTGGTGGTGCCTTGGAACACACTACCTGCGGAGTTGATATCAAGTGAATCAGTGGGAGCTTTTAAGAAGGGATGGGATAGATACATGGGCAGGGTACAGGTAGGGGGGAGGATAGAGACCAGGGGAACTCTGAATGAGAATCGGGAAGGATGGAAGGAAGAGGGAAGGGGTGCAGCAGTAGTTATCAAGCTATGAGCTGCATCTTGAGCAGACATGATAGACCTCACTGCCTAATCTGCTGGCATTTTCATATGTTTGTATAGTGCTGCCCTTCTTCCTGAAGAAGGAAAGGAGCCATCAGTGGGCAGAAGTAAAATGCACTCTATAGAGAACATGGCTAAGGCATAGCAGTTTCTCCAGGATTTCCAGGCCATGTGGTCATTCGTGGGCATGCCAGTTCAGATTTCCACTCCGGTTCTGGAGGAACAGGGGGCTGTATTTTATTATGATCAAGAGGGAGAGCTTATCGAGCACAGTGGTTCTCCTGAGCAAGAGTTCAGCTCGCCTCCCTGAGACCAGGATGATTTTTATTCACACCACTCTCCCGTCAGGCAGATGGTAAGCACACTCACCTTTTCCACCCAGGAGACACTGGAGGGTGAAGATGAGGTAGAATTTTTGGACATGATTGGGTTAACCCCCACCGAGGTTGCTCTTTCCAGTGCATAAACCCCTTAAGAAGGCAACCTACCTATAGACTTTTACAGACTCTCACTTCCAGCCATGGTATTGAAAAGAAGTACCAGCTCGATAAACGGGATGCTGAGTACCTCTGTTCCCATCCTGACCATGAAGGGGGTAGTTCAGGCTGTGGTCTGCAATGAGGCAAAGGTCCCTTCTCTACCCAGCCCCCAGACAAGGACTCCAGGAAGCTTGATAGTATGGGGGGATGTCTATACCTCTGCATTCCTGTTGCTAAGGCAGGCCACCTACATGACTTATATTGCCCAATATCAGAAGAATATATGGAGCTCCATCCTGGCCATGAGCAAAAAGCTTCTGGTGATTTGGCACAAGACTTAAGACACAGATAAGTCAGTCTTGGATGCTACTAAGTACCAGTTTCATATGGCAGTAGATACCAATGACACCACCTCCAGAGTCATGGCCCATGTCGTATCCCTGAGAAGATTTGCTTGTCTCAGGACTTCAGACCTCTCCCAGGATACTTGTTCAAAAGCCATGGATTTTCCCTGTGAAGGAAATTACCTGTTTGGTGGCAAGGCAGAGGTATACATGAAAAAGGTGGAGGAGTAAAAAGCCACCTACAAAAGCAACACTGAGAAGGAAAAGGGCTCCACTTCCTGTAGGCCTTATGCAAGTGGAGGTAGGGGTTATTTTCTCAGGGGGTTCCTGCACTATGACTTCTTCCAGCTGAGAGGTTTCATCAGAGGCAGAGGTATTAGGGGCTTCAAGCATGCTGACCCAACCGCAGCACCCAAGGGTCAGCCCAAAGCAGAATCCCTGATAAGTCAATCCAGATCACCCAACCATTGCCGGGGAGGCTGGCTCACTTTTTCAGGAATGGAAGAATATCACCACAGACAAGTGGGTACTGGAAGTAGTGAGCCAGGGGCTCACCCTGCAGTTCAGAAGGTTTCCCAGACTGCAGGTTCACAGAACCTTTACACCTCTCACTCGAACAGAAAAGATCCTGCTGGAGTTAGACATCAAAATATTGTAGGCAAAGGCAGCAGAAAAAGTCCCCTCATCTCAGTGGGAAAGGGCCTTTACTCAAGATGCTTCTCACCCACAAGATAAATGGAGAGTGGCAACCATTGTGGGCCTTAAATATGTGAACAAACTCCTCAAAAAGGAAAAGTTCAAGATGATAACCCTAGCTACAGTGATCCCATCCCTTCAGCAAGGGGACTGGTTAGGGTCTGTGGACCTAAAAGATGCCTACTTCCAAATTCCAATCTGGCCCAGTCAAAGGACGTATTTAAGATTCAGGGTAGGGACTGGTCATTATAGTTTGCAGACCTTCCCTTTGGAGCTCTCATCAGCCCCTAGGATGTTCACTGGCCATGGTGACAGCGCATCTCAGGACATGAGGAGTACTGGTTTTACAATATTTAGATGACTGGCTGGTCTCATGGAAATCTCACCAAGAGACCAAGGCCTCTCTTCTCCTCATTCGGTGTACCATGAAGGACCTGGGCTTTCTCATGAACACCCAAAGGTCCCAGACAGAACCAGTACAAGTGCAAGGTCATAGGAGCAGAATTGGATGCCCTCTGAGAGAGGGTCTTTCTCCCTTGAGAGAGTGAGGAATCTCGGCAATCTGACAGAGTCCTTCATCCTGGGTCTGCCCAGATCAGCAGAAGACTTCCTTCAGCTATTAGGCCATATGGTCTCCTCCACAGCATTAGTGGTAGGTTCTGCATTTTGTGTACTGTATACTGTGCTGCTTTGGGGGTGAGAGACAAGGCTGGAGTTGCTCATAAGTGGGGCTGATTGATTTCGTCCAGGCCACCGACGCTGGTTGGTCCTGCCCACGCCCCCATGCTCATCCACCTTTATAGGGGAGGTGCTGCATCGTGGTTGGTGGCAGGCACAGCCAGGGGCATTCCTTTACAGTTGTTCTGTTCTTATCTAAATATCACCAAATTGAACAGCAGGGACTATAGCACATTGCGGAAGTAAGGCTGTGGGAATAATAAAAATAAAAGCTGATGATGTAAAGGTATCATTTGTGACAGGTGTGTGTGCAGAGAGGATATAATGGATATGCCTAGGAGGAGGAAAAGGCATGGGGTTAGGTCAGAAATGCTTCATCTGGGAGAGCAGGGGTAGGGTAGATGTATAGTAGATATGTGGGAAGGGTGGTAGGCTGCAACAACTGTGGGGCAGCTATTTATTTTATTTATTTCAGTACTCGGAAAACCATTTGAGCTCAAATCTCTACATAGGTTCCACGTCAGGACATTTCGGTACAACAGATAGGTGAAATTATACAAAGGTTTGCAGAAATACAACGTAAACAAACAGGATTATATATCAAACACAGTACAGGTCACAGGAAAACGGACAATTTACAGTGCCCAACGGTGAAACCAGTCAGTTGTCCACAAACAAGAGGTTGTTTGGAGCGTTGCTAAAGAAAAAAGTGGGTGAAGGGGAGGAGCCCAAGTGCAATGTGCAAAAGGAGAGCGAAATATCAGTATAGCAGTGGGGATCGGAGGGAGGTGACTAGATTGGAGGCAGAGGGAGAGGGTGCTAGGTGTGTGTGGGGGGGCAGGAGGGCCTACTCAGGGGAGAGAGGGAAGGGTCCTCCTTTAGCCTCGGCTACTGGAGGGCACACCTTGCCCTGGAGCTCTCCTGACTGAGGAACGCCGTTCCCGAGTCACTGAAGGTAATTTCGTCAGCCCTTGCAGTGCCTCCTAGCTTGGCCTGCCTTTGTCTGAGATTTGAAATTTGGCACCTTTTCCACTGGACTTTCTGCGTGGTGTAAAATCAAGTAACAACTGCCGAAACGAAAGGACTTGCACCAGCTGCTGATTTTAACAAAAGCTTATTCGGAGTGCTGTTTCTACTTAGTTGACTGTAAACTATTTAATTCTTCTATTTCTAAGGCTGCAGAGTGCGCCGGTAATCCCAAACTGCTGCAGCATTGTAAATGTAATAGCTGCAAGGTAACCTTCGGGTTCGTAGTACAGATTCGGTAGTTTTAAGGTGATTACAGTACTATATTATTTATTTCTCCCATTTCCAAGGCTGCAGAGTGCGCCGGTAATTCCAAAGTGCCTCAGCATTTTAAATGTAATACTGAAAGGTAACCTTCGGGCTCGTAGTACAGACCCGGTAGTTTTAAGGTGATTACAGTACTATATTATTTACTTCTCCCATTTCCAAGGCTGCAGAGCACGCCGGTAATTCCAAAGTGCCTCAGCATTTTAAATATTATACTGAAAGGTAACCTGCGGGCTCGTAGTACAGACCCGGTAGTTTTAAGGTGATTACAGTGCAATTTGTTAGATACACTCCTCGGCCCTGACTTGGAACCCTAACCAGCGTCAGGCACTCCAACTGGTGAAGTGTAAGCCATAACTTATAACCGCATAGCCGACGAGCAGCTCCTCACGCACTGGGCACATTTTTAACTGAACAGTCTGCCTTGTGCAGCGAGTGTGAGGACTGCTCTAAGAAACTGATTAAATTGGAACTTGCTCGCTGATACCCATGATGGTTGTGACTTCTCCCCTCCACTTTCCACCTTGGCTGCTCCACTTATATAGGGTGAAAACCACGCCCATAAGTACGCCCACTCAAGAAATTAACTATCTCCTCACTTTTCCATTAGCAGCCTATACCTTTTGACTGCTAGAGTGCACCTGATCATAGCTTACGTTTTGCTGGTGCCCACATTTGAAAACCTTGAAAACGTCACTTCCATAAATTCAAGTACTACTTCAATGACACTGTTAAGAATACCAAATATGGCCATTACTCCCTGTGTCATACTTTTAATAGCCGCTACAGCTTTCACCCTTATATGGCTTCCTATAATATACTACCCTAAATCCAGTAATTATAATAACGCCTACCCTGACAACTCTAGGCTTTCTTATATGCGTATGTCACTACACCAGCCTCCTGCTACCTTTCCTCTTCTCATTCATTATAAATTCACCTACCATTTATTCTTCACTCTGAACAAATCCTGCTACCTAACCTAACCCTGTCCACCTCCACTGCAAACTCTGGTACCTCTTACGTCTAACCATGATGTTAGCCAGGGATATTGAGAAAAACCCAGGGCCTGCAAGTAACTTATCATATAAGGATGTAAACTGGTATGATACAAAGGGCATCTGCATTGCCCACCTGAATATCAGGAGTCTGCTTCGCAACAAGGCTGAACTCGAGGCGTGGGTTGTACAACATAACCCAGATATCCTCTGCATATCTGAAACTTGATTAAAACCCTCCACCCCGATCCACTCTGCTCTCTAACTACAACCTCATTCGGCAAGATAGACCCTCATCAAAGCGGGGAGGTGGCGTTGCCATCTTCTTTAAACCTCACTTGTTAATATCCATAATGCCCAACCTACTCTATCTTGCTGCGAAGTGATCTATGCAGCCTTACAGCTTGGCTTAAAGAAACTTCACTTGGTCTGCGCCTATAACCCTCCGGCTGGTGGTAGAGCTGGGCTTGAAGAACTGCTATCCCAGGTGGATAAGACCATTGGCTGAAATGAAGTCCTCATACTTGGGGACCTGAACCTGAACTGGACTAGCAAATCAAACCAGTCCTCTCATACCATGGTCCAAGGCCGAACTCTCCACCAACTAATCACGGACCCTACCAGGATCATGCCGGCCCCCGGACTAGTACTCTTATTGATTGTGTCCTCACAAACCGCCCGGATAGTATAGCATGTGCTGGGACCCTAGTTGACTCAATAAGTGAGTACTACCCAACATACTGCTCCTGGCGTGCTACCAGTAAACCATCTCCACCTCCAAAACTTATCACCTTCCGAAACCTGGCTAACTTTAACCAAGAAAAATTCTTACAAGATCTCGCTCTGACTGACTGGTCTCCCGTCCACACTTCAACTAATGCCCAGTTGGCGTTAGACCATTTCCTGGCCTGTTTTCGTGTGCTCCAAGACACCCATGCTCCCTGTGTCACTCGTCGGATCCGCGGATCTCAGACGAAGTGGCTCACAAAAGACCTACTCACACAGATTAGGGCCAGGGACAAAACGTGGCGTTGCTTCAAAACCACTGGGCTCCTGGCCGATTATAACAACTACCGAGCCCAGAGAAATACATGTAAAAGGCAAATTCGATTAGCCAAAAGCTCTTTCTGTAAAGATCTGCTAACTAAAGCAGCGGGGGACTCCAAGAAATTCTGGGCAACAATGAAAACCCTCCTTGGAGCTAATCAAGCAGCCCATACTAGTGACATGCTGATTAACGGCATACATTGCAATAATCCAGTTACTACAGCAAACTCATTTAACCACCATTTCTCTCACCTTACCAGCTACCAGGCATCTTTCCCCAGTGCACACACCACTTCCCCCAACGGCGATGGACAACCTCCACTCACGTATCCTCCTTTCAGGTTCCGGTGTATTACAAGAACTGAAGTGCTGAGACTACTCCTCTCAGCTCCGGACAGTACCAGTTCAAGGTCTGATGGGCTGGAATCCAGGCTTCTAAAAATCGCTGCCCCGCTTATAGCCTCTCCCCTAACCAAAATCTTCAACCTATCTGTATGTCATGGTTCAGTCCCCAATATCTGGAAAATAGCTAAGGTCACACCCATTCCTAAAAAGGGTGATCCAAAACTAATCATGAACTACCGTCCTATAGCAATCCTCTCCCTGCTTAGCAAAATCCTGGAAAAACTAGTAGCCACTCAAACCCTAGACTATCTGCAGAAGTATAACCTTCTGTCTAGCTCCCAGCATGGGTTCCAAAAGGGACACAGTAGTTCCACCACCCTCCTCAAACTCACAAACAACATCTTTGCTTCTATGGACTCTGGCCTCCTGACAGGTGCTGTCTTCATTGACATAACGAAGGCATTTGACCTGGTTAACCATACCCTATTTCTTGCCAAACTGCGCTCCCTAGGTTTTTCTACTGATGTAGTGGCCTGGTTCAAAAGCTACCTGTCTGAAAGGAAGCAGGCGGTAGTTTTCAACTCAGCTACATCGGACCTTTCATCAGTTCATGTTGGAGTGCCCCAGGGCTCCATACTTGGCCCATTGCTTTTCTCTGTCTTCATTAACGACATCCCGTTGCTTGCTTCCACCTGTTCATCTTTGCTTTATGCAGACGACCTAGTCATCTATCACAGCGCAAGAAACGTAGTCGACCTCAACCAACCTCTTGCCTCGGACTTCTCAACTATTCAGTCTTGGTTAACAGAGAACAAACTTGTTCTTAATATTAGCAAGACACACTCTGTTCTTTGGATCACCTGCCAGACTTAATAAACTCAGATGCCCTCAAAATCACTTGTGCTGACAGCTCCTCACTAATAAGCACTAAATCCATCAAATATTTGGGCATTACTCTGGATGAATCCCTTGATTTTGACCTACACATAACTAACACCTGTAAATCTGTCAACGCCAAATTAGGAGGTGCCTACTGCACTAGCTGTGCCCTTACCCCATTGGCTAGACTAGCTGTGGCTCAAGGTTTTCTGCTCCCAGCCTTGGCATATGGATCAGTCACGTACCTATCTGCCTCTAAATCCTCCCTTCCACAAATGGGTCACCATGTATAACAATATCTGCCGTTATGCCTCTACATCCCCACGATACAAACACCATTGCCAACTCTATTCTGACCTAAACTAGCCTAGCCCCTCTGCCCATCGACTCCAGTCCTTTGGCTCACTTATTGATAACACTGTCCGATCTGGCATCCCATCATCACTTGCCTGACTGCTCCACTCATAGCCTCTCTCCTATGGGCTCCGATCTGCTGACCTAGCCCCTTTCCACATTCCCAGATGTAAAACTAACATGGGTACACGCGCTTTCACATATGACCCCAAAATACTGGAACTCGATACCTCCAACTGTTCATGGAGCACCTACCCATGCTAGTTTTAAAACACTTCACCGGGAACATCTGCGTACAACTAGCCCATGCACCTGCTTCAATCCGCCATAGACCACTCTCTTCTCCCCACCCTCTCTTTCAGTAAATAACCTTCCTCTTGTATGCCGCTTCCTTGCCTCTCTAAACAACCTTCTCTCATGTTCTACTTCACTCATCCTTCACCTGTTTCCCTTCCCCCTCCACTCTCTTCTTCTCCCTCTCTCATTTCATCCACAGATTTGGCACTTATTGTATTTTGCTGTGTGTAAAACCTTTGTTTACAATGCCTGTTTCACTTTCTGTTTTGACTATAGTTGTGTATTGACCTAAATGTTATTCCTGTTTTGCTTCATACTGTAATTTTGTCTCAACCATTCCAGTGTGATTTACTCTTTGAGTCAATTGTTTACTTAAATGTTGCTTTTTCCATCCTCACTGTGTTACCTATCTCATGTGCTGCGTCACATGTATGCTCATTTGTATTTTAAACTGTCTCTCTCCCGGGTCGTGCCTGAAAATAGGCATTTCTATGCCTAGTGCACTCACCCAGTTATCAAAAGCAAATAAATAAATGGAAGTAGTGATGGGGAGTGGAAAGGTGGTGCTAGCAATGGCAGGCACATTGAGATTCACGTATCATAAGGAGCTTCAGGTCTGTTTTGAAAGTACCCAGTGTGGGCAGGCATGCAATGTTCTCCTGGAGGGAGCTGAACCACAGTGGTGCACAGTAAGCAAAGGGCCTTTGTCCTTGAGATGTTCAACATTTCAGAGTTAGGAAGGACCAGTGTTCGGAGTTATGGGTGTGCCGTGGATTATTGCTGGGACACAGAAGTTGTTGGACTATTGGCGGTAGCTGACCAGGGCAGATCTTTTTGGCCAGAAGACAGGATTTATATTTTAGTCGGCCATTGAGCGTGAGCCAGTGTGCCCTGGCATAGAGATCACAGGTGTGAGTCAGTCAGTGCACACCTAGGGTGAGCTGGCAGGCTTTGTTGATTGCAGTTTTTATGTGCTGGAGAGCAGTGTCTGCGGCAGAACCATTTATAGGCAGCCCGTAGTCCACCAGGGAACCTACAGAACTGTGAACAGCTATGCTGAGGGCTTCAGGGGAGAAGCTATGCTTGTGATGATGAAGTAGCCCTATGCGCTTGTTGATAGCTTTGGCCATGTTGTCAATGTGGAGAGTATAGGAGAGCGAGTTATCAGTAGTGATACCGAGGTATTTAAAGTATTGAACAAGTTCAAGGGAAACCCCGCCACTGTTGCATATTGATAGTGGATAGTTTTTGTTTTTGTTTAGAGAGCTGGAAAAGAGCATGTTTTTTTGTTTTCTTATAGTTCGTTATCAATTTATGATCTTTGAACCACATCTCTACACTGGTGAAGTCGCTCTGTAGTTGCTGCTCAAGGGCAGTGGGGTCTGAGCCATTTGAGAAGACAGCTGCATCTTCTGCGTAAAGGAGGATGTGGCCTTGACTGGCTTGGGGGAGGCAATTCAAGAATAAGCTGAATAGGAGGGGACCCAGTATTGACCCCTGAGGAATGCCTGAGCAGACAGATTTGCTGTCCGAGAGGACAGTACCTATCCTGACTTGCTGGGAGCAGCAGTGCAGGTAACTGTGGAACCATGCAACCACCTCAGGGGCAAGGCCTGTAGCAGTGAGTTGGTCAACTAGGAGGGCATGATTGACCGTATCGAAGGCCTTTGTTAGATCGATATAGATTGCCCCAGCAAGCTGACCAATATCGAGAGATTTGTGGATGAAACCCGTGAATTCCAGGAGGGCTGTAGTGATGTTATGCCCTGCCCTGAAGCCATGCTGCTCAGGGCATAGGAGCTTGTGTTTGTCCAGGTGTTTGACAAGTTGATCCACGATGATTCATTCCAGGGCCTTCGGGAGTGGTGGAAGTATAGAGATGGGTCTCTAATTCTTGGACATGGCCCGATCCCTGCTCTTGTACACAGGGGTAACTACTGTGGCTTTCAATTTTTGAGGGAATACTGCGAACTGGAGTGATAGGTTGAGGATATGGGTAAGGGGAGACATGATTTCTTCCAGAGAGAATGAGCTTAGTTTCAGATCGAGGTTATCTCCACTGTATCTCCCCTTACTGAGCACCTTATGCAGGTATTTCCTGACTTCTCTGATAGTAATAGTCTTGAAGTGAAAAGGGGGATGAACTGGGGTCTGTGAAGGAGCAGCAAGGTTGGTGAGGGAGAAGAAGTCAGTAGGGAGGACATTACGGAGGTCGGTGAAAGCAAGGTTGAAGGTGTTGGCTGTAGATTTAGAATCAAGGATGGGGGATCCATCAACATTTAGCATGGTGGGGGCCGTTTTGGGCTCATGTCCGGTGACCTCTTTTAGGTTTGCCTGGAATTTATGACCATCATTCCAGTTCTTGTTCCAGTTCCAGTTATTTAGGGATTGCATGGAGGGTAGAGAGGTGCTTGGTATGCAGATGATTTGAGCTGCTTAGAGACTAGATTGGTTGGCTAAGGACGGAGCTGAGAAGAGAGACTGGGGCAGAAGGATGGAACCATCAGGGACATGGGGGCATATGTGTGCCCTACCAGATGGCAGAAATCCTGGACTGTGGGGGTGGAGTGGGGAGGAAGGTTAAATGGACCAAAATTGCACCTCCTCAGGAACCTAGAAGTACAGAACTAAGGGAGTGGATAAGGACTGGGAATAGGGACAGAAACAGCCCTAGAACAGGTAGTAAATGGAGCAATTTCTGACATAGACAAAACCCACAGAACTCTGTCATGTTTCAGGGGTGCCAAAATAACAGATATTACAAAAATGATCAATGACATAATTTGCCCTAATAACATTAAAAAATTAATAATCATACATGCAGGGGCCAACAATATTTTTCACCAACACCCCCAAAAGATTAAGCAGGAAATTGTCAATTTAACTAACAAGCTTATAAACGTGGGTTGTGACTTTGCTTTTTCTGAAATACTCCCAATCCCCTGAGCAACATATCAACAAAATTGCATCCTAAAGGAGATTAATAACTGGCTCAGACAATGGTGCCTGAAGCAAAATATTAAGTGCATAACCCATTGGGAAGAGTATAATGGGAATATTGAAATGTACAGTAGAGATGGGCTTCATTTAAACAAAGTAGGGTCACAACTCCTCAATTACCAGCTTAATAACTAAATAGATGTAGTTTTAAACTAAGTGATGGGGGGAGGGGGATGTACCCATATCCAAAACATTACATTTAGCAAAAAATGTCTTGAGTAATATGAACTATAAATTAAAACATGGCAAAAATACAAAATCAAGGATGAAAAAAAGGAAGAGAAGCTCTAAATCTGGTTAGAGAAACCTGAAAACTGTACCTAATTATGGTAATAATGTTTTGAATAAAGATTTTACTTACCAGGAAAGTGTTAAGGAAATAAAAATCTTACTAACCAATGCACATATTTTAACAAATAAATTGGATGAATTAAGACATATTCTTAGTAGAGAAATTGACATCTGTTGTATCACCGAAATGTGGTTTTCAGATAATGACTGGAATACAGACAAATCAGGTTTTACTAAGTTTTTAAAAAACAGATAGAATAATAGAGGTGGGGGTCTGGCACTATATATGTCTAAAAAATTCAACTGCCTTGAGACAATTCTTGATGACACCACAACTGAAATATTATGGGCTAAGGTTGAGCTAGGCCATGAAACCTTAACAGTCTGTCTGTGCTACAGGTCCCCCAGTTTAAATCACGAAGACAACTTAGCTTTTTTTGAACCTGTTAGAAAATAAAGCTGTACATGGTAATCCAATGATTCTTGGTGATTTTAATTCCCCCAACATAAACTGGGAAACTTTTGACACTTAACAGTCCCCTTGAGAGACAGTTTTTGGAAACCACTTTCAAGTTTGGTTTAGAGCAACTGGAACACCTTCCTACTAGGAACAATAACATACTTGGCCTTATTTTCACGAACAATACTGACCTGTTTTCTTCTCCGGTTATATTACCCCCACTGGGCAATAGTGATCATAATATGATTACATGTGATATCTTAAGACAAGTACATTGTAATAAAGGGATAAGTAAATTTAAAAATTATTATAAAGCAGGTTACACTAGCATAAAAAAGTACTTAACCTCATGGAATTGGTGAAATGACTTAAAAAATCTTGACCGTGAACATATATGGGCAAAAATAAAGGTCAAAATAGACCATTGTCTAAATACCTGTGTACCAGATAGGTATTTTTGCTTACTGTCATTATTGTATTTAAATCTATGTGGTGGTCCAAAGACATAAAGCGTGTTATTAACAACAAACACCGTGCTTATAATAAATACAGTAAGACTAAAAAAGCTTCAGACTGGTGCAAGTTTAAGATGCTTGCAAAAAAAAAAAAACTAAACAATAAAAATGGCAAAACAAAAGTTAGAAAGAAATCTAGCCAATAACATCAAAGACAATAAGAAAACATTTTATTATTATATTTATTTAGTTTTTGTTTACCAGGTAGCCATAGCAATGACTATTTTCAGGCACGACCCAGGAGGATACAGTACAACAATACAGGGGAAACATTTCAATACAGGTACAGAAAATGATTTACAAATAGTTATACAGAGCAATTAGTAAAGGTAATACCAGTGTAGAGAGAATATACTACAATATGCTTTAAGGAAGAAAAAAAAACATGAACAGATTGACAGTGCTAATTAGGGAATGAATATAGTATAAAGGGAATGATACTAGAATGTGATAGAAGTAAGAGTCAAGAAGAGAGGGTTGGGAGCGAGAGTAAGGTGGGAGGTCGGACAGATTGGAAGGAGAAGTGCTTAGCATACAGACAATCAGAATCAGTAACCCCATGGAAGAGGAGGCTGGGAAATGAGAGGCGTTATGGAGGTTTGAAGCAGGAGCACTTGTGGGCTGAGTCAAGGTAGTTTCACAGCCCTTTTTTAAAAGATGCATGAGATGGTGAAAGGCACAAAGCTAATAGAAGGGAGTTCCAGTGTTGGGGGCATGACAGGTGAAAGCACTAGCACCTTTAGTGGTTTTGTGTTGAGAGATGAAGACAAGGGCCTGGTCGGCCCCTTATTGGCTCCCTTAAACAAAATGATATAGGAATTGGCCCCTCTAAAGCTAAATTGTAAATTCATTATTGGTGAAACAGAAATGGCTGAAGAACTCAACCAGTACTTTGCAAGTATATTTAGTCCTAAAGAATCTGTACATCTCAAAATGCAACCATCATCTGACTTTACCTTATTTTTTTTTCTGAAGAAGACACTTTAGAGGTAATTAATTTAATTAAATGTTACATATCTCCTGGACCTGACTGTATACATCCCAAATTTTAAAAGAACTCTCAAAAGAACTAACTGGTCCCCTCACTTATCTATTTAATGAGTCTGTGAATCATGGTAATGTATTACAATCATGGTGAGAGGCAAATATAACCCATATTTTTAAGGGTGGCAATGAACAGTTAACATCTAATTATAGGCCCATAAGCTTAACCTTGCTTATCAGTAAAATTATCGAAAGATTAATACAGACTAAAATCTCCAAACACATTAAAAGTACTGGTTGGATAGATATTTCTCAGCATGGATTTACTCCTGGCAGGTCATGCTTAACAAACCTTATTAGTTTCTTCGAGCCAGTCAGTGTCTCACTGGACAGAGGCATTCCAGTGGATATAATATCTTTTTGGACTTTGAAAAGGCCTTTGATACTGTTTCTCACAAGATATTGATTGATCAACTTTTCAACATAAACTTGGATGTTAACTTAAATGGATTTCATCATGGCTATGTAACAGACAACAAAAGGTGGTCATACTTGGGCATGAATCTAACTGGAGTCTAATCACTAGTGGAGTACCACAGGGATATGTTCTTGTACCTCTTCTTTTTAATATTTTGGTTTCCAGTATGCAAACATCTAAAGAGGTCTGGATTAACAAATACTCTGATGATTGCAAATTAGGTTCCATAGTAAATTACATTTCATCTGCAAACATTCTCCAAGAAAATTTAAACAGACTAACTACTTGGGCAGTGAATAACAAAATGAAATTCAGTCCGGCTAAATGCAAGGTAATGCATATGGGGAATAATAATCATAGGTTCACCTATTCAATACAAAATGTGAATCTAACGGTCACAACAGAAGAAAGGGATCTGGGCATCACAATATCAGATAACTTAAAATTTAATTTGCATACTAACAAAACTGTCAAATGTCATTTGATCCTAGGTAGCATTTTAAGACATATTTAAAGTAGGAAACCATCTGGCATTTTGCCATTGTATTCTAGCCTTGTCCGTCCACACTTGGATTACTGTGCTTCATTTTGCACTCCAACCTCAATTGGTTATCTAAGTATGACAGAAAGGGTTCAGCGCAGAGCCACAAAAAGGATTGACAATATATGTGATGTAGATTATGGATCCAGACTCAAAATATTACAACTATATTCCTTGGAGTATAGAGTATTAAGAGGAGACTTGATTTATACTTTTAATGCTTTTCAAAATGAATACCTGTTAAATACAATTGATTTTGAAAAGCACTTCGTATATAACCATACTAGATCACATAATTCAAAACTTAAAACTTCATTATGCAAAACTAATAAGCGTTCTAGATTTTTTACTCAGAGGGGCCTTCCTATATGGAAGTCACTTCCTGCAGACATAATTAATAATAACAGTGTTGACAATTTAAGAAAAGGCTTGATTCCTATATGGGCGATGGGACATTTTCCTTCCACTGCTGAATCAGCTGATGGCGAGTTCATATATGGGTAACTGTCTTCTGAACTTGTACTCATCTATGAAAGTCACAAAACAGTTTGCTAGAGGGAAGCTCGACGTGGGGTAGAGGTGTCAAACAAGAGATTCTCAGTGCTGGCTACAATGGATGGTAAGGAGGGGAAGGAGCTTGTAGAGGGCAGGAGGAAAGGGGAGTAGTAGCTATGCAGAGGTAGGGGGCAGGTCATTGCTGGATAGCAGTAGGAGTGGGAAGGCTAAGCTAGTGAGCGGGGGGCCTGACATGGAGGAGGGGGGGAGCAAGGGTGTAGTGGGAATGGGAGAGATGGTGCTGATCTGGGAAGTGCAGTAGGGAGAGATGTTGAGTTGGATAGAGGGCACAGAGGTGTGGGAGATGGTGCAGTAGGAAGAGATTATGTTGAGCCAGATAGAGGACATAGAGTGGTGGGAGAGAGGATGGGGGTAGGGGCAGGGAAAGAGGCTGGTGGGGCAGGAGACAACGGGGATATGCAAGATGGAGTCAGTGTTCAGAACTGGGGCCAGAAAAATGGGAAACATCTGGGGTAGAAGCATGTAAAAGGAGGTGGGGTCTTAGTCCTAGGAGATTAAATACTAAAACGGGTAAGGTGGGGAACTAAGGGTGAAACCTATAGTCACATCTGGGTGGAGTGCATTCCAGGAATGACAGCAGGAAGGGTGGGACACTTTATCCTTAAGTACGTAAGAAGAGGGAGGGAGAGCCCTCATATCATGGTGCACCTGGGAACAAATGACTTGGAGGGGAATACCGTCAAGGAGGTGCAGGAGAGATTCATGGAGCTGGGTAAGCTGTGTTAGGCAGCGGAGAGTTTGGTGGCTTCCTCAGAAGTACTCTCAGTACGCAGAGCAAGCACTGCATGAAAACTGAGAATAGAAGAGTTTAACACATGGCTGAGTATATGGTGTCAAACCAAGAGGTATGGGCTGGTAGGGGGGGTGGGATACACCTTGGGATAACAACAACACCCTGGACAGGTTACACTTGAGCAGGGAGGGCACAAGGGGCTAGAGAATACATAGCTACCAGAGTGGATATAAACTAGGTATAGAGGGGGAGGCAAGTGGGTGGGAATCAAACAAGGTCTCCATATCGGGGAGCCCAACAGGCTTACCCTCCATACCAGTAAGAAGGGAACACGGGAGTATGCAAATGGTGTCAATAATTAGTCCAAAAGGGGAAGTAAGGGAAGGGCGCATACTGTACTTGAGGGTGGTCTCCTTGAATGCGAGAAGCCTAGGGAACAAGGCAGCTATGATGCAGGCTCAGATAGTAGAAGGGGAGGTGGACATAGCAGTCATCACAGAAACATGAGCCATCCAATACCAGGACTGGGACCTGGTGATCCTGGGGTACAGGCTATGCCACAGAGGTAGGGGAAAATGGGAAAGGGGGTGGGGTGGGTATGTGAAAGAGATGATAAAGTGTACCGGGGGGGTGGGGAAGGAAAGACAAAAGTATTATGGATACAAATCTAAAATTTGAGGGGCAAGAGAGTTTGGATGGGGGTGGTATGTAGTCTGCCATCTCAGGCAGAGAACTTGGACAGCAGAGGACTTGGACCGGGACCAAGCAGAGCAGATCATTAGGGTCAGTGGGTAGGGTAAAACCATGATTGTGGGGACTTTAAATCTGCCAAGGGTAGATTGGAACACCCCAGCCTCCTCAAGCAGCAAGGAGCAGGCCCTCCTTGAGGCTTTCCAGGACAGCTTCCTGGTACAGATAGTGAGGGAGCCAACCAGGTTAGGGTATTATTCTGGACCTCGTGCTGACTAAAGAAGAGTTTGTCAGGGAGCTGAGGGTGGAGGATACACTGGCCGGAAGTGCCCACCACATGGTGTGGTTCGGACTTATCATGGGTAAGAAGGCTACAGGAACCAAGGTGTTAGACTTCAGGTGAGCTGGCTTTGGCAGGATGAGGGGCATAGTGACTGGGCATCAACCCACATATGGATGTTAAGCAGAAATGGGATATCATCAAGCTGGGGCTCACAGAAGCCACTAGATGTTGTACAAGGACACAAAGTGAAAAGGCTAGGTCCAACAAACCAAACTGGTTAAGCAGGGAGGTGTTGGAAAAGGTGAGGGTAAAAAGAGCAGCCTTCAAAAGATTCAAGAAATCCAATCGGGGAATGTGATGGTTGAATAAGGCTCTGTCCCATCTGTTATGCAGAAAGAGTTTAAACGCAAGGGTTTGTTCTGTCCCCTCCTTTTCTGTCTCTTCTCTGGTCGTGCAACCACATTTTCTTGTGAGACCTAGGAACTGATCATTCTGACTGTTTCGCAATTCTCCCACTCTCTCTCTGCCTTCCCTTGCTGTTTCTGTCTTCTCTTCCTCCTTGCATATCTGCGGGTATAAAAATATATGAGAATCTTTAAGTGGATATGTCACCGATACTGGGATCCCTTTGTTTAAAACTGTATATAGTTATACTATTGAAATGATTGCAAAAAGCTATTTGGAACTCAAGGGGTTAACCTGAGATGCTGGTTTTGCAAAATCTCTGCAGAGCTCTGAACAAGAGGTCAATTCTGAGTCACTGTTCTTTTTACTGGCTCCTGCAAGGAAATTTACAAGAACATTGGAACCTGACAAGAACATTCTGAGAAAAACACCATCTCCTTAACGAGCTCCTTTCAAAGACTGATTATAAAAAGAGAAGCAGTGTTTTGCAAGAGAGAGAGAGAGACTGAGATTGGAATTGAGAAGAAACACTCAGAAGGAGGATTTTGTTTTCTCTGCTTGTACTGGCTTTGTAAAGTTATTCTGAACAATTTTTATTTTGCTGATATTGAGAAAAATGAAATGTTATTTATGAATTTTGAAACTGCTCCTGGTTTTCCTATGCTTCCTGACCTATGCCTCAATGACAGATGGTTTTAGAAGTGGGATTTTTGCTGTGCATACTCTAAACCAGGAGTTTTGTGCATGGGTACTAGACCTAGTACCAGGGAAGCATATCAGAAAGGTATGGATTCTGTAGCAGCAAGTCCAGCAGTCATTACCAGAACAGTGGCAACCAAACTAGAAGCAGAAACAAAAGTCCAAACTGAGACTGTTCAGCCAGCACCAGAGATGGAAAAAGAATAGGCAGTGACAGAACCTGAAAGCCTGACTGCCTTTTTCCAGTGG
The DNA here is from genome assembly GCA_016271365.2 of Neoceratodus forsteri. NCBI lineage: Eukaryota > Metazoa > Chordata > Ceratodontiformes > Ceratodontidae > Neoceratodus > Neoceratodus forsteri. Next base: position 189,171,298 of record CM057452.1, read on the forward strand.
TGGGCAATACAATAAGAAACAGAGAAGAGCAGCTGCAGCGACAGGAGCAGCAGAGAAAAGAAGAGATGCACAACAGCGAGAAAAGGTACTCCACCATTGAAAAGTGGGCCATGGAGTCCCTTAAGTTTTACTTACTAGGAGCTAACTTTGTGCTCGTAACAGATCACATTCATCTCTGTTTACTTTGTAACAGGAGAACCATCTACTAGTTCTGAGCATATAATTTTGATATAAATGTATGTTTTCGACTCCTGCTTAGGAGACAGGCCAAGCAGCAAAGCCTCATGGGACCTGGGATTTTAAAAGAGAGGAAAGAAGAATTTGCCTCTCATTGACCCCGTGGATAAACTAAGAGGTTCCTTTTTGACACCTACCTATCAAAGCCTGTGTTAGCTGACATAACAGGTTGTAAAACTAGCCACTGCTTTGAACCTAGGAAACTAGCCAAAAGACTGCATTTTTACAACATCAGGAGGTAAGACAACTCTGACAGTTACCCATGAAATTCTCACAGCTAAGAGGTGTTTTGCAGGATGTTGTTCTGAGAGATCAAAGGGATATTCTCTCCTGTCATAATTCATGCTGTGTGGCTCACTAATTAAAAAGTATATATATTTTTTTAATTGGAATGTTTAGCAGTGTGCAATGGCATGTGACTAATTCAGTATACAGGAATGAGAGTGACCTCACAGCCAGCATCACCACAGAACTGTGACCTCACAAGCTGGGTGGGACACTTTCCCACCCTGATATTGTCAAGTTGCCAAGGGAACATTATATACTTGTGCTTGGACTTTCAAGAGACATGTTCTGGACTCTTAAGAGGTGCTTCTCTCAAGATAGGTAAACTACAACTGAAAACTGAGTTACAACTAGTTAATTCAGTAAAAAGGCATGTTGTTTTGTAATTTCCATTTCTTTTGACTGTAAGCATTTATGTATATATGTTCTATGTTTTGTATTTATTTACTCTTTGTAATTTTAGTAAACCTTTTGGTTTCCTTAATCCTGCTTGAGACATGTTCTCATTTTGAGTGTGAATGCTGGGACAGTGTTGATAATTCTGACATAACTGTTAGTATTTATAGTGTGTCATCATATGCAGCAAGGTAAGGATATACCAAGGTCTCAGTTGAGTCAGAATGGGGATTGTGAACCAGATTGTGTGCCCTCTGGGTTAAGTATTGCACTGCTCTCCCTGAAGAGGGTGTGATATTTGGACCTGTTACCTGGGTGTGCTAGTAAAAAAAAGGGTTCATATTTGACCCCAGGAATCAAGACTGGTAGTTGCTCAGACCCAAAATAGACAGGGCTTCCCTGTTTGTCTCCCATTCACATGTTGCACTTTGAGGTTGGGCACTGTGGGAGAAGAGGGCCTGACCCCCCAGAGTGTGTTTGTGACAGGCTTAACCAGATGAAGAATAAAAATTCTAGAATCACATGGTGGTACCTGGCACTACAGCCATTTAAATTCAAGGTGATACACAAATCTGGGAAAGAGAATGTCAATGCTGATTTTCTGTCAAAATATTGATCAGGGACTGAGAATTCAGAAGGTTGAAAATAATATGTGAGTTTACATTTTGCTGTTGCTTTGCTGCATATGCACTGAACTGTAAAAGTTATAAGCTAATGCTAGAAGATAATTAAAAGAACGTTTTGAAAATCTGTTTATGTAAAACAGGTTCCCTCTTAAAGAGGGAGGTATGTTACAGGGTTGAATAAAGCCCTGTCCTATTTGTTAGGCAGAAAGAGTTTAAACACAAAGGTCTGTTCTGTCCTCTCCTTTTCTGTCTCTTCTCTAGTTGTGCAACCAAATTTTCTTGTGCGACCTAGGAATTGAACACTCTGATGGTTTCGCCATTCTACGCCTCTCCCTATCTCTCTGCCTTTCCTTGCTGTTTCTGTCTTCACTTCCCCCTTGCATATCTGTGGGTATAAAAATATATCTGAATCTTTATGTGGAAATGTCACTGATTCTGATATCCCTTTGTTTAAAACTGTATATAGATATTCTGTTGAAATGATTACAAAAAGCTATTTGGAACTCAAGGGGTTAACCTGAGATGCTCTTTCTGCAAAATCTCTGCAGAGCTGTGAACAAGGGCTCAGTTCTGGGTCACTATGTTCTTTTTATCGGCTCCTGCAAGGAAACTTACAAGAACATTGGAAACTGACAAGAACATTTTGTGAAAAACACTGTCTCCTTAACGAGCTCCCTGCAAAGACTGGTTATAAAAAGAGCAGCAACATTTTGCAAGTGAGAAAGACTGAGACTGGAAATTTTGAAGAAACACTCAGAAGGAGGATTCTTTCTCTGCTTGTACTGCCTTTGTAAATAGTTATTATTTTCGCTGATATTGAGAAAAATAAAACACTATTTGTGAATTTTGAAACTGCTTCTGGTTTTCCTGTGCTTCCAGACCTGTGCCTTGATGACAGGGGAGGATAGAGAGGAGTACCTGAAGAAATTAAGAGAAGTGACCAGAGCAGTCAGGGTAGCCAAGGCTTTGAGAGAGCTTAGGCTGGCACAGGGTATCAAGGAAGAGAAGATTTCTTCATGTACATAAGGAAGAGAAGAAATGCAAAGATCAAATTGTATGGCTCAAGAAAGGTGGGGTGGGTGGGCGGAGAAAGGGGCAGATCAGGCAGAAGTGCTCAATGAATATTTGATGTTTACCAGGGAGAAGGATGGGTCAGTGTCCTAGAAGAAGGGGGGGGGATAACGGATGAGGAAATCCCAGTGGTCAGGGTACTGGAAGGCCTAAGAGCCCTGCAGGTGGATAAGGCACCTGGCCCAGATGGCATACACCTCCGGGTCCTAAAATAGTTGGTAGAGGTCCTAGCAGAGCCTTTTAGCAGACTTATTCAACAACTCTCTGGGAACTGGGTGTATACCCCAGGACTGGAGGATGGCACACGTGGTGCCCCTCTACAAAAGTGAACCCAAGGATGAACCAGGCAGCTATAGACCAGTCAGACTTGCATCCATTGTGGGGAAACTGATGGAGATGGTCCTTAAGGAAAGGTTGGTAGCCTTTCTGGAAGATAATGGTCTCCAGGATAGAATGCAACATGAGTTTGTCTCTGGCAGATCCTGTCAGACCAACTTGGTTGACTTTTATGACTGGGTGACTAGGGCAGTCGATAGGGGCCAAACGGTGGATGTCCTCTATCTGGACTTCAGCAAGGCCTTCGATTCAGTGCCACATGGGAGGCTGATTAACAAGGGTGAAAATGGTGAATTGGGTCAAGAACTGGCTGCAGGACAGGCAGCAGAGGGTGGTGGTGGGGGAACTCTCATCTCCTAGTGCTGTAGCTAGCAGAGTACCACAGGGCTCAGTACTGGGCCCAGTGTTTGGCATTTTCATTGCCGACATCTCAAATGGGATTAAGAACAAGATTAGCCTTTTTGTGGATGGTACGAAGATTGGTACAGTGGTGGATGACACAGAAGGGTGGCAGGGGCTACAGGACGATCTGGCTAAACCTGTGGACTGGTCAGACACATGGCAGCTGGGGTTCAATGCAAAGAAGTGCAAAGTCATGCACTTGGGAGCAAGGAACCCAAAGAAGTGCTATCAGCTTGGGGGGGGTACAGGTAGCCACTTTGGAGGAGGAGAAAGATACTGGGGGTGATAATAACAGGACAAATTAACCACTCAGCACAGTGCAGAAAAGCAGCAGCTAAAGCTAATAAGATGCTGGGGTGTATTGCCAGTGGAATCGCCTCCAGGAGAGAGGAGGTAATCCTGCCACTGTACAGGTCGCTGGTGAGGCTGCACCTGGAGTACTGCGTGCAGTTCTGGCATCCTTACTTAAGCAAAGATGTTAATTTGCTGGAGGGGGTCCAGCGAAGGGGGGCCAAAATGATCCTGGGTATGAATGACAAGCCCTATGAGGAGAGGCTGAAGGACCTGAACATGTACTCCCTGGAGGAGAGGAGGGAGAGAGGGGATATGATAGAAACCTTTAAGTATATGAAAGGCACAAACAAGACTGTTAGAGGGAATTTTTAAGTTAAGGGGAGGGAGGGACACTAGGGGGCATGGTCTGAGATTGGAGAGTGGAAGATTCAGGAAGGAAATGAGGGAAGCATTATTTCATAGAAAGAGTGGTGACAAAGTGGATCACGCTGCCTGAAGAGGTGGTATCCTATAAGTCGGTGGGCAGTTTTAAGAGGGGATGGGACATAGAAAGGGGGAAGGTCACCGTTATGTGAGTAGGGGAGGGAGGGGCAGCTGCAGTGTAACGGACTGCTTGCTGCACCATATGGCCTGTATCTTGTTTTTTTTTAATTTATTTATGACTTTGTTGATCAGGTAGAGTGCACTGATCCAACAGACCATTTCCAGGCACAACCCAGGCCAAAAGGCGAGAGCAGAATAAATAATTACAAATAGTAAGTGATACAAATTGGTAACAGCAATGTACATTCCAATAGTCAATAGGCAGCCGCAATAGTATATAAAAGTACAGTCAGCATTCCCTGGCCAGGATGGCACTAGCAAAACAAACAAATGGCAGTGAGATAACATGTAACAGGTATGGATAAAAAGACAGCAGACAAAGTAACAAGCACGCAAAATACAAAGTGAGATGGCAGTAATTTACAAGCAGTACAGTAGGGATCCAGGCAGTGGTAACAAAGAACCAGATTCAAATAAGTGTGAGAAATGTGCAAGTTTAGGCAGCAGTAAGACAAAAGATATTACGACACTTATCATCCCCTCTCAAATCAAGTCCTGGCTGCCTAAGGACCAGAGCAAGATCAGGGAAGGAGATTTGTGGATTGTGTCAATGGAAATGTAGACTGCCAATGGGCCCTTAGACAGTACATCCAGTACCGTCTAAGAGCCCATTGGTCCCAAAAATGAGACTCTGTTTCAAGGCGGTGCCTGTGACAGTCTCTCTTAAGAGCACTGGACTAGTGGAAAAAAGAGGGCAACCTCAGGGAGGGAGTGCCTTCCTGCAGTGGCCACCCTTAGTTGTTCTGATATCACATACTTCCCTCCTAGACTGGGGAGCTCACTTGAGCGACCCGACAGTAAGTGGAGTGTTGTATTCCCAGGAATCCCAGGAGCACATAAACCAGCAGGAGTGCATGGTAGTTTTCCTGGCTCTCTAGCCTTTCACTCCCCACATCGAGGGGCAGTCAGGCCAGATCAGGACAGACAACACCACTACCATGCACTACATCAACAAACAAGCCGGCACAAGACCCTCAAAGTGTACAGCAGCAATGAAAATCTGGAATCTGGCTTACTCCCTGGAGGTGCAGCTTTTAGTTCACCTGCCAGGTAAGGACAATGTCTTGGCGGATTCCCTCAGCAGGATCAGCCAAGGACATCAGAAATGGACCCTGAACAAATGGGTCTTGGCCACAGTGTTCAGGGGGTGGGGTACACCAGAGATGGATCTTCTTCGAGGATATGTCTTTCAGTAGGCCACACCTCTGGAACTCTGGCTGCCAGGCACTAGGACCACACAGAAACCTTTTTGCAAGCAGTCTGCTAGGGGCTGCACACGGTGACATCCTATGTCGACACTTCCCATATAAACATGGGCAGCCCCTTCCCTACTCAGTTCTTTTACACCATCAACCATACTCACCGGACCCATCCACAGTAACGCCGCTGCTTCAGTTGACTGCAAGCTAACCTGTTGAATTTGCTCTCCCTAGTTAGATATCACTTTTAAAAAAAATGATAGTCACCATCATCTATGTTGTTGAAAGAAGCCACTAATCTCTTTAGATACTGCTGCTTCAAAGGGGCTGGGATAGGGCAAGAAGGAGGATAAGGGGGGGTGAGGAGGAAGGGGCAGCTTCGAAATAGGGCTGCTAGCTGCATAATCGAGCAGACTCGATAGACCAAATGGCCTTTTTCTGCTGGCAAATTTCGTATGTTCATATACTGCGAGTGTGGTGAAAAGATTTATTCAGATTACCTACACAACGTCCGCATGTGCTGCCTTGGCGTGGCCCATAACATTAAGGCCTATGAACTCTGCCTTAAGTTCAGTACTGCTACCCAGTGACACAGAAAGAACTCCTTGGAAACCCACCTCTTAAAACAGCAGGTAGCCAGGATGGAGAAAGAACTCCATCACGTCACCAGCCTGCTCCTTGAGCTCCAGATCATCGAAGTCCTGGGATATAAGTACTGGGCAACACAAGCACAAACACCAGGAGAGAGTAAGGAGAAATCCTCCCAGGTACGTTCTCATTCACCCCTGCAACCCAGTGCGACCTCTACTGCATTGTCAACCACATCAGGGGTGATGCCTCTGGCCACCTGGACTTCTGACCCCTCTAGATCAGGCAAGGCTGTGTTCTGTCAGACATACCATGGCTGGTGAAGGACTACTGACGTTGGAGACCGCACCTTCCCCAACGACGTCTCAGGGAGCACCTGTTACACAGGCCAGTGCCGACATGCAGGCTGTGTTTGTGTTCTTTGTGGACATTTTACAGCACCTGCTTCCTTTTCCTATGGGAGTGGCATTGATGGAGCACCCAAGACAAGCTGTACTGCTGACACCTAGGCAGTCGACGCACCCTGTGCGTTCTTGGGTGTCGACAACCTCTTCCATTCCTTTTTTGAGGCCCACAGAAGCTGCCAAGGACAAAAACACATATCCTGGATTTTAGGGGGCAGACTTTGGGGAAAATGGGGAGATGCTTGAAAGAGGCATTAATGGGAATGGGGCAGGAATCGGGCTGAGGAACAGTAGGCAATGTTTAAAACGGGGATTACAAGAGCAACAGAATTATGCAGTAAGCAGGTTAGCAAGGGGAAAAGGAAGAGGAGGCCATTATGGTTTTCCAAGGAGACAGAGGAGAAAGTGAAAGCCAGAAAGATTGCATTCAGGCAATACAAAAAGACACAGACAGAAGGGGATAGGGAGAAGCACCAGGAGAAGTAAAGGGAGGCAGGGAGGGAAGCCAAAGCTCAGACAGAAGAGCGCATCGCAAAATCAGTGGGTAGAGGGGACAATACCTTTTACATGTACAGTAGTAGCCACAGACATTGCCAGCTATTTCCCAAAATTTCTGTGATATTTCTAGAGAAATCTCCTGCTTTCTGCATTTCCACAGCAGGGGCAGCAGAGAGAAACTCTTTAGAAATCTTGTGAAATATCTGGAAATAGCTGGCACTGTCTGTGGCTACTACTGTACATAAGAGAAAAAAGAAAGTCAAAGAGAGGGATAGTGAGACTGAAGGGGGAGGATGGGGGCGGCACGGAGGATGACAACAGTAAAGCTGACATACTGAACAGGTATTTCTGCTCAGTCTTTACTGAGGAAGAGGAGGGTAATGGGTCTGAAGGGAATACAAGGGGTGGGAACGATGCAGAAATGGACACAAGTCCCTTTACACGGGAAAGAGTCTTAAAGAAACTGAAAGGAATAAGAGTTGATAAAGCAATGGGGCCAGATGGAGTGCACCCCAGGGTCCTAAAGGAACTAAGAGAAGTGGTGGGTAAACCTCTGGTAATCCTGTTTAGCCGATCACTGGAAACGGGGGGGAGGGACAGCAGATGTAGTCCCCTTATACAAAAGCGAGAACAAAGAGGAAGTGGGGAACTACAGACCAGTCAGCCTGACCTTGGTAGTGGGGAAGGGCATGGAAGCACTACTGAATGAGAGATTGGTGGAAAATCTGGTTGCCAACAGACTACAGGACCCAACACAGCATGGTTTCACAGGGGGAGGTCATGCCAGACCAACCTCATTGAATTTTTTGAGTGGGCGACAAAGGAGGTGGATCTGGCGAGGGCAGTGGACGTGGTCTATCTGGACTTAAGCAAGGTCTTTGACACTGTGCCACATAGAAGGCTATTAAATAAACTGGGGAATATGGGAGTGGGCAGGACAGTGGTGCAGTAGGTAGGTAACTGGCTGGGTGGCAGGACACAAAAGGTGGTGGTAAATGGCTGTCACTCCACAGAGGGAAGAGTGACCAGTGGGGTACCACAAGGATCAGTGCTGGGACCGGTCCTATTCAACGCCTTCATCAGTGACATTGCACATGACCTAGAAGGCAGAATTTCCCTGTTCGCTGATGATACAAAGCTCTGTAACAGAAAGGACATGCCAGAGGGTGTAGACAGAATGAGAAGGGACCTGTAGAAGCTTGAATAATGGTCAAGGGTTTGGCAGTTGGAATTCAATGCAAAGAAGTGCAAGATAATGCATGTGGGGCACAAAAACCCTGGAACAACATATCAGTTGGGGGGGTGAGAATATAGCATGCACAAAGCAGGAAAGGGACTTTGGGTTTATCATCTCTGATGACCTCAAGGTAGGGAAACAGTGTGACAAGACAGCGGGTAAGGCAAATGGGATGCTGGGATGCATAGGCAGGGGCATCACCAGCAGGAAAAGGGAGGTCATAGTTCCACTATACAAGATACTAGTGAGGCTCCACCTGGAGTACCATGTACAGTGCTGGAGACCTTACCTACATAAGGACATAGACATGGTAAAGAAGGTGCAGAGGAGGGCAACAAAGATGGTACATGGATTGCATCACAAGTCCTGTGAGGACAGGTTGAAGAACTTGAATATGTACTCCCTGGAGGAGAGGAGGGAGAGAGGGGATATGATAGAGACATACAAGTACCTTACAGGGAGGAACAGGGTGCAGGAATACACTATTTTCCAGTGAATAAGATGTTCCAGGACTAGAGGGCATGAGATGAAGTTGGAGGAAGGGTGATTCAGAGGAAACATGAGGAAAAATTTATTCACAGAACAGGTGGTGCACAAGTGGAACACCCTGCCAGAGGAAGTGGTGGGGGCTGAAACAATCACGGGATTTAAGAATGCATGGGATAGACATAAGGGAATTCTGGAGGTCAGGGGTAAGGGGCAACAGACTTCTAGGAAAACATAAAGTGAACTTACAAGCTCAGACAGGCAGACTGGGTGGGCCATAGGCTGTTATCTGCTGACAGTGTCTATGTATCAGGAATGACCTCCTGCTACAAGAGGAAGAGGAGGAGGAGGAAGACTATGTAAAGAGTACTCATGAGAAATCAAGCTCCACTATTTCCACAGGGAGTGAAGACTCATACACAGAGGTCCCCCCGCCCCCCCCGAAGACCCCTCATTCATCTCCATAGAAACAGAAGCTGACAGCAGATAAAGACCACTTGGCCCACCTAGTCTGCCCATTTTCCCCACCTATTGCACACTTATCTCCAGCTGCAGCAACTCCAGTCTGCCATGGGGTTGAGAGGATAAGGACATAACCAAGAGGAATTTGGGGGAATTTTAAGAGCTACCAGATTCCCCCACCTATCGTGATTCCTCCTCTATTGCCTGACCTAGAAGATGCCACCCTGGCTGCCTGACATAGGCCTAATATGATCCCTGCCATTCCAAGGAAGGCAGACAAGTTATACCAGGCTCCCTCTGGTAGGTGATTTTTCGCAGTCCAACCTAAGGCTGATTCTGTTGTAATAAATACAGCCCATGATCGGTCTAAAGCACCTAAGCGCCTCAGCTCTCTCCCTCCTGACAGGGTATCCAAGAGGTTAAATGTCCTGGGGAAGAGGACCTTTGCTTTTGCCACCTTGGGCCTCAGAATTGCAAACTACCAGGCCCATATGGTAAAGTACAGTATCAAAATGCCCTCTAGAGGAAGGCCAAAGCTGCAGCCCAAGCCCTCCTAGAGGGCAGTCTCAAGCAGGAGCTGTTAAAGGCCCTCCAGGCAGGGGCAGATATAGGTAAGCATCTGCTCAGATCTACTTATGACATCTCTGATGCTTCGGCTGGAGTAGCAGCCTCTGGTGTCAGTTTAAGGAGACCCTCTTGGCTGAGGGTGGCTGGATTTGCTAATGACATGCAGCAGTCCATCTTAAATGCCCCATTCAGAGGTTGCAGACTCTGTTGAACCTTCAAACTTAGGGCAAGACTCTAAAATCAATACACTCCTCCCTCTATCATACACAACCCAGAAGTAGGCAGAGTGTGCACTTTCATTTGGCCAGTAACAGACACCGGTCAGGAGCCAGACATCAAGGCAAAAGCAGAGGAGGATCAGCTCTGCCTGCCCCAGGACCCACCCCAGGTGCTTCTTCAAAAGCCCCTAAAGGTGGAAGTGCGGCTGCAGCCGCAGGATCAGCATCTGTATGACTCCCTACTAGACCCCACCCTCCAGTATTTTTTGGAGGTGCTAGTAGGGGGTCGCCTCTCCCTCCACCTGGACCAGTGGAGGAAGGTCACATCAGAGCTTGGGTCCTGCAGATAACAGAACAGGGTCATGCTCTAGAACTTCTAGAGCTTCCCCAAGACAATCCACCAGTCCCCTTCAGCTTATCCTCCAGAACACATATCTGTGCTGCTAGAGGAGATACATACCCTAGTGCCACAGAGGACTAAAGAGCCAGTTCCTTGGGAACAAAGAAACAGAGGGTTTTATTCCTGCTACATCCCCCAACTGGTCCCGCTTAGTAACTCCTATACTGTTTTGGAGGAACGGGAAAGCCCCACTCAGGAACCCGAGGCTGGGACCTGGGAGGATGGGAGGGTCCTCCAGGATGGAGCCCCAGGGAAGGGAAGCAGAGAACCTCAGAGGAGGGGAAAGCTTCTCTTAGTGGGGGACTCTATTGTCTGGGGAGTGGAGATAGGGTCACACAGAGAGAGAGAGAGAGAGAGAGAGAGAGAGAGAGAGAGAGATCAAGTGTCTCCCAGGAAGCGTTGCATGGAGGGATGGGACATGGATCCATAGGATCGCTACGGCAATAGCTAGGAGGTAGCAGCTGGATGTCATTGTCCACCTGGGGACCAATGACCTGGCCAGAAGGGTGGAGTTAGCCAGAGTCCAGGATGATTTCAGGAAGCTGGGGGAAAACCTGAAACAGATAGCACGCACCTTCTCATTCTCAGAGGTGCTACCTGTCCAGATCACAGGGGAAACTAGGGCATGCCACATCCATACCTTCAACTCCTGGTTGAAGGATTGGTGTGGAAGGGAGGGTTTTGGCTTCATAGGGTACTGGGGCCTGACCTGGGCAGATGCAGGCTTTTATAAGGAGAATGGCCTGCATCTGTCCGAGAAGGGGACCTTGGTCCTTTGTGAGAAGTTTCAATGCTTCAGCTGTGAGCATTTAAACTGGTCAAGGGTGGGGAGAGCCAGGAGGTTCAGGACCCCCCCATGGGAACATGCAGGAACATAAGCTGACTACGGGAATAGCTAAAGCAGGCAGGGAGGGCAGGCAGGTGAAGAATGTAAAACAAGCAATGGGGGGGGGGGCAAAAGCACACAGGAAAGGAAACCGGGTTGGGAGGAAGATGCTGGAGAGGGAGAACAAGAGCAAAGGGAGGGCAGACTGTAAAACATGGAAGGTCATGCTAATGAATGCCTGTAGCCTAGAAAATACGGTTCCAGACCTGGAGCCCTTGTTGGCAGATGCAGACCTTGACATAGCAGCAATAACAGAGACATGGTACTCTGCTAATCATGGCTGGGAAGTCAATGTACTAAGCTACACATTGTTCAGGAGGGACAGGGAGGGTAAAAAGGGTGGGGGAGTGGCCCTATACATCAGAGATGGTATAAAGGCTGCAGAAGTTCAGGGAAGACTGGGGAGGCTAAAGTAATGTGGATCACCCTGGAGCCAGAGAATGGAACAGCAGTACACACAGGGGTGATCTACAGACCTCTGGCACAGAGGGAGGAAGTAGACAGGGAACTAGCGGAGAACATACATTACCTGGCAGCTAAGGGCAAAATCCTGCTACTGGGGGATTTCAATATGTCGTACATGGATTGGGCCACCCAGATGGCTGTTCAGCCAGAAGCACAGCCATCCTAGAATCCCTGCAGGGGGTTGGACTCAAGCAGCTGGTGCATGAGCCAACCAGGGACAAGTCAATTCTGGACCTGGTATGGACCAATGGGAACAGACTCAAAGAAATATAGCTGGAAGGGCAGCTGGGGTCCCGTGACCACCACATGGTGTGGTTCAGCATGGAGACATGGACTCAATTAAGCCACACATGGGCAAGAGTATTAGATTTCAGGAGGGTGGATTTCACTGAAATGGGTAGATGTATACAAGCAGTCCTGGGGAAGGGAGAGGTAATAGAGGGGGTTGAAGAACAATGGGAGAAACTGAAAGGAGCCATAGTGGATATAACAAACCAATGCATTAGGATAGTGGCCAAAGGGAAAAGAAGAAGGAAACCACTATGGTTCTCCAAAGTCAGGGCTAAAAGGCTGAGTTTCAGGAAATATAAGGGGAGCCAAAGGGAGGAGGACAGGGAGGTGTACCTTGAATGTCTAAGGGAAGCAGGGAAGGCTGTTAGGAGGGCAAAGGCGCAGACGGGAGAGGGCTTAGCACAGTCTGTAAACAAAGGGGATAAGGCATTTTATAGGTACATCGGTGAAAGAAGAAAAACTTGGGGGGGAGGATTGTGAGGCTCAAAGGGGAGAAGGGAGAGTGTAAGGAGGGGGATCTGGACAAGGCAGAAATACTGAACAAATACTTCTGCTCAGTATTCACTAAGGAGGGGAAGGGTCAAGGACCACAGTTGGGTTGCAGAGGCATTGGGGGGGGAGAGGTGAACACCAGTCCATTCACAGTGGAGAAAGTTCTGGAAGAACTCACAAAGCTGAAGGTGGATAAGGTCATGGGGCCAGACAGCATCCCCCTGAGGATATTAAAGGAGCTGCAAAGGGAACTAGCAGCGCCTCTGGTGGCCCTGTTCACAGAGTCACTCAACACGGGTGTCATTCCAGAGGACTGGGGGAGGGCACATGTAGTCACACTGCACTAAAGCAGCAGTAGGGAGGAGGCAGGGAACTACAGGCCAGTCAGCCTCACTTCAGTGGTGGGAAAGATCACAGTGACATTGCTGAAAGAAAGGATAGTGGGACATATGGAATCCAGTGGTGCTCAGGATCTGAGACAACATGGATTCACAGCAAGAAGGTCATATCAAATGAATCTAATTGTTTTTTTGATTGGATGACTAGGGAACTAAATTGGGGAAGGGCGGTAGATGTCACCTACCTAGATTTTAGCAATGCCTTCGACACCGTCCCACATAGAAGGCTGATTAACAAGATGGGTAGTCTGGGCATGGGAGACAAGGTGGTGAGCTGGGTTAGGAACTGGTTAATAGACAGGAGACAGAGGGTGGTGGTAAATGGGGTACAATCTGGGGAGATGGGGGTGACCAGTGGGGTACCACAGGGATCAGTACTAGGACCAGTCTTGTTCAATGTCTTCATTAGTGACATTGCAGAGGGGCTGGAAGGAAAGGTCTGCCTATTTGCAGATGACACCAGCAACAAGGTGGATACTCCAGAAGGGGTGCAGAAAATGAAGAGGGACCTGGAGAAGCTTGAAAGATGGTCAGAGATATGGCAACTGAGGTTCAATGCAAAGAAGTGCAAAATAATGCACTTGGGTAGAGGGAACCCTGGGGAGAGCTACAGGTCGGGGGTGGAGGAGCTGACTGTCACCAAAGAGGAAAGGGACCTAGGGGTTATTATCTGTGATGACCTTAGGGTATCAAAGCAGTGTACAAAGGTGGCAGGAAGGGACAGTGGCATGCTGGGGTGCATAGGATGGGGTATCACTAGCAGGAGGCAAGAGGTGATGATGCCATTGTATAAAACATTGGTAAGGCCTCACCTGGAGTACTGCATGCAGTTCTGGAGACCCCACCTGTGTGAGGACATAGATAAGGTGGAGACTGTCCAGAGAAGGGCAACAAAGATGGTGCAGGGCTTACACCACAAAACGTATGAGGAGAGACTAAGGGACCTCAATATGTACTCACAGGAGGAGAGGAGACAGCGGGGGGACATGACTGAAACTTCCAAGTACCTCAAGAGCATAAACAGGGTGTAGGCGGGGGACCTTTTCCAGTGTAGAAAAAGTACTAGAACAAGGGGCGTGATAAGAAATTGGAAAGGGGTAGATTAAGAGGTAATGTGAGGATGTGTTTCTACACAGAAAGGGTAGTCAACACTTAGAATAGTCTTCCCCAGGAGGTACTGGGGGCAAGCACAGTGGAGGAGTTTAAGCATCAAAGCGGCAGCAGCTAAGTGGGACGGCAAAGTGAAGAGAGGAGTCTGACCGTAGTGTGGCAGGTTCTGTGACTGGCTATTTCCTCTTATCTTTTGCTGATGACACTCTATCTGTCAGTGTTGCCATCTGTGAGTTACCAATGACTGCTGTGAATTACAATTTCACAGCATGCAAGCTTGTGAGTGAAACCTGAATTGCTGTGTTTGACCTGTTTTACCCCCCTCCCCCTTAACTCGTAGACTGATTTTAACTTTAATCACATTGAAGCTGCTACAGGACCTGAAGTGTGCTGCATAGACTGCTGTTTGAGTCTGCACATGAGTCATCTGTTGTTGAGAATTGTATATGCTAAAGTTCTGTGGAGCTGTGACTGACTTGGGTTGCTAGGTATTAGCACAGTACCTGACCTGCTTGCAGCATTATTGCCATCACCTGCTTTCATTGAATTCTGTTCTGGTCTCCACATTTTCCAGATGGTGGCAGCTCTGGAAGTGGAGGGGGCGATTTCAATATAAAGGCTGCCTTCTACACAGCGCAGCATCAAAGCGGCAGCAGCTAAGTGGGACGGCAAAGTGAAGAGAGGAGTCTGACCGGAGTCAGACCGGGGACGGACTGGGCTACTAGAGTTTGTAATATCTTGCTTAGAGTTAATCATTTCTTTTGGGTTTGTACCTATAGATTAGTTATGATTAACAGAGGGATATTGTTGTGTGTAGTCTATACACTTTGTGTTTTGTGTACTGATGGGTTATTTTGTTCTATGTGTGTTAATAATGACTTTAGAACGTATGAAAATAATCAGATTCTGGAGTTCCAGACTCAACTGTTTATTCCTAATTATAGTCATTTATTTGGTGTAAAGGTTAAATACATGTGTTATAACTTGGGTTACAGTGTTAGGAAATATAAGACACGGAAATGTGTTCTGCCTGTTTGCATAAGAACCTGGTTACATTGCTTTCTCTTGCTAATTCGATCTGGCAATGTTGAAAGCAACCCTGGTCCTTAGCAAACGATATGGCAGATAGTGATTTTTTTTGCAGCATTCATATGGCCTCAAAATTATGCATTTTAATGTTAAGCTTAACATCTAAATTTCATGAGGTGGAGTCATGGATTAGTTTATATAATCCGGATGTTCTGGCACTGACTGAAACCTGGTTAACCTTACCTGTTCTTGATACTGAACTTTGTATACCTGCTTATAAACTTTTAGAAAGGATCGTACATTGGTAGAGGGGTGGGGTTTTGTTTTATGTTATGAATATTTAATGGTAAATGAGACCACTATATTTAACAGTAATTTGGAATATTGTGAACATATTACTATTCAGTTATTGTTGGATTTGTCAAAAATTAACTATTTGTTGTGTATATCTTCCACTAATGGTAGCAAATCAGGCTTACAAGAACTTGTAAATGCTTTGAATACTGGGGTTTCTACAGAGTTAATACTACTGGGGATTTTAATTTAAATTGGATGGGTTCAGATATAACAAAGTTAAATACGGTCTTGTCTCAGTCTGGTTTACAACAGATTATTACTTTGCCCACTGACACAATAATAGATCAGGAAATCCACATTACTGGACTGGATATTAACAAATAGACCTATTAATATGATAAAATGTGGTTTGACCTCTGATTCGTTAAGTGATCATCATCCAGTCTTCTGTATTTGGAAGCATGGGGGACTGAAGAAGTCTAAGCCAATTATAAGGATTTCGAGATCTTTTTCTAAATTTGATGTACATTCTTTTTGTACAGAGTTGGGTAAAATAGATTGGTCTTTTTTATATTCTATCCCTGATGTGGATTCTGCATTGCATTTTTTTTTCATTACTGAGTTTACACATGTCTTGGACCAGTTAGCTCCCCTTGTTAAAAGAAGGGTCCAAGGGAAAACTTATGGGTGGTTAACACCTCCTTTGATTAAACTTATGAGACAACGAGACAAGGCCTGGAAAAGCGATAAAATGAACCATTCTGCTTCTGGTTATCATGCGATAGGACTTTAAGGAACCAATGTAAGGCTAAGATAAGGAAGGCTAAAACAGACTATATTCGTCATAAAACAATGTGAAGGGTTATCTAACGCTACTACTTTTTGGAAAACAATTAATAATTTCATAAGGCCTAATGTTTGTCAACCAGGTTCAATGAGGTTGAATGGTGACTTGTTGTCTTGTCCACTGAAGATAGCTAACGAGTTTAATTTGAAATTTACTACATTGTCTGATTCCTTTAGTGACCAGTCTAAGGTGAACTACTTGGGATTGACTGAGATTTTACAGTTAATCCTAAACTGTACTTAAGGACTACTACTCCAAGGTAGAGAAGTTGTTACGTTGTATTAAGAGGGACAGCTCAGCTGGTTCTGATGGCTTATGTCCTAGTTTATTAGCGGATGCTGCCTCAGTTATAGCACTTCCAGTTAGTATTATTTTTCAACTTGTCTTTTGTTACAGGTACTATACCTAATATATGGAAACATACTTTGGTCACTCCTATATTTAAATCTGGTTCACAACATGAGTTTTGTAACTACAGACCTATTCCTATGTTGTCTGCTTTAGCTAAAGTTCAGGAAAGAATAGTTTATAATCAGTTGATTGGGTATGTGGATCGTTTTGGATTATTGTCTCAGAACCAACATGGTTTTAGAAAGGAAGGAGTACTGAGACTGCCTTGGTCGAGTTCACTGAACGCGTACTTAATGGCATGGATAAGGGTGTCTGACGGTGCCGTGTTCGTGGACTTACCAAAGTATTCGACTCAGTTGATCACCAATTGTTGATATCTAGACTTGGGTCATTGGGAGTTGGTGAGTCTTTCTTGGACTGGACGAGGGATTATTTAACAAATAGGTTTCAAAGGGTTAAATATAGGGTGCTGTATCAGACTCTGTAATGGTTAGTGTGGGGTTCCACAAGGTTCTATTTTGGGCCACTTTTGTTTCTTTGTTTTTTGATCAACTAGTAAGTGTGATTAATAATGCTTCTTAACACTTTACGCTGACGATGCAGTAATTTATACGCAGGGTTTGTCATTTGGAGATCTAGGTGTTTCTTTAACAGAGGAAATGTGCAATTTTCAGTCTTCACTTATGGCCTGTAAATTATTCTTAAACAAATCTAAGACAAAGGTGATGGTTTTTGGTACCCCACCTAGACTGAGATCTGAGGTTGGTACTTTGGAAGTTAAATCTCTTGATGGATTACTGTTTGACTATGTTGATACATTTCAATATCTTGGGGTATTACTAGATTCTCATCTAAGTTATGAATCTCATTTTTGAGGGTTACCTCAAGAATACATTGTAGATTAGGTTCTTTGTACAGAATCCGTTCATTTCTTATTCCTGAGTCTAGGCTGGTTATTTCAAATTGCTACTTACTTCCTATTGTGAACTATGCAGCCATGATTACTGACACTGCTTCTTATGACAGTTCAAAGAAATCCACTTTACTTCACTTGATAGCTAAGTTTGCTTTAAATTGTTCTAAGTCATCTCATCATTGTGTGATTTTGAAAGAAATGGGCTGGTTACCGGTTTCATTAAATTTCCAATACTGTGTGGCCAAGTTCATATATAAAGTTATGGACTCTGGAATTCCACATAGTATTTCAAAGTTTTTGAGACCATATATTGATGGTCATTATTCTAGACATAGGTCAGACAGTAGGTTTCTCGAGATTCCTTTTATGAAATCTAAAAGTGGACAAAGATCCTTTGCTTATATTGCTCCATTCATTTGGAATGAAATTCCTCAAGATATTAGGTGGTTGTGTTCTGTCAAAAAGTTTGCTGATGCATTAAGGATGTATTTCGAATCTCAATTTAATTGTAACTGTTTTTTATGAATTTTTTTTTATGAATTTTATACGTAACAAAGACATTTTTGTCTGCAATTTGCTGCATTGTATATGTATGTTTGACTATGTATTGTCTGTATGCAATATATGTGGGTCGCACCTGTAAAAGGAACTTGTTTCCAGTGTGCTTACCCGTTAAGCGAATAAACAAACAAGCATGCCTGGGACAAGGCACAAGGCAAGCCTGAGAGGGGAGGGAGTGATGAAAAGTCATTGATCACATAGGGTCAGTGGACACATACAATGTATAGGGCCTACAGGCAGACTGGATGGGCCTAACAATCCTTATCTGCTGACAGTTTCTATGTACTTCGCAGTCCCCAAATGCACAGGGGACCTGAGGCCCTTTCTGGACTTAGGAAATCTGAACCTTTTTATTCAGTACAGAAAGTTCAGAATGATCACTCTACAAGGCCTGTTGCCACTACTGCAACAAGAGGACTGGATATGCTCACTGGACATGCAGGACACTTACCTGCATATCAGAGTTTGTACCCATCACAGGAAATATCTCAGGATCTTACTTCAAGGCGGCTCTTGTAGTAGGCAACACCATTAGGACTAGGCCACCAAATGCCAGGACCACACAGAAAATTTCTAGCTAGCAGTCTATAATGGGGGACTTCCCCCCCCCCCCGACATCTGCAATATCCAGTGATGGTATAAGAGGGGTGGTCCCCCATGCCCACCTCAGTTCTTTTCCCACCTTCAACATGCGCTTGTTGGACCTTGTGGAACACTGCATCCTTCAGTTGATCACCATTTCTTTAAACTTTTTTATTTTTTTCGCTGCTTGCAGTTCGCCTTTATTTTTGGCTGCATGTCATCACTGACTTCTTCTAGGGATCTAGTCTAAGTGTGCCTGTGGCAAACAAATTCCTGAAAAGGATGGCTACACTGCCTGTGTCATCTGCCTAGGTCTGGACCACGATACTGAAGCCTGACAGGCATGCCAGATGTTCAACCAGGCTACGCGAAAAAGATGCTAGAAGGTTCTGGGAGGCCCATTTCCTCCAGCAAAGATTGGCCATCATGGAGAAAGAGCTGCAGGCCTGAACCACAGTGGGAACCTCTGCAGAGGACACCTCTTCCAAAAAGCAGCACAAGAAGCTTCGGGACCATAAGCAGTCTACTCATGAGCTGTGGTCACCTTTGGGGACCATGGCAAATGCTGTGTGTCCCCCTCCCGCGGGGAGTCGATCTCAGTGGCCATGCAGCCCTCCTGCCTCTGGGCTGCCTCTGGACATGCTTCCTGCCTTGTTTTCTGTGTCGGGTGGCACCTCTTCGGGTTCGGGGGACTCTTCCTTCATTCTGCCAGCCCTGACTCTCAGACCCTATCATCTCTGGGTACCAGTTCATCTACTGACGCCTGCCCGGCCCTGGCATCTTCTCTGGACCCCTGTTTGGGGCACAATGACTGTCCTCTGGACCAACACCAGCTGTTGCCTGCTCCTGCAGAGCCTCAGCCCATGCCCGTGGGGTCCCCCCCTCCCGGGTGCCTTCGGCTCCTAGGCCGCTGCCAGAAGTCTCTTCTCCAGGTCCCTCCCACCAGGCGCTGGCACTGCTGCCACCCATTGGTCCTCCCCTGTTAGACTTGGCACTGAGCCTCCCTTCACCAGATCCTGCCAGTCCTCCTCCTTCGGACCAGGCACCCCGGCTGTTCTGCCTCTGGACCTGTCTTTGGTCCCCCAGGCGTTGCCTCAGAACCCGGACCTCCCTTCGGTCTCCCATGCATTGCCTCAAAACCCAGACCTCCTGGCACCATCGCCAAACCAGCAACCACTGTCAGCTCTGACTTAGGACTGCCCTTCAGGCTGCGGTCCGGGCCTCCAGTCAGTGCCTTGTTGGCATATGGCAGGTTCATTGGTAATATCATCGAGTCCTTTCCATGGTATCCTGGTGCATTACCCCATGCCAGGCTATTCTTTTCACCTGACGTTTCTATATCAAACACCGGCTGACTACAACACCCTTCTTAATGTTTGGTGGGTGTCTGCTCAGTGCCTGGCGCTGGCCCAAGCGATGCCAATGTTGACCCCTTCCCCCAGTGCAGGACTCCCCAACACCAGATACGGAGGCTCCCCTTCCTTTAGTGGAGTCCCGGCTGGACGCTGGGACTGTCGCTGACTCTGGTCTGTCACCAACCCAGCACACTGCCTTGGAATCCAAGGAATTGGTGGACATGGTTTCAGACTCTTTCGAGTCTCCGATTCCCCACCCCTTGCTTGCCCCCTGGGGAGGTGTGGGTCATGGGCACTCCCAGATCACCTCCAGAGGTCTCTTCCTTTCTGGAGATGATGCAACTTATCCAGACCTCCCAAGGATGGCGTACTGAGGAGCAGGACCCTCAACATCGCTGTCTGGCAGAGCACTTGCACCTCCCGGAGGTCATGCCTGTGGTTATCCCACCCTTAGTGGTTTCGCATGATGATATCTCCTCTACCATCTGGCAACAACCAGTGTCGGTCCCTTCCATACCTAGGAAGGCCGACCAACTATATCACGGTCCTGATGGCAGGCCTTACTTCGATACACACCCTAAGGCCGATCCATTTGTCTTCTCAGGTGCCCAGGAGGAATTAATGGATTCCAGAAGCTGGAGTGACTTCCCTCCAGACAGAGAATCCAAGTATTTGGACATCCTAGGGCCCAGGATCTATGCCTTCTCTGCCCTAGCCTCATGTGCCCAGAACTATCTTCTACACATATTGATGCATCAGCAGTCTTTTTTGGGGCAAGTGGGGGACATTGCTTAAGGAAACAAAAAAAAAAAAACATAAATCAAGCTAGAAGGAAACATGAGCTGAAACTGGTAAAGTTAAAGATAATCATAAATCATTTTATAATTACATTAGTAGCAAGAAGAGGGGGAAGAAATACCTTTATGTCCTATAAAAGGTCAGGATAGGAAATTAATAAATAATCGGAAAATGGCCAAACATTTTAATAATTATTTTTCATCCATTAATCTATGGGGACTAAAGAACATCTTGAGGATTTAGCAAATAAAATCACATTAAATGTTGAGAATGTTAAGAATAGAGTATTGAAACTTGACCCCAGTAAATCACAGGGTCCTGATGGGATTCACCCAAGAGTCCTAGAGAGTTGGCAGAAGTACTTGCTGAACCAGTGGTGGCTTTGTTCCAAACATCACTAGATCGGGGGAAGTAGCAGAGGTCTGGCGTAGGGCTAATGTTATACTTATCCATAAAAAAGGATTGAGACAGGAGGTGAGTAACTTCAGGCCTGTGAGCTTGACCACGGTCTTAGGGAAAATTCTGGAAGCTATTATTAAGGATCACATAGTAGAGTTCATGGATCTAGCAGGGGACATAGATGATATGCAACATGGTTTTAAGGAGGGCCGCTCATGCCAATCTAACCTCTTAGAATTGTATGGAAAGGTAAATAGTGCACTGGACAGGGGTAATTCAGTTGACATCATATTTTTAGACTCCTTGAAGGCTTTCGATAAGGTACCACATGGGGAACTAATTGACGCACTAATAAATCATAATATCCGTGGTAATATTACTCTCTGGATAGACTCTTGGCTAAGCAACAGAAAACAAAGGGTTGGTTTAAAAGGGTCATACTCAGACTGGTCAAAAGTGGAGAGTGGTGTCCCCCAGGGATCGGTATTGGGGCCGTGTTTATTCAACATCTATATGCACTCATTGACAGGCAATGGGGAGGTTTGGGAGTCCAAATTTGCAGACGACACCAGGATAGGCACTATTATAAACAATATCAATGATACACACAAACTGCAGACTGCTCTAACCAAAGTGGAGGAATGGGCATGGGAGTCGAAACTGTCCTTCAACACCAACAAATGTGCAGTGATGCACTTTGGGAAGAATAATATCAAAGGGGATTATGTATTGAATGGCAAGACATTAAAGTAGGGTCAGAGATGAATGTGACCTGGGTATTAAGCTGTCAAATGACCTTAAAACAGCAGTACTATGAAAAAAAAATTTGCGCTTTTTTGACAGTTATTCCCTGTGCCTTGCTAATGATATATCTGGTACTCTTTCTTGCTGGCATTGTACTATCACTGAGTAATTTGTTCAGTTAATCTCTGCTTTTGTTTACATTTCTGCCACTGAGAATGGGGAAAACTTGGGTTAATACTTAAAAAATAAAGCTACAATACTGGAGCACATCCATTACAGTTGGGAGAAAATTACCAATCAATAAGAAGAAAGCATTGGTTTAATGTGAGAGTGGTGCCTGTTTGGAATAGCCTGCCAGTGGAAGTTGTGGCAAGTAACAGTATGCAAAAATTTAAGGAAGGGCTTGATAAGTATTTAATAGCAGGAAATATACATGGATATAGCTAAACAGACATGGCAAGCATTATGGATTAACGTCTTCTCTGCTCTGATATTACCTATGATACCTATGATAGTCCAATTGTTGCCAGAGTCTCCTGCTAGGACTCAGCTGGAGCAGCTACTTGATTCAATCTCCAGGTTAGGCTTTCATGCCCTCCATGCTTCATACGACATGGTAAATGCCTCAGCTCTTTGCACGGCAGCAGCTATATGCATCAGGCATCATGCTTGGCTTTGACTATGTAATTTCACCCAGGACATTCAGGTCTCCATCTTGGATGCCCCATTCCGAGGCCCTTTGCTGTTTGGGGAGGACGTCCAGGATTTGCTCTCTTCCTTGCAGGAGTCTGACACATTTCTCTATACTGGTTCTCGTAGCCAGTTGGGTGGGACACACCGCCCATCTCTACATCACTCTACGCGGAGATCACAGTGTCAACAGCCCTCCTGGCCTCAGAGCAAGCACCGGGCCTCTTCAGTTCTAGCCGCCTCACCTCACAAGGCTTACAGGGCTAAGGTGACTGAATATTTGGCACCTACCACCTCCTCTTAACCCTGGGAACAGCTCCCCTTCTCCAGCAAGGGGACCGGGGGGAATGAGCAAGAGGGGTTGAGGTCCCCCTCCCTCTTGTAGTTCATTTCAGTTCCTTTTTTCTGTAGTAACTGAAATGTCTTGGATGTCTCTTTAAGGGGCCCCTGGCCACATTTCTGATCTGCGGGCGGTGAGCCTTATTTCCTTTTTGGAAGGACGGGTCTACAACCCCCCTTGCCCTCCCATCATCCATTTCTGGATGGCAAGGGTACTTCACCCTCTGCTCCAGTGTTAAGGATCTAAGCATTCATTTGTCCCGGTCTCCATGGGTTTCTACTCCGGTCTCTTTCTAGCGACCCCGGCAGGTATCTTCCTTTAGTGGGATATTAGCCTTCGTCCACATGTCCTCTTCTTCGATGGTTCAGATGATAACCTCAATGGAATCTGGAACTTTCTCCCCACCTTTACTGTCCCAGCCTCTTCTCCCCGGGGAACCCCTCCAGTTTCCCTTCCTGACAATCTGAGCTGTTTTCTGGTCTCCAGCATCCCTACTGGCATCCCCTTGGGCCCATCTCCTCCACCAGATCCCTGTTGAGGCCTGATAACAGTCCTTTGACCCATTACCTCTGATGCCCGCCTGTCCAGATTCCAGATTGCTACATTTGGGTATGACAGGGTTCCTGTGTGGCCCAGGCCTTACTCCCCATGCTGGTAGGGCAAAGTTGCACAGGAAACAGGCTACAGGGATTTACCCCCGTCGCCGGACTGTGACCTGTTTCCCTCTCCTGACAGTTTTGAGCCGTTCGTCAGGGGCATGTCATGTGGTTGCCCTGTGCGGGCCCTCAAGGATTCTCTCCACACGTGGACCCTTGGGGTTCAGTGGGCCAGAGGTTTTACGAGCTTAAGTAGGCTGTCCTACCCCAGCTTTCTCAAAGCATCACTGCAGCTGGTTGGCAGGTGTGCATGTGCTCCAGTCCGGAGCATCTCTCTTGTAGGGCAGTCCCTGCTCATGTTTCCTTTTCCCGGAGTGGAACCATACACTAGGGCCTTTGTCTGTCAGCCATTCAGGCACCAGGAGCTGAGGGAAGCCTGATAAATACTCCCAGCTGTTCGTTGGCTCGGCCTCTCCTGCAGGCTTGCCATACATCAGATCGGTTATCTCCCCCTTCCCCCCCGTTCTGCTCCTTCATGCCAGAGCCTGGTTATGGTTAAAAAAAAAGATGCAGAGGACATTCATGTGTCTGCTTTGGTGGATCTTCCCTTTCTCTGTCTGACATAGCTGGCTGGTGCCTTTGCTAGGTTTGAGTCTCGCACCAACAGGAGTTCCCCTATCTTGTCCCGCTCTCAGTGGACATGGGGGACTTCATCATCAGGTTCTCAGCCATTCCTTGTGACTCCTTGAGGGGAGTCTCTTTCTCTAGGCTTAAGATTCACCTTTCCCCAGACAGGGGAGTGGTTCTGTTGGAGGACAGCTACCATCTACTGGGGACCCTCCCCCTACTCTTTCATAGGGAGATCATTGGTCATTTTGGGATTTTTCTGAGTTGGTACTCCTTTCCCTTCTCTTGCTCCCAGGTTTGGGGGCACCTCTTGCTCCTGTCAGGTTCAGGAAGTCCCCTTCTATGTGATCTCTGCCCTTTTACCTTTCTTATGCGGGCAAGGATTGGGTCCTGCAAGAGTCTCCTAATTTTGTTCTGGGAAGGAACACCCCTTACAGGGTCCTCCTGCCTCTGGCTGTGGTCTCCACAACTCGGAAGTCTCCTATAACATTTGGACTCTGGGGTTCGGGGAGTCCTATTTTTTTCTTCACACAGTCTTACGAGTTTTGTGTCTCCTTCCTTAGTCCCTGCCTCAGCTAGGATCTGTCTTTTCTACCAGCCTTGGAAGATGCCTTTTCTGGTGATCTTTTTTAGAGTATTTTCCTTAATGGGATGTGCCTCTCCATTCCCTCACGATAGGCTCATCCTTGAGCTTGAAGGCCACAACAGACTAGGCCATTTTGGCAGTCTGCTTGTCTCTCTTTTTCTTTTGCTCCACTAGCAGAGCCGTTATGATTCCTATCAATGGCTGGTCACAGGGGCCTTTCCTTTGTCCCTGGTTCAGTCCTCCTTTCCTCGTTTGTCCCCACCTCGGGGCTGTGTTGGGATGCCTCTTTTGGGGCTTAGCTACATCCTTTGCAGATTTCAGGCTCAGGTAAATATTTAGCTAGCTGCTCTACAGCCTTCTGAGGGCTTGCTCCCTCTTGCTATAGACAGGCCAGTGAAGGGCTGCCTTCATCTCTTTGGGACTAAAGTTGGACTAGGGACCCCACTGGGCCTCCGATCCTTCTCCGCCTACTGCAATACTTTATCCTCCTCCAGGGGGTTCTTTTCCTTACAACGTTGCTTGGGACTCAGTCCTAATGGTGTTACCTACTGCAAGAGCCCCCTCAAAGTAAGGTAGTACAGTTACGTAAGAACTTACCGTAACAGTAGATCTTCTAGAGGAGCTCTTGCAGTAGGCGGGTTTTTCACTCCCTCCATCCCCCACTCTCTTTCACAGCTCTGCCTTTCTGTGGCTTCAGGAGCCTTCTCTTTCCTGTCAGTCCTTCTCACAGGGTCTCTGGCAGAAGAACTGAGGTGGTCATGGGGGACTACACCTTTTATACCTTCGGCCAGCATTGCCATGCCGATGTCAGGGGTGGTCCCCCATTGTAGACTGCTAGCTAGATATTTACCGTGTGGTACTGGTGGCTTACTCCTAATGGTGTTGTCTACTGCAACAGCTCTTCTCAAAGATCTACTGTTACAGTAAGTTCTTATGTAACTGTACTTTCCTCTCTCAGGGGAAACATTACCAGTTCAGGGTTGCCCTTTGTCTTATCTTCTGCACCATGGGTATTTACCAAATACTTAGTAGTAGTGGAAGCAGCCCTCAGGGGAGAGGGACAATATGCATTCCCTTATCTGGATGACTGGCTCCTCAAAGCTCAGTCCAAAGAGCAGCTTTACTTGACTCTAGCATGCACCAGGCAGTTGTTTGATGCCCTAGACATCACAGTCAGTGTGCTGAAATCAGTCCTGACCCCTTGTCAGTGCCTGCAGTACATAGGAGAAATCCTGGCCGCAGCTGAGGTCATCATCTTCCTGCCTCAGGACAGGGCTGAATGCTTGATTGCACATGCTCAGATGGTATACCACAACAGGTATGTCACAGCCTGGACATTCCTGATGCTGTTGGGCCTGATAGCAGCCACCACTGTTACTGTACCACTGACCAGACTGCATATGCTGATCCCTTAGTGGACATTGAGTCCAATGGGACCAAAGCATTGACAATCTAGAACAGAAAGTTTTAATACTGTCTTCTGTCTGGAAGGTGCTTCAGTGTTGGGTGGATGGAACCCGATCATCTGCTGAAGAGGTGTTCCTTTCCTGATCACCTCCCCTCATCAGATCCTTGCGACAGATGCCTCGAGGATGGGCTGGTGGGGCTCATTTGTGGACTCATGAAACACATGGTACATGGACAATGGTAGGGTGCACCCTCCACATAAATGTCCTAGAAATGAGGGTTGTTCTGTATGGTCTACAAGCCTTCCAGACCTATCTGTACCTGGGACATCTGTTGGTGCAAACAGCATCAGCATAGTGTACTACATAAACAAGTAAGGGAGAACTCACTCCTACTCCCTATGCAGGAAGTGAAGAGCGTTTGGTATTGGGCTCTGGAACATGGTCTAGAATTCTTTTTTTTTTTTTTTGCTTATTTCTTTTATTCCTTCCTCAGCTGGGGGTGTGTTGCCTATGGTTCCCCCATCCGACAGGTCCCGTGGCACCACTCCCAGTGCTCGTGCTCGACCCCCTCCTCCATTCCTCTCACAGGCTGCTTCACGGTGGGTATGTACCCCACCACTGTGGAAGCCGATCCGGGAGGAGCAGCCTGAGTGAGGGTGGTGCGGTGCTGTCGGGACCGGTCTTCATCGAGCGCGCTGGAGGATTTTTGTGTACTGGTTTCCCCCTCATGGTGCAGGTGTGCAATGATGTCAGTGTTACCATGCACACTTCTGTGCACAGCACGTGACAGCCTGCTCTGACCCCACAGCTAACTTCAGCATGCACCGACCCCCAGCCACTGCCAGGAGCCAGCACAACCGCGGTTGTCCCTTCCCACCCTCCCTGGAAGAGGAGAGCAGTCCCTGGGATGCTCAATCCTCCTCCCCTCAACTGACCCTTCAATGCCCAAGGTCACTCCCGACCCTTGGTCGTCGGCGTGGCGTGAGGTGTGGCATCCAGCCCCTCAACACCACCAGGTTGGCATGGTCTAGAATTCTTGAAAGTTCATGTTTCAGGTGTCTAAAACTTTTTGGCAGACTAGCTAAGCAGGTCACAGTCCAGGACGCATGAGTGGGAACTGCTGACTTCAGCAGCAGAAGACCTATTCGACAGATGGGGTTGACCAGAGTTGGACCTTTTTGTGTCCCACACAATGCAAAACTGCTGCTTTCCTGCTCACTCGTTCCAGGGCCTGAAGGTTTCTGGCAAGATGTGTTATCCCTCTCTTGGAACGGGAAGTTTCTTTACACCTTTCCTCTAATTCAGAGAGTGCTAATAAAGCTCCAGATGGAAGCAGCAACATTGATGCTCATTGCTCCCCTTTGGACTTGTCCAATCTAGTTCGCTTACTGGGGAACTGAGGAGGGAAGGGGCCACCCATGTTTATTTGGAAAGTGTCGATATAGGACGTCGTCAAGGGCAGCCCCTAGCAGATTACTTGCAAAACAGTTTTCGTGTGGTCCTAGTGCCTGGCTGCTATAGTTCCGAATTTGTGGCCTGATGAAAGAGATTCTCTCGAAGATCTACTATTATGGTAAGTACGTAACTGTTCTATCTGTTTGCATCCTGGGAAAATCAGCAGATTCCCTTGTTTTGTTGCAGGCTTCCAGTAGTGGGCTTGGTCCCATTGGATGCCCTGACTCTAAATCGGTCAGGGAGATTCCTGTATGCTTTCCCTCCTTTCCCTCTTTTGCTGAGAGTACTTCTGAAGCTGAGAAGCCAGTCTATGACTATGATCCTAATAGCCCCAGATTGGGCCAGGCACATCTGGTACTCCATCGTCCAGGCCCTGTCCGTCAAGCAGCTCCCACTGAGGTGCAACCTGCTGACCGTGTCTCAGGACAGAATTACCTTCCCAAACCTCAGGTCTGTGCGCATCAAGGCATTGTTCTTGAAGAGCTAGAGTACTCTGACTTTAACCTCTCTGAAGAAATCTTGAAGTCCTCAGGGTCTCCAGAAAATCAACAACCAGGAAAACCTATGCTTCCAAGTGGAAAAGGTTCTCTGTGGTGTGCCCCTAAGCAGTTCAGCACTTTGCAAGCAGATCTGTCCACAGTCCTAGACAACCTAGTTCACCTTCAGTCCCTGGGCCTCAGGCCCTCTACTCTTAAGGTGCACCTGGCGGCAGTGTCTGCTTATGTTTTGGCATGTAAGGAGAAAACACCCCATTTTCAGGAGGTTCTTTAAAGGGCTACTGCACCTGCATCCCCCGGATAGGGACCCAGTCCCCACATGGGATTTGAACCTGTGCAGTGAAGCTTATGGACTCCACTTTTGAGCTCATGGCTACTACTGACTTGAAGTACTGTATGTCACTTGGAAAACAATGTTTCCGGTGGCGGTAACTTCTGACAGGAGTCTGCAAGCTGTAAGTCCTTTGCACAGACCTGAATTACATCATCTTTCACAAGGACAAGGTAGTCCCAAGGACAAATAGAAAATTTCTCCCTAAGGTAGTGTCCGAATTTCACCTAAACCAGTCTATCACCCTTCCAGTGTTCTTTACAGCAAAATCCAGCTCTGGAGCACAGAGGCTCCACAGTCTGGATATCAAGAGGGCACTTAGTTACTACCTGGACTGCAATAAGGAAATCCGGTCTTCCCATTTGTAGCTGTTCCTCACATATGATGAAGTGGGCAAAGGTAGGCCAGCCTCCAAGAGAACTGTTGTTCACTGGATAGTCTCATGTATCCAGTTCTGTTACAGCAAAGCTGGCAAACTACCACTACAAGGCCTCAGGGCACACTCCATATGTGGCACCCCTGCCTCTGTGGCAGCTGCAAGGGATGTACCATTGAGGGAAATCTGTAAAGCAGCTACCTGGAAAACAGTATACACCTTCACAAGACACTTGTCTGGATGTGCAGTCCAGAAGGGATGGCAGATCTGGCACTGCTGTCTTGCAAAACCTTTTCCCTAAATAGGTGCTGTACCCATCCTTCCAAGGTACTGCTTTATAGTCTGCAACAATAAGCATAATGAGGGATTCCTGGGGTGTGAAGAAAAAAGTTACCATAGTATTGTTTCTCCAAGGGATTCCTCACTATGCCTAACACACCCACCCTACCTCCCCTTCCAGAACCTGGAAAAGGTTCTCCAAGAATCAGTTACTTTTTCAATCTTCACTTTGCTTGAGCATTACTTCTACAAAGTTTACAATCAGTTCTGGGGTGTTTTTTGATGCATAACTTCAGCCTACCATAATTTGTCCCAGTAAGGGCCAGTAATTTTTTTTTTCTGTTTCCTTTCATCAAGTCTAGCTAATTTAGTGGTTACTGATCCCCTAGCTATCGAAACAAATCTAACTTTAGAGGGCAGAGTGGAGCATAACCATGCAGCAGAGATTTGAATTTTATTCCATCGTTCTCTAATTTGCATAAAATTTCACTCTCTGGAACAGCTCAGACCTGCAGGCGTATTGCAGTAGTAAGCATAGTGAGGGATCCCTTGGAAGAAGCAATATTTCTATGGTAAGTAATTTTTTCTTTCCTCCCTGTATCTCCAGGATGTATTTTTCCACATTCATGTCCATTGATCCCACCACAGGTACCTCCAGTTTCATGCAGAAGGGGTCCTGTACTAGTTCCCCTCTCTGCAACATCTAAGGTCTTCATGAAGTGCATGACAGTGGTGGTGGCCCACCTGTGAAATATTGGGATCAAAGTGTACCCCTACCTGGATGACTGTTGGCCAGTCCATCCATAGAGGCCTTGGAGAGATCCACAGATCTGGCTCTCCAGACTTGTTGAGACTTGGGCCTACTGGTCAACACAGACAAGTCCAAACTGGTACCAAAACAGGTGATCAAGTTCATTGAGGCACAACTACACTCCCTGTGGACCAAGGCCCACCTTTCTGTAGACTAGTCACTGGACCTTACCTCCTTTGCCCCATCATTTTAGGTTGGGCTCCTGCATCTTGCCCAGGTTTCCTGAAGCTGCTGGGGTACATGGTGTCCTGCACCAGTGTGGTGTGTTGGGCCCACTGATGGATGCATCATCTTCAGTGGAAGTTGGGTCGTCAGTGGTCCCAGTGCCTAGGCTGCTTAGCCAGTCATAGTGACCCAGCCAGTGTGGGATACCATCCAGTGGTGGCTGGTCCTAGAACAACTGGAGGAAGGAATCTCATTTGTCCACCCAGAACCCAGAACAATCTGCTGATTCTCCCAGGATGCAAACAGATAGAACAGTTATGTACTTATCATAACAGTAGATCTTCGAGAGAATCTCTTAACAATAATTAATGGCGAGCACAATGGATGAAAGTCCCATAGCTTGAACTAACTTATGAAACTTATGAAACAGACTGTCACACTCACAATGGATGCATCACTGCTGTGATGGGGAGTGCACCTGGGGACCACAGAGCCCATGGCTTCTGGTCTCTCAGGGAGTCCCATCACCATGTAAACCTGCTGGAGCTCCATGCAGTGAGCTTAGTTCTGACAGAATTCAACATGACCATGTTCTACCTGAACCGGTAGGGCAGAACTCACTCCCCCTGCATCGGGAGGCACTCCTCACCTAGACCCTTGTGCATATACACATCACGGTAGAGAACAGTCAGCTGACTGACACTCTCAGTTGGGTAGGAGCCATGTTACACCAGTGGTCCCTGCATCAGGAGATGGTGAACCACCTGTGCTCCTTATGGGACACACCCTTGGTGGATCTGTTTGCCTCCTGGCAGAATGCAAAACTGAGGCAATTTTGTGCCCACTCCCCACAGTCAGGACACTGCTGGGGATGTCTTTTCGAGGACTTAGACCCAAGGCCTCTTGCATGCCTTTTCTCCCTTTCCCCTGATCCACAAACGGTGGTCAAAGCCTGGAAGGACAAGGTGTGGATGATCCTGATAGCTCCAGGCTGGCCATGACACTTATGGTACCTGGATCTCCTCAGCCTCAGCAGCAGGCCTCTGCAGTGACAGCCTCTCCACCCAGACCTGCTGACCAGACTTTGGGAGACAGCCCTGCACCTGGACCTTCAGTCCTTGCATCTTAAGGCCTAGTTCCTGAGTGGCTAGAGTTTCAGGCCTTTGTTCTCTCAGAGGATGTTCTCCATATGGTGTAGGCCTCCAGGAAGGAGTTGACTGAGAGATGCTGTACCTTCAAATGGATGAGATTCTCCATTTGGTGTCAGGACAAGGGGCTGGATCCCCTTGCTCATTCTTCAGCTAGCATCCTGGACTGCCTCTGGTCCCTTTCCCAGCTGGGACTGCAGGTGACGACCCTTAAGGTGCACCTGGCAGCTGTCTTTACCGGGTGTGGGCCCACAATCAGATGGTGGCCCAGGAGAAGGTCAGGTGCTTTTATGCTTTTTCAAGGGCCTGGACCACATGCCCCTTCCGTGCATGTACCACCTCTACCGTGGGACTTACTGCTGCTTTTGAAAGTGCTAATGGACAAGCCTTTGGAGCCAGTGCACAGGTGTCAGATGTTGCACCTGTTGTGGAAGACAGCTTTCTTGGTGGCCATTATGTCAGCCAGAAGGCTTGGGGAGCTTCAGGCGCTCTCAGTGGGTCTTCTTACCTGGTCTTTGTGACAGAGTTGAATAGGACCCTGTCCCAGTTGTTATGGAGGGTTTGAATGCAGGGATCTGTTCTGTTCTTTTCTTTCCTGTCTCTTGTCTGTCTCGTTGCACAACCAAATTTTCCTGTGAGACCTAGGAGTTGATCACCCCGACAGTCTCGCAATTCTCTGGCCCTCACTGTCTCTCAGTCTTCCCTTGCTGTCTTTGTCTTTTCCTCCCTTACATATTTTCTGGTATAAAATACATGCAAATCATTATGTGGAAATGTAACTGATATTGGGATCCCTTTGTTTAGAAATTATACAGTGTTACTGTTGAAATGTATATAATTATAGTTTGAGATGATTGCAAAAAACTATTGGGAACTCAAGGAGTTAACCTGAGAGCAGTTTTTAAGCCCTTTTTCAGAAGCTGTGGAGAATGGGCCTCAGTTCTGGGATATTGTGTTCTTGCTGCACCTGCCTGAAACATACAAGAACATTTTAGAAAAAAACAGGATACTTGATAAGGAGGGAGGTTGCAAGGACTTGTAAAAGAGAGAACTGCAATGTTTTGGGAGACACAGAGATTGAAGGAAAACTCAGATGGATCTTCTCTGTTTATTCTGCCTTTGTAAATAGTTATTCTGAACAATTTTTTTTTTGTTACTGCTAGTACTGTACTAATAAACACTTTTTGCGAATTCTACAACTGCTCCTAGTTTTTCCTATGCTTCCTATGGGGCAGGGGCAGAGTTGTCCCTTGTCCAAACACTAAGTTCCTCCCAACAGTGATATTGGAGCTGCACCTTAACCAGGTAGTTAACTTACCAATTTATTTCACCAAACCCATCTTTGGAGGCCGACCGTTGACTCCATACCCTGGATCTGCAGAAGACGTTCTTATATTATGTAGAGCACATGGCTGGAATTCAGGAACAGGCTGATCAGCTGTCTGTCACCTATGCGGAAGCCATGCCTGGCAGACCAGCAGCAAAGCAGATGGTTGCAAGAATAATTACATCCTGCATTGACCTTTGCAATAGGTTGATTGGTAGGGAGCCTCCAATAGGGCTTAGAGCTCATTCCACCAGACATACCACTTCTTTGGCGACTGATTGCAGGGACTTCCCCATACAGGAGATCTGTAGGACTGCTACCTGGAAGTCAGCACACAGCTTTATTTCCCACTACTGCATTGACCTGGAGTCTTGCCCGGATGCTAGTTTTGGAACATTGGTTCTCCAGTCCTTGTTTGCCAAGTAGGGGTGCACACCTTGCCCTTTCTCCCGGAGAACTGCTAGGATTCTGCCAGAGTGTGGATACGTGAACCATATCCACACCCCTAGAAGAATAAGTTACTCACCTGTAACCTTAGATCTTCCATGGGAGGGTCTCTTGCAGCAGGTAATACACTTGGGTAGTCGCCAGAGGTCGCTGTGGTGCATGACAGCTCTTCTAGCAGTCTTTCACTAGGGGCCTCCCGCCAATGACATCATCATTCTGCTTCCTATATAAGAGTGGGTAGTCCCTGGTATCCTCAGTTCATTTTCCCACTGTCTTTAGCTCTCACGCAGAAGCTAATGCAAAGTGTAAGCAGTCATCGATGAGAAACTGAGCAAACGGAACATTTTTTTCCCATTCCCACTCCTTCATCGACAGATGTCAGAAGGATCTTCAAGCAAATCACCTTTATTTTCATTTTTGTGGTTGCGGTAGAAAGATCTACCGTTTCAACAGTCATTCAGTCTGTGCCCGTTGTTTGGGATCCACACATGACTCATCCTCCTGTGAACTTTGTCAGGAGTATAGTCAAGCAACTCTTCGATGACAATTGCTTGACATTCAGGCTTACCTCATGGAACAAAAAAGCTGCTCTCTTAGAGAAGCATGGGGCCCGTCCCAAGGACCCCCAGCCAGTGCTTCACATAAGAATCACAGGCGTGATAAGGATGCTCCCACTTCAGCATCCTGCTGTAAGCGTTCGTTGATGATGGCCACTTCAGGTCTTTCTTCATCGATGACGCCTTTCAAAATTGCCTCCTCGTCGATGGGAATTTACTCTCTCTTTCCAACGGCGCTTTATCAGCAATTTCAATGGAACATTATACTACTGCCATTGGTGCCCCTTCGATGATGACTTGTCTCTCGTCGACGACGATGGCTATCAAACATGTAAAATCTTCCTCTCTTCCTGCCCCATTGACGACGGGTCAGGGTGCTTTGGGAAACACCATGGATTTCACTTTTTTGGCTGCCCCTCCTCCTTCAAGATCTTTTGTGCATCGGGGCCAGTCTGAGTGGGACTGGGACCCTGGACTATTTCATCCGGGTTTCAGACCAGCTTATACTCTACGTCCACTCTCCTCCATTATTCCCTTGGTTTCACAGAAACCTCCCCCCTCCCCCCACTACTACCTCAATGGATGTGGCTATAGTAGTACAGCAGGTTCAGGATGTAATGAGGCATTCACAGCCTCCAGCTCCTGGTGATGGCAGTCATCCATCCTGGTCACCCACACCACCGCTAAAATGTTTTTCTGTTGAGAGACCAACTTCTCTACCTGGTTTCCCATCTGATTATGAGGAAGAATACTATTCCGAGGAGCTAGAATTCACGGAAGACATCCCAGAGGACTTGGAATATATTGACCTCCAAGAATGGGACTCCCATCCTCCGTCCTCCATCTCCTCTACATCATCTCTGCACGAGGCACATTCCCACCATGCAGCGGTCTCTCCCCCTGATGACCCATCAGTTCATGACATGATGGTCCAGATTCAAAAAATTATGGGTTTCTCTGCCACTTAACATGATAAGCAGAGAAGACATGGCAGACTACCTTGAACTGCCAGAGGACCTACTCATCCAAACATACCAAAATGCAGTACTGGCCACCTGGTATTAGCCTTTAGCTGTCCCAGCTCTTCCTCAGAAGGCGGATCACCTTTACCAGGCTACCCCTGACCACCCCTTCTTTTCATCTAACCTCGAGGCAGATTCAGTGGTCATTGCCGCTGCTCATGATCGTACTAAACATCCCTGACACATGAGCTCCTTATCTCCAGATAAGGAATCCCGCTGCCTAGACTACTTAGGAAAGAAAGTCTTCCAGGTGGGCACACTGAATCTGAGAATCTTGAACTATATGGGACATATGGTGAAATACCAAAATACTCTCTGATCCTTGGCTATTGATGTAGTCAATAAACTCCCTCGATCACAGGAGAAAGATTAATTACTGGCTACGATATCTACTGGAAATTCCATTTCCTGGCATCTTCTCTGCTCAAGATATGATGCAGTGGATACCACAGCTCGGGCAATGGCTGCAGGAGTCACCCTCTGCCATCATGCCTGACTGCGTGTGTTGGGTCTACAACCAGATATACAACATAAACTGGTCAATGCCCCATTTAATGGCTCTAAACTTTTTGGACCAGGCACTCATATGTTCTTGGATGATCTCCAGGTGTCATGCCGCACTCTCCATATGGTGCATGATATGTACCACACACCACAGCCCTCATACTAGTCCCGTTCCCAAACTTTTTAAGCTAAATAGAGAGGCAAGAATAGAGGAACTTATCAAGGTGGCTCCCGTGGATGTTCTCACACCTCCTCCAGGACCATCACCCCAACCTCAAAAGGCCCCCGCTCCCACCCTCAAGGTGGGACGGGCCAGCCTCAAGCCCAGTGACCCATTAGGGCTTGCCCCCCGCTTCCTTGTTCAGGCTTTGGAAGCTGTGGGGGCCATTTTGCCCTTCATCTGAAGACCTTGAAAGCCCTTACTTTGGATGAGTGGGTACTCCAAATCATTCGTATGGGACACATGCTGGAACTTACATCTCCACCCCCCCGCACCCACCCCGCTCAGTCCATTATCCACTTGACCATGTTCCTATTCTCCAAGAGGAACTTCAGGCACTTCTACACAAAAAAGCTGTTTATCCTGGTCCTCCTTTGAAGTTACATCAGGGATTCTACTCCCATTTCTTTCTGGTCCCCAAACGTACGGGAGACCTCAGACCGATATTAGACCTAAGACAATTGAATTTACACATTCAGTACAAAAGGTTCCAGATGGTCACACTAACATTCATACTACTGATGTTAAAAAAGGGGGATTGGTTATGCGCCCTGGAGATGAAAGATGCATACCTGCATATTCTCATCCACCCCACCCACCACTGGTTCCGATGCTTTAACTTGCTAGGACACCACTACCAGTTTTGAGCACTTCCTTTCAGACTGTCGTCTGCCTTTAGAGTCTTCACCAGGTGCCTTGCCATAGTGACAGTGGCTCTGAGAAGAGATGGACATTTTGTCTTCCCATACCTAGATTATTGGCTGATAAAAACATATTCTGAACGGGCTTTGCTTCTCTCCCTCCAGGCCACCCTTACCCTATTCCAAAATCTGAGCATTACCATCAACTAGCTCAAGTGCAACCTGAAGCCTTCCCAGTCACTCCAGTACGTAGGAGCACTTCTGGACATGGTTTCTGCCAGGGCTTACCTCCCTGTCAACAGAAAAGACAAACTCCTCTCTCTGGCTTTGCTCACTCAAACTCAGCAGTACATAACAGCCAGAAGTTTCTTATGTCTTCTGGGACATATGGCAGCTGCCATCCCTACAGTGGCATTTGCCCGTCTCCATATGAGACTAATACAGTGGGTGCTTCAGAAACAATGGCACCAGTGGTCAGGCAACTTCAACGACAATCTCAAAGTCGCCCCTTCCCTCTGCTCTGCCCTGGGCTGGTGGACACACCGGCACCACCTATCTCAGGGCATGCCCTTCCAGACTCCCCCTCCCTAGCAAACACTGACCATGGATGCTTCTCTGGTCAGCTGGGGAGCTCACCTCAGCCCTTATGGGACACAGGACAAATGGCCCCAATGCACCATTTTGCCACACGTAAATCTGTTGGAAATGAGGGCGGTGCACCTTGTCTTCAGGTTTTTTGCCCCCACCTACGTCCCAGACCCTTACTGATCCAGTCAGACAATACCTCCGTGGTGTTCTACCTGAACAAACAAGGGGGCACCAGATCTTGCACTCTCTGCAGGGAGGTGCTGAGGGTCTGGCAAGAAGCCACACTCCAGCAAGTCACAATAATTGCCATCCATCTACCAGGATGCCACAATACCCTGGCAGACATTCTCAGTCGCCAGTCCTCCATGCACGAGTGGACTCTTCATCACAGAGTTCTTCAGATGATTTTTCCGCTTATTGGGGACCCCACAACTGGATCTGTTTGCTTCCCCCGACAACCATTGACTCCCCAAATACTTTTCCATTATCCCAAATAGAAGGGGACTGTCTACCGATGCCCTATCCCAACCGTGGACAGGACTCTTCTTATATGCTTCCCCCCCATCCCACTCCTGTAATGGACTGTACTGAAACTGCAACTCGAACCTGCCACAATGATCCTCATAGCCCTCTTGTGGCCCAGGCAAGAGTGGTTTCCCCTACTCCAACAACTGTCCATGGCGGATCCCATTCTGTTGTCAATCAGACCAGATCTCCTAATTCAGGAGTGGGGCACCCTCCTTCACCCCAACCTGAAGTCTCTACACCTTCACACTTGACTCCTGAGGATGCTTTCATAGCACGTCTTCAAGCTCCTCACCTGTGGCCGACATTCCCTTGGCCTCAAGAAAACCATCTACCAGGGAAACATATAACGCTAAATGGAAACGTTTTTCCATATGAGCTGCTTCCTTTTCTCTAAATCCATTTTCATGTCCTTTACCCAAAGTTTTGGACTACTTGGCTTCACTTGCCAAGATGGGTCTTAGCTATTCCTCTATCAAAGTTCATCTGACCTCCATTTCGTCCTTTCACAAACCCTGTGAAGGCAAATTACTGTACCAACATTATCTTACCAAGATGTTCTTAAGAGGCATGCTTCATATCAAACCTCCCATAAAGCACACACCCCCGATCTGAATTTCATATTAGAGAAACTAGCGCCCTTTGAGCCAGCAGCTACCGCTGACCTCCACTTCCTCTCTTGGAAGACGGTATTTCTAGTAGTCGTCACTTTGGCTAATCATATCTCCGAGCTTCAGGCGTTGATGTGTAGAGAGCCTTACCTAATCTTCCACAAAGGTAGAGTGGTTCTCCGCACCATTCCTTCCTTTCTGCCGAAAGTGGTTTCAGAACATACCTTAAACCAGACCATGGAATTGCCCATCTACTACTCAGAGCATTCTAACCCAGAAGAACATCTCTTACACACTTTAGATGTTCATCGTATTCTGAGATACTATATAAATCGTATCAAATCCTTGAGAAAAACCTCTCAATTGTTTGTCACCTTCGCCTCTACAAGGGAAGGTTCCCCAGTTGCCAAGAAAACCGTTTCCAGTTGGTTGGCAAATTGTATCACATTTTGTTACAAAAAATACAAGCCCCTATCAGGAACAGTACAAGCCCATTCCACTAGGGCCCAGGTCTCCACGGTGGCCTGCTTCGGGGGGCCTCAATCACTGATATCTGCAATGCAACCACATGGTCCACCAGTCACACTTTCACAAAGCATTACAACCTGGATATTGCTTCTTGCCGTAGAATGGCCTTTGGTCACGCAGTCCTACAGGGTCTCCTATCCTAATTGCACCCTCTTTTGGGCACACTGCTTGGGAATCATCCCAAGTGTATTACCTGCTGCAAGAGACCATCCCGTGGAAGATAGTGCAGTTATGTAAAAACTTACTGTAATAGCAGATCTTTGAAGGATGTCTCTTGCAGCAGGTATGTTTCCTCCCTCCATACCCCTCCTCCTCTAAGAGAATGACCTTGTTCCACTTAGCCCATGGGAAGGAACACCTATGGTACCTCAGATCCCTGCAGTCCTCACTTAGCGAGCTGAATCCGGTGGGGAACTGAGGATACCAGGGACCACCCACTCTTATATAGGAAGTAGGATGATGATGTCATCAGTGGGCGACCCCTGGTGAAAAACTGCTAGAAGAGCTGACGTGCACCACACTGACCTCTGGCGACTACCCAAGTGTATTACCTGCTGCAAGAGACATTCCTCAAAGATCTACTGTTACAATAAGTTTTTACATGACTGTACTTTCTAAGAGTTGTTATATTGTACACACCCACACAATCCACCTGGCCTCCCCTGGCAAGTTTATTTATTTAAATTTTGGTAACTGGGTAGGCCCACTGAGACCATTACAGTCTCTTTTTCAGGGGTGACCCGGGATTAATTGCATATAAAAAAACAGCAAGAACAACTTGAAGCAAATGGAGTAATACAGACATTACAATAAGGATGTAATAGATTGTACAACAGGCAGATTAGGTACAATTGATAATCATCATGAGGAATAAAACAGTTACATAAGAATAAAACAGTACATATAGCTTATCAAAAATCAGTAAGGGTCCCAATATGGGAGCAATGGACAACCAAGAGACCGGCAGTAGTTACCGAGGTAGCCCTATGGAGTGTTCTGATACTCAGCAGTAACATGAGCAGAGACTTGGCCCCAACAGGTGTGTCTTGAGGCCTTTTTAAAAGCCCCCAAGGGAGCTGCATTCTTGGAGATTATTAGGGAGGCCGTTCCATAGGGACAGTATGTAAGCAGCGAACCACCGGAGCCCTTGAGATGTCTGGACCCTGGGGATATGGAGTTGCCGATCGGAGGACCTTAAAGTTCTTCCAGTCTGTTTAGGTGTTATAGTACCAACCAGACTAGGGGGAACATTAGTCTGCTGAAGCTTGAAGGCCAGAGATAGGGAAGGGTACATTAATCTGCCCTCAGAAGAAGCTCAATTTAGTGAGTGCAATACTTTGCAGTGGTGTTCTAGGGGCGGTGCACCTAGGGCGAAACGCCCAACCCTATGATATAATGTTCTCAGTTTTTGCATCTTAGTGCTTCTCAGTTCAGGGTGTAGAGCAGTGTGGGCAAGAGCATGCCAGTGGCTACCCTTAACTTGGATTTCTGAGTGAGGAACAGGCTCAGACGATACAGGAGACCAAGCTTCTGGTTCAGCAGCTTGGTTGATTGGTCAACATGACCCTTGAAGGAACAATCTTGATCTAGATACACACCCAAATATTTAATGCAGTCTAGTCTGTGTTAGAACCATTGGACAGATAGGGGGACAATAAGCATGACCTCTCAAGGCCCAGGCTTTTGGGTCCAAACAAGATGGCTTTGTTTTTTTTCCTGTTGAGGACTAGCCGATTGGTCAGGAACCAGTTCTCCAATTTAGAGAGGTCTTGGCTGAGAAGTTGATTTAGCTGTGCTGCATCCTGAGATGATCTGTACAGCATGGCGTCATCAGCGTAAAGGGTCACCTTGGCACCCCCACAGTGCTTGGGCAAGTTATTGATAAATGCGGAAAACAAGAGGGGTCCCAATATTGAACCTTGAAAAACCCCGTCCAAAATGGGGCGTTTGTCAGACTTCGCCCCCAGCCATCTGACTATTTCAGATCTACCGTGCAGGTAATCCGTGAACCACTGCACTGAGTGGTTGTCCAGTCCTAGGGATCTGAGCTGCGAGATAAGCAGCTGGTGGCCCACCAGATCAAATGCCTTGCTGAGGTCTATAAAGATTGCACCAGTTAGTTGGCCATTATCTTTGGCTGCAAGTATGTCTGATGTGAGGCTAACCAAAGTGGTATCAGTGCCATGTTGCTTTCCTGGAAGTAGCACAGGGATCCTGCTTCCAGCATGTAAGATCTGACATCATGGAGCAGAGTTAGGAGATATACTGGCCAGATGGCGGGAGGAGCTTAGTTTAAAGACATTTGGCCAATAATGTCATTGCTGTGGAACTGCCAGAATGTGGATATGAACCACGTGCCACTCCTAGAACCACGGTTACAGGTGAGTATTCATTTCTTTGCCACTTTTCAAACAATTCTTTAGAAACATGGCAGGAATGTATTTTGAAAGATTTCTCACACAGTATTAGAGAAAATGTAGCCATAAACTTTTTTGAAACTATCTGGATTCCTTCTACAGTCAGACTTGTGCAGTCATCAAAGCTTGCACAGTCTCCAGAAATCTCACTAATGCTTCAGTTCTTTGCTTCCATCTCATGCCTGCGCTCTTCTGTGCCTCAAATCATTCCACTACAAACTTGAGGCCACCTCTTAATATCTCTGTCCCAAGGTGTACATTTTTGAAGTTTCTTTATTTTTTTACAGTTTAATTTTTTTGCCCAAGTTTACCTCGATGAAGTTAGAGCTTTCTCCTACATTGCCATGGCAAACATTCACTAGGAATTTCTGTAGGGACTGCATGGCGTGGCTTCTAACTCCGAGGACATGGTGCACTCTGTTTCAGGTGATGTAATTGCTGAAACCAGATGTCAAGAATGGATCCTCATGACATGTGCCTATGCTGTGTAGGCCCTCTGCATGACAAGAAGACCCTCCCTCCCTCCCTCCATGGGAGGCCTTGCTGTCTGAGTTTTGGAGCATGGGATACTGTCAGCACAGGATCTCTTAGTTCTTGGTCTATCCCTCGATTAGAGGTCCACTGGTATGCGATTGCTCCATCCCAGATTTAGTTCCTTCATGGAACAGCTAGAAGTGTCAGGTCTGGTAGTCATTCCAGTACAGTGGTGGGGCAAAACTGTTCTCACACACACACACACGGAATCCATGCGCCTTGACCAGTGGGGCCATAGAATGTGTGCAGCGAGTGCACTGGATGTGTCACTGGCCAGCTACTATGGCTATTTTACCTGCTACCATCATGCCTAGGGTTACCACCTTTTAAAAAGCCCAAAGTGGGACATTTCTTACTGAAACATGATTTTTCACAGGACAATATGTAATCTTGACCAATGCAATAGACTTATTTTCTCTAAATAATCAAAATTAAGACTAAGTGTTGTCATTTTTTAGCTGTTTCTGGTGTTTCTTATCATTTTAAGGTATTTTAATTACAGTATTATATTGTTTTGCAGCATTTAGAGGAAAGTCAGACAAATTTTTTTCTACTATAACGTCAGGACATGTAGTTTTTTTCATGTTTTTTTGCAGGACACAGCTGCCCAAATCAGGACTGTCATGCGAAAATAGGGACAGGTTGTAACCCTAATCATGCCCTGAGCCAGTGGCTACTGAATTGAGGCTCCCTTCTGCTTGAGCATAAAGAGAAGGCCTTTTGACCTATCAAGTGTGACTTATGTTGTAAAACATCATCACTCACCATGGACCAGCAGAGGTGAGCTTGCAGCATATCACCATAGGAGTGGTTCTTGGTAGATCACAGTTGATTGTGCTCCTCTACTTTTAAGCAGGACATTATCAGCACAGGATTTTGGATCTACTGTTTGATGGGTCTTCTCTGCTCAGCCCCCAAATGGAGGGCATCCTGAAGGAGATTTAAGAGACAAGAATGAGAATGAAGGCAATCTTGTCAATGACTTCCCTGGCAGGAAAAGTTTATTCTAAACAGAAACCAAGAACACAGTGACACTAGCTCTGCGGCAACCGTTGCCTGCAGCTGAGGCAAGTGCAATGATTGAGAGGGCTCTGATGGCAGAAAAAATGCAGACAAGCCTAACTCCCCAGCAAACTAACCAGGGTTGTTGCACTAGCAGCCCCCCCCCCCCATCCTTCCATTGACTTCTCAGTTGGGGGCTGTCTGACATGTTTTCTGCTCTAGTGGTCAGAGATTACAATCAACTGATGAGTGTTGGATATCATTGATGATCTTTTAATTAGACTGTGTCATGTCTGCCCTGGCTGATGCGACTTCTGTATTTCAGAGATGAGATGTCTCCACTCTTTCTACAACACACAATTAAACATGTCATGCCCACTGAAGTCAATGTGGTACGTGTGCAAATATTTCCTGGTCATGAAGAGTACGAGCGACTGGCACCTTATTGAAGATCTGCACTGTCTGTACTGCCATATCAGGAGCCTGGAATTTAAGATGTTAATATTGGGTTAGGTAATTCCCCTTGAAACTGGGTAACTCCTGTTTTCATATCCCATTCAGGCATTCCCCTCAGAGGTTTCTCTGATTCTGGCTGCAGAACAACCTCTACCAGATCAGAACTATGCAGCTTGGCATCTCAACAGCACCACAGGTCTTTACTAGTGATTTGGCAGTGCTAGCAGTGGTTGCTCCTATCACAGTGTCTGGAGTTTATCAGGGTGCAGCTGAACTCCAGAGAGGCCCAAGTTAATTGGGCTCTGGAGAGGTTCTCAAGCTGTTGGAGGATTTTAAGTGGAAGTTCTTTGTATGGTGCCAGAAGTATGGTATGTCACCCATGGAGTGCCCAGTCAGTTCTGTACTTGACTACCTGTGGACACTGTCCACCATGGGTCTCTATGTACCGTCTTTTTTTTATTTATTTATTTACAATTATTTCATTTTTTCTCCCGGTTTTCTCCCCTACCTGGGACCCTGGCAGACATGTGCGTGCATGCGCATGGAGGCGCACATGCATGCCGGGTACCAGTTCTGCCCCTTCCGCCCCACCCCTGGCAGTCGCCTGCCACCCCCTCTGACTACACTTCCCATCCGACCTCCATCTGATGGGAGTGGAACTCAGGGGGGCAAGCAAACTCCCCTGGGAGAGGAGAGCTGCCTATCAGCTGCTAAATCCTGCTCCCCCCCATGCCAGCTCCCTGATGACCCGAGGTCATTCCTAAAGCCAGGTCACCGGCATGATGCAAGGTAAGGTGTCCAGCGCCTCAGCACCACCAGGCTGCCTCTGTGCACCATCTTTGAAGGTGTATGTGGCTTACATTTTAGCATTGAGCTGAAGTAGGGTTTACCTCCTTATACTATCACAGACAAACAGCACACACAAGACGAGGCAGTGTAGAAATGCAGGTGCTGTTTATTCATATAATAAATACAGACACAGACCCTGAAACTGTTACCCCCAACACTTTGACCCATGCTGGCTCTTTGTCAGGGTGAGTTTACCTCCTTGACATCAGAGTGTGTGGTCAGACCATTTTTCAAGGGCCTTGACCGTGTTCCCACCTCTTTGCAACCCTCTTCCTGCATGTAACATGCAACTGATCCTGGCCAGGCTCATGGAGAAACCTTTTGAGCCTTTGCCAAAGTGTAATCTTGGTTTCTTGACCTGTAAAGTGGCTTTCCTGTTTCCTATCACCTCTGCCAGATGGGTGAGCAAGTTGCAAGCTCTTTTGATCAATCCAACCTGTGTTGTTTTCCACAAGGGCAGTTTTATGCTGTAC
The DNA here is from genome assembly GCA_016271365.2 of Neoceratodus forsteri. Classification (NCBI taxonomy): domain Eukaryota; kingdom Metazoa; phylum Chordata; order Ceratodontiformes; family Ceratodontidae; genus Neoceratodus; species Neoceratodus forsteri. Next base: position 189,215,139 of record CM057452.1, read on the forward strand.
ACCAACACAAACTTACTACCTGAGGTGGTTCTTGATTTCCATCTGAACCAATGCTTGGGCGTTGCCAGTATGCCCCCCCCCACCCCCAGGTCACACACTAGCCTTGCTGAGGAAACATAGAAAAGATGGCGCATCCAGTTTGCCCAGTTCTTACCTAGGTTCTCACCAGTCTAGCCCTGGTAAGGTCTTAAGTATATATCCATCATCCCGCAGTTAAGAACATAAGAATTTGCTGGCAGAAGGAGACCGTGTGGTCCATCTAGTCTGCCTAGGTTTTCTACCCCCCACTATCAAGTTCTGCTTGGACTATCCCAGTGTTTCAGTTAGCCTCAAACCCACCCTCGATATCTTCACCAGTCCCTTGTGTCTGTCCCACCCTCTTTTGAAAAAACACAACTGTCTCAACATTGACCACCTCCTCTGGCAGATAGTTCCACTTTTCCAAGAAGAAGTTTTGTCCTTACGTCCCTCTTGAATGCCCCCTCCTAGCATACAGCTATGAACTCTTGTTATGGACCCCTTGGTAAGCTTAAATAGTTGCTGGCTATTCACTCTGTTTTTTTTAACTTTATTTTTATTCATTTTCAGACAAACATGGAAATGCAGAGAAAAAATATTTGATTGAGAGTATAGTATGACCATATGTTTATGTGTATAAATTTTTGATGCAACTCAAGCCTGATAGCTCTGCTGGCTATGATGGTTTGTCTCCTAACTTGTTACGTGATGCAGCGAGTGTTGTGGCCCAACCTATTGCCATGCTGATTAATCTTTCCTTTATGACCGCTGAGGTTCCTGATTTGTGGAAGAACTCTCTGGTGGTCCCAGTTCACAGATATTGCTCACTTAGTGACTTTGGCAACTATAGACCGATTTCAATCTTGTCAGCTGCTGCCAAGGTACAAGAGAGGATTGTTTATAACCAACTGGTAACATACATTGACAAATATGATTTACTTTCAAGACGTCAGCATAGCTTTAGGAGGGGACACGGGACAGAGACTGCCTTGGTTGAGTTCATGAACGCGATCCTTGAAGGAATGGAGAGTGGGTATGTAACTTGGGCTGCGTTCTTGGACTTGACCAAGGCGTTCAATTTGGTTACCTATAATCTCCTGATTGATAGGTTAAAGATGCTAGGCGTAGGATCTTCTGCTTTAATGTGGTTCATTAATTACTTGCATAATAAATTTCAGATGGTTAGATATCGGGGGTATTTTCTGAAAGGGTTTCTGTTAAGTATGGAGTCCCTCAGGGCTCCATACTGGGCCCTATTCTATTTTTGTTATATTTTGATGGGATTTCTGATGCTCTGGACAATGTTTCTTTGACTCTATATGCAGATGATGCTGTAGTGTATGCTTATGGTAAAAATGTTAGTGAATTGAATGCAACTTTGACAGTGGAAATGAGTAACTTTCAGCATTGGATGATTGAAAGGAAGTTGGTGTTCAATGCCACAAAAACAAAAACAATGGTATTTGGAACCTCTTTTAAATTGAAGTCGTTTGGGTCTAGCCTTCAGATTAAAACACTAGATGGCACTATTCTTGAAAATGTAGATACATTTAGATATGTGGGCCTTATTTTAGATCCTTCATTGAATTTTGAAGCTCATCTGAATTATATAACATCTAAAATTCATGGTAAACTGCGAATGTTGTATAGTTTGAGGTCTCATCTGTTGGATGAAACTAGATTGGCTATAGTTAACCAATATCTGCTTCCAGTCTTAACATATGCTTCCTTGGTTACAGATACTAAATCTGGACCTTTTTTTATGTAAAAAGTCATCCCTGTTACAAAAGTTAGGTAAATTTGCTTTGTCTTACCTGAGCCATACTCATCATTGTGTAATATTTGAAAAAAATGGGTTGGTTATCAGCAAATCTGTATTTTGTTTTTGCTATGGCAAAATTTATATATAGAATTCATCAAATTGGCATCCCTGTCAGTCTTTGGGTCTATTTACAGCCTTTTGATCAGAGTATATCTTCGAGATATAAAGGGGATCAGGCTTTGTTGAAGCTTCCTTTTAGAAGAACTAAATGTGGGCAGAGGGCTTTCTCTTTTAGTGGTCCTAAAATATGGAATAGTTTACCTTTAACTATTAGAGATTTGTCTACCTATGGGCTATTTGTAAATGCCTTGTTTCAATATTTGTCGTCTACTACAGCTTGTGTGTGTTGTGATTGATCCTACTTGTGAATTTGCAGCAGAGTAATTGCAATTAATTGTAATTGAATTCACTTATGATTTTGTTTAATTATCTACACTATTATTGAACATTTTTTAAGAATTCTGTTTTATTCTTTTATTTTGACATAGAAAAATTATGTGTTTTTCTGAAATTGTATTTTCTTATTATATTATATGTAATTTGTATGTGTATGTATTTGTGGGTTGCACCTGTAAAAGGCTTTTATTTCCAGTTGTGCTAACCCATTAAACAAATCAACAACAACAAAAGGAATATTACAATACGTAAAGTTTATCTTGTCTTTCATTGCTACAGCATTCTGGGAAATCCTCAAAGTGCAATAAGAAGTCCATTGTTTGCAAGTTTTGCCTTTGCAGCATGACCATAGTCAAGCATCCGAGAATAATGTCTTGTAAAATGTTTTCAGAATGAACCCCTTCGATTAAGATGGGCCTTAAAGTCCTGGCCCTGGAGTCCATGTAACCAACATACACAAAGAAGTGTTCCCTTTCAGATTTAAAGGACATTTCCCAACACAGCCCCTTCCCCCTGCACATATGAACTGTGAAGTAGTGTTCAGTTACTGCTTTTTGCTAAAGATAATGATTAAGTCTAATCTTGCTTTACAGGCAAATAACCTGTTTTCAGATAACTTTTATAACATTCAGGAAACATAGTACTCTAGGAACTTGTTAAAGATAGAAAACCAAATATTTCAACTTCATTGCAAGCATGTAATGATTTAAGTTATAGCCAGTACTTATGAGCATACAAACCAGGGATATACTCCTCGATGTTAGGGGCTTACCTGATTACCATTAGTAGCAAAATCACTTCTAGTCCCTCTAGGGACACGTACATGACACCAATGTTGCATGAGGATGAGGCCTCCAGCTACGTGCCAGGCCACATGGTCACTGCTATTTTGTAAAATGCTCAGGGGTGTCTAGAGTGCACAAAGAAAATGGGACCAATATAAGCAATATGTTTAAAACACCAGCTGTTATATACTGCTGAGAGGTCATGAAATTGATATGTATACACATGTAGTCATCACTCAACCACAACAGAAAGTTAAATGGCCTACGTATCCAGTATAGTGTTATGCTTGTGCAACTGTGTTAGTTTGGTTTTGGTTGTTCACACACTCTATTCCAGATGAATTACCACCCTAGAGGGGTACCAAAGGCAAGGAACCCTTGAAGAGGGTTCCACCTCTAGAGGTGCCACGGGATAATTCTTGTGTCTAAAGGTACCTTAGGAAGGATCCCAAGGAGAGAAGTACTGTTGCTGGAGGAGGAGGGGATGATGGTAGGCAAAGAAAAATATGCTTCAGAAGGAGGCTGAGAGGAGCTGCTTATATGGCTCAGGAAGTGGGAGTGGCTGGCTGCTTGTCCATTGAACTCCAGGCAAAGCCTTCCAATTCAATGGCCTACACAGCCAGTATAGTGTTATGCTTGTGCAACTGTGTTAGTTTGGTTTTTGCCATTCGCACCCTGTATTCCAGAGGAATTACTACCCTGTAGGGATACCAAAGGCAAGGAACCCTCAAAGAGGGTTCCACCCCTAGAGGTGCCACAGGATGATTCCCATGGCTAAAGGTTCCTTAGGAAGGATCTCCCAAAAGAATGAAGTACGGTGCATATAAGCAAGCAGTAACTGTGACGTAGTAGTAGATAAGCATAGACAGTTTGATAACATAATGAGATGCTCAATTTGATAACGTAATGAAATGCCCAGGTTTGCGTGGCACGATACTGATGGTTTGCGTTGGGAATGAGGGGATCCTCTAAGGAGTGAGGGAAAGGCAGGGACACCATCCACCTCCATCCAACAGTGGAACCTTCTTAAAGAAACTAGGGGACACTACTATGCTAACTAACAGTTATGACCTGAGGCAATGGAGGAGAGAAAAAAAAAACCCTATGAGGGGGAAATCTCTGGGGGATCCAAGGCCTAGGTTGCCTTCCCTCCAGGCTTGGGATATTTTATTTAGTGATGGCTCTGCAGCTGCAATTTGGAAAACCCAATTAAAGGGAGGTGGAAAATATTCCAGTTTGGAGGAAGGCTCCCACTCAATCCCTCTAGTGGGAATGCCGTGGAAGGTTGCGAGGGAACTCTGCAATAATACGTGCAACCAAGTTGGGGGGAGGAGGAGAGCAACAATTGCTGAGGCACTCACCTGGCCTACTCACCCTAAACTCAAACTGGGTGAACCAGAGGCAGTCATAGGGAAAATGCAGTAAAGGTGCCTTGCTAGGGAAACCACTAAAGCCAATGGATAACCATTATAGTGGAACACTAGAGCCAAAGGAGGTAACTTTTTCCACCCTTCACAGCTAGTCTTAAATTCTACACCAGGAGCTGCTGTCATGTAGCGAACAGTTAAAGCCATGCCTGAGGAGAGGACATTCCCAGCTACGGGCCAGGTGAGAAGGACCCCACCCCAAGTCGGGCATGCCCAAGATGCTGAGTAAATGCAGAGTAAGACTGTTGGCTGCAGGGAACCCTGTGCCAGAATGGTATGGCTGGCATGCTCCAAAAACTGATTGAGAGCTGAAAAGCTGGTGAGCAGCTGAATGAGCACTGATATGCTGAAACCGTAATGAGCATTGAGTGCTGACACCTTGCAAGGTTGAAAGCAGATTGAGTGCAGCAAACATCCCAGAGGCAAAGTCAAGGGGACGTGGTAGGCATGAGCAATGATTGCGTTAGCAGAGTGGACTTGCATGTAGGTCAGTAAACAGAGTAGTAATAGGTGGGCCTGCACATAGGTCTGCATAATACAGTAGCAATGAAACAGCACTGAATAGAGGGGCAAGCCAGCCATGCATCCAAAAAGCCAATAGAGGTGACACATACTCTGAGAATTTGTTGGCGGTGGAGACAGGATTTAGAGTAATTAGCCACATGGGGCCACGACTCCCCAAACACCTCCAAGTCCCCGCTGTAGAAAAAACAAGAAAGTGATGGAAGAGCCGAGACCCACATGCATGTATTGAAACTAAGTCACAGCATCAGCAGTAGCCTTAGCTGACCTTGGAGTATAACAGGATGCATGAACATAGAAGCAACATCTGTGTTGAGTACACTGAGTTATAGAACTACAATAAACATAAAATAAAGGAGGCACAACGCTCTGAAAGCAGCTGTACACCAGGCATTGCAATGAAACTGCTGCAATGAGGTAAGTAGAATGAGAGAGCATGATGGAGCTGCATAGCTAGGGTTCAGAGTAAGCCTGAGTCAGGTGAAAACAATTATGTATGCAACATGGAAGCAGCTATGGTTGAGCTGAAACACACAGATAATGATTGCAGTTGCATTACAAGTAATTTGAGAGTTGTGAGTAACTAAGAGCAAGTAGTAGGAGCTCTGGAGCAATATGCTAGGAGTTTATAAACAAAGCCCCCCAAAAAACAAAACCAAAGACACAAACAGAGAAAACAGAACAAAGGCAGAAAGAAGCTCACACACAGACAGCTGAAGACAAAATACAAACCAGAAGCAGGAAAACAAACACAGAAACCCAGCAAAGACAAGCAGGAGCAACAAGGGTGGGGGCAGTCAGCCCTGTAGGCCCCAACCAGCTCAGAGGACAGACTGACAGAGCCTTCGGCTACAGAAAAAATGTGCTTTAGAATGAGGCTGAGAGGTGCTGCTTATATAGCTTATATAGCTCAGGAAGTGGGAGTGGCTGGCTGCTTGTCCATTGAACTCCAGGCAAAGCCTTCCAATTGTTATTAACTTGGAGCATAATGCTCAGATGCAGAGTACTGTAAAGTCCTACCAGTTCATGTGGTCTCCTCTTCCCCGCTATCTGCCTCCTGACATTTCTTCTTCTCAGAGTCTTTCCTGATGACCTCTAGTTTATGGCTGGCTTCAGATGGATCCCCATACTGAAAAGGTTTTCCCGAATACATGATCTTCAGTTGAGCTTCAGGTGAGCTGGGAGCTGCAGGACATTAAACGCACCGACCTCATGCAGCTCTGCTTGAACTGAATCAGACCATGCCCCCGCTGGTGAATGACATAACTAAGGTCAGAGTTACCATGGATTACAATACTTTCAGCTAAGTGTAAAGCTCCACATGATTTGGCCTTCTGTAAAAGTAAGTCCCACACTTTGACTCCTGTGTTGGTGACCAAGAAAGTATGGGGAAGGTCTGGATTGTTCGGTGTACTCCTGGGTGCGATACAGTAGACTCAAATGACCACGTGGTCTGCATCAATGTGAAGAAGATCAGAATTGACTGACTTCATGTAGCCCAGTGCATTTGATCCCTCAGAACTCATTGGGATACCCAGCAATCATAAATTAGAAGCCCATGCTACATTTTCAAATAGTCTAGGCATGCGCTTAATAACTTATTCTCTTACATAGCACTTCTACTGCTACCTACAGTGTGTTAAAAGTATTTGTTCATCAAGAGAGTCTACTATGGTTTCAACGGTTGTGAGACAAGAGTTGAATCCTTCCACCTTTTTGTCCAGTTGTCATACTGTTTCAAGGATGGCTTAAGCAGTAGCCTCCAGATCCCCGCTGGTTGCGTCAGTTTCTGCCCACTCTGTTTTTTTTGTTGTTTATTAAAAAATAATGGTGCATGCTGACAGATGAGGCACTGTCCCTTTCCCGGAGTCTAAGGTTTTATTCTCAGATCTTCCCATGCTTCATAACTGTCCAAATTGCTCCACAAGTTGCCTAAGCCACGTAGCTACTGAATGACAAAACTTTGGTGTCAATAAGATTACTAAAAAAATTAAAAGTTTTAAAACTGTACGGGTTGGGAGCCATGTGAAAAGCATCTATTATTTCCAACTGGTATCCCCCTGGCTACCCACCTTGCTAATACCCTGTAGATACGGTATCTGAAGGTTTCAGTCATGTCCGCACGCTCTGTCTTGGCCTCCAGTGAATACCTTTTCCTCATAGGTTCTTCTCTGTTGGCTGTGAATCATCTTGTTACTCCTTTGCACTGTCTCTAGCCCTTTTTTAGCCTGAGATGCCATAGCAAATAAGCTGTGCTCAATGGTTTTATCCCACGATAATAATTTAAATTCTTAGGTGAGGGTTCCAGAACTGCACAGAGTATTCCATGGGCAGCTTCACCAAAGACTTGTATGGGGCAATATCACTTTTTTCAGCTTGAAAAGTACCCATCTTCCAGAAATCAATCTTCACCATTGATTCACACTAATGGGTCTAAGCCGGATGCACTAGGATCCTGCAGAATCGAGAACTTTTCAGGACGGCTGGCGCCGAGGCAAGCTGCCCACATGTGCGGCTCCTCGAGTCTGGCTTGCACTGCATTGCTTTCCTCAGTACCAGTCCTCAACCACCTCAGTTCCTTTTTTCTAGCTGTCGAGTGTGCATCAGTGATGTTGCTTGCCCCCCGGGAGTCACAACTTCACTTCTACACAACAACAGCATTCAGTTCCTCTCAGTTTTAGTTTAAAGCTAGAGTTTGTTATTTCTGTGTCAGTTGATGATTTTACAAAAATATATCTGTTATTTTTCTCCAAGTCTACGCTCAGTGGCCTTGGAGGATGTCGTTAGAAAGTCTTTTTAGACAGGCTGCTCTGGCAGCAGGGCCGTATCTAGTCCACTTTCCCTGTCGGAAAGGGTTCTGACCATGGGCAGTCCTATGCTCAGGATGAAAGACAGCCCTATTGAAATACAAAAGAGCAGGCCCATTCCTGACTCTAGTCAGGTTCTCGGTACCACTCGGCCGTGAGTTCTTCCTCTTCCCTTCGGAAAGGGAAGAAACTGTACCACTTGAGGTCACTCTCTGGAAGGTCTTCCATGAGACTCATAGTCACCAGGGGTCTCTGGTACTAGAATGTCGAGGTCTTGGGCCTGGAGTCCCCCTCTGTCTATAAGTGGGGACCCCAGTCATCAGTTCAGACCTTGGGCAGATCTTCGGAGCAGTGGGTGCAGCATTAGGCTTGAGTATCTCTGCCAGTGGAGCCAGTCTACGGCTCTTCGGGATCAATGAGATTGGAGATGTAAGTGGGGCCCTCAAGCCAGGTAGAGCATTTGGCTCCAGCAACAGCCCTTCAGTCCTTGCCAGTGACAGTGTTGCTGACTCCTGCCTACTGGCTGCACCCCTACCTTGCGTCACTACGTGGGACCGGCCGGGTACTGTTGCTGGTCACTTCTGGTGCCTTCTGGATCATTGGTGCTGGCTCTGGTTCCGGTGCTGGGTTTTGCGCCTTTGTGGTCTGACCTTGGTTCCAGTGCCACCCATGGCATTAGGAGTCCCTGGCTCTGTCCTTTCCTTATGTCAAAATCAGCTCCGGTTCCCACGCCTCCTCTGGTAATAGATCTTTGTCCTTGGGGCAGGTGCCATTGGTGTTGCCATGTTTCTGGATTAGAGAGCCTATGATCCACCCCTCTCTGCACCCTTCCCTCCAGGGAGGATGCAGAGGAGAGCATGAGTCTGACCATGACCTCTTCTTCTCTTAGGGTGGCAACAGCGACTTTCTTAGCCTGGCTTCTTTGGACCCAGGCTCTACTACTGTGCCTCAGGATTTCTTCTACTCTTAAGCCATTGATCAAGATAAATATTTCCATCTGCAGTGGTTAAACATTTTTACCATGCCAGTCAGTTTAGTTCCTCCTATTCCACCCACATTTCAAACCCTGTCTTATGTGGTCTGGAGCAGGCCTGCTTCAGAACCATCAGTCTGCAAGCATATAGATATAAAAAAACAACACTGCTTCCAAGATGGTACAGTATATGTTTTTCAGCCTTGCTGATGAAATTGTTATTCTTCCTGAGAATGATTCTCCCTCAAGAGGTCACTGCACACCCTCTTATGAGAAATCACTCAAGTTTGACACTGTGGGAAAACAGGCCTGTGCAGCAGCTACCCTACACATGCAGTTTGCTAGCTGCCAGGGGCATTTTTCCTATTATGACTCCTCATTGAAGCTCACTTATGTCCTTCACAGAGTCTAAACAAAAGATTACATTGACTGTAATTCTCGGAATTTAGTCCAACTGTCGTCAGCTCTAAGCCACTTGGATGCTTTGCTTCTGCTCCTGCTCAGTCGCTGCAGTCATTTGCATCAGTGAGCATTTCTGGCTCGGACTGCTGGTCCTTTCACAGGGGGCATACACCCCCTTCCTCGACCTCAGAAATCTTATCAATTTCTTAGATCAAGAAATGTACCATTATTTCTTGTAGGATGGGTTAGTTCCTTGGATATGCAGGATGCATACCAGCACATTCTGGTACACCACAGACACCTCAGATACCTCTGAATCTTCACCCTGGGGCAGCTTACCAGTGCAGAGTCCTGCCCTTTGGGCTCTCCTTGACACCTCACATCTTCACAAGTGCTTTGCAGTACTCACAGTGCCCTAAGAAAGATAGGTCTTCAAGTTTACCCATACCTGGATGATTAACTGATAGCCAGTTCATCCAGGCAGGAGACAGAAAAGGCAGTGGCGACGGCCACTCAGTTCCTCACCTCCATGGAGTTCTACTGAATCTAGAGAAGGTTCCTAATCTGTCCTGCTGTTCCTAGGAGCTCTTCTGGATATGACCAAGGCTCGAGCCTTTCTACCAGTGAGCAGAATGTAGGCAATTCTGCAGATGGCATGCTACATCATGGAATGCAAAGCTGTACAAGTCCACTCCATGCAGTACAGCTAGATATGAAAGCTTCCTCAGTGTTCTCAGTGCCCCTGGCACAGTTGCACATGAGAACGACTCAATGGTTGCTCAGTGCACAGTGGTCATAACCATCACATCCTCAGACCCACCCCATTCAGGTGACCAAGCCTCTGGTTTGATCATTCACATGGTGGTCAGTGGAAGGCAGTCTCATCCAGGGCATTCCCTTCTCCCAAGTTCAAGCTCAAGTTCAATTTTATTGTGAAGTGATAAAATCCATTGAGCAAGCTCATTTGCAGTGAGGTTCCTTGTACAAGAATGACAACAATACAATACATAGAACAAAATACAGAATAGAGGTAACGAGGTACATAGTTCAGTGTGATAATAATAATATGTACAATAGTGACATCAGTGTCAATGCATTCAATAGAGACTGCAGGCTAATAGAATTATACAAACATAAAAGTCGCAGTAATTGTTTAATTCCATAACGTAGGAGATGAAAAGTAAGGAAGAGGAAGGACATAGGGGGCATAGGATACAAGATTAGTAGAGTGGCAGGTGTCAGTAGTGATTTTGGTAATAAGAATTTTTGAATACATTTAAAGGGATTAAGGTTTGTAGCTTTAGCATTGTTTGATGTTTATTCTAGACTGTAGGGGGTACATAGCTACTGGCCGCTTTGCCATAACATGCGCGAATGTAGGTACCTCTAGGGAAACATATGTGTTCTTCCTTAACGCATACGAGCTATGTGAGCGATGGAGGAGAGTTGGAATGTAAGGAGGCAGTTTAAGAGAGCTTTATATACCCACATGTAGGTATGTGCAAGTCTCCTAGTAGAGAAGGAGGTCCAACTCACCTCTTTATATAGGGTGCAGTGATGGGTTCTGACTGGAGCACTGGTAATAAAGAGGATAGCTTGATGATATAATGTGTCCAATTTATGAAGCTTCAGGTGATTCTCACCACAGATGTCTCCCTAGTGGGATGGGGGCCCACTGTCAGGGTCTTCAAACACAAGGTGCCTGGAACCGAGCAGAGAGTCATCTTCACATCAGTATATTGGAGATGTGAGCTGTTTTTGAATGGCCTGAGAGCCCTAATGGATCTTGTCAGCCACAGAACAGTCCTCCTTCAGACAGACAAAAAGTCTGTGCTCTGCTGCATCAACAAACAAGGAGCAGCACACTCTTACCCTCTCTGCAGGGAGGCATTGAAAGCCTGGGAGTGGGGCTTGGAGCAGGGGATCTTCCAGAGATCAGTCTTCACCATTCATTACTGGTGGGTGTAAGCCAGAGGTGCCAGACCCTGTGGGAGCATGTAGCTTCAAGACTTTTCAGGAGGGGGGCTGTTGTTTGGGACGGTGCAACCCTCGAGGCGGATGTACCACTTCTCACTCACATGTTGGCCAGTAACTAACGCCAGCCCCCCATCCTCCTCAGTTCTGCTTTTTCTGCCATTGAGTGTGCATCTTGTGGGAGCCTCACTGACTTCTATCAAGACTACTATGTCAGTTCTGTTGCACCATTGCTTCTGGATGCCATATATTGACGTCACCATTTCTGTCCAGTACAGCATTGAGAGTCATTTCTCTATGTTTTTATTTTCTTCGTTGATCATGTCTGGTCTGGGGCATAGTAAATCCAAATTGAAAATGGGGTTTGCCCCTATGCATCTGTGCCCCTGCAGCAAGTCCATGACCATTTCTGACCGCCATGATCGCTTTTTGACCTGCTTGAGTCCTGGTCACAATATGGATGAGTGCAATGCCTGCTTCTTGATGGACCTCTGGACCCTCCAGTTGCACATGTAAAAGCTGGGGCAGGACCCCCTGACTTTTTGAGGCCAGCACTGCACCAGAGATGCCAAAGTCAGGTCCCTAGGCCCTTCCCCCAGGTCTCTCCCTGGTACTATACGTACTGAGGGAGACCAGGCCTTGGCTGGTTCTGGTCTTGCTAGAACAACAGGCCTGCATGAGGGGTTGGGCGGAGTTGGCCTCCAGAGGGGTGTTGGCTATGCACCCCTCACAATGCAGTGCCCCCTTGAGGGTCCAGATGTCCCCAGTGTTGAGGTTTCATCTATATGCTTGGCCTGCACTGGTGGTTTCCTCAGTGCCACTACTTGGCACCGCCTCGACTCCTGACACTGTACCTGGTGTCAGTGAGTGGGGGTGGTGCTGACCACGCAGTTGGGTCTCCTTTCGACACCGCTGATGGTGCTGGGAGAGGGGGAGTGTCCGGAGTGGCCTCACTGCCAATCTCCCTGGTTTTGTCCTCAGACTCGGATGATGACTGAGATGATCCTGATTGGCTGCCCAGTTCCCCAGAGCCCTGGGACTCCCCTCTGCCTAGCTCAAGGCCTTCTGTAGGGTCCAGGAGCCCCCAGCATGGTGCCAACTCTGGTGCTTCCCCTCCCTTATCCCATGGCACCGCTTGTGGTGCCAGGGATGGTGCTAGTGCCAATCCTGGCACCGAGGGAGAGGGCGGTGCTGAGCACAGTGCCGGGTCTGGGGGACAGTGCTGCCTTTGATGCCAGCCCTATTTCTGGTACTGCAAAAGGCACTGATTCAGGTGCAAGTGCCATGGGTATCATCCTGGGGAGTTCCAGAGCCACCAGCAGTACTGGAGCTTCCCATCCTCCTCCCATGGACTCTTCAGCTCCTACTGGGCCTTTGTTGAGGGGCAGGTACTTGTCTGGTGGGGCAGGGGTCAGAAGGCCTGAGTCAACACTCTGTGCTGTTCCCAGAGTGGCTGGAACCCAGGAAGAAGCAGGAGTGTAGATTCAGGTAATCTTACTTCAAGAGGGTTCCCTCAGAAGGTCATCACACATAGGACTGGTGCCACCTGGCGTCGGGCCGCACGGCAGACTTTTCTAGCAATACCTGATGGGGGACCACCCACCTGACGTCACGTGACCGATCTTAGTGTGACTGTATATAGTGGGCGGTCCCCACGCCCGCCCTCCAGTCACATAGCAGACTTCCATATAGCGATCATTGAGAAAGTATCTTGCGTCGGATTTTCCCTCGATAATTTCCTACTAATTTTCCGTTTCTTATTGATGTCGTCTCCAAAGAAGAAGTGCTCATCCTGTGGCACGCAGATCCCGCACAAAGATGGTCACCTCAAGTGCATCCTCTTTCTAGGTCTGAACCATCCAGTCCCCTCCTGCCCTGAGTATCAGACCTTCAATCAGGCCACAAAAAAGAGGAGACAGCAGGCTTTGGAGGACCATCTGCCAAAAGCCTGCTTGGCTTCCCTTGAGAAGAAAATGGATAGGCTTAGACATTCTTCATCTGAAAAGGCCTCTCCTAAAAAACACAAGGAGAAATCTAGGGAGTGGGAGCGCTCCGCTGTGGACACCAGACCCTCGAAGAGCAAGGCCCAGCCACTGCCCAGCAAGGAAGGTAAGTCTGGTAAAAGGTGAAGGAAGGAAACATATTCAGAGAAGAAGCCAGAAGGTGAAGGAAGGAAACATATTCAATTCAGTGCTTCAGAGTAACTGGTAACTGGTATTTTTCTTTTTAAACTTAGATTGTAGGCTTGTAGTGACACTATACTTTCTTTCTGTGCTGTCTTTACTTATAATTGTTTTTGGGCTGTTGAAAATTTAAAAAATAGTGGTGGTGTAATTCTGTGCTGTCTTTAATTGCTGCACCCCTTCCCCCCCAACTCTTAATTATATGCCCTGATAAATCTGATTGACAGGAGCTAAACACAGGGTATAGTAAGAGGTGTGAAGTAGGAGGGGCATAAGGGGGAAGAAGACCACCCTCAGCACGACAAGTTTTTTGACTCATTTATTTATTTATTGGTTTCTTTTTCCTTAAAAAAATATATATCTGAGGATCAGTTACAGGATTTTTAGTACTGTAAATAAATAAAAAGAGAACTAAGAGAGCTTCAGTAGCAGATAAGTAGTGGAATTGCAGTATAATGTGGGAGTGGTGCAATGCAGTGGCTGTGGGCAGCCATATTCAGGCAGACCTTCTGGACACTGAGGTGCTGCCCTATCTGCATGCATCTCGGGACTGCGGGATGAGGTAGCCAGACTCAGAGCGAAGTAAACTGGGTCAGGAGTACCATCACCCTGTCCAGGAACCACCCAGTCCAATGCAGCTGCCTCAAAGGATGCCAAGAACGAGGAGCACTTGGATGACAGTGGGCTCAGGGAGGGTTAGAGCAGTCAGGCAGAGGCACATCCCAGATCCTATTCCTCTCAAGAACTCATATGCCACACTGGCAAATGAGGACAACCAAATAGAGGTACCCAGGGAAGTGGAAGGAAAGGATGTGGAGGTTAGGCAAGGAGGTGACCTCAGTGGGGAAAGCAGTGGACCCCAGAGGAGGAGGAAGCGAATCCTGGTGGGGACTCCATCATAAGAGGATCCAGCTAGGAACACAGGAGGGGAGGACAGGGAGGTGAGGTGCCTCACCAGGTGCCACGGCATGGAGGGATGGAAGGAAGATACTGGGGATCACTGGAAGGCAAGACAGGAGGGTGAGCTGGATGTCATTATCCACCTAGGGTACTAATGACTTGGCAAATGGGGAGCCAAAGGAAGTGCAGGAAGAGTTTAGGAAACTGGGAGGGGTCTCAAGCAAGTAGCTACTTCTGTCACTTTCTCAAGTACTACCTGTGAGGAGGCAAGGAGAGCATAGAGTGCATGCACCAGGAACTTTAACTCATGGTTGAAGAACTGGTGCTGTGAGGAAGGGTTGATTCATTGGTGACTGGGACCCATCTGGAGGGATGGAGGTTTGTTCAAGCTGACTGCATCCATCCTGGAGGGAATCAAGCACTCAATGATAAGTTTAAATGCTACATTGACAAGCATTTAAACTAGCAAAGGGGGTGGCAGGCCAGCAAGGATGATACCACTTGCTCACCCCCACAGCTAGTAATGAACCAGTGAACCAGAGGAGTGGCTATCTCTGCAAAGCAGTGTGCAAAAGATGGAGATTAGTGTCCAAAAGGTGGATAAGTAGAAAAGGGCAAAATTCAGCAGAAGGGCAGACAGCAAGTAGAACCAGGGATAAATGACAACCAAGGAAGGGGCTGGAGTAGAACAGTGAAGCAGTCTAGGGAGGTCAAATCATGGAAAGCCATGTGCAAATGCCAGAGCCTTAGCAACAAGATGGAAGATCTGAGGCTGTCATGGTACAGTCAGACCTGGACATTGTGGCCATCACTGAAACCTGGTGTAATGATAACCATGACTGGGAGATGGCCATACCTGGCTACAACATATTCAGAAGAGACAGAGCAGGCAGGAAGGAGGAGGAGGGCACTGTATGTGAAAAATGACATAAGGGCCACACAGATCCAGGAGGAACAAAATGGGGAGAGATACTGTGGGTTAAGCTGGAAAGGAAAATGGGGCCAGCCATCCAACAGGTGTGGTCTATAGA
Source organism: Neoceratodus forsteri (assembly GCA_016271365.2). Lineage (NCBI taxonomy): Eukaryota > Metazoa > Chordata > Ceratodontiformes > Ceratodontidae > Neoceratodus > Neoceratodus forsteri. The sequence continues at coordinate 189,230,379 of CM057452.1, forward strand.
CCACCAGCCCAGGAGGAAGAAACAGATAGGAGTTGATGCTAGCCATCCAAAGGATGGCAGACAAGGGTGAGGTAGTACTGGTTGGAGACTCAATATACCAGACGTGGACTGGAGCATCCCAGCAGCAGCATCAACTAGGAGCAGATTTATCCTGGACTCCCTTCAGGGTGCCTTCCTCAAGCAACTGGTCATGGAACCAACTCGGCAGAAGGCAATACTGGACCTTGTGCTCACAAACAGGGACAGTGTGATGGGGTAACAGTGGGGGAGCACCTGGGTAACAGTGACCACCAGTCATTGTGGTTTGAAATCACAGAAAGAGCAGAACCAAACCACACAAAAACACGTATCCTGGATTTTAGGGGAGCAGACTTTGTGAAAATGGGAGATGCTTGAAAGAGGCATTAAGGGAATGGGACAGGAATCAGGGATTGAGGAACAGTGGGCAGTATTTAAAATGGGGATTATAAGAACAACAGAATTATCCATTAAGCAGGTTAGCAAGAGGAAAAGAAAGAGGAGACCATTATGGTTTTCCAAAGAGGTAGCAAAGAAAGTGAAAGCCAAAAGACTGCATTCAGGCAATACAAAAAGACACAGGCAGAAGGGATAGGGAGAAGTACCAGGAGAAACAAAGGGAGGCAGGGAGTCAGTAAGGAAGCCAAAGCTCAGACAGAAGAACACATTGCAAAATCAGTGGTTAAAGGGACAAACCTTTTACAGGTACATAAGTGAAAAAGAAGGACAAAGGAGGGATAGTGAGACTGAAGGGGAGGATGGGAGCCACGTGGAGGATGACAACAGTAAAGCTGACATATTGAACAGGTATTTCTGCTCAGTCTTTACTAAGGAAAAGAGGTAATGGGTCTGAAGGGAGTACAGAGGTGAGAATGGTGCAGAAATGGACACAAGTCCCTTTACACAGAAAGGGTCCTGAAGGAACTGGAAGTAATAAGAGCTGATAAAGCAATGGGGCCAGATGGGTGCACCCAGGGTCCTTAAAGAACTAAGAGAGGTGGTGGCTGAACCTCTGGCTATCCTGTTCAGCCAATCACTGGAAACAGGGAGGTACCCAAAGACTGGAGGACAGCAGATGTAGTCCCCTTATACAAAAGTGGGAACAAAGAGGAAGCAGGGAACTACAGACCAGTCAGCCTCACCTCGGTAGTGGGAAAGATCATGGAAGCACTACTGAAGGAGATTGGTGGAACATCTGGTTGTCAATGGACTACAGGACCCAAGGCAGCATGGTTTCACCAGGGGAGGTCATGTCAGACCAACCTCATTGAATTTTTGACTGGGTGACTAGGGAGGTGGATCAGGGAGGGCAGTGGACATGGCCTATCTGGACTTCAGCAAGGCCTTTGACACTGTGCCACATAGAAGACTATTACACAAACTGGGAATATGGGTGTGGGCAGGACAGTAGTGTGGTGGGTAGGTAACTGGCTGGGTGGCAGGACACAGAGGGTGGTGTAAATGGCTGTCATTCCACAGAGGGAAGAGTGACCAGTGGGGTACCACAGGGATCAGTGCTGGGACCGGTCCTATTCAACATCTTCATCAGTGACATTGCACAGGATCTAGAAGGCAGAATTTCACTGTTCGCTGATGACACAAAGCTCTGTAACAGAGTAGACACACCAGAGGGTGTAGACAGAATGAGAAGGGACCTGCAGAAACTTGAAGAATGGTCAAGGGTTTGGCAGTTGAAATTCAATGCAAAGAAGTGCAAGATAATGTATATGGGGCACAAAAACCCTGGCACAATATATCAGTTGGGGGGTGAGGATATAGCATGCACCAAGCAGGAAAGGGATCTTGGGGTTGTCATCTCTGATGACCTCAAGGTAGGGAAACAGTGTGACAAGGCATCAGGTAAAGCAAATAGGATGCTGGGATGTATAGGCAGGGGCATCACCAGCAGGAAAAGGGAGGTCATAATTCCGCTATACAAGACACTAGTGAGGCCCCACCTGGAGTACAGTGTACAGTTCTGGAGACCATACCTACATAAGGACAGGGTAGAGAAGGTTCAGAGGAGGGCAACAAAGATGGTGCATGGGTTGCATCACAAGTCCTATGAAGACAGGTTGAAGGAACTGAACATGTACTCCCTGGAGGAGAGGAGGGAGAGAGGGGATATGATAGAGACATACAAGTATCTTACAGGGAGGAACAGGGTGCAGGACAACACTATTTTTAAGCGAAAAAGATGTTTCAGGACTAGAGGGCATGGGATGAAGTTGGAGGGAGGACGATTCAGAGGAAACATGAGAAAGAATTTCTTCACAGAACTTGTGGTGGACAAGTGGAACACCCTGCCAGAGGAAGTGGTGGGGGCTGAAACAATCACGGGATTTAAGAATGCATGGGATAGACATAAAGGAATTCTAGAGGTCAGGGGTAAGGGGAAATAGACTTCTAGGAAAACAAACTGAACTTACAAGCTCAAATGGGCAGACTAGGTGGGTCATAGGCCCTTATCTGCCGACACTGTCTATGTATCTATGTATCTATGTAAATCTACAGTGGGTCAGTCGGCCATCGGCTCCTTTGGTGACCGCACCGCTTTGGCCAATAAGTCAGGCTCCGGCTCCTCCAGGGACCGCGCGGCGCCCAGTAAGATGGCTACCCAGGCTGTGGGTACTCGCTCGGCTTCGGTCGATAAGACGGCCGAGGGCTCCTCCCACTCCCCCGCCCCCACTAGCCCAGACAGAGGAGGAGAAGGATCTGGGTGTGCTCATTACAGGGTCAATGAACAACTCGGCACAATGTAGGAAGGCAGCTGCAAAGGCCAACAAAATGCTGGGTTGTATTGCAAGGGGTATATCCTCGAGGAGGGAGGAGGTGATTCTGCCACTGTATAGTTAATTAGTTAGACCACACCTGGAGTACTGCGTGCAGTACTGGTGCCTGTATCTGAAGAGGGACATTAAGTTACTGGAGGGGTTGCAGCGCAGGGCGACAAAGATGATCGAGGGGCTGGGGGACTTATCATATGAGAGGAGGTTGCTGGAGTTGAACATGTACTCACTGGAGGAGAGGAGGGACAGGGGTGACATGATTGAAACCTTTAAATACATGAAAGGAATAAACAAGACAGTACAGAGGGGCTGTTCAAAGTAAGGAAGGGGTGGGCCACCAGGGGCCATGATATGAGACTGGAGGGAGGGAGGAAGGTTCAGGAGGGAGATGAGGAGACACTTTTTTACAGAGAGGGTGGTGGCTGGGTGGAATGCGTTACCTGCAGAAGTGGTATCCAGTAGAACAGTGGACTGCTTCAAAAGGGGATGGGACAGGACAAGGGGGAGGGTTAATCAAGGGGAAGGGTGGAAGGGAGGGGCAGTTGCAGAATAAGGGGTGCTAGCTGCACATTTGAGCAGACTTGATAGACCTCTAGGCCTTCATCTGCTGGCAACTTTTGTATGTTCGTATGTTCGCCCAACTCCACCTGATAAGTCGGCCATCCCTGATGACCACATGGGTACAGTTGCCCCATCAGGGCCTAACAGTGCCTCTCCCAATGTCCGGCAGGACCAGAGGGAGATAGCCCCGCTCCCTCCTCCTCCTTCCTCACCTGTACCCTTGAATTCACCGGTGGGTATCTCCGGCAATGATAATGGAGAACCCCTTAACACAGTTGATGCCTCGGGGTCTGCTCTGCTCTTTCCTCTCAGGGTCAAGGAGAAGGAGGCACCTCTCCGGCCATCTGGCCTTACAACAGAGGCCCCTCCTCTGCCTTTGGGTGGGCTCCCAGCACCTCCAATGCCGGTTGTCCCTACGACAGTTCCACAGGTGGGACCAGTTGTCCGGCCTTTACCATTGGCCCCAATGCTGAACCAGGTTCCACCACCAGGGCCCCTTTGTCTGGTTCCAACATCAGCCCCTCTGACGCCGGCCCCCCCCTTCCAGCACCAGATCGGGTAGTGTCGGTTCAGACGTTGGTTCCCCCTGACGTGGGCTATCCTAATGCCAGACCCTTTTCCCATTTATACAACGGAGGGTCCGATGTGGGTAACCCCGACACCAGATCTGACAATGGGGCTTTATACTAGACCCTGAACTGTCCCACACTGCCCGCAAGGGTATCCGAGGGGCTACTACCTGGGGGCCCCCGTTCTTGAATGGAGCAATTTTGGACAGTTCTACCCTGGATCCGATCCCTACTTGAATTTTCAGGGATTCCAGGACTATTATCCCCCTCCTCCTCCTCCTCCCCCTCAGCCTCAGCCTACTCCGCCACCCCCCTCTGGTCACCCCAGATTTCAAGACTTTAATCTAGTCTTGATGGCAGGGGGCTCAGTTGGAGTTGGTCTCGGACCCAGAGACTAGGCTTCTACAACCGTGGTCTCCCAGGTCTCCTTCCCCGAGCAGCTCTGCCATAACCACCGTTCACATCTCGGGGAAGACTCGGCAGGATGCTTCCCTCCTGGATACCAGATGCTGTCCTGTCAAGGAGGCGGATGATGACAGTTCAGAGGAGGCAGACGATTCTTCTGAGGAGGTTCCAGAGGACACTGTGGATACGAAAGGCTAGGAGTCTCAGAAGTCCCCTCCAGAGGACCCTGCCTTTTCAGATCTGTTGAGGTCCATGAAAGAGTATTTTGACTGGGAGTCAGAGGAACAGGACCCCATGAGACAGAGGCTGGTGGAGCATCTCAACCTGGAGTCTCTGTCTCCAGTCCCTATTCCTCCCTGGATGGCACCTCACCAAGACCTCACCACTACCATCTGGCAGATGCCTCACACCCTCCCAGCTGTCCCCAAATGGGTAGACAGGCTTTACAAGGAGCTGAAGGATGCCCTGTTTCTGAAGGCTCATCCCAAGGCTGACTCTGTGGTCATCTCTGTGGCTCATGATTGCTCCTCTACACCAAAGCACATGAGCACCTCTCCTCCTGACAAAGAGTCGAGGCAGAAGGACCGGTTCGGGAAGAAGATTTACTCATCGGCCATGTGTGCCCTTCGGTCCCTCAATTACAAGGCCCACATGGTGTCCCACCAGAAGGCTACCTTGACCAGGCTAGAAGCGTGAGTCCAGTCCATGGACCCCTCACCTTTGAAGGAGGAACTTGCCAAGGATCTCTGCCTCTCCAAAGTTTCTTGTAGGCATGCCTTGCATGCCACCTATGACTCAGTCGACTTGGTGGCTTGCACCACGGCAATGGATGTTGCCCTTGGATGGCATTACTGGCTTCATCTTTCTGGACTCACCAATGAAGTCCAGTTGGTGATTCAGGACACCCCTTTTAGGGGCTCAGTACTTTTTAGTGGGACACCAAAGATATCACCACAGACCCACAGGACAAAGGACTTGCCCTTAGGTCAGTGAGGTCGACCGATCGGGCTGTCAACAACAGCAGCAGCAGTCCTTTGGGAAAAGGACCTGGAGGCAGAGGAAGAATGCTCAGGTGCACCACCAAGGGAAGCGTAAGGCCACGGGTACTGGCACCCCTCCTGCCTCCAAAAACCTGAGATGTTCAGGAAGCCTTCCCCCTGAACGTTCCACCACTACTTGACTCCTCGGCTACACTGCCTCCTCAGTCTCGCGGCAAGGAGCAAGTGGGTGGGGAGGTTCGCCCTCCACGTGCAGGAGTGGAGAGCGGTCACCTCCGATGAATGGGTCCTGCAACTAGTGTCCATAGGACACACCATAGCATTTCTGGAAATCCCTCCGGAAACTCTTCCCTGGAAGTCCTCCTATTCTTGGGACCAGGTCCTCCTCATTTGCGAGGAGGTAAACTCGCTCTTGCTCAAGGAATCAATCGAGCGGGTCCCCTTTGGGCAAAGGGGAAAGGGATTTTACTCCCATATTTTCCTTGTTCCAAAAAAGACAGGGGACTTCAGACCCATACCCAACCTAAGTCAACTAAACCAGTTTGTCGAGTACAGAAAATTCTGGATGCTAACGCTCCAGAGCCTCCTTCCTCTCCTCATGGAGAACCATTGGCTCTGTGTCCTGGATATGCAGGATGCCTACCTGCACATCCCCATCTTCCTCAGCCACCGCAGGTTCCTGTGTTTCCGCTTCCAAGGGGAACATTTCCAGTTCTGGGTGCTCCCCTTTGGTCTGTCCTTGGCACCACAGATTTTTACCAAGTGCCTGGCGGTGGTCATGGCATTCTTACGCTGCAGGGGTATTGCAGTTTTCCCTTACCTGGACGATTGGCTGATTTCAGCTCCATCCAGGGATTCTCTGTTGGAGGCTCTTACCTTTACCTTGGACCTTTTCAACAGACTAGGGATCACAGTCAGTGTTCCCAAGTCATCCCTTATCCCTGCCCAGAAACTTCAATTCATTGGGGCAGTCCTGGATATGGTCCAGTGCAGAGCTTTCCTGCCTCCAGAGAGGGTGGAGACCCTTATCTGCCAAGCCTCCAAAGTGGCTTCTTGCAGAACCATCCCAGCTTGGGAGATCCTATGCCTTCTGGGCCTGATGGCAACTGCCATCACAATGGTTCCCCTAGCAAGACTTCACATGATGGTCACTCAGTGGTCATTGCGAGTGCAGTGGGATCCTCTCCTGGATGACCTGGACCATCCGGTTCTGGTCTCCTCTGCAGTTCAGAAACAATTGCAGTGGTGGAGAGAGTCTCACAATCTTTCTGTGGGACTTCCCTTTCGGAACCCTACACCACTAGCTACCCTTACCACGGATGCCTCAAATATGAGGTGGGGGGCTCACCTTTGGGAACACCAAGCCCAGGGATTGTGGTCCGGCCTGGAGTCTCCTTTGCACATCAATGTTCTGGAGTTGAGGGTGGTCCTGTACGCCTTACAGGCATTCAGGCCCTACTTCCAAAGGGATCACTGCTAATCCAAATGGACAACATGTCGGTAGTTTGGTATATCAATAAAAAAGGATGCACCCGGTCATACCCCCTGTGCCAGGAGCTGATGCGGGTGTGGAACTGGGCAGTCCATCACCATCTGGTCCTCATGGCTGTGCACGTTCAGGGCATTTTAAACATCCTAGCAGACAGTCTCAGCAGATCTCGGACCCTAGCTCACAAGTGGGAACTGCTTCAGGAAGTGGCGAAATCCATCTTCCAACGTTGGGGGCATCCAGAAATTGACCTCTTCGCCTCCGAATCCAACACAAAGCTTCCCAGGTTTGCTTGCTCATTACAGGGCATGGTGCTTTCTGGAATGACGCATTATCTCTATCTTGGACAGGGAAATTTGTGTACACATTCCCTCCATTTCCCATTCTGCAGAGGGTTCTGCTCAAGCTTCAAGCGGAGAAGGCAAGGATGATTCTCATTGCTCCTCTCTGGCCAAGACAAATCTGGTTCCTGCTGCTGCAGCAGCTCTCCAGGGAACCACCGGTTCCACTTCCAGTAACTCATGACCTCTTGACTCAAGATCAAGGCCGACTGTTGCATCCGGGGCGCAGGACCCTGCATCTCCATGTGTGGCTCCTGCAAACATAGCAATCTCCCATTTGGAGGTTTCTTCCAGGGTTGCTCATATCCTCATTGAGACTAGAAAGCACTCTACCTGTTCCACTTATGCCCTGAAGTGGAAGGGTTGGAACCCCTTCTCTTGCTCGGCCCTACAAGTCATGGAATACCTCCTTCACTTATCTGACTCTGGTCTGTCCTACTCCTCCTCCTTGAAGGTCCATATCTCAGCTACCTCAGTGTACCATGAGCTAGTGGATGGTAAACCCGTGGCTCAGTTCGAGGTCTCAAAAACCTTTCTGAAAGAGATTCTCCATCTGAACCCCCCATCCACAGCCCGACTCCGCCTTGGGACTTGAACCTGGTCCTGGAAAAGCTCACCCTTCTTCCTTTCGAGCCGGCTATGAGCTGTGATTTGCACTTCCTTTCCTCTGGAAAGCACTTTTTCTGGTGGCTGTCACGTCAGCCCGAAGGATTTCTGAACTTCACGCTCTAGTCTACAAGGGGCCCTATCTGATTTTTCATAGGGACCGGGCGGTCCTCAGAACAAATCTGAAGTTTCTTCCCAAGGTGGTGTCAGAAGCCACCCTGAATCAGTCAGTAGAGCTTCCGGTGTATTATCTGTCCCTCTCTAACAGAGGTGAGGCACTCCTTCATATGATGGACGTCCATCAGATTCTCTGGTGTTACACCCACCGGACGAAAGAGTTCCGCTCTTGCGACCAGTTATTTGTCTCCCTTGCCCCGAGATCAAAGGGCAAGCCGGTTTCTAAGCAGGGCCTGTCCAAGTGGTTAGGCAACTGCATTAGATTCTGTTACCAGAAATATGAGAAGCCTCTGCTGGGTTCTATCAGAGGTCATTCTACTAGGGGCATGGCTGCCTCCGCAGCCTTATTACGGAACGTTTCCGCTGCCGACATTTGTGCGGCTGCTACTTGGAGTTCTGTCCATACTTTTTCCAAGCATTACAGTCTGGACATTGCTTCTAGGTGGAGGGCTGGTTTTGGCCTAGCTGTCCTACAGGGCCTTCTGTCCTAGACTGGGTCCATTCTGGATCTCAGTTTTTTCCATTGGAGTTTTGTATCCTCCTGCCTAGTTTCTCTCAGTCTCTCCTTGGAGGGACTGCTTGGGACTTGGTCCTATATGTGATGACCTACTGAAGGAACCCTCTCAAAGTAAGATAGTACAGTTACATAGGAACTTACCGTAACAGTAGATCTTCGAGAGAGGTTCCTTCAGTAGGTCATATTTTTCCCTCCTTCCTTCCCCTCATTTCTGTTTTACAGGGACTCCAAATCCTGTTCGCTCCTGCTGTCAGGCCTGTTCTTGGCTCCAGCGGGAGAACCGAAGGGTGGGCATGGGGACCACACACTATATACAGTCACGCTGATGTCGGTCACGTGATGTCGGGTGGGCTGTCCCCCATCAGGTATTGCTAGAAAAGTTTGCCATGTGGCCCGACGCCAGGTGGCGCCAGTCCTATATGTGATGACCTACTGAAGGAACCTCTCTCAAAGATCTACTGTTACGGTAAATTCCCTACGTAACTGTACTTTCTCTCCTCTCCTAGTTGGGCAGGATCTGCAGTCAGTGGGAAGAGGGGCTGCCCTTATGGACCAGCACAGCTCCAATCTCCTCACCTGGGGGTGTTCCTCCAAAGGCACCACTCAGCTCGCCCCTTCAAGGTTAGACAACCTTCAGTGGGCAGTCTGCATGGCCCCTCTCCCTAGGGAAGAGTCCCTTGCTCACTCCCGTAGCGCTAGCAGAGGTGCTTGTGTGGTGTCTTATGAATGTTCTGCTCCTCCCATACCACTGCCTCCCATTCCTTCTCTCCCAGGTTTTTCCAGCCCTGCAAGATCTGTGACTTGGGAACAGTTCAGGGAAATGGTGGCTGTGTACCCCCAGTACCTTAGAGCCCCACATGGTGTCATCTTCAGACCTCAGACCCCTGTATCACCTACCTGTGAACACAGCTCTTCTGAATCTCTGACTTCCTCCTCTGAGGAAGGGGATACTGCCATTCACTTTTCCTCTAATGTTGATCTTATCTCCTATCAGCGTTTCCTATCACAGAGGATGGAGGAGCTGTGCCTATCCCATTTCATAAGTCACAACCCTGCATGTGCAATACTGTCATTCCTTGGGGAATGCAGTTCAGAATCTAGCGTGATCCCTCTGTGGTCTCAACCTTTCATGGAGGTGTCGCATAGTGTCTGGCAGAACCCCTCAGCCCCTATTCCAGCCCCAAGGCACTGCCTGCACAGGTACTGTGCTCCCATGTGGTCTCCAGTTGCTATGCCCCATCCTACCTCAGGAGTGGTGCTGCTGGACACTGCCTCTGGGCATCGTCACCCTAGGCACAACCGCCCCCCAGACTCCTACTCGGCTAAGTTTGATTGCTGGGGTAGAAGGGTATTCTTGGCGGCATGCCTTCTTTGTGCATTTTGGCACACCAGTCACATCAGGCTGCCTATGCCAGGCACCTGTGGGTGATGCTGGGTCAGCTCCTGGTGTCAATACCTGATAGTGAGGCAAACAGGCGGGCCAACAGTCTTTCCACTGGTGACCTGGAGCTAGCGAGACACCAATCAAGGGTGTCTTACAAAGCCATTGAAGTAGCATCCAGGGTTGTGGGAACAGTGGTCTGCATTAAGCAGTTGGCATGGCTCTGCCTTTCCAGGTTATCACTCTTGGTCTGGCGTAGGGTGATTGTCTCACCATTCCAGGGGTCCACTTTTTCTCTCCCAGGGTCAAGCGAGAATTAACAGGACACCTTCCTTCTCCCAAGTCTCGGGAGTGTCTGCCTACCCCTGACCAATCTCGGGTCCCACCAGACCTGTGAGGGGCCTCCTCCTCTTGTGCATCCCCCACAGGAGTCTGAGGGACCTTCTCCCTCAGGGTGTGCCAGTGCCACCTAGGTGGCAGCTTGGTATTCACCCAGCAGTAATGAATGGTGAAGACTGATCTCTAGAAGACGTGAAAATTACATACTATAATTTTTGATCTTCCAAGATATCTTCACCATTCATTACTGCTTCCCACCCACCTTCCCCTCATGGCCAGGCTTCTGGGCAATGACACCTCCCTATTTGCATTCTCCATTTACTAAAGGGCTGATATCCAACTGACACCCCCGGAGGGCTCTAGAAATTGGGTCAGGGAGGAGGGGATTATTCCTGTCTCCTTAAATTCTAGAGGGCAAAGGCAGACACAGACATTTAACCTCCTTTTGCTCCTCCACATAAAGAAGAGATTTTCTTCTAGAGCTTCCCAGGGCTCACATAAGCTCTGATTCTGGAAGTGCCAGTCTCCCCCCCTTTTCTCCTTTGCAGGGGTCAGTTCTGAATTCTTGGTTGGAGCAGCTGTAGTGCCATGGTACTACTCCATGGCACACTATGTATGCGGTAGGCACGCATTGCAGGGAATAGGACCAGTTCTTGAACCCATCCTTATTGCCCTTCAGGATCCCGTTTCCCAGGACCAGCAACTTTAGCTAATGCAAGGCATGGGTTCCATCATATCTAATTACTATGCCTGGGTACCTTAGTGGGTACCATCTTCAGCCCTTCTCCTCTACCCCTTATGCCTTATGGATAGCTAATCCTTCTGGAGCACCTTTGGAGCTCCTTTAGGGGAGGGAGAGAGAGAGAGAGAGACAGACAGACACCCACCCACCATCAAAAGTCATCTTGGAGTTCTCCTTCTCTGAGTCAGGACATTGTAGTGGTTTTGCAGGCACCTTGGACTCCCTTACTCCAACAGAAGCTAGTGGGACCATTGTGGTCTCACATTCCGCAAAGGGCATTTTCAGCCTCTTCTTGACTATGTCTGCCCAGATAGCGATGCCTTCTCATTTAAGCTGAATTTTCCTACAACCTTTCCTTCTAAGGACAACTCCACTTGTCCTCCAGGGTCTCTTACCTCAATCCCAGGTAAATCCTTCTCTGTCATTTTAAAAAAAAGGAAGGTGCTAGGTGCTATTGGAGTGCCTATCCTTGCCTGGTCCTATTGAACAGCTCTTATGACTTACAGAGTGGTGCCCCTGAGGAAGCCCCTCTGTGAATCATTTTTCAGCTCTTTGATACCCTCACTTTGGACTCTCATCTACATACTCCAGGGAAGTGTCCTTCCTGCCTCGATTACTCATCCCTGGTTGGGGTTAAGAGACCCTTGTGTCTGTCCTTCTCTCTCTGTGTGTGTGCGTCTCTCTCTCTCTCTTCCTCCATGTCTAAAAAGAAAACAGCTGTTAACACTGCTCCTCACTACTGATTGGAGGTAAGGACCCATGAAAGCCAGTGGACCTGCTTTACCCATCCACTTTAAGCCTTGGGTTGGTGTTGTTCTTCACATCCTTTCCCCTTCGCTGGTCACTGGAACTGCTCTAATGGTTGTGCCAGCTGTTCTTTTTGAGGACTCAGGGTTCCTTACTCAAAACGTGAGCATGAGCCACCAATGACTACTTCATTTTTGAAATATGGCCATGGCTCTGGGCAGGAACAGTAGTCCAAGCTTATGGCTTGTCTTTTCCTTGCACTGTCTGCTGGGGGGTCTGTGAAAGAGCAGGCAGCAAAGGCAGGAAACAAATGTTTTAAAACAAAGCCTATTCTTTGGGTTGGCAGGAAAAGGATACTGTAGTGCTGCAGGAGCAGGGATTCTGGCTGTTCTGGTGGAGAACAGGTAGGGGACATGCTGGGGTGCTGACACTGGGGACCCACTGGCCACTGCAGATTTACAGTGGGCAAAGTGCCCAAACCAGATGGTGCAGGGTCTGCATCAGAAGCCATATGAAGAGAGACCAAAGGAGCTCAATATGTATACCCTAGAGGAAAGGAAGGGAGAGAGGGGGACATGATAGAAACATTCAAGTACCTCAAGGGAATCAACAAAGTCCAAGAGGGCAGTATCTTTCAGAAAAAGAGATGTACAAGAACAAGGGGCACAATTTGAAAATAGAGGGGGGATGGCTCTGGGGCAATGTAAGGAAGTACTTTTTCACAGAGAGGGTGGCTGACGCATGGAACAGCCTTCCAGAGGAGGTAGTGGGATCAAATCAGTGGGGGAATTCAATAATGCATGGGACAGTCATAAGGCAATTCTAGTGGGGGGGTAGGAGGAAGTAGGCTGTTGGTTAATGAGGATCTGCAGCTTATCCAAAAGGTAGGGAAATGAGCAGACTGGGTGGGCCAAGCAGTCCTTAACTTCTATCAAAGTCTGTGTTTCTATGTAACCATTACTTCTTATATCCTGCTCCCTACTGGGCCTTAAGAGGTCCCTGAGACACTAACAGCAGGGCCCCATGTTTACCACGATTCTGCAGCCACGGCAATGACAGCAGAAATCGGGGCTGACCACAGAAATCGTTGCCAGCTGCAGAAAGTGGGAAAACCAGTCACACAGCTGCAGAGAAAAGAATCAGTCTCCTGGATGCTGTTCATCTACCACACAGTACATGGGAAAAAGTCAGAAGTGAAACCATTGTAAACTGGTTCTGGAAAGTGGGTTTTACAACTGCTGTTATTGGTAGTGAAAAACTGGACACAGTTACAGAGTAGAGCGAAGGGCTTGAATAGACACCAGAAGGTCTAACTTGAGAGTGAATTTGACTTGCTGTGCCACTTAGGAGATATCAACCCAGGCCCTGAGCCTGACACCACAAAAGACAAGACTGCCCACATCATAGAGGCAATACATCCATTCGACTGCATGGAACCTGAGCCAGAGAAATCTGAGCAGAGAGAGGCCATTGATCCTGCAGTGACCTGCACTGATATACGAGTGGCTCTATTGACCCAATGCCATGGAATAGAACCATGGGGTGACATTGCTCCCAACTAGACCCTGATGGAAACCACTGAGCATAGCTGACACAGATACACCGCTGCAACCAACAAGCAATCAAAAATAATAGCTTTCTTTAGAAATTAAAATTAAACTGGTCATGTTTAAGTGAGTTTTTCTTAAGCAAGTATAGTAATTAAAGTTTAAATGTAAAGCACCAATTTCACCTGAGTACCAAGCACAAGACACACACAATCAAATTTAGTGTGATTCATTAAAATGAAAATATGTGTTCACCTAGCACCAAGCTCCAAATATGTACCACAATCACTAAATAAGCCCAAAATAAGCAAAAATCTACTTGGAATAAGAAACAAGTAAACAATAACATACGATGGGGTGTGGGTTATTCTGGATAAATGTACGCCTAGGGGTGTAGTGAGGCACAAGTGCAACCAAGTCCCTTACTACCCCAGAAGTGTGTTTATCCATAATAACCCACACCCTGAAGTGTGTTATTGTGCTTATAAAATGGGTATCTGTTGAGAAACTGTTATATTATTTGAAAACAAATTGTAAACAAAAAAAAAAAACTGTACTGATGTGAAATAGTCCCATCACTGTTCTTAGGTTTCTAGGGATGCTGTTGGGAGAAGTGCTGTCACTTGGGGTGCTGGAGGCAGCCACGGAGTCAGTAAGTCAGGCCCCAGGCAAGACCGCGATTTTATTTTCAGCCTTGCTTATGACAAGCTACCCTCTGCGGTAGCAACTTTTGTAAAAGTCCTGCTGGTCCGTCTGCTTGGGGCTTTGGAGGAACGGTGGATTGTTTATGCAAGAGGGACAAGGGAGCAGTTCAGCAGGGACAGCAATACAGTTTTTACATGCAAACAACACTTTCTAAGTGTTGTTGCAGCATTTATTTTATGTTTTTTAGTTTGTATTTTACTGTGTTTCACAGTGCTGTTTACCAAGGAGTCGTCTGAGGAGTGCGAGCGAGAGACAGCTGCCGTGTTGGCTGAGGAGTACGGGGAAGAAAAAGTAGTGGTGTTTTTTTTTTTTATTGCTTTGAACAGACAGAAAGATAGTGGTTAAATGAACCATTCATTATTTATTCACTTTATGCCCGCACTTACTGCACTGTGTTTTTATTGTTTGGGCCACTGCCAGTTGGGGACTTCGGATCGGGGTTCAGGATTCCCAAGATGGCAGGGCACAATGATATCCTGGGTGACTGGGTCACTTGTGGTGGCACCTGTTTGTTACCATGTTATATTCAAAATAAAAGACATAGCTGGCAAGGGGTGCCAGCCAATCAGGCTCCTTTATTGTCTCTACCCATTTTATAATAAGCATTAATACAGTGCAACATGGAAGAGCATACAGAATCATTAAGTTTACCGTTCTACAAGCCAAGCTGCATACTATACAATGGACAGCACGTATAGCGGACAAAACACTGCCACACTGATTAGTCTGCTATAAGCAACATGCACTGTACATATTGTATCACTTCTAGACACATACAGCTCCTTTATACGCAGTAGTAATCGAAGAACACTTATCATTTTCGTTCTGTATTCTTCCTTCCTAATATCTTACCATGGCTGATTTCTCATTCTTTCAGAAGTGTCTTTGCTGAGGTTTATATTTTTTTCCCCTTGTCTCTGTCAAGCATGCCCTAACTTAAATATGACCACAGTAACATATGGCAGGAGTTCCTTCAGCTTTGTAGAAATATTCTATCTTGCCATCAGCATTGCTTTAATTTTAATGAGAGTTCAAAAGCAACACCTTTCCTGGTCCTTTCATTCTGCTTAAAGAAGCAGTCTAGTTCACACCATATGCTTTGTGTATTTCTTGCCATATATGCTACACTTGTTACTTTTGACCTACTGTAATATTGACTTTGGGCTCTATCATACATTTACACAGTTTCTCATTGTTGCTTTTTTCTGTGATTGTTGATCCTTGCTTGCTCATTGTGACTGTGTTATGGGACACATATTATGCCTTTTTGTTGTTCTTCTGCTCCTTTGTTATGCTGCGGCATTGCTGCTTTTTGTCACAGAATTGATGCAGAATTAGCAGTTTTTCTGAAGCAGAAAATATGATGTCCTGCCGCAGAATGTAGGTCAACATTGCTGCAGTGAGCATGGGACCCTTCTTAACAGGCTCCATTTGCATTCACGGTGTGGGAAGGGGTCTGACTTGATCTTCCTGGATATAAAATCTCCACCACTCATTCACACTAATGGGAGTTTACTGAAGGCACTAGGACCCAGCGGGAGCAAACTTTTTTCAAGAGGGCCGGTGCCTGAGATGGAGCCACGAGGAAGTGGCTCCGCGAGCCCCAGCTCATGCAGTAATGGCTATCTCGGTGTCGACCCTCCAACCGCCTCAGTTCCTTTTTTCCGCCCTCGATTGTGCTCCAGTGACGATGTCGCTCGCCCGCTGGAAGTTAAACTTCACTAGCAGCAATAGTTCAGTTTATTGTTTTGTAGAATTATTTCAAATCAGTACTGATTATATATTTTAATTGTACAACAGAAGTCTTCAGTCCTCCACTGATGGAGTCAACCATGAGCTGGTCAAGTGATGGTAGGGAGTCTTTGTATGAAAGCTGTTCAGTCAGCTGGGCTGGGTCTGATCCACTGCCCTCCCCGATGGGAGGGTCTGACAATGGACGGTCCAATGTTCAGGGAAGGGACGGTCCCACCGAAAGCATAAAAGTAAACGGTCCCATTCTTGGTGCTGTTCGACCTCGAGTTCTTCTTCGACACATAGGTCAAAGAAGAAATGGCATCACTCGAGGTCACCCTCTGGTATGTCAGTAGTAAACATGTATAAAAACTGTCAAAATTTGATTGCCGGATATGACGTGTGATTGATTGCTGGATATGATGTAACGTCCCACCCTTTTTTGATTGATGGCCAGATGTGATATAATGCCCCACCTCTTCCGCTTCCAGTGTGTGGTGGAAATGATACAGTGTCCTGCCCCTCCCGTATGCGGCGGAAATTATGCAATGTCCCATTCCCCTCCATGTGGGTGCCTGATATGACGTAGCACCCCCACCCCTTTTCATGCCCCTGTCCACCAGAAATGACACACCACTCCACCCCCACCCCCACACCTTCCATGCTGTGATGCAGCTATGGGCGGAGTGAAGGTTGGCTTGTCTGGGCTAGCACCGGACATATTAGAAGGGTTATGCTGATAAAAGCATTTAGCGCTGTTCCTCCACAGTTGGTTTATGTTTTGCACCTGTGTGTGTGGATTGCCTGAGGAAAACAGCAAAATGGATGAACCTAGTCTATCAACATCTGCTAGTGCCACACTGGAGGATTCTGTCATGACTGAATTGATTGAATCATTCTTGAGACTTCGTCTGCATGGTAATCATAAGTGTGTTAATATGGATGAACAGTGGGAAGAACCAAATGTTGAAAAATGCCCTGATGAAAAGCCCAATGTGGCCATGACAGCAATTCAAGTGCCACCTGAAAAGAGTATTATATTGAACCTGATAAAGGGTATTCTAATACAGCTACTGCAAGACTTGATGGCTCAGGACTTGAAGGTAAACTGTGAGGTGTGCATTATAGAACACCCCTCGCAGATAAGACATAGTTGTTTATATGAACCAGAGGAGGGGTACTGGGAGCATGCTTTTCCTGAAGTCTGTGACAGGTTGCGCTCGCGTTGGATTAAGCTACTAGTCAACTCGACAGCATGGAAACTCGGGTGCACAGCATCCTATTTTGATACAATACAAGCTATAAATGACACTTTGTCTGAATTTAAAGAGATGCCATGTATTGCTAAGGGACTTGACACACTGTATGAACAGTTGAGTGTAACACTACGGAGTGCTGTAGAAGAAGTGTTTTCATCAGGAAGTCATAAAAAATATTTTAAAAGCCCACTGCAAAAAGGAAGCCCTGTGCCATATTATATGTACTTGTATGATGCTGGGAGTTCTGATGAGGAACCCATGTTGCATGGTGAGAACTGTTAAGATGGGTACCTTGTGGGAAAAACACCAACGAATGCCCGAAAAGCAGAAAATAGAAAATCTTTTACAGACATTGATAACCATGCAAATTTCAAACCATGCTGCTCAAACTCCGTGTAACCCTGTAACCTGTGAAAAACTTCAGTTTATACAGATTTTAATGAATTGCATTAAAAAAAGATGTATGCTGGTGTGAAAATAATGAACATGAGCAGGTGCCTAAGTAATAATGTGTCAGAAACTATTCAAAATGTGCTACCAGTAATATTTGAAAAAGTGGATGTAGTTTCTCACGGCCGAGTATTGGTGGCTGTGACCTACATTTTTGACATTTGTTATTATAGTTTAAAATATCAAAGACGGGAAGATGTTAGCAATGTAATTGAATTTACATCCATTTTTCTTGTTACACAGCAAAACAAGGCCTGGCTTTTTTTGTTGTAATATTTATAATGCAATATAACATCAGTTTATTACAATGGTTAACACATGCTCTGTGTTGTTGCATAATTAGATGTATACATTGTGTGTTGTTTCATAATAACATTTTCACATCTGAAAAAAACACTGGTGTCTCAGTTGTATTACTAAACAGCAGACATGGCTAAGAAATTATTGAAAAAATATACTATGACCCTTATACACCTGGTAGCTTAGGAGGTGTTCAGAGACTATATGGTGCTGCCGCAAAACAGGGAAAAAGAATTACTCACACTCAGGTAACATGGTGGCTGTCTTTACAAGATGCCTACACTATGCACAAACCTGTGAGGAAATGATTTCTTATAAACAGTGGTTGTTAACAACATTGATGCACAATGGCAGGAGGCTGATTTGGTCGATATGTTTAGTCTTTCCAAAGACAACAATGGCTTCCAGTTTATTTTAACAGTTACTGATGTCCTAACAAAATATGCATGGACCAAAGTGCTAAAAAAAAATCTGGAAGAGATGTGACAGAGGCTTTTAAAATGATACTCAGAGAGTGCCGCAAGCCTAAAAAATTACAAACAGATGAAGGGGCTGAATTTGTTAATGCTAATTTTCAAGTATTTTTACAAGAACAAAACATACAACATTTCACAACATCAAATGATGTTAAGGCTTGTATTGTGGAAAGATTTAACCGTACATTAAAAATGAAAATGTGGAGATATTTTTCAGCATTTAACACATATAGGTACATAGATGTATTACAAGCTTTAACAATGGCCTATAGTCAGAGCTATCGCCAGTCCATCAAAATGAGGCCCAACGATGTGACAGTGGACAATTCTTTACATGTCTGGAAAATTCTGTATGGTGATCTTACGCTCGGTGTAAAAAGACCTTTTAAATTTCCTGTGGGTGATCATATGCGGGTTTCTAGAGTTAAGAAAACATTTGAAAAAGGTTGTGAGCAAAACGTTACAAGTGAGATATTTATTATTTCTGAATGTATACCTAAGCCTGTACCAGTTTACAAATTAAAAGATTATGATGGAGAAGAAACAAGAGGTACTTTTTATGAGCAAGAACTGGTAAAAGTCAAACACACAGCAAACCGTGTATACAGGGTTGAAAAAATAGTGTCACAGAAAAGACAAGGGGAACAAAAACTGGTTTTAGTAAAATGGCTCAGCTGGCCATCAATTTAATAGCTGGGTAGAATCCACACAGCTGACAAATGTGAAAGTATAAGGGTGCTCCCGTGTTTTGTATGACATTAGTTGAGAGAAGACATTATTGGTAAAACAATGTCTGAGAATGGGTTTTATGTTACATTACTCAGCAATGCCTCTTTTGAAATGTTTCCTAAAAATACTATTTTAGAATATACTGTGAAACTGGTGAAACCTATCAATTTAGTAGGGATGTGGGAAGTTGTCTTGTCAGAAATACAGTACCCAAGGATGTGTGACAATATTACACAACAAGACGGGAGATTTCTAGCAGGTGAAACTTCTAAGCCATTATTAGCAGTATCAATTCCCAGAGGTTATTATCGCAATGTTGGTGATGTCATGGCAGCCATCAATGAGGCCCTGGACCAGGTACAACCAAGCATGTTTTTAGAATATGACAGTCGGGAACGGAAAACAAAATTTAACAACATTAGTGGCGGAGCGTTTATTGCACGCCATAATCTGGCTCGTATTTTGGATGTGCCACAGCGTATACCACAACTAAAAGCAAGCATAGGACTGTATTGTGCTGACATCAATGGGAGGTTTTACACACTGTATGTGTATACTGTCATTATTGAATACCAAAGGGTCGGTGATAGTCACGTGCCCCTACTCCAGTGTGTGGACATATTTGGTAAAAATAATGCAATCAGAACCATCCGCTATGATAAGCCGGATTATATACCAATCAGCAAACAACAGTTTAACACCATAAGTATTGTGATAAAGAATGATCAAGACAAAAATGTGTTATTCTTGTTTGGCAAGATGATTGTGAAGCTTCATTTTCAACCTGTTAAAGGAGTCTTCTAAATGACAGCCATGTCACAAAAGTTGTACAGTGACCCAAACCTTTATGTAGCCTATTATAAAGCACAAACCGGTCATGGCTTATCTGGTTTTCATGGTGCCCCTGTTATGTACGGTGCCGGTATAGGTGGTATATTTAGAACTTTATTTAGAGAAGCTTTACCACTATTACAAAAAGGCTTCCAAACAGTAAAATCACATCTTAAAACAGCTGCTAAATATATTGTAAAATATTTTGTGGGAAATGTTGTGAGTTCTTTCACGACTCCAGATCTGGGACAACAGCAAGATGGGGCAGGAATGATTGTTTACAAGAGGCCCAATAAGAAGAGGAGAATGGTCCTACCAGGGGCCCATGAAAGTGTTATTAAAAGGTGGCCTGTTCAAAAGAAAAAAACAGTTGTGAAACGTAAGTGCAAGGAGAGAAAACCTCATAAAACTAACAGTCAAAGAGACTTATTTTAAGCCATGTCTCTGGTACACTGCATATCTCAAGAATATGGAAAGTCAGAATTAGACCTTTTTGTGTTACCACCAACCCAAACCAGTATACAGAAAAACCTGTATGTTGAAATTCCTCCCTTGTCAGCTATAAGTGATATTGTACCCTTGGAATTTTATGTGGCTAGTAATGGTGAAGAGTACATTGACCTAAACAACACCTTGTTATACCTTTTGTCCAAGATCACTAAGGCTGAAGGTAGCAGCATTGATGATGTAGCTAGAGTAAGTTTAATTAACTACCCCCGGCAACCATCTATAGCCAGGTGGATATAGTGGTGGGTGACTGGCTGATTAGCCAGAGTATTAACAGCTACTCCTACAGAGCAATTATCGAGTCACTGCTTAATTACAGTGATGACACCCTGTGTACACAATTTTCATCTGGATTATTTTATAAGGACACACCGGGGCAGCATGAAAACACCACTCTTAATGGTCAAAATGAGGGTTTTAAAAAGCGTGCAACTTTTACAGCAGAGAGTTGCAGTGTAGAAGCTTGGACCAATTCATGCAGACCCCTTCTTCCAAGAAAAGCTGCTCCTGAACGGCGTGGATGTTAAAATTAAACTCGTTCGTAGCAAGAATGAATTTTGTTTAATTAGTGGTGATGCAAATGAAGATTATAAACTGCAAATTAAATCTGCATCTATCGATGTAAAAAGGGTAAAAATGTCACCAGCTGTACGTATTGGCCATGCTCAGGCTTTACAAGCTGCTAATGAAAAGTACCCTATTGATCGTGTTAGCATGAAAGTGTTGAGTATATCTGGGGGCAGCTGTGTTTAACCAGGATAATCTGTTTCTGGGGCAGATACCAAAATTGTTGGTGATAGGGTTTGTTGATAATGATGCTTTCAGTGGTGTGTACAATAAAAATCCATTCAATTTTAAACATTTTAACATTAACTTTATAGCCCTGTATGTGGATGGTAAACCAGTTCCTGCTAAACCACTGCAACCTAACTTTACAAATGGTAATGCTGTGAGAGAAAATATCAACCTGGTCCATGCTAGTGGAAAACATATGAAAGATAGCCCATTGCTGATAGACCGTGTAGGTTTTTGTCAGGGGTACACATTATTTGCTTTTGACCTAAGCCCTGACTAAGGTTGTGGTGACCATTATTCACTAATCCGCTCTGGCAATTTGAGAGCTGAAATATGTTTTGGTGACTCTCTACCAGCTACTGTGAATATGTTAGTGTATGCTGTCTTTGATAATGTGGTAGAAATTAATCAAAGATGAAACGTTGTGTTTGACTTCAATTAAATATGAACACTCAACAACTGGATACCTTTCTCCAGGCAGGCTCTTTTACCAGGCACAGTTTTGGGGGGTCTTTGTAAGTGATCAACTACCTTCAGAAAGACTAACTTGTGTGCCAGCTTCTTTAGTGGTGAATACACAGCCCCAGTCTATGCCTGGTGAACATTGGTTAGCTATTTGTCTTCCTGACCATACTACTGGGGAGTTTTTTTAACTCTTATGGTTTTCCTCCAGACTTTACATTTTTTTCCACCAGCAATTGTTAATTTTTTGTGGAGGAATGTGGCAGAAACACTGTTTAACCTTAACAGGTTCAAGATATAACATCTATGACCTGCGGCCAACATTGTATATTTTTCCTTCATCATAGGTGCAAAGGTGCAACCTTTAATGATATAGTTAAGTTGTATTCTGATAATTTAATGTCAAATGATCAAAAGGTTTATGCATTTGTCAATCAATGATTTGCTGATTGGTATATAATCCAGCTTATCATAGCAGATGGTTATGATTGCATTATTTTTACCAGATATTTCCACACACTGGAGTAGGGGCACGTGACTATCACCGACTCTTTGGTGTTCAAAAATGTCTGTATACACATACAGTGTATAAAACCCCCCATTGATGTCAGCATAATGTGGTCCTGTGCTTGCTTTTAGTTGTGGTATATGGTGTGGCACACCCAAAATACGAGCCAGATTCTGGCATGCAATAAATGCTCCACCACTAATGTTGTTAAATTTTGTTTTCTGTTCCGACTGTCATATTCTAAAAACATGCTTGGTTGTACCTGGTCCAGGGCCTCATTAATGGCTGCCGTGACATCACCAACATTTTCCGATAGGAGTCATGTAGATGTGGGGGTTTCTGTGATTTCAGAATCACTGAGGTTGTTGTTTGTCTCCAAGACACAGGGAAGGAAGAAGTAGTATGGCCAGCTTGTAAAGCCTGAAGAAGGGAGGTTTGTATCCAAGTCCAAGTGCCCTTATAGAATTCAGCACCGAAGCCATCAGGGCCTGGGGATTTCCCATTCTTGAGACCTCTAATGGTAGTTTGGAGTTCTAATTCCGAAACTGGGGCTGCTATTTGTGCCTGTTGAGATGCAGAAAGGACAGGTAGGCGAAGCCGGGCCAGGAAGGTTGATATTTTGTGAGGGTCTGGCTCTGTCAGGGAAGAGTAAAGGGACTTGTAATATTTCTTGGATGAATCAAGGATATGCCAAGTAGAGTATCGGGTTTGTCCAGATACAGAATCCTTAATCTTAGAAATAGTGCATTGTTGTATTTGGTTTCTGAGGCGGTAAGCCATAATTTTGGAGGCCAGGGCCCCACCTTCATAGTAACACTGCCTTAGCCAGGCCAAGGCCTGCTCTATTTTGGCAGTCAGCAGACGTTGTATCTCAGCTTGTGTCTGAGAAATTAAGGGGAGTAGATCTGAGTCACCTTGCATATGTGCTTCCTGAAGGAATCTGAGCTTCTCCTGCAGTGTCTGCAGTTTAGACTCAGCCTGCCTTTTCTTATGAGAAGCATATGCTATAATGTGACCTCTGAGCACTACTTTAATCATGTCCCAGAGAATCTGGGGAAAGACCTGGGAGGAGGAGTTGTCCCGGATAATTTCTGGGATTCGTGTCTCTAGGACTTCCTGAAATTCTCCATCCCTGAACAAGGATGGATTAAATCTCCATTGTGCATTTTTCCTCTCCTTTCTAATATTAAGTTATAGGGTAATGGTAGCATGATTCGATAGGCAGAAGTTAAGAATATCCACCAACCGAATCCAGTCTATATAAGTCTAGAGTAATGTTTGAAAGCATTGGAATAGCAGGTGAATTTCTGTTGTGACATGTGGAGTTGTCTCCAAGTGTCCGCCAGACCCACATCTTGGATCAATCGTCTAAGATGCTTCTGTCCAGAGGACTGTTGGGAGGGGCGTGCTGCAGAGGAGTCAAGCGATGAATTAAGCTGGCAGTTAAAGTCCCCTCCTAATATTAATATCCCTTGTTGCCTCATCAGGATAGCATCTATTAGATGCTGAATGGCGGAGGCATCTGAACACAGTGGGATATAAATACTGCATAATGTCAGTATCTGTTGATTTAGTTGGACCACCATCACAGCCAGTCTGCCCTTCCTGTCTGAGTATTGATCAAGGATTTGTAGCTAGAAGTGCCTTGGGATCAGGATCACTGCCCGTCTCCCCCCCTGCTGATAAGAGGACTTCACCATCACAGACAATCTGAATTTAAACAATTTATGGTGCTCAGGCACAGAGATGTGGGTCTCCTGTAGTAAGAGAGCATCCGGGTTCAACTTCTTAAGTGCGTGAATTGTATGATACATCTTGATGGGGCCGGCCAGCCCATTTACATTGTGGGAAATAATTTTAAAGGGACACTGCATAACCGAGTCTTTCAGTAAGCTTTATGCAGACCCCCAAGCCCCCACCCCCCCAGAAACCCATGGGTTAAATAGGCTTGGATTTCCTGTAACAAACATTTCCCAGCTGAAAAATTGACAATAGTCAGGTGCTCTGAGTCCAAATTAATAGGGTAGGTAGGCAATCGGGTAGGAACTAAGGGGTAACAGAGATGCCAACTGGGCATAACTGTAATACTATATGTTATAAACAACATCTCATGGAAGAGATGATAAAGGGTATAAACAATATACAGACCCCGGAAATGGGGGTTCTCTGTGACTTCCAACAATATGTGGTCAAGTGTGACACGCATTGGAGACATGTCTACTGACTGTCCGTAGGTGGGTACCCATTCCGCAATGTGGGATGGGGCCCTGGGGAAACTCTTGCTTCTGAATTCAGCAGGGGGGAAGGAGTGTAATGAGGGCAACAAATATCAAGGGAAGCTGAAAAGGAATGAGGAGTGGGGAAAGGGAAATATAGGGTGGGAGAAAATGGTGCTGTTCCATCAGGGCCAAGCACCCAGTTGGCATAGGAGCTTGTGGCCCACTCCCCTGTGTATAGAAGAGAGAGGGGGTAGGTGTTATATTATGAAGCATCCCAGAAGTAATCATGCCTTAAGGCCGGGGTATCATATTTAGGAGAGGGGGCGCTAGGCCCCATAGAGGCACCCCAAACTCCTCTCATCATTACTAGGCATGCAAACCAGGTAGAGGGCCAGATACAGCAGACCTCCAGAAAGAAAAGGGAAACAGCCATAAATAAAGTCACATATGGAGTCAGTCCCAAGGTTCATGAATGGTAGAAGGCCATCAAGGAATAGTGATCCACATGTCCCAGAACAAGTAAGGAAGAAAGTTATTGATGGACATCTGAGAACCAGCGGGAGAGCAAGAAGTCTCTGAGGCTCCCCGCACATCCCGGCCAGAGAAGGAAGCCATGGAGGGGCAGTGGGGAGGAGAAGGCCCAAGATCGCCTGGGATCACTAGCTGGCCAGATCACTCCCCCACACTAGGGGGAACCTCAAAGTAATCAGGGCTACACAAAGGACAGCCCTTACAGAAGAGAGAAGGTGACAAAGGAGCCAACCACCAGGCTTAATGTATATTCCCCATCTCCACAGCAAGATCCAGGACAGACAGTGCAAGCATCCATACCACCTGGGAGCTCTGGAATCGAGCCCCAGGCAACATAGTAATTATTCCTGGTCACCTCAAAAGCATGTACTCGTCAGTGTGATCGGGTATCACCATATCACCAGGCCACTCAGAGCCGAGAAGACCTCGGACCTGTCCACTATTTAACGGGTTTATACAGTGCAGCCAGGTTCTTATCAGATTGAAGTGACGTAGCCCTGAAACCTTGGGGGTTCCTAGGCCTGGTCAGGTGGGAGACATCTGACCTGGGCCCACCAACCTCCACCCACCCTGCTCTGAGCAGGGGATGCCTGAAGACCCCTATTTAACGGGGTCTAAGAGAAATGAGAATCTCCAAAATTTTACCAGGCTGTTTCAACCCTGGGCCAATATCCTCCCACCCCAGGCAGCCCAACAATGACCCGCACACTCATAGTATCCATTCCTGAGAACATTACACTCAAGCTGAGGAATACCTGCTTCTGTCTGAGCTCTCAAAATCTAGTGGAAGAAGAAGCCCAGAGGGCAGCACCCCCCGCTCACCTGCTCACTCCAGTTTCGCGCCAGTGTCTGAACAGGGCTCCCCCCAACCCTGCCAGCCCACCCCCCAAGCATTCACCCTGATCCCTCCTGAAGCAGGAACGATAGCGGGGATGTCCTCCGAGCCCCCAGCAAACTCCCACATTAGTACTCACTGCAAACTCCAGGGTCATGGTTTAAATTTACTGGATTGCCTGGAAAACTGATCCAGCATTTGTTTAATCGAGTCTATTGTGTCTTGTTGGTCCGGCTGTACTTGGGGAGAAGTCATTCCAGATGGACCACGATCCTCCAAAGATCTCTGGGGAAGACGTACTGAAGTTGGCAAGGTATAACCACATTTTTTCAAATCCACACAGGCCTCCTCTGCATTATCATAGGTTTGCTGCCCTGAAGGGAACTGGACAATTAGCTTGCTGGGGTAAGGGGTCTGAAACTTGAGCGTTTGTTGCCACAAGAGAGGGAATAGAGGGATGTACACCCACTTCCTCTGCATTGTGGCTGGGGTGTAATAATTGTCCACAAATATGCGGGTGTCTCCGTGAAAAATTTTTGATTTGGCCCAGGCCTGCCTCAGGATCAGCTCTTTTGTCTGGAACCAAAGGAATCTGATGATGATGGACCTAGGGCATGCTGATGGCTGTGTGGACTCTGGGCCCGGTGTCCTGTGGATTCACTCAGTCTTGAGGTCCAAGATCCGTGTCTAGCTCGAGGGCCTCTCTGAGGAGAGTGACTACAGAAGATTGCAAATTTGTGCCCTCGCTATTTTCAGGGACCTCATAAAGTCTGAGGTTGTTGTGGCGGCTGCAGTTCGGCATCCTCCTGGTACTCAACCGTAAGATGGCAAAGATGAGTGACCTAATTGAGAGTGTTTTGTAGCTGGAAAGTAGTGGAAGCTTGCTCTTGCATGCGTTGATCCAAGGAAGAGACTGTGGCATGAATTTCTATGCGTTCTTTTTGAAAGGATTCTTGGGTCAGTCTGAACGAGTGAAAATCTGTTTTAAATTCCTGGAGTTCATTTAGAGTTTTATCCAGCTTAGTGTCCATTTTGTTTGACTGTGCAGTCCTAGATTTATTTTTTCTGTGTGATTTAGTTCAGGCTGACTTGGTGGAGAGTTCAGAGGCCCCTGAGTCCATCGGGCCTCTGTCGGAAATCTCGGTCTCCGGTTGGATTGCTGCAAATCGGTTCAGTCCCCCCCTCGTAGTTTGCTGGATGCCATGTAATCCATATAGCAAAGTGAGTAGTTATTTTTATTTGATGGCAGAGTTTAAAGCTTTTAGATGGGGAGTGGGCCGGGAGCTCGTGGGCTAGGCTGCCATGTAACTGGAAGCTGCACCGGAGGTCCATCCTGAACAATTTTATTTTTTATTTTACTGTTCCTGATAATAATAAAACACTACTTTGTGAATTTTATAACTTCTCCTGGTTTTCCTATGCTTCCTGATCTGTGCCTCAGTGACAGTAGTTATTACAGTAGTCTCTCTACGGTAATAATCTATCACTCTCAGTTATGGGAGTTATCATTAGCAACTCAGTTAAGCAATTGAGTCAGTGCAACAAGGCCTATAACAAGGCTAACAGGATGCTGGGATGTATCAGGAGGAGCACTGATAGCAGAAGAAAGGAGGTAATTCTTTCCCTCTCCAGGTCCTTGGTGAGGCCTCACCTAGAGTACTGCGCCCAGTTCTGGAGTCCTCATCTCAGAAAGGATAATGTTAGGTTGGAGACAGTGCAGAGTAACAAAAATCATTCAGGGTCAGTAGGGAAAATCCTATGAGGAGCATCTCAAGGCACTAGAAGGGAGACATGATGAAGACCTTCAAGTTCCTCAAAGGAATTAACAAAGTGAACTGTGTGAAACTATTTAGCTTGAATACCAATTTGCGGTCACGTGGACAGGAATGGAAATTAACAGGAGGTAGGTTCAGGAGAGATGTGAGGAACTATATGGAGAGGATGGTAGAACCTTGGAAAGGTCTGCCGACTGAAGTGGAGAGTGCGAAAACAGGGGATTCAAGTAGGGCTGGGACATAATGAAAGGAACAGTGGTTACTGGCAGTGATAGGAACAAGAAGGAGACTAGAGAGAGGACGAAGATGGTTAGTACCCTGGAGGGAACAGTTGGTTCCAGTGATTATAGGGAACTTGGGCAGACTGGATGGACTTCTAGTCTTGTTCTGCAGTCATTGCCTATGTTTCTATGGCTGTACAGTGGGTTCCCATTTAGTATTTTTGAAATTGTTTCTTTCTTTTGTTTTATTGCCTCGTGCACCAGAAATAATGACTCCCATCAGACTGATCACTACCCCCCACCATGGTGTTGCTCCCAACACAGCATCAGGAAATACTCAATCAAGTTCAGTAGTACTGGACCTACAGTAGGTAGTGGGTGGTGGTTATCATGCTGTCTCTGTTTATTTTACCTGTTCTTTCCTGGAGCAATCAGAGGTACATTATCACTTACAGTGTTGGCAGGTCTGCTCCTGTCACTTGCTCACCCTGCCCATCTGGCACATCATTCCAATATTACTACTAGGTGCCCCATGGAGGATGTGCTTATGGATGTATCACTGTGTTCCTCAGCCTGCTGCATCTCAAGCATTAAAAAATACTTCAAGTATTATAAATCTCTCGCTAGAGAATCTCTCTCAGAATCCTCACTTTTCTTAGGCTGATTCCTCCCATTCTTGTTTCCCAGATGAATGGATAAAGCAACGTAAAGGTCCCCATGGTGCTGTGATCGGCAGGTTGCACCAAAAACAGTAATAAATTATAAACTTATTAATATTAGAGCTCTGAGGAAACAGCAAATCTAAAACAAATTCTGGTCAGAGCCACAATGGCTGCTAATGCATTATTATAATAAGAGAATTATTTATTTCAAAGGTTTTATGAGGAAAGACATACTGAGCTAGTAACAACTCATTTTCAGTTGTGTCCTGGGGGAAGGGGAAAGGGAAAAAGATAACAGATACAAAAATACAGAATATAAAGGTCATAGAAATGGAATAAGTGTAACAAAGATAAAGGTGACAATTATGTCTAAGAATAAATTGACAAAAATAAGTTACCAAGCAATACGTTGTGGAACTAACCAAAGAACAAAAATAGTTATCAACTCATCAAAATAAAAATTAGGGGAATGACTGATATTGGGGAAGAAATATAGAATTAATGTGAGACTTAGTTGTATTACTGTGGTATAAAATCCTTTGCTGGTCAGGCTGCCTTCTCTTTCCACAACTTTGGAACGCCTTCCCCTAACCATTTGTTCTGCCTCTTCCAAATGTTCCATCTCCTCTCTGCTTCATGATCACACTGCTACCTCCTGTGCCTGCCCTTGAGTTATTGCCCTTCCCCACTCAGTTTACCCTGTTCCCCTCTTTCACCATGAGCACACTGCTCCCTCCTGTGCCAGCCCTTGAGTTATTGCCCTTCCCCACTCAGTTTACCGTTCCCCTCTTTCACCATGACCACACTGCTCCCTCCTGTGCCAGCCCTTGAGTCATAGCCCTTCCCCACTCCTCAGTTTACCATCTTCCCCTCTTTCTCCTCCTCCTTGTCCCTCCACTCACCTCACCAACCCTCCTCCCTCTCTTCTTCCTCTCTCACTTGTCTGTACTTTCTTTTCTCCCCCCCCCACATGCGTTCCTTTCTTCAGTGCCCTATCCCCTGATGCCATCATAGTTGAAAAGTACTATTGCTTGTACCCATGGGACGGATTCCCTGCTGTGTCTTTGTAAAATTTTTGCCTATAATTTTACCTATCTGATGAACCTTGTTCATGTTCATTTTGTACTGTTTAATTTATATCTCTGTATGTTTTATTGTGTAAGTTATTGTTCTATGTTGTTCATACAGCTCTCTTCCCCCTTCCCCCAGGACGCATCTGGATATGAGCTATTTTTCAGCTCAGTATGTCTTTCCTGGTGAAACTTTTTAAATAAATAAATCATGTAAAAGTCCCACATTTACACCACAATAGTAGAAAAAACAAAACCATAAACATCAAGGTAATTCAGTGAACAGTGTTTTTTGGTCCTGGACTTATACCACCCCCCATGAAAATGTGCACAACAGACACTCACGTAGCTGTTACAACAGTTGTGCACACACATAGGATGTGAGTGTCATTAGCAGGATAGAGCAAGTACAATATTTCATTTTCAGTGGGGTCCTGCGTTTACACATTTTTCCAATGTACTTAGTGGAGTTAGCACAGGCAAAATGCAGAATCTGTTTTACTGGGATCCTGCTGTTATACATTTTTACAATGTAGTTACCCAGGATAGGTCAGTTAACATGCAGTATCTCATTTTCAGTGAGGTCCTGATTGTACCTATTGTAGCACTAACAGGTCTGGGGTGCCCTAAATGACTTGGCTCCATCACAGCTTGTATGTTTTCAGTGACCAGATACTGTATGTCTCTTTGGTCAGCAGGGGTATGTGAATTGTGCTGAGTACACATTTTAATGCCTCATTTTTTGCTTTCGGGGACTATATTCAAACATGCGTGGGGCACTTACATGCTGCTCCAAATATGTTTGAGTATAGCAAATTTAGCTAACTGTGCTAATTTGCACTCAGGAAAGAGACTTTGCAAGGGGCAGCCTGATACCTTTTAATATGGAGCCATTACTCTGTGTAGTTCTGGTTTCCAGTTTTAGGTTTGCCTACTAATTTCTGTTTCAAGCTTTTAGCCACTGACTGAATTGCTTTTAGTCACTGACTGCCATGCCAGCAACCTGGGTTCAAGAATGGACCTGGGTCACTTGAGGGCCGGTCTAGGAAGGAGGATGGATATCTATAGGACAGGGAGAGGAATCTAGGTGGTAGTACCATGAGACAGCATGGGAAGGGATTCCACACCTGGATTCCTGAGATGTCTCGAGGCTGAGTACACATGTCTGGTACCAAATGTTGGTTCAGGTTGTCCTTCCCCTAATCCAAGAGGGGATGTTGCTTGGTCTTGGGTCATACACAAAATGACATTAGTAATCCATGTATAATGAATAGGGATGAACGCCAATTAATATTATATCTTGAAAATTCTTTTATTTGTTCACTACCCACACTTGGAAGCTATGTTTTGTGGTCCTACAACTTCTTCAGGCCCACGGTGTTGTACTGTGCAAGTTAAATTTTACAGTCTCTCCATTATTTCCATCCTTCCTTGTTATTTCTCTGCTCTTTAAATCTTTTCTCTCTCTGTTTCCATGTTCTATCTCCTGACGTGGTACAATTTTCTTTCTTTAATATCTTCTCTGTCCCCCAGCTCCGTACTTTTCCTAATGTTAAGACGAATTGGATGTTTTTCCTATGATCCAAATGGGGGGTGCGGTCCTTTCTGTGACGCTGCAAGATCTGGAGAGCAAACACATGTCTAGGCCCAATAGGGGACAAGATGGAAGGAAAAGCCAGAACAGTGATGACCTGCTCTCTTGCAGGACCCACACCGATGACTAGGCACCTCTGATCCAAGATCCAAGGCAGGACCACCAGAAAATGTAAGTCCAAGAGAAGTGGCTGATGGGTCTAGGAAGACTGGCCCAGATGGGAGCCAGTTGGGGTGCTGAAGGAGATAAATAGCTTTGTAGTAAGTACAAAAAAAAAAAGATTGTAATTTATTATACATTCCCAATTCATGTAAAATGTATCCTTCTCCTCTCTCTCTCTCTCTCTCTCTCTCTCTCTCTCTCTATATATATATATATATTTATATTTAGCCCCCCCCCATCAATTTGGGGCTTACCTTAAGTATCTCCCAGGGCTCCAGTAATACCCACTGCCAGGTGGCATCCTGCAGAGGTAGTAAATCCATGGTTATTTGTTTAGTCTTGTTGATTTGTGTGAGTGCGCCATGCTGTGTCTCTGAGCCTGTCCCTTTAAGGCCATAGCAGTGTGTATACAGTAAATGATCTGGGCTGGGTCCGAGTGCTTCAAAGCTCACGACCGGCCAGGCACTGTCCTGATTTGCCCCACTCTGTGGTCAATAATAAAGCAAAGGGGGCTGTAACTAGTACTATAGTTATCTACTTCTAATTTGTTGTTGTATTTAAATTAGTGTTCATTTTAACCTGCCTTTATTGCAGTTTATGCATCCAAATGGGAGCCACCATGTTTGGTCTGGGACTTCCAGGAATTTAAACCAATTGGGACACAAGGGACCTTGAGGGGTCCTTAGTTCAGGTGCCTCATGGGGAAAAAGCTGTAGTTCTTGTAGTTTTACAGGTTGGCGCTTAAACTGACAAATGGGAGCACCAGAACTGTGATGGCTGCTCCCCTAGCCAACCAGAACCCAGGAAAACCGGACTAGTTCAAGAACTGTTAGAAAAAAGAGGCAGTTGCTGTTAGAGTGGAGAGAGTGAACAGCTCAAGCTATCAAGCATCAGCTCCAGGGAAAAGAGCTGAGAAGAATTGGCAGGGAGAGGCCTGATTTGCCTCCCTGCTATTAGTTTCTAGCATTGGACTGCCTGATAGCAGTCAAATGGACTAATCTGAAACAAATCTTAAACTGTGGCAGTTATTCCTGAGACTCTGAGGAGCACAGCTCAAGATACTGGACTGAGAGGAACTTCTGAGGGGTGTTTGGCTCAAGAACTATGGTTAGAGACTGTTTCTACAAACTAAGAGGTTTGATCAGTGAATTGACTGCAATTGCAAACCGGCCTGAACCCAAACTAAGAGGTAGAGACATGAATGCTGTTTCCATTAAATGTGCTGAATGTTTATCATGGGTCACAGCTTACTGTCCAGGGACTCCTGATTGTCAGAAAGGAGCCTACCTTCATGAGTGTCCAAACTGCTTGCCAGCTGGAGGTTTTCACCAGCAAACAAACTGAACTTTGCCAAAAGTGTTTATTCAGCCTAGGGCTTATGCCAAACCTGGCCCAAGCCAACTATCCTTGCAACAGTTACTGTTTTCTCGGCAAGAGACCAGCTTGAGGATCCAGCCCATGCAAGCAAGAAATCACAGGTTGTGGCCACTTGCAGGGAAAGGCCATAAAGCAGAGGTGAGTCGTACGGGCCCAGCTTCCCCATGCTCTTCAGTGCTCTGCTCCAGGTCTTCATATTGCCAGACCATCTTCTTCCTACTGGTGTCATGATTAAACTCAGGGTAGCTCCCTGTAACATTTCTTTGAATCATTTTGTGGTACCATCTGATTTCGTCTGTGTGTTATTGGGTTACATTGGATTGGGCCAACCATGAGACCATACAGATAATGAAGGTGTTTGTTATTGCATGTTTAACTGCCTTTCTTTCTACCAAGGGCTCCAACAACAGCTGTAACCCCGGGCAATGAGCAGACTAGCCAGCAACAGTCTGGGTACCAAGCCACTGCAAAACTGTACAATTGGACTAAATGCATGCATGCAAATGTGCCCTGGTTTAACTCCAGTATAGTAATCATACTTCTTGATCTGCCCCCTCCTTGTTCAAATCCCCCTTAATAGATAGATTGGTTTGTTTCATCGTTACATTGCCTCATGAATGTCTCTTTGTCTTGTCTGGGTTAAGGTTAATGTGCTTGGGGGAAACGCATTTAAAAATGCATGCCTGTATTGAAATACTGTTTTACAGGGTGTTCCGGGGAACTTACTGAAGACCAGACCCTAGTGGTAAGTGCAAAGGGTGTGTGCATGTTAATGTTTATTGCCAACTGTGGGTTAACTACTGCACAGGGTTGTTCCCCATTACAAGCTAAGTGGTCACTAGGTGGTTCTGTGGGTGGTTATAGCTTCCCAGAGGACTATATCAGGTTAGGTAGATGCCCCCACATATATTGCTCTGGGTGGAGGCACCAAAATATTGAACCCAGGCCATTCAGTTCATAGTCAGAAGTACAGGCAGGGGTAGTAACCCTAGAGATAGTGGGATGAAGCCTAGGGATGAAGCGCAGTGTCACAGGTTTACTGCATGACAAAAAGGATTAACTCCCATTGAAATTGCATTGTTTGCTGCAGTAATTCTATTGCAGAATTCTGCAGAGTTGGGCTTCATCCTGGTGGGCTTTACTGTGTGTGTGTGTGTATATATATATATATATATATATATATATATATCATCATCATCAACTTTATTTCTTTAAAAGTGCAAATCAAACTATCTAAGTGCTTGTACAAAAGTAAGACACAGCTGGAAGACACATCTCACAAGTTAAAACACTTAAAACCATAAAATTCATTAAAAATATTATCATGATTCCGGAAAAGCGAGCCTGAATAAATAAGTCTTCAATGCTGACTTAAAGCTCTTCACGGTCGGGCACTCCCTCACTGACCAAGGTAGAGAGTTCCACAGGGTTGGAGCAGCAAATGAGAAAGCCCTAGCCCCAGATGACTTCAAACAGACCCTGGGAATCTCCAGCAATCCCTCATTGGCTGACAAGAGTGGGCGGAGGGGGCAGTAAGGACACAGGAGTTCTTGCAAATAGTGTGGACCCTGTCCATGTAGGGCATTACAGGTCAGCAAACTGACCTTGAAGGTGACTCACCACCGAAATGGCAACCAGTGCAGGCCGCGGAGCACAGGTGTGATATAAGATCGAGATAAGTCGGTCAACAGCCTGGCTGCCGCATTCTGCACCAGCTGCAGGCAACAAATGTCAACCCCCAGAAGCCCTAGGTAAATGGAGTTACAGTAATCAAAGTGAGAGGTCACAAAGGCATGGATCAGAGATGGAAGGTCATCGGGTGGGACAAGGTGTTTCACCCAGGCGATATTCCTTAGATGGTAAAAAGAAGCTTTAACAATGGCTGACACCTGCAATTTAAGTGTCAGCCCTTCTTCAAAAATAACGCCCAGATTACGCTCCTGGTCCGAGGTCAACAGCTGGCTGCCACTGAGCCAGAGCCTGGATGGCCACCCTGACAGTTGACCCTCAACCCGATGACCCAGGTCCACGACCAACACCTCAGTCCTGTCTGGATTCAGCTTCAACCAATTGGCACTCATCCAGTCCTGGATCTCGGTGAGGCAGCTGTTAAACACTGAGAATGCATCATCCTGCCCGGGTACATAGGACATGTAGAGCTGAGTATTGTCCACATAGCAGTGGAAACTCAGCCCATACCACATCACAATGTCCCCTAATGGCAGCATATACACCGCAAACAACATGGGCGACAACACAGAGCCCTGAGGAATCCCACAAGGCAGGAAGACTGAGCCAGAGGGATAAATCCCCAACACCACTCTCTGAAACCTGCCAGTGGAGTACGAGTGGAACCACCTGAGGACTGTACCAGACAGTCCACAGATAAACCTCAGGTGCTCTAGAAGCACACCATGGTCCACAGTGTCAAATGCTGTACAGAGATCAAGGAGAACCAAGATTGATTGGGTCCTCCAATCTCTCACTATCAGGAGATCATTGAGCACCTGGACAAGAGCAGTCTCAGTGCTATGTCTCTTCCTGAAACCTGACTGGAGAGGATCATAGATCTTGTGGCTGGTAAGATGACCCTACAGCTGTAGTGTGACTGCCTTCTCAATAACCTTCCCTACAAAAGGAAGGTTAGAGATAGGCCTGTAGTTTGCAAGACAGTTGGGTCCAGAGAAGATTTCTTAAGAGGGGGTGTCACCACCACCTCCTTCAGGATGTCCAGAAACACACCTGTCTCTAAAGAACACCCAACTATCTCTGCCAGGACCAGGCCGATTACCTCAACACACCCCACAAGGAGGCGAGTTGGACCCAGGCCCAGACTACAGCATGTCGGCCGCAGACTATGGATGATCCTCATGACATCCATGACTGCCAACTGTTCAAAATCTGATCAAACAGGTTGAGGGGCAGTGGCCTCCCACAGACCACTGCAATCTCCATTGGAGTGAGCCGCACAGACTTCCCCTCTGATGCTGGCAACCTTATCAGCAAAGAACTGAGCAAACTCATCACATTTTACCTGTGACAATGCTCTCCATGGCTGGAGACAGACTGGATTGCACAGTCTGTCCACAGTCCAGAAGAGCTGAGCTCGTTGGTTCTGTGCAGCAGCTATCTCCCTGGACAGGAATTCTGCCTTCTTACAGGAGATAGCCGACTGATAATCCTTATAATGGGACATCAGTCTAAGCCTGTCGGCATCAAGACTGGACTTCCTCCAACATCACTCCAACCTTTGTCTCACTCACTTCAACTTCCTTAAGGTCCCATCAAACCAAGGGGACCAAGGGTGGAAAGTGAGTGGGTGAACACGGACAGGAGCAATGGAATCCAGGGCACCCACCACAACCCTATTATAGGCTTGCAGCAGGCTCTCCAAATCCCTGCTTACACTCGACATGCTCAATAGATCCAGCACTGCCATTAGGCCCTCTGGGGTCAAACCCCACAAAGGGCAGTACCAGACCATCTCCACAGGGGCAGACCTACTAGAGGGAGCTAGGAAATTGAACCTTATAATGTGATGGTCCGACCATCCGACTGGTTCCACCACCACGTTGGAGGTCTCCATCCCCAGCAGGAAGACCAAGTAAGTTTCTCGGAAGTGCTACCTGTCTATGGCATGGATGAGGCTAGGGCATTCTGCACCATGGGATTCAATGACTGGTTGAAAAGCTGGTGCAGAGCTCAGGGATTTCGCTTCATTGGGGACTGGGGCTTCACCTGGAGGGATGTAGGCATATACAGGCGCGATGGTCTGCATCTATCCTGGAGGGAACCAGGATCTTAGGTGATAGGTTTAAATGCTTCAATGGCAAGCATTTAAACTAGCCAAGGGGGGAGACACTGAAGAGGAGAAGGGAAATCCTAGCCCCCCCCCAAAATCAGGGTAATTAGTGAGGTAAACACCAAAATAGAGCAGTCAATAGGGAGAAGGGTAGGGGTAAATGGAGAAAAGGACAAAGGCAGTAGGGACAGGGATGGGGCAAAAAGAAATAAAGCAATAAAAAAATGGAGGATCATGAGTACCAATGCCTGTAGTCTAGGTAAACAGCTCCCTGAAATGGAGGCCTTGATGGAAGAGGGATGCCTGGATATTGTGACAGTCACAGAAACATGGTACACAGAGAACCATGACTGGGATGTCAACATACCAGGGTACACAATCTACAGGAGGGACAGGGAGGGAAGAAGAAGAGGAGGAGGAGTAGCTCTCTATGTAAGGGAAGGGATACAAGCAACAGAACTAAAGTGTAAACAGGGAGGAGAGGAGGCACTGTGGGTCACCCTGGAGACTGGAAATGGCTCCACAATCCACACAGGAGTTGCATACAGACCCCCGTCTCAGGGGGAGGAAATGGACAAGGAAATGGTAGAAGACATCCTTGGGATGGCAGAGAAAGGGGAGATATTGCTGATGGGGGACCTGAATATGCCAGATGTTGACTGGAGCACCTTTGCTGCAGCCATATCCAAGAGCAGGGCCATTCTCGATGCCTTACAGGGGGCATGCCTCAGACAGCTAGTTTTGGAACCAACTCGGGAGAGAGCAATCTTAGACCTGGTACTCTCAAATGGGGATGGAGAGAGGATCTCTGATCTTGAAGTGGGTAGCCATCTGGGAACAAGTTACCACCAAACAGTGTGGTTCACGTAAACTTAGCTGTAGAGTCAAGCCACACAAAAGTGAAGGTACTGGACTTCTAGGAGGGCAGATTTTGTCAAATGGGAGTGCTTCAGAAAAGCACTAGCAAACAGGCAAGAAGGTGGGTTGGGGAAACAATGGGGAAACATCAAAACCACCATCACATAGGCAACAAGTCTTTGTGTGAAGCAAATAAACAAATCAAAACGAACAAAAAAACCACTATGGTTCTCAGAAGAAGTGGCGGGGAAGGTAAGGGAAAAAAGATAGCATTCAGGAAGTAAAAGGAAACACAGAAGGAGCAGGACAGAGAACTGTACCAATTAAAGCAGAAGGAAGGAGTAAGGCAGTCAGAATAGCAAAGGTCCAAACTGAGGAAAAGATAGCCAACTCAGTTAAGAAGGGGGATAAAACCTTTTATAGGTAC
Organism: Neoceratodus forsteri; assembly: GCA_016271365.2. Lineage (NCBI taxonomy): Eukaryota > Metazoa > Chordata > Ceratodontiformes > Ceratodontidae > Neoceratodus > Neoceratodus forsteri. The sequence continues at coordinate 189,267,891 of CM057452.1, forward strand.
ATTAGGGAGCAAAGAAAGACTAAGGCAGGGATACTGAGGCTGAACAAAGAGGAAGGTGGTTGGGCAGACAGCGACAGTGAAAAAGCAGGGATACTGAACGAATACTTCTGCTCAGTATTCACAATGGAAAAGCAGGGGAAATACCTAATCCAGTCAATAGAAGCACTCTGGATAGGGGCTGATATTAGTCCTCACAGAAGAAAGGGTTCTGAAAGAACTCTTAAAACTGAAGGTGGATAAAGCAATGGGGCCTGATGGGATTCACCCCAGAATTTTAAAAGAACTAAGGGAAGAACTAGTAACACCACTGACTACCCTTTTTAATAAATCATGTGAGGATGGGGTGGTACCTGAGGACTGGAGGAGGGCGAATGTGATTCCCCTTCACAAAAGTGGGAGCAAGACAGAGGCAGGAAACTATAGATCTGTCAGTTTGACCTCAGTGGTAGGGAAAATGATGAAATCACTTCTGAACGAAAGAATTGTTGAGTACCTAGAGGCCAGTGGGGCATAGGATCCAAGGCAGCATGGATTCACAGCGGGAAGGTCATGTCAGAGAAATCTAATTGATTTCTTTGACTGGGTGACCAAAGCAGTAGACCAGGGAGGGGCTGTGGACATAGCCTACCAAGACTTTAGCAAGGCATTTAACACATTCCCGCACAAAAGATTAATAAACAAATTAGCCAGCCTGGGAGTGGGTCCTAGGGTGGTAGCCTGGGTAAAACACTGGTTGGACAACAGGACACAGCGGGTAATAGTAAATGGAGTCCACAGTGAAGAAAGGAGGGTTACTAGTGGGGTACCGCAGGGTTCAGTACTGGGGCTGGTCCTTTTTAATGTCTTTATAAGTGACATTGCAGAGGAACTGGAAGGGAAAGTAATGTCTCTTTGCAGATGACACAAAGATCTGCAACAGGGTTGATACACAAGGTGGGGTGGAAAAGGATGAAAAGGACTTGGCAAGGTTGGAGGAATGGTCAAATGTATGGCAGCTTAGATTCAGTGCAAAAGTGCAAAGTAATGCACCTGGGAAACAAAACCCAGGGAAGAGTACACAATGGGGGTGAGATACTGACAACAACAAAATGGAAAGGGACCTGAGGGTAGTCATATCAGATGACCTAAAGGTGGGCCAGCAATGTGAGAAGGCAGTAAGGAGGGCTGGGGGATACTGGGATGCATGGGAGAGCATCAACAGTAGAAAACAGAAGTTGTTGGCCCTCTATACAGACAGTTGGTAAGACCACATCTGGAGTACTGTGTACAGTTCTGGGAGACACCATTTCGCAAAGACATAGACAGGGTGGTGGCGTCCAGAGGAGGGCAATCAAAATGATGCAGGTCTGCATCAGAAAACATATGAAGAAAGACTAAAGGAACTAAAGATGTATAGCCTCGAGGAAAGGAGGGAGAGGGGGACATGATAGAAACTTTCAAATACCTCAAGGGAATCAACAAAGTCCAAGAGGGTAGCATCTTTCAGAAAAAGAGATGTGCAAAAACAAGGGAGCACAATTTGAAGATAGAAGGTGGATGGCTTAGAAGTAATGTGAGGAAGTATTTCTTCACAGAGAGGGTTGTGGATAAATGGAACAGCCTTCCTGAGGAGGTTGTGGGGTCTAAAACTGTGGGAGAATTCAAGAATGCATGGGACAGACATAAGGCAATTCTAGTGGGAGGTAGGAGGAAGTAGGCTGTTGGTTAACTAGGATCTGCAGCTTATCCGTTAGGTAGGGAAATGGGCAGACTAGGTGGGCCAAGCGGTCCTTATCTGCCGTCAAATTCTATGTTTCTGTTTCTAAGTCCAATGAGTGACCATGAATATGGGTCGCAGCGGTAATTAACTGTGTGAAGCCAAACAAATTCATTAGTTGGAGGAAGTCCTGACCAAATTGTGAGAGTTCATCATCGACCCAGGCATTGAAGTCCCCCAGCACCATTCATCTGGGGGACACCAACACCACTCTCAGTTTCTCCCTCGTTTACTCCTCAGCACCCTAAAAGGCTTTATTTAGGCCAATCCATGGTGACAAATAAGACTTTAAACAAATTACTGAAAAATGTCACCCATATCCTCAAAAGCCTGTGACACATCTAAGCTCCATTTCTGCAAGGCATAATTGGATTGGATCCACTGTGTTTCTTGTTTTGTCATTTTTTAACATTTAGCGGTAACACTTTATTTTAAGTGTCACTAACTGTACTGTAACTATTGTATAACTACACTGTAACTGCACGGTAACTACTGAGCAGTTACATGTAACTACTATTTAGATGTTAACTAGTTTCACATTTGTATGTTGTGTAGTTACACACAATTTGCATAAAGTAACTAAAATGTAACTGTACTGTAACTGCTATGTAGTTGTTAACTTGTTTCATATTGGTGTGTTGTGTACTTACACAATTTGCATGAAGTAACAGTTACACATGCAACCATTACTTTCTCCTTTTCAGCACAAATCAATTCATTCTGACAAGTGCAACTACTCATTTAATAGCTGTTACACACAGTAACAGAAAATCTGTTGTGCAGTTACCACTGTATCTCTTCTGGCATTATGTAATTTATTTGTACAAGGGCAACTACTGTACATGTGAAATAGCTATTGCAAATTGTAACAGCAAAGCTATTGTGTAACTACTATGATACTACTTTTGGCATTATTAAATTTGTTCTCACAAGTGTAACTACATATAAATGCATGTCTTGTGTACTGTTTCAACAGTCTGTGTCTATCTGATATTTATTTAAAGGGTAATCACACAGAAAAACTTAAAAGTGTAATTAGACTGGTAACTAAAATACGATTCCACTGTTACTTCAATCCGCTACATCAAAATGCACTGACTGGCGGCTCTTGGGGCAGTAGTATAGTTTTGCAGGGCAAAACCACAGTTATCCATATATTAAAAATAATAACCAGTAATTAAATATAAATAAGAAACATAATATAATATTTTATTTTTGTTTTTATTTCATTTATAGATACATATATATATCTATATATATTTTCCCCTGGTGTCCAGTGGTACCCTCCCCCACTCTCCCTATGTCATCCCCATAATATTTCTTTCTGGTGTCTAGTCACCCCCCCAGCCTCCTATTCCCCTCCCCGTAAATAATTGATGTGTTTCTGGTGGTGACCCTACCTTCCGATGGCTGTCCCCCTTGTTAGTTATGCTTGTCCTAGAGGCACCCCCCCCCCACCCTCTGATGTCCCTCGGAGCCTGAAAAGAAGAAAACAGTCCCTTGATGTCTTGTGTTTTTAACATCTGTTAAAAAGGTCCATTAATGATCATGATCCCCACCTCCAGCCCTAACCTCCACTGAGCATCCATCACCCACACCCAGACCTCCCACACCTCTCACTCACCTGAACAGGTTCCAGTGTGAAGATCCACTCTCCCATTGAAGACACGTCTTGCTGCTGGAACTGGCAACTGCTATATGAGAAATAACGTAAGTGCAGTTCAATGTAATTCAATGGGTTTTCAACTGCCCTTACCTTATTTTTCATATAGCAGTCGCCATTCCAACAGCAAGACGTGTCTTCCATGGGAGAGTGGATCTTCACACTGGAATCTGTTCAGGTGCGTGAGGGTGTGTGGGGAGGTCTAGGAGGTGTAGGGTGGTGGGTGCTCAGTGGCAGGTTGGGCTCGAGGTGCAGGGTTGCATCAGAGATGGACCTTTTTTGCAGATTAAAAAAAGACATCAAGGTACTGATTTCTTCTTTTTAGGCTCCAAGGGACATCCGAGGCTGGGGGGAGGGGTGCCACTAGACATCTCATTTAAATCAGCAATGACATGCATAAGGCTGAAACTGATCTAGATAGCAGGGAATGTAGACTAGCAATTTTTGCACTAATCACTGAGGCACCTAACTGCACTAATTGTTGTGACACACACACATGCGCACACGCGCGTGCATGCGCACACACACACACACACACACACACACACACTGACTAATACATATAAACATAGCAGTGCACTGTCTACACACATTTTTTACAGATAAAAAAGGACATTGAAGGACTCTTTTCTTCTTTTCAGGCTCTGAGGGACATCAGAGGGTGGGGGTTGCCACTAGATACTTAATTTAAAACAGCAATGACATGCATAAGGGTGAAACTGATCTAGATAGTGGGGGAATGTAGACTAGCAATTTTTGCTGTAACCACTGAGCCACCTAACTGCACTTTTTTAGTTGTTGTGATACACACACATTGACTAATACATATACACATATATTTATTATTTATTTATTTATTTGAAGTTTGATGATGGGGTTAGACCACTGAGATGAGATGTCCCTTTTTTAGTGGGGACCTGGAGTTAGTTACACACATAACAGTGGAATTTATACATGATTATTTATATACATACATACATATGTAGTTTTTAAACTAACAAGAAATTAATTACAGGCAGTAGTAATGAGTAAACACATTCAGTTGTCTAGTATGGCAAAGAATACATACATAGTGACCCAGATATTCAAACTGCGCCCGGAAAGGGTGCAAGTGATTGCTCTGTGCAACTGAGGTGCGCTGGAGCGCAAAAGAGCTATACTCAAATGAGATGTGCAATCATGCATCTCATCTGAATATAGCAAATGATGAGGTTGGCTCAAATGGGGGCCACTGAAGATGCATTGCTGCACCCTCCTGTGTGGTCTGAATACCTGGAATGGAGATGTGTGGTGCATCTTGGGGATGTGCCGAGCACAAATTCCAGATATTTAGACCTCAACATGCATATGGGGCCATTAGTCATGCAAGGCACAAATGGAATGGGGCCATTTGCATGTCATTATGGCCCCATTCACATGTCCTGTGTAGGGATGCACCTGGCAGGATGTGACAGGTGCCCTGCATGTACAATAGCGGCCCATAGTCCCAGGTAGTCTAATGGCCCCACCTCCCTACCCCGTACCCTGATCATAGTGTGAAATATCTTAATGCACAATTCCCCGTAGTCTAGTGGCCCCCCTCCCATCCCTGAACCCCATCAGTATAATGAAATAGAGTTTGAATGTCCCTGGTAGTCTAGTGGTACCCCCCTCCCATCCCCAAACCCCATCCATATAATAAATTAAATCCCAAACTTCCCTGGTAGTCCAGTGGTACCCCCTCCCATCTCTGAACCCCATCCATATAATAAAATAAATATTGAACTTCCCTGGTAGTCTAGTGGACCACCTACCCACTGAGGAACCCACACCCCACCCTGCTCCCCCTGTCCCAGTATGGCCATGCAGCCGGCAGGCAGCACAACCCACCTGCATACCTCCATGGCTGCCCACTGACTGAGCTGTCACAGTATGACAGCTTGCAGTATGCACTACAATATCATTGGTCGACACTGTCGACCAGTGGGCTTGCAGTGTGTACTGTAAGCGTTCATTCAGAAAGACATCAGCTTACTGTGTCTCTCCTGGTTAAAAAAAAAAGCTGAAGTTTGTTATTTTTATGTCAGTTTAGTGTATTTTCAAAAAATGTTATATCAGTCTTTCTCTCATCCTTACTGAATGTCAATCGTTGAAGGCCATGGAAGACAGTAGGGAAAAAAAGAAGTACGTACTGGAAGTTATCAGACAACTCAGTGATTCTGAATTTTACATGAAGCTTAGACAGGATCCAACAGCTAGATTTAAACAGGAGATTGATAATTTTTTGAATGAGGCCATGCAAATAGGTATAATTAGCACTGATGAAATGGCATATCTCACTGTAAAAAATCCCATCAGGGCCAATATTTACATGTTGCCAAAGATACATAAAGATTTATTTAACCCCCCCAGGATGCCCCATTGTGGCGGTCATTGGTTCCCCCCACAGAACCATTGTCCAGATACGTGGATGCACATATTAAACAATATGTACAGCAACTACCATCTTATATAAGGGACACTACCCAGATTTTAGAAATACTGGGGGAAATGCAAGCTGAGAAAATCTGGTCTCTTGTGTCAATGGATATAACTTTGTTATATACAAATATCTTGCACGGGGGGGGGGGGGTTATAGGCACTAGAATTCTGGTTTGACCTCGATGAGAATATGGATGTACAAGAGAAGCAATCTTTACTGAGTTGTACTGAACATGTGCTTACTAAAAACAGTTTCCTTTTTTAAGGAGAGCACTATCTTCAGCTGAAGGGGACGGCTATGGGTGCAACTTTTGCCCCCAACTATGTCAACTTCTATCTGGGCATATGAGAGAGAACAACTGTCTATGACGCACAGAACAATCCTTTTCTTGATAGGATTGATATCTGGTGTCGCTTTATAGATGACATATTTATGGTTTGGACTGGTATGCTGGATGAATTGGGGGAATTAAAAAAATATCTAGAGACAAGTAACCCAAATTTGAAAATTTCAATAGTTAATGATCTTGAATCTGTCTCCTTTTTAGACTTAAAAATCTCTAAATTGCAGGATGGCACTTTGGAAATTAATCTGTATCGCAAGGAGACAGATCGCAGTTCCTTGTTATTTTCATCCAGTTGCCATCCTCGCCATATGATGAACAATGTCCCCAAAGCCCAAATGTTATAAGTGCAAAGGAACTGTTCTAATGACTCTAATTTTGTAACAAATGGCTCAGATTTATGTAGAAGATTTCAGGAAAGGGGCTACAATAATGGGTTGGTAGAGACAGCTTATCAGGAAGCTTTAGAGACGCCTAGAGAGACTCTCATGCAAATGAGACCTAAAGAAACAGGCCCAACTAGAATAAATTTCATAACAGATTTCACTAGGCATTGTAATCAAGTACAGAACATTATAACTAGAAATTGGAGTATCCTTAAGTAATATACCCCTCCAGGGAGTGGGTATATGGATGGATTTACCACGCCTGGTGTGGTTCGGTCATGAGTCATAGCCGAGTGACTTAACCGCACCCGAAGTGATAAATCCACCCCACTCCATGGAAGGGTATATTGCTATTATACAATGTCCCCCTTCAGCTTTTGGAAAAAAGAAAAATACAGTTTTTTTTTCATTTTAAATCTTTTTTTTATTGCACGGGGAAAAAACAGTTGTCTGTTGAAAGGCAGACTGTAGTAACAGTGTGTAGTGAGGAGCGGTAGTTTAGCACTTGGGCTACATCTGAATGGAATACTGGCTACCATTCATGACGGTCTGTTTCCGGGTGCCTTCATTGTTGAAGTGCCATTTTTTTAAATTATTGTGAGTTAAAGGAGTTGTTTTTAATGGGGACATCGATAGATTGATTTACTCAGCAGGAGCATTTAGTGACTTTGCAAGCCATGATGATTTGGGGAATGTGTGAACGGAGCAGAGCCATCAGTGGAAAGTGAAAAAGGTGAGCTGTGAGAAAGTGATTATGGGGAAAGTACTTATTAAAAAATGACTGTTTGCAGTCTTTGTATGGCTTTTGGCAGTGTTTCCTTGCTTTTTGGTATGCTGTAGAGAATGCGATGTTCGATGGATTTAGAGCAGGAAGGACCGGTGGTGTTTAAGTGTTTGTGGCAGTTGGAGTGATTTCTGCGGGGGTTTCTGCTGCGGCTGACTGGTGGTTGGCACCTTTTATAGTGGGTACACTGGAGGATTTATCATGCTGAAAAGGTGCTAGCCAACCAATCAGATTGCAGGGATTGGGCATGTGTACTTATCCCATTGTATCATGGAAAATGAGCCATTGCTGGATGAGATTGCCAAAGAAAAACCTCAGATGGTGTACCACAGGTATAACAACTTAAAAGACAAATTGGTTCACAGTTGCCAACAGAATCTTCCATCTGGCAACTTTCCCTGTGGTTACTGTAAGATTTGCCCTCAAATTCTGAAAGTGAATACTTTTACCACATGCAACAATACAAAAATGTTTAGAGTTGCTTATTTTTGTAATTGCAGTACAGAGAATGTGGTGTATTTGTCAACCTGCATTTGTGGCACGTTCTATATTGGCAAAACCTCACGCCCGCTGAAGGTGCACATTGGTGAACACTTACGTGCCATTGCAGCAGCGGACTTGAAGAATACCCTTTCATGCCACTTAAAGCATAGTGGTATGAGTGGCCATGGATTCAGGTTTTGTGCCATTGAAACGGTTAAACTTGGCCCAAGAGGGGGCGATATTAAGAGCCTCCTACTTTATAGAGAGTCTTTTTGGATTTATACACTGGGTGGGCTGGACCCACCAGGTCTCAACAACCAGATAGAGCTACTACCTTGCATTAATAGAAAGAAAAAACTGAAATAGTTTTATATGCCACCGTATATGCTTTATTGATTTTTGCTAATAATTTTAATGTCTCCCTCAATAATAGTTATTCTTCCATTGATGTTTTCTTTCTTTTCTAGGGTGCAGAGGAATACATACAGTTTTTACCTCCAGCATTTACTAGGGATACGAGGACTGTCACACTCAACACATGAATGGAGCCAGCCCGGTGGCACTGAGGGTTGAGGCGCTGGATGCCACACCTCGCGCCACGCCGGCGACCGGGGTTTGGGAGTGTACTCAGGTCGTCGGGGGTTGACAGGGAAGGAAAGGATTGAGCATCTAAAGGACAGCTCTCCTTTCCTGGGGGGGGGGGATGTAGATCTCGCCGTCTGGTGACCCCTGGTGGTGACTGGGGGTCAAGCAGCAGTCAGGTCCTGGCAAGCTCAGGGTAATGGCTGCGGCGGTGCTTCTGCGGGCCTGAGCGGGAGCGCTCATGCACCGTGTTGGAACGCATTGCACTGCCAGGCTGATGGGGGAATAGTAACAAGTAAATACCCCCTTCCCATTGGTAGGTGAAGGAGGGTCTAGGGCACCAGCACCACATCCAATTCTGGGCTTAGAAGCCCTACTGGCTCTCTTCCTGTCTGTCCCCGCCAACTATACAAAGAGCGCCGGGTGCATTGGCAGTCACTGCTTCCAGGGGACTCAGATCTGGGGGGGTTTGGTGACATGACGAGGAGGAGGAGGTACAGACCAGGAGTGGCTGAAGGCTTCAGGAGGACGGGATAAGCCGGCATAGCGAATGACCACACAGGAGAGAGTCTAATGAGCAGAAATAAAGTTAACAAAAAAAAACCACACAAATGGGTTTGAGACATTCTCATTTATACATTTTTTTTTAATTTGGAAATAAATTGATATTAGCATAGTTTGCTTTATCTTTCAGCATCAAATCTGATATCCAGTAATGTGATGTTTTTTTAATTGGGTTTAAGTGCAATCTTCTGGTGAGATAAGCTATACACTAAGCACTTTTATTGTATTGTGCACTTTGAACACTGTCACTTATTTTTTTTAATTTTTGAGTACTTAAGACCCTGCCTTTTTTGATTGCTCCACCTCCTGATGATGCACATTATAGTGCGAAGCTGGTAGGGGTCATTCGCATTTGAGCTGGTCGCTTTGTTTTATGGCGGATTTGTATTGCCATTTTCATTATTAAAGTTGGAACTACACAGAGCCCTTGGGTTGTGCTGCTTTTTGTTGCCACTAAGACAGCAGGAAACCTATTCAGGCAAGCTGCTCTAGCAGTGAGGCCATGTCCACTTTCCTCTTTCTAGGTTCTAGGAAGTTAGAGTCTTGGGCCCCGAGTCCCTCTCTGTCAGAACGTGGAGGCTCCAGTGAGCAGTTCCACCACTGGGCAGCTTTTATAGAGCAATGGCTACAGTGTCTGGCCCATGTGCCTCTGCTTGCGGAACTGGTCCCTTGCCCCTCAGGGCTGGTGGAACTGGAACTGTGAGCAGGGCCCTCTGGTGAGGTAGAGCATTTGGTTCTGGCAATAGCTCCTGGGTCCCTGCTAGTGACCATATCACCAACTCCTGTTCCACTGGCTGCTCCTCCATCCCAGGTTGAGATGGACCAGTCGCAGTGTCATTGCCAGTCACTTCGATGCTGGCTGGGTCATCAGCACTGGAAATGGATCTAGTGCCAGCACCAGGCTTGGGCCCTTTGGGCCTGGCCTGGCGCCGGATTCAGTTCAGGTTCTGGCACTGCTCCTGGCACTAGCCCCTCATTTTTGACTTGGACTTGATTGCTCCTGTTCAGGTTTGACCACTTACTCTTTGCCCAAAGAACCCTTGGTATGATGGGTCCTTAAAGGAGTTGAGGCGAGTTGGTTGAAGGCTGGAGAGAGCATGGCGGAAATCCAGCCTTGATGCTGACAGGCTTAGATTGATGGAACATTATGAGGGCTATCAATTGGAAATCTCCCGTAAGAAGGCAGAGTTCCTGTCCAGGGAGATTTCTGCTGCGCAAAATCAACCGGCTCAACTCTTTCGAACTGTCGACAGATTGTGCAATCCAATCTGTCTTCAGTCAGGAAGAGCATTTTCACAAAATAAGTGTGATGAGCAAGCTCGGTTCTTCACATATAAGGTTTCCAGCATCAGGACCGGAATTGGCCTGGCTCCCTCCATGAGGGGTTGTGAAAGTCGATGGCAGGTGGTGAGCACCTGGTCTGTCTGGACCAATTTCAGCCAACCGTAATTCATGGACATTGTGAAGATCATCCAGACTTTGCACCCAACCTGTTGTGGTTTGGATCCGGGCCCTACTCACCTATTAGTGGGTTGTGTAGATGCTATCTGCCCAATCCTAGCTGAAACTGTATGGAGATCCTTGGAGAGGGGAGTCTTTCCAGACCCACTAAAGGAGGCAGTCATTCGACCACTCCTTAAAAAACCCTCCTTAGATCCCAACGATCCAGCTAACTACCAACCTGTCTCTAACATTCCTTTCGTGGGGAAGGTTATTGAGAAGGTGGTTGCGTTGCAGCTGGACGATCACCTTGTGACTCACAATGTCTATGAAGTTCTCCAGTTTGGTTTTGGGAAGAGGCATAGCATGGAGACAGCCCTTGTTCGGGTACTTAATGACCTCCTAATGGTGAGATTGAAAGGCTTGTACCATCTTGGTCCTTCTCAACCTCTCAGCAGCCTTTGACACTGTGGACCATCAGGTGCTTCTGGAGACCCTGCGGTTCCTTTGTGAACTGTCGGGTGCAGTCTTTGAATGGTTTCGATCTTTCCTCATAGGTAAGTCTCAGAGGGTGGTCACTGGAATTTATTCCTCTGACACCCTCCCCTTATCCTGTGGGGTGCTGCAGGGCTCTATATTGGCACCTATGTTGTTGGCAGTGTATATGCTGCCATTGGGAGATATCATCAGATGATACAGCTTGAGTTTTCACTGCTATGCAGATGATACTCAGCTGTATATGTCCTTTGTGCCCGGACAGGTTGATGCGGCCTCTGTGCTAAATAGTTACCACTCCGAGATCAAAGACTGGATGAATTCGAACTGGTTGAGATTGAATCCGGATAAGACTGAGGTGTTGGTTGTGGACCCGGGGGGCGGCTTCTGGAGCTGGGCACATGTTGGGCCTGTGGCTTGATGGTGTCCAGCTCATTACCTCAGACTGGGTGCGTAACCTGGGCGTTATTTTTGATGACGGTCTGACCCTGAAATTTCAGGTGTCAGCTGTGGTTAAATTCTCATTTTACCATCTGAGGAATATCACTCGGGTGAAATACCTGGTTCCTTTGGGTGACCTTCCAACACTGGTCCATGCCTTCATTACTACTCGTCTTGACTACTGCAATGCCCTTTACCTAGGGCTATCTGGGGTTGATATCCACCACTTGCAGCTAGTGCAGAACGCTGCAGCCAGGCTGCTGACTGGCACTTATAGGGCCAGTCATATTACGCCTGTGCTGCGCGAGCTGCACTGGCTGCCAGTTCAGTGATGGATCACCTATAAGGTAGGCTTGCTTACCTTTAAGGCCCTACATGAACAGGGGCCTGACTAGCTGAAAGATCTCCTGACTCCCTACTCCCCCAGTCGTCCTCTCCGATCCGCTGATGAGGGATTGCTAGAGGTTCCCAGAGTTCATCTGAAAACTTCTGGGGCTCGCGCTTTTTCATTTGCAGCACTGACCCTGTGGAACTCTCTACCTTTTCGGTTAAGAGAATGCCTGACCGTCAGTAGTTTTAAAACTATGTTAAAAACTTATTTATTCTCTCAGGCTTATCCAAATTGATTTGAAATAATTTATACTGTTGATGTTTTTATATGACTGTACAGCACCTTGATTTTGAAAGGCGCTTATTAAATAAACCATTGATTGATTGATTGATAGATTTTTTGGGGCCAGTGTCTTCAGTGGTGCCACAGCAGCATTCTGGATTAGGCGTCTGCGACCCGCACCCCTCTATGACTCTCTTTACGTTGAGTCTGACCCCAACCTCATCAATCTTCTTTGAGGATATCTGTTCCCTTAGGCCACACCTTTGGAACTATACCCGTGTCAGTGTTAGGACCACATGGAAACTTTTGCTAGCTGGAGGCTGCCCACAATGATGTCACACATCAGCATCTGTATAAACATGTGCAGCCCCATCTCTCCTCCGTTCTTTTACTGCCATCGATCATACTTGTTGGACCTACAGTGGAAATGCCAATCAACTAGCAGTTGTCATTTATTATATTATATCTAGGTAATCACTAAATATTTCATGATATTGCTGCCTCTGCATGCTGCCAAAACCAACGACGCTGTTCCGGTACTGTGAGTGCAGAAAAAAGATTTATACGGATGGTGCACACAAATTGGGTGTCTGTCTATTTCAGCCTCTCTCACAATGTCAGCACTTGTGAGATTTACCAGGGCTTCAATCAACTGACCAGACAACACAGATGAAAAGCACTGGAAAAGTTTTTTGCTGGAAAAAACTTTAACAGCCGTGGAAAATGCCCAGGGCCAGAAAGTGGTGTTGTCAGCCCCATCAACCAACTTGCAGTTGTTGTAATCAAAAGACTGTGAAAAAGACCTGTCGTTGGGACATAAGCATAAATATAAGAATAAAGACAGTCCTGCTTCCCCCTGCAAGGTCTAGTTCATCTCTGCAGCCTGCAGGTATTTTACCTTCTTCGTCATCATCCACCTGTGTTGGTGATGCCAGCCCTGCCTGACCATCAACCAGACACCAAGATTGGGGCTTGGCTCAGGCACTACTGTATCTAGTATGGATGGTACATTGCCATTGTTGATGGGTCCAGGCCCATTATAGGCCCAGGCAGTCATGGCCCCTGGCCAGGGTGCCATCAACACACAGGCAATACTGGCGCCATTTTCAGATATGATATAGCACATACTTCCAGGCTTACCTATACAGCCTGTACTGCCATTGATGGGTGTTCCTACATCACAGGCCCCATCAACATAACTAGCTGGGGCACAACACATGCCTACTGATCAGCAGTCTCTGGCACAGCCAGCGAGGTCATCAAGTCCTGTTGCCAACAGGGACATCAACGAGAAGGAGGAATATAATCCAGACCTGATAATGGAGGAGGATTATGAAGAGAAGGAGGATTATGGAAAAGAACAATATATCCCATGTTCTAGCTCCACTATATCTTCTTGTAGTGAGGATTCTGAGGTATACACATCCAGATCACCTCCTGAAGGCCCTACCTTCCAAACTATGATGTAGCAAATGCAGAATGCAATGGGCAGTGCTATGGAAGAAGAGGATTTCACCAAAAAGAACCTGGTGGATTTCTTGGAGGTACTATGAACTCCCTCCATCATTGTCCCTCCAGTTTACCCTGCATTTGGAGGTTGCCACATCTGCTGCATGATACAGGCCAAATTTAGTACCAGTTATACCCAGAAAGGCTGCAAGCAGTACCCCGCTCCTGCTGCCAAGCCTTATTATACCAGCCAGCCTAAAACAGACTCTGTGGTTATAATGGCTGCCCATGATAGATCCAGGGTACCAAAACACATGAGTACTCAGCCCCTGATAGGGAATTCAGGAGGCTAGATGTGATGGGAAAACACACACATGCCTCTGTCTCACTAGACCTTCGTATTGAAAACTACCAGGTCCACATGATCAAGTATCAGAATAGCCTGTGGAATGGTGCCAAAGCTGCAGCTATGGCTCTTCCAGAAGGAAATGCCAAGAATGAGCTAATTAAAAATCATAATTCTGGGGCTGAGGTAGATAAACATTTGTTATGTTCAACATATGATGTTTCTGATGCATCTGCCAGGGCAGCTGCCACTAGTATTTGAATGACAGTATTCTTGGCTCAGGATTTCTGAGTTTGCAAATTATGTCTGAAACTGAAATAAATAAATAAATGTGCAGCAAATAGTTCTGAATGCCCCTTTTAGAGGCACCAAACTGTGTGGTTATCACGTGGAAGAGGCATTAAGAGGCCTTCAGGTCTCTAAAATAATTTTAATGTCAGTCAAATCCCTGTATCTCATGCCTTGTAGGGGTCGTGGCAATGGATCCTTTTGTCAGCCTGCTGCCAGAGGTGGCAATCAAGCCTACCATCAGCAAGGCTGAGGTAAGGGTACTAGAGGCTTGCCAGGTCCCCCTCTCCCAGGGGCCCATTCCAAAGCATCAAAGATTGGTGGAGCTGGTGGCTCTGCCTCCATCAGCTCAGTGTGACTTGAATTGGACTGTGCCCCACACCACTATTGTCTCCAGGGGTGGTTGTAGTGGGGTCACTTCTCTCTTGATCTGACACAATAACGGGAGATTACCACAGATGGATGGGTCCTGGAGATAACTGCAAAGGGGCATGCTCTGGAGCTCTTACAGACCCCTCCAGAGCATCCTCCACCTCTTTCCACTTATTCTCTGGGAATTTATCCTTGCTGAAAGAAGTACAGCCTTTGCTAAACAAACATGCAATACAACCAGTGCCTTCTTGTCAAAAGAACAAAGAGTTCTGCTCCAGATACTTCCTGGTCCCCAAATGGACAAGAGATCTCAGGCCTGTATTAGATCTGAGAGATCTAACTTCTACATAGAATACAAAAAGTTTTGCATGGTCTTCCTGCAAGATTTGATTCCTCTGTTGCAAACTGGGGACTGGATTTGCTCCCTAGATATGAAGGATGCATACCTTCATATCATGATCAGACATCATCACAGATAGTATCTGAGAATTGTACTGTAAGGGGAGCACTGTCATTTCAGAGTATTGTCCTTTGGCTTGTCTTCTACGCCACAGGTCTTCAACAAATGCTTGGTAGTTGTGGCAGCAGCCCTTCACAGGGAAGGACTTTATGTCTTCCCATACCTGGATGATTGGCTCTCGAAAGCCAGCTCCAGGAACCAACTTTTGTACACGCTGTCCAAAGAAAGGCAATTGTTTGAAGACCTGGGGGTTACAGTGAATGTGCCAAAGTCAGTATTGACTCCTTGCAAAGGCAGAAGCACATAGGTGCTGTCTTGAACACACAGCAAGGCTATGCATTTCTTCCCCTGGATGGGGTGGAATGACTCACTGCAGAAGCACAACTGATCTATAGTAGTCATCATGTCCCAATCAGAACATTTATGTGTCTCCTGTGACTTATTGCAGCAACCATTGTTCCTCTGCCACTAGCACGCTTACACATGCGGATATCGCAATGGACATTGAGCGTGCAGCGGGACCAACTGATGGACAGCATGGACCAGAAGGTGCACATCATGCCCCCTTATGCAAAACAATGATGTGGTAGATGAACCGCTGCAACCTCTTAAGGGGTGTTCCATTTTTTTTTTGTTTAAATTTTTATGGCCCTGATTTTTTTCCGCCATTTTCTCCTGGCCCCTGTCCCAGCTGTGAGTATGCATGTGGAGGCACGCACATGCTGTTGTACTGGGATGCCCCTTCCCACTACTTGATACCCCCTCCCGCCTATGCTAACCATCAGACATCCACCCAATGGCAGCGGAACTATGGGGGGGGGACAGCCTCCTGTGAGAGGAGAATTGTCTTTTGGCTGCTCGATCCTGCCCCACCATGCTACCTCTCCGATGACCCGAGTCCATTCCTGAACCTGGGTTGCCAGTAGGCGATCCATTTCTAATACCATCTCCAACTCAGATTCTCCCCTTGGATTCATCTGGATCAGGGTGGTGGGGGGCATACCTAAGCCCTTATCAAACACAAGGTTCTTGGACCCAGGTGAAAACCAAATTGCACATAAATGTCCTGGAGTTGAGAGCTGTCTTATATAGCTTTCAGGCTTTTCAAGAGCATCTGATTCCAGGTCCTTTGGTAATACAGATGAACAACATATATGTCATGCATTATATAGACAAAAAAGGGGGACTCATTCCAATACCTGTGTTGGGAAGCAAGGAGAGTGTGGTACTGGGTGCTGGAACACGGCCTAGAGCCGTCAGCCTTGCATCACCTAGGTGTCAGAAATATCTTAGCAGACATACTAAGCAGGTCACAGTCCAAGATACATGACTGAGAATGGCTGACCTCAGTGGTTGAGGACCTCTTTGCAAGGTGGGTTTGTCCAGAGTTTAACCTTTTGGTGTCCCCACACAACACAAAACTGCTGCGTTTACGTTCACTCGCTTCAGGGCTGGAGTTTTCTGGTGAGACGTATTGTCGCTCTCTTTGAAAGGGAGGTTTCTTTGCATATTCACTCCCATTTCATTAACACAGAGAGTATTACTGACACTGCAGAGGAAGGGTGTGACTCTCATCATCATTGCACTTCTATGGCCTCAACAAATAAGGTATCCGTTGCTCCAACAACTAGCAGTGGAGCCTCCAGCACTTCTACCTCTATGAAGTGGCCTGTTGTCACATGACAAGGGTCTTTGTTGCATCAAAACCTAAAGTCTCTTCATCTGAATGCCCAGTTCCTGAAGACATAGCCATTAAATGGTTTGGTGTGTCACCTAAAGTAGCTTATGTGCTGGCTGGGGCCAGAAAGACTTCCACCAGACACCACCAGACATACATATTTTTTGAAGTAGAAGCACTTCACTTTGTGGGTCACTTCCAGAAATATGAAGCCATTCACCTGTTCAGTAAAGTGATGTTAAAATACTTGCTGTTACTGTCAGATTTTGGTCTGCAGTATTCCTCACTGAAGGTGCACCTGGCAGCTATATATATCAGTTTTCCATGCCCCTGTTGATGGGCGTACAGTTGCCCAACTGTAGGTCTCCCATACATTTTTGAGAGGTATTTTGCACATGAAACCTCCCATTCATAATCCGGTTCTGCCTTGGGACCTGAATTATGTTCTCGAAAAACCTACTTTGGCTCCTTTTGAGCCAGCCAAGAGTTGTGACTTAACAGTTTCTTTCATGGAAAGTGTTATTTTTAGTTGCAATCACTTTGGCTTGAAGGATTTCAGAGCTACAGGCTCTAATATTGAGCCTCCTTATTTGATTTTCCACAAAGACAGGGGCTCCCATATTCAGACTGTGGGGGGGATGTGCGGTACATCTAGATGCGCTGCCCAAAATGTTACGCCGGCGCAACCAAATGGGATATTCAAACAAGATGTGCGATCCCAACAGATCGGGATCGCGCATCTTACTTGAATATTGCAATGTGAGCAGGCAGTGCAAAGGGGGGGGCTGCCACCAATGCGCCCGGCGCATCCAGGGCACTGGCTGAATACTGCCAATGGGGGATGCACCGAGCCACAAAGGCGATATTTAGACAGAAAATGCAAATTATCTCATTCGGCATGAATGGACCAAATGGGCCTCTAGCATTTGTATTATGGGCTTTTTTGCATGTCTGCACCCAGCAGAATGCGCCGGGCCAGCCTGCCCCCCCAAAGGCCCATACCCTTGTAACCCCTAGGTGGCGCTATCCCAAGGGCTACTACCCCTGCCTGCTTGGCTAGTAGCAGGTTAAGGGGCTTGAGTTCTGAAACGGGTGCCTCCACCTGGAGGTCAGGGTTGGTAGTGGTCAAGCTAACATGGGCACAGCCCTCCGGGACACTGTAACTCCCCTCTTTCCCTCTGGTGGCCTGAACACTGTACAATACTTTCCACAATACCCCTGGTACACTACACAAGTACCCACACTGTTTGCACTTACCACCAGGGCTGGTTCCTCTGGCTCGACCCTGGGGACCCCTTGTAAAACAAGGTTATGCACAGCAAATAGCAACAGTACAGTACTTTGAGCACAAACTAGAACCACAGTCAGATTACATGCAGAAAAAGTTAGATCTGATTTATTCAGGAGACTTGAACAAGGGAGGGGCAAAATCAGGTTAATTAGCTTAAAGTTTATATCAATCAAGCAGTTATGCATGTGCTTTGAGGCCCCCACACAGTTCACCTCTGGGTACCCAGGTGGAGAAGAGATGGGCTAGACAGGACTGATGCCCGGGGTTGCAGCTAGTTGGGGCCCTGTGCTGGAAAACACAACATGCACAGTACACAATATTTGTAATCTGGAGCCAGAGGGCTCAGTTCGTAAAGGAAACGAAACAACAAGACAATCAGATGACACACTCAGATTAAGCTGTTCTTGCAGGGCGCTACCCTAGTATTTACTCATGATACCCAAGACTGGACACAGGCTGGACGAAAATCGAGTCTGCAGGTGGTTGATCTGGAATGCCAGGAGAAGCAGGGCCCACATGAGTTGCAGAGGCGTCATTCCTGTTTAAGCATGGAGCAGGGGGCTGATCCCCAGGCAGGTCTCTCGTCGATGGCTTCTCTGTGCAGTGGGTAATCTGGCTGGGCCAGCCTGGCAAGGCCCAGACCGCATGAAGACAAATTCGGATGCAGTCTGTTTTGGGCTGGATACAGCTTCCAGCAAGCAGAACACAGTTCACACAGTGGGGGACTAACTCGCGACCCACTAGCAGCTCATAGCACATTTACATCTAAGGGAATTCTACTGTACCAGGCAAAGCGCTCCCCGGTCACAATCGCAAAGTCTCTGCACACACTGGAAGCTTGGGGGTAGCTGGAACTCCTGACAGGCCGATCGCATTCAGCAAAATCTTTGGTCTTCTTCAGGTTGAGCCTGGCCCACTTCAGTAGCTTACTTTAGTCACACAAACTTGGATTTAGTCCCAATAATTCTCTTCTCTCCCTCTCAGGAGCAGCACACCGACATGCAGGCCAAAAACTTAGCCTTTTCAGAGTTCTCCAATGTGAATCCACTCAGAATTGCTGCTCAGAATCACTTCAGCTCCTTCTTGTTCAGGTTCCAGCTTAGATCTAACTAAAAACTGCAAACAGCCTGGGACTTCCCCAAGATCCAAAAGATTTTGGTTGGCTGATTTGGCTGTCAGTCAAAGCAAGAGCTCCCCCTTCAGTTGCAAAAAAAGGCGCAAAAAGTTAAAACTACAGTTCCTACACATTTTGAATTCAGACAGCTCCTGTAGTCCGGCTACATTTTAGGTCCCACCAGTACTGTTTAGTTCAATTTGCAGTCCAGGACCAAGATAGTGGAGACAAACAAAACAGTCCTTGCTACAAAGAAAGCAGGTTAGACAAACTACATTATCATTATCACTCCAAATAATTTTCAGTAAATAGTTACATCTTTCAACAGAGCTCCCTCTGTGATTACTTAAGCTGCAATCAGGCAGCTCTTAAAGAGACAGTACACAGAGGCTGTACAGGCTCTGGCAATCACATTTAAACTGCTAAAACACAGGATTCCAGCCTGGCAGTGAGCATTTAGGCAAGCTCAAGGAAGACTTTTTGGGAACCCCCATTTGTGGGGGGGGGGTTACACCCTGATGCACAGTAATGTAAAAAAAAAAAACAGTTTTCCATAGTGTAGTGTCCCTGCTCACAGCCCCATTCCTGATGCACTGTCATGTTACAATCCCCCCCCTTTTTCCATAATGTTGGGTCCCCTTACCCCATCCCAGAACACCGATCCCTAATCGCATCTAAACTAACATGCAAGTCTGGTCCAAGATTCCCGTTCGATCAACAATCCATGATCAAACCTGTTTCCATAGTGTAGTGGCCCCAACCCAGGTAGGCAGGACCCCCTCACACCCCCCGTGCTGGCAACTGGCACAGCCCTCCATACCCTGCCATGGCCAGCAGCCGTCTTATCTGATTGTGATCTCGTACCGTACATGGTACAAACTCATTGGCTGTCATTGGCTATGGATTTTACTTGCAAGAATAATTCACTATTTGGAGACAAAACTGAAGCTTACATGAAAAAGGTGGAAGAATACAGGACCACCTACCAAAGTAATGCTGCAAAAGAAAATGCCTCTACTTCCCAGATATCTCAGAGTAGAGGGGAACAAAGGCAGAGGTTACTACCCCAGGGCCTTCTACCCTATGCCAATGCCAATATCCACCAACTGCAGCTGGTGCAGAATGCGGCGGCCAGGCTGTTGACTGGCTTATCAAGATCTTGTCATGCCACACCTGTGCTCCGTGTCCTGCACTGGCTGACTGTTCATTGGTGGATCGCCTTCAAGGTCGGGTTACTGACATATAATGCCCTACATGGACAGGGACCACGCTACTTGCAAGATCTTCTTTGCTCCTACTGTCCTCTCTGCCCACTCTGTTCCTCTGACGAGGGATTGCTAGAAATTCCCAGTGTTCGACTTAAGACCTCTGGGGACCACTCTTTTGATTTTATGGCCCCTACCCTGTGGAATTCTCTACCGCGTCAGATTGAGAGTGCCTGACTGTTGAGAGTTTTAAAGCTGCTCTTAACATGTATCTGTTTGGCATGGAATTTCCTGATTTAGATACACGTTAATATGCTATTTTATTCATGAGGATCAGTTTTAATTGATGTTATTTTTAACTATTTGTTTTGATGGATTTTATCTTGTACAGCGCTTTGATCTTTACTGGAACTGCACTTTTTATAAATAAAGAATGTTTGATTGATTGATGTCTCTGGACTACTCTCTGATGAGAGGTTTCTTCAGAGGAAGAGGAAGGAGTGGTCAGAGATGGACCGGTCCCTTGCCTCCCTCTAGCACTTAATCTATGCAAGTCTTCTGACTGCAAAAGCCAGGTTACCTCCCTTCCCCTAGTAGGAGAAAGGATGACCCACTATCTCCACCAGTGGCACCTCATTACCATAGACAAGTGGGTACTCGAGGTAGTGAGTCAAGGACATATCCTGCAGTTCAAATAATTTCTCACTCAACAAGGTCAGAAGCTTCTAAAATCTGTAACCCCTACAGAAAAGCTACTGTTGGAGTTAGAAGTAAAGCCCCTTCAGGTACATGAGGTCTAAAATGGGTCACCAGTTCCCCCCTCCCTAATGGGGAAAGGTTCTTTACTCCAGATGCTTCCTAACTTAGAAATAAACTGGAGACTGGTGACCCATTTTAGACCTCATGTACCTGAACAAACATTTGCTCAATCCCAAATTCAAGATGGTCACCCTGGCTGTGGTGATTCCATCCTTGCAAAAGGGGGACTGGCTAGCCTCTCTAGACCTAAAGGATGCCTATTTTTACATTCCAATCAGGCAGTCCCACAGAAAATTCCTCAGATTCAAACTGCCTTCAGGACACTATCAGTTTGCAGCCCTGCCTGTTGGCCTTTCTTTAGTGCCCAGGGTCTTCACAAAGTGCCTCGCAGTAGTGGCAGCCCATGTCAGGAGCCAGCAGGTATCTGTCTTTCCTTACCTGGATGATTGGCTAATAGTGGGCAAGTCTCCATAAGAGGTCAGAAATTCTCTCAGCCTAACCCAGAGCACCCTGGAATCCTTAGGCTTCCTACTCAGTGCGCAGATATCTCATTTTCAACCAGTACAGTTACCGGAATTAATTGGAGCAGAACTGGACACACAGAGGGGAAAGGCCCTGCTCCCGCTCGACAAGGCAAACAACCTCCAGAATCTGGCAAATTCTTTTGCCCAGGCCAGCCAAGACCAGCAAGACACTTCCTGAGGCTTCTAGGCAACATGGCTTCTACCACAGCTGTGGTACCAGGCACCAGATGTCAAATGAGGGACATTCAGTTTCACCTAATGGCTCACTGGTCCCAGAAAAAGGATTCTGTGTCAAAACTCATTCCAGTTTCAAGGACTCTGCTACAAGCCTTAGACTGGTGGAAACACTTACAGAATCTCAAGGAAGGGGTCCCCTTCTGGCAAAGTGAACCATCCAGAGTACTCACTACAGATTCCTTCTAGGATGGGGGGGGCACACCTGGCAGACCAGTCCATAAGTGGGACGTGGTCCCCCAAGGAGTCCACCTACCATATAAACCTCCTTGAACTCAGAGCTGTTTATCTAGCAATAAAAACTTTGCTCCTCTCCTAAAAGGTCAGTCTGTTCAGATCAGAACAGACAACACCACAGCAATGTTTTACTTCAGCAAGCAAGGGGGCACAAGGTCCACAAAGCTCTGCATGGAGGCCATGAAGATTTGGTCTCTGGCCTGCTCCCTGGAAATACAGCTCTCGGACATTCATCTGCCAGGCAAAGACAATGTATTGGCTCTGAGCCACATCACTCAGGGTCACCATGAGTGGGCCCTGAACAACCAAGTGCTGGCCACAGTCTTCAGGAGGTGGGGCACTCCAGAGTTAGATCTCTTTGCCTCCAGCCTCGTTCACCAGCTTCCTCTGTACTGCTGCAGGCCTCCAGCTCTGGGCATAGTACCAGTGGGTGCCCTAAATAATAATAATAATATCTTTATTTTTATGGCGCCTTTCAAAATATCAAGGCACCTAACAGAATTTAAAATCACATATCAGACATCCCAGCATCATTAATTATATAAAGCAATTAATACCATTACACAGTCATTCACCAAATGCTTGGTGCCATACGTATGTTTTTAAAGCTTGCTTGAATCCCTCCATGGTCATGCACCCCCGTAACCAACGGGGTAGAGAATTCCAAAGGGTTGGGGCTGCATGCATAAATGTCCAGGCCCCAGAAGATTTCAGACACACCTTTGGAATCTCTAGCAACCCGTCATCGGCTGAGCGGAGCAATCGCCCAGGGCAGTAAGGGACCAGAAGCTCTTTCAAGTAGTCCGGGCCCAGTCCGTGTAGGGCTTTAAAAGTCAGAAGACTGACTTTGAAGGTGAATCTGGACTGCACAGACCGGCTCGATGGTGCTGAGCACTAAGGCACTGGACACCTTACCTCGCGCTACACCTGTGACCAGTGTTCGGGAATGAGCATGGGCCACAGGGGTTTGGCAGGGTTGGAGAAGGATTGAGCATCTGAGGGACTACTCTCCTTCTCCAGGGAGGGGGGACACCAGTGGTTGGCACTCGACTGGCCCCAGCGGAGGTTGAGGGCAGTGCACTGACACTACAGGAATAGGGGCGGAGATGGGGCAGATACCTGGAGGAGCACGTGCGGCTGCGTGCATTCTCCCTCTGCTGGCATCATCGCATGCCCCTCTCTGCAGGGGAGAAAAAAAAAAAAAAATGGAGTCCTCGTCATGAATGACAATTGTCCCCCCTTGTAGCACCGTTGGGAGGGCACCTCTCCCAAACTGGATCCAGACTGGTGGGTTGAGGGTCTCCCCACCCTCTGCTATGAGGGGTAAGTCATGGGGGCTGAAGGGGAGGGGGTCTAATACCCAGTCGGTGTCGGGTCATCAGATGGCAGGGCGGGGACTCCGGAAAAAATAACACCAACAAAAGAAATAAATCTCGACTGGACAGGGAAGTTCCTGTAAACCTTCCCTCCCTTTCCTTTGCTACTCAGGGTCCTCCTGAAACTCAGAACCCAGCATGCTACCATGATTCTGGTGGCCCCAGACTGGGTAAGACAACCTTGGTATTCCCTGCTCCTGGCCCTGTCAGCCAAGCAGCCAATTTGACTGCCTTTGAGCCACAGTCTTCAGACTCCACCTCAGATGGGGATAACACATCCCAACATAGAATCTCTTTGCCTCAAAGCCTTGGTACTTGAAGAGCTACAGTACCCTGACTCTCAGTACTCAAAACAAGTCCTAAGGATCCTTTGCCTGGCTAAGAAACCTAGTAATAAAAAGACCTATGCTTCCAAATGGAAAAGATTTTCCCTGTGGTGCAAGGGCAGGCATATTCACCCACTGAAAGCTTCCCTGTCTTCTGTGCGTGACTGTTTGGAGCACCTATAGGCCTCAGGCCTAAGTGCCTCATCTTTGAAAGTCCACCTAGCAGCCATTTCTACTTATATTTCTGCTGGGAGGGAAAGGTCTGTAATTTCTCATCCTATCTTTAAGAACATTTCCAAGGACCTGTTACACCTTCAAACCCCCACTTAGAGAACCTATCCCTCCCTGGGACTTGAACCTCTGCATAGCCAAACTCATGGAGCCTCCTTTTGAACCTATATGGCTACAGCAGAACTAAAGTACATCACCAGAAAAACTGTCTTTTTAGTGGCAATCACCTCAGCCAGAAGGATTTCAGAGCTGCAGGCACTCTGCACTGAACCTAACTACATAATCTCCCACAAGGATAAGGTAGTTCTCAGGACAAATAGGGTATTCCTTCCCAAGGTAATATCAGAATTCCACCTGAACCAGTCCATAACACTCCCTGTCTTTTCACAGACAAATCCACTCCTGGTGAGCAAATGCTACATAGTTTGGATGTGAAAAGGGCACTGATCTACTACCTGGAGCACACCAAGCAGCTCAGGACTTTGCATACTCAGATCTTCCTTACCTATGGCGAAGTAGGAAAGGGCAGGCCTGCCTCTAAGGGGACTATCTCTCGCTGGATAGTCACTTGCATTCAGTTCTGTTACAGTAAGGCTCACAAGCAGCCACCTCAAGACCTCAGAGTCCACCCCACTAGGGGCACTGCAGCTTCAGTGGCAGCCGCAAGGGACATCCCCTTGCCAGATACCTGCGAAGTAGCTACCTGGAAGACTGTATGCACTTTCACGAAACACTACTGTTTGGATGTACAGTCCAGGTCAGATGCCAGATTTGGCACAGCAGTCCTGCAGAACCTGTTTCCAAAGTAGGTTCTGTACTCACCTCCCTTCTGCACTGCTTTGTAGTCTGCAATTATGTACAAGCATACTGAAGAATTCTTGGGGTGAGAAGAAAAAATTACTCATCATAGTAATATTGTTTCTTCCAAGGTATTCTTCAGCATGCTTGACCTCCCACCCATCCTCCCTTATATAACCTGACTGAGTAGTTCCGCAGTCCATACTTTGGCCAAATGTCTCTGTTTGGACTTATTACCTTAAGAGTTTTATGGTTGTAGGTGTTTATGGTGTTTATGTACTGTTCTTGTTCTATAGTTTAGTATTTGTTGTATAAGTACTGTTGGGACCTTTTGCCCTTTAGCTTTGAAATGAATCTAACTTGATCTCCCTCTATAGCTGAGGCAGCACTCCCTCTCCTGCTCTCTGATTGGTTGATGCCAAAAATCATTAGCATTGACTCCTCCTCCAGGGCAGCTGAACCCAGCTGGCATACTGCATATGTACAAGTATACTGAAGAATACCTTGGAAGAAACAATATTACTACAGTGAGTAATCTTTTCCTCCTGCACCTTATTTATCCCCATGAGATATTTAAGGATCTTTGTCATAGCCCCCCTCTCCCTTTTATGTTCAGTGTGTACATATTGAAGCCCTTTAGTCTCTCTTTGTAGGGCTTTTGATGCAGACTCTGCACCATTTTAGTTGTCCTCCTCTGGACCATCTCCACTTTGTCTATGTCCTTCCGGAGATGTGGTCTCCAGAACTGGACACAGTACTCTAGGTGGGGTCTTACCAGTGATCTATACAGATGCAACACCACCTCCCATTTTCTGCTGGTGATACCCCTCCCTATGCGCCCCAGCATCCCACTAGCCCACCTTACTGCCTTGTGGCACTGCCTAGCCACCTTTAGGTCACCTGATATGATTACCTCCCAGGTCTCTTTCCTGCTTGGTGGTCATCAGTACCACTCCACCCATTTTATACTCTATCCCTGGGTTTCTGTGCCCTAAGTGCATTATTTTGCACTTTTTCACATTAAAACCCAGCTGCCATACCCGTGTCCACTCCTCTAGTTTTCTCAACCTTCTGCTCATCCTTTCCATCCCCACCCCCGAGTGTCTACCCTTTATTTGTTGTGTTTCTGGGGCTTTGAACTGTTGTATTCTTTGCCTTTGCCACTGTACTGTTTTTACTGCTGTGTTACATTTCATGCCTTTTTCCTGGCCTCAGTTTGTAGTTACCTGACTATATGTTTTTGGTTAATTGTATCACTTGTTGTCACCTGATTTATCACTTGTATCTCACTGTTGTTTTCCTACACATTGTATTGTAACCTCCCGGGTTGTGCCGGAAAATAGGCAGCTTTGCTGTCTAGTGCACTAACCCGGTCAACAAAAACTAAATAAATAAATATTGCAGATTTTGGTGTCATCTGCAAAGAGGCAGACTTTCCCTTCCAGCTGCTCTGCAATGTCACTTATAAATACATTATAGAGCACTGGTCCTAGCACTGATCTCTGAGGCACCCCACTGGTCAGTGACAGAAGTCCTTTCAGCTCTTTGTTACATTTGCCTGTGGGAGATAGGGCACCCCTGTATCAAAACAGTGCTTGTCCAAATGGCTAGCACATTGTGTTATGTTCTGTTACAGGAATTATGGTAATGAACTTCCTGGTGCGGTTTGTGGTCATTCCACCAGGGGTATGGCCACCTCTGTTGCTTGTTTCAGAAATGTTTCTGCGGCTGACATTTGCGCTGCAGCCACACAGAGCACTGCCCACACCTTTACTAAACATTGCAGTCTGGACATTGTTTCTCATAAATGAACAGATTTTGGCCGTACTATTCTACAGGGCCTGCTGTCCTAAACCAGCCTGCACCCACCTCCCATTTAGTTTTTGGGACTGCTTGGGACTCGTTCCAAAGGTGTGACCTAAGGGAAGAGATGTCATCGCAGAAGATAAAACAGTTACATACGTACCATAATGGCTGATCTTCAAGAGAATCTGTTCCTTTAAGCCATGCCAGCCTTCCTTCCCCCTTTTTGTAAGCTGTAGGGAAATATGTCGATTCTGCTTTGGGAATTTCTATGGCTGCTATATGCAGCGCCTTTGCTTACCTACTATGAGAGGCACTAGTATGATCTCCTGGTTCCCCAAGAAGGGAGGTCCTCTGAACACAATCTATGGTGGGGAACTGAGGAGAGATTGGGACACCCACGTTTATATAGAAGCTAATGCATGATGTCATCTTGGGCAACCCCTGGCTATCAAAAGTTCCCGCGTGGTCCTAGTGCTGATGTGGGTATAGTTCCAAAGATGTGTTCTAAGGGAAGAGATTCTCTCAAAGATCTACTGTTACAGTAAGTATGTAACTGTTCTTTACTTTTTTTTAAGTATATTTGTATTAAAAAACTTACAAAGTTGCATGATCATAGCAAAATATATATGCACAGAGGGAACAGTTATTACTCTGGGTTGTGCCTGAAAATAAGCAGTTTCTATCTAGTGCACTTACCTGGTAAACAACAACTAAACAAATAAATACAATGAAATTATAGCACTTTAAATCATACTGTAAAATGCCATAGGGTCCCCCCTCCCTCGACCCAGCCTTTGGGAGTGGGGGCACCCAGAATGCTTCTGTAGTGTCTACTAGGCACTGATTATAACATGGGAGTAAGGCACGAGAGAGAGATGAGGAGAACCATCCATTCTCCCACACTCCAGCCACCCTCTGAGAGTCTCAGTTGCTCCATATCAGTCCCGCCCCGCCTCCTTCAACAAATCCTCCACCCCTCTTGGCAGTCAAACTACTATGGGACAGAGTTTGGGTCCTGCTACTTGACATGACACCCAAGTGTTTCATTTGGATATGAAGACTGCAGTCATCTCATTAAGACCATATGTAATTCTTTCCATCTTATGTATGGTATTCACCGTATCCCTCCATTGACTCATCTTAATCCTGTAGTGAGAGTGCCATTTCCTTGTGATACATTTTGGATTTTTTTGCGGTGAGGAGCATGATATCAAGTAAATATTTTATCCGTCTATCCTTAAGAACTCAATCTCAATCTTTATTTATTTATTTAAGGCGCCTTTCTAAAAACCAAGGCGCCTGTACAACACTAGATAAAACAATTACAAATACAATCAACAACATGTACAACACTAGATAAAACAATTACAAATACAATAAGCAACAATATTAAAAATCATTGAATGCTTTCCTAAAGAGGTGAGTCTTTAAAGATTCTTTAAAACTATGGACAGTAGGGCTTTCCCACACCTAACGGGGTAGAGAGTTCCACAGGGTTGGGGCCATAAAACTAAATGATCTTGCCCCTGAAGTTTTTAAACGAACCCTGGGAATCTCTAGCAATCCCTCGTCAGTGAATCGGAGAGAGCGGGGGGGACAGTAGGGATGAAGGAGATCTTTCAGGTAAACCGGTCCCTGATCATGTAGGGCTTTATAGGTCAGCAAACCGACCTTGAAGGTGATTCGCCAGCAAACTGGCAACCAGTGCAGACCACGGAGCACAGGTGTTATATGACTGGCCCTAGATGAGCCCGTCAACAGCCTGGCTGCCGCATTCTGCACTAGCTGCAGGCGGCAAATCTCAACCCCAGGAAGCCCTAGGTAGAGTGAGTTGCAGTAGTCAAGGCAGGAGGTAACGAAGGCGTGGACCAAAGTAGGCAGATCATCAGGGGGAACCAGGTGTTTCACCCGGGCGATGTTCCTCAGATGGTAAAAAGAGGTTTTGACAACCGCTGACACCTGAGATTTAAATGTCAAGCAGTCATCAAATACAACGCCCAGATTCCGCACTCGGTCTGAGGTAATTAGCGGAGTATCCCCAAGCCATAAACCCGAGGGTGATCCAACCAATGAACCCGCCTCCCGGCGATCCTGGCCCACAACCAACACCTCAGTTTTAACAGGGTTCAACCTCAGCCAACTCACATTCATCCAGTCCTGGATTTCAGCAAGACAGTTATTAAAGACCGTAAAAGGGTATCTTGACCAGGCGTAGAAGGACATGTACAGCTGAGTATCATCTGCATAGCAGTGAAAACTCAGACCGCATCGCCTAATAATTGCTCCTAAAGGCAGCATATATACTGCAAACAACATGGGTGCCAAATGGAACCTCTGCGGTAACTTACAGGATAGGGAGATTGATGCTGAGGAAAAATCCCAGACACCACTCTCTCGCGCCCTACCCCGAGGTAAGATCGAAACCAGCTGAGGACTGTACCAGACAGTCCACAGATAGACCGCAGGATGCTCCAGTAGCACACCATGGTCTACAGTATCAAATGCTGCAGAGAGATCAAGAAGGACCAGAATGGAACATGATCTTCAATCTCTCGCTATTAGAGGTCATTTAGCACCCAATCAGAACTGTCTCGGTACTGTCTTTTCTAAATCCGACTGGAGGAATCATAGAGATTGTGGCTGGTCAAATGATCATTTAACTGCAGAGCAACCACCTTCTCAATAACTTTACCAACAAAGGGTAAGTTAGAGACAGGCCTGTAGTTTGCCAGACAGTCCGGTCCAAGGAGGATTTCTTAAGGAGGGGCTGAACCACCGCCTCCTTTAGAGGATTTGGAAAAATCCCCCTCTCCAAGGACCTACAGACTATCTCAGCTAGGATGGGGCCGATTTTATCCACACACCCCACTAAGAGACTTGTGGGGCCAGGATCCAAACTACAGTTGGTCGGACGCAATAATTGTATGATCATCACAATCTCTTCAACTGTAGGAAGGCCGAAGTCAGACCACACAAACTGGGTGTCCGACATCTCCTGCCGACCATCACCACTCCCATTAGAGAGGATGAAATGGATGTCTGATCTGATTGTGGCAACCTTATCTGAAAAGAATAGAGCAAACTCCTCACACCGTTCTTGAGAAAACAGTCTTCTGGGCTGCAGACAGATTGGATTGCACAATCTGTCCACAGTCCAGAAGAGCTGAGCTGGTCTATTCTGTGCAGCAGCAATCTCTCTGGACAGGAATTCTGCCTTCTTACGAGAGATTGCTGATTGATAGATCACATAGTGATCCATCAATCTAAGTCTGTCACAATCCTGACCCGACCTCCGCCAGCACCTCTCCAACCTTTGTCCAACTCTCCTCAACTTCCTCAAAGTCTCATCAAACCAAGGAGACTTAGGTCGATGAGTGAGAGGACGAACACGAACAGGAGCAATGGAATCCAGAGCCTCTGCCACCGCCTCATTATAGGAAAGTACCAGCTCACCTGGATCCATGCAATCTCTCGGTAAACTCGATAGGTCTAGCACCGCCATCAGACCGTCAGGGGAAACACCCCTTAAAGGGCGATACCGGACCATCTCCGTAGGGGCCGGCCTACAAGGGGTGGCCACAAAACTGAACCCAATGGAGTGATGGTCAGACCATCCGACTGGTTCCCACCACCAAATTGATATCTCCATCCCCAGAAGGAACACCAAATCCAGTGAATGACCACCAATATGGGTTGAGGAGGAATAACCTTGTGTGAAGCCCAGTGACATCATTAACTGGAGGAAGTCTTGACCAAACTGCGAGACCTCATCGTCAACCCAGGCATTGAAGTCCCCCAGAACCAACCATCTGGGGGACCCCAATGTCAGGTCGACAACGAGGTCCGTGACTTCCCGCAGGAAAACATTCCCATCACCTGGTGGACAGTATACGAGAAGTATCCTGCACCCCACACCCTCGCCCAGGATACATTCAAAGGATTTGGTAGTTCCCACCGGTACCTCCACTAGGCCCAGTTCTGATCTAAAACAGATGGCAACACCCCGGCCCCTTTATTTGAACCCGGGCGGTGTGTATCATCGAAAGTACCTGGGCTGGAACTGCTGCTCCAAAACTGGTCCAGCATTTTCATCCAGTCAGGTCTCAGTGATGCACGCCAGGTCTGATGTCCCGACAAAATCAGCTATAATAGCCGTTTTGTTTCTAATAGACCTGGCATTGCACAACACCGCCCGAGTAGGATGAGACACCGAGGATGACCGTGTTACCTGCTGACCACAGTCAGAACCCTTGGGTATGGGAACCAGGCAGGGAGAACCCCTTTCCTGGGCCCATTTCGCCCAGGGCACTCCTTTTCCCCACTATCCTATCCGCCTCGCCTCCTTTTCCATTCCCCTCTCCAAACCCAGGCCCCATCCTCCTCCTTCTTCTAGCAATCCCTAAAGCCCTGCATCGCCTATAAACTTCTATTGATAAGGGGGGACAGGAAAAAGGACGAAGGTCTCTGAGTTCGAAGGGGGAATAACGCCCAACTGTCCTCATACTATCCCGACACATTTGTACAATTCTAATATATATCAAATAAATAATCCTAAATTTTTAAAATTATTTAACCCACCCCTTATTTCTAAATAAAAATTTTCCTAAATAATAATTCCACGAAAACCTCTCACTCTCCAAACCTATATAAAACACTAACAAATAAAACAAAACTCTAATTTACTTCCCCACCCAGTCCTCTCACCACTGGGAGGGAAAATAAAATATACTTAAAATTAATAAACTAAACTAATTATAAACAAACAATAACTTTAAAATTAGATAAAATGTCCAAACAGTCACAATTTCATCAAACTATCATCCAGTGAAGGAGTCGCTCCTCACATAATGAGATAGTTCAACCAAATTAACACTTATAAAATATCCAGTTCAAATGTACTCAGTTAAAACCAGCAGGCCCAGAGTGAGCTAGTGAATCAAAACTCACAGTCAGATCAAGAATCAGGGAGTGAGGCACAGATAATCCAAGTTAATCCAGGTAAATCCAAGATTAATCCAGGAAACCAGGGACCGAATATTCAACCCCCGACTCTAATTTATTATCAGCAAGCAGTAGGATCCAGTATTCCAACAGTGGCTTCAGGAGAGTCCTCGCCCAACTCCTGATACCTCTTTCCAACCCGCTCCCTGCAACGGCCACCCACCGGCTACCGAGCGGGGAAAACGGAAGAGCTGCGTATACAGCCGCCCTACGGCAACAGAACCGCAGCACACTGTTGGCTCGAGGTCAGTGTATGTCTCTCAACTCTGGGGTACTGATGATGTCATCATTTCTGAGGGTGGCGACGATGACTTCTTCTCTAGCCTAGACACTTCAGATCCAGGTCCTGTGTCTGTGCCTCTGAAGGATCTGTCTTTCTGGGCTTTGCTGAGAAATATGCACACTGCACTGAATTTCAAGCCTACTGCCACTGACCAGGTTAAATATTTTCATCTGTAGTGGTTAAACATTTCCAATATTCCAGTCAATTTAGTTCCTCCTATACCGCCTGCATTTGAAACTCTGTCTGATACGGTCTACCATCTGCCCAACAAGAAGTACACTGCCCCAAAAGATAAGCCAGTGTATGTCTCTCAACCTACAGCTGATGCCATTGTTATTCTTTCCAATAATGACAAGGCCATTATTCCCCAAGAGGTCACTGCACACTCTGTTAACCAGGAGTCATGCAAAATCAACGCTATGGGCAAACGTGCCTATTTTTTTATTTATTTTGTGTTGACTGGGTAGGTGCAGTAGGCAAAAGCATTGCCTATTTTCAGACATAACTTAGGAGAGCTACGACAATAAATGAACAGCATTACAAGCATATGAAAAATACAATAACATCAATGTGGGCTGACAAAATACATGAGTAACTTGAAACAATGAACAGCACAAAGAGATGTCAGAATTAAGAATACACTTACAATTAGTGCAAAATTGTCCTGTGGTAGAATGAGAAAGCAAAGTTAAGTATGAATATGATGGATCAATTACATGTGCACTTATCATTAGACAGGTGGAACTTAATAAAGCTCTTTCTTAAAAACCTGGTGAGACAGAGAGCATCTTAGAGGCATTGGAAAGGAGTTCCAGAGCTTGGGAGCAAATGCTGAGAAAGCCTTTTAACCCATCTTAGTAGCAAATTTGGGGACAGCCAGCAGTGACCTGTTAATAGACCACAAGGGGTACACTTGTGAGGCATGCTTTACCATGTTGGCCAGGGCAGCTGGTGTACCAGTTCTGATAATATTATCAATGCTGCAGCCAGTGGTGAAAAAGATGGTAAGAAGATGGCTAAGTGGTAGGCAGCAGAGAGTGGTGGTGGACGGGGAGATCTCATCTCCAAGGGTGGTGACTAGCGGAGTGCCACAGGGCTCAGTGCTGGGACCAGTGTTATTTGGGATATTCATTGCGAACATTTTGGTGGGTATCAGGAGCAAGATCAGTCTGTTTGCAGATGACACCAAAATGGGAGCTGTGGTGGATGATCTGGAGGGGTGGAAGGGGTTGCAAGAGGATCTGACAAAGCTTGAGACCTGGTCGGACACATGGCAGTTGGGGTTCAATGCAAAAAAATGCAAGGTGCCGCATTTTGGGGCAAAAAATCTTTAAACGAGCTACCAGCTTGGGGGGGGGGGTCAGCTTGCAGTGACAGAGGAAGAAAAGGATCTGGGTGTAAGCCTGATGCACAGTAAGAGCAAAGTGACAAATGTTATTGTAACATGTTTTCCATTTATTTAGGGCTTCTTTGTTTGCCTCCAAGTAGAGTACCAGCACATAGGTGAGACTAGGCCATAGATCACCCTGGGCAATGCCAGCCTAGCGGTTGCAGTTAGAGCATACCTAACTTTATAGGTGAGACCAAGCTTCATGTTTACTGTCTTACAGGATGCTGATAGATGCAGGTTAAAATTCAGAGCAGGGTCTAAGGTGACTCCAAGCAGTTGGTCAACAATTACGTTGTCAACTGACATTACAGCGCCTCCTTCATGTCGACGCATTTGCGGTCGGCATAAAGGAAGTCACAACAAACTTTGTTTCTTAGCCCCCAGAACTCCCCATGCTGGAGGATCTGCCCCCTCCTGCTCAAATAATTAACTCTGAGTTGGAGTTGTTTCAGGAAGGGGGTGCAATAGCCCCAGAAAGTAGTGCTGGGGTCCTGCACCGACACTAAAGCGACCTGACACTGTTGTCGCTGTAGTGTCAGGTGAAGTAAAATTGTCGAGGTAGCGTTGGTATACCACTCCAAGGTATTTGAAGGAGTCTACTACTTCTAGTGAGGAGGCCACTGGACAATAGATGGTAAGGGTGGAGGTATAGGCCCTGATTATAGGCACTGAGTCAAACATCATAGTGTTTTTTTGGTGTACATCAGGAGTCTATTGTGATTTAACCAGGACTGTATGGAATCAAAATCGACATTAAGCATCAAGTTGATGTCAGATATGTCCATGGCACTAGTGTATAGTACCATGTCATCTGCATAATGTAGGGCTGAGCAAGAGCCAGCCATTGTAGTAGATTGTAATAAACAAGGTGAACAGCAAAGGATCAAGTATGGATCCTTCAGTGATGCCAATGTTAGTGGGGGAAAGGTCAGATCTTCACTGGGGGTATCCCAGTCATCAGGTCACACATATGGAACTTCACCACCAGGGAAGTGGGATCCACATGAAACATTTTCATCAGTACCACTGGGGCTGTAAATGTTGACATTACTCGTCGACATCACCAACCCTATAAAGGCACGAGCATCCCCCCTCCCTCCTCAGTTCTTTCCTACCATTGACTCTGTTTGCTTGGGTCTCCGTGGAAGCTTTGATGCAGTTTTGTGTTATTTTCTGTCCTTTTTCAAGGGATTCTTTTTACTATTGTTTTTGTTGAGAGTTACTTTTAAACTGTCTTTTCTGACTGGTTGCAGAAAGAAGATTGCTTCTTCTGATGTGAGCTCTGCCAGTGAATTCATCTAACTACCCTCAGGCGACCACAAAAGCTCACACGTTCTTGTTGGAGCACCAGGGCAGGGGTCCCTGGTGATCTCTTCCCCTTAGTCACGAGCAAGTCTGTTGAGTTCCCAGACCGCTAAGGCCCGAGTCTTAGCCTCAGGGTAAGCATCATGAACAAGATCGACATTGAGATCGCTTTCCTCCAGCAGCATTCTCATTACCCAATGGTTTCTTCTTCTTCTGTTTCCTCCAGGGGTACACTGTTGACTGCACTGACACCCATTGCTGTCTGGGTCTCTGCTGCTACCAGACCCATATCAACAGTGCTGCTGTCTGCCTCTCAGGATTGCTGGTCGTGGACTCCTGGGTTATCGGCCTTCTCTTCATTGATGCTTGGTTTGTCGACAATAGCCCTCCCCCATTGAAGCCTGCTGATTCCCCAGACCCTAGGTGACTCCACGGTTGGGTCATTGTACCTAGGGCTTTCGGCACCACCTCATAGATGCTGGATTGTTGATGAGGGTCCTCCCATCGAAGCCTGATGTTTCTCCAGGTCCTTGGGGTACAGGATGGCCAGTTATCATCCCCTGAGCCATCAACCTCCACTTCAATGACACTTGACTCATCGACAACAGCACCCCCCGCTGTTGCCTGCTATTTCCAGGCCCCAGGTCTAGATGGGTCATTGCACCTTGTGCCCTTAGCCCTACTTTGTTGATGCCGGATTTGTTGATGACAATCCTCCCATTGAGGCCTAATGTTTTTCCAGGTCCTCGGACTTCAGGACAGTCAGTCATCGACCTTAGAGCTATCGGCCTCCATTTCGTCGACGCTTGTCTCGTCAACAATGGCCCCCTCACTGTGGTCTGCTGTTTATCCTGCCCTGGGTCTTGGGCTCATCTGGTCCTGAGGGCCCAAAAGATGGGTCGTCACACCCTATACCTTGACCCTGCTTTGCTGATGATGGGTTTGTCGATGACAGTCCTCCCTTTGAGGACTGATGTTTCTCAAGATCCTCGGGCTTGCCGGTAGTCGACCCTTGGGTCATCAGCCCCCACTTTATTGATGCCTGACTTGTCAATGATCGCCCCTGCTGTGGGCTGTCAGCCCTTTCTTCACTGACACTGGCTTCATCGACGATAGCCCTCCTGTCGCAGCCTGATGTTTTTTCAGGTTCTCAGGCTTCAGACTTTTTGGAGTCCCTGGGCCTGATGGACGGGTCAATGTGCCAGGTGCTGTAGGCTCCTCTTTTGTCAATGCAGCCACCTACAGCCACTGACCTCCTTAAAAATTCTGACCAAGTCCACTAGGGTCTTGGTCCACCTGCTCGGAGCTCATAAGCCTGGGTCCCCTGCTTCGTTAATGGCATCTTCGTTATTAACATCTCTTCAGCCTCTGCAGGTTGTTCCCTGCAGGCCTTCATTGGTCCCTTGCTCACTGGACCTTAAACTAGAGCAGGTTGGCCCTGAGGAGGAGTGCTATCTTGACCTCTCTTTGCCTGATGAGGAGGGAGAAGGGAAGAACCTTTGTTCTCTGACAGGTCCACTGCTTTCTCGGTGGGTGAGGACTCTGTTACATGTACTTCTCAGGTCACCTGCAGAGGATCCTTCTTGCTTCATCCTTGTGAAGCACCTGCCAGCAGCCATTGACTTCTGTATCAAGGCAGCTGCCGCCTGGCATAGACCTGTCATGGTCCCGGCCATGCCCTGCAGGGCTGATAGGGTGTATCATGCCCCTCAGGGCTTTCCAGTCTCTGCTACCCAACCTGAGGTGGGTTTGTGCTCAGCTCGTGATGGGTCAAGGGGACCTAAGAGCCTCAGTTCCTTGCTCCCTGACAGGGACTCCCACAGGATTGCTCTTTGGGGCAGGAGAGTGCATGCTTCTTCTACTTTGGGGCTGAGGACGGGCCAATTATTTTTCTCACATAGTATCAGAATACCATCATGCAGAAGGGCAAGATGACTGCCCAGGCCCTCCCTGAGAGTTCCCTGATCAGGAGGTAAGAACCTGTAGAGTTCAGAGGACATCAGCAAGCACCGCCTTATGGCCTTGTAAGATATTTCTGATACTGGCACCAGGACTGCTGCCACAGGCCTTTGCCTTCATAGGTATTTTTGGCTAAGGGTCTCAGGCTTTTCGGCCAATGTCCAGCAACAGGTGCTTAATGCACCTTTTGAGGGCTCAAAGCTGTTTGGGCCTGATGTTCAGGACATCACCAATGAGTTACAGGCATCTGGCAGGGCTTTAAGACTGTCTATTTGCTCTATCCTACGTAGCCCAAAAGCAGGCAGTGCTCTCCCCCTCACAAGGTGTCCCATAAATCCAGAGCAGCCTCCTGCCCTTGAGGCAAGATAATGGCCTCCTGCACCTTGCCTTCCTCCTCCTCCTCTGGCACAGCAGCAAAGTGCACTAGAGGTGCCGGGTCAGCCCCAGCTGCTGGATCTGCCCGTTTGTTTCCTTGTTGGCCTGACCCGACTGCCTACTGTGACAGGGTTGAAAAAGGCCCTCCCATTTGTTATGCAGAAAGTGTTAAACACAAGGATCTGTTCTATCCCCTCATTTTCTATCTCTTGTCTTTCTGATTGTGCAATCAAATTTTCTTGTGAGACCGAGGAACTGATCACTCTGATGGTCTCGTGATTCTCCACCTCCTGCTATCTCTCTGCCTTTACTTGCTGTTTCTGTCTTTCCTCCCCTCTTGAAAATCTGCGGTTATAAAAATATATGTCAATCTTTTTGTGAAACTGGGATCCATTGCTTTGAAAATATATATAGTTATATTGTTGAAATGACAGTGACCATCACATGGTATGGTTCAATTTGGCCACTAGAACCAAATCATCCCATTCCAAGGCAAAAATATGGGACTTCAGAGGAGCTGACTTTGATAAAATGGCCAACAGAGTTAAGCTAGCCCTGGCAAAAAGAAATACAGGTGAGTGGGTACAGGCAAAGTGGGTACGCATTAAAGATGCAATACTTGAAGCAACATCCCATTGTGTTAGAAAGAAAAGGAAGTACAAAAGAAGAAGGAAACCATTTTGGTTCTCAAAAACAGTAGCAGAAAAAGTCAGAGCCAAAAGGCTGGCCTTCAGGAAATATAAGGAAACGCAGCAGGATGAAGATAGGGAGGCATACCAAACTTCCCTAAGGAAAGCAGGGAAGGCAGTAAGGCAGGCAAAGGCCCAAACTGAGGAAACACTAGCACTGACAGTAAAAGAAGGTGACAAGACTTTCTGTAGATACATTGGTGAAAGGAGAAAGTCCAGAGGGGGTATTGCTAAGTTCAAAGGGGATAAGGGGGCATGTAAGGAGGAGGACCATGTAAAAGCATCTATCCTAAATAGATACTTCTGCTCAGTATTTACTGAAGAGAAGGAAGGGCAGGGCCCACAGCTCAGCACCATGGACACGGGGGGAGGGAGGTGTGCACTAGTCCCTTCACAAAAGAAAGGGTCCTACAAGAGTTCGATAAGCTCAGGGTGGACAAGGCAATGGGACCTGATGGCATACATCCCAGGGTACTGAAGGAGCTAAGGGTGAAACTAGCAGAGCCATTATCAGAACTGTTTAGTGAGTCTATCAGCACAGGAGAGGTCCCAGAAGACTGGAGAAGAACTCATGTGATACCGCTCCACAAGAGTGGTAGCAGGGAGGAGGCAGGGAACTACAGACCAGTCAATCTTACCTCAGTAGTAGGCAAGATTATGGAGGCACTCTTTAAGGAAAATATAGTGCAACACCAGGAATACATAGGAGCACAGGATCCAAGACAGCATGGGTTTACAAAAGGAAGGTCCTGTCAAACTAATCTCATAGATTTTTTGACTGGGTGATCAGAGTGGTGGACCAAGGGGGTGCAGTTGATGTTGTCTACCTTGACTTCAGCAAAGCTTTCGATATTGTTCTACATAGAAGATTGATTAATAAGCTGCGTAGGCTAGGTGTGGCTCAGAAGTTCGTCAACTGGGTGGCAAACTGGTTGATGGGCAGAAAACAGAGAGCGGTGGTAAACGGTATACAGTCAGAAGAGATGCAAGTCACAAGTGGGGTACCTCAAGGATCAGTCCTAGGGCCAGTCCTCTTCAATATCTTCATCAGTGACATTGCAGAAGGACTGGAGGGTAAGGCTTGTCTGTTTGCAGATGACACCAAGATCTGCAACAGAGTAGATGATCCAGATGGGGTGGGCAGAATGAGAAGAGATCTGGATAAACTGGCAAAATGGTCGGAAGAGTGGCAACTGGGGTTTAATGCAAAGAAGAGCTAGATCATGCACATAGGGAAGAGAAACCCTGAAGCCACCTATAGGCTGGGAGGGGAGCTGCTGGCAGTCACAAGGGAAGAAAGAAACTTGGGCATCATCATTGCAGATGACCTGAAATCATCCAAGCAGACCGCTAAAGCAGTAGGTAAGACTAGAGGGATGTTGGGGTGTATTAGTAAGGGTATCACAAGTTGAAAGAGGGAGGTAATAATCTCCCTTTACAAGACGCTGGTTAGGCCCCATCTGGAGTACTGCATGCAGTACTGAGGTCACACCTTCGCAAGGACATTAACCAAATTGAGGCAGTCCAGAGATGGGCAGCCAAAATGGTACAGGGACTGCATCAGAAAACATATGAGCACAGATAAACGGAGCTCAATATGTATACTGTAGAGCAAAGGAGGGAGAGAGGTGATATGATTGAAATATTCAAACACCTTTAGGGCATTAACAAGGTGAAAGAGTCTAGCATGTTTCAATATAAGAAAAATAGCAGGACAAGAGGACACAACATGAGATTAGAGGGAGGCTGATTAAGGGGTAATGTGAGGAAGTTCTTTTTCACAGAAAGGGTGGTGGATGCATGGAACGGCCTACCTCGGGAAATGGTAGATATGAATATAGTGCAGGGCTTCAAACAGGCATGGGCTAGGCACAAGGGAGCAATACAGATGAGTATGAATAGATAGGCCATTGACAGAGCAAAGACCGATGGCACATTCATAAGGCAGAAAAAGAAATGAGCAGACTGGATGGGCCTTACGGTCCTTATCTACCATCAACTTCTATGTTTCTATGTTTCTATGATTGCAGAAAGCTATTTGGAACTCAGGGGGTTTAACTTTGAGATGCTAGGCTCATTTGCAGAGTTGTCAACAGGAGACTGGTTCTGGGACACCATCTTCTATTTTGTTGCACCTGCAAGGAAATTGATGAATTGCTGATACATTTTGGGAGAAACAGGATGCCTCTTAACAAGCTCAAATTAATTTCCAAGCAAAGACTTCTTATAAACAGAGAGCAATCTTTTGTTGGAGAGTTTGAGGAATCGACTGAAACTTAAAATTAGATACACCCTCGGAGGAAGGACTTTGTTCTGTTTGAACTGCCTATGTTAAAAAACATTTTGCACCCTTTTTTTCTATTGTTTTTGCCATGCTGCTTGCAAATTTTATTACTTCTCCTGTTTTTTCTGTGCTTCCTGACTTATGCCTTGACGACAGATGCACATGCCTGGTTTGCACCATTTTCACTTTTGCAGCATTTGCACTTTACACACATTTCAACACTGTCACTTTAAGCAAGTTCTTTATTTATCACTGCAGTTCCTAGTCTCACCAGTCTCAGAAAGCACCACTGCACGAAAATGTTTGACTGAGAGTGAGACTTTATAGGGGAGGGGTCCACCATCGTGG
This sequence comes from Neoceratodus forsteri, assembly GCA_016271365.2. Classification (NCBI taxonomy): domain Eukaryota; kingdom Metazoa; phylum Chordata; order Ceratodontiformes; family Ceratodontidae; genus Neoceratodus; species Neoceratodus forsteri. The sequence continues at coordinate 189,308,030 of CM057452.1, forward strand.
GTTTGCATTTGTTTGTCCTTGCTTTTGGATCCATGGATTTTTATTCAATAAAGGATTTATTTGATGATATCTGACTGCATCCTGCTCGTTCCTTCTACATGCATCAGTCCTTTTGGATAGAAGTTTGAGTTGCCGACTGGCCGCTGTACGTACTTCAATAGGTGTGAAGCATGAGGCACAGCCAAGTGTCTTCAACCACCTGGGAAATGTGATATAAAATTCTCATAGGACCACACTGTAAATTGTAAGTAAGTAAAAATGCATGGCAGGGTGTATGGCAACACTAAATTGCTGCATGCCTCAGGTGGGTTATAAGGAACAGGGTGTAGCCGGGTGCCTTCAACCATCTGGGAAGTGGGGTATATAATTTGCATCACAATCACAAAATCACACAGAATCTGATGGCAGACAAGGACCATACTGGCTCATCCAGTCTGCCCTTTTCCTTCTTTCTCCCCTGCATGTCTTCTCTTTTGTTGTCTCACCCCTTCCTCCCACTACTCAACCCCATATGTCTGTCCCACACCTTCTTGAATCCCTCCATCATTTCAGCCCCCCCCACCTCCTCTGGAAGTCGTTCCATGCCTCCACCACCCTCACATTGCCTCTGTATCTTCCTCCCTGAAGTCTAAGGCGGTGCCCTCTCGTTTTCAGCCAATTTCTTCTTTTCAAGTACACACCCTTCCTTTACTTTGTTGATCCCTTTGACATACTTAAAAGTCTCAGTCATGTGCCCCCTCTCCCTTCTTGTTTCCAACATGTACAGATACAATTTATTTATTTATTTATTAACGGAAATTGGAATTACAATCCTTTGGGTCAATGACTCCTTTGCAAAGGCTCCACATCAGTATATACAGACAATTATTACAACAATGTGTTACAATTATTATAATAGGGTTTTACAGAGGGCAATATAATACAGATTAGTCAACATAATAGATGCATAGTTAAATATCTGAGGGTGGTGTAGTCCCTGAGTCTAGTAACATTCTAAGGGTGAGGCAATCCCAGAGTCAAGTAACATACATAAGCTGGCCCACCAACGCAGCAGTAGGGCTACCGCTCACAATGCCAGTGACCTGGGTTCAGGATTGGACTCTGGTGGCTGGAGGGCAGGCCAGAGGGAGGAGAACTGAGCACCCACAGGCTGCTCTCCTCATCCTCGGGGAGGGTGGGTTGCATGTCCTACCACTCTACCGCCACCTTGGTGACCACGGGTGGAGGTGCAGTGGGACAGCATGCATCAGGGTGGGAGGACATCGGCCAGGAGCTGAAGTGCTGGCACGTTGCGACGTGCTCTGCCTCTTGGCTCTCCTAGTGCACTGACATCCTGAAGAAGGACATCGAAAAGAGGAAAAACCCCACAACAGACATCTCGAGATGGGACCTGGCTGCCCGAGAGAAATCCACAACCAGACTCCAGATGGGGCCTGTGCAGCATACCCAACACACACTTATGGACTGGAGGGGACTCCCTGTCCTCCCCCACCTGGGGGGCAAACCGATGCCAGATGGGGGCAGTGCTGCCAGGACTCGAGAAGGCATTACCTGGGGAGGATCTATGGGAGCATGCACTGCCTAGGGGTCCCTGAGCACAGGGTCCTGAGCAGTGAGTAAGAGTGCATAAACAGAAAAAAAAAAAAAAAGTAACATACAGTACATGAAACATTTAGTGAAATAATCTTAGGTCTTGTATCCATAGTACAACCTGGTTCCTGGTTCAGCACACTGAAGGAAGGAAGGACAAAGGCTTATTCTTTACATCTCTGTTCATATGTCTTCCCTTGCATACCCTGCACCATCCTGGTAGCCCTTCTCTGAACGCTCTCCATCCCGTCTATGTCTTTTCATAGATGTGGCCTCTAGAATTGGACTCTGTACTCCAGGTGTGGTCTTACTATGGCTTTGAAGAGGGGTATCAGTACCTCCCCTCTTTTGCTGGTGATGCCCCTGCCAATGCATGCCAACATCCCATTGGCCTTCCCCACTGTCCTGCTACATTGGTTTCCCACCTTAAGGTTGCAAGATACTATAATCCCCAGATCCCTCTCCTGCTCTGTATCCTTGATGTCCTCCCCCACCCAAGGGTGTATCCTGCCTTTGGGTTCCTGTGCCCCACGTGCATCACAGTACACTTTTTGGCATTGAATCTCAGTTGACAAATCTGAGCCAATTCCTCCAGAGTCTTCAGGTCCTCCCTCATGTCCTCCACCCCTCCTGCTGTGTCCACCCTATTGCAGATTTTTGTATCATCAGCAAACAGGCACGCCCTTACCCTCAGCCGCTCCATTATATTGCCGATGTAGATATCTTGGAGGTAGAAGACTTGGTTTGCTGGCCAAGGCACCTAGCTGCACCTGAGCTCTTTCCTTCTAAGACTGCTTGAAAGGTAGAGTAGAGAAACTTACCAGAGCAAGGGAAAAGGATTAAGACTTATTTTGGCTAAGCAGATTTACTGTGCGGTGGTGTTTTTATTTTTTACTCACAGGGATTGCTACTGTTTGTTGCTAACATTTCATTGTTTTATTTTCTCTGTAGCAAAGTGTTTCTTACAGCGTATATCTTCTCTGAAATTATTGCAGGTGGTGCTTTACAGGTTTTACAGTTTTATCTAACATTAGGATAAGCTTTCAGGGTTACTGCATTTGTTGTTGACTGATTGTTTCGGCTCTTACCACCTTGTTCTTTCATCCGTGGTTCATCGTTTTCGGCAGGGGAAGGGCCCAGCCACCCACCCCCATCCCCAACCACCCCACACTACACTCCTTTTATAGGGTACCACAGTTGTGACATTTTCTGTGGCAGAGGGTATCACAAGTCGTAAGAGGGAGGTAATAATCCCTCTTTACAAGACACTGGTTAGGCCCCATCTGGAGTACGGCGTGCAGTATTGGAGGCCACACCTTCACAAGGACATTAACCGAATTGAGGCAGTCCAGAGAAGAGCAACCAAAATGGTGCAGGGACTGCATCAGAAGACATATGAGGACAGATTAACAGAGCTCAATATGTATACCGTTGAGCAAAGGAGGGAGAGAAGTGATATGATCGAGGCATTCAAACACCTTAAGGGCATTAACAAGGTGAAAGAGTCTAACATGTTTAAATATAAGAAAAATAGCAGGACAAGAGGACACAGCATGAGATTAGAGGGGGGCCGATTAAGGGGGAATGTGAGGAAATTCTTTTTCACAGAAAGGGTGGTGGATGCATGGAATGGCTTACCACAAGAAGTGGTGGCTATGAATACAGTGCAGGGCTTCAAACAGGCATGGGATAGGCATAAGGGAGCAATACAAATGACTATGAATGGATAGGCCACTGACAGAGCAAAGGCCGATGGCACATTTATAAGGTAGAAAAGGAAATGGGCAGACTGGATGGGCCTTGCGGTCCTTATCTGCTGTCAACTTCTATGTTTCTATTAAAAAGGAGGTGTCTCAGCACTGACCCCTGGGGCACCCTGCTTGTCACCCCTGCCATCCTGGAGTACACCCCATTTACCACCACTCTCTGGCTGCTTCTCTCCAGCCAGTTTTCCACCCATGTGGTTATTTTCCCACCTAGCCCTATACTTTCCAGCTTGCTCACCAACCTCCTGTGGGGAACAGTGTTGAAGGCCTTGATGAAGTCCAGATAGGCTACGTCCACTGACCCCCCCCCGGTCAACCACCTGCATCACCCAGTCAAAAAACTCAATTAAGTTCTTCTGACATGACTTCCCTTTTGTGAAGCCATGCCATCTGTCATCCTGCAAACCACTGTCCTCCAGGTAGTCCATAACCCTTTCTTTTATGAGTGCCTCAATGACCTTCCCCACCACTGAGGTGAGGCTGACCGGGTGGTAGTTCTCCGTTGCCTCCCTACTACCCCCTTTGTGCAACGACACCACGTGCACCCTCTTCGAGTCCTCTGGCACCCTCCCCACATCCAGAAACAAGTTGAATAGCCTCGTAAGTGGTGTGGCCAACTCCTTCCCCGGCTCTCAGATCACCCTCGGGTGCAGCCTGTCCTGCCCCATTGCCTTATCCACCTTCAACCTACCTAGTTCCTCCCTAACTCTTTCTACACTAAAAGGGCTCAGATCCACCCATCTGTCCTCTCTCCCCCTTCTCCTGAGCTCAGCCCCCCACCCTCCTCCTCCTCCTTCGTAAATACAGTGCAAAAGTATTTGTTCAGCTCTTCTGCTTTTTCACAGTCCCCTTCCAGCTTCACTCTTTCCTCCCCCCTCAGCCTTACAGTCCCCTGCCCTGCCTTTCTCTTTTCTCCCACATATCTAAAAATGTTTTATCCCCCTTTTTCCTGTTGCTATTCTTTCCTCCATTTCTACCTTCACCCTTCTTATCCTCTGCCCTTTTAGCCTTCTCTTTCTTATAATCCTCCCTGTCTTCCTCTCTCTATGTCATCTTGTATTGTCTGAATGCCCTCCTGCTCCTGTTCCTGACCACTGTTGCTACCTCCCTTGTAAGCCAAAGTGGTCTCCTCCTCCTCTTTCTGCTCTTACTTACCTTTTTTATACACAAGTGCATTGCTTTCAGCACCCACCCTTAATAATTTCCCATAACCCCTCCACTTCCCCTATATTCTCCATTCCCACCATTTATTCCCTCGCTATCCTTCTCATCCTGTGGAAGTCCGTGCCTCTGAAGTTCATAACTGTTGTGCTGGTTAGATTTACCTCCCTCCCTGTCCTTACCCTGAACCTTACTGACCTGTGGTCACTGGTGCCCAGTACATCCCCCACCTCCACCTCCTGCACACTCTCTCCATTTGTCAGGACCACATCCAGTAGGTTGTTTACCCTTGTTGGATCCATGACCAGCTGCTGCAAGAGCAGTCCCTACAGAGCCTCTAGCATATCTTTGATTCTAGCTAATTCTGTACTGCATCTGGGCTGGCCCAGTTCATGTCTGGGAGGTTTAGGTCTCCACCAGGAGTAATTCCCGTTTGAGAGTCATCCTCATGACCACCTGTATCAGCTGTCTATCCACTTCCTCCACCTGTGTAGGCGGTCTGTATACCACCCCTGTCTCATGGTTTCCCCTGTCCTTTTGTCCAGTGTTACCCACAGGAGCTTTGTCTCTCCTTCTTCCTCCTGCCCCTCCAATATGCTTATGTCATCCCTAATACATAGAGCAACTCTCCTTCCATTCCTACCACCCTGTCCCTGTAAATCACGTGTATCCAGGTATAGTTTTCTCTCATTTGTGATGTTATGCCCACCAAGGCTCGCTTATTGCTACTATGTCCAGTCCTTCATCCCCCATGATGGCCTCCAGGTCCACCATTATTTCCTAAGCTCCTGGCATTGGCTGTTAATCCCTTCCACCAAATTTCCTACCCTTCCCCCCTACCCTTGGGTATGTTGATGCCTAACCTTCCATTGCTTTCCTGGGGGGGAGGCTAAACACTCCCCCATCTCTCCTGTCTTTTGGTGTGGCTTATATCCACCCCCCAAATTTAGTTTAAATGATGTGTCCTCCCTATGAACTCTCCTAATTTGATTTTAAGTACAGCCTTTCCCTCCCCATTCAGGTGCAGTCTGTCTGGGGCATAGAGGCTCTGGTCCTCCCATGTTGACCCCAGTCCCCACAAACCCATACCCCATCTGCCTGCACCATCCCGCTTACCATTGGTTAAACTCCCTGATCCTCTGTTTCCTTTTATTACTCACTTTAGGCACTGGCAACACCTCCAAAAAAGCAATAGATTAGAAGCACGGACTGCTACAAAACCTAGCAAGCTCCCTGAAGCTCGCCTGCACTTTCAGCAGGCTATTCCCATCCAAATCATTTGTTCCTAGGTGGAACACCAGGTATGATTTCTTGTCCTGTTGTTTACTCCATGATGGAATATTATATGATGTATTACCTTTAGTGCTGTCTTACCCGCCATGCACTCCACCCAAACTGCACCACCCCTGTCCTCCCATCTAATTCCTTTTATAATCAAGTCCTTAATGAGTAGGACCCTGCCCCCCTTTCTTTCTGCTTATTATTTATTTCCTTTACCTTTCTTCTAGCTCCTGGCATCCCTTTTACCTCTCTTTTCTTGTCACCTCCTTTTACTACCTCCTCACCCTGAGCGCTGGCCCCCATCTGAGTTATTTCCCCCATCTGAGTTATTCCCCTGTAATGTAACAAGATTACATTATAAATTTTAAGTGATCAGTACCACACAGCAAGGTGTGCAGCAAGGCTAAATTGCTGCATGCCCCAGGTGGGTTGTGAGGCAGGAGGCGCAGTCGAGTGCCTTCAACCGCCTTGGAAGTGCAGTATAAAATTCCCATAGGATCACATACACAACAGGGTGTGTGGTAATACTAAATTACCGTATGCCCCAGGTTGGTTCTGAGGTAGGTTCTGAGGCATGAGGCGCAGCTAACTACCATCAACCACCTGAAAAATTCAGATGCCTTCACTCAGGTGCTGAAGGCACCTATGCTGCCATGGAAGTGCATGTTAAGGATGTGGGAGAGTCAGCAGGTGGCTACTCTGAGGAGCACCATTCACCTAGCTTCTTCACCTGAAAACAGGGGTAACATTCCAACCTAAATGGCATGCAGCTGAATGACACAAAATGAAATAAAAATAAAGGGAAATGGCAGGAGAGTGAGATGTAGCTCTGGGTAGTATGAAGAAGGCACTTTTCATGTGCACTGACAAATTGCAAGGAAGAAAAGGAAGTGTCAGTGGGTGGCTGCATGAGAAATGCAACGTGCCCATGATCACTTTGCCTGATAATATAAAGTTGGAATACGAGAATCTGTAGCTCGCAGTCACGGTGAGGCAGCATTGATAGAGCAGGGAAAAATAGAAATGGAAACATTTAGAATACAACACTTTTACACCCCCCCCATTCAAAAGGCAGGAGTAGGAGCTATTTGACATGCAAATTGCAGTTTGGTTACTTGGAAGAGAGGGATCCTCAGATTGTTTCTGACACCCAGTCCCCTGTACAGGTCATTGCCACTGGATGGAATCAGTAAGCAGTTTCTGATGCACCAGTTGCCCCCCACCAAGCCCCATCTAATCTGTCCTAGCCTGTCTAGTTACGGGACTATGCCCCTATTACAGCATTAGCCATTTCCCCAGAGTTCCATGATCATGTCCCAACCCTGTTTACAGGTTGTCTCAGTCTGACTGATATTTCCATGTGGCCCCCTGCTGAGACACATAATAGCCCCGCCTCGTCTCGGTGATTCCTATTTCTTAAGAGTAATGTAGCTAAGGCACTTGCTCGTGTGCATATACTCTCCAGTCTCTTCCTAGTTTGTCATACATGGGTGTCAGAAACAATCTGAGGATCTCTCTCTGCCAATTAACCAAACTGCAATTTGTTTACAAATAGCTCCCACCCCCATCCTTCTAAATGGAAGGAGGGGAGTGCAAAACTGTTGAACACTTAATGTTTCTATTTCTATTTTCCCTGCTCTGTCAGTGCTGCCTTGCCATGACAGTGTGAGTCACAGATTCTTGTATTCCCACTTTACATTCGCAGGCAATGCGATCTAGAGCACACTGCATTTCTCATGCAGCCACCCACTGACACTTCCTTTTCTTTCTTGCATATACTGTGGTCAATGCATATGAAAACTGCCTTATTCATACTACCCAGCGCTTCATCTCGCTCTGCTGCCATTTCCCTTTTTTTGGTTTCATTTTGTGTCATTCAGCTGTGTGCCATTTAAGTTGGAATGTTACCTCTGTTTTCAGGTGAAGAAGCTAGGGGTCTGGTGCTTCTCAGAGCAGCCACCTGCTGACTCTCCTACATTCTTAGCATGCGCTTCATGGCAACATAGGTGCTTTTGGCACCTGGATGAAGACATCCACACTTCCTAGGTGGTTGATGGCACTCAGTTGCACCTCATGCCTCACAACCCACCTCATAGCCCATCTGTGGCTTGTGGTAATTTAGCATTTCTGCACACCCTGTATGTGTTATTGTTTATTTACAATGTGATCCTATGGGAATTTTATATCACACTTCTCAGGGGTTGAAGACACTCAGCTGTGTCTCACACCTCACAACCCACCTGGGGCATGCAGCAGTTTAGCATTGCTGCACACCCTGCCATGTGTTATTGCTTACTTACAATTTACAGTGTGATCCTATGGGAATCGTATACTGTACTTCCCAGGTGGTTGAAGGCACTCGGCTGTGCCTCGTGTCTCACAACCCACCTGGGTGTGTGGTAATTTAGCATTGCCACACACCCTGTCATGTGTTATTCCTTACTTACAATTTACAGTGTGATTCTATGGGAATTGTTAACCGCAATTCCCAGGTGGTGTGCAAGTGTGCATACAGTATATGCATGTGTATCCATGGCTTCAGAAGCGCTGATCTACAGTTGGCAGCTTCTGTTGCCAATATCTAACTAATCTTAACTTAAGAAAAAAGAAGTTTATATACTTTTTAACAGAAGAAGGATTTTAAGTATCTGGCAGCATGTCCTTTACTACCATTAACACCGTTCAGTTGCACTACACTACAACAACGAAACTCTCTCTCTCTCTCTCTCTCTCTGTAGTCCACAGCTTCTTTTACAGCGGTTTGAATAATCCTAAATTTAAAAAGGCAGTTTACATACTTTTTTTAATACAAGATGCCTTAATTTAACCCTCTGCTAGCACGTCTTTTACTGTGATTCACACCACACAGTCATGCAAAGCATCTAGTACCTCATGGCTTTTATATCAGTGGCGAACATCCGGCACTGACAAATGCTTGTTCTGTCTGTTCCTGTGTCTGAGAATTAACACAAACTCTGTACAGTAGCCCACTACATTTTTTAAACATTGGTTCACCCTGTTTTTGTTTCACCACCAGCTGTTTAAAATAATCTTGAAGAGATGCATCATTAGTTTGCTCTGAAACAAAATCACAATCAGTTATCAATTTAGTTTCAGCCTATGTCCATCAGTCTTTTGTTGCCACCGTTTCTTCCGCCATTTTCTTTTTGCTCCTGGACTTCTGGTTCTTGGAACTGTGTTCAGACAAGACCAAATCAAAATCACTGAATGTAACAGAATCCCCATCATCTCTGATTTTCTTTGCCTGTGCTCTTGTCATCATAGCTGCTGAAACTGCAGGTTTTGCTCCCTCTGTGATTAGCTCAGCAGATCCTGGAAAGTAATTTCCAATAATCACAGATACAGATAACTTAGGTACTACCCCCACATTCATTTGGTGCAACACCACATTAATATTCAGAGTCACTTGACTGGTGGGGTAGCATCAAGTGTCCCCATGGATGCAGATGACACCAGCACCTGATTCTTTTGCAGTGTTTTCCCAGCACTTCAACATGCACTACGGTCGGTCTGCTTCCCAAATCTGTAAGTCCCTTCACAGTCTTATCTCCCACCTGGACGTCTGTTAAATACTTGGCCGAATTTGCTAAGGCCAAATCTGCTCCAGTGTTACCCTTCATATTGTTAAGGCAGTTTTTTGTGTTATGGCCTGGCTTGTTACAGTTAAAGCAAGTAAAGTCTTTGGCTGCAGATTTGTTACCCCCGCCAGAGTTCTTATCTGACCAGGAACTGAACTGGGAGAATGAAAGTCTTACCAGTCTTTGGCTGTTACTTCACTGCTGCATGGTCTGTCTGGCTGTCTGATAGTCCTAAGCCAATGAAATGGCCTTTTTCCCACTCTCTGGTCAGTGTTCTTTTAAGCAAAACTGAACATCTATAGGCAAGCTGTTGATGAATTGCTCCATTGCAAATATGTTGATGATCTGTGGGACCGTTTTGCCCTCTGGTTGGAGCTATTTAATAGGGAATTCTCTAAGTTGGATGAAGGCTTCTCGTGGATGGTCGAATGAGTGGTACTTCAGGGACCAGAGTCTTTGCCTGTAGGTCTCTCCTGAGATGTGATATCTTTTCAGGATTTCTCTTTTCACAAGGTCTTGGTTTTCTGACTGTGCAGTGTCCATACTGCTGTAGGCAAGTTGGGCTTTGCCTGTCAGGTAAGGTACCATCCTGATTGCCATTGCTGCTTTGGCCATTGGCAGGCTGCGGTAACCCTATCAAAAGTTGTCAGGCATGCTTCGATTATCATGTGATGTACACAACTTTGTAAGTTTAATGTCTTTTAAGTTGTTTGCGTTTTGATGCTCTGCAGGACCTGTGCCAAATCCTCCAGCTTTAATAGCTTGCAAGGCATCCGGCCATCGCTGCATCACTTCTCTCTTCTCTCTTCTCTCTTCTCTTCTCTTCTCTTCTCTTCTCTTCTCTTCTCTTCTCTTCTCTTCTCTTCTCTTCTCCTCCTGTCTCTGCATCTCTTCTGCTCTCTGCTGTGCCTGTCACTGGATCGCTTCTTTTCTCTGCTTCTCTGTCTCTCTTTGTTGTGTAGCCCACCATTTGAAGAAGGCAGACAGGCTTTCAGGTTCTGTCCCTGCCTTTTCTTCTTGCATCACTGATTCTGGTTGTACAATCTCAGTTTGGACTTTTGTCTCTGCTAGTTAGACTGCTATTCTTCTGGTAATCATTACTGGGCATGCTGTTGCAGGGTCCATATCTTTCTTCCATTCTTCCCTGATACCAGGTATAGTACCTATGCACAAAATTCCTGGCTTAGAGTATGCACAGCATAAATTCCACTTAATCTGATACCATCTGTAGTTGAGTCATAGGTCAGGAAGCATAGGAAAACCAAGAGCAGTTATAAAGTTCACAGGTAGCATTTTATTATTCTCAATAACAATAGAATAAAAAAATTGTACAGAATGTTTTTTAAACAGAGGCAGTTCAAACAAAACAAAGTCTGTCCTCTGAGGGCATCTCTAATTCTAAATTTCTCTCTCTCTCTCTCTCCCCCCCTCTGCAACAAGCACTGCTACTCTTTTTATAAGAAGTCTATGTCTGGCAATTATCTTCTGTATTCTGCTCTTGTTAAGAGGCATCCCGTTTCTCACAAAATGTATCAGAGTTCTTGTCAGTTTCTTTCATTGCAGCTACAACAAAATAGAACAGTGCGTCCCAGAACTAATCTTCTGTTGACAACTCTGCAAAAGAATTTGTGCTGCATCTCAAGGTTAGCCCCCTGAGTTCCAAATAGCTTTTTGCAATCATTTCACATTCTAACTATATACATTTTCAAACAAAGGGATCCCAAATTCAAACAAAGATTCACATATACTTTAAGAGCCACAGATAATTGAGGGGGAAGAAAAGATAGAAATAGCAAGAAAAAGCAAGTGAAAGCAGGGAGATAGTGGGAGGGAAGAATCGCTAGACCGTCTGAGTGATCAGTTCCTAGATTTCACAAGAAAATTTGATTGAGCAATCAGACAGACAAGAGACAGAAGAGTAGAGGATAGAACAGATCCTTGCTTTTAATTAATTCTGCATAACAAATGGGACAGGGTCCTATTCAACCCCTTCACACTGATGTTATGTCAAGATAAGGATCAGGAGTTGATAGTTCCGAAGGTTGAACAAAAAAAATTGTGGGTTTAAACTTTACTGTTTGCTGCACTGGCTGTTATGGAAAAGGGATACTGCATATTTACAGAACTGTAAAGGTTATAAGGTAATGTTAGAAAAGAATTAAAAGAAAGTTTTAGAAACCTGATTTTTAAAACAGGTTCCCTCTTAAAGAGGGGGTAATGTGGCAGGGTTGAATAAGGCCATCCTATTTATTATACAGAAAGTGTTAAACACAAGGATCTGTTCTATCTTCTCATTTTCTGTCTCTTGTCTGTCTGATTGCAGGATCAAATTTTCTTGTGAGACCTAAGAACTGATCATTCTGACGGTCTTGCAGTTCTATGCCTCCTGCTATCTCTCTGTCTTCACTTGTTGTGTCTTTTTTCCCCCTTGCATATCTGCAGTTATAAAATTATATGTGAATCTTTTTATGAAACTATGATCCTTTTGTTTGAAAATGTATATAATTATACAGTAACCCCTCGCTATAACGAATGGCTTGGGGTCCATACCGAACGTTCGTTATACCAAGTTGTTCATTACATCAAGGGACGCCGGTTCCAACTTCAAGTGCACTATATATAAGTGCGATCATTCCCATCGGTTGTAGCATGTTCCACTAGTGTCTGGGTGGGGTGCAATGATTATTACTTGTGTTCTTTTGTTTGTTTGTTCCTTTAGTTTTGATTTCTTTTTTTGTAGGTTGATGTTTATTGATGGGCGTTGGGGTGGGTAATGACAGTCGGGGGTGCTTGTGACTGTTAAAACTGGTGCAACTTTATTTCACCTTTTAAACATAAAATGTGTGTCTGCATTCTGTGCTTAACTTGTTTTAACTTTGCTTTTACAGTATAGTACTGTACTGTCTTTACTGACTTTGCTTTTTAAAAAACTCGTCACTTTTGTTTGCCGCTTTTCTTTGGCTTTTGCAGTAACATATTTTGCAAACAATACCAACTGCCAAAGGTGCAACACTTGTACTGGTTCCACCTCTTGTGCTTCCAGCCATGCCAATTCAACCTCCAACCCATGGATGGCATCCTTTGTTCCTGACAGCTCATCTTCGCCTTCAGCTAATTCTTCTACCTCAGAGTCAGAGTCATCCTGTGAGCATTCTGTGACAGCACCTATGATTTGACTGGCTGTTAGGTGCTCACTCGTCTGAATACAGTCATTGTGGGTCAGCCAGTCTTCAATTAGCTCCTCTGCCTTTTCGTCCTGTGCTGCAGGAAGATTCAGGGTGGCTGCCAGGGATATGATTTCTGGTGTAGCGTCCCTATCCTCCTCCTCAGGTGCGTCAGGTTGCTTGATGAATGCTGCATTGAGGGCTGCAATCCAGCAGTGTGCAATCATGCTTTGGGACACACCATCCCAAGCCTCACTTGTCAGGTGCACAACATCATGAAGCATAAGCTTCTTTAAAAAATCAGTGACACTGTTCCCAGTGTCAGTACCAAAAAGATCTCCGAGAAGCCGTTTTCGATAAAACTTCTTAAAAGTTGCTATGATGCCACCGTCAAGAGGTTGCAGTCACGAGGTTGTGTTTTTTTGGTAAAAACATTGCCCATATCTTTCCATCATGGGATTGAATATCTGTCTCATCTGGGTGATCTGGACATTGGTCCATTAGCAGCAGGCCCTTTGGCAGGAGCTTTTGCCATCTAAGATGTGCTCTCGCTTCAGGAACAAATGTCTGTTGGAACCAATGCCTAAAAAGGTCATCCAAGCATTCCTACTGTTCCCATACTGTACAGGTAGAGAATCCATGTTACAATGATGAAAACAGCGAGGACAAACAACCTTCCTAATAAGCAGCGGCTTCACTCTATGGGTCTCGGTTACATTACATGCCAAGAGGAGTGTCACACGATTTTTATTGATCTTGATCACCTTTGTGGCATTCGTCTCAGTTTTGTTGGTAAGTGTAGCATCCGGGAGGCACATCCAGAACAGACATGTTTTGTTGCAGTTGTAGATCTGTTCTGGGAGGTAGATGGCATCCTCAATGACTTTTTTTAGTTTTGTCAAAAACTCAACTGTAGCTATGTCGTCACAGCTACGATGCTCACCGATGATAAAAACTCATCGGATCCCATGCCTCTTCTGAAATCTCCACAGCCATCCTGTGGAGGCTGTGAATTTGGAACCCACACCATGTATGGTCAGTGCAAAATGTTGCACCTTTTCACAGATGATGGCACCGGACACAGGAGTGCCCTAGACCGCTGTTGCTGAAACCAAATTTGGGTTGCTTTATCAACTTCACCCTCATCTGCACAGTGCAGTTTTTTCCTTTTGAGTGCTTCACTCTCAGACCACTTGAGCACAAATCTTAGGGCTCCCTCTTGTTTGCGCCATGTGCAAATTGTACTCTTGGAATAGCCTGTCTCCTGGCTTATTTCAGAAAGGCTCTCCCCCCTTGAGGCAATCAAGGATCTGCAGCTTGTGTTCAACAGCATACCCGGAGCGTTTCATGTTTGGTGTTTTTTTCTGCACTCTAACAATGCACTAAAAGAGCGCCCTTTCATGACAGATTTACCTGACTGACAGCTCAGTCAGCAAACACCACCCACCCTCAGTTGACAGGATACTGTACTGCTGCCAAAGCTGTGCCATTCTATGACAGCCAGCCAGAGATGGACTGAAATTTCAAGGAGTGGCAAAGACTGTTTGAGAAAATTGACAGAGTAGCATGGGAGCCACAACGAACATTTATTATAACTGATATTCGGTATAATGAGGTTCGTTATAATGAGGAGTTACTGTATTGTTGAAATGATTGCAGAAAGCTCCAGGGGTTAACATAGAGATGCTAGACTCATTTGGAGAGTTGTCAACAGGAGATTAATTCTGGGACACCATTTTCTATTTTATTGCACCTGCAAGGGAATTGATAAGGCTCTGATACATTTTGTGAGAAACAGGATGCTTCTTAATGAGCTCAAATCAATTGCCAAGCAAAGACTTCTTATAAAAAGAGAGCAATCTTTTGTTGGAGAGTTAGAGGGTTAGACTGAAACTTAGAATTAGAGATACCCTCAGAGGAAGAACTGCCTATGTTAAAAACCATTCTGCACAATTTTTTTTCTATGCTTCTATTGTTATTGAAAAGAATAAAATACTGCTTGTGAGTATTGTAACTGCTCCTGGTTTTCCTGTGCTTCCTGACCTATGTCTTGATGATGCCTACCTGCTTTATGAACTTCCAGAATGAAGGAGAGTGCACTTTCCATTCTCTGGATGTTAAGAGAGTCCTTAGGTTTTACCTGGATTGATACAGGGACTTCAGACAGTCCAAAAAGCTCTTTGTCTCTTTGATCCTAATCAAAAGGGACAGCCTGTAACAATCAAGTGCCTTTCTGTTTGGATTGTGAATTGCCTGTACCGTGGCTCAGGTTAAACTGGAGGGTCAGGTACACGCCCACACCACTAGAGTGGTTGCCACGACCCTGGTAGAGATTCGCTATGTACCACTTCGAGATCGTGGCAGAGGTGCATCATGGAGCACAGTGCAAACTTTTACTAAACACTATGCCCTGGATGTCTGTGCCAGGCAGCATGCCACCTTTGGCAGGACAACCCTGAAATAGATTACTATGTCAGATTGTATCGATGTGCACTTTACTTATTTGCTTCTGCAATCACTCTGTGCTTATCCTTGTACAAAACTCTATAGTAGTATAGCACTTGAACGTGTTCCATGGTTCTGTTTGTACTTGAAACTTCTATTGTAACTATCTCGGCTGTATTTGTGCCATCTTCATGGCCTGGGTCATGCCTGAAAACAGTCCCTTGGATCAGTACTCATACCTGGTAAACAAACAATTACATAAATAAATCCTGGGTGAGTCCTCAGCTCATACCACCCTAGTCCAGGGTATTTTGTCAGAGCTTGGCACTCTAACCCACTAATGGGAATCCACGGTGAATATTGATTCCTGGAGGATATGAAAATGACTTACTCACCGTAATTCTTAATCTTCTAGAATATCTACATCACTGAGTCACATGCCCACCCACCATTGTGTTGGTCTTCACCCCTTCATGTTTGGTTTGGGCTGTGAAGACATGGTGATACTCATTTGGTGGCCCTTCTCACTAGGGCCACTAAGGCTATCTTATGCCCTTAGGGTAAGAGCACAGGTTCTTGTTAGGTTATGCTGCTCCTCCTCCTTGGTAGAAAAGGTACTGAGGTGCTTCAGGGCCTAGAAAAGGATTTTGGTGCCATCTGTTCTTGGCTTACTTTAAATGCTATGATTTTGAACTCAGCTAAAACAAAAGTTATATTATTTGGTACGCAATTTATGTTGGTGGACACCCCGGAACCGAGAATATCTGTTTTTCAGTGTTTTCTGCTTGAACAAGTGTCTCAATTTAAGTATTTGGGCACACAATTGGATCCCAGTTTGACCTTTTCACCTCAGATTCAGTCAGTGGTTAAGAAAGTAAATCAAAGAATAGGGGTGTTATACAAATTCAAGTCATTCTTCTCATGAGCAACTAGATTAGCAATTGCTATTGGTTCTCTTCTTCCATATTTTGATTACCATTTTTATTTATATTTTAACATAGGTACAAAAGAAATGCAAGCACTAACTGTGGACTATAATACTATTTGTAGATTTATTTTAGGAGCCCCCAATAGGACACTTTATTCTCGGTTGGGGTGGTTTTCCCCTAGTTGCAGAATGGAATATTTTGTTGGCTGTCTGATGTATAAATGTTTTTACTTTGGCTCCCTTTTTCCTCTTTCTGATCTTGTTGTAATGAGAGAATTGCTTCCCTGCCTGAGGTCGGCTGACAGCCCCCTATATTTTGTCCCCAGGTCTCGGCTTAGAATAAGTTCTAGAGCTTTTTCAATAGCAGCACCCTTGTATTGGAATTCACTTCCACTTGACGTTAGGATTGCTCCCTCTGTTTTAACTTTTAAACAAAGGTTAAAAAGTTATTTATTACATAAATCTGCTTGTAACTGTAATTTGCAATTTGTATTCTTTGTTATTGTATTGTTGTTGATTGTATTTGTGTATTCTTGTATTTTTTTTTGTCCAGGCTAGGCCTGAAAAGGGAGCTTTGGTCCAGTGTCTTTACCCGGTTACCAAAGAATAAATGAAAATGAAATGAAAAATTGTGCGCCACATTAGCGAAAACACATTTCAGGCTGGATGTGAAAAATGATAGCTGTACTGTTCATAAGGAGGTGTGGAAAAAAAGCAATGCTGAAAATCTGGAGTGAAAATATTAAAAATTCTCAAAGTTACGAGCATGCATGGGAACTGTTCAGGAATTTTTTCACCAAATTTGCACCATAGGCTTTTTGGGAGCTCACCTCATGAACAGTGACAATGTTGTTTCGCTAATCAGTCCCAGAAGGTGATTCCATGCAGTGACCGCAAAATTACCTTTCAGGACCAAATAATGACATGACAGTGACTGAGTTCATGAGGTGAGGTCCCAAGAACCCCATGTTGAAAATTTGGTGCTAAAAGTCACAAAAATGGGAGAGATATCCACTTAAGTTGAAAACCCCCCATTTATGCCATTAAACAGCTTACCAGCATTTTTTCAGTTTGTGGTTGGCTTTGAAGAGTGCAGGCGTGTTCCGCTCCACCGAAGATCATCGTTCCAGGCTCCAGAGGTAAGTATGGGGTGGGGGTGGGGAGATGGATGCACATAGGGTGAGTGCAGGTTGGGGAGGGGGCACCGCAGACAACGAGGGACCATTTTCTTGTTTACAGGTTTAAAAACAACAAAAAAAAATGTTGCAGGAAGGTTTTCTTGTTTTACATGTACATTTGACATGCTGGGGTGGGCTCTCAGCGTGCCACCTGTATTTTTGGGGAGGGGAGACTGGAGCTGATGGGGATTGGGCACCCCATCAGCAAAGCAAAAGGGTCTGTGTTTGGGCAGGCATGATGCCGAGGGGGATTGGGCACCCTCTTGGCAGACAAATTATGGGGGCATTATGCTAATGGGGATTGGGCTCCCCTGACGGCAAATGAACTGGGGAGGGGGCATGCCGACAGGGGGATAGGGCACCTCCCCACGTTGGCTTTCGTGGGACTGTGAGAGGCGGATGGTGACAGCTGCTGCCATGTTTATTGAAATGTAACACCAGGCAAGGCATGCCCTGCAATGAGGGGGTGCTCCCTCATTGCAGCTGCAAAATTATTTCAAGTTGGTGGCATGCTTCTGAGCTGCTGTCACAGACAGCATGCTAATTTGTTGGTGCCACAGAGACAAGCCCCCAAAAGCAGTGGCGACATTGGCTACAACACGACCACTCCTCCACAACCTGCTTCTCCAGCAAGCTGTCACAACATGTTTCTTGCACATGAATGCAAGCAAACATAAAAATGATTACATTATGACAATAATCAAGTGCAGTATAACAGCTCAAACAAGATTACAATATGGGCAGTATATGCCTTAAACCAGTAGTACAGGACCATTGAGAGGCAAGTAGGCTTGGGAGGTTGAGGCAAGGAGGCCAGAGAGGTTGAGGGACAGCAGCAAAGTGCAACAGAAGTGTGTCTGCTTGCTTCAAGAGTTAAGTTCTCCTATTTTCAAGACACACTTACTCCTGGAAGGCACCTTTCGGCTGTAGAACTTCTGGCCACACTCACAATTGGCCATAAAGCTGACAGTCCATCTGCTTTAAGTTAGCAGCTCCAGTGGAGGCTAATAAGCAGATCAAACCATTTGATGTAGCACATTAGATATGTAGAGTGAGTGTCTAAGCACAGATTGTGTGGGACACACTTGGACAGCTCCCAAAGCTTCTGTTCCCAACCGCAGAGCCTGGGGTGCTAACGCAAACCAGACTGCACCAAGGCCTTAAAGATATTAACAAGTGTCAAAATTCTTTTAACCACCGCTGGCAACCAAATAAGTTCCCCACTTGCTGGGTTTACAGAACAACTGTTTTGTCTTGGTCTTGGGAAAACAAATGTTTAATGTTTGAGGTACAAATGTCAAGTGGAATCGTTCCCAAATGAACTGACTTGCTGCTGTCAAAGGCCTTGGTGAAGGATGCCTCTCCATTCATATATGCTGTGAGGCACACTGCAGTACATGTTGCATGGATCACAGTAGGATGGTGGCAGACAAGGCTGTACACTTTGAGAGTGCAACAGTAGTCAGTCACACTCCATGATCCTCTCAGTTCAGCCAGTGACATGAGAGTAACACATAACATGTTTTAGCATTTTATGCATAACACCTCAGAGTGTGAAGTGTACTATAATAACAGCACTTCCAGAGTTTTTGTAAGGCTGACAGCTGCACCTTGTGCCTTACCCCCCACCTGAAGCATGTAGGACCAGATTTAGATCTAATCGAGCTCCAAACAGAAGCACTTTTGATGCCCCCTTCACCCGCCACTGCCCCCTTCCCTTCCTTCTGCCCTCACCCATATCCAAATTCTCTAATTACAGGGGTGACAACAATTGTATTTTTATGTTATTTTTTTATACATTTTAAGCTGATCTCTGCTTACACATTCTACTTTAGTGCCCCCCTTCTGTGCTGGCACCCCAAGTGGCCACTTGGCTTGCTTATGCCTAACACCACCCCTGAGAGCATCTGACTATTATTCAATCACAGTACGCCCAATGTGTTGGTTAATTCTCATTTCCCCATTGATAACAAGACCCCAGAAGCAAAGGGACCGCAGATGGGGACACAACAATGCTAGTAGAGGGTCTACAAAATCTGGAAAAACAGACAGAAAAGTCAATAAAAAAAACTAGAAGATTAAGATGAGTAGTCAAAATAATGAGATTGAGGAAACACAGGGCACAGAGGAGAAAAAAACTGTAGAACATGGAAACTGCTCTGTGCAGGAAAAAAATTCCATTTCAAGATATAAAATCTAAGGCAGTGGAATGTAAGTGACTGACATGGAAGGCTTCAGGGCCCAATTTCAGAAAAATGATTCCAGACTTGAAGACAGAGCCAGAGTCACAATGATTAGAACTGTGATGCAACATGTGACTCAGTCACCATGTTGAAACAAGTTGCTTACAAGCACCCATGTTATACTGGTTATAGGATGTGCTTTGTGGCGTGTTATGAAATGGGTAGAAAGAATGCTGGCTCCGGACTGGCCAAGAGGTACTCAGCCATGCCATTATCCCAGCACAAAAACAGGGCTGAAAGTAGTTCAACAAAAATATGTTAAAAAATCATCTAATTTACTAAAAAGGACGCATTTCATAATCACAAGAAGGCACTCCAGGAGGTGTGTTATGGTGAGCTTATGGCCCTTCTCAGGTGGTGGAAACAGTCGGCTTCACTTTGTGCTTCAACCCACCCGAGGCGGGCCATTATCCCACCACCCTATCATGCCTTATTGCTTAATTAAGACCCTTGCTGTACTGGGTGCAGGTGTGAACCACTGTCAATAAAGAGTAACTGACACCTCTGGGAAAAGTTTTTAGACACAGTTCAGTTGTTATTTCATATATCTTCTGTAAATATCTCCCCTCCATTAGTTATTTCTGAAGAAATTCCCACAAAAACAAGATGTGTAGCCTTTAGAGTTCATCTGCCTTTATGGCTTATTTCCCTACTTGAAACTGTTATGCTGTCTTGTGACATCACTGTCTGTTGCCATGGGAATAACTGTGATGTCACAAGCAGAGTATTATGACATCAGGTTGGGAAGAAGCAATAAGAGCTGATGAACCCTCAAGGAACAAAAACCTTGTTTTCATGCATATGACTTCAGTAATAAATAATGGGGATTAGAAATACAAAGTTAATGAGAAATATGCAGCTGCTTTGTGTTCAAATATTGTTTTTCAAAGTGCTTCTTGACGTGTCTTTGGCTCTTCAACAGTTCAGATTTATTTGTGGATGTGATGTCACAGCATCAGTAACAGAGTGTGGGCTGTGCAGCATTTCTCACTTCATTGAAATCAGTGTGTAATGGGGGCCAACAATGTAATAAATGTTTATGCTTGATAGAGTTTAAATACAAAGTTTACAAGAATTGGGTTTCTGGGGGTTCAGTGTGTAGACATTTATTAACCACGAGGCCAAAGGTCAAGTGATTTATATTTGTCTTTAGAACAGTGAGATGCGACTGGCCAGCAGGCACAGCGGTAGTGCTAACACTGACATCCCGGGTTTGGGAGCAAACTTGAGTTGCTGAGAGTCAGCTGAGGGGAGAAGATCGAGCAACTGGAGGACTGTTCTCCTCTCCTCTCCTAGGGAATGGAGGGTTGCACTTCCCACAGTGCATCTGGTGCCTAGTGGAAGCTAGGTGTCACAGCAGTCAGGAGGCCCAGAAAGGTGTGAGACATCAGCAAAATACTCTGTGCCATTGCACGGCGATGTCCCCAAGGGACAAAAACTGGAGGAGAAAATCCCAGCTGAGCAGTGTAGCCTAGAGGTTAGAGTAACGAGCTGTGAATAAGCTTGGTATATTCAGCACACCTGGGTTTGAGACTCTGAGCAAGTCACTTAGTCACTTTACCTCCCCAGTGCTCCTGGGTCTCCCTTGAAAGCAGGCATTGTGCTTAGTGGGCCTTAACCAATTACCAAAGAATAAAAAAAATGATGTCCCTCCCACAGGCCTGTTTTCTTTGCCCTCACTCTTTCGGCCACCTCCCAAGTGAACCAAAGTGGCCTCCATCTCCTGTTCTTGCTGACTAGTTTGACATAGAGTCTTGCAGCTGTTTCAATCCCCCCCATCACCTTATTACTGCCCACTATTCTTTTATGCCTTCTAGTTCCTGCAACTCTGCCAGGACATTTTTATTTTATTTATTTATCAAGTCTAGGATTACAAATACCTTTGAGCCATGGCTCTTTTACAAAGGTTCCATGTCAGAGAAATACAAATTATGGGGAACATCAAGACAGACATTACAACAATGTGGACATTGCAAACAGAGTACAGATTAATACAGTTCAAGGGTAGCAATGTAACAAGGCAGCCAGCGGCATTTGTCAGAGAAAACAGACAACAGATAAGAAGTGCTAGAGTCATAGGGAGAGGGAAGAGGGTAGGGGGGAGAAGGAATGTAGGAAGGGTGGCAAGAGGGTGAAAAGTGCAGCAGTGGGTATACCAAGATGTGAGAGTAGAATCCAGTTTGGGGGGGGGACAACTAGAGCAGAAAGGGAAGTGGAGAAACAAGGTTAAGTTGGGCAGTCACAGGAGCTGTTGGTAGTGAGATAGTCCCAGAGCCTAGTTTTAAACATACCAATAGTTGGGGCAGAGGAGATGGTTGGGCTGAGGCCATTGAACCAGAGTGGTGCTCGATAAGCAAAAGAGCGTTGTCCCTGTGAAGTGTGCCAGTGGCGGAATTTCAGTAGCTGTAGCGTGGATCTCCTAAGGCACCATTTGTTAATTCGGTGTTGTAACAGAGTTGAGACCCCAGAAGGTGCAAGGCCAAGGTAGATTTTTTTGACCATGGAGCAGGTGAGAAACTTTATGCAGTTTGATAGTTGGAGCCAGCTGGTCTGAGTGTACAGGTCACATGTGTGGGTGAGATGGTGAGCACCAGTGATGAGCCGACATGCTTTATTTAAGGCAATTGAGAAGCGTCTAAGGGTTGTGGTTGTGGCCGAGCCATAAATGATGAGACCATAGTCTACTACAGAGATCACAGAGCTCAGGACTGCAACCTTCATAGCTTCTGGCGTGAGGTGTGGTCTGTGTTTGTAGAGGAGACCAAGCTGTGTATTAGCAGCTCTAGCTACATTATCTACATGAAGTCCATAGGAGAGATTAGGGTCAAGCTGAATCCCTAAGTATTTGAAGGACACCATCTGATCTAGAGTGTTGCCCTGGATGGTGGAGATAGCCAAGTGGTGTAGCTTGTGTGGGTTATGAGAGCTGCAGAAGAGCATAGATTTGGTTTTCTTGTAATTGAGGACCAGTTTATGATTAAGAAACCATGTCTCTACAGAACTGAAACCAAGTTGAAGATTGTGTTGAAGAGTTGAAGGATTTTTGAGAGTGGAGAATACAACAGCATCATTGGCATATAGTATGATCTGCTCAGAGTAGTGGTAAGGGAGGGAGTTTAAGAAAAGGCTAAAAAGGAGGGGTCCCAGTATGGATCCCTGTGGGACACCCGAGCGAACAGGCAGGGTGTTAGAAACAGCGTCCGCAATTTTACTCTCTGACCGTTTTCAAGTAGCTTTAAACCAGAGAGAAGAGTCAGGTGATAGTCTGCATTCAGTAGTTGGTGTATTAGTAGTCCATGGTGTACTGTATCAAAGGCCTTGGAGAGGTCGACAAAAACGGCCCCTGTGAGAAGGCCGTTGTCAAGGGATTTGTGCAAAGCTCCAGTGAATTCAAGAAGGGCTGTGGTGGTGCTGTGACCTTTCCGGAAGTCGTGTTGTTGTGGACAAGGTATATTGTATTTATCCAAGTGGTTGGTAAGTTGATCAGCCACGATGCGCTCAAGTGCCTTAGAGAGTTGGAGCAGTATGGAGATAGGGCGATAATTTGAGTGAATCGTCTTGTCCCCATTTTTATGGACGGATGTCACGGTGGCTGTTTTCCATAGGTCTGGGAATTTTCCACAGCTAAGAGTGAGGTTTAGGATTTTTGTTAATGGATGAATTACCTCATCGAGGGTGAGCAACAGAAGCGTAAGGTCCAGGGTGTCGCTACTAGATCTAGATTTAGAGATAGCTGCAGTAATATAGCGACGAGCTTCATTCAGCCTTACCTTCCTGAAGTAGAAGAGGGGATGGTTAGACTGAGGGGCTGAGGTATTTGGGGAGTAGACCCTGTTTTCGAAAAAGTCATGGGGTAGAACAGCACTAAGGTCTGAAAAAGCCATGTTAAAGATGTTTGTGATCACCTTGGGGTCAAGGGTTGAGGATCCATCAACCATTAACATGGCCGGAGAGGTTTTTAGCTGCTTCCCTGTGACATCCTTGATATTGTCCCAGAAAGCACAACCTTTTCCCCATGTATTGGTGAGAGCGTCTTTGTAATAGGTGGATTTCATTAGCCGTATGGCTTTTGTGCAGGCATTTCATGCTTGTTTGTAATTTTGATGTCCAGTTGTTTGCCAGTGGCCCTGGCAACTGCCCAGAGGTGATCCCTTAGTTTCAGCTGTGAGAGAAGAGCTGGTGACCCATGGGTTAGGAGAGATTTTGTTTGCACCTTTAGCAGGGGTAAAGAGGTCGCAGGCCTTGTTGAAAATTGAGATGACGGATCAAGAGCCAAGTTAACATCTGTTGCTTCATAGATGGGTAGCCAGTCTTGTAGAAGCAGGTGTTGTTTGAGATGTGAAGTTTTCCACGAGGAAGGACTCTGCTAGCGATAATTTTGGGAGGGGGCTTAAGGAATTTGTTAGACCATGCACACATGACTGGGGAGTGGTCACTGAGTGAGTCTGGGAGAATGGTCGTATGAGAACTCCTTGTGGGGTGAGTGGTGAGGACTCAATCTAAGAGGGTACTGGTGCCAGTCTTGTAGTTAATCCTAGTAGGGGAGTTCACCATTTGCGTGAGGTTAGCAGCTGAGATGGAGTCTTTATAGGCACTGGCACTTGATGATAACCAGTTTATGTTGAAATCCCCTAGTAGAATAAGTTCAGCTCCGGAACGATGAGAGTTGATAAAGTTTAGGACGTCATTGAATCCATGTTTCAGCTGTGAGAGAAGAGCCGCGGTGACCCATGGGTTAGGGAGAGATTTTGTTTTGCACCTTTTAGCAGGGGTAAAGAGGTCGCAGGCCTTGTTGAAAATTGAGATGACGTGAGGGTGAGTGGTCAAGAGCCAAGTTAACATCTGTTGCTTCATAGATGGGTAGCCAGTCTTGTAGAAGCAGGTATTGTTTGAGATGTGGAAGTTTTCCACAAGGAAGGACTCTGCTAGCGATAATTTGGGGAGGGGCTTAAGGAATTTGTTAGACCATGCACACATGACTGGGGAGTGGTCACTGAGTGAGTCTGGGAGAATGGTCGTATGAGAACTCCTTGTGGGGTGAGTGGTGAGGACTCAATCTAAGAGGGTACTGGTGCCAGTCTTGTAGTTAATCCTAGTAGGGGAGTTCACCATTTGCGTGAGGTTAGCAGCTGAGATGGAGTCTTTATAGGCACTGGCACTTGATGATAACCAGTTTATGTTGAAATCCCCTAGTAGAATAAGTTCAGCTTCGGAACGATGAGAGTTGATAAAGTTTAGGACGTCATTGAATCCATGTTTAGGGTCCCTGAGTGGGATGTATACGGAGACAATAGTCAGGGCTTTATGGTTGGGACCTAGGACGATTTTTATTGGCAGAATCTGGGCTGAGGCAGAAAGTGATGGAGTTGCTACAGGGTGCCAAGACAGGGAGTCTTTGATATAGATTGCTCAACCACCGCCTTTTTTGGATATCCAGTCCAGCCTGTGGACACTGTAGCCCTGTATTGTTACTGCTGAGTCAGGAACTTTAGGTGTCAGCCAAGTTTCCACCACTGCAAGGATGTCAGGGTTGTGTTGGCATATGAAGGCTTGGAGCGCATCCAGCTTTGGTGGTAGGCTGCAGATATTAATAGTTGCAAGGATAAGGGCACCTGGAGTTTGTGTGTGACCTGAGCTTCTAGGGCCAGGATTGGGATGGACGCTGCCTGAGATGAGAAGGAGGAGGAGTAGGAGTTTTAAGGAGCAGAGTAGCAGCTCTTTGAGATAGTTTTGATTGTTGTTTCCTGGAGTAGAAGTTGCAAGGCTCCTGTGCGGTCCCATATGGACTGCAAGGTGGTACAGTGTAGAGAGGTGGCCACTTATTGAGAGTAGTGGTCGGGTTAAGTAACTAGAATATCCAATCGTGCGCCAAGCACAAGACTCGAGGGAAGTGGAGAGTTCCCTTGGAGTAGCAGTGGAAACCAGAGTAGAGGGTGGCGGGGTGGGGTGAGGGTGGGGTGGCTAGGACCAGGGAGAGAGAAGATGGGGGCCAGGGCAAGGAGGAGGAGGAGGAGAGGCGAGACCAGGCCACGGACCCCTCAATTTCTGGTCACTGAGGCATACCACCATTTTTTCAAAATCAGCTCTCCTGAAGTCCAAGACCCTCATTCTCATGTGGCTTGTCTCTACCCTAGTCTTTACACTAAACTACATCGCCAGATGGTCACTGGTCCCCAGGTAGTCTTCCACAGTGACATTGGTTACACTGTCCCAACTGGTCAGAACTAGGTCCAGTGTTGCCTCCTCCCGAGTGGGTTCCCTTACCAGTTGTTTTAGTACTGCCCCCTGCAGGGAGTCCAAGATGTCCCTGCTCCTAGATGTTGTTGCAGCTGGGAGACTCAAATCCACGTCCAGAAGACTGAAGTCCACAATCAGCAGCAGCTGTCCCTTTTGAGGCATCATTTGGATCACTTGCATCAGCTCCCTATCCACTTCATCCCACTGTGCTGGAGGCCTGTATACCACTGCTGCTTGAATAATGGCCCTTTTCCCCTTCTCAAGGGTGACCCACAGTACCTTCGCTCCTCCATTCTCCCTGTATCTCAATAACTTTATGTGGTCCTGTACATAAAGTGCTACCCCTCCCCCTTTTCTTCCTACTCTATTTCTTCTGAATAAATTAAAACCCGGAATGACCATATCCCATCCCTGGTATTCCATACACCAGGTCTCCATTATAGCTGCAATGTCCAAGTCCTCCTCCAGCATGGTGGCCTCCAGGTTTGTAATCGTTTTGCTCAGACTATAAACGTTCACACTCATGGCTCTCCACCTGCTCCATTTTTCATTCCCTTTTTCCCTTGCCTAATCCCTGCTGTCATTTGTGGGGGAGTGCCAGCTAGGTTCCCATCTTCCTTGCTATCCTCCTTGACCTCCCTAGCCTCATCCCCCCCCTCTTCAGTTTAAATGAAGGGTCTCCTCCATGTATCTCCTTAGTCTCTCTCTCGGTTTCATGTCAATTGGGTGAGAATATTTGAACCAGAGCAATCTGAGCGATAAAATTACAGCGACCACATTTGGGCAACAGTACACTACAGTGAGGCACTATACAGCTACAAAATTACACATGTAGCTAATGATTATAGGCTGAACCGCAGACTTACAGCGAGTTTGTTCAAGCCATATGAGCAGAGCTAAAAGATACGCCGAAGTGGAAAAGGGGTTAGTGGATGGATCAGGAGCCGGGAGCCATGATAGACAGAAAGTGGGGAAACAAATTAACAGAGCGTGGGGAAGGGGGGGGCACAGCAACAGCTGCATCACATCAACAGTGGACATCTCTTTTCTCGGTTTTTGCAGGGGTCTTAACCCACCTGCAACCCCCGTGGTGGGCTATGCCCCCTAGACCCATCATCTCTAAGATTCTTACTCCACGGTGCACATGGACTCTGGGGATTGCTGAAGTTGTGGGATTGCTCTAGTTGCATGGTTGTTATCCTGTACCAGTCACTCTGTTTTCGCTCATTTGTAGTCGCATAAATTCCTTTGCCCAAATTGCATCGCTCAGTTGACATGCTACCGTCTCCCTGAGCACCCTAGACCCCTCCTCATGTAGGTATAGCCTATCCTTCACATACAGTCCCTCCTCCACCCACATGCTCCCCCATTCCCCATTGCATTTGAACCCCTCCATCTCACACCAGTCCCTTAGTCAACCATTAAATTCCACTATCCTACCCTTTCTCACCGTACTGGCTCTGTGAACTGGCAATACCTCAGAGAATGTCAGTGAGCTCACTGAGCCCCTGCAGCACCCAGCTAAATTCTTAAACCTCTGCTGCACTACCCTGACCTCATTACCTTTCAGGTCATTCATCCCCAGATGAATGATCACGTGAGGTTTGCCCCCATTCCTCTTAGTTCTTCTCTGATTCTGGGCCCTGTCCTCCCCACTTCCATTCTTGGCACACAGATAACCACCCTTCTTCTCTTTGGGTCCCACTTCTTACCCCAGTGAATACCCATGATGATGGAGTCCCACACGACAATCACCTTTTCTGCTGCCTCCTCATTGGTTAGTATCCCCTTGGGCTGCCCCTGTTGATCTAGCCTCCTTCCCCCTTTATTTCTCTGTGTCCATCCTGCTAGCCCTCCTATCTGCACTCCTACTTCTCTCTCCCATTATTTTCTTTGCCTCCTCCAGTCCCCCTTCCTCCTGCTGCCCCCTATAGTCCCTTGCAACCCCCTTGAACCTTCTCTATGCTTCCATGTCCCCTAATTTCTGTTTCTTCCAGTCTGTGTGCCCTTCCTTTCTCCCATTCCCTCCCCAAATTCTGTCCTCCTCGCCTATGCTTTTGAAAGCCCCTGTCTCCCCCCGTGCACCCTGGTATTTTCCTTCCATCGACCCTCCCTTAATTTTGTCCTCTTCATCTGTGCTACCTTGATCCTCTATTCCCCTGTGCCCACTGGTCCTTGATCCTCTCCAAAACTGTATATCTATTTGATAAAAGCCCTCCAGTAGCAGTCCACCCCCATGCCATCTTTCTTCAATGTAGTGCCATCTACTTGCTCAGCTGCCCCCCCCCCAAATCTATGCACAATCAGGGCCAGAGATTTGGAAAAAAATAATTTGGTTACAGTAAAAAGTTCCCTACCTTTTTCTTTTTTTTTGGCATAAGCTAGTGTAGTAGTAGTTAGGGAAGAAGATGACTTCCAACTACAGACTACCTAAAGCAGTTGTGTCAAGGAAGAGGTGTCCAGTATGAGGGGTGAACCAAAAATAACCTCGTGGAGGCTCTTGTGGCAGCCGATGAGCTAGTGGCTGCCCAGAACCTTGAGTCATGGCTGGTGACTGAAAAGGACCAGAGCCTTGGCATTGGGGTGCCAGGGTCCATCACAGAGGCCAGTACCCAGGAAGAGGGCAGCAAGACCAGAGAGAACCCAGAGTCACAACAGCAGGGGAAGGTCACCACAGAGCTGGGGCTAGAAGGGATCAGGTGGCAGCTGGAGTAAAGGAAATTGGAACTGGAATTCAAACAGAGAAAGTCTGAAGCACAGCAGCAGAGGGAGTTCAAGCAGAAGAGGTTTGAACTGGAGATGCAGGAAAAAGAAAACCAGCACCAGAGAGCGAGGCTGAGAGGAAAAAAAGTGCCAGAGGGAATTCAAACTGGGGAAATTAAGACTCCAACGACAAGCACAAGAGGAGGTAAGAGGCAGGGATAGTTCTGAAACTCCAGGGCTGGGGTATAAATTAAGTTCCAAATTAATAGCAGGATTTAAAGAGGGGGAGGATAAGGATGCATTTTTGAATTTGTTTGAAAAGGTCTATATCCAGGCTAAGGTACCCAGGGAGTTCTGGAGCCTCCAGCTATCCCTGCTGCTTATGGGTAAAGGACATGAGGTGGTAGGCCAACGGGATTATGATGATAGCCAAGACTATGAGAAACTTAAAGCTGCTTTACTTAAAAAGTATGAACTGACTCCTGAGGCCTACAGGATTAAATTCCATAAACTCCGAAAAAGCCCTGACATGAGTTTTGAGGAACTCACCACAAAACAACGTCAGTTTTTGAAATGTTGGTGGGAGAATGTGGAAGCAAACTCTGTGGGGAACATTGAGGAGGTTGTACTTTTAGAGCAGTTCTTTTGGGCTTTCCCAGCAGAGTTGAAAACCTGGTTAGAGGATCGAAATAAAAAAAACAGCACAGCAAGCTGCTAAGCTCTTGGACTTCAAGTTCAAGTTTATTGGCAGGAAAAAAAACTCCATTGAGTAGGCTCATTTACAAGGAGGTCCTGATTAACAACAGGGACATTACACAAGCATATACAAAATAATATACATTAAACACACGAATGATCCATGAGAAGAAAATAGGACAATAATATTTACATCATATATACATAGACGCACTAAAGCTAGGAGTTAGATAAATGGTTAGCGCTGGGTAACAAGACAGTACTGTACCTCATGAGGGAAGTAGAAACTACAAAGTCTGCAAGGAAAGTAAAGATAGTGGCACAGGTGGGGTGGGATAAGGTCGGGGGAGGACAGAGGATGGTAGGACAGAGGTAGGAGGGGCAGACATCAAGGTGGAGGGGTGGGAAAAATGAATACAAGAGGGTGGCTATGTTGGCTGGGGCAAAAGGCACTATGGAGGTAGCGGGGAGAGGAGGTAGAGATAGAAGGTAAAGAAAGGATAGCTGTAGATAAGGGCAGGGACTGTTGAGTGATGATAGTGTGGGATACAGACTGGGGTAGATTGTGTGGTGATGGTAGTGTAACATGGGGAGAGGAAGAGGGAATGGAGTATAATGAAAAGCCACGGGGGTCATGTGATGCAGTGCAGCTAGAGGCAGCGTTTACGCGGAGCTCCCGATATCCACCCTCTTTAAACTATTTTTTACCCTACAAACCGACGTTTAAACATCTGGAGTATTGATAACACTCCTCTATTTCTGGTAGCACTTTGCTCTGCGCATATTAACGCATTTGGGGGAAGATTGAGATGGAAGCGGAGATGAGACCGGCTGGCATGAAGCACACTCCACCATCCACACCCGAAAAATCTTCTAAAAAATCCAAAAACCAGAACTCGGGGTCTGCAGCTAAATTATCACCATCCAATGTTTCACCAGTTCCTCTTACCGAGGATCGTTTCCTTCAAGAGCTCTTACCGTTTAAGGAAACGCTGGACGACATTTCTACCGAGTTGAAATCACTAAGAGGAGACCTCAGCACCCTAACCACCAGAATGGGGGACTCGGACGCAAGAACTACCTCCTTGGAGACCTGGAGGGAGAAGATAGACCCAGAGATTGTCCATCTCAGACAGCAGATCAGTAAACTGCAACTTAAAACGGAAGATTTAGAAGGAAGGAGCCGGAGAAACAATCTCGTGATTCTAGGCCTCCCTGAGACTGAGGAGGGCCCTGATATCATTCTCTTTCTCCAGAAGTTTCTGTGCAAAGTTGTTGGGCCTTCCCCTCTCAATCCACAATACCATATAGAATGTGCTCATCGTTCTCTCAGGCCAAAACCTACAGCTGGAGCACCGCCTAGGCCCATCATCATGAAGTTTTTAAGTTTCTTGGAAAAGCAGCATGTATTACTAAAGGCAAGAGAGTTGCAAGCAATTTTGTAGGTGGTTCGAAGCTAAAGTACTCAAGATCTTCCCTACTATGATAGCAGAAACGCCAGCTTTCTATCTACAGTTAGCAAGCTGATTGCAGCGGTATTCGCTACAAAATGAACTATCCTGCCAAGCTACAAGTAGCCATCGAGGGTTCTTGGTATTCTTATGAATCCCCAGAGAAAGCTGCACTGGATCTCTCTCTCAAGTTACCCAACTTGTTCAAACTGGGTTGAATCTCTGCAGAAGTGTCAAGAAGCTACCTCCTGTTCTAAATTGCATTTTTGGACTCTCACCTTTTGTTGATGTTTTTCTCTTTCTTCTCTCTCGTTTGGTTTTTCTGGTGATGAGGGGGCTGCAGAACAGACCAGTGTGTGGCCTGGTAGGCCTGGTCTCTGCATTGGCTCGTGAGGCCTGCTGGTGGGCTGGGGGGGGAACTCTTGGTGTAGCTGAGGTTTCTACACGATGCAGGACCGGTCAGACCATTTGGTCCCCCCAGTACTTATCACTCCCCTGGTTCCTCCCATACTTCCCCAGTTCAGGTAATCTCAGCTCTAGTGAATTTCCATAAGCAGTTTAGTTAAGAGAGGCCGCTAGGCAAGTTTAGAATACCTGAGGTTAGGACTGGGCTGTACAGTTCGGGATGTCCTTTCGAGAGGGGGGCGATGGATTGGGGTGATAGTAGGCAGCGTGAATTATGGGGCCACTATTGTGGGCATTCCAGAGAGGTGATTGCTAGATGTCAACATGGCTCTGCTTCCTAATGCCCAACAAAGTCACATAATCTGGGGTACGACCCCTCAGTACGAATTGGTAATGCCTGCGGCTAAGCCCAGATTCACCCTGTGGGCTAGAGGACTGATTGATATTCTCATTGCTGCTATTGGGGTTTCAGAGATTTGCACCCCTAGGCTAGCCAGCCTTAAACTCATGCTTGTTGTTTAGCATGGTCATGTTCTTGAGGTGCTAGGGGGATCAGATGGCAGTTGGTCATTTAGGGTTATGGGGTAACCCAGATAGATAGTATTTCGGCCAGGGACCAACTTTCCCACAGCGGAGACTGGAATTTAGAGAGCCCCTTTGGGGTTCCCATCCTTAATCGTGGCTTTGTCAAATCGTACCTGGAAGTAACGGTGCACCCTCCCGAAAGATTTATTTTACCTACTTCATACGTGCTACTCCACTCTTATCCAAGGCTACGAGTGTTTGGTATGTCTATAGATTAGAAGATTCCCAGACTCTGGTCAGGTCCTCAATTTTCAGGTCTATTTTGTAGGGCTCACTTAGAATCTTCAGGGGGTGAGGGGGAAGCTCCGTGGGGGAGCTGGCCCTGGAGGAACTGTTAAGCTCACCAAGGAGAGGGGGGAAAAGCATCCCTGCTGGGGGATATCTCAGTCAGGAAATTCGGAGCGCACGTGGGGCAATAATTTTAGACTTAGTAAAGGGTACTTCTTTACTATACTGGCCCGGAGATATCGTCTGTGTCTCCCACCAAGAGGATGCTTTTGGGGCTTTGTTCCGTGACCCAAGCACTAGCATTCTTAGTATTTCTCAGGGGGCAGTTGGGAGAACATTTGTACATAGTTCGAGGGGTGGGGGAGAGGGTGGGAATAGGGTTCTCCTTCTCGGTATTGGATTTGGTAAGGGTAGCAGTATCACGTTTGGAATCTATGTTACTCCAGCTACTCTTTAATGGTTTTGAAGGAAGGGGAGGTGGAGGGTTGGGGTACGGTTGGGAGGTTGTTTATGTGTGGTGGAGGGAGGGTAGGATGTGCCTTCTAGGGTGGTTTGTTTCTCCAGGTTTATATATCCTACTGTTGTCTCGTTTACTTGCTAATGAATGTTACAACACTTAAAATTGCAACGTGGAATGTAAGAGGCGTCAGAGACCTAACTAAAAGGTATCAGGTTCTTAAAAACTGTGCTCTCCAGAATGTAGATATTCTCTTGATGCAAGAGACCCATTTGATATCACCAGAAGTCAATGAGCTTTGCCGGCAGGGTTATGCCCAAGTTTTTGCTTCATGTGGGTCGTCCTCTAGTAGGGGGGTAGCCATTTTGGTCAAGAAGCATATACCCTTTCTGGCAGAAGAGTGTTTAACGGACCATGAAGGCAGATTCATTATTGTGAAGGGCTTGCTATATAATGTTGGGATAGTATTGGGGCAATCTACACCCCAGTGGGTGGGGGCCCAGATTTTCTCATGACCTTAGCTGAAAAGCTTAGTTGATTTTTGCCCTCAATGTTAATACTGGGGTGAGACTGGAATATCGCTCTGTCGCAAGATCTGGATAAATCCTATAGACCCCTGAAACCACTTTCCTCCTCACAACTGGCCATGAGGAATTTTATGGACCTACTAGGCTTGTGCAACCTATGGCGTCTACTTAATCCCACAAGACAACTTTTTTCTTACTATTCTCAGGTACATAAGACGTGGTCCAGAACTGACCTAATTTTGGTTAGTAATAACCTTTTGTCTGGGGTACTACAGTCGGGCATCGAGCGCGTTGTGGTATCAGATCACTCTGTGGCATGGATTCTGGTTTCCCTGAACCCGCAGGTGCAAAGAGACACCTCCTGGAAACTAAACACCCAGCTCTTAAAAGAAAAGAGTATAGTCTCCCATATTAGATCTCTAATCTCCTCATTCGTGGAGACCAACTCAGGCTCAATTGGGAGGGAGGACTTGTTTTGGTGCTCCCTTAAATGTTTCATCAGGGGGGAATTTATCAAACTCGCATCCAGAAGGAAAAAGCAGAGGGAGGCTAAGATCATGTTGTTGTCAAATCAAAGTAGGTTGGCGGAAAATAAGTTATCCTCCTCATCTTCCCAAGTAGATCTGGAAGCCCTAATGAAACTTAGAAATGAGTATTCGGACTGGGTAAGGGATAAGGCAGAGTACGCCCTCCTCAATACCAAGGCCCATTATTTCAATCAAGGGGAGAAATCTGGTAAGATGCTGGCTCTTCGCTTGAGGGAAGTGGAGGGATCAAGATGGATCCCCTCTTTATTATCCTCTGATGGCTCACTTAAAACCTCTACCAGGGATATCTCGTGAGTTTTTGAGTCCTTTTATAAAGAACTTTATGGCAGTGGCTCCTCCCACCTTTCTCATTCTCATGTGGACCAATTTCTGGAGGGTCTTCCCCTTCCCTCCCTGCAGACCCACCAAGGAGAGGCTCTGATTGCCCCTATCACGGTGGCGGTTGTGGAAGAGGTGATCAGAGAACTAACTCCAGGCAAGGCTCCGGAGCCTGACGGTTTTCCTTCCAACTTTTATAAAGTATTTGGTAAAGAACTTGCTCCCCTTTTAATGAAACTGTTCGAGTATATGTTTACTTCCGATATTTTGGACCCTTCCCTGCTAGAAACCACTATCGTTTTGATATTGACACCAGATGAGTCTCCGACGGACCCAGCTAGTTATCGACCAATCTCACTACTAAACTATGACATTAAAATTCTAATGAAAATTCTATCCCTTAGAGTCAAACGGGTCTGGTCCAACTTGTTAAGTCCCAAACAAGTAGGGTTTATCCAAGGCAGATCCTCAGTTGACCACCTGCGCACTCTCTCACATATTTTCCAGGCTGCCCAGGACTCCTAAGTTCCTATGGCTTTAGTATCATTGGATGCGGAGAAAGCCTTCGACAGAGTTCACTGGGAATTTCTCTGGATTATATTGGGGAGAATGGGCTTCCCAGAGACTTTCATCCAATGGATTGAGTCAATTTACAAATCTCCTACTGCTAGAATTTATTGTAACGGGGTCTTTTCTTCTCATAGATACGTAGATACATAGACAGTGTCGGCAGATAAGGGCCTATGGCCCACCCAGTCTACCCATTTGAGCTTGTAAGTTCAGTTTGTTTTCCTAGAAGTCTGTTGCACCTTACCCCTGACCTCCAGAATCCCTTTATGTCTATCCCATGCATTCTTAAATCCCGTGATTGTTTGAGCCCCCACCACTCTCCTTGGCAGGTGTTCCACTTGTCCGCCACCAGTTCTGTGAAGAAATTCTTTCTCATGTTTCCTCTGAATCGTCCTCCCTCCAACTTCATCCCATGCCCTCTAGTCCTGGAACATCTTTTTCGCTTAAAAATAGTGTTTTCCTGCACCCTGTTCCTCCCTGTAAGATACTTGTATGTCTCTATCATATCCCCTCTCTCCCTCCTCTCCTTCTCAATTCCCATTATTTACAGGCACTTGGCAAGGATGTCCCTTGTCGCCCTTCTTGTTTAATTTATATTTGGAGCCTCTCTTTCTCAGCATCAAGAACTCACCCCTGGTCACAGGATGTTTCATTCAGCAACAGTCTCTGGTTCTTTTGGCCTATGCTGATGATATTCTCTTACACTTGACCAACCTGGAATCGTCTCTAACACACATATTGCACGTTATTGCCCGGTTTGGCCAGGTGGCTAACTACAAGCTGAATTTAGCTAAATCAATCATATTTCCGCTGAACGTCAACACACCTCAGGTTAACTTTTCCCAGTTTGGCATGAAATGGACCCCTTGGTCCTTTAAATACTTAGGTATCTACCTTACCAAAGACCCTGAAGTTTTCAGGAAGCTTAACCTGGATGACTTGCTGACTAAAATACAGCACGACCTTCAGAGATGGTCTGTTCTTCCTCTATCTCTGTGGGGTTGTATAAATATCGTTAAGATGAATGTTTTGCCTCAGGTTTTTTACCCACTCAGTTTAATGAATATATATCTACCTATGTCCTATTTCCAACACCCCCACAGTTTTATCTCCAAGTTTATTTGGCATGGCAAGCAACCCAGGAAAGCCTTTTTAAAGCTCAACTTACCTCAGGAAAAGGGGAGGCTTCGCCTTCCCAATTTCATGATATATTACTGGGCAACTCACATGTCGAAAATCGGGAGGTGGTACGACTTGAGGGCAGATGGTTATCTACCAATTTGGTTACAACTCGAGAGAAAGATTTTAATTGAACATGGTCTCCAACCATCCAGAATTTTTTACTATACTTTCTCCACATTACCTACCCCTCTACAAGGTAGTGTCATTGGTACCTACATTAAAGTGCTGAACCAATGCTGGAATTTCTTCAATCTTTCTCCTAGGAAAGACACTACCCAGCCTCTTACCCTAAATTTAAATATTAAGATCGATGGTCTCCTGCTCTCCTTAGACTGGCTTCCTCAGCTGAGGGATTGTTGTGTCGATGACTTGTTCCTGATTAATTCTCTTTTATCCTCGGGAGAGGTTATGGCCAAATATAACATCCCTCAGAAGTTCATTTTTAAAGTTTTCCAGCTAAGACACCTATTGGCCTCCAGTTTTGGGCCCAACCCCACATCGTCTCAAGTTAAGCCCTTCCTAGACCAGATACAAGAACAGGCTAATAAGGCCCATAGCATTTCCAAGATTTACTCTTTCCTATTGGACATTAAATTCCCTAATCCCCTGATTGGTTCTAAATGTTGGTCCTCTCTTCTGCCAGAAACCCCTCCAGTTTGGGACCAGATCTGGGTAGACACGTACCGGTATCTCTCTCAGGATAGGCATAGACTCATCCAATATCATATATTGAATAACTTGTACTATACCCTGGTCAAGTTGGCTAAATTAGATAGATTACCTTCAACTCTTTGTACAAGGTGCGGCATGGTGGAAGGGAACCTGGTACATATTTTTTGGCAGTGTGACAAGGTGGCTCCGCTATGGCGGACCATCCAGTCCAACCTAGACCCTCTTTTGGGTCTAGGTGATCTGTTTACTATAAAAGTATGTATTCTAGGGATGTTCTTCAATATACAGGTCATGGAGTGTAGATTCCATATGGCTTTAATTTCTATAGTTGTTAAAAGATTGGTCCTCAGGCACTGGATGGACCAACTGGTTATATCGTATGCAGAATGGATCAGTGAAGTTTCTCTCTGCTTTCGGACTGAAAGATTAATAGCAAGCTCCCAGAATCACTTGGCCTCATTTGAGCAGAAATGGGGTAAATTATATGCTCTTTATTTGAACTAATGTCTTGATGGGAACACCTCTGGCTTCCTTAGCGGCTATCAACTCATTGTGTACTTCTTGTTTTATATAGGTTACATTATAATGCATGCTACATGCAGTAAGATTCGTCTCTCTTTTAAGAAGGCACATCCTGGGGTGGGGGATTGGAGTAAGGGTATAAGGGTTGGGGGAAGGGGATTCCTTATTATTTTACAAGACTCTGGGATTCCTACAGAATTCTGTAGTTTCTTACTGTTACCATTAAGTAATTACTGTCATTTGCTATGGTGTGTGTTCCCTGTACCATTCGCCCATATTTTTAAACTAATAAAGAAATATAATTTAAAAAAAAAAAAAAAAGAAAAGTCACTTGGGGTGAGGGATAGGGGTGGACAAGAGGATAGAGCAGTCACTGCAATAGACCAGGCAGGGAGAAGGCACTTTATCAACCGCAGTCACTAAAGTCCCGTAGGTTGTCATAAACAAGTCTTTTGAAGCTATGCCAGGAACAGGTCTGCTCTGAAAAGAAGTGGTGCGGGTGTGGCAGGGTCAAAGGGGAAAAACGTGCCTTCAGGCCAGCTAAAACCCTCACAGCCTAAGCCAAAAGGGAAGCCCCAAGTTACCAAAAAGGGATTTCTTAGATAAAAGAAATGATGACTGTTGGTTCTGTAAATAGCCAGGGCATCTTGCTAGACAGTGTCCTAAAAAGGCACAGAGTGGACAAAGTGGTGCTCGAACAGAGTTGGGTGCACTGTATATCCCTGAAAGCATGCCTATAAACATGAGGGAGCACATACACCCAGTTACTGTAAATGGGGTGCAGAACCATGGGTTAAGGGACACAGGGGAGTCTCTTACCTCAGTAAAAAGGGATTTGGTTGGGCCTGAACAGTTTATACCTAATCAGTTTGTAACAGTAAGGGGATTCACTGGGGAGGAGAAAACTCTGCCACTTGCTAGTGTTCTCTTGGACTGAGGTGAGACAGGGCAGTGAAAAAAGTGGCAGTGGCTGACAACCTCACCTTGGATGTGATTATAGGGAACAATCTCCAGAAGGGGGTGGTGCATGCGGTTATCCACAGTCAGACGGCAAAGGCCAATTGTAGTTCTCTCAACCCCATAGAAGCCCCTGTGGGAAAAAATGGGAGGCTGGTTCCCCAGGCTGTGTCTCCTGAAATGGAGAGCAGGAAAAGGGAGGTGGGACTTCCACATGTAGCCATTCACAAGACAGATACAGAAGGTTACTCTGAGGAAGGAGGGGTAACAAATGGTGAGAAGGTTAGGGATGGCAGTGACACTGAATGCCCTGATGCTAGAGCTATGGACCCCAGTTTAGGAACTGAAGGGCACATGTCCCATACCTTGGAAAATGTGAAGATTTGGCAGCTGCTCAGAGAACCGACCCTAGTTTGGAGAGGTTGAGGGCTTGTGCAGAATCTGATGGGACACAGGGAGGTAACATAAGACACATAGTATTTTGGGACACTGGACTGTTGTATACACAGGACGTAAGGACAGAGGAAGGGGTGATGGGCAGGCAGCTTGTCATTCTCCAGGGGTACCGTGAGAGGTTGCTCAAGATCGCTCATGATATCCCCATGTCTGGACATCTAGGCATCGCATTCACCATGTCGTGATTGGGCCAGAATTTCTATTGGCTCAGCTTCACCCAGCAGGTGAAGAAATATTGTAGGTCTTGTCACTGATGCCAACAGATAGGGATGGCGGGTAGTAAAAGAAAAGTTGCCCTAATTCCCTTGCCCATTGTGGAGGAGCCATTCCAAAGGATAGGAATGGATATTGTGGGACCTTTGAATACCCCAAGCTCCTCCGGGAAGAAGTTTGTCTTTATGGTGGTAGTTTATGCCACCCGATACCCAGAGGCAGTCGCTCTCTCCTCACTTAGGACAGACAAAGTGGCAGATGCCTTGCTAGGGATTTTCTCCCATGTCGGGTTTCCGCAGGAGGTTATCACTTGTCAAGGGGGCACCTTTATGTCAGACCTGATGAAGTGTTTGTGGGAGAAGTGTGGAGTGGTGCAGAAACACATGACACCTTATCACCCACAAGCCAATGGGCTTCTGGAGAGGTTTAATGGTACCCTAAAATTGACGCTCCAAGCATTTGCTGAACAGCATGGGAGGTGACCCAGTGTTCCTTTGGTACAAGGTAAATTTGACGAATAATCTTTCAAAATAGTGATAAATATCATAACCTTCTTTTATACATTAGTACAAACTTCCTTCTTAATTTTCTATACAATAAAATCTCTGTACAAAGGATTTTATATAATCAACAGTCACCTCACATTTGATTAACAGTTTGCTTTCTTTAAATATAGACCACTAGGGACCGCTCACTCCCTATAGTGGCTCTCATTCTGCTGCAAGGGCTGCTAGCAAGCAGACCTCCTCTTTACTTCCAAGGAGCAGCCCAGCAATGATTTCATGGTAGCTTCCTTGTTTGGCTTATTTTTGTAATACTTTCTAGGTCTGAAATAACAAACCCTCCTTAGGTCTACTACGTCACAGGAGTAATTAAAACACAGAAACAATGTAAATGTTTCCTCCTTTTTCAGGAGTTAGTTTTAATTGCAGTTTGAAATCTCCAAACATATTTTAGGGGGGGCAAAACAACTGTCTTCAGCTTTGTTCTCTGCTTCCTTAAATTTTTAAAACAGTAGCTAAGCAAATTATTGTAGCTATTCCCTCTTCTTTACAAAAAGGAGCCTAAGTGGTGTTTGTTTTTAAAAGTACAGAGACTTTTAAGCAGGAGCACTGCTTGTGTGTGTGTGTGTGTGTGTGTGTGTGGGGGGTTATCACTAAATAAAGGCTTTTCTTCAGCCTATCTTTATAATACAACGACCTGCAGTTTATAAATGCCTTTTAAATCATAATGTGCTGCTTGTGTAACAAAGCGTTCACCAGCTCAGGAAACTCAGGGAGACATGAACAGACAAGGGACCAGGAAATGAAGAGAAATTTAAACAGCAGGGAATTAAGAGGGGGAAGAAGGGGAGTTTGTAAGGAGGTGGCCTGCCTCCATACAGAAAAATAGGGACAGCATAAAAAGGAACAGGAAAGTGATTGCAACCAGAGGGTTAAGTAGTAGAAAAGGTCCCATGTCTCAGTGGCAGGGACAGACCCTGTCACATCCAGAATAAAGAGGGATCCCTGAGACTTCATGGCGAGTGTTCAATTGTGAACTCAGTGAGCACTATAGAAGGACATGAAGAGGGTATCCCCTGTTTCTCCCTCAGGTCCACTGAGATCACAGTGCCCACCCCTAAGTGCAATCCGTGACAGGGAGGGGGAACAGGGGATATCTTCTTCACGTCCTTCTATAGTGCTCGCTGAAACTGAACACTCGCCACAAAGTCTCAGGGTCCCCTTTTTACTCTGGATCAGGGTACAATACTAGTCTTGAGTCTTGCAGCCAAATATGAACCCTTCTTGGTTGTTACTCAAAGGGGGGAAGATCCTGGCATTACAACCTCAACAGAGTAGCATTGTAACCCTGATTCTGCTTTCTCCCACAAGGTGTGCAGTAACCTGGTTCAAATCCCCACAGACCCTTCCTTGAGACTTTTGTATTCCCTCTGTTTAACCAGACTTTCCCTTTTCATACCCTTGTTCAATTTGGTAGCTTATGATGGCACCCCTTAGCAATAAAAGTTCAGTCACAGATTATTACTGAAACATCCCACAATCACACACAGTATAGAAATCTCACTCAGGCAGGTTTCTTACACATAACAAATATCTTTACTACACAATTAAATAATTATCATACATAACAAAAATATTTGGAAAATCTTGGTCACAGAACAACACAAATAAAAGTAGATATGTACAAAAAAAAAAAACTCATTATAACAGTTATCTAAAGTTCTGCCTTAAATTCATGGTGAAATGAAGTCCAGAAAAATAAATGTTTTTTCAAAGGTTTCAGTCCTTTCTGTAGAAGTCTTGCTTCTTGTGTGTCTGCTGGCAGTTATTCTTTTGTGGTCAGGAGAGTGTCCAAAAGCAAAGTGTCCTCAAAATGCTCTGTGGCGGGTCTTAAATACCTGCGGTCCAAGGCAGTCTGTAAGTCTTGGTCTGGTCCTAACTTTTAGGCCAGTAGATGTCACTCTTGCACTTTCCCCAAAAATTCTTACTAAGGGACTCATGTCTTTACTAATCAGACTCTCTTACAATTCCAATATCCTGCCAGCTAACCATTGTAATTATAATAATAATAATTTTATTTATATAGCGCCTTTCACTATACCATGACAGTTTCCTGGAATCTACTATAGCTCTGTCCTTTGAAGTGTAAAGTTTTTGTTTTATTTTTGTGACAGGGCTAGCTGTTAACATCTCCTGAGTTTATAACTCGTTTCCTCTTTAATAGCTACCCCAGTGCTGTCTTCTGAAGCATCCTGGCTTTTCAAGTGACAATTTTATTACAGGTGATAGATTTAGAACCTTTGTGTTAGTTAACCAGGAAGACTCTTTTGAAATGTAATTTCCAGCTTCCCTGGGAAAACCAGTTTCTCTTAGGTCACAGGGAATTTTCAGACCTTTGAAAAAACAATCCATTCCCTTGTTTCATATGACCCTTTTATCCATTATTCCTTGTGGCATTTTAAACATACACAAAATATAACAGACTGTAACACCATATATCTGTACATCTGACTGGCAGTGGCATAGCTCACAACAATGCCACTTACTTGCTCAGCTTTCCCTCCCCCCCTTCCCTTTCTCCTTACCCCTGCCACTCTCCTGTCCTAGTGTTGACTGGTCTATGTGAGGACTCTGCACGCATGCCCTCTTGCATCCCCTGATTACCTCTCTTGCTTTTGCCTCCCATCCAGCCCACACCTTTTCTCCCCTCTTCTTTTCATCATTTTTCCCTCCCCCACCCCCTTCCCCTCTCTCTATGTCCCTTCTTAACAAGGTGATCTCTGCCCTTAACTGTCCCAGGTATCGTCGTATCTGACAGCCCTCTGCTCTCCACATTATATCAAGGAATACTGTTGTCCCACATCCATTACAGTTTACTACCCATACCCTTCCCTGCTGCCCCCTGTACCTTCTCCCCTGATTACCTCTGCCCCACCTCTCCCTTCTTCTCGTCATACTGTGCCCTCTGCCTGGTTCCCACATCCTCTCTGGATCTTTGGATCTGAATTTTTCTAAGCCCTTGGCTCTATTGGCAAACTAAAAGCCAGTATAGTTTTACTTGTTTTAATATATGGTCATTACCTGGGAGTGACGTACTGTAAGCTCAGATTGATTACCAGCTTATGAACATTCTGGGCCCGTGTCACATCTTATAGTCATTCAGTGCAGACCTAGGTACTAAATGAGTATAAGATTGCAAACTCCTGTGTTACTGCAGTTATCATTCATATATGTGTTCCTGCACTTAGAGCACTCAACTGAGAAATAGGTGGCCACAAGTTCAAATCATACAATAGCCACTGTCAAATAACTTAAGCAAGTCATGTGACCTACCTGCATGTCTGTCCCTCCCATCTGTAAAATTTTGTTGAAGTTGGATCTCACCCTTTAAAGCAAGATGGTGCATTTGATTTTGGCTATCCTGGTAAATAAACTATAAAAATATTAGGAAATTTTGGGCTGGCTCGGGGAGGAGAACTGAGCATCACAGAAGACGCTCTCCTGGGGGAGTGAGGGTCCATGCTTTTGCTGCAGTGCTGCCACCTATGTGACTACAGGTGATAGTGCAGCAGAAGGCAAAGTGGGAAAGACGATGTCAGCCAGGCACATGGCTGGGATGCCATCGTTCTTGCCCCCCCCCCGCACCAGGCCTTAGAGTGCTGACATCCTTGTGGGCTGGGAGGAAACAGGAAAAATGGCCTAGCACCTGTGATGACAGATGGTATATCAGGACCTGCACCACAACCTCAATGCCTCCTTATAACACATAGAGACTGGGAGGGGGTGGTAAATCCCTCCTGCTTAGTCCCTGCCTGGGGACTGCAGATTAGCAGTGCAGAGTTTGGATGTATCATGGGATCTACTGAGGGAGAGGGGTGTTGGAGACAGGAAGGGAGCAAAAACAGAAAATTAACAAAAAATTAGGGAATTCCATGTAACTATATATTTTTTAAAGTTAGTGCTCTTTTTCCTGAAATCCAAGCCACCCTCCAGATGCCTTAGGCCCACTCACCAGTTTTCCCTCCGAGACTTACCTATGTGCAGAATATAGCATAGCCTGAGTATTCAACATGATGCAGGGCTACTGGGTGGCCAGGATCAGCATCAGCTCAAATCTCTATTTTCTGCCTTTCTTTCTCTGGAAGGGCAGTGTACAGTGCTACCCAGACATTCCCATGCACGCTTCCATGCATGGTGCATCGGTAACTGCCGTTCTCACTCCCATGATGTCAGTCCCATCTTACCTCACCCCTAGCCAATGCTAGGGATTAGGCAAGTGCTGGGGACTGAACCCCTCCCTCCCCCTGGGAAAGAAGAGTAGTCTTCTGGACACTCAGTCCTCTCTCTCCCGACTGATCCCTGATGAACCAGCTCGCTGGCATGGTGCAAGGTGTGACATCCAGCACCTTAACCCCCAGCACCACTGGACCCCATGTAACTATTGTGACACATGCCAGAAAGGTCCTATGTGCTGGGCACTAGGACCCTTGGGGCTTACACCCTCACAGCTCTTGACAGAATTATGACCATAATATTCACTGTATATCTGCATGTGTGTATGTGTAGATTAAGGCCTCAAGTTTTTGGCAGCACTTCAGGACCAAGTTCTACGACAGGATTACCATTTGCCGCAGAACATCTGCAGTGATGGTGGTTTGTCAGTTCTGTGGCACCAATGAACTGCCACATCACAGCATCAACTTATCATCCTGACACCACATCCATGGCAAAGGCTATGGCAAACGGGATGAGAGGGATGCACAGTACCACTAGTTCAAAAAATAAACCCACAGACTTTTAGAAATAATATTTTTTTAAAAAGTAAAACAAAAACTGTTATGGTCCTATCCTAGTGCATAAATCAAATACACAGAGAGGACCTTGTGTGATGAATGATTTATCTGTACTCATGCTGTTAACACCACTCATGAGATCTCCAGTGCAAATCACTTATATAGTTATAAGCAATCTGTAATGTAGTTTTTAAAAATTTAATTTCCCATTTTGTGACCGTGAAATTGTATTCTTATTCATGCAAGTTCCTTTGGAAATGGGATAAACAGAATAGTGGAGATATTTCACGACTCATTTTTCTTGCCAGCTCACTTCTCCTGGTGCACTACATTGCCCCATGAGGCCATGACATGCATGTGAACCCCTGTGAGGGAAGGCTTCCTGACCAATCACAAGGTGTTGCCTGTGCATCAGAATACTGTGTCATACCTTCCCAGGCTTAGAGCAGTGCTGTGTGACAGCGCTGACCCCCACATCCTCATGCTGCCCGAGCTTGTCCCCAAACTTGAGTCGCTGGCACAGGAAGACAACATGCTACCCACTGGCCTAATGGCTGGCCTTGCATACGATGTCTCGTCTTAACTTTTAGGCAATTC
The DNA here is from genome assembly GCA_016271365.2 of Neoceratodus forsteri. Lineage (NCBI taxonomy): Eukaryota > Metazoa > Chordata > Ceratodontiformes > Ceratodontidae > Neoceratodus > Neoceratodus forsteri. The sequence goes on from CM057452.1 coordinate 189,352,005, forward strand.
CATCAACCCATGATAACATGTAAGCAATGACCCTGGCAAAAATGTGTACACCTCAATCAATTCATTTGATAGGTTTGTTCTTTCAACAGATCTGCACATCATTATATTCCACCTTTCTGAGCATAATTCTTTTCCTTCTTTTTTTAAAGACAGTTTATTTTACCGGTTATTCATTTCAGATGGCTTCCCTATACCTTAAAGCCACGCATAAATCTGTACAAAGTAAGATATTCAGTTAACAGGTCTATGCTATTGTCAAGCATTTCAGTTAGCCCCAGTGTAATAACTTAAGACTGAAAATTGTATTAGGCTGTACCACAATCTGAAAAAATATCACAGAACCTGATGTGATGTGCCACTTCCTCAGGAAGTGGGAGCAGTGGTAGATAAATGGCTTAATTTCTTTAGCAGAATGCAGCCATTATTAGCTAATGTATGATCTATTGTCACATGCTGAGCCACAGAGGGACTTTGGATAAGAAAGGACAGGAAGAGAACCCAGTGCTATGGAAAAACTGTAAATATTAATAAAGAATCACAAAGAACAGTGAATTCTGTGGCACTGCAGATATTCTGTGGTAGTCTGCAAATTTTGTGCAGAATTCTCTTGCCACAGAATTCTACTGGCATTGGTATAGATCTATCTTGGGGATATGCCAGCAGGTGTCAAAAATAAACGTTTTATTCTCTCTGGAATATTGTCAACAATTCTGCCTAGCAATGAGTATCAGAGGGGATAGAGCCGTGAGTGCTAGGGCAGTGGTGTTGACATTTATTTATTTATTTGAAAATTGGTAACTGGGAAAGGCACACTGAGCCGAGGCTCATTTCCAGGTGTGACCTGGGGGAAGGGTCACAGGAGGAAACAGTGAAAGAGAATACAGATAAAGTGCAGACACTTAACAGTAAGAATACTTAACTGGACAAACGCGGTACATGATAAACTGCAAATATGTTGTGGAAGTGGCAAGCTGAGACTGGCATCAGAGAAGTACTAAGGCAATCAAAAACAGTGCAATAAGGAATAGTAGTGTCAAGGAGAGTCAAAACCTAAACTGCCAAAATCACAATGGGGGATCTCCTATGGGGAAAAAGGTGCAGGTGGGTGGAGGGAGGAGTTTCAGTTGATGCCTGAGGGACCCTAAGGAGATGGAATGATGACTAGATAGAAGAAGCTGGTTCCAGAGTAAGGGCGAGCGAGAAGAGAAAGGCAGATTGCCCAGCAGAGGAGTGGGGGAGAGGAGTGGAGAAGGTTCGTTGGTCCCTTGGGTGGAAGGAGCATGGAGCGGGGGGACTGGAGAGAGGAATGAGGAGAAAGAGAGAGAGAGAGAATGGTAGGGGGCCAAACCAGTACTTGGAGATGAAGGAAGTGCTGTGTGACTGGCGATGTGAAGGTAGGGGGAGGAGGATGGACATGGAAGAGTGGGGGAAGCAGTGGTGCATACGTAGAGGGGAGTTAGTTGCAAAGCGACAAAATGTATTGCAGAGGCAAGTCTGGCTAGGGAAGTGGAGGAGCCTGTACCGTAGATCACATCTGCATAGTCGGAGATCAGGAACACCATTTTGGTGACCAGCTCATGGTGAACCAGCAGGGGTAGACAGTCTTTGTTATGGTACAAGGCACCAATCTTAGCGCAGGAGTTTTGCATGGATTGCATCTATGTGGGTTGACAAGTCTAGCTTACTGTCAAGCCACTCACCGAGGTACTTGAAGGATGACATTGCTCCAAGAGGGGAGCCATCCAGTGTGGCAACATGTCAGAGTGTATAAAATGGTTGGGCCGTTATCCCCTTGGAAAATGTAATCAAATATTTCCTTATATCTGGTGGTACTGAATTAGCAGATACACAACCAATTAACGGTTGCCACTATGTAATGTGTTATTAACACCTTACTAGCACATCATTACCTAATGACTACACTATAAATCACCTTTTTACAACCTCAACACACATACAGGAACCTTACAAACACATGTAAAATCAACCTTAATAACACATGTAACAGCAACCTTAAAAATACGTCACAACCACAGTAAAGACCTTACAACCTCTCCAAATACATCCCCCACAATGCCAATGCAGAACCGCTACCCCCAAATGTCCCTAATCTGAAAACACCTCCCTCCAGCCTCACTTACTAAACAGCCATGTCCCTCAGTGTTCCAGCACTCACTTCAGCTAACAAGCCCTCCATGCTGCTTCTGCTTTAATATTGCTCCTGCGAACATGTCAGATGCTCAGAACCAGGATGCTCCTAACTGCAAACATCATGCCTCTTCTGATTGGTTGGTCTGCGAGCCTATACATTTTAGGGGCTTGGTCCACTTCTGAATTCCCCTGGTTTGCTTATTTCGGCAGCGACTTTGCACTGGGGGGTGGTGGATGGTAGGATTTTCTGCCCCTGGATTAATTCTGCTGTCCATTCCATTTCATCCAACTCATGCATAAAACCTTCGAGTCTCTGACTTTTGGAATCTTGGACTCCTGGATTACTTTTGGAGTGCTATGTTCATATTTCTGCAGGGTTTATTCGGGACCTGTTGTTTGTGAAGGATGTGTTTTGGACAGGATTTTATTTATTTATTGAATTTTGATGACCGGGTAGGCCCACTGGGCCCCGGAGGTCCCTTTTTCAGAGGCGACCCGGGAATACAGTACATAAAGCAACAGACATAGGTACATATATAGGTCATGGGTATACAGTATTTGGTAGTTGCACATCACAGTCTTATCAATGGGTTTAATATATATATAGTTAATAATGAGTGTGGGCCATCTTGTTTTACATCTTTCTGCACTTTTGCCGACCTTGGCATTCCGCTTCTGGCATTTATTCCACCTGTATTGAGTGACTTGGTCCTGCTTGCTGTTGGAACTGTGGGCTCCTTTGGGGATCTCTGGTTTTTTTGGCACTCACAGAGTCGGGGAGTGGGGCTGGTCGGAGGATCGTTTTTTTGTTCCCCTTTCCTAGATCTGTGGGTTGGTCAACCGGAGGGCTGGCTTGGCTCACGATTGTAGTGATGTGCCATTGATCCTTTGAGATTTTTTCCCCTATAAGTAGCTGAAGAAATCAGTGGGCCCTGGGAGGACCTTTGTTGGAAATTTTTGAAATTGAAAGTCTGGATTTGTTGATTCCTGACCCTGTTGGGTATTTGCTCTGGCATTATGAATTTTGTGAACGAATTGATTGGAAGCAGTGTGTTTGACGTTTTTGCTCCTTGAACTCTTCTGGACAGCAAGTACTTTTTAATTCTTGTGTATTACCAGCTTGAATTTCTCCTGTTGTTAAGTTTTTGTATTTTATTTTTGGAAATCAGTTCGGGCAGTGAGAGGGCTCAGTACAAATCTTTAATCTCACCCTCATAACGATAAATGTGAGAAGTTTACCTGGAGGGTGGATTATCAAACTTTTTATTCTTTTGGAAATTAGTCGAGCAGTGAGAGGGCTCAGTAAAAATCTTTAAATCTACCCTCATATTGATAAGTGTGAGAGATTTATCTGGGGGGTGGTTTATGAAACTATTTTCCTTATATTTATTTTGGTTTGTTCAGTTTATTACTTTGTATTGTATTTATTTATTTGTGAACTATCTGTAAGATTATCCCCCATTGATATTTGTGAGAGATTTCTCTGGAGGGTGATCTTTCGGATTATTTCTATTTTTATGTTTTATGTTTTTATAGTAGCACCAGGAAGTGAGAAGCCTGGGTGCGTTAAAACTGGTTCTTTTATATTTTGTTTCCCAGGTAGTGAGAGGACCTGTGGGCAGAATTTAGGTTATAATAGGAAGTTAGGTTGTTATATTTTAAATTATTTAAGTTAGTTATTTGGTATTTTTTGTAGTAGGTATAGTTATTTAGTTGAGGGTTGGGAGGTGAAATTCAAGATCGGCTGAATTTTAGGGGTATTATATTATTGTTTTTAGACTGTTTAGTTAGATTTAGTGTTGGCTTAGGTTGTGGGCTCGGGATATGTGTTTGCCTGTCATCTCCCCAGTCGTGCACTATTCAGCCTCTGCTCTCCACATCCTCCACACTTTTAACCCCCCTTCTCTGGTTTGTTCCACCTATCAATGTTGTCGGGCCTTGGGTATCGCCCGTAGGGGGGAGGGGGTGGGGGGCGTGAACAGTGGAGGCTGGAATAGCAGGACACTCTCCTTAGGGTGGTTAAGCCCAGGAGACACCCTGGGGTGAAGTGGAGCTTGGAGCGTGGGCCATTTTGTTTGGTCCCCATACCCAAAGCAGGTAATCAGGGCAGTCCAGGAGTTCTGTCCAACCCGGGCATTGTTGTGCAATGCCAGATCTGTCCGGAACATGACCGCTGTGATTTCTGATCTTGTTGGGTCAACAGATCTGGCTTGCATCACCAAAACCTGGCTGGATAATAATGCGTGCCCAATACTTGAGGCCGCAATTCCAGCTGGGTATACGGTGATACACCGCCCGAGGTTGGACCGCGCCGGGGGGGGGTTGCAGTCTGTTTCAAGATCGAATTGGAACTCACTAGTGTTCCAGTTGAGGAGGCCATTTCTTTTGAATGTGCTGTAGTAGCAGGTGTGGGCTATCGAATTGCTCTCATCTACCATCCACCCGGAGATGGGAAGCAATTCCTTAAGGAAGTGGTGGACTTTGTTGTTGACATGGCATTTGAGTCACCCAGGCTGATGGTACTGGGTGATTTTAATGCCTGGATCGATGATGAACTCTCGCAATTTGGACAACACTTCCTCCAGTTAATGGACTCACTGGGCCTGACACAGGTGGTTACAACTGTTACACATAAATGTGGCCATTCTCTTGACTTGGTCTTCCTCCTGGGGATTGACGCTTCTGAGGTTGGGGTGGAATCAGTCAGCTGGTCCGATCACTACACTGTGAGATTCAATTTTGGCACCCCCCTTGTAGGCCGACCCCTGTGGAGAAGGTCAAGTGCCGCCCTTTATGGAATATTACTTCCGATGGCCTTGTTGCGGTCCCTGACCTATCACAATTTCCTGTGCATTACAATGATCCAGAGGCATTGGTTCTGGCTTATAACAATGCCATTACCTCTGCCCTGTATTCTTTTGCTCCAGTACGTGTGCTCCCTCTCTCCCTTCGACCTTGGGCTCTGTGGTTTGATGAAGCCTTGAGGGAGTTGTGGCGACTAGGACGCAGATTAGAATGTTGTTGGTGGAAATCCGACTTGCATGCCGACCATCTTAGACTGTTAGAACATTACCAGTTCTATCAGTCAGAAATCTCTCATAAGAAGGCAGAGTTCCTGTCCGGGGGAAATTTCTGCTGCTCAGAATCGACTAGCTCAGCTTTTCAGAATTGTGGATAGATTGTGCAACCCAACCTGTCTACAGCTTCGAAGAGCATTTTCACAATTACAGTGTGATGAGCTTGCTCGGTTCTTTGCTGATTAGGTGGCTGGCATTAGGTCGGAGATCCACTTGACACATTCTATGCGAGTTGCTAGAGATCAGGGCTTGGTCACCACCTCTCTGTTTTCCTGGAGTACCTTCAACCGCCTGGAAATCGTGGATGTTATGTGGATTGTCCAAGGGATGCGCCCTACATGTTGTAGTTTAGATCCGGGCTCTACATCCCCTGATTATGGGGTGTGGTGATTCTATTGCCCCAGTTCTGGCACAGATAGTCTGGTGTTCCCTTGACTTGGGTGAATATCCATGTTCCATAAAAGAGGCGGTGGTGACACCCTTGTTGAAGAAAGCTTCTCTGGACCCAGACTCTCTTGCAAACTACAGGCCTATCTCGAATCTCCCCTTTGTGGGGAAGGTGATCGAGAAAGTAGTGGTGGCCCAATTGGAGAACCACCTGACCACCCATAACATCTTTTAACCTCTCCAATCAGGTTTTCGAAAGAGGCATAGTACCGAGACTGTACTGGTTCAGGTGCACAATGATCTCTTGATGGTGAGAGACCAGAGAAAACGGTCCATTTTGGTACTATTAGATCTGTCATCAGCATTTGACACCATTGACGATGGGGTTCTGCTTGAGCGCCTGAGATGTATTTGTGGGCTTTCTGGGGTGGTTCTTAGATGGTTCACTTCATACCTCACCGGAAGAACTCAGAGGGTGGTTTCAGGGTTTTTTTCCTCTGATCTCATCTCTCTGTTTTGTGTGGTTCCTCAGGGCTCAATATTGTTCCTCATGTTGTTTGCAGTGTACATGCTTCCCCTCGGAGACATTGTGAGATGGTATGGGCTGAGGTTTCATTGCTATGCTGATGATACCCAGCTATACCTGTCTTTTGCCTCTGAACAGGAAGGAGCAGTCATGGTATTTAATAACTGCCTCCATGAAATCCAGGATTGGATGAGGTCCAGTTGGCTGAAGTTGAATTCTGGGAAGACAGAGGTGTTAGTTTTGAATCCCGATCGCCAGATAGGGGGACCTGGGGCTGGCTCCCCATCAGGATTGTTTCTTGGGGATGCCGAGATACAGGTCTCTGAACAGGTGCAAGACCTAGGGGTGATGCTGGATGCAGGGCTGGCACTTCGGACTCAGGTGTCAGCTTTGGTTAAGTCATCTTTCTATTACCTAAGAAACATAGCTAGGATCAGGCACCTTGTTCCGTCCGGTGATCTGCCAACATTAATTCATGCCTTTATGACCTCGCCTCTAGATTACTGCAACTCGCTATACTTCGGGCTTCCGGGGGTTGATATCCGCCGCTTGCAGCTGGTGCAGAATTCTGCAGCCCGGTTGTTGGTGGGAACTTCTAGATCTTCCCATATCACACCGGTGCTGCGGGAACCGCACTGGCTGCCAGTTCACTGGTGGATCACCTTCAAAGTCAGATTACTGTCTTATAAAGCCCTGCACGAACTGGGCCCTGATTACCTGAAAGAGCTTCTGATCCCTTAGCACCCTGTGAGACCACTCCGCTCAGCCAACGAGGGGTTGCTAGAGATTCCGAGGGGGCCTGCACTTTTATTTTCGTGGCCCCTTCCCTCTGGAATTCTCTACCCCATCGGATTAAGGAGTGCATGACTGTGGGGAGTTTTAAACAGGCCCTAAAATCGTTTCTTTGGGTCAAAATATATGGTTGCATTGATTGCTGATCTGTATTGTTATTTATGATGATGATTCTGTTTTTATGGCATTTTATTGTCTTATTGTATTGCGCCTTGATATTTGAAAGGTGCATAACAAATAAAGCATTATTATTATTATTATTTCAACTGTGGACCTCTGCTCCCCACCATACACTGGACTCCACTTCGAACTACCACTCCAGACCCCATACACCACGTCACTCCAGACCACAAGCCAACACAGTAAATAATAGAGTGCCGCAGCCATGTATCCTTTCAAAGGAGGCCTCTACACTATGGAAACACCACAGCAGCAAAATATTAAACACCCCCAAATGCCTCTACTCTATAGAAAAAGACTAGGCAAAGTACCAAGCCATAGCACTTTACTATGTAAAAACACTAAACTAAACCAGCCCGGTGGCGCTGAGGGTTGAGGCACTGGATGCACTCACGCCATGCTGGCGACTCAGATTCAGGAATGAACTCGGGTTGCTCAGGGGTTGGCCGGAGTGAGGAAGGATCGAGCGTCTGCCAACAGCTGTCCTCCCTTGGGGGTGGGAGGTTACATCATCACACTGTAGACTGACACCCAGCAGAAGCTGAGAGTCACCACAGGCACAAAGTTAGCAGAGGGGTGGACCCACACAAAGGGTGTAAGACTACCTCTGCAGAGTTGGAGACAGTCACTCTTCCCATTGCACATGCATGGGTCAGGGAGAAAATCAGAGGAAAAAAAAAAAAAGGACAGAGCTGGCAGACTCAAGGATGGCCAGCTGCACCTGCATCGCCTCCCCCCCCCGGCAATCTGGATGTTGGCTACTGGGGTTGGGGGGCAGCTGGTGCCCCTCACCACCAGCCCTGTCATGGGGGGGAACCCATGGGGGTTGGCCGGGTGTGGTGGGTGCAGGAGATGCCAGCTGGAGAGACATGTCCCCTCCAAGGGAGGGTCCGGAGCTGCCTGCACGCTCCGAGGAGGAGCTAAAAATGTAAATAGAAAAAAACCAAAACGCTAAACTATTTTCATTAAAGTATGATCTGATCACAGGTTCCTTGTGTAACCCCTAGGCGGCGCTACTCCAAGGGCTACAACCCCTGCCTTGTAGGCCTGAACAAGGTTGAGGGGCCTGGGTTCCCAAGGTCAACTTTAAACTGTTTTTTATCCTAGATGTTATATTTTTACAGTGTCTCCACCCAGAATTTAGCTTTAAGTGGGCTAGCATGGAACATGGTACAACCCCCAGAGATGCTGTACCTGTCACAAACCCACTCAGCAGGTCAGCCCTCTACTCCCAAAGTGCCAACCTCCGAGCGTAGTCTTGTGAACAGTTTACAGAAACAGGGTAACCCTCCTATCTGTTTTGTGGGTTCAAATCAACCTTTGGTCTCGAGTCTTGGAGAGATTCAAACTGTGAGCCTCTTGCTAGCATACCCAATGCACAGGCTCAGATAATTCTGTCTTTGGGGGGGGGGGCAGATATCTTTGCCTACAGGCACCTAACCAGGTGTATAGAAATTAACCCTTAAAAACTGTAATAAAAGACCTCAGATTTAAAACGCTTACCTTTTTCCAGTTTGGTATCACCATTCAAGCTTATGTACAGTATCTGCTTTTACCATATAAACTCCACTTGCAAAACAAAAGAAATCAAAGACAGACCTAGTAGGCTCTAAAAATAGTTTTTTTACTAAAATAGAAACAAAATATGTAAAACATAAAATACAGAACCAATATCACAAGAACCATACACATCTTTTAAAAGAACAAGGTTTAAACAGTGCAATTCCTACTACAGTACTTAGATTTGTCTCTCTCTCTCTAAATACCTGCTTAAAATGCTCATAGATGTTTCTCTGTCAGAGTCTAGATAGAAGTGTCTCTGTAAAGTAAAACAGAATTCTCCTTAAAGAAAACTGTATTTGCCAACCCCTTTGTGTGAGGTCACCTAGCTCCTACTCCATCAGAACATATAAAAAAATATATCTATACAAAAACAGGATGTCTTTTCAAAGTATTAAATTCTGTAATCCTCAGCACAACTCATTTTCTCTTTCAAATGACATTTCTTTGATCTGTGAGCAGTATCCCCTCTCACACAGACACCAAAGCATTTATGATTTCGCACCAGTGTACTAAACCTGGTTTCCCCCTCAAAACATCATAAAAGGGATACTTATTTCCCTTTTAGCAGTCAAAGCTATAATTAACTTAGAAAAGTCTGTAATTAGCTTCTGGCCTTCCAGGTAACACCTTGTGTCTAACACCTGTGTGGTGATCTCACATGCTGTTTCAGCATTTCTCAAGAGAGACAGTCCATAACCCATTTTTATATTACAAAAAATGATACAGTGATCAGAACCAGCCGTCCAAGTGTCACAATTCCTCCCCACCTAGACTGAATTTGGGGGCTCTGTCCCCTGCATGGGATGAGCTTTCCAAATCAGTTCACTCCTCATAGACCCTAGACAGCCCATCTAAGTTCTGATTCTTGGCTCCAGCCCTATGTACGATTGTCATATTATACCCTTGCAAAGCAAGACTCCATCTTAGCAATCTACCATTGTTCTTTCCCATCTGCGTCAGCCAAACCAGGGGGTTGTGGTCAGTCTGCACCACAAAATGCTGCCCATATAAGTATGGCTCTAATTTCTTTAGGGCCCACACTATGGCAAGACACTCCTTTTCCACCGTGGAGTATGCTTGCTCCCTGGGAAGTAACTTCCTACTTAGGTACACTACTGGGTGATCTGTCCCTTGGCTGGATGTCTGACTCTGTACTGCCCCAATACCCACGTCTGAGGCATCAGTCTGAACTATAAAGGTTTTGCTATAGTCAGGACTTGTCAAAACAGGAGCACTGCACAGTGCCTCCTTTAATCGGGTAAAGGCTGTCTCACAGGCTGGGTCCCAGGTAATTTTCTTGGGCATCCTTTTCTTTGTCAGGTCAGATAGAGGAGCAGCCAGGGCACTGTAATTGGGTACAAATTTTCTGTATTACCCTGCTGTCTCTAGAAAACTCCTGACCTGCTTCTGCATTTCTGGTCTGGGCCATGCCTGTATTACCTCTATTTTTATTTGATTAGGACGGAGCTGTCCCCGGCCTACCACATGCCTGAGGTATGCCACTTCTCCCATGGCCACCTGGCACTTCTCGGCTTTGACAGTGAGCCCGGCCCTCTGTATCCTGCCCAGCACTTCCCTAAGGTGGGATAGGTGTTCCTCCCAGCTGGTACTAAAGATGACAATGTCATCCAGGTATGCCATGGCGTACTCCTAAGCACCATTTAACATCTGGTTCACCAACCTTTGGAAAGTGGTCATGGCATTCTTCATTCCAAAAGGCATTACTTTAAACTCAAATAAGCCTATCGGAGTGATGAAGGCCGACCTCTCCCTAGCTCTGTCTGTCAACTCTACCTGCCAATACCCCTTGTTCAGGTCAATGGTCGTGAGGTAGGTCGCCCCTCCCAACTTGTCCAGGAGTTCATCTGTCCAGGGCATTGGGTGGGTGTCAGAATTTGTGACTGCATTCAGTCCACAATAGTCCACACAGAAATGAGTAGAGCCATCTGGCTTAGGCACAAGGACAATGGGTGAGGCCCAGGGACTGTGGGATCTCTGGATTAACTCTAAATCCAGCATCTCCTCCACTTCCCTCCTAATGTCCTTTTGGACAGCCTCTGACACCCAATATGCTGTCTGCCGTATGGGCGCCTGTGTCCCTGTTTCCACATCGTATGTCGTTAAGGGGGTTAGTCCAGGCTTGGTGCTAAACAATGGGACAAAGTCTGCTAAAACCTCCCTTACTTTCTGGATCTGGTCCAAGGCCAGCTGGGGAGACAATTGTACTGCCTCCACAGAGAACTCCCACTTGCTTTCCTCCAGCAAATCCAGAAGGGGGTCTCCTTCATCTGTTCCCTCCCCGTAACTACACACTGCATACACCATGTCAGCCCTATTTGCATATGGTTTCATCATGTTGACATGGCACATCCTTTCTGTCTGTCTTTGGTTAGGTATCTCTACAATATAGTTCACGTCATTTACCTTCCTAACTACTTTGTACAGTCCTGCCCACTCAGCCTGCAGCTTGTCTTTCTGGACTGGAATAAGGACCATGACTTCCTGACCCACCATGTATGAGTGAGCTCTGGCTCTGTGGTCATACCTCATTTTTTGTTTATGTTGGGCAGCTGCTAGGTTGCTCTGAGCTGTCTCCATAAGCTTCTTTAGCCTTTCCCTAAACCTAAGGATGTAATCCACAATGGGAGTTCCCTGGGTGATGTGCTTGCCTTCCTAGTCCTCCCGGATCAAGTCTAGGGGCCCATGTCCTCGGCATCTATATCAGAGTTCGAAGGTTGAAAATCCTGTCAACTCTTGGGGCACCTCCCTGTATGCAAACAACAGGTGGGGAAGGTATTTCTCCCAGTCACTCCCATGCTGTTCAGAGAATGCCTGGAGCATTGACTTTAGGGTACCACTGAATTTTTCCACAAGCCCATTGGCTTGTGCGTGATATGGTGTCATGCATCTCTGCACCACTCCACACTTCTCCCATAAACATTTCATCAGGTCCAACATGAAGGAACCCCCTCATCTGGTGATTACCTCCTGCGGAAACCCAACACAGGAGAAAATCCCAAGTAAGGCATCTGCCACTTTGTCTGTCCTTAGTGAGGATAGGGTGACTGCCTCTGGGTACCGGGTGACATAATCCACCACAGGCAGGATGAATCTCTTCCCTGAGGAGCTGGGGGTATTTAAAGGCCCCACAATATCCATTCCCACCCTCTGGAATGGCTCCTTCACTATGGGCATTGGAATCAGGGAGGCTTGGGTTTTCTTGCCCTCATTCCCTATTTCTTGGCACCGGTGATGAGACCTGCAATACTCCTTCACCTGCTAGGTGAAGTTAAGCCAGTAGAAATTCTGGGCCAACCACTGTGTTGTGCGCACAATTCCCAGATGACCAGACAAGGGAATATCATGTGCAGTCTTGAGCAACTGCTCATGATACCCCTGGGGAATGACAAGCTGCCTGCCTAGCACCCCTCCCTCTGTCTGTACTGCCTGAGTATACACAAGTCCATTTTCCCAAAAAACCTTATGTCTGCCATCACCTCCCTGTGCACCATTCGAGTCTGCCCAAGCTCTCAGCTTCTCTAAACTAGGGTCACTTCTCTGAGCAGCTGCAAACCCCTAACACATTCCCAAGGCATGGGACAGGTCCCCTTCAGTCGCTAAGCTAGGGTCCCTAGCACTAGCATTAGGGCACTCAGAATCACTGTCAATTCCAACCCTCTGACAATGGGTCACCCCTCCCTCTTTGGAGTAACCCTCTGTAGCTGTGTGGTTACTTGCTACTGGGGAAATTTCTACCCCCTTTTTGTTAGTCTCCCCATCTGGAGACACAGGCTGGGGAACCAGTCTCTCAGTGGTTTCCACAATGGCTTCTGTGGGGTTCAGGGAACTACAATTTTCCCTTGCTGCTTGGCTATGGGTAACTGCACATACCATCCCCTGTTTTAGATTGTTGCCCAGGATCACATCCACTGCTAAGGTTTTGGCTACAGCCACCAGTTGTACAGTTCCCCCTGTTTCACCCCAGTCTAGGAGAACACTAGCGAGGGGCAATGTTTTCGCCTCACCAGTGAAGTCCTGTACAGTGATGTAGTTATTGGGTATAAGCTGACCAGGCTGTACCAGATCCCCCTTTACCAAGGTCAGGGATGCCCCTGTGTCCCTTAAACCTTGTGTCTGTACACCATTCACCATGACTGGGTGCATGTGTTCCTTCATGTTCACTGGCATGCTTCCAGGGACACATAAACAACTTACTTCCTTTCTAGCACCCTGTTGTGTATTGCTCACCTTTTTGGGACACTGTCTGGCAATATGTCCAGTTTCTTTACACAACCAACATTCATTTCTTCTCTCAGAGAAATCTTTTCTCTGAAACCTGGGGCTAACTGGTTTCGGTGGAGGCAGTGAGGGTTTTAGCTGCCCTGAAGGTGCAATTTTCCCTTTCTGTGCTGCCACACCTGCCGCATTTGCTCTCAGATCAGGTCTGCTCTTGGGATAGTGGTCCGAGAGTTCAGCAGCCTCTTGCACTGTTTTGGGATCTCAGTCCTCTAGCCAGGTTTTTAGCTTGGCTGGGCATGCCCAATAAAACTGTTGTAATAAAATCACATTTTCAATTTTATCAACAGAGTTTGCCTCAATTCCTTCCCACCAACATTTTAAAAACTGTCGTTGTTTTGTGGTTGGCTCCTTGTAGCTCATACCAGGGCTTCTCCTGAGCTTACGGAATTTAGCTCTGTATGGTTCGGCACTTAATTCAAACTTTTTTAACAGTGCAGCTTTAAGTTTGCTGTAATCATCACTGTCCTCATTGTCCATTTGACCCAATGCATCCTGAGCTTTCAAGGTAAGTAGCGGGGATAGCTGGAAGCTCCAGGACTCTCTAGGAATTTTAGCCTAAATACAAACTTTTTCAAAAGAATTTAAAAAGGCATCCATATCCTCCCCCTCTTTAAATTCGGCTATTAATTTGGAATTCAATTTGTTACCCAGTCCTGTAGTTCCAGTTAAACCCAAGCCACTTACCTGCTCTGGTGCTGCTGGTCGGAGTCATATCTTATCCAGTTCGTGTTGCCTCTGGTGCTCCTGCTTCTCGCGGTCTGTGTCTCAACTTTCTCACTCCCTCTTCTCCTCTGCAGCTCTCTGGCACTCATGCTTCTCACAGTCTGTGTCTTTCTGTTCTTGCTCTGCCTCTTGGCATTCTCACTCCCTCTTCTCCTCTGCCTCCCTTTGTTCATGGTCCCTCTCTCTCTGGAGCTCCAGCTCCATCCTGCACAACTCAGTTTGCAGCCTGAGTACTTCTGGATCCAGGATACTGGTGACCATCCCCTGCTGCTGTGGCCCTTCACTGACAGTGGCCCTGCTGTCATCCTCACTGGATCTGGACACTGCACTGGCCACTAGCCCTGCCACACTCAAGGTTTGGTCCTTACACACTGCTTTGGGTATCTGCTACCATCAGGGCATCTATGAGGTTCTGCTTGCTGGCTTTCACTGCAAATGGGACTCCTCTATCCCTGCATAACTGCTTTAAGGAGTCTACAGTGTGCCTGCTGTAGTCAGAAGCCATCTTCTTCCCTTACTACTGCTACTGTGACTTGCTCTTTAGAAAAAAAAATAAAATGGGTAGGAACTTGACTGTATGCCAAGTGATATAGTTCTGTTTCCTTTTTAAAATAAATCACTGCCTTTTTCTTTCTTTGCAAGTGAGCTTACAGTCTCAAGCTGACACGCTGAACAATAAAAGCTTGTGATACCAAAATTATGCCGCCGCTGCCAACCAATCTATCACAAATCCACTCAGCAGGTCAGCCCTCTACTCCCAAAGTGCCAACCTCTGAGCGCAGTCTTGTGAACAGTTTACAGAAACAGGGTAACCCTCCTGTCTGTTTTGTGTGCTCAAATCAACCTCTGGTTTCAAGTCTTGGAAGGATTCAAACTGTGAACCTCTTGCTAGCATACCCAATGCACAGGCTCAGATAATTCTGTCTTCGGGAGGCCAGATATCTTTGGCGCCTAACCAGGTGTACAGAAATGAACCCTTAAAAACTGTAATAAAAGACCTCAGATTTAAAACGCTTACCTTTTTCCAGTTTGGTATCACCATTCAAGCTTATGTACAGTGTCTGCTTTTACCATATATACTCCACTTGCAAAAGGAAAGAAATCAAAGACAGACCAAGTAGGCTCTAAAAATAGTTTTACTAAAGGAAAAACAAAATATGTAAAACATAAAATACAGAACCAATATCACAAGAACCATACAAATCTTTTAAAGAACAAGGTTTAAACAGTGCAATTCCTACTACAGTACTTAGATTTGTCTCTCTCTCTCTCTCTCTCTCTCTAAATACCTGCTTAAAGTGCTCATAGATGTTTCTCTGTCAGAG
This sequence comes from Neoceratodus forsteri, assembly GCA_016271365.2. Classification (NCBI taxonomy): domain Eukaryota; kingdom Metazoa; phylum Chordata; order Ceratodontiformes; family Ceratodontidae; genus Neoceratodus; species Neoceratodus forsteri. The sequence goes on from CM057452.1 coordinate 189,367,028, forward strand.
TCTAGATAGAAGTGTCTCTGTGAAGTAAAACAGAATATTCCTTAAAGAAAACTGTATTTGCCAATCCCTTTGTGTGAGGTCACCTAGCTCCTCCTCTGTCAGACTATATAAAAAAATATATCTATACAAAAACAGGATGTCTTTTCATAGTATTAAATTCTGTAATCCTCAGCACAACTCATTTTCTCTTTCAAATGACATTTCTTTGATCTGTGAGCAGTATCCCCTCTCACACAGACACCAAAGCATTTATGATTTTGCACCAGTGTACTAAACCTGGTTTCCCCCTCAAAACATCATAAAAGGGATACTGATTTCCCTCTTAGTAGTCAAAGCTATAATTAACTTAGAAAAGTCTGTAATTAGCTTCTGGCCTTCCAGGTAACACCTTGTATCTAAAATCTGTGTGTGTGTGTGTGTGTGTGTGTGTGTGTGTGTGTGATCTCACATGCTGTTTCAGCATTTCTCAGGAGAGACAGTCCATTACCAATTTTTATATTACAAAAAATGATACAGTGATCAGAACCAGCCGTCCAAATGTCACAGTACCCACCCATTTTAACCATAAGCCACCCCAAAATGACCAGATAAAATGTTCCCGCATTTCAATACATTATCATTATTTGACTGGACCTAATAATATGCTCGTGACACAGGTATCTGCAAAAACAACAATGAACAATTTATTGACAGGGGGAAAAGAGCTAAGAATGGGGGAAGAAATTAATAGAGGTTATGCAGTTCAGTATTTACAATATTTGCAGGTAGATCAATGGTTTTAATTTGTGCTGGTGAAACCCTCCAGCTGGGTAGATAAGTTGCATTTTAAATCACATTGTAATCACCATTTCATCAACCTCTAACGTAACCAGAGCCCTGGCTGTCTAGCTAAGATGCATAAATCAGATGACACAGAACACATTGCTTTACCCACCCTGGTACCAGTCCTCAACAGTCAGTATGAGAGCCCCGCAATCCCAACCTTAAACCTGGGTACCCAGTAACCACAGTCCATTTAAAGGTACAGGCCTGATGAACAGTGCAGCTGTACATTGGCCGACTAAATCAAGGAAATTAAGGCTGGACTTGCAAAAACATTAGAAATATAGAAACATAGAAATTGCCAGCAGATAAGGACCACTAGGCCCATCCAGTCTGACACTTGAACTATGTACAGTCTCTTTATAGGGTGCAGGGGAGGCCCTGCATGTTGAGATTGGTGTCCCTCTTCTGGGATGAAAGCACCTGTGGTGTAACTAGCCGGTTACATTTTATTTAACACATTTGCATTTTCTGAACATCCAGCACATTTACAATCCTGGCACATTCAGCACTTTTACAATCCTGGCACATTCAGCACATTTACAATCCTGGCACATTCAGCACATTTACATTTTTTTCAACATTCTGCACATTTACTACTTTAATTATTTGACCATGGACCAGCATGGTCCTTTTTCACTTTAATTCTTTTGGTGGGTACTTGCTCCCTAAGGCTAGGGTGACCCAGTTCTTTACATTCCATATCACACTGGAATACTTTACTTGGTAATTTAAACAATTACTGCAGTTCTTTTAACACCCACTTGATATCTCAGTCCCACGTGGCAAATGGCTGGGGTTCACAGCTTCCACAGGACATCTCGACAATACACGAACAAATACTGGATCTCCCAGACAAAACCAGGAAGAGCTCTGGCTCTGAGTGCTCCCCTTTCAGTCTTGTAGGCAGTTTAGCAATTTAAACACATTTTAGCACATTTATACAATTGGGACCACTCAGTGGCCACTTAAATCACATAGGTCCACCCTCACCGGGCAAAGATTAGACACAGCAGATGCAGGGTGCAGACCAATGAATAGCTTCAAACAGTTAACAAGTTTCTTGGGCTTGGCAGCCCCAATAAGCTTTCTTTTTTTAGTTGCACCGTGGGGTACAAGATTACTCACTCAGACATCCTCATGGAATGGCTCTCCATCCTCTAAGGTTCCTGAAGTCTTCAGTTCTCTCACCACTGAGGCAGATTCAGCTCTCTCACAGCTGGCTTGGCATCAAGTTGCAAGACCCACATTTTTCCTAAACATGGAAAGGATTTGGCTAGCCCCTGGAGGACATTCTCTGGCAACCCCCAGGCTAGCAGGTTCTGCTTTAAACTAACACTGAATTATTTACTGGCAAAGAACAACAAGCCCCTCTCCCCTGTGAAGAGACTTACACTGGATCACCAGGCCCATTTGTTCTGCTGGGGACCTGAACCCCCACCCCCCCATGGAGGCCTCCCGCTCAAAACTGAAAAATCTGCTGAAACACTGTCTTTTATCGGGCTCTCCTGAGGCTCACTATTGGCTGAAGCTATTGGTTGCTTTGGCTCTGATTGGCTGGAAGGCTTGTCAATCACAAAAATTAATTCTTCATTAACCTCCCTTGATGCACAGTTGGTTTGTTGTTTTGGCACCTGAATTTAGGTCCCTGCAGTTCCCCATGAGAGCTTGGAAGTTTCTCATGAGCTTTGGTAAATGTCCCTCAAGTCCTGTCTCAATAATCCCAGCTTTCCAATTGGTTGTTGCTACTCTGCTATGGCTGCTGAACATGCAGTCCCTTAAGCAGAATTAACACTGTCCCAAATAATGTCCTGGTGCAGCCAGAATAATTAATATATTTGCCCAAATGACCCACCGTTCAATAGCCACTTGTGTGTCCTTTTAGTCACTGCCCAGTTTTAGAAATTATCTCAGTCCATTTGCCTGTCACTACTGCCAATATTTTAAACCCACCGATTGCAGCAGGCAGGCTGCCATCTGAGTCCCAACAATACTGGCAGCGAGGATTACAGTTATTTATTTATTTAAACATTCTCCCCTTTAGACATTTGTCCCCTCAACCAACACAGTAACTGCATTATTTGTTTATTTATTTATTTAATTTCGGCAGCCGCCGAAACACTGTTCCCCGAGGGCAGACAGATCCTCATGAATATTTATGAAGATTGGGGCTCAGACTCATTAATATTCATGAGCCCCTATCTCTAACACTTCGTGGATCTTTTTAATTATTTGAAGAAACGGGCTCTCATGGCCCTTGCTGTGGTCACCAGTCCCCACTTGGGCCATAGAGGGATTGGGACAGCCGAACACTCTCCCGCTCGACCGCAAATTGAGTGGTCGGGAGATAAAGGTGCAGCATTGAGCATGTGCGATCTCCATGGCACCAGGGGTGCCAAATGAGCAGTGGGGAAGTGTGACTGAAGTTTCTTGAGCCCCACTGGGCTAAATTCACACACCGGACTACTTTTGGTGCACCAGGGGCACATAAGGACTCGGGCTACAGAAGGGAAAAAAAAAAAAGCAGGCATTCCAGGAGGCGCAATGAAGGAGCAGGAATGGGAGCTAATGGGCACAAGGTAAGCCCCCATATTGGAGGGGGGCGCATTACACTTGTGTCTCAGGTTTTGAGACATCCACTTGCTTTCCACTCTGTTGAAGTCATAATCCACTGTTTGTGAGATAACTCCACAGCACAAGTTTTTGATGTCACAAACAGAGAATCAATGCAAGATCAATCTAAAAAGACAAAGAACCTCAGTGCAGAAGCATTGAAGCAAGGGTTAACAATAAAGAGCATTGGCAACAAAGCCTGCAGGTTTCCAAGAAATAATAAATCACACATACCCCCATAATGCAAATCACCATGAAAACTTAGACTGGTTCTGCTTTAATGTAAAAAATGGGGGTGGGGGACCCTTTTGAAACCTTAAAGGAAAAGCAACAGACTTCCAGTCACTTGAATCTTTGTTTTATTTTCATCCCCTACGTTTCACCCACTTCTTGGGCTTGTTCATGGGGTATATTTTCAGTCTTTAACAATTCTTTTGAAAAAGTAATCTAAAAAATATAAAATAAATCATTGTTAATTACTAATACAATGAGCTAAATATGGTATTTTCCAACTAAACACTTGCTATTTCACATACCTTTGTAGCCAGTTCTTAACTGAATTAATATTACTAGAATGTTCTCTGGTTTTAATTTCCTCATAAGAGTTCTTTAAATTTTAAAATCTGCAAACAAAACACAAAGTGCATTTTTTAGAGGAGAAAGAGAAAAAAGAAAAATCTGGCACTGATAATTTTTAACACAGTAATAAACTTGTGCTCCTTCATTACTAGAGCATTTTCATGTGTTTGCAATGGCTGTCACTCGTTGTGAATGAGATTTAATCTGTAAACATATAGCAAAATAGATTCATTTAGTCAAATGTCAAATAAATGATTCTATGGTATAACCATTTTAGAATCAAATTCTATTATTATATGGTAATAGAGTACTTTTATTTGTTTCACCAGCCAGAACAACAGGAAAGCTCTACTGCACCATACAAAATGGCTTCCTTCATTCACATCTCATGAATGTTACTATGAAAATGATCCTGGGTCCTCTTGTGTCTGTTTTGCTGTAAAATCGTGGAGAAAATGTCATAACGTGATGACGTCACGCTCCTGCGATCGCGCATGCGCGAACTGACTACGCTACTACAGTCCAGAAGACACTCGACTAACAAAACATATAACAGACACTGGGGTCATTTGTTTATTGGTGTAACTCTAAACAACTTCAGGCTTCAAATTGCAATATTTTACATGTGTTAGAGTTTCTGCAAGATGGTCTAGACAAGAGGTTGACGGCGGCATTGTTAATAGTTCAAACGTCCGCCATAGGAGCAATACGGGGAAAAACAGATGGACAGCTGCCTGGGGCACACCCATTGGTGCAGTCCTTCCTAAGAGCAGCCGCTAACATCACCTACTCCCCTAGACCAGTTTCTGTCCCTTGGCTGCTTAACTTAGTACTAGACACCTTAACTGAGGATCCTTTCGAACCTCTGGGTTCGGCTCCCCTACTCTTTCTAACCATGAAAACAGTCTTTCTGAAAGCAATATCCTCAGCTAGGAGAACCACGTTCTTTCCAGATAGAGTGGTCCTAAGAACTATACCGTCTTTCATCCCTAAGGTGGCGATGGCCTTTCATACAGGGCAAGAAATTACAGTCCCAACCATTTGCCCAACTGAACAGGACCCTAACAGGGACAACCTCCTCTGTCTGGACCCAGATAGAGCCCTTCGCATCTACTTGGACAAGACAGAATCCTTTTGATAGTTAGATAGACTATTCATCCTCCACCAAGGACAAAAGAGGGGCTTACCAGCTTCCAGGTCTACGGTCACCAGATGGTTGCGAGACACCATCTCCCATGCTTATAAAGCTAGGGAGGCCGATCCATCGCCCATCATCAAGGCCCACTCCACTAGAGCAATAGCCACGTCCTGGATGGAAAGAAGCTTAGTGTCAGTAAGGGAAATCTTCCAGGTGGCTACTTGGTCATTCCTCCCATACGTTTACCAAGTACTGCCACTTGGATACAGGGTTGACTGGCAATTCTGAATTTGGCCGAAAAGTAATTCAAACAGCTTCGAGTCAGGTTCCTCCCCCCTCCCAAGTCATTTCCAATACTGCTGTATAATCACCCATGAATGGCAACTGGGAGTGCTGTAAGAAGGTACGATTGATAATGGAAGTTTACTCACCTGGTAAAGGTGATAATAGGAGCACCTTCTTACAGCACTCTGTAGCCCACCCAATGAGGAGGAACACACAGTAATAAACCATAAATAAGAGTCTGAAAGAAATGCATTGGTACGTTCATTAATGCTGATGTTAAACAATATGCTGATTACAAGGTTGTACACTACACAAAGAAGCGTAGGCAGTAACGACTTCATTACTGTACATTATGAACCACCAAAAAAATATAGAGTAAAGAATGAACAGTTTACGCAACTTCACAATGTGTGGTATGTTTTTCCTATCAGGTGGCACTCCTCAGGGAGACCACCGGGCTGCTTTACTGTTAATTCACATTTTCAGAAGGTTCCAAAAGCTCGGGAAGATCTTGTACTGAGGAGTCTGGGAACTATAGAGGAGGAGACAGAAGCAGGGGAAGAGAGGGATCGGGTTTCAATCCTGAAAAATTCTTTTGTGCATCAGCCTGAGAGGAGTGCTGGAGATTACCCATGAGTGGAGACTGGGAGTGCTGTAAGAAGGTGCTTCTATAATCACCTTTACCAGGTGAGTAAACTTCCATTGTTGCCAGTGCCCTTTAGGGGTAACCCTTGCCTCAGTGCTTTGGTGCGGGGCCCACCATGACCCTAAACCGTAAGACCACATTAGGGCTGGCTTATTTTCCCCTGGGGTGAAATACAGATGAGGCACACTGATGGGTCCTATGTAGGATGAAACACATGTTTATGTTTTATATTGTCACCCTTTGCAGACTTGTATGAAAGGCCCTTTGGCAGCATGAATTCCTGCAGAACCAGCCTACATGTTCATGGTGATTTGCAAATATATCCCATGATGCTTATCAGGCATCAAGGCAGTGGGAGTGCAAATCTGCCAAATATTGTACCAGCCAGTTTTTCTGGCTGGGTGTTATTTTACTGAGCTTCTGTCAGTCCTTTATTACACTGTAGCTACTAGTGGGAGGAAGTCCTGAGGGGGCTACATCTGCTGGGACACCATGAACATCGTGGTAGATTTTAGTTATTTTTTTAGCAGACTACCCTGGTGATTGTGTTGGAATATTAGTCCCTGAGCTGTTGCCTGATCTTTTAAGGGCAGGACAAAGCTCTTTTATTTAATTTGGGACTCTTTCTGTAGTGAGGGGACTGGAAGTGGGCTGACACAATACTTCCGGTCGCAGTGCTATATGAACGAGGAGAAACACCTGGGGTTTATTGTCTGCAAGCTAGTAGGAGTGAAAAGCTGCCAGGTATTGTACCAGTCAGTTTTTCTGGGTGGGAGTTATTTTACTGAGCTTGTGTCAGTCCTTTATTACAATGTAGCTACCAGTGGGAGGAAGTCCTGAGGGGACTACATCTGCTGGGACACCACGAACATAGTGATAGATTTTAGCTATTTTCTTAGCAGCCCACCCTGGTGATTGTGTTGGAATATTAGTCCCTGAGCTGTTGCCTGATCTTTTAAGGGTAGGACAAAGCTATTTTATTTATTTTGGGACTCTTTCTGTAGCAAGGGGACCAGAAGCGGGCGGACACGATACTTCAGGTCGCGACGCTATATATCTCCATATCATGGCAAGCTTCAGCGAGTCCAGTAAAGGTGAACCCAGCAAAGATGACACAGCTAAGGCAATAGCTGTGTCTGCTGTGTCAGCCGGGGAAGAGGGGAAGGGGGCACCAGACGATAACCAAAAAGTAGGGAAACAAACAGGGGGTGTTGTTAACTGTGAGCATGGAATAAATGAATGGAAAATATGTGGTATGTGTGGCATGAAAGGACTAAGGGAATAGATGAGCAGCCAGGCATGCATAAAATGCATGTATATTAAGGCATTAGAGGATAAAGTGAAAGCCTTACAGGATAAGCTGCAAGTTCAGGTAGGCATAAATGATATAGAAAAGTTTGTGCAGAATACAAGAATCAGTTAGAAGAAAAGGAAAGAGAACAGCTAGTTAAGCAAATCAATAAAGGCCCTGGTGACAAAAGAAAAGAGAGAATGGATGACTCAGGTCCTGAAACTACAAATGAAGAGAAAGAGGGATGGTATAATGTTAAAAGTGGTCCTAGAAAATGAAGAAGGGATAAATATATCCAATTAGAAGTTAGAAATAGGTATAGTGACCCGGCAGTGGAGAATGATGAAGCCTAATAAGTCAGGATGATACCCCAGATACCGAGTCAACAGCTGCCCAGACATCTAGTAATAAAACAGCTACAGTTCATCCTGTAACTAGTACAGAAATGGGCAACTGCCAGATGTCAGTTGGAGCTAGCCAGAATACAAAACAAGGAGTAAGTATGCAAACTGTGTTACAGCAGGCTGCACTGAACCCCACTTACAGGAGAAAGGACGAAAAATACCTCTAGCAAATCAAGTCACCAACAGGTTCATAGGCCTCAGTCAGACACTAGGGACATGAACCAGCCTGAAGAAAGTAAAAAAGACATAGTAGTCACGGGTGACTCCATGTTAAGGGCAGCTGACAGAATAATCTGTAAGAATAGTAAAGATCAGGTTATGCTATCGGCTTTTAGAGCATACAACCAATCCACTTGTATTCTTTCACATAAGAACGAATAATGCTGGGGGGGGGTTACATATATTCAGAGGGATTTTGAGGAAGTAGGAAGTGAGCTAAAAAAGAATTGTTCAGTGGTCATATCTAAGATCCTCCCAGTTCCATGGGCTGGTACATACAAAACCAACAAATTAGTAAGATGTAATGGATGGTTACGAAGGTGGAGCAAAAGAGGAAATTTTGAGTTTATGGAGCACTGGCTTAGATTTGATAATGCCTATCAACTTTATGCCCTGATGGACTTCACTTGAATAAAAATGCACTAAGGTATTAGCAGATAGATTCAATGCTAAAATCAGCAATATTTTAAACTAAATGAGGGTGGGGGGGTGGAGGGACAAAGGAAGTAATGTTCCTAGTAAAACACCTAATGAGCTATTGAAATCAACTAACTGGAAAGCACTATTGGTAAATGCACGAAATCTGAACAATAAAAAAGATGAATTGGAGTCTATTCTAAATAAAGAAAATATTGCATTGTGTGAGATTACAGAAACCTGGTAGAAAAACGATGCAAGGGGGACAGACATCAAAGGGTACCAGCTGGACTTCCGGTTGCGGTCGCCTCGGCAATGGTAGCTTGATCCTAAACCACGAATTCCAAACCCGAACAATCCTTCGCAATCCAGCTGAAAAAAGTAAAGAAACTGTCGAGAAAACGTAGCGCAGAGGAGTATCTAATGTCCCTGAAAATAAAACATAAAGATGGACCAGGTGCGCTGCACGCAAAGCTTAATTTTAGTAACTCTGGGTCACAGCAGCAGGCCAAGATCCACGCCGAGATAGCCGACCTAATCGCACAGACACCTGCAACTGGAGAGGAAATGGAAGAGAATTTTACCATTACGTCTAAAACGCTTTGTACCACCTTACAGCAAATAAATGACACATTAACCAGACTGGCGCAAAGGGCTTCTGAGGACAGGCAGCAAATAATTGAGCTCTCAGAAAAAACAGCGCAATTAGAGGAGACGGTCTCAGAGTATACAACCGTAACTGATGTACATAATTCTGCACTACAGGATCTCCATCGAAGAGAATTAGCCCTTCAACAACAAATAGAGGACTTGGAGAATCGGAACAGACGTAATAATCTCCGTCTGCATGGCCTTCCTGAAGGGACAGAATCGGGACAAATGTCTCAGTTCATGAGTAGTTTTTTAAAAGAAATCCTCGATTTAGACAATGACAGAGATCTGGGTATCATCTGGGCCCATCGTTCATTAACAGTGAAACCTAAAGATCCTAAGGCCAGACCTCGCTCAATAATCATGGCTTTCATGGACTTTAGAATAAAGGAGGAAATCCTTCGCCTAGCATGGAGCAAAAAACAAGTGCTATTTGGTGACGTTCGACTATTTTTCTACCAGGACTATGCCCCTCAAACTCTAGCTCGCAGACAGAAGGCATATGGGGTGGTAAAATCTTTGAAACAGGCAGGATATCAAGCCCACTTAGAGTACCCAGCCAGAGTCAAAATAAACACCCCAGAAGGATGGCAGTGCTTTCCAGAGCTCTCTGAAGCGTTAAAGTGGGCTGAAAAGCAAGGTGTTTCTGTATTGGAGGAGAACTGGGGGCCTGCATATGGCTTGGAAGGGAGAAGGACCTGGCAGACAAAGGGGCCTAAAAAAGTAGCAGCAGCGTGCTCGGGGGAGACACAATCGTTGTGGGACAAGATGTGTTCAAAGACTCTTCCCCAGCAGGATGGAAACCCCTAGAACCAACGCAGAACTCCGAGACGGGAAGGAGAAGCTACTTGACCAGATGAGTATACTGTACCATTTTAAAATGCATCGCAGGCTTTGTTTGGAGGTTTAATAAGAAGAAATATGCCACACTTGGGCCTCGTCCCGCACATCCACCCCAGAACATGGGAAGACGAATAGACTTTTGAGAACTGAATATGCCAGTGACTTTTGGCTGAACAGGCTTAGATTTGATTGCATCCAGATATGGGTACTTGGATGTGGTTTGGGGCCTCCGGGGTGGGGGGCCAGCAATGTTTGAGAGAAGGGAGTGTGAATCCCTCCACTGTTCTTCCCAGGGGCTTCCCAAGGGGTCCTTCCTTGGGGGGGGGTGGTAGGAAGGGGATTACTTTCAACCCAACATATAGTTGGAGATGAGCTGGAGCTATTCCGGCCACCCTGGTATGGGTCGTCCCCTACAGGAGATGTGATCCCCATGATGGCATAAGGAACCAGATAACCCTGGAAAGATATCAATACTATTTTGGAGCTCACCTGACCCCCCTTTTGTAGAGGAAGGCCTGATTTTACATAAGGGTTTGGGTTCTGGGCTATTGTTATTCCAGGCAACCACAGACAACCCTGCTGGAATATGCCACATTGAAGGAGGCAATTTCCTTTTGGGTGGCTATGTAGTTGGCCTCCTACCTCCTTCCCTAGAGAGCTTTTCTTTTCTCCGGGAGGGAGGAAGAGGGTATAGCGACACCTTGAAGTACTAAAAATGTTATATCTGCCATGTTTATGGCTTCTTGTATATAGTTTGGTTAAAAGGGCAATGTCAAGAAGTTTTATATTCAGGTTGCAGTTTTTATGGCGGGCACAGGTGCATCATCAGATGATTCAAAAGACTGAGATTTCTACAAAATGGGGTACCTAAGGATAGTTTCGTAGAATGTTAGGGGGATCAATAGCCCATTGAAACAAGCTAGAATATTACAAGAGCTACAAAGGCAACAAGCCAATATTGCATTTCTACAAGAAACACATTCGGATAGTGAAGAACATAAAAAGCTCCGTAGAGCATGGGTGGGAGAGGTACACGCAGTGGCATATCTACAACAGCCTAATAAAAGGGGAGTAGCAATATTAGTAAAGAGGGATACCCTGCTACAAGTAACACAGGTAGATACCGATCCAGAGGGGAGATACGTGAGACTGAAGGGGGAATATAGGGGCCAGAGATGTATTCTAGTTAATTTATATGCCCTGAACAACGAACAAGAAAGGATATTGTTTTTAAACAAATGTCTTTTGGAATCAGTCACAGATCCACAGAGCTTGATAATACTGGGGGGAGATTACAACACAGTCATGGATTTGGGGCAGGATAGGGTAGGATCTAAGGTGGAGCACTCAGCCAGATCAAGCAAGGTGTTGGCCAGACTATGCACAGAACTGTCATTAGTGGACATTTGGAGATTTTCTAACCCAGGGGTAAAAGACTACACATACTTCTCCCCGTAATACAAAACGTATTCCAGAATTGACTTCTTTCTGGTATCTTATAACTGTATACAGTACCTACATAGGACAGACATTGGTAACATCATATTGTCAGACCATGCTCCGACCTCCCTAAGTTTAGAAATGTTCCCCAAACCTAGAGAAACAACATGGCGCTTAAATGTAAGTCTTCTAACGCATAGTAACTTCAAAGAACTAATCCAGAAAGCCACTGCAGAATTTTTGGAACACAATTCACCAGAGGATACGGAAGCGGGGGTTAGATGGGATGCGTTAAAATGCTATTTAAGAGGACATATTATCAAATATGCCTCCAGGTATAAGAGATCTAAAATTCAAGAGAGAGTAGAATTAGAAAGAAAAATTCATCAGTTAGAACAGAACCATCAGGAGACCCTCGACCCAGAGACTAAAAAAGATCTTGAGGAAACAAAACAAAAACTAAATGCAATATTAGACACACAGGTGGAGGGCCAACTAAGGTACAGCAGACAAAGATTCTATGAACAAGGGAATAGGGTGGGCAGAGTACTTGCCTGGCAAATTAGGAAGGAGAGAGCATCTAGAGCAGTCCCTAGGTTAAGATCACCGCAAACTAAAAAGCTGATTACAGCCCCAGACCTAACAGCGGCCCATTTTCAAAAATTTTACAAGACACTGTACCAGGAGGAGAGAGAATCAGGTCACCTAGATAACACACTAAACTAACTGGAAGGAATAGTACTCCCTAAACTGTCTGATTCACAACGACTGGAATTAGAATCACCTATTACCACAGAGGAAACAGTAGAAAGAGTCAAACACTTAAAGAATGGTAAGCCCCTGGATTAGATGGTTATGTGGTGGAATTCTACAAAGAATTTCAAGAAGTATTGATCCCCCCATGAAGGAGGCCTTTAATGAGCTATTACGGGGAGAGGGGGCACCCCCCAGATCCTGGAGTGAGGCACAGATTTCAGTGATCCATGATAAATTGGTAGCTCTGATTGGAGCTTTACATCAGGCACCAAGGGTGAGAATCAAAGTAAATGGTTATCTTACAAATAGTTTCCCATTGGGGCGAGGGAAGAGGCAGGGCTGCCCCCTCTCCCCGCTGCTATTTGTGTTATCTCTGGAGCCTTTAGCAGTGGCCATTAGGTCTAACCCCCTCATAGAGGGGGTCCAGGTTGGGGGCCAGATTCATAAAGTTGCCCTCTATGCAGACGACTCCTTATTTTTCATTTCGGAACCTGAAAAGTCTCTACCAGTCCTAATGGAAGAGTTAGTAAAATACGGGAAATTAGCAGGCTATAAAATCATTCACTCCAAGTCAGAGACACTTATTTTAAGTGGCATGCCTTCCCGAGAATTTAAGGCCTCCTTTCCAATTGCCTGGGCAAAAAAAAATGTGATAAAATACCTGGGGATCAGGGTATCAGTAGATTTGTCCTTACTATACAAGTACAACTATACCCATCTATTTCAACAGATTCAAGTAGATCTGGCCCATTGGCAAATGTTGCCATTAACTCTATATGGAAGGGTCCAAACTATAAAAATGAATGTTCTACCTAGGCTTCTCTTCCTTTTTCAGACCTTGCCCCTGGGGATACCTAGGGGTTTTTGGACCAACTTGCAGAAAGTTACACAACGGTTTATATGGAATGGTAAACGCCCGAGAATAGCACTGACTACATTGCAAGCACTGAGGGAGCGGGGAGGCCTTGCCTACCCCCACTTTTATTTTTACTTTTTGGCAGCTAGAGGGTCCCAACTATGTACTTGGGCAAAGCGTAGAATAGACTCAGGGTGGTACCTCCTGGAGGAGGACTCACTAAAAGGGTGGGCACTTTGGGCCCTACCCACTAACACATTGCCTCACATAACACAAGGTCTTGATTCAAACCCATGGGTTGCCCACTTGTTGAAGGTATTACATAAACTTAGGAAACTCACGTATACTCCCGAGGGTCTGGGACCTCTATCCCTGACACGGTATGAGCCTACCTTTGTGCCTCCAAGGTCAGACGTAGAATATAAGGTCTGGACTACTAAAAGATTAACCACCTTCGCCCAGTTTATAAGAAACAACTCACCCCTATCCTTTTGCACAATTAAGTGAAAAATGTCACCTACAGAAACAAGACCATTTTAGATTTTTACAGGTACGCCACTACATATCTACAGTAAACGGAATACAAAAAATAACTAGGGAGAGGACAGAGCTGGAGGATTTTTTTTATGGGACTATAGTGATCAAGGGAAATACACATCCATTATCACAATTATACAAGATATTACTACACACCCTCCCATCAGGACTAGATGATCTTAAAGATAAATGGGAAAGAGAGTTGAAAGTTAACATAGCAGAGAATGTCTGGACCAGAAGATTCAGTCGGGGCTGGCAGGTTACAAGTTCCCCCACATGGCAGGAATTTCACTGGAAAGTGATATGGCGATATTTCTTAACCCCTACTAAATTGAGACATTTTGGTCAGTCGGGGTCTGTAATGTGCTGGAGGGGTTGTGGAGAGACTGGAACGCAAACTCATATTTTTTGGGATTGCCCCCAGATTCATTTGTTTTGGAGGGAGGTGCATACCTTAATAATCAGGCTCACGGGCCTGCAGTTACCCTTTGTGGGGGAGGAACTAGTGCTGTGACTCCCTACACTAATTAGTGGACCTAGACAATCTTCGAAATTAGCACAAATCATGAGACTGGTTGCACTTAAGTATATTACAGCCAGGTGGTTATCTCCGCTTCCCCCTTTGGTGCAAGAGTGGTGGTCCAGAATGTCTCAGGTAGAAACGATGGAGCGAATAACAACAACTCTAAGGCTACAAAGTGAAGGATTTACCCAGCTTTGGTCCCCATGGCATCAACATGGGTGAAGAAGGAAATATGTCTTGCACAAAGCAGGTGTTTAGACAGTACTAGAAAGAATTAGGTCTCAGAAATGGGAAAATTGCTATTGAGATGGTGGAAAAAGGATGCAACCTAATGCCCACCTTTAAGTCTAAGTTTAAGTTGAAATTTAAGTTTAAATTTGATTTCAATTGGTTTCCCTAAATGGAAGAAGATTTTGACCCCAGCTAGATCATCCAGGTCAAAACCTAGAAGCTATAGTAAAAGGAAAAGAATCCTAGAAGTTTTAGCTGAACAGTTATGTTTAGAAGAACAAAACGCAGTTGATTATATAAATGGATGAAAGGTTGAAAGATAAGTTCTTAATTTTCGAAATGAACCCCATTGCTAAGCAATGTAATTAATGAGAACCTAAAAATAAGAGGTTAAGTATGAAATGTATATAAGAAACAAAACAGATAAACATAATCAAATCTTGTAACATAAAAGATAAAATGGAGAACAAGAACTGTAACACAATGTAAGTGGAAAAACAATGTATACAATTATATATTGATCAATGTGATGTCCTAAATAACCAACAATAAAACTAAGTTATAAAAAAAGGGTACCAGCTGTTCAGAAAAGATAGGGAAGACAAAAATTGGGGGGAGGGGTGGCTCTATATTATATGTCCGAAATGATATTGAGGCCTATGAAATCAATGTTTCCCCTGAACCTGATTTTGAACAGCTCCTGGTACAACTAATCCCCCCAAAGGAGAAGCAGATCGCTGTAGGAGTATGTTACAGACCACCCTCATTAAATCTTGAAAGAACAATGGACTTTATTGCCCAGATTGGTAACTTAGATCCATGCAGAAGATTGATGCTCCTAGGAGACTTCAATTTTCTGGGAATCGACTTGAAGTCTTGGCTCCCCTCTGTAGCAGAGGCATCATTCCTTGAAGTATTAGATTTCCAAACACTATTAAATAATGTTGAAGAATGTACTAGAAACAGTAATATTTTAGATTGGGTTATTAGCAACATGGAGAATATAACAGAGTATTGTAAGGTTAGAGAACCCTTATTAGGAGGCGACCACAACATGGAGGAATTCCAAATAGAAATTAACGCATGCATTCAACAGGGTGTTACTAAAATTAAAAATGATAATATAGCTTATAATTAGCTGCTTAGAGAAAAGGTGCAAAAGTGGGAATGGGAAATACAATTTGATGGTTGAATGCACCTCAAATGTGGAAGTTACTTAAATAATTTCTTCACGGGCTGGTTGAAGCTACTGTACTTCTGAAACCAAAATATAACATAAAGGGAATGATCCCAGCATGGGATACACAAATTAATAAAAAGAAAGAATAACGCTCACCAAAAATTTAAGAAAGAAAAGGGACTGGGGTATATAGAGGCAGGTACCAAAAAAGATTGTGGGATTTGAAAAGGGTAATAAAAAACATGGGGTTAGAAAGGGGAGGTCATGCCTAACAAACTTATTCTCTTTCTTCGAACCAGTAAGTGCAGTCCTAGATAAGAATCTGCCTGTGGATATATTGTACATAGGCTTTGAGAAGGCTTTTGATAACATGTCACACCAGGAGCTAATAAGTACTCTGTGGGAAATAGGCTTGGATGGATGCGTTACTCAATGGATTAAAGCCTGGCTGAAAACTAGGAAACAATGGGTTTGTATAAAGGGGTACATGTCCAGTTGGGTCCCTGTGTCAAGTGGGGTGCCACAGGGATCTGTTCTCGGACCCATTCTGTTGAATATCTTTATAATCTCTTTAAACTGCAATTCCAAGTCATGGCTGGCAAAGATTGCCGATGATATAAAATTGGGAGCAGTGGTACTAAATAAAAATGATGCAAAATAATTTCAAGCAAATATAGATGCACTGGCAAAAAGTGCAGAAAAAAGAAACTGAGATTTAACATGGCTAAGTGTAAAGTCATGCATCTGGGTAAGAAAAAACATAGTTATGGATATAATATTAACGGGCTCAAAATCTCAACTACTGAAATGGAGAAAGACTCAGTATTACAGATCTCTAAAAATATGGAATTTACTAGTCACTGTACACTTGTTACTAAAAAGGCCTATATTATTTTGGCCTCTATAAGGAGGAACGTAAAGAGTAGGGATAGAGAGGTGATGGTCCCGCTTTATGTTTCACTTGTCTGTCCTCAAATGGAGTATGGAGGCAGTTTTTTGATCCCCCGTTAAAGGGAGATGTTAAGAGGATGGAGGGCGTCCAGAGACGGGCAACCAGGCTAATAAAAGGGTTGAGGGGCATGTCATATGAGGAGAGATTGCGGAATCTAGGACTGTTTTCACTACAATACAGGAGATACAAAGGAGATGTGCTTGGTGTATAGGTCATGTAGGGAACCCGACCTTTGGGAATGTGTAGGACTAGAAAAAAAGACCAGGCACTACTATAAATAGGGGTCACCAATACTAACTGAGGGGTGAGAATTATAATAAAAATCTAAGGGGAGGCTGGTTCTCACAATGAGTGGTGACACAGTGGAATGCATTACCTGAGTCTTTGGTATCCTGCGATACTATGAACCAGTTTAAATCAGCACTGGATGAACATAGTATAGCACTTTGCTATCAGATTACAGTATAGGCAGAGCAGATCTAAATGGCCATAAGGCTAAAGTACCTGATAACATCTTATGAATCTTATGCTTTGCATTTTGGGGTTATGGGTGATTCCGTATTTCTTGGAAACCTGGCTTGGTTGCCAATGCCCTTTATGGATAACCATTACCTCAATGCTTTTGTGCTGAGGTTCTCCATCTTTTTAGCTTTATTTTTTTTTTGGGGGGGGGGGGCACCATGACCCAAACCCATAAGACCACATTAGGGCTGGCTCGGTTTCTCCTAGGGTGAGATGCAGATGAGGCACACTGTTCAGTCTTGTGTAGGACAAAACATGTATCTGTTTCTTCTGTTCTCACTCTTTGCAGATTGTACAAGAGGCCCTTTGGCACCATGCATTCCTGTGTAAACTAGAACCAGCTGATGCTTTGCATTATGGGGTTATGTGTGATTCTGTATTCAGTGAGAGATCGGCTTTCAAAATGCTTGATGACATCACAAAGTCCCTCTGTTATATTCACACGTAGTCACAAAGTCAGACGTCTGCTGTTACAGGTCTTGACTTCACTGGGGAGATAAAAAAATTGAACTAGAAAAGAATGTGTTCATTCTTAAACAGAATAGCCACTGGTATCTTCCAGACATTTCTCAAGCTAATCTTTTATGATGTTTTCTAATGCTTGAAATTATATTTCAAAAGCTGTAACATTTGAATGGTTAAGCATAGAAATGTTTTTTTTTTTTAAATAAAAGCTTGGCATCTGATCAATATGAATAGATCCTAATGGTACAGTTCAATGTGTCACTACATGTCTATACATGTCCACATAATATGTTATTAAAAATAACAGGAATAAAAACTTAGTAAGCCATTTTATGTTTTTATATGTTGGTGTATGGTAGCTGAAGCAATATACTGAACATATCAACTTAGCTAAATCCGAGCTTTTAATAAAAAGAAATTAAGTTTCTAACCCTTATGGTTCCAAGGTTGTCCCTTTTAAAAAAATTAAATGTTGCTATGTAACGTACATGTTACATAGTGATAAAGATCTCAAGGTACACATATACCGTTAATTTTACACACAGAACCAAGGCTCCATAGGGACCGAATACTGGGAAAGTCCTGACTTGCTAAGATTACATAATCTCATTGGACGTTCCCATCAGTCTCAGCCTCCGATCGGCGTGGTGCTGTGAAAATGTTTCCTGGTTTCAGCATTAAGGAAACACTTGCCAAAAAGGTATTAAACTTAAGATTTTAATGTAACTGCTTACAGGATTCAAAACTTCTCTCTGTCTGCTCTGCTTCCACGGGAGGGTTTTTAGAACAGTATGCCCCATAAGATGTGTGTTTAGGTAGCCTTTAATGCATAAGGAGCTAAAAAAGGCTGAAGCCCAAATACAGCTCCCTTAGGTCAGATTATAATATATCATGTTACCTCCTTCTGATATGTATTCATCAAGGTTCCTTTTAAAACTGTCTTCATTTTTGCTTATTAGTATTTGTTCTGGGAGTCTGTTCCAGAATTTAGTGACTCTTTGAGTGTAGTAAGTTTTTCTTTTATTTGTTTTAAATTTTCTAACTATAACTTGTAACAGATATCGCCTTGTAACTGATTTTATAACATTATATTCTATGTTTAGTTTATTAAGATTGTATCATTCATTATGTCCTAGAAAAAGAGAAGATCTCCTCTCTTTCTTCTCATTCCAAATTGTGCAACCCAAGATACTCCAATCTGGCTAAGAATGTTCAGTTTGGAGGTTTTTTATGTTGTTTCCACTCTAATCATTCCATCCCTTTCCTCGTATATGGACTCCAAAGCTGACTACAATAATCTTACAGCAGTCTGACATAAGACAGATATAGTGGCATCATTACATCCTCTGTTCTACTTTTAATATTTCTTTTTATTGCTGCAGTTGTTCTGTTTGCCTTCCACTCTCAACCATCAGCCCAGAAGCACAGCAGGCACTCTTCCTCCTCATCTTCAGAGGAGGAGAAGCTTCACCACAGGCTGCTTTGGCACTATGAGGAGCTGATGTGGCAACAGTGGGTTCTTGGGGTAGGGTAGGCCCCTTTCCTTGACTCTGGCGCTTCCCTGGTCGGCCCCAGTCTGGCCTGCCCCCATCCTGCCACACCTGATGTACCCAGCGCCGGCCTCTCCCCTGATTAGGGTGGAACCACTGCCCAGGCAACCATTGCAGGGAGTCACTACCAAGACCTCCCACCAGGCCACTAGCCTGCCAGGTCAGCTGTTGGTAGAGATTACCCACTCGGATGAGTCCAGGGTAATGCATGGTGAAAAGTGGCCACGGGTGGCCTTTGAGGACTTTTCAGACTCCAATGGATCGTCCATGCAATCCTCGAGGAACCCAGACTTTTTTTTAATTATTTTTATTTATAACATTTTTCAAAGTTACACATACATGTATGATGGCCTATAGTCCAGTTCATGGGGGGACAATATTGAAACAAGAGAAAGACAAAACCATTTGACGTCCCTTAAACAGAATGCACTAAAAATATTATAAATTCAGGCCTGATAATATATCCATTAAATCTTTCCCTCTGTTTAATATTAACAAATATATTTATTATACAGGAAACATTACTAAATTGTATAATGAATTCATATTTTAAATTCAACAAAACTGTTTGAGCTAATATGTAAATAAAAATTTAAACTTCAGAGATTCCAGGTTTCATTATTACATACTAAATGCTAAATACAGTAGTTTTTATAAATCAACCCATTTCATCCGACATCTCTTGGGTAAAAGCTGAGAGTTCTTTATCAGAGGGTGTTGGAGATTCTCCTTCCCTGGATGAGTCAGATTCTTGTTGGGCTCGAATAAATGCTACTAATTGGTCCACTTCAAAAATAGATGTATGTCTTTTCCTTGAAATTAATTCACACCTTGGCAGGTACAAGCACTTGGAAGGTGAGCCTCACATAATTGTGGGAAAAATCATGGAGACGATCCTAAAAGAGAGGCTGGTGATCTTCTTGGAGAACAATGGTTTCCAGGATGGTCAGCAGCATGGGTTTGTCTCAGACAGATCCTGCCAGACAAACCTGATTGCGTACTACAACTGAGTGACAAGGGAACTGGACAAAGACCATGCAGTGGATGTCCTGTATTTGGATTTCAGCAAGGCCTTTGATTCTGTGCCGCATGGGAGGCGGTGGGGGGAGCTGAAATATATAGGGGTGGGAATAAAGATGGTTAATTAGGTCACTAATTGGCTGAGGGAAGGCAGCAAAGGGAGGTGGTGGTTGTGGGGGGGGGACTCTCATCACCAAGGGATGTGACGAGCGGGATGCCGCAGGGATCTGTACTGGGACTGGTATTGTTTAGGATATTCATAGCTGATATCTCCTATGGCTTTCAGAGTAAGATCAGTCTCTTCGCAGATGACACAAAGATGGGAGCGGTGGCAGATGACATTGAAGAGTGCGGGGGGCTGAAGGAGGACCTGACCAAACTACGGGAGTGGTTGGATGCATGGCAGTTGGGGTTTAATGCCAAAAAGTGCAAGCTATTGCACTTCAGGGTTAATAACCAGGGGAGGAGCTACCAGCTGGGGGGGGGTACAGCTGGAATGCACAGAGGAGGATAAGGATCTAGGGGTGCTGATAATGGGGAGTATGAACGACTCAATGCAGTGCAGGAAGGTGGCAGCAAAAGCCAACAGGATGCGGGGGTGTATAGTGAGGGGGAATCTCCTCCAGAAATAGGGAAGTGATCAATCCCCTATACAGGCTGCTGGTCAGGCCACACCTGGAATACTGTGTGCAGTACTGACGCCCATTCCTAAAGAAGGACATCAGATTGTTGGAGGGTGCACAGCAGAGGGTGACAAAGATGGTCCAATGATTAGAGGGATACTCCTATGAGGAGAACCTGTGCAAGCTGAACATGTATTTCATGGAGGAGAGGAGGGATGGGGGGGGCATGATTGAAACCTTCAAATACTTGAAGGGGATAAACAAGACTAGTATAGAAGTGATTTTCCAGATTAGAAGAGGGAGGGTCATGGGGGGCCACCAGCTGAGATTGGAGGGGGGAAGATTCAGGAGGGAAGTCAGGAGACATTTTTTTCACAGAGAGAGTGGTACATAAGTGGAATACTCTGCCTAAGGAGGTAGTAGCCTGTAGCATGGTAGACGGTTTTAAGAGCGGCTGGGACAGAGTGAGGGGCGTAATTATGAAAAGGGAAGGGGTGGGTCAGGCAGCTGCAAACTGAGGGGCTAGCTGCAGAATCGAGCAGACTTGATAGACCGTGGGGCCTGTTTCTGCTGGCATTTTCGTATGTTCCTTCTAATTCCCAAACTTCTTGCCTGTAATTCAAAAATTTTCTACGCCTCTGCTGTTTGGTAAGAGAAGTCAGTGTATATGAAAAACCTGTTTGACTTATAAGTTAGTACCCCTTTCATTCGAGATAGTTTGATCTAAAGGTCTCTGTCCAAATCAAAAGCAAAGCTAATATGCATAGTTGTTTTTGTTTCTGATTTGACCAGTCCTGTAGAAGTACCATCCATATTTCTTTGATTCTTGTAGATCCTGTAAGCTTTCATGATAAAGGGCAAATTCTCTGCTGATAGATCAAAAACCTGAATGAAAACGTCTTTAGTTCTTGTAAATTTTCAAACACACCTTTCTAAGTTATTTGGGAGACCAACAAGTCATAGATGTTTGTACCTTATTTATTTTTCCAGTGTTTCTACCTTTCTGCGCAGATTATAAATTTCGTTAATTTGAGCTGCATTTGTAGATTCCAATGCTGTAAACGTATTCTCTAGTTTAGTTATCTTATCAGTATTTATGTCAGTTTTTTAACATTCTCTGCAACTGTTTCTCGGGTAGTTTGAATTTCTTTATGCAGAAAATCCAGTTTGGAGTTGAACACATCTTGTTTTCTCTCTCTTGGCCTTTCAAAGCAGCAAGTACCTTTTCAATTGATTTGCAGAGAGAGCCCAGAGTGTAACTGATTGGCGTGTCTCCAGAATGAGCTTTTTGATATGCCGCCATTGAGGAAAGTTCTTCAGAAATATGCAATAATGTTTCTGCTACCGATCTGGAGCTAGCAGTAGTCAATTCAGGACAGGACCACAGGCTTTGACTGTGAATCATCAGCTGAAAAGTTGACCACCAACCATGGGCTGGTGTCCTTCGGGGCTGTGCTCCAGTTGATCTTTGAGTATATGGACATCCCCTTAGACTAGAGCCAGTCCAGAAGCAGGCTAAGTGCCCTTTAACGAAAATCCTGGACAGGGACAATTCCCTGGGATCACCTACCCAATGGCAGAGGCCATCCAGAGAACTGCACCAGAGATCTGGCAGCATCTGGCCTCCTGCGCAGCACCCTTGGCCGGTACAGTCTGCAAGCATGCAGTCCCAACTGGTCCTTTGTCTGGTTTCTTGGACCACCCCTTGGCTGAGGGGTTGGTGGCTGACTCCATTTTCTGAAAGACCTGCAGTGTAGGGGATGTGGACAAGCCCACCAACAAGAAGCCCAAGAAGCTGGACCACACAGTGAAAAAAGTGTATGCTATGTCCCTCTGGGTCTCTGTCACGTGAGTTACACCTTGATTATGGCCAGCTTCGGTCACTCTCTGATGGGAGTCCTTGATTGTGTCCCCCCTCAGCTTTCTGCAGATTTGAAGTTGGCGGTTAAGTTTGTCAGAGACCAGGGTTGAGCACTGGCCAAACACCAGCTTCAGATGACTTTGGACATTGGCAACTCGTATAACCGGTCCATGGTAGCAGCCACTGTGATGTGTTGCAGGGCCTGGCTGCAGATTTCCACTTTGATGGCAGACACCTTGTACAAACTGGCCGATGTCCCCTTCTTGGATACTGACCTTTTCAGCCCTGGGGTGGATGGACAGGCATCTTACAAGGATTGAAAAGTCCAATGCCACCCTTGATTCTTTAACATCCTCACAGAAAGTCCAGTTGGGAAAACAGCCAAAGAAGAAGCCCTTTCCGTTACAGTAGCCCCAGCTGGGGCAATCACAAATTCACCAGCCAGAGCTTCAAGAATCCCAGAGGTAGGGTTGGTTGTGCCCCGCCAGCAGCTGGTGCCCCTACCAAGGCTACTCAGTGATGGGTTGGGTAGTGTCTAAATTCCATCCATCCACATCCAGTCCCTGTCTCAGCTCCCCGTGGGGGGTCAGCTTTGACATTTCTGGCACAACTGGTCTGCCATCACCTCAGACAATTGGGTGCTAGAAGTGGTGGGCAATGGGTTGCCTCTTGACTTCAAGACTCTCTCGCCGTACCACCCCTATGCTCCATGGGCATCCGTAGTTTCATAGGACACGCTGTCTGCCCTCAGGGAGGACATTGCTCAGCCCCTAGAGAAAGGGAAAAAGGAGCCATTTCCCATGTCCTGGACACCATGGTTGGTCAGGGCTTTGTGTCCGGGTATGTCCTGGTCCCAAAACAGATGGGGAGGGGCTAACTGCCCATACTGAATCTTCATGCTCTCAATCAGTTTCTGAGGAAGTGCAAGTTCCAGATGGTCACTCTGAACCAAATCATTCCATCCCTGGAGCAAGGCTTGTGGTTCTGTTCTCTGGACCTCCAGGGTGCATTCTTCCTCATTCCTGTCCATCCGTCCGTCCCACTGGCGGTACTTCTGGTTCCATGCAGAGGGGGTTCTCTATGAGTTCCAGGTCATGCCTTTCAGACTCTCATTTTCCCCAATGGTCTTCACTAAGTGCATTGAAGTGGTGGCAGCATTCCTGTGGCACCAAGGAGTCCAGGTCTACCCATGCCTGGATGACCGGCTGATAGCTGGGCCATACAAGAAGGCGGTGAAGCAGTACAGGGACCTTGCCCTCCAGAGCTGCAGAGACTTGGGCCTTCTAGTCAACCAGGACAAGTCCAAACTCAACCCCTCATGGGTGATTCACTTTATTAGGGTTGAGCTAACTGTGGACCAGGCACTGGATCTGTCCTCCTTTGCCCAATAATTTCAGGTTGACCACTTGTGTCCTGCCTGGGACATCCTGCGGCTGCTGGGATACATGGCATCTCATTCCAGCATGGTTAGATGGGCCCACTGGTGGATGCAGCACCTGCAGTGGGAGCTGGCTTACCAGTGGTCTCAGCACGTAGGTCACCTGGACCAGCTAGCCTTGGTGACTCAGCCAATGTGGGATGCCATCCAGTGGTGGCTCATCCTGGAACGTGTGGAGGAAGGTATCCCATTTCTCCACCCAGAGCCCACCTTCACCCTCACAACCAATGAGTCTCTGGTGGGATAGGGAATGCATCTGAGGCACAACAGGGCCCACAGACTGTGAACCCCCAGGGTATCTCATTACCACAGCAACCTTCTGGAGCTCCCTGCAGTGCATCTTGCTCTGATGAAATTCACTCCATTTGTCTGGGGTCAGGTCATGCAGATCCAGATGGACAATACCACAACCATGTACTACCTGAACAAGCAGGGGGAATGCACGCCCTTCGTTTGCATTGGGGGCCCTCAGCACCTTGACCCTCGTGCGCAGCTTGGATGCAGATCTCTTGATGATTCATGTAGTAGTAGCCTTCAACCAACTAATGAATGTCCTCAGCCTGGTGGGTGAGATGTCTCACCATCAGACCCTGCATCAGGAAGTGGTGAACCACCTGTTCTCCCAGTGGGGCACTCCCCTG
The DNA here is from genome assembly GCA_016271365.2 of Neoceratodus forsteri. Lineage (NCBI taxonomy): Eukaryota > Metazoa > Chordata > Ceratodontiformes > Ceratodontidae > Neoceratodus > Neoceratodus forsteri. Next base: position 189,391,531 of record CM057452.1, read on the forward strand.
GTCAACTTGTTTGCCTCCTGGGAGAATGTCAAGCTGAGGCTGTTCTGTGCCAACCCCCCACAGTGCAGGGCACTAGTGTGGGATGCCTTTGCAAGGCCCTGGACCCCAGGCCTACTTCATGCCTTCCTTCCCTCCTTTCCTCGATCCACAAAGTGTTGGTCAGGGTTCAGAGGGACAAGGCGCGGATGATTCTGGTAACCCTGGATTGGCCCTGCTACTTTTGGTACTCATATCACCTCAGCCTCAGCAGCAGGCCTCCATGGCGATTGCCCCATGTCCGTACCTGCTCTCATGTTACAAGGGGAAGGTCCTGCATCTGGATCTTCAGTCCCTGCTCCTGACAGACTGATTCCTGAGCAGCTGGAATTCCAGGCTTTGGGCCTCTCTGAAGATGTTCTCCACATTGTGGAAGCCTCCCAGAAAGAGTCAACCCATCAGTACTATGCTTTCAAGTGGAAGAGGTTATCCATTTGGTGTTAGGGCAGGGAGCTAGACCCCATGGCCTGCCCTGTGGCTAGCATTCTGGATGACCTACAATCCCTCTCTCAGTCGAGCATGAGATCAATGACCCTCAAGGTGCACCTAGCAGCCATCTCTGCATACTGGGCATGGGCTGGTATGCTGACAGTGGAGTAGGAGACGGTGGTTAGGCATTTCTTCAAAGGCCTTGACCACCTGTCCCCGCTAGTATGTGAACCACCATCACCTTGGGACTTGGTGCTGGTACTGGCAGTGCTGATTGGCAAGCCATTTGAATCAATGCACAGGTGTGAGATGTCACACCCATCATGGAAGACCACCTTCTTGGTGGCTATCACCTCCATCAGAAGGATCAGCAAGCTCTTGGCACTCTTGGAGGAGTCCCCTTATCTGGTGTTCCACAAGGATGAGGTTGTCCTTCACCTCCATCTGAAGTTCCTCTTGAAGGTTGTGCTGGAGTTTCACCTTATCCAGGTGATTAACCGCCTGGTGTACTTCACCAGTCCAACCTCAGAGGTCAAGCACAGGTTCCATATTTGGGACCTGAGGTGAGTGCTCACTTACTATAAGGAGCACACGGCTGTAGTTTGTGGAGAGGTTCACCAGTTATTTGTCACCTACACTGAAACCACACCTGGCAGACCGGCAGCTAAGCAGGCAGTTGGCAGGTGGATTGTCTCTTGCGTTGACCTCTGCTATAGGTTGGCTGATATGGAGCCTACCGTAAGGCTTAGGGCTCATTCCACCAGTCATACCACTGCCTTGGTGGCTGCTTCCAGGGATGTCCATATCCAGGAGATCTGCAGGGCTGCTGCCTGGATGTCAGCACACACCTGCTACCCCATCGACCTTGAGTCATGCTGGGATGCTGGTTTAGGGACCTAATTTCTTCAATTCCCATTCACCAGATAGGGGTGTGCACCTGGCCCTCTCCTCCCAGAGAACTGCTAGGAGCCTGCCAGAGTGTGGATAGCACATCATATTTATGCACCTAGAAATGAGGGTTACTCACCTGTAACTATAGTTCTAAGAGTAGTACATAGTGCACATCCACACAACCCACCCAACCTCGCTCAGCAAATGACACATGGATCCCTGTTTCCAGCATGCAAAATCTGGCATCGTGGGGCAGAGCCAAGGAGTATATCACCTGGGAGGGAAGGAGGAGGAGCATAGCTTGAAGACATTCTGGCTGGATTGATGGCAGATAAGGACTGCTTGGACCACCTAGTCTGCCCATTTCCCTACCTAATGGATACGCTGCAGATCCTAGTTAAAGAGATTCACTAATCTAAAGAGAAATATCCCTGCACCTGAAATATAGGCGCCCTTCTGCTACAGGAGTGGAGAATTGTGAAACTTGCCAGATATAATCCACTTTGCAAAAAACTGTATCCCTCATAAAATTGTTGTAACAGGGTCCCACGGGCTTCCCTGTTATAAGTGCCACCCTCACTCCACCCCCGCGCTCACTAACATTATGGCGAGATGCCAGTGAGAGTGTGGGGGCGCGCTCCACTGTAATCAATGGGGCATCTTTTCTATCAATTTTATATATTATAGCCACTTGGTAATGAAAGCGTGGGCACGGTCGATAACAAATGGCTTGTTTGATGACCAATGCCCCGTTCATTATAACCTTAACTCTTTATATAAAGTGATAGAAAGACACCATGATTATAGTGTCTTTTCCAACATCTCACTGGCATCTTTCATAACATTAGTGAGGCGTGGGGAGACAAGTGAGTGGCACTATAACTAGGGAAGTCTGTGAGCTTCTAATTTCTAATTTCGAGAATACAGTTTTGAAAGTAATTATCTGACAAATTCTGATTCCTCCACTCCTGTAATAATAGACACCTATATTTCAGGTGCAGTGCCTTTGATTGGAGAATCTTTTTAACCAACAGCCTACTTCCTCCTACCCCCCACTAGAATTGCCTTATGTCTGTCTTGTGCATTCTTGAATTTCCCCACTGTTGTTGACTCTATGACTTCCTCAGGAAGGCTGTTCCATGCATCCACAACCCTATCTGTGAAAAAATACTTCCTCACATTACCTCTGAGCTGTTTTCCCTCTCTCTTTACATTGTGCCCCCTTGTTCTTGCACATCTCTTTTTCTGAAAGAGGCTACCCTCTTGGACTTTGTTGATTCCCCTGAGGTACTTGAGAGTTTCTGTCATGTACCCCCTCTCCCTCCCTTCCTCGAGGGTATACATATTAAGCTCCTTTAGTCTCTCTTCATGTCTTCTGGTGCAGACCCTGCACCATTTTGGTTGCCCTCCTCTGGACAGCCTCCACCCTGTCTATGTCTTTGTGGAGATGGGGTCTCCAAAACTGCATGCAGTACTCCAGATGGGGTCTCACCAATTGTCTGTACAAAGGGATAACAACTTCCTGTTTTCTACTGGCGATTCCTCTCCTATGCATCCCAGTATCCCCCAGCCCTCTTTACTGCCTTCTCACATTGCTTGCCCACCTTTAGGTCATCTGATATAACTACCCCCAGGTCCCTTTCCATTTTATTGTTGTCAGTATCTCACCCCATTGTGTACTCTTCCCTGGGTTTTTGTTTCCCAGGTGCATTACTTTGCACTTTTTTGTGTTGAATCTAAGCTGCCATACATTTGACCATTCCTCCAACCTTGCCAAGTCCCTTCTCATCCTTTCCACCCCACCTTGTGTATCAACTCTGTTGCAGATCTTTGTGTCATCTGCAAAGAGACATACTTTCCTTCCAGTCCCTCTGCAATGTCACTTATAAAGACATTAAAAAGGACTGGACCCAGTACTGAACCCTGCAGTACCCCACTAGTAACCCCCCTTTCTTCAGAGCGGACTCCGTTTACTATTACCCTGTGTGTCACAAGACCCAAAGCAGCATGGATTCACAGCAGGAAGGTCATGTCAGATGAATCTAATCAATTTTTTGACTGGGTGACCAAAGTAATAGACCAGGGAAGGGCTGTGGATATGGCCTACCTAGACTTTAGCAAGGCATTTGACACAGCAAGGCATTTGACACAGTCCTGCACAAAAGATTAATAATCAATTAGCCAGCCTGGGAGTGGGTCCCTGGGTAGCAAACTGGCTGCACAAGAGGACACAGAAGGTAATAGTGAATGGAACACATTCTGAAGAAAGGGGGGTTACTAGTAGAGTACCTCAGGGCTCAGTACTGGGTCCAGTCCTCTTTAACGTCTTTATAGGTGACATTGCAGAGGGTCTGGAAGGAAAGGTATGCCTCTTTGCAGATGACACAAAGATCTGTTACAGAGTTGATACACAAGGGGGGGTAGAACGGATGAGAAGGGACTTGGCAAGGTTGGAGGAATGGTCAGACATATGGCAACTTAGATGCAATGCAAAGAAGAGCAAAGTAATGCACCTGGGAAATAAAAATCCAGGAGAAGAGTACACAATAGCAGGGGAGATAATAACGACAACAATAATGGAAAGGGATCTGGGTGTAGTCATATCAGATGACCTAAAGGTGGGTAAGCAATGTGAGAAGTCAGTAAGGAAAGGGGGGGGGGCGGCTCAGAAGTAATTTAAGGAAGTATTTTTCCCAGAGAGGGTTGTGAATGCATGGAACGGCCTTCGGAGGAGGTCGGAGTCAAAACAGTGGTGGAATTCAAGCATGCATGGGACAGTCATAAGGCAATTCTAGGGGTGGGGTAGAAGAAGTAGGCTGCTGGTTAACTAGGATCTGCAGCTTATCCAGTAAGCAGGGAAATGGGCAGACTGGGTGGGCCAAGCGGTCCCATTCTGCCGCCAAATTCTATGTTTCTATGTTTCTATGAGACCAGGGATACTGGGATGCATAAGGAGGGGCATCACAAGTAGAAAAAGGAAGTGGTTATCCCTCTGTACAGACAGTTGGTGAGACCCCATCTGGAGTACTGCATGCAGTTTTGGAGACCTCATCTACGCAAGGATATAGACAGGATGGAAGCAGTCCAGAGGAGGGCAACTAAAATGGTGCAGGGCCTACATCAGAAACCATATGAAGAGAGACTGAGAGAGCTTAATATGTATACCCTTGATGAAAGGAGGGACGGGGGGACATGATAGAAACTTTTAAGTACCTCAAGGGAATCAACAAAGTCCAGGAGGGTAGCATCTTTCAGAAAAAGAGATGTGTAAGAACAAGGAGGCACAACTTAAAGTTAGAGGGAGGATGGCTCAGGGGTAATGTGAGGAAATTATTTTTCATGGAGAGAGTGGTGGACGCATGGAACTGCCTTCCTGGAGAGGTTGTGGGGTCTAAAACAGTTGGGAAATTCAAACATGCATGGGACAGACATAAGGAAATTATAGTGGGGGCTTGCAGGAAGTAGACTGTTGGTTAACTAGAATCTGCAGCTTATCCAATAGGTAGGGAAATGGGCAGACTGGGTGCGCCAAGTGGTCCTTAGCTGCCATCAAAGTCTATGTTTCCATGTGTCCTGTTGTGTAGCCACTGTTTTACCCAGGCTACCACCCTGGGACCCACTCCCAGGCTAGCTAATTTGTTTGATTAATCTTTTGTGTGGGACTGTGTCAAATGCCTTGTAAAGTCTAGGTAGGCCATGTCCACAGCCCCTCCCTGGTTTACTACTTTGGTCACCCTGTCATAGAAATCGATTAGATTCATCTGACATGACCTTCCCACTGTGAATCCATGCCACCTTGGGTCCTGTGCCCCACTGGCCTCTAGGTACTCAACAATTCTTTCCTTCAGAAGTGATTCCATCATTTTCCCTACCACTGAGGTCAAACTGACTGGTTTGTAGTTTCCTGCCTCTGTCTTGCTCCAACTTTTGTGAAGGGGAATCACATCCATCCTCCTCCGGTCCTCAGGTACCACACCATTCTCCTTTGATTTGTTAAAAAGGATAGCTAATGGTGTTACTAGTTCTCCCCTTAGTTCCTTTAGAATTCTGGGATGAATCCCATCAGGTCCCATTGCTTTGTCCACCTTCAGTTTTAAGAGTTCTTTCAGAACCCTTTCTTCTGTGAAAGGACTGATATCGACCCCCCTATCCAGAGTGCTTCTATTGACTGGATTAGGTACCTCCCCTCCTTTTCCTTTGTGAATACTGAGCAGAAGTATTCATTCAGTATTCCTGCCTTTTCACTGTCCTCTGCCCACCCACCCTCCCTCCTCTTTATTCAGCTTCAGTATCTCTTCCTTTGTCTTTGTTTCACTCCTAATGTACTTATAAAAGTTTTATCCCCCTTCTTAACCAAGTTGGCTATCTTTTCCTTGGTTTGGACCTTTGCTATTCTGACTGCCTTCCCTGCCTCCTTCTGCTTTAACTGGTACAGTTCTCTGTCCTGCTCTTTCTGTGTTTCCTTATACTTCCTGAATGCTATCCTTTTCTCCCTAACCTTCCCCACCAGACTGCTTGAGTGTGGATGTGCACCATATATCACTCCTAGAACTACGGTTAAAGATAAGTAGCCCTCATTTATGTTCTCTTGGGAAGTGGTCATGATGGTGAAGGAAAAGAGTGGCATTCAGGAGATAAAGGGAGCAGGATAGAAGTATATGCCAAGCAAAGCAGAGAGAAGCAGGAAAGGCAGTGAGAGGATGCAAAGGCACAGATCGAGGAAAGGATAGCTAAAGGGGTAGCTGAAGAGGATAAGACTTTCTTCACATAAGTGAGAGGAGGAGGAAATAAAGGGGAGAGATAGTGAGGATTAGGAGGGCGGCAGGGGGAGACTGCTTAGAACACAGGTGGACTGACTGAGTCACAGGCTAGGGTGCTACCTGATGAGGACAGAACACGTCCACCTGAGCAGCCCTGCACCTGCCTATCTGAAACCTTATTATGTTCCTATACTGACTGTAGATATTAAGCTGCTTGTCTTACAGTTACAAGAAGACTACATACAGAACATGTCAGTATTCAGCATCACAAGTCATTGAACCTTACAGCAATTTAAAATAGAAGACCACACATACATTAAGATTTTTTGTCAGAGTAATTTGATGCACAGAATCTATTTCTTTTGTGAAGGCAGGCATTTTTATACTGTTAAAATGATCTTTAGAAGTATCTTCTGGATCTGGATATGTAGCAATGGCACAACCTGATGATAGGTATATATCGCATAGAAAGCCTAACTGCAGTACTAAATAAACAAGCATTTGGCAATGCCGAATGTTGGCTTGTTGGCATTGGCACTGTTAGCGCAGGAGGTAGAGAGATGCATAATAGGAATGGCAGTGAAGTATTGAACTAATGCTAACCCCACCCTCACCCTGCAGAGAGTGACAGGCATTGGGGTGTGCCTTTGGGTCATCAGGCATAACGCTCACAACATTTCATCTCACATCACCCTACAGACACTGATAGGTGGTGTGGTGTGCTTTGGGGTCTTTGGGCCTTACACTCATCCCATTCCATAAGGAAATATGCTGAAATGTGTGCAGTACAGGAGAATGGGGTGAATGCTGGGGCCGAAGACCAGGTGTTGCGGTATGCTTTGGGGTCTTAGGCTCTTACACTCATCCCATTCCATAAGGAAATATGCTGACATGGGTGCGGCATAGGAGAATGGGGTGAACACTGGGCCCAAGACCCCAAGGCACACCTCGTTGCCTGTCAGTGGCTGCAGGGTGGGGGTGGAATGGCGTGTGTATTACGGGTGACAATCCCAAGTCACACCCCAATGCCTGTCAGTCTTTACTGAGTAGGGTATTATGGTTGGAAACCCTAATGCCCCAGGCGTTTGTTGGTATTTTCACTCCAAATTTTCAAATTGGGATTTTTGTGACCCCACGTCATAAACAGTGGCACTATCATTTTGTTACTCAATCCAGAAAGGTGTTTTTACACAGCAAGTGTGCCATTTGATGCCACAGGTGTGAAAACACATTTCTGACAGGATGTGAAAAATGGCAGCTGTACTATTCATGAGGTGGTGTGAAAAAATGGCAATGCTGAAAATCTGGAGTGAAAATCTGAAAAATTGGCAAAGTTATGACCTTGTGTAGAAACCGTGCAACACACGCCTGTAACACAATCATTTTTTGAATTTTTTCCACAAAATTTTCAAAATGGGTATTTTTGAACCTCTCTTTATGAACAGTGCACTGTGGTTTTCTTAATCTGTCCCGAACAGTGATTTCCCACAGCAACCACGCTATTCTGCGCCGGAAGTGCGAAAACATATTTTGGTCAGGATGTGAAAAATGACAGCTATACTGCTCATAAGGAGGTGTGAAACTGCACAACACACACTTGTAACACAGTCATTTTTTGGAATTTTTTCACCAAATTTGCAACATAGGCTTTTTGAGAGCCCACCTTATGAACAGTGACACTGTTGTTTCGTTAATTGGTCCCGAAAGGTGATTCCTTGCAGTGACAGCAAAATCACCTTTTGGGACCGAATAACACCATGACAGTGACTGAAGTCATGAGGAGGGGTCCCAAGAACCCCCATGGTGAAAATTTGGTATCAAATGTCAAAAGAATGGCCGAGATATCCACCTAAGTTGAAAAAAACACCATTTATGCCATTATACAGCTTACCAGCATTTCTTCAGTTCGCGGTCGGCTTTGAAGAGTGCAGACATGTTTCCGGTCCACCGAAGATTGTCACGCCGGGCTCCGGAGGTAAGTGTGGGGTGAGGGGGGTGCATGGAGATGGGATGCACAGAAGGTGAGTGCGGGTTGGGGGAGGGGCAAAAAACTCAATGAGGGACCATTTTCTTTTGTTACAGGGTTTAAAAAAAATAAAGATGACATGGGATGTTTGGCATGCTGGGGTGGGCTTCCAGTGTGCCAACTGAATGTTTGTTGAGGGGGCAAGTGGAGCTGATGGGGACTGGGCACCCCATTGGCCATACTGCATGCTGGGGGGGGCGTATGAGCCGAGGGAGATTGGGCACCCCCTCAGCACACAACACATGGGGGGGCACCATGCCGACGGGGATTGGGCTACCCCATTGGCAAATGAACTGGGAAGGGGGCATGCTGATAGTGGGATTGGGCATTCCCGTTGGCTTTTGCGTATGTAAATTTCATGGGGATGGAGAGACGGCTGACAACCAGCTGCTGCTTGCTGATGCCACAATATGTAAATTGCTGACGACAGCCACTGCTTGCCGCAGCTTATGTAAATTGCTACACGTTACCACCACTGATTGCAGCGGTGGTTTCCTTTCAACTGTACGCCACTGCATCTGAAGTGCTGTCATAGACAGCTCGGCCATTCATTTGTGCGGTGTGGTCCCACCTGCAAAATGGAGTGGAGCATTGGCAGAACGGATGGCACACCTCTAAAAGTCATATGGTGCCACTATGTTGCTTTTACGTGCACGCAAGCCAACATAAAAACAACCCCAGTTTGAGCTGATGTGGAGGAGATGGGTTATATACATTGCTCTCTTGAAACGAGATTTTGTACCATGAATTTAACACTAGAAATAACCAGAGAGACGCAGCTTTTATGTGACATGTTTTATTAACTTGCAAGTACACCAGATGAACTCCTCAGGCCTACCACTAAGATTTAGTGCTTCTCCTAGACACTGAAGAAATAGTTGTTTCAATGTACTAAAACCAACCATACAACATGCTTTTAATTTTTGTAAGAATTGACAATGTGCCCCCCTTTTTCTTTTTTTATATGTTGTCTGTTTCCAAATGTTGTACTGTTTCTTATGTTGTACTGAAAAACTCTTAAATAAAGAAAGTTAAAAAAAAAAAAAAAGAAGTATCTTCTGGAGAACTGCATTGAACCTATCAGTCAATTTGTTTCAGGTTAGCAGGTGTAATTTAAATACGTGTTCACATTATGTTCTCTGTGTGTGTGAGTGGGAAGGGGGGAACTAACTGTGCAATATAACATTCAGCAGTTGTCGGAGAAGCTCAAATAGGAATGAGGTCAACAATATATTATTCTGGAAAGAAAGGGATAATCATATGGAGTCATAACTCTTACAGATTAATATTTCAGCTTTTGAATTACGGGGGAAAAAGAACAATCATAACTCCATCTCCAAGGATAACAGAGTAGCCGGTAGGCATTAAGCTCTACCTCATGACCCTACCATGTCCCATCTCCCTTGTTCAGCTCAGCTGTCTTACTAGCTACAGCTGCAAAGAAGACTGCAAGTAGGGACTGTGGGACAACTGAGAGTAGTGACACTGCTTGACCCGACTGGACTAGACAGTCCTACCACCACCTGCAAACTTTAACTATTAAAAGGCAATAATGACTTGTCACTTTTTACTTGCAACATGCTATGAATGAAAGTCAAGCACCTGACATCAGTTACTGTTACACCTGACCTAGCTACACCTATCAAACTGCCAATACTGACATGGAACACCAAAGTAAACTGTGAGAGCACATTAAACTAAGACCAAGCAAATACATATATGGAAATATTTGGCAACTGCATGGCAATCAGCACATGATGAAAATACTGTTGTGTGCTCTGAGACCTGAACAGCACCTGCCTCCTATAATTTTTCAGAACAAAAGACACTCAAGAACAAGGGGACATGCTATGAAGCTGGAGGGTGTAAATTCAGGAGCGATGTGAGGAAATACTTCACAGAAAGAGTGGTGGATGCCTGCAACAGTCTTCCAGCAGAGGTGGTGGGGGCAAAAACAGTGATGGGGTCCAAGAATGCATGGGTGAAAATTTGGTGCCAAAAGTCAAAAAAATGGCTGAGATATCCACATAAGTTGAAATAACCCTATTTATGCCATTATACAGTTTACTGGCATTTCTTCAGTTTGCGGTCGGCTTTGAAGAGTGCAGACGTGTTCCTGGTCCACTGAAAATCATCGCACTGGGCTCCAGATATAGGTATGGAGTGAGGGGGGGTGTGGAGAGGGAGGGTGCACAGAGGGTGGCTGCGGGTTGGGGGACAGAGCATGAGACACCGCGAGGGACAGTTTTCTTGTTTTCAGGGATAACAAAATAAACAAAAGACGTCACGGAAAGATTTTTTTTCCAGGCTTGCTTTGGTCGCACTAGGGTGGATTCCCAGTGTGCCACCTGCGTTTTTTTTGGGGGGGACTTAAGCCTACGGGGATTGGGCCCCCCATCGGCAAAGAAAGTTTGTTTGAGGGGATGATGCTGAGGGGGATTGGGCACCCCCTCGGCACACAACAAATTGGGGGTGGGGACATTATGCTGATGGGAAGTGGGCTCCCCTATCGGCAAATGAACTGGGTCAGGGGCATGCCGCCAGGGGGATTGGGCACCCCTGTCAGCTTTCAAGGGGCTCTGAGGCAGATGGCGATAGCCGCCACCATGCTCATGGAAATGTTACACTAGGCAAGGTACTGCCCTACAATGATGGGTCGCTCCCGCACTGCAGCTGAATGGCTGATGCTGCAATGACGAGGGGGCCCCTGATTGCGGTGGCCACATCATTTCAAGTTGGGCACTTCTGGAGAATCAGTGTCATCAGGATGGTGGGCTGCATTGGTTGAACACTGCCAAACCCACAAATGCAGTGCTGGCATTGGCCACCACAATGCCACACCTCCACAACCCACTTCGCTCCTAAGCTGCCACATAATGTTTCTTGCGCATGCATGCAAGCAAACATAAAAATGGGTTCAACATGTTTTTTTACCTGACTGTATTTTTTGTTTTCTCTTGGATTTTGCCCCTGTTGGAAGTTAAATAGGTTCTCTGCTGTGCTGCTGCTCTTGCTCAGTAGTCGTGAGCTGTTCTGTGTTCAGATCTCAAGCATGTGTTGCAGTGCATGATTGACAAATATGAAAGTGACGGTCAGAAAGAATGAAGATCAGTAGTGTGATACAATCATTTATGCAGTGCTGTTCTAGCACCAATAAAATGCCAAGTGACAAGACTTTAAAAGTATTGTAAGCCACAGTGCTAGTAAATGTAAGGGCCGTATGAGGTATGTGTGCATGACTGAATAGGAAAGCGAGGGCACTGTTGCCATGACAATGCTTAATGAGTCTGATGACTTGAGTTGTTTTTTTTCATTTAGTTGAAGGGAACTGATGTTTTGCCTCAGATTTAAAACCTGTTACTTATGAACCTGCTCTAATCATAGTCTGCCCACTTACAGTATTTCAAGCAACTCTTTCTATCTCTGGTCTGTGGCAACTCTTGTAGGGATGTATGTGCCCCTCCCCACCCCTGCTCTGTTCAGCTCTTGTGTATTTGTGTAGAAAACTCATGGTTGTTCGGCATGGGCTTTACAATCAAGAACAAGGTGCAATAAGATCTGTGTTGGAGAACAGAACATAGAAATAAAGGATGGGTCTCTTTAAAATTTAAAATTTTATTTACACTGGCTGTCTATCAGCAAGTCTAATGGCAGCTCTCAATTCTGTAAATACATTTTTTTAGAAACATAGGCCTGAGCAAATCAATATTCATGTGATAAGGCTGCACAAGCATATTAAAGAGCAGGTCTTGCCCTTCCGATTTTGTGGTCCCCCAAACATAAATGATACCTCACCTGGTTCAGAGTTATTGGGTATCATTAAATTCATTAGTTTCAGCTGTGCTTAAAAGTTGTTACACTCATAAATAGCTTCCCAGGAAAAATTGAGCCACTTCCTCAACCTGCCAACACACCCCTACACAGGCACATGCAACCCCTTTTTGTTATGTAAGAAAATGAAGGCTGCGTGTGCACGCTCCATTGATTTCAATAGGGGGCGTTTTTTTCTATGCATTTTAATAGCATTTATAGTTGATAGTTTAACATATCAAAGTGACCACTCAACTAACAGGGTCCGAAAATGAGCACAGATGGAGCATGTGGTGGAGGCAGTCTTGCTAGCCTCAGAACTGTGACATAGCACAGATGTGACCATGAGATTCAAGGTGTGGGTAAAGCAATATATGCAGATAAAATTCCCATCAGCAACTGCTTTCACCATACTTGCCTCATTATCTGTGATGAAAAAACTACATGTAGATTGTTACTAACTGTCCATGACTGCAGCATTTCTTGAATGAAGGCCAGATGTTCAGTGACATGTGATCTTTCTCCATTGACCCAACATTTAGAAGAGCCAACCTGGACTGCCAGATTGTGGAGGAATGAAGGAAAAGCCAGTGATACAGGGAGAGAAGGAGGAATTTACAACAGGAAGACATAAGCTTTCACATCAATGTGCGGTCAAGGAGAAATATGCATGTGTGGAGTTTGTACTGCTCCGGTTGTCTTGTCTCAGGTGCAGTGGAAAACTCCACTCTCAGCCTCTGAGAGTAACATAGAAATTGGCATTCTTATACCATCATACATCACTGGCACCACAGTGTCTGAAAATGTGAAACGTGATGCGAGCTGGTACTGTGGCTGCAAGTACTACAGAAGTCTCTGAAAGATAGTGTTTTCCACAAATGAAAATGGTTGCAGATTTAACATCATCATTTTACCTATGAGCTGTATGATGTGCTGAGTTGTTGGATAGGATGACTAGTACTTAGTTCTGGCCTGGAACACTTCCATCAATGGCATTGACTGTGGATTGGGGGATTGTCCATGCTTGCCAGATGGTGTGGAAATAGCAGAGGACGGTAACCCGTGAGGTGGGTGCATAAGGAAGGGCGCTGTCCATAACAGCGACTCCTTCCCGGCGCAATCCCTCATGGCGATGGGAGGGTAGGGTGACCGGATGAGGGGTGGGAAAACTGGGCGACAGGATGTGGGTATGTGTATGCGCATGAGCATGGTGAGCGTGGGCTGGGAGGGGGCAGAGGAGCTGTAGGGGTGACGCTGTGGTGGATGGCCGAGTTGCGTCATGGCATCAGGGGTTGGCTAGTGGTTGGGGTGGGTGAGGTACTGGGTTCAGGTCCGGGCACTGGTGTGATTCTGTTGCCCCCGGCCATAACCATTACTTTTTTTACTGCTTTCACCCCCCCCCGACATGCACCCCCCTGGAGTTGAGAATCCTTAAGTAAGGGAGATAGGGGCGGTGCAGCCCCCCAAACAGAAAGCATTAAAACACTGTCCTGGCACCATTGTCCTGATGCACCGGGGTTGTCAGAGTGCTAAAAATGTTTTTGGCCCTCTGACTGTGCGATAATGGTGATCATCTTTAGGTGTTCGCCATTAACACATAGACCCGCAGAGGACTGGTGCCCGGTAGGGGTGCTAGGGGTGCATGCAGAACTCTTTGGTATTGAAGGGGAAGGAGTGGTATCAGCAGGCAAAGCAGCATTTTTTCAGAGGCAGAACATTCTGTGGCACTGCCAGTGCTACCAGCACCACTGCCTGCATCATCACCATGAGATGGGTCTGATGGAAAGCAGAGGCACAGACCCTGCTGTGTTAAAAACCTGGGGATGCTTTACCTTTAGGTGGTTCATTAAGGAGGTGGTTGTTTAATTTGCCAGAGACTCCCCCCTACTGATAGTTATACTGCACAGTGTGTGCACTGCCTGTTATCTTGTTTTGTTAATATGAAATGCAACCACATCATGCTTTTAATGCTCCTGACGCCATTCATGGCACTAGTGTCATCACCGCCACCACCACCACCACTCTTTTTGCCCTAACTAGCCTTTCTTGTTTGGACCTGCATCCGCGGGTTTTCCCATTTCACCACTGATGCACCTGCATCTGCTCTAACTGGCTGCTTAGGCTGGGATGCAGACTGCTGAGCAAATTGCTGAAAGGTAGCTTGCTGAGATTTTTTTTTTTGGGGGGGCCATATCCTTCCTTCTCCTGCTACTGGGACCTCGAGAAGTTTTTTCCTTTTTTGCCACCCAACTTTCTTGCTTATGACTCTCAAGGTACTCCCCGTACTCTACCTCATCATCAGAGTTGCTCAGGTACACCTCCTCAGATGAGGTATCAGTGGGTAGTTCATCTCCTGGTGGAAAGTACTCAGACCTGGATGAATGCACCTCCTCCTCCTCATCTGCACTGACAGATTCCACAATACTGTAGACAGGCCGAGAAACAAGTGGTGTCACATTAGGGATGGACACAGTGCAGAAAACAGTTGTGCAGCTGGCTGTGGCTACAGTTGTAGTAGTGGCCGGTGTCATAGTAGCACTACTGAAAGTCACCACAGTTACAGTATCAGGAGTAACTTACAGGGCAACTGTTACAGCAGAAATTTATTTATTTATTTTTATTCTTTGGTAACCGGATAAGGCCCACTAGGCACAAGTGCCTGTTTTCAGGGGCAACTTGGGAGCACTGAATGGTTAAGTGACTTGCTCAGAGTCACGCAGTATGCAAGTGGAGGCTGTGGGAATCAAACCCAGATCTGCCGATGTACCAATCTCATTCACAGCTTGTTACGCTAACCTCTAGGCTATACTGCCAGAAGTTGGGGAGCAGTGGTGATCATTAAGGGTTCCATGTCATAATAGCGATTGCAAAACAGCAATCGCTGTTATGGAGTGGTACATCAAGGGCCAGTCATATTACACCTGTGCTGCACGGACTGCACTGGCTGCCTGTTCAGTGGTGGATCACCTTTAAGGTTGGCTTACTAACCTTTAAAGCCCTACATGAACAGGGACCCGGCTACCTGCAAGATCTCCTGATTCCCTACTGCCCCTTCTGTCCTCTCTGATCCACCAATGAGGGATTGCTAGAGATTTCCAGGGTTCATCTGAAAACATCTGGTGTTCATGCATTTTCCTTTGCTGCACCTACCCTGTGGAATTCTCTACCTCGTCGGTTAAGAGAATGCCTGACCATCGATAGGTTTAAAGTGGAGTTGAAAACATATCTCTTTAATTTAGCCTTCCCAGAATTTTAAATTACTGTTATATTTATTGTTTTTATGAGATTTTATGTTTATATGTTGTATTGCAAATGTAAAGCACCTAGGTTTTGGAAAGGCACTCTATAAATAAAGATTTGCTTTGCTTTGCTTATATCACTGAAAATCATATCAGTGATATACAATCCCTGACGACCCCATTTCCAGGAACACTTAGTGTTTCTGCAGGGGAAGGCTGTGCCCCCACAGCCCCCTGCTTTTAGATTATCAACTCCAGGGGTGTGCATGTTGAGGAGGGGGCAAAACTTGGTCATGGGGGGAAAAATGGCAGCTGCAAGCAGTGGTATAATATTCTCCCCTGGTCCAACCTGAACCTAGTGCCTACAGCACTGTAGCCAGCCACCCTCACCATCACACCACAGGGCTGGTTCAGCTGTAGCAGGCTCTCCTCCCTACTGAAACCCTTTTTCCTATCCCTCCCCTCCACCTTCCTATTCATCCCCTTCAGGTTGCGCTTGTCGCTGTGCCATCACTACCCTTGCAGTGTAGTGCATGATAATAGTGCTAAAAATGAGTTGCTGTTTTTGCAGTCACTTATTTGTAATTGCTATCATCTCTGGGATACTGTTATTAAGGAGGATGTCCTCATTCTGGTTGTACTGGTGGCAGTGGCAAGGGATGAACAGGACACATTAACACTGGCAGTATCAGTGACAGTTAACGACAGTGTCTTCTTAGCAGCACTACTAATACTTTGAATGGTACTTTTTCCTTTTTTCCTCCTGGTGGAGACTGCAGGCTTTGATAGTTAAAACATAATTTTGTACAGCGAATGCAGCCTGAGTGTGGCTCAGGAGTAAGCTCACCCTCTCCTGCTGCTTACTGCTCTACAGCTACTGCAGCTTTGCTCAGCTGCTGGACCAACTACATTTTCTGGTATCTAAAAAACAAATGGGAATTACATTCGGCTGGAGTGCTGAAGATAAACTAGTGATGCAGTGTATATAAAAAATCTAGCACTCACCCCCTCAGAGTCAAAAGAGATGCTGTTCATGTAGTTCTGGAGCAAAACTTATAGTTTTATTCAGTGCCGACATCTCAAAACATCTGCAGCATATGAGCAGGGTCCTTTTTGAATTGGAGGTGGTGAGTGCTACATTTTTTATATGAACTACATTTTTTGGTACTATGTCCTCTGTCAGCCATAGCTATAGTATCAAGAAGTACACTAACTCGCTGCAGCAATGCTGAGCTGACAAGTATTGCTCACTACAGGCAAGCCTGACTAAATTAACTGAAAATAAAAACTTTTTCAATTTCTTCTTGGGCACAGAGCCACAAACTTCTAAAATGTCTTGAATACACAGTTGTGCTCACACACACAGAACAGAAAAGCAACTAACTGAAGCAGTTGGAGTCATCTGACTAGTTGAATCCTACCAGCTACAGCGCACTTGCAGTTGTACAAGTGGCCATGGAGGGACCAGAGCCAGGGCTTCTTACAGGATGGATTTCTAATATTAAGATAAAATTATATTTATTATGAAATCAAGTCATTTGAGGCACTGCAGCAATGCTGAGCTGACTAGTCTCACTCACTTTAGTCAAGTCAAACTAAATTCTCAGATAAAACATGGGCTGGAATATTCTAAGCTTTGTGCCGTGCACAAACAGTTTTTTTTTTTTTTTTTAATTTAGTTGTTTAACCAGGTATAGCACACTAAGCTGAAAGCATTTTTACAGGAGTGACCTGGGAGCACAATGAGGTTAAGTGACTTGCTCAGGGTCACACAGTATGCAAGTGGAAGCTGTGGGATTCAAACCCAAGTCTAGTCTGCTGGATGTCACCAGATTTGCAGCTCAGAGCCTTAGACCACTGCGCTATACTGCCTCAGTTTGCGCTGGGATAGCACCGGGTTAGCGCCAGACTGCAATATGCAAAACATGAAATAGCGCCGGTTCAATGCATTAGTACTGGCTCAAAGAGATAATGTATGCAAGGGGCAAAGTGAGGGGTGGGTACCTGCATAAAAGCGCAATTCTGTATTCAAAGGTATAGCACCATGCTAGGCCACTTTGCACAACACATAGCATGGCGCTACCTACAATCTGTAAAAGTCAGGTCTTAACCCAGGGCAATCCACAGAGGGGTGTGTGGCCATTGTTGCAAACAAAGATGGTGTTCCTCAGCAATACTGTGATGATGTACCTGATGGAGGAGGTAGTCCAGGAGGAGGAGAGGGACCAGACCCACCTTGGCCCACACTGCAGGCCAAGGAGGAGATATGCTGCACAATTGCACTTAGGTTGTACTGGCCCAGAGTCTCCTTTGAGACCCTGCCTAATGAACACATCATTGGCTGGTACAGAATGAACAAGGACATGTTGAGGCAGGTATGCAAACTCCTGCATGAGCAGCTGCAGCCCAACACCACACGCAGCCATGCCATGACAGTTGAGGAGAAGGTGATGGCAGCGATATGTTTTCTAGCCACAGGAATGTTCCTAACCCCTGTGGCAGACACCATCGGTATATCACAGTCTGCCACTTCGCACCTCCTGACCCAGTTCCTAGAAGCTTTCCTGCCACATGCTGCTGAATTCATAGTATTCCCCAGCACGGCAGCAGAGCACAGAGCAACTATGCTGCAATTCTATCGAGTTGCGCACCTACCAGTTGTACTTGGTGCCATTGACTGCACCCACATTGCCATCCATGCACCACCTGGTGATGGCAGTGATATATATGTAAACAGGAAGGGATTCCACTCCATCAATTGCCAGGTGGTATGCGATGCAACAGGGTGCATCAGCAATGTCTTTGCACAGTATCCCGGCAATGCCCACAATACCTTCATATGGCACCAATCAAGGCTGTGCTAGGCCTTTGGGAAGGGATGGATACCCAGTGGGCACCTTGTTGGTGAATATCTTCAGCCACAACAATCAAACACCAAAATGGGTGACAGTGCCCAGCAACAGTAGACAGGGTGAAGGCCAGAAAGCAAGAAAGTACAGCTAACATGTCCATGTATGTTCACAGGGGACAGTACCTATCCCTTGAAACCCTGGCTCCTAACTCGGGTACTCCATCCAACCACAGTGGCCGAGGAGGGGTACAATGAGGCACATGTCACTACTAGGAACATCACAGTGAGGGTCTTTGGCATGCTGAAGATGCATTCTAGGAGCATGGATATGTTATTCATCCACACTGTTTGGCATGTCCCTTTCCCCTTTAAATCTTGCCGGAAGTCTTCAAGCTGGTTCCTCCCACCCACCCAGGTGGTATATACCTCGGCTCCACCCCATGATGCCAGATCTTCCTTTCCACTGGAAGATACAGGTTCCCTTGTGCTCTCAAAGCATTTTGTAGGGCCTGGATTCTAATTGTCATTTTTAACCGAAAATTGTTTTAAAACTCGCTCGGTTAGCGACTGCGATTTTAGCGCATCTGCCATGGAGGAAAAATCTTCTCACAGTTTTCGCCGGTGCCCCTGCAGCCAGAAGATGTCGTGTATCGATCCCCACCTAATGTGTGTCTACTGTCTAGGTGTCAGACATGACACCTCGTCATGTGGTTTTTGCCTGGCCTTCCATCCTGTCATGGATGACCTCAAGGCGCGTTTAAAGCTGGGGAGACCGGAGAAAAGGAATCCGCCAGTAAAATCGAAGGAGGCGAGGTGGGTGGTTTCTGCAGCTGCGGGATCTGCTGAACAGCTGGAACAAATGAAGGCATTTGAGGAGGAAGCAGCTCGACCTTCAGTCAATCGATGCATCTTTGTTCTGCTTAACCTTGGCTCCACCTTTACGGGCTCCTTCAAGGAGTTGTGCCAGTCTCTCCCCACCAGGGGTGAGACATCCTTGGGCTCGTACTCCTCCCACCCTCAGAAGAGGGATAAGGACCCCAGGTCTTTGTCCAAGTGAAGATGCTCTAGGGACTGAGAAAGGTCCGAGTCCCAGGAGCATGCGGTCTCAACTTTAGTCGAGATCGCCTCCTCGGCCGCCGGCTTCACGGACCTTCCTTCTGGCAAGGAGACCGAGAATGTGGCCGATAAGGTTGAGATTGTTCTTGACCCAATCTACCCCTTGTCGCCAGTTCAGCCTGACGACTCCTTGGAAAGGACTCCGGTCCTTGTCTTCCCTGATGAGGAGACCCAGCCTGCTGGTGTCCCCATTAAGGACCTGGTTCCGGACCCTCAGTTTTCACCGACCCCGGTGTCTTCCGATCGACTGAGTCAGCCTCCCCAATCTCAGTCGAGGTCCAGAACCCTGAAGAAGAGTCATAAGCACTCTAAGAAGAGGCGATGCTACAGGTCCTCATCCTCTTCGGATGAGGAGAGACTTCGGCGGAAACTCCGTTGACGCTATGAAAACCTCATGTGGCAGCAACTGATTCTGTCCAGGCAAAAGCTGGCTCCACCACCTATGCCAGCCATTACATGGCTTTCACTTCCCAGTCTGAAGCCAACCCCTCTGAAACCGAAGCTTTTAGAACCTTCACCCGTGGGGCCGGCCCGTATCCCGGTTCAGCCTATCTCGGTCTCTCCACCAATTAGGGTGGAACCACCACCTAAGCAGCCTGAGGGAGGGGTGCCCTCGAAAGAGGACCGACAAGGCACTGGGCTTCTCCAGTGTCTGTTGATTACCATCACCCTGGATCACCCTTGGCGTATCGAGGGTGACTTAGGCGGAAGACTGCTATACCATGATTCTTTGGACTCAGATGTCACTGGATCACACTCACATCCCAGGGATGATGAGTCATCCGTGACAGGTTTGGAGGAAGGTCCTTCCTCCTTTCAGAGCATCCTCTGCCTCATCTCTGAATCTACTGGAATGCCCATGGAGTCCATCCAAAAGAAGACGGAGTACCCACTCACTGATATCCTCAAGAGAGGGGATACACCGAAGGAGGTCTTTCCGGTGGCTGAGGCCATTGTTGGCCCGGCCCTTGAACTTTGGCAGTGTCCTGCTTCCTGCCCAGCACCATCTGCCCGTATAGCCTGCAAGTTCGCGGTGCACATGGGGTCCCTTGTGGGGTTCACAGAGCACCCTTCGGCCGAGAGCCTGGTGACCGCCTCTGTGTTCAGGCATACTGGGAGTTCGGCCAACACTGACCGACCCCCGGACAAGGAGTGCAAAAATATGGACCACTCTGCTCGTAAGGTTTATGCGGCCTCTTCTCTGGGTCTTCGTCAGGCCAGCTTGTCTGTCATTATGGCACACTTCTCTCATGCCCTTCTCGGGTCATTAGATGAGGTCCTCTCTCATCTCCCAGTGGACGTGCAGACTATGATCAAGCAAGTCCAGGCCAGGGTCATGCTGTCACAAAACAGCATCTCCAGAAGGCCCTGGATACAGGAGATTCTTGTGCCCACTCTCTTGCAGCTGCAGTGGCCACTCGCCACAGGGCTTGGCTGAGACTTTCCTCCTTCCTGGCAGATACTCAGCATAATCTTGCTGATGTGCCCTTCCTAGGCACTGACTTGTTTGGTCCTGAAGTGGCAGGTCACCTTTAGCATATACAGCAGTCCAATGCCACCTTGGATGCTATTTCTGCTAACGGTTCTTCAGGCAAGAACCAGCAGAGTAGAAAGAAGAAGCCATTTCGGCATTCTTCCCCTGCGGTCAGGCAGCCCTCCTACCAAGGAGATCAGCAGCAACAGCAGCAGCAGGCTGAAGCTTGGCACCCACGTCCCAAGCAGGATCCTTAACAGCCCTGTAAAGGAGGCCGAGGTGCAGGTTAAGGAACTGCCTCCTCCTCCTCCTCCTCCTCTAAGCCTGCTCAGTGATGGGTTGGGGGTTGCTACCCCTACACCCATCATGCCAGCTCTGGGTCCTCCCATGGGGGGTCGGCTCCACCACTTTCTTTCCACCTGGTCCGATATCAATTTGGACAGGTGGGTTCTCAAAGTGGTCAGTCAGGGACTGCCTCTAGAGTTCGAGCAGTACCCTCCTAGCTGAACCCACACCTCTCAGGAGGAAAGGATCTCAGCTTGCACTCAGTCTGCTCTTTGAGACAACATAGCTCAGCTCCTCTACAAGGAGGCAGTAGCTCCAGTGCCAGATCCTCCTACAGACCCAGGCTTCGTGCCCAGATACTTCCTGGTGACCAAGTGGATGGAGGGTTGGCACCCCATCCTAGAGCTCCACGACCTGAATCAATATATCAGGTCCCGTACCTTCCGGATGGTAACTCTGAACCAGATCATACCATCCCTGGAGTGAAACATGTGGTTCTGTTCACTAGATCTACAGGACGCATTCTTTCACATCCCAATCCATCCGTCCCATCAACGGTTCCTCTGCTTCAGGGTCGAGGGGACCCTGTATGAGTTCTGAACCATGCCGTTTGTCCTGTCATCGGCCCCACAGGTCTTCACCAAGTGCATTGCAGTGGTGGCAGCCCACCTTCAGCACCTAGGAGTCCAAATATATCCTTATCTTGATGACTGGCTCTTGGCAGATTCCTCCCTTCAGGAAGTGGAGTGGTCCAGGGATCTGGCACTCGGAACCTACTCCCAACTCAGCCTCCAGATCAATGAGGCCAAGTCAGAACTCATGTCCTCTCAGGTGATGGGCTTCATCAGGGCAGAGCTTGACTCTTGTCAAGCCAGAGCTCAGCTCCCGGCAGAAAGGGCGGAGGTTCTCTCGTCCTTTGCCTGATCATTTCTGGTTGGGCACTTGTGCCCTGCCTGGGACTTTCTGCGCCTTCTGGGTTACATGGTGGCGTGCACCTCAGTGGTCCATTGGGCCAGGTGGCACAGGCACTCCCTCTAATGGGAGCTGCCCACCCAGTAGACTCAGCGCCGTGGTCATTTCAACCAGATGATCACTGTAACCCAGAAGATGTGGGACACTCTTCAATGGTGGACCACCCCCAGATCAGTTGTAGGAAGGGATCCCGTTTGTCTGCCCTGAGCCAATGGTCATCCTTTATGACTGGTGCCTCTCTCATGGGCTGGGGACCCCACATGGGGGACAACAGGGCCCATGGGTCCTGGACCCCTGAGGAGTCCCGATGCCACATCAACCTGTTGGAGCTCAGAGCAGTCAGACTGGCACTGTCAGCTTTCACTCCTCAGCTCCAGGATCAAGTGGTTCAAGTCCAGACAGACAATACCACAACCATGTACTACCTCAACAAACAGGGTGGCATGCACTTCTGTCTGCTGTGCAAGGAGGTGCTCTGTATCTGGACCCTCGTAGGCCGGTTGGAGGTGGATCTCCTAGCCATCGATGTGGCAGGAGCGTCAAACCAACTGGTGAATGTTCTCAGCTGCATAGGCCAGACATCCCATAAGTGGTCATTCCATCCAGAGGTGGCTTACAGTCTGTTCTCCCATTGGGGCAAACCATTAGTGGACCTGTTTGCCTCCAGGAAAAACAACATGCTGAGGCTGTATCATGCTCACCCCCCTCAGCAGGGTTCACTGCAGGGGGATGCCTTCTCGAGGCCATGGACCCCATGCCTCCTCTATGCCTTCCCTCCATTTCCCTTGATTCACAAGGCATTACTCAAGGTGAGGAGGGACAGGGCAAATGTGATCCTGGTAGCCCCAGATTGGCCATGCCAATTCTGATATTCAGATCTCCTCAGCCTCAGCTAAAGGCCCCCAGAGCGGCTTTGTACATGCCCGAACCTGATATCACTGAACCAGGGGAAGGTACTCCAACTGTGCCTTTAATCCCTGCACCTCACAGCCTGGTAAATGAGTGGCTAGAGTTCCAGGCTTTGGGTCTTTCCAATGATGTCTACACTGTGGTGGAGGCATCTCCAAAGGAATCGACCAGGAGGTGTTATGCCTTCAAATGGAAAAGGTTTTCCATTTGGTGTCAGGGTAAGAGTCTGGACCCCTTATCCTGTTCTGTGGCTAACATTCTCAACTGGCTTTGGTCTCTGTCCCCAAAGGGGGTCTACGGTCATCGACCCATAGGGTGCACCTGGCAGCCATTTCTGCTTACTGGGTGCAGGCTGGTCAGCCGACATTAGCGCAGGAGACAGTGGTCAGGCGCTTCCTCAATAGCATGGATCACATATCCCCTCCGGTGTGTGAACCTCCACCAATGTGGGATCTACTGCTGGTTTTGGCAAAGCCCATGGGCAAGCCATTCGAACCAATGCACAAATGTGAGTTGTCACACTTGTCATGGAAGACGACCTTCC
This sequence comes from Neoceratodus forsteri, assembly GCA_016271365.2. Taxonomy (NCBI): domain Eukaryota; kingdom Metazoa; phylum Chordata; order Ceratodontiformes; family Ceratodontidae; genus Neoceratodus; species Neoceratodus forsteri. The sequence continues at coordinate 189,414,873 of CM057452.1, forward strand.
TGGTGGCTATCACATCTGCCAGAAGGACAGGGGATCTCCAGGCACTTTCGGAGGACTACCCTTATCTGGTCTTTCACAGGGACAAAGTTGTCCTACGCCCCCACCCGAAATTCCTTCTGAAGGTGATGTCAGAGTTTCACCTTAACTAGGTGTTGACTCTGCCGGTATACTACCCTAACTACACCTCGGACGCTGAGTACAGGCTCCATACTCTGGACCTGAGACGTGCACTCTCCCATTATAAAGAGAGAACGGTGGAAATTCGTGGAGAGGTTTGCTAGCTGCATGTCACCTATGCTGAAGCCGCTTCTGGCAGACCTGCAGAACAAATGGATTACATCATGCATAGGTCTGTGCTATGAGTTGCTGGTAAGGAGCCTCCCAGAGGGACAAGAGTTCATTCTCCCCGCCATACTGCTGCTTTGGTGGCTGCTTCCAGGGATATCCCTATCCAGGAAATCTGTTGGGCTGCTACCTGGAAGTCAGCACACACCTTCATTATCCACTACCACATCGACCTTGAGTCATGCAGGGATGCTGGTTTTGGGGCCTCTGTTCTCCAATCTTTATTTCATAAGTAGGGTGTGTGCGCCTTGCCTCCCTCCTCCTGGAGAACTGCTTGAAGTCTGCCAAACAGTGTGGATGAACAACATATCCACGCTCCTAGAAGAACAGGTTCTCACCTGTAACAGTAGTTCTGAGGTGGTATATATTCATCCACGCATCCTGACCTCCCGGCTTCAGGCGCACAACCTGGCTTCCAGCGGACTAAGATCTGGCATCTTGGGGCACAGCCGAGGCATATACCACCTGGGCTGGTGGGAAGAGCCAGCTTGAAGACTTCTGGCAAGATTTAATGGGGAAAGGGACATGCTAAACAGTGTGGATGAACAACATATACCACTTCGAGAACTACTGTTACAGGTGAGTAACCTGTTCCTTCCACTCCCTCGACCATTCAGGTGGTGCCCTACAGTATAGCCCTTGGAGGGTATGCCGAATATTTCTAGTGTGTTGCATGATGCACAACATGGTGCTAAACCATGGTATACGTGCACCTGAACCCAAGGTACAGTCAGACAGTGACCCATGGCCAGAGGTCCAGGGGATAGTACAGCAACTTTAGAGAAGAGATCCTCAAATGGCCTGCAGGTCCCTGGAGCACTGGAACAGCATCATGGTAACATTAGCCCGGATGGGAAGATGAGTGAACACAACACAGACAACTGACATGTCAAGAAGAGTGCCTTTAATATGTGTGACATACAATGAGCAGTGCAGAACAGTGACCACAGTGCAAACACATGGTGTACCACACAATGTAATTGTGCACAAGTGATGGGTGTGGATGATGGCAATGTGCAGTGCGTGGATCACATGGGTAGATGAATGAAGGGTGTGCAGTGTTCAGGGTGTATGTGTGGGGTGTGCATAGTCAGGATGTGTAGTGTGTGTGTGTGTGTGTGTGTGTGACTCAATGGCCCAGGGCGCATAGCAGCTGACAGCATCACTGGCACCTATCACCATGCACACGACATATCCCTTATAGGTGGGACATGGAGATTGGGGCGCTGTGTGCTGATGACACAGGAGGTGAGGACTGCAGGGATGACTGTCCTGCAGCACGTCTGTGACTATGTCGGGTTGAAGCTCCAGCCAGGGAAGCTGGTTGGCCACGATGCCATGCCAGGCCTGTGAAGGACTGCCTTTGCGGTAGTTGAAGACCCTGAGTCCGCACCCCATGTGCGTGATGCATGCTGGGGTACACGCGTGGACCACTTGTGCTGAGTGGTGTTCATGCCTTGCTTCTCCCCCCCCCCATGCCTGCAGGCCGCACCGCCTCCAAGTGCTCCCTCACAGCAGCAGTGAGGCCACTGAAACACTGCTCCACAGTGGTCAGTATGCACATCATGCGCTCCTCTGCCCACTGCTCTGCATGGAGCAAGACCGAATCGACAATCTCCGGTAACTGGGACAGTTCATGCCTAATCTCTTGCTGGAAGTCATGCAGGTCCTGCTGGGTGGTGGTCTGGGACTCCAGGGCAGCCCAGAGCATAGGCTGGACACCCTGGCCATCTGAGCCCGGGGGTGACATCCCGACTGGCCTGTGGGTGGGGGTGGTGGCAGATGGTGTTGTTGATGGTGTTGTTGTGGTCGCTGCCGCCACTGCTGTAGTCTGGCAGGGGGCTGCATGTATTGCAGGGCCTATGCTGCACCCTCTGGCCTACAGTGCATATCCAAAGGCACATGCTGGACAGCTGCCTGTCCATCATCATGCTGCTGTGCCATGGTGCCATGGCCCGGGATTTCCTCCGCCTGCCCTGCACCTGTGTGTGCGGGCCCCGCAGTTCCCAGTCCACCGCAGCCATCCACAATGTTGCCTGTTGTCTGCTCATCATCTGAAGGAGTGTTCTCCCAGCCAAGGTCACTGGCCAGATTGAATGTGAGCACAGGGTCACATGTGATCTCCTCGACCTGTGCGTCTTCAAGGTCATTGTCATCATTGTCCCCATAATCCACAATGGCACACCTGCCTGACGGATAGCATGTCCCGGTGGCCCTTGATGGTGTGCAGTCAATGCTGGCCCAGTGGCAACTCCCATGCCTGATGTCAACATGACCGACTGTGGCACATCATCATCCTCATCCGCATGTCCATGCTCCTGTTGTGCCACAATAAGATGCCCAGTCTGTGCTGCGAAGCAAATGGAACAGTGTCAAAGGCCTGTACTGCACAATGGTATCCAAAGCCACCACCAAAACATGCACCACCCAGCAGTGAGGAACATGCAGACAGCCCATGCATGCCCCCGTGCTGACCACGTGTATGATGATGATGTAGCCCATGTGAACACACACACACACCCAACCATGTCACACAGTAAATGGTGCAGCTGTACACATGCATACAGATGTGTCACACATCTACCAAAAATGCACCACAACAGTCCCATTGGTGTGTGTGGCAAATGCAATTGGGCCACTACAGTGGAAAGGTGACAAATAACCCCTGTAGGTGTCATGCAGACAATGGTGTGGTCATGCCAGGTATGTACCTGCTCTGGGGGGCATCAGCTGTGTCTCACATTCCCCACCATCAACCCCCTCTACCACCACTGGCCTCAGGGTCGATGCCACCAATTCCAGGATGGGGTTCTACTCCCACTGGTCAATGGTTTTGGTCCTCCCCAGTCCGCAGGCTGTCCCTGAGCCATTGTGCCTCCTCCTCCTTTGCTCTCTGCAGTAGTTCATTCCACCTCTTCCTGACCGACTCAGTGTTGCATGCATCCATGGCCACCCACAGCACTGACCTCTGCCGTAATTTCATCTTGTATCTTGTGGACAACAGCAACAGATGGCTTGTTACGCTGCATCATCTGCTCCCTCGCTTTAAGGACATGGACTAGGGCCCTCAGCTCATCGCTGGTGAACTTATGGGCATGGAGATGTGCCTGCCTGTCTGCATCATGTGTACAGGACAGATGGAATGGTAGTAGTGAGTTACAGGTGGTGACATTGTGCGCGTGTGTGGTTGTGTACCTGATGGACATGGTATCAGACTGACCGGACAGGCCATGCCAGGCTCTGTGTACCTGAGACATCTGACTGTAGTGCCACGCAGTGTAACACACAGTCCATACATGGCCACAGTGTACTGAACCAATGCCTCCCATGCCCTTGCCTGTGCGCAAGACATAGCCAATCACACTCTGGCAGGGCATGCACATTGGTGGGATCCCTATATGCCATGCAGGTAACCGGCTGGGTGTGTGTGCTACTCAGCACATGATAGCCATGTCTGTGCACAGTACAGAAGTCCTATGGGATCTGTGAGGCTGTCGTGTTGCACATACGCTCATTGCTGGGGACATGGGGCATGTGGCAGGATGCTGCAGTCTTCCTCCATGGCACAGCACATGGCGTGTGGCACATACATGCTCATGCTGCTGACTGCCCTCCCCATCCACTGCCATCAATGTGTATGTGCACTCCACCCAGCTGTCCTTGATGGGCATACACCACTGACACTGGCACAATGTCCTGCCAACCCACTGCGTGGTGGTGCATGCCACCTGCGATTGACTGCACCAGTTGCACCCTGCCCTGCCAAGTAACAGGGTGAGGTCCCATGTAGTGCAGTGGGGATGCATGTGGTGCAGCACTGCTGAGACGCCAAGGACCCTAGGCCCACCCTGCCCCCCAACCACCCCATTGAGCCAGTGATGTTGGCAGTGTGTAAGCATCCATGTCCCGCAGTGTGTTGTAACAGGGACACCCACCCCGCCACATGGCATTCCCCCTGTGTACAGTGAACACTGTAACAGTGTGGCCCATGCAGCAGTCCTGCAGCATGTCAGCCTACAGTGTAGTGTAGTGTACACATAGTCCCACAGACATCACAGCAACATGATACACAATTCCCATGCATGCTGACAACTACCAATAAGTCCACTATTAACACTCCAAACAGCAGCATGCTCGGTGGTGTTTACTGACCTGCTTCGGCCTGTTGTAGCTCCTGGGACATCCTGCAATCTGTGTTGTCAAAGCACTTCCCTCCACAGCAGTGCAATTCCTGTCAGCTACAGAGGTGGAGCACTGTTTGCCATTAAGTAGCATGGCTGGGCAAACCACTTTTCTAACCATGCAGGTCAGGCTGTAATGATATGGTAATGTGTCTGTTTGCCCAGCAATTACACAAGTACCCTCATTAGCATACATCCTTTGAATATAGCAACAATTAGTGCTGGGCAAACCGGACAATCGTTTACGCAGTGCTATTGCATTAGCACTGCACTACAGGGCTATTGCACATTATAGTAGCACATGCGTGCAATGACCTCCTGTCACAGGGGTCACTGTGGGGTCATGCATGTGCGGTGCTTGTGCTTCCGGGTAGCGTGGTGCTAATGTGATAGCGCTGCGCTACAGGGCTATTCACGTTGTAGTAGCGCATGCGCGCAATGGCCTCCTGTCACGGAGGTCATGACGGAGTCACACAAGCACAGTTCATGTGCTTCCAGGTAGCACGGTGCTAACGCAATATCACAGCATTGACCCAGCTCAGCACTGCGCAATGCAGCAGTAACAGCACTTGGCAAGGGAACATTGCAGGGTGCTAGGGAGGTGCTCAGTCAAGCGAGTTCAGGACTTCCTTGGAGTATGACTTCATGCAGGAGGCTGAGGGCAGTTGTCCACAGGGACAGAAGGTGGGGGGATGTGGAGACTGCTAACCTGGTGGAGTTGGTGCAGCAAAGGCACACGCAACTGTTCAGGGAAGTGAGGGGAGGGTGACTTGCCCTATGTACAGGTCTGGTCATACATTGCTCATCACCTGTCCGGACGGACAGGGATAGTCAGGGATGAGGAGAAGTGCCGCCATCAGTACGTAGATATGCAATGGAGGCAGCCATGCCGGCTGAAGTGCTTCAAGCACATGGTCTGGGATGGGACTGTGCCTGTACCAGGTAAGTGTATTGCACTGCCATGGCTATGCATGCTGTGTGTGTGTGTGTGTGTGTGTGTGTGTGTGTGTGTGTGTGTGTCTGCACATGTGTCTGTGTGTGTGTTACAGTCTGTGTATGTGCATGTGCATGTGTCCCATTACATATGCATGTCACTGCTGTGTGTGCTCTGCCCATTGTTGCCTGCATGTGGCCACAATCTGCACCCCATTGGCAGGCAGCCATGCCTGGTGTGCACAGTGTCTACATGACAGGGCATTGTTGCTTCCTATGTCCAGGGTTGTGCATAGCACAGATGCCACAGTGTGTCTGCACACTGCTCTGTGGGAGGCACACCTGCTTGCTCTGTGACATGCAACATGTGGCGGGGGGTCGGCTATGATTTAGGGTACCTCTATGTACTCTAGGGATTGTTTACCATGGCATTTCCACATGTACTTACTGTGCTGTACCCTATTCTCCCTATAGAGCACAGTGGCAGGAGCAGGAACAGTGACAGGGTCCAGGAGGATGGCTGGGGAGCCAGGATCCATGACGATGGGTAGAAGGTGCCAGCCATGCCCCAGTGAGTGGAGGAGAGCAGTTATGGGCAGCATAGCATGTTGCGTAAGTACCATGGTTGGTTTCACACTGTCCTGCATTTGCAGTGGGGGGATGTGCATGGCTTGCCATTGTGTCCTTGGCGCACATGGCTGTGTACCTGGTACACTGTGTTGTGACATGTAGATGGGGCTGGGCTACTGTATTGGCATGGTGTACTATGGGTCTGGATGGGCAGATGGCATAATGCCATCCTGCTGGGGGGAGCTGTATGGGGCTGTGGTGCTGTACAGGCCTGTGTTACTGTGTCCATTATATGTGCATATGGTGTATTGCTGTCCGGGGGGACCTGTGGTCCTATAATGGCATGTGTTCCTGTGTCCTTGCAGTGGCTCATTTTTGTACACCTGTCATGCTGGAGGGGGGATGGGGCTGGGCTACTGTATTGGCATGGTGTACTATGGGTCTGGATGGCTGGATGGCGTAGTGCCATCCTGCTTGGTGGGGGGAGGGGTGATTGGGCTGTGATACTGTACTGGCCTGTGCAACACTGAACCTGGCATGGGTGGTTAGCCTACTACTGTCCTACGGGGGGTGAGCCATGGGATGTATCCCTTTGTTACATGGGATTGACTGTGCACTGCACATCTACATTGTGTACTGCTGCCATGGCTGTGCTGCTGTTGTGGGTGGGGGCCCCACCACATACCCTGCACCTCTCCAGTACAGGCTGCATTCCATCATACAGTGGTGTGGCTGTGGCCATTCCTGTGGTGGGTGTGCTCTGCTGTGTGTCTTATAGCTCTGTTCCTTTGGGCAGCATGTCCCAACGAGTGTGTCGTTACATGGGTTTTTTGTACCCTGGCCCACTGCCCTTGTTACCTTGGGGGCTGCCTGTGTGGTTGCAATATGTCACTGTGTGCTCCACTGAGCTGTGTGGATTGCGCCGTTTCATGGTGTTGCCATTGGCCTTCCATTTCTTTCCGTGTACTGTGGCTGGGTGGGTGGTGCCTGTGTCACCATGCTTCAGCATACAGGTGCATGTTGGGTTGTGTGGGATGGTCTCTGCTCTATCGCCACATAGGCATGGTCTGCCAACAGAGAACAATCATCGAACGGCAGGCGGTCCTCATCATGGAGGCACGATGAGTGATCACAGTCCTGGAGGCATGGCTGCTGGACCCATCCAGCGTGCAGCATTATGACTGTTCCCTTTTCCTTTCACTCTTTAACCCCCTCCCCCTTACTGAACTGCTGGTTTTGTTGCTACCTTCTGTTCCTTTTTGATTTTTGTGTCCCCTTCCTCTCCATTTTCATTACATTGTTTTGTACTAGTGGTTGTTGTAGTAGTTGTCATAGTTTTAGTAGTAGTTGGTTAGATATTAGTAGTAGTAGTAGTGCTAGTGGTGATAGTGTTGTTTGTAGTAGCAGTAGTAAATAGTAGCAGTAGTAGTGTGTTAGTTGTAGTAATAGTCATAGTAGTAGTAGTACTAGTTTTACTGTTAGTGTGATTACTCTTTGTTGTATATTTTGTTGTTCTTGTTACTTTTCTGTTGTCATTATTGTTGCCTTTATTTCCTCATTGTTACATAATACATTCCACTTTCATGACTTTATTGTGTCTGGTGTTGTTTTGGGTGCATGGGGTTTTTCACGGGTCTGTACTGTGCTTTGGTTTTCATTCTTGGGTCCTGGGTGTTACTAGGCATTAACATGGTTGGGTGTGTGTCACACTCTGGGTTCTACACTGCTGTCTGCTCTTGGGATCACATTCAGGGCTATACTTTTTTACGTGTGTTACAGGGCATTGCAGGCTCAACTTGCGCTGTGTTCCTGTGGGTATTTGAACTGCCTGCCTGGGTGCTATCTTCAGAGCTGTCTTATTTGTTATATTCAGTGCTGTCTTATTTGATATATTCAGTGCTGTCTTACTTCCCAGGCAAATTTAGCACTGCACTCCCAGCCCGGTTTGTCCAGCTTCCTTTGCTCGCTATATTCAGCAGGTTTAGCACCAGGCTATTGCTTTTGAATATAGCAGGCTATTGGTTCTGGGCTAATTTGGCACGTTGGGTAGTGCTAATTTAGCCCCGGGGCAAAGATTGAATATCTGGCCCATAGTGTTTAAATTTCTTCCTGGGCACACAGCCATAAACTTAGAAAAATGTCTCGAGTGCACAGTCGTGCACACAATCAGGACAGAAAAGCAGGTAACTGATGTGGTGAGAGTCAGCTGAGTAGTCCCATCCTACCAGCTATGGTGCACTTGCAGTTGCACAAGTGGTTGTGGCAGGATCCAAGCCCAGATTTCTCACAGGATGATTTCTGATATTAAATTTAAATTAGATTTATTATGAAATCAAGTCACTCAGTGCACTGCAACAATGCTGAACTGACAAGTCTCACTCACTATAATCAAGCCTAACTAAATTCTCAGATAAAACAGTGTTTACATTTCTTCTTGGGCACACAGTCATAAACTTAGAAAAATGTCTTTAGTGCACAGCTATGCACAAAAACAGAACAGAAAAGCAGCTACATGAAATGGAGGGAGTCAGCTGACTAGTCACACCCTACTAGCTATGATGCACTCGCCATTGCCCAAATGGCTGTGGAGGGGCCTGAGCCTGTGTATCTCACAGGGAGTTTTCTAGTATTAAACACTACATTTATTATTAAATCAAATCAGTCAAGTCACTGCAGCAATGCTGAGCTGACAAGTCTCACTCACTATAGTCAAGCCTGACTAAACTATCAGGAAAAAAATTTAATTTCTTCTTGGGCACAGAGCCACAAACTTAAAAAAAATGTATTGGGCTTGATTCCCAAAGGTTGATGCAGGGCTTTCACAAGCTCTGCACCAAACTCTGCGCTGCCTCGAGCACACCGCTCACACCATGTTCTCGATGCACAAAGGTCAAGTGCATTTATGACACTTTACCCCCTTTACAGTGGCTTGCACCAAATATTTGGCACAAACCTCATAAAAATTAATTAATTTATTTATTACATTTTGGTGACCGAGTAAGCCCACTGAGCCCCGGAGGTCCCTTTTTCAGGGGCGACCCGGGATTACATAGCATTAGAGAATAAACAGTGTGACAACATCAATTCCAGTTACAGGCAACACTATCAACATACATTCTTGGTGACAATTCGGGAATATGACATTAATTAAAACAAGCATTTGTCAATGCTGAATGTTGATTGCGTTGGTCTGTTGAGCTCGCTCAGTGGCCCTGTGTCACTGGCTATCTGTTTTTCCTGGTGCTACAGGCTGCTCTTTTGAACTGGGCTGCTGCCTGCGTTGGCACCTTGTTCTGCTGAGGAAGAAATCACTATCACTAAGGATGTCCCAGTTCCCATCTCGCTGGAAACAGGTGACCACCACACTGGTACACAAAAATGGAGATAAATCACTGCACTCCAACTACAGACCTATCTCCATCCTCCCTCCATTGTCTAAGGCCCTGGAGCACATCGCCTCAGACCAACTAGTCAAGTACCTGGAAAAATATGACATCCAGTGTCCTGAGCAACATGGTTTTCGAAAAGGGCACAGTACCACCACTGCACTATTAGAATTCACGGGCTTCATCCATACCACGCTCGATCAAGGAAACTGTGTAGGGGCAGTATTCATCGACCTTCCGAAAGCCTTTGATACTGTGAACCACCCACTCCTACTCAAGCAATTATCAAACATTGGTCTCTCCAATGAAGCACCACTCTGGTTTTCAAGCTACCTTGGGGAGAGGGTCCAGCAGGTAAGGATTGCCGGTGTTACCTCGGAAGAAAAGCCAGTCCTTTCAGGGGTCCCACAGGGGTCCATCCTGGGGCCACTACTCTTCAGCCTCTTCCTCAATGACCTTCCCAGTGTCTGCCACCAGAAATTGCTGCTCTACGCTGATGACGCAGTCACATTCACCAACCACCAAAACGCAGAGCTCCTCGAGAAACAATTATAGCTTGAATTCATGCGCGCGAAGAATGGTTCAAGTCACACAAACTGGTCATGAACTACAGCAAAACAAAGGTTATGACCTTCTACAATGCGAGGAGCAAGTACAAATCCTGTGACCTCACCATCCTAAACCAAACAGGGCCTTACTTGAACACGTTCCTGATTTTAAATACCTAGGTGTCACATTGGACAGCTCACTCTCTTACCATCGGCACATAGATTCTGTCGCCAAAGCCACCAACATCCGTATAGGCCTGCTGTACAGGCACAAACACTGCATGACTCCTGATACTCTCCAGTTGGCTATCAACAGCTCTGTCACCTCCATTATCGATTATGGGATAGCAATTTATGGCCCTGCCTCCGCAGAATTACAGTTGCACTCAACAAAGCATGCAGGCTGCTAACGGGCTGACCAACTTACACACACACTTGTGACCTGTACACTCAGGCAGGATGGCTTCCTCTCATCAGCCAGATACAGTATCAAACCTGCCTCTTAGCCAAAAAGTCCTCCTCGGGGTCATGCCCCGGGCATTGAAAAGCTCCTCATTGACCATCACAGCACCCAGCAAACTAGAAGTTCACAACAACTAACCTTCCTTGTCCCCAGATGTTGGACTACCATAGACCAGATGGCATTTGCCCACAGTGCACCACAGTGGTATAATACTCTCAACAAAGAAACTCTTACTGCTGCTGCTCTTGGCCCTTTTAAGAGACAACTCTGACTTCATCTCATTTCAACTAGTCGTTGTGACTGCCTCGCCTAATCAGGGGCCCACTGCTTACTGCCCTCCACTTTAGTCTTGACAGCTACCTCTCCATGCCTTGCCCCCTCTCCCTTTCCTCCCCCCCTGGGCATTTTCTGACATTTATCCCTCCCCTCCCTCCCCTTTAGAGCTATTACCCTCACCCTCTACCCTCTGACAATGGCCTTCCTGCCTGCATACCCCCTTCCCTTTCACCTGCAGTGCTTATTTCTAAGATTGCCCTTGGCTGGTATGTCATGCTACCTAACATTTGGCACATTTTGAATTACTGGAATTTCCTAAGCCCCAGTCTCTTACTTTTTTTTATTGTGTAACTATGGATTATTATGTTGACCTTTGTACGTATGTATACCCCCCATTCATTCGACGTGGAACCTTTGTAAATGAGCAGTTCCTGCTCAAAGGTATTCGTAATCCTAGATTTCAATAAAATAAAATAAAAATTAAAAAATCCACAGCTGTCCCGACAGGGCTCCGTTGAGGTCACTCACTCCCTCTGTCTTACTCACTCATTCTGGTTCTCCTGGCGCTGCAGGCTGCCCTTTTGTACTGGGCTCCTGCCTCTGTTGGCACCCTTTTCTACCTACAAAGAAATCTGCAGCAGTCCCAACAAAGCTCCGTTGAGCTTGCTCACTTCCCTTCTCTCACTCGCTCATTCTGTTCTGACGGTGCTGCAGGTTGCCCTTTTCTACTGGACTCCTGCCTGTGTTGCTGCCTTCTTATGCCCACAAAGAAATTTGCAGCAGTTACAATACGGCTCTGTTGAGCTCACTCACTCGCTCATTCTGGTTTTCCTGCCACTGCAGGCTGCCCTTTTGTACTGGGCCCCTGCATGCATTGCTGCCTTTTTCTGCCCACAAACAAATCGGCAGCAGTCCCAACAGAGCCCCTTTGAGCTCACTGACTCCCCTCCCTCACTTGCTTATTCTGTGCCTCCTGGTGCTGCAGGCTGCCCTTTTGTACTGGGCTCCTGCCTGCATTGGTGGCTTTTTCTGGCCAGAAAGAAATCTGAAGCAGTCCCGACACAGCTCCACTGAGCTTGCTTACTCCCCCTCTGTCACTCTCGCATTCCCTTTCTGCTGGTGCTGCAAGCTGGCCTTTTGTACTGGGCTCCTGCCTGCATTGCCAGATTTTCTGCCCACAAAAAAATCTGCAGCAGTCACACTAGAGCTCTGTTGAGCTCGCTCACTACCGCTCTGTCTCTCGCTCATTCTGTTTCTCTTGGTGCTGCAGACTGCGCTTTTGTATGAGGCTCCTGGCTGCATTGGCACCTTCATCTGTCCACAAAGAAATCTGCAGTTGTCCCGACAGAGCTCCGTTGAGGTTGCTCAGTTTCCCTCTCTCATCGCTTATTCTGTTTGTCCTGGCGCTGCAATCTGCCCTTTTGTACGGGGCTCCTGCCTGCATTGGCACCTTTTTCTACCCACAAAGAAATCCCAGCAGTCCTGATAGAGCTCCATTGAGCTCACTAAGTCACTTTGTCTCACTCGCTCGTACTGTTTCTCCCACCGCTGCAGTCTGACCTCTTGTACTGGGCCCCTGCCTGTATTGATGCCTTTTTCTGCCCACAAAGAAATCCGCAGCAGTCCTGACAGTGCTTCAGTGAGTTCGCTCACTTCCCCTCCCTCACTCGCTCTGTCGTTCTGTTTCTCCCAGTGCTGCAGGCTGCCCTTTTGTACTGGGATCTTATGTTGGGGCCTTTGTCTGAACACAAAAAAATCCACAGCAGTCCTGACAGAGCTCAGTTGAGCTCGGTCACTCCTTCCTCTCACTCGGTCGATCTTAATCTGTCCCAAACACTGATTTCCCAGAGTGACCATGCTATTGTCCGGCAGGAGTGCAAAAACATTTTAGCCAGGATGCAAAAAATGACAGCTGTAGTGTTCATAAGGAGTTGTGAAAAAAATGCCACTGTTGAAAATGTGGCTTGACAGTATTACAAATTTGCGAAGTTACAAGGATGCATGGAAACAGTTCAACGCATGCTTGTAACACAGTCATGTTATGGAGTTTCGTCACCAAATTTTCAACATAAGGATTTTAGGACCTCTGCTCATGAACAGTGCCACTGTCATTTTCTTAATCTGTCCCGAACACTGATTTCCCACAGTGACCACGTTATTATGCGCTGGAACTATGAAAACACATTTCAGTCAGGATGTGAAAAATGACAGCCGTACTGCTTATAAGGAGGTGTGAAAAATGGCACTGTTGAAAATCTGGTGTGACAGTATTACAAATCTGCGAAGTTACAAGGGTGCATGGAAAGTGCACAATGCACACTTGTAACACAGTCAATTGATGGGCTATCATCACCAAATTTTCAGCATAGGCATTTTAGGACCTCTGCTCATGAACAGTGTCATTGTCATTTTCTTAATCTGTCCCAAACAGTGAATTCCCACAGTGACTGCTCTATTCTGCGCCGGAAGTGCAAAAACACATTTTGGCCAGGATGGGAAAAATGACAGCTGCACTGTTTATAAGTAGGTCTGGGAAAATGGCAATATTAAAAATCTGGAGTGAAAATATTATAAATTGAGATTCTCGTACCAACTGCGCAACAAGCGCTCATTAACACAGTCATTTATGAGTATCATTACCAAATTTTCAATATAGGCATTTTAGGACCTCTACTCATGAACAGTGTCACTGTCATTTTCTTTATCTGTCCTGAACACTGATTTACCACAGCGACCACGCTATTCTGCGCTGGAAGTGCGAAAACACATTTTGGCCAGGATGTGAACAATGACAGCTATACTGTTCACAAGGAGGTGTGGCAAAATGTCAAAGTTGAAAATCTGGCATGAAAATATTATAAATTCATGAAGTTATGAGCGTACGTAGCAACTGCGCAATGCACGCTTGTAAAACAGTCATTTTTTGGATTTTTCCCACCAAATTTGCAACATAGGTTTTTTGAGAGCCTACATCATGAACACTGGCACTGTCATTTTGTTAATCAGCCCTGAAGGGTGATTCCGCACAGTGACCGCGAAACCACCTTTCGGGGCCGATTAACGCCATGACAGTTCAAGAATTCATGAGGAGGCCCTAAAACCCCATGTTGAAAAATTCCCGAGAAAATTCCAAAATTGCCTTAAAAATGCACTAAAGTTGAAAAAAAACTATTTATTACATTATACAGCTTACCGGCATTTCCTCAGTTCGCGGTCGGCTTTGAAGAGTGCAGACGTGTTCCCGGTCCACCGAAGATCATCGCGCTGAGCTCCGGAGGCAAGTATGGGGTGGGGGGTGGGGTGTGTTGGAAGGCAGGGTGCGCAGTAGGTGGGTGCAGGTCGGGGGCAGGGCGAGCGCTGAGGGACAGTTTCCTTTTTTGCAGGAGAAAAAAAAACAAAAGACATTGCAGGACTGTTTTTCCCTTCACAGGAGCATCTGGCACACTGGGGTGGGCTCCCAGTGTACCAGCAGAGGCTTTGGTTTGGGGTCAGCAGTAGCTGATGGGGATTGGGCACCCTGTCTGCAGGAACAAAACTGGGGGGGGGGTTCATTATGCCGACGGGGATTGGGCACCCCTTTGGCAGGAAGAAAACCGGGGTGGGGGTTCATTATGCCAATGGGGATTGGGCACCCTGTCAGCAAGAAGAAAACTGGAGGAGGGGTTTCATTATGCCAACGGGGATTGGGCACCCTGTCAGCAACAACAGAAACACGGGGGCACCACAGCCAATGGGGATTAGGGCTCCCGTCGGCAAGTAAACACGGTGGGGGGGAGGGGGTTATATTGTTTGTGAACACAGCAGCATGCCGCCACCATGTTCACAAACAATATCAGGGGTTTCACATCCCGTCCTGCAATGACGGATCGCTCCCTCATTGCAGCGGATGGCTGACGCTGCAATGCCGAGGCGGTCCCTGATTGCAGCAGCTACTGTTTTAGAAGGTTGTGGCATGTTGGCTGAACTAGTGTCAGCAGCAGCATGCCATGGCATTGGGGGATGGGGGACAAGCCTTTGCAGGCTGTGGGGGCATTGAGTACAACAGCACCACACCTCCACAACCTGCTTGTGGAGAAAGCTGACACAATATGTTTCTTGCGCAGGTGCACAATCAACATAAACATTTTATGATATTAAAAAAGTCTGCAAGCTGGCCCGGTGGCACTGAGGGTTGAGGCACTGAATGCCACACCTCATGCCATGCCGGTGACCCAGGTTCGGGGATGGACTCGGGGAGCCAGGGGTCGGCAGGGGAGGGAGAGGATTGAGCGTCCGGAGGACAGCTCTCCTCTCCTCTCCTGGGGGAGGATCCTGGGGCTGCTCAGTGCCCTCATGACCCCCGATGGAGATCAGGAGTACTGCAGGGATCACCAGCCAGATGAAGGGGCCGGGAGTGTGGCAGACATCAGCAGGCAGCCTTGCGCGGACATCATGGCATGCTGCACTCCTGAGGAACCATAACAAAGAAAATCCCTGTCTCAGGGATAGGTGACGGCACATCCATCCACCCAGCCACACTCCACCACCGGTCATCCTTCATTCATGGGCCGAGTCCAGCCTGGCCTGAATTGAAATAGATAGAGTGCTCTGGGCAGATAGGGCAGCCCTACCATAGGGGGCTTAGAGCCGGGGGATAGCCAGGCTGGTGCCATGAAATCGGAGGCTTCTCATTCCCAGAGGTAAAGCAGTGTGATACGGAGGATGCCTGAGAGAGTTCCCTGAGTCGGTGCTAAAAATAGATTTCAAGAAAAAAAAAAGGTCTGTAAAGTTAGACCAGCAAAAGCTGGTCTAACGCACAGCATGTGGTGCACTGGATCGAGAATCCTGATTACTGGCCAGGGACTGCCACAAGCTCTATGCGTTGTGTGTTCAGTGCAACCGAGGCTTGCAGCATTCTAATTCATTTGAGAATCCGGCCCGTCGGGTGCACAGCCATGCGCACAAATGGAAAGGAAGAGCAGCTAGCTGAGGCAGGGGGAATCAGCTGACTAGTCCCATCCTACCAGCTAGGGTGCACTCGCAGTTGCACAAGTGGCCATGGAGGGACTGAACCCAGGTTTCTGACAGGATGATTTCTGATATTAAATTTAAATGATATTTAATATGAAATTAAGTAACTTAAGTCACTGCAGCAATGCTGAGCTGACAGATCTCACTTACTATAGTCAAGCCTGAATAAATTATCAGAATTGTATTTTTTGGTTTTTTTAATTTATTTGTTAACACACAGCCACAAACTGAGAAAAATGTCTTGGGTGTACAGCCATCCACATGAACAGAACAGAAAAGCAGTGCTTACAGACTACTTTGGCATTTTTGCTGTAACTACAGGGTGATTTTCCAATGTTTTTCTGTAGATTTCAGTATTTCCTATGGAAACCGAATTGCTCCGTTTTCTTGTATAACCAGTGCAAGTCTATGGGACAAATTTCTCTGTAGGTGGCTCCAAATCCCTGTATAATACAGGAAACCCTTAAAGATCTGGGAACCCTGGAAAAGCAGCTAACTGAAGTGGTGGGAGTCAACTGACTAGTCCTAGCCTACCAGCTATGGTGCACTAGCTGTTTCACAAGTGGCTGTGGAGGGACCCAAGCCCAGGTTCCTCAGAGGAGGATTTCTGATATGAAATTTAAATTATATTTATTATGAAATCAAGTCACTCAAGTCACCACAACAATGATGAGCTGACTAGTCTCTTCACTGTAGTCAAGCCTGACTGAATTCTCAGAAAAAAAAAAAAAGATTTTTTAAATTTCTTCTTGGGCACACATCTACAAACTTAGAAAAATGTACTGAGAGCACAGCCATGCACACACACAGACTAGAAGTGCAGCTAACTGAAGAAGTGGGAGTAAGACAGCTAGTCCCACCCTACCAGCTACAGTGCACTCGCAGCTGCACAAATGGCCTTGGAGGAACCTGTCCCGGGTTCCTCACAGGAAGATTTCTGATATTAAATTTAAATTATATGATTCCCATGTGATAGCTCAGGGACTAAAATGGAGGAGGCTTGGTGTAGGCATAGCACCACTTTTTCACTTTTTGTATTTTTTATTTCATTTCAGATTATATAATGTGGATTTTGCATACCTCTATAGGAGTGAATTGACTTTAGGTCAGACTGTAAATAGTAATGGAATGATTTGGTAAAAAATATATATCTTAAAGTAACTAGCATGGAAAATAAAAAGGGACACACACAAGACAAATAAACAAGAAAGGTTAATTTCACTTTATTTTCTTTTACATACTGTATAATGGTAGTTCATTTGAGCTCTAATGGAATTGTTTATGAGTTTATGGACTTCTGGGAAAATTTCAATCATCAAGGCCTGGGAAAGTATCATTACACTTGAAGAAATGGATTGTACAATTAATCTGGACCTAGAAAAATACACACAAGGACATGTTTTAAGTAGGAGCTGCCTCAAGTAAATGTGAATTATTTTTTTTCTTATTACCCTCTATGTAAATGGTTATTGCACCAGATAAGTTTAACAAATCACATACTGTTGTATAATTGTAAGTGTCCCTATTATTCAATAAAATTGATTAAGTTAAAAAATAAATTTCAGTTATATTTATTATGAAATCAAGTCATTCAGGTCACTGCAGCAATGTAGAGCTGACAAGTCTTACTCTCTACAGTCAAGCCTAACTAAATTCTCAGGAAAAAATTATTTTTTTAAATTTCTTCTTGGGCACACAGCTACAAACTTGACTGCATACCCATGCACACACACAGAACAGAAAAGCAGCTAACTAAATTGGTGGGAGTCAGATGGCTAGTCTCACTATACCAGATACGGTACACTCACAGTTGCACAAATGGCTGTGGAGGGACCCAAGCCTGGCTTTCTCACAGAAAGATGAGAAATCATGTCACTCTAGTCACTGTAGCAATGCTAAACTGATAAGTTTTACTCACCGTAGTTAAACCAGACTAAATTCTCAAAAAAAGAAATCAATTATTTAAAAAAATGTTTTCTTAGGCATGAAGCCAAGCCATGAACAACGATAGAAAAAAGGTCCTTAACAGCTTATTGCATTTCAGGTAGACTACTTGCTTTGTACTTTGTTATAAACAACAAAAAGTTACAAAGAGCCTAACATTTCTAATCAAAATAAACTGCTACTAAACCTTCCTTACTCCCTTAAGCTGTAAATGTTTAAAACACAGTACACTGCAGCTTTAAATCTGGTTTGACTTTTAGTACACGGTACACACACACAGCCTGTGTGCATGGCCGGATTTAGGCACTAGCAAACCCTGCAATCGCTGGTGGCCCCCTGCTTATGGGAGGGCCCAACTAGAACAGTTTACCTTAATTATTTAAAATCTTTTTTTCTTATTATCATCTTAAAACAGCAACAAAGGACTGTGCAGATTTTGATGTGGGATCACAACTTCATGAAAAGCCTTACTGAGCTATGGCCCAGGCTCCATGGTCAAAAAAATCTACCTTGGCCTTGCACCTTCTGGGGTCTCAACTCTGTTACAACACCGAATTAACAAACGGTGCCTTAGGAGATCCATGCTACAGCTACTGAAAGTCCCCCACTGTCACACTTCACAGGGACAACGCTGTTTTGCTTATCGAGCACCACTCTGGTTCAATGGCCTCAGCCCAACCATCTCCTCTGCCCCAACTATTGGTATGTTTAAAACTAGGCTCCGGGACTGTCTCACTACCAACAGCTCCTGTGACTGCCTAACTTAACCTTGTTTCTCCACTTCACTTTCTGCTCTAGTTGTCCCCCCCCCCCACTGGATTCTACCCTCACATCTTGGTATACCCAATGTTGCACTTTTCACCCTCTTGCCACCCTTCCTACATTCCTCCCCCCCACCCTCTTCCCTCTTCCTATGACTCTGGCACTTCTTATCTGTTGTCTCTTTTCTCTGACAAATGCCTCTGGCTGCCTTGTTACAATGCTACCCTTGAACTGTATTAATCTGTACTCTGTTTGCAATGTCCACATTGTTGTAATGCCTGTCTTGATGTTCCCCTTAATTTGTATTTCTCTTACGTGGAACCTTTGTGAAAGAGCCATGGCTCAAAGGTATTTGTAATCCTAGACTTGATAAATAAATAAATAAATAAACAATAAGAGGCAGATGGGTAACAATGAATGTGAGAAAATGAACAGTATGCGCTGACACTGCAGTCTCTCTCTAAATTTTTTTTAAAGATGCCACTAGTACTGAAAATACAATAAAATGATGTGTGTATTGGTTCCAGTCAAACATATGGAGTGATGGTTGGCCAAGTAGGGGGTTCCCCCATGACTTCATTAATCTGCTGGGGGCCCCCAAAACCCTAAAGCCGGCCCTACCTGTGTGCATGTGCTGGGGCCCTGCCTGCCTGCCTCTCTCAGCAAACACTAAACAGCCCTTCTATTTTTCCTTTCTTAAAAGAAAATTGTCATAATTTCAACCCCCCCCCCCCAAAAGCCTTACCCTCTGTTTAGGTATTTTGCAACGTAAACATGTTTTATTTTACAAGCTCTAATTTACTTTCCTTTTTTGTTGCAAAGTCTGGGGGTTGGCAACATGGTGGATGCTGCACGGTTTCATTTCTTGTGAAAGTGTGGCTCCACACCACCTGCTTTAATACAATTGTTGTTGACCTCCAGACTTTGCAACAATAAAATAAAGTAAGTTAGAACTCGTAAAAAGGGTGTTCACATTGCGAAAAGCCTAATTTTCACCCGACAATGTAACAAATCAACCATATTTATTTATTTTTTTAATTTTAGTAACTGGATAGGCCCACTGAGACTGGATGGTCCCTTTTTCATGGGCAGCCTGGTTACAGAGAGACATGAGGCAGTGACATACACATTATACAATTATGAGCAGTAATGGACATATACTACAAGGAGTACAGCAATATTAGTCAACATTTTCACAGCAGTTCATTATGCTAGAGAGACAGATTACTAAATATCAAGTACATAGTATGGCAAGACAACAGTTACAATATGTCAGGTACATAGTGTGGTAAGATAACCCGTTATCAGTTATAGCAGGAGCAGTGAGTTGGTTTCAGCAGATGTGACTTAAGCTCTTTTTTGAAACCCCTTAGGGAGGTGGATGATTGGATGCTACCTGGGAGCCTATTCCATAGGGAAGGTATGGAGGAGGAGGAGAATGATCGAGCTCCCAAAGAGTTACGGACTCTAGGTACTTGGTGTAACTGGAGTTCTGAGGATCTTAAGGTTCTTGTGCACTGCTTAGCTTGTAGCAAATTTTTTAGGCTAGGAGGGGAGATGTCCTGCCTTAGTTTGTAGGCTAGGCATAGGGAGGGGTAGTCCAGTCTTCCCTCAAAGGATGGCCAGTTTAGGGAATTCAGCACTGTGCAGTGGTGTGCAAGTAGTTTCGTCGAGTTCACAAACCTCCCTATCCTGTGGTAGAGAGTTCTCAGCATTTGAAGCTCAGTACCCTTAATGGAGTGCAATACTGGAGCCCCATGCAGTAGAGTGGGAAGGAGAGTACTCTGGGCAATTCTACAGCAAGATTCAGAGGTAAGGAAGGGGCTCAAGCAGTAGAGGAGACCCAACTTCTGATTTATAGTTTAGTTAAGTGTCTGAGATGTGTCTTGTATGTACTATCTTGGTCAATGTAGACCCCCAGGTACTTAAAGGAGTTGACCAGCTCCACTCTTGTCCTGTCACAGAGGCAGAGTTCAAGCTTTCCAGCACTGTCAGTGCTAAGACTTCGTGACCCGTATAACATAGCCTTAGTTTTTTTCCCCATTTAGAACAAGTTTGTTATCAGGAAGTCAATCTTTAGCTTGTGATTTAGGCAGGGAACAAAAACTGTCAAGATTCATGCTTTTTGTTTAATTGTAACAAGTGGATGGAAGTAGTTGTCTGTCTTTCCTGCCTGAAGCTTCTGCAAGTGCTGCATCACATGGCCTGCCTTAAGCAATTGGCCAAAATGGCCTCTGGTTGGACAGGGAGTCTTGGGAGATCTTGACTCCCACTGAATAACAAAATGCCAGATAGTCCTGAATAGTGCTGATAATTAGTTTTTCTTTCCGAGTAACGAATAGCCTGTTAATTTGTGATATTTGGGAAATTCTGTTCTTTACTTGCACACCCTTAGTCCATACCACTTCGGGTATAGTAGGTTCTGTTTCACCATCCATACCACTTTGGGTTCAGTAGGTTCTATTCCACGGTCTGTGCCACTTTGAGTTCAGTAGGTTCTGTTGCACGGTCTGGGCCACTTTGGGTTCAGTAGGTTCTGTTGCACGGTCTGTGCCACTTTGGGTTCAGTAGGTTCTGTTGCACGGTCTGTGCCACTTTGGGTTCAGTAGGTTCTGTTGCACCATCCATACCACTTTGGGTTCTGTAGTTTCTGTTACAGGGTCAATACCTCTGGGTTCGGTAGGTTCTCTTACATGGTCTATACCACTTTGTCTTCTGTTGGTTCTGCTACTGGGTCTCACATCCTTTTGGGCTTAGTAGGTTCTGTTACAGAGTCCACACCACTTTGGATTCAGTAGGGTCTGAAACAGAGCCTATACCTTTTGGATAGTTAGGGATGTAAAATCTTTATTAATTATTGAGGATGAGACCATTAAATTAAAAAAAATAAACTCAAAAACTTAATTTTCAGGATCGTCCTGATAATAAATAGGTTACATGATTACTAGAATAACACAAAAGCCCAGGGGTTACAGATGAAAAAAGAATTATACAAACACATCATTTTTCAAGTACACTTTTAAGTACAAACAGTTGGAAAGTCAAAATTTAATGTAACGTGATACTCTTACTGTTACTCTGTGTCTATTTATTGTAAGTATACTGTTCCATAGTTGTGCTGCTTTAAATTTAAAGGTCAAAGGACCAACTCTATTGTTGACTAATGGAATCTGTGGTCCACAAGTTTTAACTTCCCTAAAAACATACAGTTGATTTGTATTTTCAAGCTGTCTGGTAAGGGTCACAGGTGAATTATTATTTGTTCTTTAAATAGTAGTGTTGCTCATATCTTTTTTCCTCTTACTTCGAGTGAGCCACAGTTCAGTTTTTGATACAAATTACAGTGAGGTTCTTTTAATGGACAAATTAAAATGAATTTTACCAACTTTGTTATAACATATCCAGTTTATATGCCACAATTTTGTTACCACTTTCATATACAAAACGTCCATACTCAGTGATCAGAAGTACTTGCTGCTTGAAATTCTGCATAGTGCCTGATATGTGCATTTAATTTCTTAGATAAGGAATTTATACGAGTAAACAAAACTTAAGGTATTATCAGTTGTAACACTCGTGTATCTATATTTCTGTACAGTGTCTATTTTTGTTACCTCAAAAGTATAATGTTCCATAGTTTCAGATCTTCTTTTACTAATTTTAGGATTTTTATGTGGGTTTTGGTGATGGTGAAAGGTCATTGTCTGGGTATTTGCCTCCACTAAAGCCAGATTTGAATGTTCTAACCACACCTATATGTTTACAAATCCATCCTGTAAATGTTGTACCATTTCTTTGTTTGAATTTACAATAGTGAGTATAACAGTATCACCTACACCTAGTCTAACATGACGATCTGATGTTTACTGGAAGTAAACTGACAAAATATAAAACAAAGGGGGTGCCCAAGATAGATCCCTGTGGTATTCCCCTCTCTAGTAATAAAGACTTAGATAACACCACCATACCCCTCAAATTGCTCTACCCTGATCCATCCTCATGGAAAATTTGCTGCCCACACAGAGAATGTGCTATAAATTCAGATTTTAATGCAAACATTTATAATATTCTGAGATGCTAAATCAAAATAAACTTTGTGCAAGTGAACACATTTGTTCAGCAGTGTTCTGAGCTTTTACCTTCACATTTGAGGACATTTTGAGTGTCTCTGTCCCTCATTTTAGTGAAAAAAGGTTGAGAGGTATGACCGCCACTATTTAAGATTGTTTGGTTAGATATGATCTAAATCACACCTTGTTATCAGGGGCCACTCCACTTTGGGTGCAGTAGGCTGTATAGGGTGTGCATTGCTTTGGGTACTGTAGATTCTGTTATTATGTCCATAACTATTGGGGTTCTACAGGTTCTGCTACAGGATCTGTAACAATTTAGGTTCTGTAGGTTCTTTTTGAGGATATCTCTTCCATAGAGCCATACACATTTTACTGTAAGCTGGTGGTGCCACTGTTATTCTGGTGGCCCCACTTTGGGCCCAACAAATCTAGATCCCAATGTTATGGGACATGGTAGTGGAGGTGCCTTTCAACTGCCCAACAACCTGGGTCTGCTGTCATAGTTTCAGGGCCGTCTGCTGAACCTTGACCTCCTGTCCTTGCAGCTGCATGCTTAGCTCCTGGTCACATAGAGCTGGAACAATTTGGCATGTCTCTTGAGGTTTTGTTTATCTTACTGGGAGCCCAGAAACAGCCTACCAGACATAACTCTTCACTTAAATGAAGTGCTTTAGAATCTAGTGGTAGTCTAAATCTCTGGATCCTTTCACCTGCCCCACCCAGTGTTTTGGAGTACCTGCTGTTTTTGTCCCAGTCTGGGCATCAGTACTCTTCTGTAAAGGTGCACCTGTTGGCCATCTCTGCCTATCATGCATTTATAGGTGGAAAATCTGCAACTCAACTTGTGTTTTCCTTCAGGTTTTTAAGGGGCTGGTTACTGACCTCCCTCACTTATCTGACCTTTTATTTGCATGGGGTGGCCTTTAGGACTCATCCAAGTTTCTGCCTGAGGTGGTGTCCAAGTTCAGTTTTTTTAAATGTATTCTTTATTCTGCCACTGACTCCAAGGGGTCTCTTACTGGCCCCATGAGTTCCTCTCCATAGTTGGGCCTTCAAGGGGTGGTGGCTCCCCCAGTGGAGCTCTCTAAATTTGGTGGCAAGACCCCTCATGTTGGGCAGACAAATGGCGCAGGACCTGAACCTACTAACACTTCACCCTGTTGAACTGGGTTTTCTCTTCTGTTCTCCCACCCCTTGGGATGCTGGCTGTAAATGTGCATGCTACACGGACACAACAGGTATTTGCAGCATGCTTCAGCTGAGTGTCTCCACCACATGCCATAAAGACTGTCTGGCTCCACCTGTGGGCTCCCAGGTAGAGTCCTTGGAGCAGACAGTGTCCCACCTGAGGAAGCGAGTGTCCTTTGAGATGCTCAAATCTCCTCCAACAACTGGCTCTTCAGTGCCTTGGACATATTTCCCAACTCAGGTCAGCTGCATCATGAATAGTAGCCCTACTGCCACGGATGTGCCAACAGGCCAGCCTTGAGTTCATTTTGACTCAGTCCATGGTCTTGCCAGTGTTCTTCCTGAAGCTGTAAGTGTTTCTGCAGCTTTGCACATCCACAGAGCCCTTTGCTTTTATCTGGATTGTGGCAAGAATGTCCAGCAGTCCCTTCAACAGCTTGTGTCCTTTCTCCTATGT
Source organism: Neoceratodus forsteri (assembly GCA_016271365.2). Taxonomy (NCBI): domain Eukaryota; kingdom Metazoa; phylum Chordata; order Ceratodontiformes; family Ceratodontidae; genus Neoceratodus; species Neoceratodus forsteri. The sequence goes on from CM057452.1 coordinate 189,439,009, forward strand.
ATGGTGGTCAAGCCAGTATCCAAGCAGTGCTTCTTCAGGTGGATACCCTCCTGCAGTACAAAGTACTACCAGAATGCTGACAAAGCACTTTCTGGTACAGCTATAAGCACCCCACTAAGCTTACGACATTTCAGATCAGTTTCAGCATCTGAGATATGTTCTGCAGCTATCTGGAGTAAGATCCATACATTTACAGTACTTAACATTACAGTCTGGATCTGGTCTCTCAAAGGAATGCAGATTTTAACTTGGCTACACAGCAAGACCTGCTGTCTTAGGGGGCACTGTCCTCACCTTCCATACTTTCAGAGTTTGGGTACTTTGTTGCGTTGTACTCATCCAATGAGTGTGGCTCTGTGATGGAGGTATCCTCAAAGTGGATAGGTTTGTTATCTATCAGTACTGATAGATCTTCCAGAGAATTTCCTCCACAGAGCCACACAATTTCTCACCCTCTGTCCCCGAGGAGTATGGTTGTTTCTTATAGGTCACCGCAGGGTCTGCCTTTCAGATATGATTTGTTTTTAGTGGGCGGACTCTAGTCAGTGATCTGCTTCCTCTGCTTCTCTTGTATGATTGGTTAGGGATGATTCCTGGTTCCTGTCAGTCATTAAATGTTGTGACTTCATTTATTAATGGTGGGAACTGAAGTGGATGGGGCAGCCCATGTTATACATACGAACTTACGAAGCTGCCAGTAGAAACAGGCCACATGGCCTATTAAATCAGCTCAAATGTGCAGCTAACACCCCTACCTTGCAGCTGCTCCCCTCCCCACCCCTCACAATTACCCCCACCTGTCCCAACCTCTTTTAAAACTACCCACTGTCTTACAGGATACCACCTCCTTGGGCAGTTTGTTCCATTTAGCCACAATCCTCTCCGTGAAAAAGTGTCTCCTCATTTCTCTCCTATATCTTCCCCCGCCTCCAGTCTGAGACCATGCCCTCTCATGTCCCTCACCCTCCTTAACTTAAATACCCCTTCAGTACCTGTCTTGTTCATCCCCTTTAAGTACTTATGGGTCTCAATCATATCCCCCTGGTCCCTCCTCTCCTCCAGGAAGTACATGTTTAACTCACTCAGCCTTTTCTCGTAGGGTTTGTCCTCCAATCCTTGGATCATCTTAGTCGCTCTGCACTGTACCCCTTCCAGTAAGCTGATATCTTTCTTCAAATATGGGCTCCAGTACACCACGCAGTACTCCAGGTGTGGCCTGACCAGTGACCTGTATAGAAGCAGGATGACCTCCCTGATCCTGGAGGAGATTCCTCTTGCAATACACCCCAGCATTCTGTTGGCCTTTGCTGCTGCCTTTCTGCACTGCTCTGAGTTGCTCATATTCCCCATTATAACCACCACTAGATCCTTTTCTTCCTTGGTGGTACTTAACTAAATGGATGGCACCGAGGCAATTAAATTAAATGATGATGGTTTCTACTCTTATTTCAGTTATGTTTCTGAGATAATAATGCTTTTTTATTTTTGAAAATTTGTGTATGTTTTCTTGTGTTTCTTTAGGTCCAGCTGGAATACTCTGACTCGTATTTGGACTTCTACTTCACCTCTGACAAAGTGCTGAAAACTATTTGGACATCCATTTGACAGTTTTGTTATTGTCTTTTTCTATTTAATGGACATTTAGGCCATTTTATATAAATAATGATGTATTGTATACTATAAGATGCATGCTTCTAGTTACCTGATAAGATTGCTTTTACTGTCTGCACTGTTCCATGTTCCTCTCCGAGATGTTTTTCATTTTAAGTTTAACAGCTTTGCTTACTAGCACTTTTTTAGTACTTGTATGTCAGACACTCCACCAGAACAGTGTGCAGGGGGTTAATCCTGTTAGTTTCTTCCAGTATCCTGTAAAGATATTATGGAATAGTGGCCTCAAATAGGTCGACTTAAACTGACATTCATGACTATACAAATGAGTTGGCTGCTTTTAGAGTGCCTGTTTAACTAAGTTCTATCCCCTGAAAAATACATCAGTGGATGTCAAATGCACATGGGGAGCATTTTTCATGGTGAGTGGCATCCCTGTACTGGCTGTATTTTTATACTCGCACATAATGTCACAAATGCACTTTTTCGTTTAAAATAAAGTAAATAGAACAGAAGTTCTGGTGTGCTGTGTTCCTTTGCTGGTTGGGGTTTGATTTGAACAGGCATCCATCAGGACAGTTGTTGCTGTGACTTTCTTCCTGTTATGAAATGGTGATGTAGGTGGCCCCAGCTTTGAAAAGTCCCCTGCGAGGTTCTGATTCTGCTGGCATACAGTTCAATGGGTATGGCTGTATGGAAGAAATTCTGTTAAAGATTCACTGTTACTGATAAGTAAGAATCCTTTTCGTTACAGAGACTAGATCACTTTGGGTTCTGTTTTATGGGTTCCATATTACTTTGGGTTCTGCAGATTCTATTACAGACTCTGAATCACTTTGGGTTTTGTAGGTTCTGTTGTAGGGTCCATACCACGTTGGGCAACGTAGGTTTGGATACAGGGTCCATATCATTTAGGATTCTGTAGCTTCTGTTACAGGGTCCACACCACTTTAGGTTCTGTAGGTTTTTTCACATGGCCCATAAAACTTTGAGTTCTGTAGGTTCAGTTACAGGGTCCATACCTCTGTTACAGGGTCCATATCACCTAACGATCTTCCAAGTATCAATCTTCTTCATAGATTCTCACTAACAGATCTGAGCCAGGGGTGACCGGACCCTGTGGGGGACAGAACTTTTCTGGTGGTTGTTGGTGGTGTGAGTAGGTCCCACACCTCACTGCATACTGGTACACAGCAGTACCAGCCCCCATCTGCCTCAGTTCCTTTTTTCTCACTGTCAGGTGCACAGTGTCTCCTTTGCTCTCCTCAGGAGGGGCACATAACTTCACTATCTATGTGACTGAGAGCTTTCAGTTCTTTTGTTTTATATTACAATACATTAAAGTTTGTTATTTTTGTGTCAGTTAAGTTTTATTTACATGTAAAAAGAAAACAAGTTTTTCTCACAGCCCTACCTCCCAAAAACGGTTGATGCCATGGAAAGTACAAAGCCTACACAGGCTAGCTGCTTTGACAACAGGGCTGTGTGTGGCAACCACTCCTCTCTGGGCAAGTGCTCTGGCAGTAGCAGTCTAGCACCCAGAAGGTAGGACAGCCCTACTGGTGCTGCAAAAAAAAAATTGGTCCAGGTCCCACTCATGCTCAGCATCAGGCCATGTGAATCACTCAGCCTTGACATCTTTTCCCAAAAAAAAACTAAGGAGAAGAAAAGACATCAGTCGAGGTTGCCCTCTGGTCATTCTGTCTAGAGATATTCGACATCTCTGGTTCCAGGGTGTCCCCTGTCATCTCCAATGATACCGAGGTCCCTGGTACCTATAGGCTCATTATCTGTTCCTGAGTCTCTCCCTGTCATACAAGTAGGCTTCTGGTGAGCAACTTGGCTATTGGGCAGCTCTAATGGAGCAGTGGTTTCAGCATATATGTATGATGGCGCCATTGATGGTACAGGCACCAGGCCACTCGGGGGATGTTGGTGCTGAGACCATCTTCAGTGTCATCGGACTTAATTGCACTCACTCCAACTCTGGCCTTGGTGCTGGAGTGATTGTCAGTGCCGCATCCTATGCCGACCCAGCCTGTGGCCCTGTAACCAATCCCTATGAGGATGGTGCCAGCCATGCTGCCACTGCCAACTCTTTCTGGGCCAGCAGGACCCATGACACACCTGTTTTTGCTGTGTCTTGTGCTGGGCTCTTTGGGGCCTACCTCGGTGCTGACATTGATAACACATTTGGTGATGGGGCATACCCCCACCCGGGGTTGATCCCAGGCTCATGCTCAGTGCTGCCTTTTGTGCTGTTCCTGAAACCCTACCTGGGGACCAGACTGATGTCATCAGTGTTACTGAGGCTGTGCCGTCATCCATTAGGGTCCCCTTTTACCTTTCTGGAATGGAACAAGATGAGTTGTATCCAGGCCTCATTATTACAGATGGGATGAGGACAACGATGTCTCTGGCACAGAGAATCATGATCTGGTTCCTGTTATAGTGCCTCAAGAGGATCTCTACTTGTATGCTCTGCTCAAAAACATACACAGCACTTTAAATTTTGGGACAGTAGCAATAGACCTGGCCAGGTGCCTCCAGCTGGAGTTCCTTAATGTTCCTAATATCCCAATCTCTAGTAGACCTCATGTTCAGCATGACTTAGAGATACTGTCAGAGGCTGCCTTGAAGAGGTCTGCTAATGTGGCCACTGTTCCCAAACAGGCAGACAAAAAGTACATGGACGAGGATGGAACTTGTCACTTGGCTGTGTTCTAACAATTTTACAGAGCTCCTGCAGTAAGGAATCAAAAACATTGTTCAAATACTTTAAACTGCAGAAAACTTTAATTTGTTTGACAGTATTGTACAATGTCAGTGCTGAGGAACATTTTAATATACAAACTTGTTGGGTTACTCAGATGGGAAATCTTGAAAGGCAACAGTGCAGAGCCAGAATGCTCAGAACGTCTTTTCAGTCGTGTGGCAGCTTTTCCAACCATGCAAAACCTCCAACTCTGGTGATGAAGACCAGATAGGAGCAGCCTTGAAAGCCCTTGGAAAAGACAGTGGCCCAGCTCTGTTCATCCATCACCATGATGGATAAGAAACTAGACACTATAACCTCTAGGTTGGGCACAGTGGAGCAGAAGATGGACTCAGTTAAAAGGTCCATAGCTGATGCAAGCAAAGGCAGATCATGCTGTGGTGGTTACTGATACTTTAGTGAAGGAAAACACACATCTCCGGATAACCCCAGAGACTTCTGAAAAAATATCCAAGTGTTGGGCCTTCCAGAGGGCATTGAGTAGAACAATATATTAGGCTTCATGGAGCAATGGCTCCACAAGAAACTGCATCTCAACAAGACTCTGGGACTGGGATGAGCGTATCAGATCACCCTGAGGCAGGCGGTTGCTGCACCATGCTGCTTTTATTTTTATCCATTAGAGCATTAGTTCTCACACTTTGTGATAGTGAGCCTCCCCCAAGCCATGGAAAAGATTTTGAGCCTCCCTCAAATTTTGAAAAAAACCTTGGTCCTCCCCATAGAAAAAATATCATGTTTTGCACAGTGCACCCGGAATAAAGTGAGACTAATAAAGCTAAGTATATTCTCTTTTTATTCTACTTATTGTTCTCCACCCCCAACCTCACACCCCAGGTTATCCTTGTCACTCCAGTTTTCTGACTCTTGGGTCCTTGTTACTCTGTTTCCTCTCTATCTGCAACAACTGGCCTAACCACTTCATCTCCCCCTTTCTTATCCTGTTGCTGAGCAACTTCCTGTACCTGTACCCTCTCCTCAGGTCATACCTGAAACAAACACTGTCTCTGTGTGCCTTTCCCAGTCACAAATTTACATATAAGTAAACACCTACTGTAGAAATAAGCTTTGACTCAGTGTGCCTTCCAGTCACCAGTTTACATATAAATACACAACTAGAAACAAGCTTTGGCTCATTTGGCCTTTCCTGGTCACCAGTTTGTACATAAGTGAAGAAATTAAGCTGCCATTATCCATATTTAGTTTGCTTCATCCTGTCACGCGACACATCCAAAATGTGAACATTTAAATACTGTACATTCTCAGACTTGACTGTGCCTCCCCTGGAACAGTTTGGGGCCTCCCTTGGGAAGCTGACCACACCATTTGAGAACCACTGCATTAGAGACAAGGAGAGAGTTTTCCTAGCAGCCAGATGAAAGACAGTCATGGTACAGCATACAAAAGTGCTCTTTTTTCATGAAACATAGAAACACAGACTTTGACGGCAGATAAGGACTGCTTGGCTCACCCAGTCTGCCCATTTCTCTATGTATTGGATAAGGTGCAGATCCTTGTTAACCAACGGCCTACTTCCTCCTATCCCCAACAAGAATTGCTTTATGTCTGTCCCATGCATTTTTGAATTTCTCCACTGTTTTTGACCCCACAGCCTCCTCAGGAAGGCTGTTCCATGCATCCACAACCCTTTCTGTAGAAAAAATACTTCCTTACATTGCCCCTGAGCCATCCCCCCTCTATCTTTAAATTGTGCCCCCTTGTTCTTGCACATCTCTATTTCTGAAAGATGCTACCCTCTTGGACGTTATTGATTCCCTTGAGGTACTTAAATGTTTCTATCATGTCGCCCCTCTCCCTCCTTTCCTGGAGGGTATACATGCTAAGCTCCTTTAGTCTCTCTTCATATGGCTTCTGGTGCAGACCCAGCACCATTTTAGTTGCCCTCCTCTGGACTGCCTCCATCCTGTCTATGTCCTTGTGGAGATGAGGTCTCCAGAACTGCACACAGTAATCCAGATGGGGTCTCATCAACTGTATGTACAGAGGGATAACATGGTTGGTTATATGCCACAAGATAGCATGAAAAGCCTTTGATGAATCCACCCTTATCAAGTGCCTCTACCCATTAGATGTATTACACCCCACCCTTCATCCAGCTCCCAGCACTTCCTTAACCTCATCATAGCCCTATACCCCTGTCATTCTACTGCCAGTACAGGCCCCAGCCCTTTCTTAGGCATCACTTATCACTTATCCATCCACCTTATAATTAATATCATCTTCTCGTTCCCTTCAACTTGCATCCCTCCTGCTCCCCCCTCCCCTTGTCCCCACTATCTATGTTATTTATCGAAGTATTGAACATTTTGCTTAGAATGTATGTTAGACAATGCGATTTATTTTCGAATTTTGTATATAATAGACCTTTTGTATGTGTTGTTTATCTGTTATATCTATGTAAGTTGAACCTTGACCTTACCAGGTCCATCTTGCAAATGAGCTGTGCTCAATGATGTTCACCTGGACAAATAAAGATTTGATTGATTGATTTGATTTGATTGATTGATGAGGTCAAGAGACTAAAAGTTAAATTCCATTTGCATTAATGACTCCAGCTCAATTGCACCTTACCTTTCGGAATAAGCTCTAGTTCTTCTCTGACCCCAAGGAGGTAATGAATCTCCTAGAATGGCTAGAAAGAGAGCGAGAGAGGGAGCCAACAAGGACTGACTGTGCTGTAACTGCAGTGGAAAATGTGGAAGAGTCATTGGATGAAGACATCTAATCTGTACTCTAGTGCAATTGCTTTACAGTTACTAGTTCATTAAATTTTATAAAGTTGTATCCCATACTATCTCAGACCAGGTTTGTCCACATAATATTCTACCTACTATTACGAGTCAGATGCTGTTCGTGTAAGTACCATGGGTTTGAGGGGTCCAATATGACAATGTAAACTATATGGCTATTCATTGTTCAAGTATACTGCTGAGGTGGGGGAAGTGAGATGTGAATTACTGAGTTACTTAGTAAAGCTGCATTTTTTATGAGAGAGAATATGGCACTGTGGACAATCCTGATTTCACGCCCTTCCCCTGGCAGGCCCTTAGAGACTTAGAGATGGAAATGGACTTAGAGTGTGCATTGTACCATGCAAACTCACTCCTCTGTAAATGATGTAACCTCCAATTTCACTCAGGGAACAGTATTGCCTAAATAACACTTTTAATGTGAACCTGAAATCCTGGACTTGTTCTGTAAACTGGAAACAACATAAGTTTAAAAGAAATACAAAATCACACATACCCCCATAATGCAAAGCATCATGGACTGTATATGCAAATCACCACAAAATGTTATGCTGGTTCAACTTAAAGCAGGAATGCATGGTGCAGAAAGGCATCTCACACAGTCTGCAAAAGGTGCCAGCAGACTGTGTGAGAGGCCTTTCGGCACCATGCATTCCTGCTTAAAGTTGAACCAACATAACATTTTGTGGTGATTTGCATATACAGCCCATGATGCTTTGCATTATGAGGGTATGTGTGAGTTTGTATTTCTTTGAAACATGGCTTCCCGGCCAATGCCCTTTGGGGTAACCCTTGCCTCAGTGCTTAAGCACTAAGTTTCTTTCTCTATAAGTTTACAGTTCTGTCACTCAGTTTGCTCCATTTAAGCAGCAGCTTTGAGTTTCAATATGAAACAGGATTATTTCTGTAGGAGTGGGTATTTTCAGGTCTATGGATTATACCAGCCACAGACTAAGTGTAACTAGTACACATGTCTTTCCACCCAAGTGATGATGGCACAGAAGCTCAGAGTAATATGATTAAGATGGGTTTATCTAATTTTGCATCTCCTCTACTTCTCGTAACAGATGCAAGTGCTACGATATGATCTCCTGCCTTGATATGACAATGCCACAAATCAAAGTGTACGTGCCCTTGCAAGGGAATTCTCTGTAAAGTTTTACTGATACTCAAGTAAAAATAAATGTAAAAATAAGTATGTGGCCTCTAAATCTAAACACACATATTTTGCTCGGCATATAATAGATGCCATGTGATCATTGCTGAGAACGGCAAAGCCACAGTACTGAAGGAAGTCACAGCACACTCCACTAATAAGGAGCTATGCAAAGTGGACACCATGGGAGAACATATATTACAGTTTCCTTAGCTATGCTTGGCATGAAAATAGCTACAGTAGCTACCAGGGCCTATTCTCCAAGTATGGGTATGCTGTCGGGGTGCATGTTTAGATCACTTGCAGTGGCTCTGCCAGACACAGAGGCCAAGAAAGAAATACTTGTTTAACTGTTAAACAAGAGATTGAATTCAACAGTACTCAGTTTAAAGTCTCTGTGAATTTCTTTGATTTCTGCGGCTGCAGGTATCTGCATCAGAAAGCATTCCTGGTTGCTGTCTGCTGGCTTCACCTCAGATGTTCAACAACAGATTATGAATGTGCCCTTCGATGTCCCCTATCTTTTTGGACAGCTGGTGGAGCAGCCTCTTAAAGAGTCTAAAGAAACTAGAATGACTCAAGACTTCCAGGCTGAGTCAGTATTCCCCACAGAGGGGTAGAGGACATGGCTGTTTCAATAATAAGCAGTCCTTTCATTCCGGGAACAGAGGAGGCTCTCTAAACAGATCCCAACCACCTCAGACCCAAATGAAAGTGTAACTCAAGGTACAGATGTCCAAAACATTCAGTGCCACCATCTGAAGTTCAGGTCCTGGGCCTGCATCAGCTGCCCAATGTGGATACTTCTCCCTTGTGGGGAAGGGGGGCTCACCCAGTTCTACCATCTGTGGGTGTCCATTACAACCAATAACTGGGTGTAAGGATCATATGAGAGGGGTACTCTCTGGATTTATTTTGAAGCTCCCAGTGGAAAAACCACCCAGGGCGAAATTTCTCTTGTCAGTGCCTATGTCAGAGCTGTTAGCACAGGAGGTTTCAGGCCTGCTGAGAAACAGTGGAAATAGTGCCAGTGTCAGACTGGAACATAGGGTTCTACTCCTACTACTTTCTAATACTAAAGAAATCAGGGGACATGTGCCCCATTCTCGATCTCAGAGAGCTGAACAAATACATGGATTGAGAAAAATTCAAGATAGTTTCTTTGGGATACAGTATTTGCTGCTATATCTGAAACCACAGGATTGGTTATACTGGTGCATCCCAACCACAACAAATACCTGCAGTTCTGTGTGGAGGAACAGCATTACCAGTTCAGAGTGCTACCCTTTGGATTTTCCTAAGTGCTGCAGGTCTTTACAAAATGCTTAGCAGTATTTGCGGCTCACCTCAGAAAGCTAGGAATACAGGTCTTCCCATACCTGGAGAACTGGCTCCTGACAAGCTCATTCAGGAGGACAGGAGACAGACCAGGCAGTAGACACTGCCTTACAGTTTCTAACATCTATGGAAGTTCTGCTGAACTCTTCAAAGTCTCAGCTAAAATCCTCCCAGGTACTGCTGTTTGTAAGAGCTGTTCTGGACATGACCCAAGCCCAGGCCTTTCTTCCAGACAATAGTGTGACCAGTCTAGCAGATGGCATGCTTCATCATGGAACCACAGTAGGGCATTCTTAGTGTTCACAGTCCGCCTAGCAAATCTGCTCATGAGAACGATTCAGTGGATGATCAGCACCCAGTGGTCTCAACTGTAGTGGGGCTATGTGGTCCTGCAGTCGAGGTTTCAATAAATCTCCTTTTGCTCACCACTTAATTTGCATTTGGTTCTTCAATCTATTTTCCCAAGTGCAGTCCTTTTGGAGTTTCCCAATTCTCTCAAGCATAACACACTTGAAGCTACCCCATTCAGGTGACTAAACCTCTAGTGAGGTCCTTGCTATGGTGGTCTGTAGAGGAAAACTCCATCAGGGCTTTCCACTCTCTCCACCAGAGCCAGAGGTGACCCTCACCATGGATGCCTCCTTGCTGGGGTGGGGAGCCCACTACCAGGGTCTCCAGACACAGTTTGTGTGGGACTCATTAGAAATGCATCTTCACACAAATGTGTTAAGAGCTGTGTGCAGTTCTTTATGGCCTATAGACCCTATCAGACTTGATCAGCCAAGAGACAGTCCTCCTCCAAACAGACAATAAATCTGTCATGTACCATGCCAACAGAAAAGGAAGAGTGCACTCTTACCCTTTCTGCAGGGAAGCAATGGGAGTGCAGGAACCGGGAATGGCGACTGGAGCAGGGGACCTGCTCCAAGATATCTATCTGACAGAAGGCTTTGGCAGACAAGCTCAGTTGAACACAGGCAGATCCTCACAACTGATTACTAGCACCAGCTGTCGTGAGATCACTATCCAACAAGTGGGGCACCCTAGATATGGACCTTTTTGCATCCCCATCCAATGCTAAAGTCTTAGTTCTCCTAAAGAAATCCAGGACCTGCCATTTTCTGTCAGGGTGCATCCAGACTGCAGTGCCACAATCTGTTTCTATATGCATTCCCTCTAATTCCTCTCATTCCTCTGTCTCTCGCTCTCTTTTTCTGTTTTGCCAGCACAGCAGCTGAATCTCCAAGTCAGAGGTTCAATCATGGAAAAAGATGGGTCCAGGAAACAGCATCCAATTGGGGCTGCACAGGAAGACAAAGCCAGATTTAAATATCTCTGGGGGGAGAGTCTGGTGTGCATTTGGAGGATTGTAAAGAGCACCAGCAGTTCAACAGTGGCTAAAAATGGTAAATCCTACTAACTGAAATTTGCTGTTTGTGTCTCTTTCTCTCTCTTTTTTTTTTTTTTTGCCAGCACAGCAGCAGTTGAATCTCCAAGTCAGAGATTCAATCAGGAGAAAGGGAAGGCCCTAGGAGCAGAAGCAATTGATTGAGGCTGTATAGGAAGGCCAAGCCCGGTACAAAATCCCATCTAACCAGCATGTCCCAGAGCAGGAGTGGGATAGGATTGGCGAATTAGGTGTCAGAAGACATCCGCAGGGCACAGCAGGCACACAGGGAACTCTACTGGTCCAGTAAGGTAAAGTACCTTTTTACTTGCTGTTAGCTGTGTAAGGGATTACTGGAACCAAAGTACATGGTAAATGTGAATAGATGTAACACCCTGTCTAGAGTAAGGGTAAAAGGGGGATAATAGAAGCAAAAAGGGAAAACTTAAAAACACCTTTTCTAGGGTCAAGTAATAAAGGGATAAGCAAAACAAAAAAGGGAACGTTAGAAAAATTCTTATAAAAGAAGCAAAAGGGGGAAACTTAAAACATCCTATCTAGGTTAAGTAACAAAAGAGAAAATGAAAAAGGGGAAACTTAGGAACACCCTACCTGGGTTAAGGGCACAAAGTTCTTTTCCAGTATCATAGGGAGTGTAAAAACAACAATGTTGGGAGTAATGCAGTGCAGTGGCTATGAAGCGCCAGTTTTCAGAGAGACCTTCTGGAGACTGAGGTATTGCCCCATCTGCATGTACCTCTGTGGTATGAGGGAGGAAGTCACTACACTTTGGGCCAAATTGGCTAGGATTCAGGGGACTTTTCCCCCCACCCAGGAGCCACCAAGTCTACCATTGTTCCCTCAGAAGGTGCTAAGGAGATGGGCTGGCTAGAATGTAGTGTGCTCTGGGAGAGTGAGGTGGGTCAGGAGCACATTCCTCAGCCGGTGCCACTATGCAACTCATTTACCACTCTGCTGGGAATGACCTGCCAGGAGGAAGCACCCCTGGTAGGGGTCATGGAAAATGTGAAAGTTCTCCATAGAGGAGGCCCCAAGGTGGGAGGTAGAGGACCCCAGTAGAGGAGGAAGCAACTTCTGTTGTGGGACTTAATTGTTAGAGTTGGTAGTTTTGAGACCAGAAAGGTAGGGAAAGAGGGAGGGAAGGGGAGGTGCTGACCTGGTGCCTCGACACGGATAGATGGAGAACAGACCCTAAGGATTGTGAGGGTGGCTGGGCAGGAGGGGGAGCTGGATGTCAGTGTCCATCTGGAGACTAATGACCTGGCAAGGGACATCGCAGGGGTGGTGCAGGACAGGTTCAGGGAGCTGGGAAGGGGCCTGAAACAGGTTACTCACACAGTGTCCTTCACTGAGGTGCTACCTGTATATGTTCGGGGGAAGGCTATGGAGCACTGCACCACAGTCTTCAACAAGTACTTGAGGGCATGGTGCAGGGAGGAAGGTTTTGGCTAAATCAGAAACTGGAGTCCTACCTGAGGGATAGAGGCCTGTGCAAAGGAGATGGCCTGCATCCATTTGGGAGGGGAACGGCAGTCCTGGGTGGAAGGTTTAGATGCTACTTTAAAGGGCATTTAAACTAGCCGGGGGGGGGGCAGAAAAACTGAGGTTGCTCTCCCCCCCCACAGAGAATACAAACATGCAAACATACGAAAAGAGCCAGCAGAAGAAGACCACCTGGTCTATCATGTCTGCTCAGTAAGTGATGCAGGATCTGGCCCTATAACGTATGCCAATTACCATGCCCCACAACCGTTCCTCCCTCTCCCCCACCCTTCCTTGGTCCCATGGGTTCCCTTTGTGCCTGTCTCAGGCTTTCTTGAATGCGCCCACCATCCTTGCTGATACAAACTCCTCTGGTGGCTCATTCCAAGTGGACACCACCCTCTCTGTATAGAAATGCTTCCTGACATTCCTTCTAAATCTCACCCCCCCACCACCACCAATTTTAGACTGTGACCCTATTGGTGCTGTTGTCACTCATTTTAAAGAGATCTTCCTGTTTCACACTGCTAATTCCCTTCATATACTTGAAGGTCTCTATCATATCCCGCTCTGCCTCCTCTCCTCTAGGGAGCACATCCCCAGGGCTCCCAGTTTTCCTTAAGGGACTTATCCTGTTTCCCCCCAATCATCTTGGTTGCTCTATTCTGGACCTCCTCCAGCATGCTGATGTCCTTCTTTAGGTAAGGATGCCAGTACTTCACCCCATATTCCAAATGTGGTCTCACCAATGACCTGTATAATTGTAAAATAACCTTGCTTGGTCTTCTACTGAATCCGCTTGCAATACACCCCCGCATCCTGTTAGCCTTCGCCACTGCCCTTTTACACTGAAGGAAGTGTTTCAGGTCATTCGTAATCACTACCCCAAGATCCCTTACCTCTTCTGAAGCAGTTACCCAAACCTCTCCTATGTAATACTCTGCCCTAGGGTTCTTGGCCCCTATGTGCATCACTTTGCAGTTTTTGGCATTGAAACCAAATTGTCAGATTCCTGACCATCTCTCTAGTCTGGTGAGGTCCTTCCATAAGGTCCTGTATCTCTTCCTTGGTATCCACCTTCACAGAGAGTTTAGTGTAGTACACAAATAGGCTCATTTTGCCATTACTGCCTTCCCCAATGTCACTTATGAAGACATTGAACAACACTGGTCCCAGCATTGATCCCTGCGGGACCCCATTGGTGACCTCCTTGGTGCTGGAGAACTCACCCCCAACCACTACTCTTTGGGTTCTGCCAGTCAACCAGTTTTCAACCCACCTTACAATATTCTTCCCAACCCCTAGATCCCTCAGTTTCATTATCAACCTTTTGTGTGGTACAGAATCGAAGGCCTTGCTAAAGTGCAGGTACGTGATGTCCACGCTTGGCCCCTGTCTGCTGCCCTCATGATCCAATCAAAGAACTCAATCAGATTCATTTAACATGGTCTGCCTGCCACAAACCCATGTTGCCTTTCATCCTGTAGATCATTCTCCTCTATGTACCTCTCCAGCCTTTCCTTTAGTATGGTCTCCATGAGTTTACATACTTTCAAGGTTAGGTTGACTGACCTATAGTTACCCGGGTTGTCCTTGAGTCCACTCTTGTGGAGTGGCACCACATGTGCAATCCTCCTCTCCAGTGGCACCACTCTGACTCCAGAGATCTATTGAAAAGAACAGCCAGTGGCCCTGACAGATCATCCACTAACTCTTTCAGCACCCTGGAGTGCATCTTGTCTGGCCCTGGGTACTAGTCCACCCTCAAGGCCATCATCTCCTCTCTCGCACTTTCAGTCCTGATTACCATTATGCCCCCTTCCCCCCATTACCTCCTTCCTTCTTCCTGTGCGTGGCACTGGTTCTTCCCTTTCCTTTGTAAAGATGGAGCAGAAGTACTTGTTTAATACCTCTGCTTTGCTCCTGTCTTCATGAACACAGCCATCCCTCTTCCTCCAACCAACAATGCCGTCCTTCTTATCCTTCCTTTTGCTTATGTAGCAAAAGATGGCCTTTTTTCCCATTCTTCATTCCTTTGGCTATATGGAGCTCTTTCTGTGCCTTTGCCTGCTGCACCTCTCTTCTTGCCACCTTAGCTAGCCTCCAGTATTCTTCCTCATCCCCTTCCTTTGCTGTTCTTTTGAATTTTCTAGAGGCTGCCCTCTTTTCCCATTCCATTCTGGCCACCTCCCTATTAAACCAGCTTGGTGGTGTGGCTTTCAATTTCTTCCCTCTCAGTTTTATACAACTGCTTGTGGCCTTCTGAATGGTCCCCCCAATGATGGCCCATAGTTGGTCACCTCCATGCCCTCCTCCACATTCTGCTGGTTTTCCCTTAGCACTTCTCTCATCTTTTTAAAGTTTGCCCTCCTGAAATCCAGTGTTCTGGTCTTGGTGGGGATGTCATCCTTACCTATGTCCAAACTGGTCTTGGTGGGGATGGCATCCTTGCCCATGTCCAAACTAAACCACATTGTATTGTGGTCAGTTCCACTCAGGGATTCCCTAACTTTGACCTCATGTATGTATATTGCTAACCTTCAAAGCACTACATGAACAGGGACCCGGCTACCTGAAAGATCTCCTGATTCCCTACTGCTCCCTTCGTCTGATCCACCGACGAGGGATTGCTAGAGATTCCAAGGGTTCGGTAAAAATCTTTGTGTGCTCATGCTTTTTCTTTTGCAGCACCCTCCCTGTGGAATTCTCTACCTCATCGGTTAAGAGAATGCCTGACCGTCGAGAGTTTTAAATCTGTGTTGAAAACATACCTTGTCAAGTTAGCCTTCCCAGATGATTTTTAACTAATTGTTATATTTATTGTTTTATAATTGTTATGTTTGTATTTTGTATTTTTGTGAAGCACCTTGACTTTGGAAAGGCACTATAAAAATAAGTTTTACTTACTTACTTCCTCCCCACTGGTGAGCAGTATGTCCAGGATCACCCCCTCCCTTGTGGCATCAGTCACACACTGAGACATGAAGCCATCCTAGATGGCCTTTAGGATTTCCTAACTTCTGGTGCAGGATGTGATGGGAGAAGCCCAGTCCACTTTAGGCAGGTTAAATTCCCCCACCACTACTACCTCCCCTTTTCTGGCTGCAGTCCCAAACTGGGAACACAGCTGTCTGTCTTTGACCTCTCCCTGGTTGGGTGGTCTGTATACCACCCCCATTCTGATCTTCCTTCATCTGTCAGTCTGAAACTGGAGCCACAAATTTTCTCTGTTACCCTTTTCCTTTTCCTCCACCCTCATGCAAATGATTCTCTCCCTAATGTATGCAGCCACTCCCCCACTTGTCTATCTCTCTGTCTCTTCTGTATAGCTTGTACCCTGGGATTGAGGGATCTCAGTCGTGGTGTGCTGTAGCCTAGGTCTTGGTAACTGCTGCTATATCCACTTTATCCTCTGCTAAGAGGGCTTGCATTTCTGTCATCTTGTCCCCAAAACTGTGGGCATTCAGCGACACCACCCTCCACTTTGTCCCTGAAATACCCTGGCTCTAACTTTGTCATGGCTTGCCCTCCTACCCTTCCCTCTCCCTCACTCCTTAGCTGCCCCCTCTCTCCCCTCCCCCTTATTGGTACTGCCTTGGGGGGGGGACTACCGACCTGTCCTTTTTGACTTGTTTGAGTCTTCTGGCCCCCTCCTCTCCCACCTTAGCAGTTTAAACCAAGTTCCTTTCCGATATATTCCCCCCAGCTTGTCCTTCAGCATTTTCCTACCCTCCCAACTAAGGTGCAGTCTGTCTGGGCAATACAGCAGCAAAGTGGAGAAGCCAAGGGGAAATTAATTCCCCAGCAGTAGAAGGGCATAAGGACAAGAGGGAGGACAGGATGGGTGGGTCATGAAGAGGAACTAAAGTTAAGAGAAGGGTTAAAGAGGGTAGGCGTGGCATAGTGAAACGTCGGAGGACGGGACCAGGGAACTGGGAGGAGCAGAGGTTGGAAACAGGGAAGGAAGGTAGGATGGGGGAGAGAGGAACAAATGGAGTGGAGACCGATGTGTGCCAACACAAGGAGCCTAGGAAATAAAATTCTTGACCTTGAAGCAATCACTGGGGAGGTAGACCTGAACCTGATAGCCATCATGGAGTCATGCTGCACGGACAATCACAACTGGGACGTGGCCATGCCAGTAGGGTTACCACCTTTTAAGAAGTCCAAAGTGGGACATTTTTTACTGAAACATGATTTTTCACAGGACAGTAGGTAACCTTGACCAGTGCAGCAGACTTGTTTTCTTCATGTAATCACAATTAAGGCTAAGTATTGTAGTTTCATAGTGGCTTATATTGCTTCTGATCATTTTAATGTATTTTAGCTAAGGTGTTATAGTTTTCTACAACATTTAGTGGAAAGCTGGAAAATACTTTTTCTACTTTAAAGTCAGGACATTTAGTATTTTTCATGTTCTTTTGTAGGACACAGCTTCCCAAATCAGGACTGTCCTGCAATAATCAGGACAGGTGGTGACCCTACATACCAGGCTGGTAGGCTACATCATTTTCTGGAAGGACAAGACATGGAGGAAATGTGGTGGTGGAGGGGTTGTTTCATATGTGAGGAAAGGTATACAAGGCCACAGAGATACAGGGACACCAGCAGGATAAGGAAGGGCTGGAGGTACTATGGGTCGGATTAGAGACAGAGTCCAGGGCCTTTATCTACATGGGGTTGTGTACAGACCACCAACAGGGGGAGGAGTTAGGGTGGGGGCATTTGTCAGAATGGCAAGGAAAGGGGAGGAGGTATTGCTTATGGGTGATTGTAATCTACCAGATGTAGACTGGAGCATTCTGGGTACAGCTTCAATACAAAGCAGGGCCATCCTCGACTCCCTACAGGGGGTATTTCTCAGGCAGACGGTTGTGGAACCCACTAGAGATGGGGCAGTGCTGGACCTGGCATTTACAAACATCAGTGGGTAGTCACCTGGGTACAAGGTTACCGTACTGTGTGGTTTGGCATAAAGATTGGACAAGAAAAAAATCGTTAAAATGAGGGTCCTGGACTCCAGGAAAGCAGATTTTAAAGATATGGGAGTCTGTTTCAGTAAGTACCTTGAAGGGGGGGATGGCGATGGTGGTGGTGGGGAAGTGGAGACCCAGTGTAAAAAAGATCAAGGAGGAAATAGCTAAGGCAACGGCATGTTATTTGAAGGAAGTAAGCAGGGGATGGAGGAGGAAGAGTCTGCTATGGTTCTTAAATTCTGAAATCAGTGGTGGAATTCAAGCATGCATGGGATAGTCATAAGGCAGTTCTGGGGGTTGGGGGTAGGAAGAAGTAGGCTGCTGGTTAACTAGGATCTGCAGCTTATCCAGTAGGTAGGGAAATGGGCAGACTGGGTGGGCCAAGCGGTCCTTATCTGCCGTCAAATTCTATGTTTCTATGTTTCTATGTTTCAAAGGAGGTGGCTAAGGCAGTAAAGGAGAAATAAATGGCATTTAGGAAGTACAAGCAGTCCCAGATGGAGATGTAGAGGGACGTATATCTGGAAAAACAGGGAGACAGGAAGGAGGGTGAGGGCAGCAAAGGCACAAACAGAGAATAGGATTGTTAATCAGGTCAGAAATGAGGATAACACTTTCTTCAGGTATGTGAGTGAAAAAAGGAAAACAAGGGGTGGGATAGTGAGAATCAGGAGGGCAGGTCTTGCAAAACACATCGTATAGATTGCTTTGACTTGGTGAGCAGGGAGGTGGATCAAGGGAGG
Source organism: Neoceratodus forsteri (assembly GCA_016271365.2). Classification (NCBI taxonomy): domain Eukaryota; kingdom Metazoa; phylum Chordata; order Ceratodontiformes; family Ceratodontidae; genus Neoceratodus; species Neoceratodus forsteri. The sequence goes on from CM057452.1 coordinate 189,457,270, forward strand.
GCAGTGGATGTGCAACAGCCTCAGCAGAGGCAATTCCAGTGCTAGGAACCAAAGCCCAGGTTCAGTGGCCAGATGCAAAAAAAGGGAAAGGGGGAGCAGAGGTGGTGGTGTCTCCAGGTCCCCTGTACTCTCCAAGGCTGTGCAGTGATAGGTTGCGGGGTGTCATTCCCACTCCCATTCTGTTCCTATCCCAGCTCCCAGTCAAGGGTTGCTTGTGCCAGTTCTTGCCACAGTGGTCCACTATTACCTTGGACAAGTGGGTTCTGGAAGTGGTGAGCAATGATCTGCCGCTGGACTTCAAGACTCTCTTATTGTACCGACTCCAAGCTCCTCAGGAGTCCAGGATGTCTCAGGATGTGTTGTCTATACTAAGGGCTGACGCTGCTCAGCTCCTAGAACCTGGGGCAGTAGCTCATGTTCCAGACACCCTGACCAATCAGGGTATGTGTTGAGGTACTTTCTAGTTCCAAAATGGATTGGAGGCAGGGCTGGTGCCCATACTGGATTTGCATGATCTGACCTGTTTATGCAGAAGCACAAGTTCTGGGTGGTCACTAAATCAAATCATGCCATCTCTGGAGTAGGGCATATGGATCTGCTCTCTGGACCTCCAGGATGCATTCTTCCACATTCCAGTCCACTGCCCCATTACTGATACATTTGGGTCCATGTGGAGGAGATCCTGTACCAGTTTCAGGTCATGCCCTTTAGCCTCTCATCCATGCCCAGGGTTTTCTAGTGCATCAAAATGGTGGCATCCTTCCTGTGGTGCAAGGACATCAGGATAAATCCCTACCTGGATGACTGGCTACTAGCTCGGACATCCAAGGAGGCCATGGAGATATCCAGGGACCTGGTTCTCCACACCAGTCAAGACTTGGGCCTTCTGGTCAACCTGGCCAAGTCAGAGCTGGTTCCCTTGCAGGTGATCAAGTTCATTGGGACAAAACTAGACTCCCTGCAGATCAGGCATTAGATCTTACTCCCTATACCCAGTCATTTCAAGCTAGGCAGTTGTGCCCTGTTTGGGACTTCCTGCTGCTGCTGGGGTTGATGTCGGGTTCCACCAGCATGGTTCATTCGGCCTACTGGAGGATACACTCCCTGCAGTGGAATTTGGGCCAGCAGTGGTCTCAACATATAGGTTGTCTGGACCAGCTGATGTGGGATGCCATCCATTGGTGGCTGTCCTCACAACACCTGGAGGAGGGAATCCCATTTGTCTGCTCAGAACCATCTGTTGTTCTCACAACAGAAGCATCTCTGGAAGGGTGGTGTGCATATCTGGGAGACAACAGAGCCCACAGGTTCTGGTCTCCCTGGGAGTCCTGACACCACATGAACTTGCTCGAGCTCTGTGCAGTGCGTCTCACTCTGATAGAATTTGCTCTGTTGATTCAGGCTCAGATCATTCAGTACCAGACAGACAACACAACCACTACATTCTACCTGAACAGGCAGGGTGGGAGGCATTCCTTTCCATTGTGTCAGGAGGCTGTCCACACCCGATCATTTGTCTGCAGCTTAGAAGCAGATTTCCTGGCGATTCATGTCATGGGAGAGAACAATCAGCTAGTGGAGGCTCTCAGATAGGTCAGAGAGATGCCACATAAGTGGTCCCTGAATCAAGAGGGGGTAGACCACCTGTTCTCCCAGTAGGGCACACCTCTAGTGAATGTTTGCCGCGTGGGAGAACAAATGTTGAGGTTATTTTGTGCCCACACCCCTCAGTCCAGGACATGTCAGGGAATGCCTTTTCAAGGCCCTGGACACCAGGCCTTCTGTATGCCTTTCCTCCCTTCTCTGTGGCTTACAAGGTTGAGATCAAGGTTCAGAAGGACAAGACATGGGTGATCCTGATAACTCCAAACTGGCGCAGACAGTTCTGGTACCTGGATTTCCTCCACCTCAGCAGTACGCATTCGTGGAGGTTGCCTCTCCATCCTGACCTACTGACGAGATAAGAGGAAGGTCCTACATCCAGATCTTTAATCCCTGCACTGCTCAGCCTGGTTCCTGAGCAGCTAGAGTGCCCGGTTTTGGGCATGTTGGAGGAAGTATTCCATGTTATGGATGTATCCTGTGTGGCGTTGACTCACAAATGTTGTGCAATTCAGTGGAAGAGGTTCTAGATCTGGTGCCAAGGTAAGGAGCTTTAATCCCTTTACTTGGCTTATGCTGAGCATCCTTAACTACCTGTGGTCCCTGTTTGTCAGTACTGTGAGTGATAACCCTTAAGGTACACCTGGCAGGCATGTTTGCATACTGAACATGGGTTGGTATGACAGTGGTAGCCCAGGAGGAGGTGGTTGGGTGCCCTTTCAAAGACCTGGATCACTTGTCCACTCTCGTGCATGAACCTCCACCTTCTTTGGACCTGCTGCTGGTGTTGGCAGTGCTCATAGATAAGCTATCTGAGCCTGTGCACCAAAGTGAGATTTTACATTTGTCACAGAAGATTGCCTTTCTGGTGGCCATCACATCAGTCAGAAGGATTGTTAGGCTCCAGGCACTCTCGGTGAAGTCTTCCTATCTTGTCTTCCACAAGGACAAGGTCATCCTTCACTCCCACCCATTGTTTCTCCCAAAGGTCATATTGGAGTTTCATCTTCACCAGGTAGTTAAATGTGTGGTATATTTCACTATCCTGGTACTCTTTTGATACTAGGAGTGCATGGCTGGAGTTCATGGTGAAGCACGCCAGCTGTTTTTCCCCATACACTGAAGCCATGCTTTGCAGACCGGCAGTAAAGTGGACAATTGCCAGTTGGATTACATCCTGCATCAACCACTGCTATAGGTTGGATGGTAGAGAGTCCCCCAAGGGGTTTAGGGCTCATTTCACCAGACATACCACTGCCCCGTGGCTGCTTCCAGGGATATACTCATTGTAGAGATATGCAGGGCTGCAAACTGGAGTAAAGTGCACACCTTCATCTCCCATCACAGCACTGACATAAAAAGTCTGCAGGATGCTGCTTTTGGTCTTCAGACCTCTAGTCTCTGTTCGCCAAAAAGGGGTGTCAGCTTGCCCCGCCTCCAAGAGAACTGCTAGAATCAGCCAGTGTGTGGGTAGTGAACTGTATCTATGCCCCTAGAAATATAGGTTACTCATCTATAACCACAGTTCTAAGAGTGGTATGCAGTTCGCATCCATACAACTCACCCAACCTCCTCTGGCAATGTGGCACCTGGAGGGCAAAGCCGGAGGATGTACCACCTGGGGGGTGGGAGTGTAGTAGCGGAGCTTAAAGACATTCCAATGACTCTGCTGTCTCGGGGAAGGCTCCTTGTTTGTAGATGTGACCTGTATACCACTCGCAGGACTATGGTTGCAGGTGAGTACCTATATTTATTGCTTTGGGAGATGCTAGTGCTATTCAGTAAAGAAAGACCACATGTTTTCTCTAGCTCCCAGTAATGAAAGGAGCTACGAGCAGCAACTTGTAATAATAACAGAGGAGAATGAACATTGTTCCTGACTAAGCTTTAAAGGGCCTGTTGAGAGAGGGAGTGGGTATTGGGTCTGGATTCTGCCTTTATCTTTATACTCTTTGTTCTGGTTTTATGCATTCTGTTTTCTCTCCAGGTGGTGTATCTATATTTGTCCCTGCTCGTATGTCGGACATATAAGCCCACATATTCAAAGCTTTGCACACCGCGCAGAGTGTTGGTACCTGCACTGTGCCTGCTTAGTGCTGGAATTCCATATTCAGAGGGCATCACTACACTCATCATTTGTGCCAATGCACTAGCGCAGAGGTAATGTATGCAGCACTCAAACTGGGGTGCGGTAACCTGCATAATGTGTGCAGTGCAATATTTAATGTTATAGTGCTGAGCAAATCCGACTGCACAGCCCAATAACGTAGCATGCAGACCACCTGTGAAAAGATGCTCTAAACACAGGGCAAACCCCAGAGGTGAGGGGAGACACTGCAGCCCACATACCAGGATAGCTGACATGGCAGCACACATCATGTACCTGATGCAGCAGGTCATGAAGGATGAGGAGAGGGCCAGTGCCCACCCTGTGCCCAGGCACAGGCCATGGAGGCACTATGCTGCAAACAGACCATCCACGAGCCACATTCGAAGTCCTCAGTGAGGACCAAATGATGGGATGGTACAGGCTCAACAGGCCCATGATCATGCAGCTGTACGAGCTGCTGCATGATTAGCTCCAGGCAGACACCCAGTGCAGCCATACGATGTCTGTAAAGCTCAAGGGATGGTTGCACTGTGCTTTCTGGCCACCGGAACCTTCCAAACATTGATGGAGGAGACCACTGGTATTTCACAGTCAGCCACCTCATGGCTGTTGAACCAGTTACTAGATGCCCTGATGGCTAAAGCTAATGAATTATTATATCTTCCAGCATGCCAGCTAAGCAAAAAGCAACCATGCAGCAGTTCTGTCAGGTTGTGCAGCTACCAGCTGTACTCTGTGACACTGACTGCACTCATGTTGCCATCTGGGCACTCACTGGTATACGGGTGGATGCCTGTGTCTATAGGAAGTGGTACCATTCCATCAGTTGCCAGTTGTAGTGTGACACAACAAAAAGGGTGCATCATCAGTGTCCTGGCATGGTATCCTGGCAGTGCGCATGGTGCCTTCATCTGGCACAACTCTAGCCTGTGCAAGAGATTTGAAGGTGGGGATATCCTTAGTGGGCACCTCACTGGTGAGTATACCCCAAAGGCCCTATGTTGTAGACAATGACATTAACCCATACTCTTTACACAGGGGACAGTGCATAACCCCTGCATCCCTGGCTCCTCATACCTGTCCCTGACTCCCCACACCTCTTGCAGATGTAACCCCTAGATGGCGCTATCCCAGGGGCTACTACCCCTGCCTGATTTGCCACTAACAGGTTGAGGGGCCTGGATCCAATGGCGGGTGCCTCCACCCAGAGGTCAGGGTTTGCAATAGTTAAACTTACTTGGTCACAGCCCTCTGGGACACTGCAACCCCCCTTTCTTCCCACTAGTGGCCCACACAATATATCAGAATTACCTTCACAGTATACACTTACCCCAGGACTAGTTCCAGCACTGGGACCTCCTGTGAAATAAGATACAGTGCAACAATCACAGTACAGTACTTTAACATAGACAAATACCTCAGGCAGTATAACTTTGCTGAAACAAGCAGCTCTGATTTATTTAGGGGGATATAACAAGGACAGGGGGAAATCAGGTTAATTAGCTTATCACTTTACCATCTACCTATGGCTCTGTGCACAGGCCTATCCCTACCAGTTACTGTCCCTGGGTACCCAAGCCCTAGTGGCTAGTCCAAACCGTGGCAGCTGGTAGGGGCCCTTTCACACAGTGAAAAGAAAAATCAGTTCAAACAGTCAGCAGTACAGTGATTCCATTTGGATTTAATGTGGCAATTCAACAGGGAGCGACCCTGAATTAGTACTCACGACCTCCAAACAAGATAGGGGCCTTCAACGTCAGCAGGGCTACTCTTGAGCTCCACGAGACTCTTCACACATTTATATGGTAAAAAAAAGAAAGTACTATACCAGGCAGGCTGCTTCTCTATCCCGATCGCAATTACTGCACAATACCGGGAGAACACACAGCAGATTCAGTTCCTGACAGACCGGGTGCAATTCAACAATTTCTCCAGTCTTCTACAGGGTGAGCCTGGTTTCTACTCTTCAGAGATCCTTTGACTCTTTTCACAGGACAGATTCAGTCCTAACAAGCAGTTACACAAGCTGCAGACTGGAACTCTGGGCCTTACACACGTTTTTGACTGAAACTGTGCACTGAAGGAGCACAGGGTTTCTTTCCCTTCACTGCCAGAGCTAAACTGAAACTCCAACAGACAAACCGGGCACTTCCTTTGAGTTCCTCCCAGTTCTTGACTGGATTGGCTGTCACTCACAATAGACTGCTGCTGTTGGTCCAAAAGGTGCGAAGTCTAAACTACATCTCCCAGAAGTCACTGCCCATACAATCCTCTTGTGGCTGGCTCAGATTATGAGTCCAAGTTCTGATTAGTCCAAGGCACCATTTTAGAGCTAGCTTACCCCACACTGATTGGTCCAGTTCAGCAGTTCAAAACTAGAATGGGGAACTAGGCAAACACAGTTCTGACTGCAAAGAAAGCAAGTTAGACAAACTGTATTTTCATTATTTCTCTAAATGATTTCTGGCAAACAGTTACACCCTTCAGATAGGTTCCCTTTGCACTCCTAGTGACTGCAAAAATGGAGTGAATTGGCAGCAGTTCGAGTGGTACTCAAACAGAGAAGCACACAGTCCCCCCATACAAACTAATTATGTCTGCAAGCAGACAGCTCTTAAAGAGACAGTACCAGAGGCTCTAAAAACACTCACTGATAAATGGCTTAAACGCCAAACACCATTCAGGCTTGGAGCATTCAAGCAAGCTCCTGGAAGTCTTTTGGGAACCCCCATTTGCAGGGGGGTTACACAGAGAACAAGTAGAATATGACACACAGTACCACATGCCACATCATTGAGCATGTCTAAGGAATGCTCAAGAAGTGATTCTAGTGTCTTAACCTTTCTGGTGGTGCCCTACAGTACACCTCTCAGAAGGCCTGTGCCATATTCTTTGTCTGTTGTATACTACACAACATGGCACTCAACCAGTGGGATGTGCATGCCAGCCACAGAGGAGCACTCTGCAGTGGATGCCGAGCCAGTGGACCAACGGGATACAGGAGCAGCTTGACAGGCATAATCCCAGGATGGCCTGGAGGGCCCAGGAATACAGAGCCCACCTCATAACAGACCTCTTCTGATATGGAGGATGACTACGGACCACATAGGATGCTGTAATGTGTTTAGTCAATGTTTAAACATAGAATAATAACATAACATAAATAGAGGTGATGGCGGGGGGGGGGAGTTATCAAAAGGGGCATAAACAAATATACAGGTCATCCAGGTGGGAGGTTCAAAACTGGAGTAAACAAATATATATGCCATCCAGGTGGGGGCGGGTCCAAAAGGGGAGGTAAACATAAATATGGGCCATCCAGGTGGGGGGAGAAAAATGGAATAGGCCACAGTGGCAGGGGTCAATGACTCATGGGTAATGTGAGGGTCTCTAAGGGGCACATGAGGGAAAGGGTAGGCAATGTGCATCTCCTACCATCTCCACCGGTTACGACAGTATGTGCGTGCCATACCCGGTATGGTGGGGGTTCATCATCCATGGCACGAGGGATGAGTGTGGGGATGGTATTATCCACCCTGGCAGTGGCCCTATGGGTACTGACTCCACCGAGGAGCAGGCTGTGTCTTGGTATATATGGTGTCCTGCATGTCCTGGGTGAGCCAGGTGTCTGTGTTCTAGCACTGCATAGCATAGGCATATAACAAGGTGTCCGCCATGGGGTGACAACTCCCACTGGACTGACCAGGGCTATGGCCAGCCCCTGCAGTGCCTGCCACAATGACTGCAGCCTGCAGCACAGTGGCACACAGGCAATCCATGCTGATGACAGTATCCTAGTGCAGTTCACAAATGGCTCTCAAGTGCTCCACATGGGATGCTCACCCACTCCTCGGCATGCCGCATGTTACGTATGCATGCCATTTCCTGCTGTGCAACACTCTGTGCCTCCACAGTAGACTGCAGAAGCTGCCTTCCATGGTCACCTGGGACTGTCCATTGGGACAGGATCAGGCTGCACCCTCGACCGTTGCATGGCCTCGGGCTGCAGCACAATTGGTGCTGTGTTATGTTGGGGGCATTGCGGCCCAACTGTGACTGGGCCATTGAAATGGGCCAGGGGTAGCAAGGCAGTGGTGTTGCCAGTGAAAGGGTCATGGGATGGAACAGTGGTAGCAGGCCCTGTGGGATTGGTTGGGGATGGAAGGGCGATGACCATGTCAGAGGTGGAGTCATGGGGTGGCACAGCAGTGGCTGTGCCAAGGGCTGTGGGAGGACTGCGACCGCAGTGCTGGTGTAGTGACAGCAGCAGGGCCACATTGTTATGGGGGTTTGCAGGGGTGGACAACCCCTCCTGGTTTGGTGCAGACCCCTCTTGTTCCCAGCTCTCGATGAAGGTCTCATCATCATCATCCTCTTCACCATCATCACTGGTGTCGATCATCAGTTGCACATAGGTGGACAGCAGGGGCAGCTACTGCGAGATGGACCAAGAGCATCCTCCACTGTGTCCAGTATGATGGGGGGAACTGTTGAGAGAGGAGAGATATATAGCTGTGTTCTGCACATACCTGTGTACCAGCCAAGGCAGCATGCATGCCTGGTGTACAGTAATACAACACCCATGATATTTGTGCTGTGCACTGCCCATAACCCCTGGGGCCATACACACCAAACACCCCTACACTGGTGAATACACACCCCATCACCAGTGAGCACACAGACGATGACACGTGAGACACAGTAGTGAAACTCAACACAGATGGCTACATACCAGAAGACATGGAAACAGTTGCGTGACCCACACTCAGTGTGTCACACAGCACTGAGATGTGCTTGCACCCATATATATACTGTAGATACACATGCCTGATGGGAGAGAGCACAGTTTGTCACTCACATGGCTGGGCTGTCCCCACTTGGCTCTTATACCCACCTCCCTGTGCTCCCATCACTTCCACAGGCTGCAGGGTGCAGGCTATTGCCTCCTCTGCTGGGGCTAGGGTTCGATTGGCAGTTGATGCCTGTGGAGCCCCATCTGATGAATGCATCTCCCTGTATATGTCTGACAGGACCTCCTTTGTCTGCCTCTTTGTGTCTGCTGTGAAGCCCTTATGCACCCTTCCATGGTCCTGTTATGGCTGCTGATGGCACTGACCATGTCTGTTATTTCGACCCAGGCCTACCGTACCTGGGCTTTTGTGCTCTGCTTCCAAGACCAGACCTCCTCCCTGGGCACACAGGCTTGCACCAACACCAGTAACTCATCCTCAGAAAAAATGTGGGCCCATAATCTCTATGCCTCATCCATGGTGGCTGCCAGACATGGGGGCAGAAAAACAGGTAAGCAGTGCATACACACAGCACAAGACAAATGAAAGATACATTGGGGTGAAGGCCTCACCACCCCTGGCTGGGGCATGTAAGTGTTCCGGCATAGCATATGCCAACACAGCCAGCAGTCTGCCTGACACAGGCTTGCCCATGTGCAGATACAGCCATAGTCAAGAGCACATACAGAATACACACAGTGCCATCACTCATGTCCCTTTGTAAACCATTCCACAATACACCTACCTCTAGCCACCTGCAGTTCCACTGTGGAATCTAGGTGGTGCACTGTGCTCCTTTTATATGCTTCAGGCACAATTAGGCATGTTAATGAATGCATATATTCCAGTAATTACATGCTAATGTGGGTGTTTGCCCTGGGAATCTGAAAGTAGCTCATTTGCATACATTGGTTGAATTTTTCAGGTTTGTGACAAGCGCTATTGTAGTTGTGCTAGCAGTAGTGCTAGAGCAATGTCCATATTTGGCACAGACATAATGTCACACACTGTGGACAATGTCATCATACAGCACGCTATGCTGTTGTGCAATGGTATTGCACAACTTTGTGCAAGAAGGACCTCACACACACACACTGCATATGTATCAACTCAGGCCTGCCATGTGCTGAAGGACCCCCCATCAGAAGTGCACATTACACCATGCTAAACAATGTTAGCACAGTGCTAACAACAAAATGTGTTGCACAAACAGAATGGCCACACCCATACAGCCAGGACACTGCTGATAGTGCTGTGGCGCTGCTGCCAGAATCTAGAGCCTGCAACAATGGCAGATTGGAGGAGACCTGCCCTACAGAGGGATACCAGGTGGACTACAACTGAACTGGCCAACATCGTGGAACTGCTGGCTGCTAGGGAAGACCAGTTGCTATGTAACGGGTGACTGACTGGCCCAGAAGGGAAATATGGACATCTGTGGGTAGGAGGTTCACCTGCAGGACCAGTCTCCCTTACACAGATAACCAGTGCCATCTCATGTGCAATCGCCTGTCTAGGAGGGAACATCACTGCCTGCAGCATCTCAGGGTGATGGTGGAGAGTGGCACAGTACCCAGGCCAGACGAGGGCAGAGAACTCAGTCTATTTTTTTGGTGGTGGCCATTGTATAATACTGTTTCCAGGGTTGTATACCTCCAGAGCTATGTGAATAAGAGACTTGAACAGGACCATTATCTCCCTGTTGTGTCCCCTCTGTCCTATGGAACCCTACTGGCTGTATGGCCTGATCCTGCCAATCCTGCTGTGTGGGACACTGTCCCAGTGGATGTCCACTGATGCCCTGTACAGTATGGGACACACTGGATCCTGAGGTGTGCACCTGCCAAGGCAGCATGGTTGTGTGCTACCACAGTGACATGGCAGCATGGTTGTGTGCTACCACAGTGACATGGGTGCAGTGTCAGAGTGAATGACTGGGTAATGTAGTATTTCATTTAACATGTGTTCTGCATGTAGCTGTACCCAACAGCCTGTAGATGTGGCCATCGTCTGTTTTGTGTGCACTGTCCATGTTTTGTTGCATAGATGTTGGTATGAATATGGCAGGTAATACATGTTCCACTGTGATATTGCACTGGGTGTGCCTCTCTTGTACTGGCCACTGTGTTGGGCTACACCTTCGGTACTATGTCCTCCACTACTGTTGCACAGGTATGCCTCTTGTGCTCCTGTTGTCTGTGACCTGGTGCTCAGTGCATCCTAATGCATACTATGAGGTGTACATGGGCTGCAGCTGACATGTATGGGTATGTTGGACAGGGGTAGGGGGTGACTGGATAGGGGCACTATACGGGCTGTCATACACTGTGCTGGGTCATACCTGCAGTAGTGGGATGTAACATTCCTGCTTTGACTGGGCCATGGCACACCTGTCTATGTGTGGTGCCATAGCTGTGCACAGTGGTAAGATGTGGCCCTCCACAGTCCTGTCCATCCACACCATGCACGTGTGGCAGGTGGTGCACAGTACTGGCATATGGACATGTATACTGTTTAGCGTTTATGGTACTGTGCAATGTGTTCCAGTGCATGATAGTGATTTTGCCTCAATTGTCCCCCTCCACAGACCTCAGCAGCCAGCAGGGCCAGGCCAGGGCCCTGGACCACAGCGGTGCAGATAGGAATGCAGACAGGAAACACCAGGCCATGAAGGGGCTGAGCACAGCCAGTCTGCAGGCACTTGTCCACGTAAGTACCCTGCACTGTGTGTTTTGCACTCCATGTTGCATGTCTACACTAATCTGCATGCTTCTGCAGCTGGTGGCGCATGTCATTGTGTGACTCACCATGCTGCATGTATGCCTGTTGGGGACACTCACCCTGCACTTGGAACATTGTCCCACCACTGACATTGTTGTGCATCATGGCCTGTGCAGTCTAGTGTTACGCATGTCCTTGCAGGAGGCACGCTGCCCTGTGTATGTGTATACTGTACAATGACATGCCTAACACCATGCAGTGGCGTGTCCCCTGTGCCGCTGACCTGGCGCACAAGGGAATTGGTGGTAATGCTCACAGTTCAAAAATGTTATAAAAAAGTAAGATATAATCAAAAGTCCATCAAAACTCATATGTTTATTAAACTCTTTCTTCACACCCATATACTTGAGGCAACAGTTTTGTGGCTTAACGTCACTTCCTCAGGCCAATGGTATATGAACAGTATTGACACTAAATTTGAAACAAATAAATCCATTCAGATACACAGTATTTATAATTCTGGTCCCTTCACATTAATTTGTCACATTGGTATGAATTGCCAAAAATTTTTTATAATAACTTATTAAATTAAATCAAACATTCAATTAAAGTTTATGTACATTTAGAAAATATTTATAAAATGTCTTCTCTTTCTTAGTTAAATCTTAATCCATTTTACATTACTATCCCCATGTTAAAGTCAAATTTTAATTCAATGTGGTGTAAACTTTGTATTACTTTCAAATCTACAAAAAATATATATACCTTAACTTTCATTTATTTGAATTCCACTCATCTGGAAGTCCTGATCTATTACTCTCAAAAGGAGCACCATGCAGCCCTGTTCCTATAACCATCTATTAAGAAAAGCATATATTTACTTCAAATGTTAATGTCCTTAAATCCTGTATATGTTTTTATTTAAACATAGTATTTCCAGTCACTTGGTCACAATTTAGAATGGGCCAATTCACTCTCAAAATGTTCATATACTTATTAGAAATCCTACTAGGAAAACCACATCTAGTACATCTTTAGCAATTGTCCTCATTATTTGAAAGCGGCTATGAGGAAGAAAACAAACATAAAAATTAATTTCTAACATTGTTGTTTAACAATTTAATTATATTATTCATTTCTCTGTTAAACTTTGAGAACTGAATATGTGTGAATGTATATAGATTCTGGACGTATATATACGTCCACAGTCTTCTACTTAACTTGGAAATTTAGCTGCAGTATTCCTTACCTGCTGATATCTATTCTTACACGGAGCTCAAATGCTCATTGTATTCATTGAACTGCATTCTGAGATAAAGCTTAGCGTCTTTGCGTCTTTTTCAGCTTACTACAGGAAAGAAAAGAGGATGTCAGTATTTGAAAACAGGGCCAGATATTCAAAAGGGTTGCGCAATGCGCAATAGGGTTGCGCCTGCGCAAGTCCAGACTTGCTCCATTCTGTGATATTCAGCAGGAGGCAGTTGCACCACAGAAAACATGCTGAGCAACAGCGCAATGCAAATGAATGCATGCTGAACTGGAGGGGGAGGAACCATGCATAAACTGTACAGCCCGATATTCAGCCGGGCTGTGCAGAGTTGTGCAGGCGCCAACCCCAACCTCGCCTGCAGGACTTTGAGCGAAAAAAAAAGGCTTAAGTCGAGGGCCACCCACAGGTGAGCTGCTGTATTGCAGGGCGCAACACAGCAGCTGCCACCTGTGGCTGGCCCCCAACCCAGTCCCCGTGCCCCCCCCGCAGCCCGATCGCGGGCATAGTGTACCCCCCCCCTGACCAGCCTGCTCACGGGCATCAATGTGGCTCCCCACTCCTCCCGTACACATCCCTGGTGGTCCAGTGGACGAAATGCTGTCCGTGGTGGTATGTGTTATAATTCCCACCCCTCCCGTACACATCCCTGGTGGTCAGTGGACCGAATGCCCGATCGCGGGCGTATGTGTGATTAAAACCACCCCGAACATAGCCCTGGTGGCTAGTGTCCCCACCCCACCCACCCATGAAGCCCCACCACCCGCTCCCCGGCAGCTGGCGGGCGGCAGCATCCCACCTGCCTGCTGCCGCCCGCCCGCCCGACTGACACGCCTTGGGCTGCACGCCCATTGGTGCAGAGCAAGAGCCAATGGTGTGCAGCCCATACTGTACATGACAGTCCAGATTTGTGATTCATGATCGGGCATTTCGGTCCACTGGACCACCAGGGATGTGTACGGGAGGGGTGGGAATTATAATACATACCGCCCGAATCGGGCATTTCGGTCCACTGGACCACCAGGGATGTGTAATGGAGGGGGTGGGAATTATAACACATACCACCTGCGATCGGGTATTTTGGTCCACTGGACCACCAGGGATGTCTGGGAGGGTGGGAATTATAACACATACCACCCGCGATCGGGCATTTCGGTCCACTGGACCACCAGGGATGTGTACGGGAGGGGGTGGGAATTATAACACATACCGCCCGCGATCGGGCATTTTGGTCCACTGGACCACCAGGGATATGTACGGGAGTAGGGGGGGCCATTGATGCCCGTGATCGGGCTGGTGGGGGGTACACTATGCCCGTGATCAGGCTGCAGGGCGTCAGTCCCGATGGCTGCTGCCTGGCAGGCGCCAGGCGCAAGTCTCAGGGATCGGCACCTACATGCTAATGGCATGCAAATGGGGACATAATCACATGCAAATGGCCCCGTGCCTTGCATGAATTATAGCCCCATTTGCATGTCACCTTTTGAATATAGTGATTTGCGCGTACACAATGGTACTTGGCGCCACCGCAAGTTGAATGCTCCACTCTGTCAACTTGCGGGCGCAAGTTCCACTGCTTCACTGTGCTGGGGGGTGATATTCAAAGGAGTTGCTCAATAGCGTAACTCCTTTGAATATCGCCCAGGACACACCCCTGTGCAACCATTTTCCGCAGCTCAAGGGCTTGCGCCTATGAATGGCGCAGTTTGAATATCCAGCCCACAATATATTCCTGTGCCACGGATTTAAAATGAACATTAACTTTTACCTTGCTCCACACTATGCCACTCATCTCTGGCAAAAGACTGCCTTCTAAAAGGAGCCAAGCGGTCTGATCAGGGTTTTAAATACCCTCCAAAAGCCTGCGAAATTAACTAATTAAATGATTAAATGACCTCCTTAATTACCCTAAATCCATCTATTGTTAAACTAATCTAAAGTAAAGACAAATACACCACTTGCCCAGCCTTGTGGCTAAATGGTTAGAGTAACTACCTTCCTAAGCACACTGTCTTAGTCAAAAGTTCAATTCCCATTTCTGGTTATTGCTGAGATTATTTGTCCCCTATATGAATTACTTTTTGATATATTAATTCTTTGGAATTCACTACATATTTACCTGTAACAAAGATTTTAATATAGATTTTAGTTTCCAAATCTATTAATGCTCTAAAGTATCAATTTTGCCCTGAAAAACCTTTAGTTTAAAATTCACCTAGTTCTTTAGATAGTGTTAAATCTAGCGAGGGAAAAAACATTCCTAGTTATAGATTTAGACTCACTCTCAATCTAAAAACTGATGGAAAAAGGAGTGTACCGCTAAACTGTATCTGGTTGCTGAGCAATAAACAGGAGTGGGCTCACTTAACACCAGTACAGTTTGCGGTTTGTCCCCCGCTCATGGCTGTTTACCGATCCGATATTATAACATTTAAATCCATTATAGTCATTCATTGTTAGTTTAAATGTAATAATATTACATCAAATAAGGGACTTTGAATATATGGGACTTTTTATTACTTAATGTATGCTCATTGTCTCATTATTTTGACGTAAGGGCTTGAATCCCACCACAACCACTGGAACCATATATTATTTTAGTTATTTTTTCCCCTGTTGGTTTTATAAATAAACCTGGTCTCCCTAAGTATAAATATTAATTACTAATGAACATTTCAGCCTACACATATCATTTTATTTATAATATGTGTTTACATCTTTATTTATGTAAAAGGTGGGTTAAACTCCCACCAGGGCCACTATTAGCACCTATTATTTTCACTTTGTTTATATCCCCTTAATATTTATGTTAACTAATTAAGTATGATATTACCCGAAATTCTGTTGGTGACATATGCTTTCATTTCCATTCATGTATTGTGTGGGTTAAACTCCCACCAGAACCACTTATTTATATCTACTTCATTCTTGTATTAACAAATTAAATATGATTTTACCAAAAATTTTTTTTACTGGTGATATATACTTACACTTTCATTCATATTATTATATGGGTTAAGCTCCCACCTGGGCCACTTTAATTATCTATTATTTACTCTCAATTTTTGTTCACTTCCCTAATCATATTTTCAAATTGAATCATCCTTCATACTAATGTTGATGCCAAATATATAATACTGATTATACATATTCTTATTAATATTGAACAGATTATATTCAAACCCTAATTCCAATATAAGTTACAGTTGCATGATTCATTCATGCCAATCCTCGGGTTAACACTGTCCATTGTGTATATCCAATACACTTCTCTCTTTAATAATAAAGTGTCCCATGAATTTCTGTGTCCTTCAGGTTCCAAAACTTTCTCAAGTCCCCAAAATCTCAGTGATGCTGGTGTATGTCCTTCACGGTTAAAATGTTTTGCCACTGATGACTTCTCATCTCTTATCCTGATGTCACTTTTGTGTTCCCCGATTCTTGTTCTGAGTTCTCTTGTCATCTTCCCAACATAGAGTTTGTCACATGAACATTGGACTATATAAATTACATGATGTGACTTGCACGTTATTTGTTCTTTAATTGTATATTTATTGTTAGTAAAAGGATGTTCAAAATGTATTTTCTTTGATGTATTGTTACAGTGACAACATGCCCACATGGGAAATTACCTTCCTTTAATGGTCCTAAAAGTAATTGTCTCCCCTGGACAGGATTCTCCTCATATTTCCTGTGTTGTGTGTGCACTAATTTATCTTTTAATGTTTTATTTTTCTTGGATATAACTAGCGGTATGTCTGCAAATCTTTTATTTGGGCTACCACCTGCCTGGAGTATATGCCAATTATTTTTTGGTGTGTTTTTAATTTTTTGACTCAAATGACTATAAGATGTTGAGAAAACTATTCTATTTTCCATTTTCTTCTTTTCCTTCTGTTGTAATAAAGAATCTCAAGCAAATAATGACACCTCTGTGATTATTTCCTCAGCCTCTCCATGATGATAACCTCTTTGCACAAATTTGTCCCTCATGACCTTTGTTTCTGTAAAAAAATCTTCATCAGTGGTGTTATTTCTCCTGGTCCTGATTAATTGAGATTTTGGAATACTCCATTTTAATTTTGGATCATGATAACTCTGAAAATGTAATAAAGTATTTCAATCTGTTTCCTTACGGTATAACCTAGTCCCTAATTTACCTCTATTCCTAAAAATTTGCAAATCCAAAAATGATATTTTTTCTTTATCATTTTCTACTGAAAAATTCAAATTGTCATCTCTACTATTAACATATCTAATGAAAGATTCTAATTCACTTTCTGTCCCATTCCACAACAATAATATGTCATCTATAAGAGTCTCCATATGATAATATTGCTTCTAAATGAATTATTGTTTGCATTTAATATATGTGTTTTTTCAAAATGCCACATGAAGAGATTGGCATAAGAAGGGGCCATTGTACTCCCCATTGCTGTTCCCTGAACCTGTAAACAAAACTCATCTTCAAATGCAAAATAGTTTTTCAATAGGACTACTTCTGCCATACCTATTAAAAAATCTGTATCAGGAAATAAATTCTCCCTTCCCCTCAATGCTATTCTTAAAGATGCCAATTCTTCATCATGTGGTATACTTGTGTAAAGATCCTTCACATCAAGAGATACCAACCAAATATCAGCTATACCAATATTACTAGTGTTTACCCCTTGTATTATCTCTATGACATGGCTAGTATCCTTGATATAAGTATCCATTTTTCTTACTAGTTGTTGTATATGAAAATCTATATATTTAGATAAGGGTTCCAGTAAAGATTCTGAACCTGATACTATGGGTCAACCAGGTGGATTTTGTACATTTTTATGTATTTTAGGTAAAATGTAAAATTTAGGTATTCTAGGATTTTTCTTGACCAACATTTCCATCTCAGTGTATGTACACCAACCTAATTCTACTGACCTTTCCAAATATTCTTTTGTATCTGCTTTGATTTCATCTGTAGGATCATAATCCAACCTGACATAATTCGTATTGTTCTGTAATTGCCTATAACACTCTACCTTATAATCCCTAATATCCCACAGAACTATACCACCTCACTTATCTGCTGGTTTAATAACTATAGACTCATCCTCCTGTAGCTCATTTAACACCTGTCCTTCTTTCTTTGACATATTATTGTATTTTGGAAAATTGGGTTCCTTCTCTAGTAATGCCTTAATATCTTTTTCAACAATCTTAATATATGCTTCTACCAACTCCTTGCCTCTTGGGGGAGTGAATTCTGATTTAATTCCTAATTTTTTTTAGGTTCTTGTTTTCTTGTTAAAGGTTCCTCAGGTTTATCTTGGAACCAGTCTGCTAATCTCAGTTTTCTATAAATTTTTTGCAAGTCTATCTCTAGTTGAAAAGGATCAATTCCGGTGGTTGGTGAAAAAGACAGTCCCTTACTCAATACCCGATTTTCTATATCTGTAACATTTTTTATCACTGAGATTAAATACTGGTATTAAGTCCTCTGTTTCCCCCTGCTGTTGTAATAAGTACCTCCTCTGCCGCCTCTTCTTCCCCCTCTTCCACCTCTTCCACCTCTTCCACCTCCCCTTGTTTGATTTCCATAAGTTTGTCTGTACTGATCTGTATTCTGCCATCCCCTGTCTCTTAAATCATATTTCCTGGTTTCCACCTTTTCCTGCTGTGCTTTCTGTCCTTCCTTTACCTGTTGTGTATGCTCTCTTTCTAAACAAGTTTCCCTATTATCCTTCCTACCTATCCTATCCTATTATGGGAATTGACTATATAACGATCCCCACTATCTGAATCTGTGTAATAATCAGATCTACCTTGTTGGTGCTGATTGCTCCCATAGGTTGCCTCAAGTATATGGATGTGAAGAAAAAGAGTTTAATAAACATATGAGTTTTGATGGACTTTGGATTATATCTTACTTTTTTATAATATTTTTGAATATTGAAGCCTATGAGTAATATTGTCCAGAATTACACTATATGTAAAGGCACCCTGTAACAACACTAGTAGTAATTTGTAGATAGTGTTAGGCACACTTTAGATACAGTTGTCCCTAGATTTTAGGTCTGATTGACTTTCACTAATAGTTAGATGCACACTGGTTTTGCAAATAGACTTCCTTTTCTTACATCACTCCTAGAATATTATTTGAAGATACAAAGTCACAATGGCAACATTTAGGGGAGCAGGAACTAGACAGGAACCTTTTCAGGAATTCCAACAAACAGCTGAGGAATCTCAATACATATATCAATTCACTATGGAAGAACAGGAACAAGTCTTAGGTTTGTTAAATAGAGACAAAACATGGACAGAAGTCACCAGTGATACATCCTTAATGAATAAAATATATCATTTAGAACAGAAGGATATAAGAGTAGAGTGGCATGCTTTGTTCCAAGGTGAATATATCAAGAATAAAAGAATTCCTAGAGGATTGAGGGTGCTGGTCGAACCCAATTTGGGTTTCACAACTCCAAAATTAAATGAGAAATGGATGGGAATATGTAATAAATGTGATATTGACTTTATGCTGGCTTTAATAGAGGCCATAAGGGAGGAATGAAATAGACTAACAGTAGAAATTCAAAATGTAAAGGATGAATACAAATCAAGGGTACAATTACAAGAGTTTACAAGTACATTAGAAAAAAATTAAAAAAATGTAGATGAGTATGAAGAGTTTATCAAACAACAAAAAATACATAAATTCAAAAGAGATATTATAGATTATAGAGATAATAAAGTGTACAGTTTGTTCATGAAACAGAAAACCTATGGGAGCAACCAGCACCAACAAGGTAGATCTGATTATTATACGGATTCAGATAGTGGGGATAGTTATATAGTCAATTCCTATGATAGGATAGGTAGGAAGGATAATAGAGAAACTTTTTTAGAAAGAGAGCATACACAACAGGTAGAGGAAGGACAGAAAGCACAGCAGGAAAAGGTGGAAACCAGGAAATATGTTTTAAGAGACGGGATGGCAGAATACAGATCAGTACAGACAACCTTATGGAAATCAAACAAGGGGAGGTGGAAGAAGGGGAAGAAGAGGTGGCAGAGGAGGTATTTATTAAAACAGCAAGGGGAAACAGAGGAAATAATCACAGAGGTGTCATTAGTTGCTCGAGATTCTTTATTACAACAGAAGGAAAAGAAGAAAATGGAAAATAGAATAGTTTTCTCAACATCTTATAGTCATTTGAGTCAAAAAATTAAAAAAAACACACTAATAAATAATTGTCATATACTCCAGGCAGGTGGTAGACCAAATAAAAGATTTGCAGACCTACCGTTAGTTACATCCAAGAAAAATAAAATACTAAAAGATAAATTAGTGCACACACAACACAGGAAATATGAGGAGAATCCTGTCCAGGGGAGACAATTACTTTTAGGACCATTAAAGGAAGGTAATTTCCCATGTGGGCAATGTTGTCACTGTAACAATACATCTAAGAAAATACATTTTGAACATCCTTTTACTAACAAGAAATATACAATTAAACAACACATAACATGCAAGTCACATCATGTAATTTATATAATCCAATGTCCATGTGACAAACTCTATGTTGGGAAGACGACGAGAACGCAGAGCAAGAATCAGGTAACACAAAAGTGACATCAGGATGAGAGACGAGAAACATTTTAACTGTGAAGGACATACACCAGCATCACTGAGATTTTGGGGACTTGAGAAAGTTTTGGGAGCTTAACCCATATAATAATATGAATGAAAGTGTAAGTATATATCACCAGTAAAAAATTGTTTTGGTAAGATCACATTTAATTTGTTAATACAAGAATGAAGTAGATATAAATAAGTGGTTCTGGTGGGAGTTTAACCCAAGTATATATCACCAGTAAAAAATTGTTTTGGTAAGATCACATTTAATTTGTTAATACAAGAATGAAGTAGATATAAATCAGTGGTTCTGGTGGGAGTTTAACCCACACAATACATGAATGGAAATGCAAGCATATATCACCAACAGAATTTCAGGTAATATCATACTTAATTAGTTAACATAAATATTAAGGGAATATAAACAAAGTGAAAATAATAGGTGCTAATAGTGGCCCTGGTGGGAGTTTAACCCATCTTTTACATAAATAAAGATGTAAGCACATATTATAAATAAAATGATATGTGTAGGCTGAAATGTTCATTAGTAATTAATATTTATACTTCGGGAGACCAGGTTTATTTATAAAACCAATAGGGAAAAAAATAAGTAAAATAATAAATGGTTTCAGTGGTTGTGGTGGGATTCAAACCCTTAGGTCAAAATAATGAGACAATGAGCATTCATTAAGTAATAAAAAGTCCCATATATTCAAAGTCCCTTATTTGATGTAATATTATTACATTTAAACTAACAATGAATGGCTATAATGGATTTAAATGTTATAATATCAGATCAGTAAGTAGCCGTGAGCGGGGGACAAACCGCAAACTGTACTGGTGCTGAGTGAGCCCACTCCCATTTATTACTCAGCAACCAGATACAGTTTAGTGGCACACTCCTTTTTCCATCAGTTTTTAGATTGAGAGTGGGTCTAAATCTATAACTAGGAATGTTTTTTTCCCCCGCTAGATTTAACACTATCTAAAGCACTAGGTGAATTTTAAACTAAAGGTTTTTCAGGGCAAAATTGATACTTTAGAGAATTAATAGATATGGAAACTAAAATCTATATTAAAATCTTTGTTACAGGTAAATATGTAGTGAATTCCAAAGAATTAATATATCAAAAAGTAATTCATATCGGGGACAAATAATCTTGGCAATAACTGGAGATGGGAATAGAACTTTTGACTAGAACAGTGTACTTAGAAAGGTAGTTACTCTAACCATTTAGCCACAAGGCTGGGCAAGCAGTGTTCTTGTCTTTACTTTAGATTAGTTTAAAAATAGATGGATTTAGGGTAATGAAGGAGGTCATTTGATCATTTAATTAGTTAATTTCACAGGCTTTTGGAGGGTATTTAAAACCCTGATCAGACCGCTTGGCTCCTTTTAGAAGGCAGTCTTTTGCCTGAGATGAGTGGCATAGCGTGGAGCAAGGTTAAAGCTAATGTTCATTTTAAATCCGTGGCACGGGAACATATTGTTTTCAAATACTGACGTCCTCTTTTCTTTCCTGTAGTAAGTTGAAAAAGACGCAAAGACGCTAAGCTTTATCTCAGAACGTGGTTCAACGAATACAATGAGCATTTGAGCTCCGTGTAAGAATAGGTATCAGCAGGTAGGGATTACCACAGCTAAGTTTCCAAGTTAACAGAGAAATGAATAATAGAATTAAATTGTTAAACAACAATGTTAGAAATTAATTTTTATGTTTGTTTTCTTCCTCATAGCCACTTTCAAATAATGAGGACAATTGCCAAAGACATACAAGATGTGGTTTTCCTAGTAGGATTTCTAATAAGTATATGAAAATTTTGAGAGTGAATTGGCCCATTCTAAATTGTGACCAGGTGACTGGAAATACTGGCCTGGATATTCAAACTGCGCCATTCTGAGGTGCAAGCCCTTGCGCTGCTCAAAATAGTAACGCAGGGGTGTGGCCGGGGTGATATTCAAAGGAGTTGCGCTATTGCAACTCATACAATATCCTCCCAACTTTCACAACACTGCGCATAAGCATGATGGAACTTGCGCACACCGAAGTGCCAGAGATGAGCATTAAACTTGCCGTGGGCGCAAGTACCATTCGCCATGCTAAATATCCGATATTCAAAAGGTGGCATGCAAATGGGGCCATAATTTATGCAAGGCGCAGAGGAGCCATTTGCATCTATTTATAGCCCCATTTGCATGCCATTTGCATGTAGATGCGCCGATCCGAGGACTTACACACCACCCCTGCCAGGCAGCGGCCGTCGGGGACCCGACGCCTGTGCAACTGATTGTGGGCAGTACAGGTACATGTAACACCCCCACATATTCTGAAGCCCGATCGCGGGCAGTACAGGTACAGGAAACACCCCACACACACACACACACATGTACCTGAAGCCGATCGAGGGGCATAGCGTATATAGAACCCCCAGTGCCCGATCGCGGACGCAATGTAACCCCAACCGAATATCTCCCTGGTGGTCAGTGGACCGTAAAGCCCGATCGCGGGCAGAATGTCATCCAACCCCCTCCCAAACATCTCTCTGGTGTCAGTGTCCTCCCCACCCACAGCCCTCCACCCGCACCCCCGCGGCCAGGCGACAACATCCACCCGCCTGCTGCCCGCCTCCCGCCGACTGACTGTCAGTAGGGCTGCACACCAGTGGTGCAGAGCTACAGCCAATGGGCGTGCAGCCATGCTGTACATGACGGTCAGATTTGCCGAATGATGTTCATTCACAAAGTACAAGATCTTCCTGGACATAAGTCTCACCACCATTCACACTGTGTGGGATGCGCCGGAGGCACTAGGACCCTTCGAGGGGCAAACTTTGCTGGGGGTGACGCCAGAATGGCGCCGAGAGCAGCATCATGAGCCCCAGCTCACTGACAATAACTATCTCGGTGTCGACTCCCCAGCCCGCCTCAGATTCCTTTTTTCCCGCCCGTGAATCACGCTTCCGGTAGCGACAGCCGGCAAAGCCTCGCCGAGTCAAACTAAACTAGCAGCATAGTTTTTCAGTTTTTATTATTTTGTAGTATCTCGATACAGTATACGGCAAGTTATTCTTATTTTTAAATAAACGATAAAAGTCTCAGCCTACACTGAGGTCGACCATGACAGTCAGGTGACGGTAGGAGACTTATTGAAAACTGTTCAGTCAGTCGGGCAGGTCCGGTCCGCCGCCTACCGGAAGGGTACGACAGCAGTCAGTCAATCCCGGGGGATAGGCGGTCAGCGGGCTTGTAAAAGCCAAGCGGTCGCATTCTCGGCACCGTTCATCCTCGGCTCTTCTTGACCCGCGGGTCTAAAAGAAGGCATCACTCGAGCCCTCTGATCGTCTGCGCATAGATGTTCGGTTATCGGACTGGTGCGGGTCCTCCCGAATCCGCAACAGGCTTTGAACGACGTCTTCACGCCGAGTCCTACCCGCCCGCGGTAGGTCTTCAGATGACAGTTTATCGTGGGCGCTCTTATCGAGCAGTGGGCTCGGTTGGATGGCTACCTGGCGCCGGTGGTTAAGTGGGCCTTCTGGCTCTCTGGGCGACCAGTGCGGGCAATTGGACTTTCCTGGTGGCGTGGCACCTTCATTGCCGTCGACTCCGTGCGTAGGTGTCCCCCACATGGCTTGGCCCAGGGGCCACACGATACCCTTATCTCCTACTCTTTTCCTTCAAAACCTGTTTCGATCTGGGGCGCCTTGACCGTGCGGCCCTCGGGCGTCCCTCGGCTGGCGTCACCCGTGGCGCAGTGCGGCTTCGGCGCCGCTGCGGCGCATGGTTCCTCAGCGTCGGTCTCAGCCGTGCGCCTCCTTGGCAGGAAACAGGGACTTTCCTTTTGTCTCTTTTCTCCTTCCTCTTCTGGCTCTCCTCCCTTCCACACAGTCCTCCTGGACTGTCCAGAAATAACGTTGAGCCTGACCAGACCGCCGGCTGGGCGATGGGAGTCAGACGAAGCAGGATCTTTTACTACTGTAGAGCCTTGTGGTGGGGACCTGTCATTTAAGTCTCTTGAAGAATATGATTCCACACTTTCTCTCCGACTACAGACACCGATCTGGAAATTGCGAGCTCAAATACTTCACGCTCGGAGTCTCTGGTTGACCCTCGATTCAGCTTCCTTGAGACACTGTCCAATGGTATGGAATAATCCTGCTCCTCTCCCCTACTAAATCAATTGATAAAAATACAGCCCCAAGGATCGTCATTTTGGCATCCCAAGCAACTGCGGATCCTATTTAGTCCTGGCAGAGAATGATAAGGTCGTCCTACTCAAACCCTACAGCTCGACCTATTAACAAGGTCTGTAAGATAGACACCTTAGGTAGAGTCTTTGCAGCTACCCTAGTATGGGTTGCCATTACCAAACTATTTTTTCTCCAATGCGAGTATATCCTAACAGCACTCTCTCAAGCAAATAGTTGAAACTCTTTAAGTCGGATTCAACCAAACCTCCAAACCATTACAGGGTAATGAATCTAACAACCAACAGGTTAAAGCAGCGTGGGCCGCTTCGACGCATCCCGTTCAGCAGCTGCTGGTATTTGCACCGCCGCCATTCCTGGCTGCGCACCCAAACTTCACCAATGATCGTAACAGCAGGTATGGCATTGCCGCTGATGGTGCATATCTTTTTGGTCTCAAGTCGACAAGCTCTAGAAGCTACACAAAGACTAGGTCAGCCATTAGTGGCTGACCCCTCCTGCCCCCTCTGGGGGCATGTGATCAGCGATCAGTTTCCGCAACCGTCAGTCCTTCGAGCAGAGGCAGTTTCCACAAAACAACCTGCCAAACACCAAAAAGGCGCAGAAAGCTCAAAGAACAGCGCCAAGCCACCTTATAGTGCTGGCCCAAGTCACCTCAACTGCGGGTGGACTTTTCCTCTCAGTGGGAGGTGGCTGATGCACTTCTACAGCCAGTGAAGTCCACACCTCAGACAAATGGGTCCCCGGATAATCATGAGTACTCACTCAATTTGCAGACCCTCGGATCGTCCTCCAACAGCAGCCCAGGCTGTGACCCTTCGTCAGACCTTCTCACCGCGAGATTAGGACCTTCTAAACAACAGGGCAGTAGAACTTGTGCAGCTCATCAAGCAAACAGGGGTTCTACTCATTACTGTGGTTCCAAAGTCTGGGGAATCGCCCATTCTAGATCTCAAAGCTAAACAATTTCTACCCAAAGGAGAGAATTAAAAATGAATTTCTCCTGGAACCCTGTTACCCTTGCTTCCATCCAACACGACTGGTTTGCTTCCCTAGACGTACAGGATGCTTACCCTTTGACCCATTCACCGAGACATACAAATTCCAGAGGTTTGGCTCTGGGACATTATCAGTTCAGAGTCCTGCATTTTTATCTCGGCGCCGCAGTTTTTACAAAGTGTTGTGCAGTTCATAGCACCTCAGAAAACTGAACACAGGTGACCCTTATCCCGACGATTGGCTTCTGGCAAGTCCTTCCAGGCAAGGGATATGGATCCTGAGAGAGGCGACCTCACCTCCTTACGTCATGGGAGTCACCAGGCCTCAAAAAATCACAGCTAAAGCCCTCCCAGAGGCTCCTTTTCATAGGGACCCTTCCTGGACACATCCTGTCTGACTTTTCTCCCAGAGGACAGAAGAGGCGATATCCTTCAGATGGCCCGTACACGGAGAGAACAGGTCAGTTACAGCACTCTCGATGCAACGGATGCTGGGCCTCATGGCATCCTCAGTGTTCACTATACCTCACACGTCTCATGAGAACCACCCAGTGGATGCTCAGTACTCAGTGGTCTCAACCACTCCCCGATCCTATCTCATCAGGTACGACCCCTACGGAGTCTCACCTGGTGATCAGGGACAATCTCTGCAGGGATACCACGCCCTCTGGACCATCAGATCTCCACACACAGGCCGCCCACACTAATAGGGTGAGGCTCACTGTCAGGCTCTCCACACTCAGGGTGTTGGAAACACCTGGAGTCCCAGCTTCACAAATGTCCTGAAATGAGAGAGTCCTTTATGCGATCAGGCTTCGGACATTCTGTCACAGAATATTCTCCTCAAGCGGACAACAAAGCAGTGATGTATCACAGCGAGCAGGCGGTGCTCATTCTTACCCTTATGCAGGCGATGAGGTCTGGGAATGGTGCTTGGAGCACAAGGCTCTATTCAAACAATCTACCACCAGGTGTACAAACGACTTGGCGGACTGTCTCAACAAGAACAGACAGATCCTCACGCCTGGTCTCGCTCAACCATAGTTCAGTCACTATTCGAGAGAACTCCGGACCTGGACCTTTGCATCCCCTCCAACACAAGCACACCTGCCTGCTCCAGAAATCAGGGCCTGTTTTTGTCAGGATGGGTTCGAATACCCGGTGGACAAAAGCGCTTTCTTTTACGCCTTTCCGCCTCTTCCTCTAATTCAGGGTACTCCTCAAGTTCGAGTCTCAGGGAAAAGATGATTCATTGCTCCTTTTGGCCTCAACAGCTGGTTTCCACTTCTCAACAGTATGTTGGCAGTTCTCCGAGACCCTTCTGCAGATGAACCTTTTACTCAGGGACCAGGGTATCCCAATCTATCTCTTCACCTTCACGCTTGGCTCCTGAAGAGGAGAAATGCATCGGTTCATTATCTCAAGGTTTCTGATATCCTTCTGGTTGAGCGGAGCCGGCCCTCAGAAAAACTTACACAGCTAGTGGGCGTTTTCCTCTGTGTGCAAAGTCTCATGATCCTTTCCCACCTCCAATAAATTTTAGAGTACCTTTGGACTCAAATTCAGATCTCAGTACTCTACAGTTAGTTCACCTTAGTGCCATTTCAGCGTATCATAAGCGTTTTTTCTCTTTCACTGTCAGTTACCTATGGCTAAGAGATTTCTTAACACATTGCACAGACCCCCACAAGACGCCCTGTTCAGCCTGGACATTAATCTTGTGGAACATGCTCACCGAGTAACAGCCTCTAGCTACCTATGAGTAAGTTCCTCACCTGGAAGACTGCCTTCCTAAGTGGCCATTACCTCAGCCTGCTTAGGGTCTCTGAGATACATGCCCTGGTCACAGACCCTCCGTATACTGTGTTCCCGCCAAGGACAGTAGTCCTTCATTACTCATCCTAAATTTTCCTAAGGTTGTGTCAGAATTTCATCTTAGCAACCTTTGGTCCTTCCCCTCTTATTTTCGGACTTCCCAAAATGAAGGGAGCGCTCTCTTCATTCTCTGGATGTTAAGAGGCCTTGTGTTTCTATACTTAGATAGAACCAGGATTTTCATAAAGCCAACACGTTAGTTTCCTTCAGTGAGGCGGCTGGGTCCAACCTATGAGTGTATCTCAGCATGGCTGGTGCCTCCGTCACTGCTATTCCATAAGCAGATTGGTTGGAGGGGGAGATTTATGCTCACTCTACCAGAGCGGTGCTTGGCATCCCTGGAAATCCATAGCGTGCCCATTGCAGACATCTGCAGTACTGCAGCCACCTAGACACAGTGCATACTTTTAGGTTAAGCATTATGCTTTCGATGTCCATATGAACGACATTCTTCCTTTGGCAAACCATCCTTAATAGACTTCATCTTAACAAACGTGAGCTCTCGGTTCTTCTGCAACCCTCTCGGGGTATTAGCTCGGTACTCTCCAATAGTGTGAATAGTGGTGAGACTTATGTCCAGGAAGATATGAAAATTACATACCTACCGTATTCTTCCGGGCGAGTCTCCCACTCCTCCTCCTCCCTCCCGAACACCCCTCTCTTGTTGGCTAGTCCCTCAATCTTTAGGCCTTGAAGACTTCTTTAGTGACCCTTCCAGTCGTCGGACATTTATGTCCGTTTTTTAAGTTAGGCTACCTTCTAGGTTAAGTTACATGCAGCTCCTTAGTAAAAAGTACGAGGCGGATGGGGAGTCGACACGAGATAGTCCATTACCCGGCGCGGCGGCACTCCATGACGCCGTTCATCTCGCGTCAGTCCCCACAAAATGTTTGTGATGGGTCCTAGTGCCCCGAGGCGAATCCCAGTGTGAATGAGTGGTGGAGACTCGTCCAAGAAGATCAGAATATAGTGATACGTAATTTTCCTTATCCTCACGGTGGTCTCTCGACTCAACCATAGTTCAATCGTTATTTGAAGAGGGAACTTCAGACCTGAACCCTTTGCATCCCCACAATACCAAAACTGCCTCTCTTCTGCTCAGAAATCCAGGGCCTGGCATTTCTGCCAGGATGCGTCCAGGCTCTGCGTGACAAACGCTTTACACCTTTCCACCTCTTCCTCTAATTCAGAGGATACTCCCCAAGTTCGAATCAGGGGCAAGATGATTCTCATTATCCCTTTGGCTCGACAGCCATGGATCTTACCCGAACACAGCTCTTGCAACAAGTTACACCATTAGGACTGAAACGGCGTCAGGACCACGGAAAAATTCTAGTTAGCTATCTTCAGCGGGGACACATCCCAGCGTATCGGTCCGCCTCTGGCGTCAATCGTACATAAAGGCGGTCCACCCGATTCCCAATTCTTTCCGCCATCAGCTTGCATGTCTCGACCCGCGGTTCGCTCTAGCCCCGCAGAGCGTGGTTAAGTTCTTTCACGGAAATTGATTTCTTAAGAAAGTTTTCTCTGATGTCCTCTCCGCCTCGGTCACTCCTCAAGTGTGCTTGTGGAAGCGGATCCTTCAGAGACCCTCCGCAGCCACCGTCCGGTGCCTGGCCCAGACCACGATACCCGGCCTGCTCCTTCTGCCAGGGTTTAATAGCAGAACCTGGATCCGTGCAAGACCCTTCAGGCTTTTATGGAAGAAGCTAAAGACCATGTCTTCAGGGCTCTTCAAGGCCCGCAGCTGAAAAGAAAGGGAAAGGCCTTCGGAGTCCCCATCTGAGCCTCAGACTCCGCAGCTCGGTTCAGGTCAGACAGCTCCCCAGCGATGCGAGACAGCTCCCCCTGCTGCGGTTTAAGTCTTCCTCTTCTCAGGCAAGACACAAAACCCTCATCCTCAGGGCCTTGGTCAAGTCTGGGGATCGCCACCATCCCATAAGTCGAGTTCGCCTTTCTGAACTACCGGCGTCAGGTAAACTTCACTTGCCTCCTGCCAAGACCTTGGAGCTTACCTCTCTGAAGGACCGCCCAGGACCCGATGCGATCGCCCATCATCATCCTTGCCACAGATCCCCAGAGCCGCCGTCGGCCAGACGGCAAATCGCCGGCCAGGTCAACTTCATCAACGCGGTTGGGGACGGCGCCCGCTCCAAGAAGACCAGGCGCCTCGACCGGCGTGGTCAGGCAACCTCAGAGGAAGTACTCAGCCCGAGGACAGATGGCGACCCTGGTCCTGTCGAGATGCCCAGGGAACCTATGCTACCGAGCTCCTGGCGGAGCCGGCACGCCGACACGGCGACCATCCACGGCGCCCGGACCATCGTCCAGACCTTTCCATGGTAGATGTGAAGAAGCTGTTCACTTACTGGTGGGACACCATACAGAAGGACATGATTCCTCCACCTCTCTTCCTCCACACCGATTACTCCTCCGTTCTCGCCCCCCCCCCGCCGGAGTCGGCCAGGCGACTATCTCCTCCCGGAGCACAGAACACCTCCAAGGGGAGACCAGACAGCGGAGACCCTCGTCCAAATCCTCTCCAAGATCACAGCCCAAGAGACCAGAAGAACGCCAACGATCGCCTTGACCGGAGGACACAGGATCAGAGTTCTCAACATCCAGATCCCCATCTCCCCTCTCCATCCCTTCTCCGGATCCGCGAGATGCAAAGTCTCCTCCGGATGACCCTCGATTCTACCGGATATGATGAGACACATCCAAGAGAACATGGGATGGGATGCGAAAAGCTAGACCCCGAAAGACTCGCCTTGCAAAGTATCTTCGACAGAAGGACCCCAACCTGTGTGGTGCCACCCTTAGTAGACACTTTCGTGGGCGTCACCCAAGGCAGCGTGAAACGTCCACATTCGCTCCGGCATGCGAGAAAGCTGATAGCATACAAGGCTCCCAGGGAAGACCAGTACTTGACTCGCAAGCACTCAGGCTGACTCTCTGAATCATAACAGCCTCACATGGCCGGTCCCAGCGACCACAACATCCAAACGCCTGCCAGCGGACCCAGAGTCCAAACAGCTGGGCGCTATGGGTGAAACGCTTACGTATGCTTCGCTACCTCGCCCATCAGATCCCCTGAATTGCCAGCCCGTGGGTACAGTTCCAAAATGCCTTGTGGGAACAGGAATGGATGCGGTTGAAAAACTGCGGCGGAAGGTGAGCAGAAGGAGGAATAACTTCATCTCCTTACGTCACCGGGTTCAGATATAGGAACCCAGGGGTGCTGCGAGCCACGTATGACTCAAGTGGACTCCTCGGCCCGAGCAGCAGCTTCAGGCGTATGCATCCGGAGACACTCTTGGTTATGGCGTCTCGGCTTTACCAGACGTCAGAAGAATATCATGGACCCCAATTCGAGGAGAAGTCTTGTTTGGTAAGCCCTCAGAAGATTATTACCAAACTCAAGAGGCCGGGAAAGGCGGTGAGGTCGGTTCAGGCCATGTACTGACCCAGGCTTAGTTACTTTCTCAGGAACCAAAAGCCGATTTCATGGAGCCGGGCCTTGAGCAATGATCGCCCGGCTCCACAACGAGGGCTCCAGCTCACAGAGCCAGGAAACAACCCGAGGGCTGAAGCCAGCGTACTCTAAGCCGTGGTCCAGCCAGCAGGACCCTCAGCCACCACAGCCTGACTCCTTTCCGCCCCTGCCCTCAGGATCAGCTGGAAATCATGGTTGGGGTGCGAACTTCCTGCCGGGATGGCAGGCTATAACCACCGACAGGTGGGTTCTTCAGTTAGTTTGAAGAGGCCACTTTATAAATTCTCAGAAAAGCCACCCTCGAGGCCTCCTTTGCTCTCCGGTATCCGGGTCAGCACAAGTCTCTGATCTGGTAACAAATGCTCTTACTCTTGCAAAGAGGCGATAAGTCGTCCCGGAGAACCAGAGAGGACAAGGATGCTATTCCCACTTCTTCCTGGTTCCAAAGAAAACAGGGTCCTCCGTCCGATTCTGGACCTCAGCGACCTCAACAGATCCGCACACAAGAAATTCATGGTGACTCTTCGGGTCTCCATTCCCATGCTGAAGCAAAGGCCTTCTTCTTAGCGTCTCTAGACATCAGGCGCATACCTGCATCCCTGTAGCTCAGGCACAAGAGAGTTCCTACGCGCCAGCGAGTTTCTTGACCACCACCTTCAGTTCCGAGCCCTTCCATTGGGACTGTCATCCGCACCAGGTCTTTACCAAATGCATGATCGTGGCGTCTCTGGAACAGGGCCATTAGTGTTCCCGTACCTGGACGATTGGCTTCTCATGGCCGCCTCAGGCGTTGATGCATCTTGATCCAGAGCACCCCAGGACCTGTTCGATCTCTGGGCATCCTAATCAACCAGAAATTCTCCTGGACTCATCGAAAGCTGCAATTTATAGGCACAGTACTGGACACCGTTCAGGGAAGAGCTTTCTTCAAAGCGACAGAGCGGAGCGCATCAGATCCCTCATCAGGGAGTTATCGTCCGAACAAGACCGTCCCTGCCAGGTCGGTCCTTAAGCTTTACTCGGACACATGGCTGCGGCCATTCCTCGTCCCTTCGCAGGCTCCACATGCGGGTAACTCAGTGGATGCTCAAGGTGCAATGGGATCAAGGCAAGACCACATGCAGCATCCAGTCAGAATCACGAACACCGTGATTCGAGACTAACAGTGAGTAGCTAGACCCAGGGTCGCTCTCCAGGCGTCCCGTTTGTAGCGCCAGTGCCAGAGGTAATCCTCACCACAGGCGCCTCCAGGTCAGGGGTGGGAGCACACCTGGACAGGGTGAAGTCCCAGGGTACCTGGACCCTCTGGAGGCTCATC
Source organism: Neoceratodus forsteri (assembly GCA_016271365.2). Taxonomy (NCBI): domain Eukaryota; kingdom Metazoa; phylum Chordata; order Ceratodontiformes; family Ceratodontidae; genus Neoceratodus; species Neoceratodus forsteri. The sequence goes on from CM057452.1 coordinate 189,489,280, forward strand.
TCCACATCAATGTCCTGAGAGATGAGGCGGGTCCTTTATGCCCTACAGGCCCTTCAGTCAAATCCCGCGGTACTCTCCCTGCTTCAGACAGACAACACGGCGGTGATGTGTTACCTCAACAAACAAGGAGGCACACTCTCTACCTTTGCAGGAGGCCAGGGGTGTGGGGATTGGGTAATCCGACACGGTAGAGATCTGATCACTGTACATGTTCCCGGGGTGGACAACAGGATTGCAGATGGCCTGAGTCGCTCCCAGGCCAGAATCACAGTGGGAACTTCTTCAAGAGGAAGCAGGATCTATTTCTTCGATGAGGAACTCCAGAGTTGGACTTGTTAGCATCCCCATCCAACGCCAAACTGCCCAATTTTTGCTCGCTAGATCCAGGGCCTGGTGTTTTCTGGCGAGGCAGTTATCCCTCTCCTGGGCCGGACAGATTCCTCGCTTTCCTCTCCTTCCCATTGATCAGAGATTCTTCTCAAACTTCATGAGGGCATGCAACAATCCTGGTGGCCCCTGTCTGGCCCAGACAGATCTGGTTCCCTTGCAATTCAGCTATCCCAGGAACCTCCGCTCCCATTGCCATTCAGCTCCCATCTCTTGTCTCAGGAGGAAGGTTCACTGGTCACCGGACTTACGCTCACTGAACCTGCATGCATGGCTCCTAGAGACATAGCCATCTTGAATCACAGGGGTCTCAGAGGTTGCAGAAGTTCTTTCTGCAGCCAGAAACTTAAACATGCAAGCGACGCCACCTCCATGAAATAGGCGCCCGTTTTGTTTATTGTCACGAGCACGCGATTTTTCCCTTTAGGTTGCCGGTGGGAATGGTGGTGGACTACCTGCTCTCCCTTTTCCGTTCAGTCTAGCCTACTCCTCTATCAAAGGTGCACCTCTCTGTGCCATCTCTGCCTACCACCTTCGAGTGGGACAGCCGCACAGTGGCACAATTAGATGCCTCTGGGGTTTTTTGAGAGGGTGCCACACCTCTAGGCTACCCATTAAGCGACCCAGATGCCTCACAGGTTGACGCTTTTGTCCGGAACAACTCACGCTTCCCTTCGAACCTGCTGCTGCGGATTGCGAGCTGCATTTTCTGTAAATGGAAACTTTGTTTTTGGTTGCTGTTACTTCAACGAGAAGAGTTTCTAGAGCTTCACGCTCTCGTGCAAAGAGTCTTATTTAGTTTTCCACGGGACAGAGTATCCCCGAGGATGAATCTAAATTTTTGCCCTAAGGTGGTTTCTACACTCACTCTCAATCAAGATATTGACCTGCGGTCTACTTCGAACTACTCTAACAGAGGAGAGGCACTGCTCCACACCCTGGATGTTCACCGCAGCTTGGTATTACCTCAACAGAACTAAACAACCTGTAGTTCAGAGCAACTTTCGTTCCTTTTCTGAAAGGATGATGGGCCAACCAGTATCAAACAGTCCCTGTCTGCTGGCTTGTCCAGTATATTTCATTCTGTTATGATATCAAACAAAAGCCCTCCCAGGTACAGTCGGGGTCATTCTACAAGGTGTGGCCACCTCCTTTTGCAGCACTCAACGTCTTCACGTCTGCCATATATGCTGCAGCCACTTGGAGCTCTGTGCATACATTTATCAAGCATTATAGCGGACATCGCCTCTCGTGACCAACACCGACCTGGCGGTGCTACAGGAGTCTCCACCATCCTAGATTCAGGACCTGGAATGTACTTCCCTAGTTTCCTCCTCCCAGAATTTTGGCAGCGCTACTTGAGGAATCCAGTCCTAATGGTGTAACCTGCTGCAAAGGCCTGTGTCTCAAAGTAAGATAGTACAGTTACGGTAAGAACACACGTAACAGTAGAACTTCGAGAACAGCTCTTGCACATTACCTAACCATACCTTCCCCTTGGAGGAGGCATGGCTTTCGCCTTTACTATCAGGGTTTTTCAAACAACATGAAGTCTTGCTATATTATAGACATTAGCAGTTTGATCCAGCTCTAGAACTGCCCCGGAGTGAAATGGTTAAAACCATTCCAAAATAGAACTTTGGCACGAGAACAGCTCTATCTGTGTCATTTCAAACTTGAACTGTCAGATTCTTTTACTCCGCCTCAGTGAACAGTCGCTCCGAATTTCTCCTTCTTTCGGTTCATTCTCGGTTTAAAAAGTGTTTTTCGGTTGGATTTAACGAGAATAGTTTATTTTAACACGCAAAACACGTTCGGTTCAAGCTCTATCTGTGGTAACGCTAAGTAAAATGAAGAGTTTTGTCTGTATGGAACTTGTAAGTTATCGGTTCGGTTTGAACGATCAGTGAGTTTAAAACTCATTTAAACTAAAATTACTATTTTGAAGTGCGGTTCCCGGTTCTTATAGGTTCTAAAAGCGGATTTATTACGTTTTTCCAATACCTGTGACACCGGTTAGGAACCGATAAGGGTGTCTTCGCCAGGCAGCTGCGTTAAAAGGAGCAAGTTTTGGTTAGGCTGGCATTATGTCTGAGAAACCCAAAACCCGAGGGCCCACTGGGTTTCAACACTGTGATGTTTTGTGGGGAAGTCTTTTGCAAAACTGACCCCTTATGTTTATTGTCTGAGGTTTTGACCACCTCCAGTCAATCTACCAGTTGTAAAATTTCCCTGCAGCCACCCTGGAAAAAGATTGGGCAGGCTCAGGGCGAGGACCAAAAGTCCGTTGACCCGGATGGCCAGCCCGGTTCGGTGTAACCCGAGACAGAGAATGCCCTCTGACCAGGAGCCAGACTTCCTCAGGCAAAGAAAAGCTGGTCTGAGGAACCAATTCAGTAAGAAAACAAGAAATAACAGCAGGTCTGGGTCAAAATTCCTTCTCCAATTGCTGCAGAGATAGCAAAAGCCATACAAATTGTCCAGTCACTGTCTCAGGGTCCGTCCGAACCACCACTATCTGGTAAAGATTAAGTTCGTCCGGTCCAGTGGTTCAAGTTATGATATTGAGGAATTTTATATAGACAGAGGAGGGAGGAGGATTATGAACAGTATAGATGTGGCTGGGAAGGTCTGGGTGTGCCCATTAGACGGACATCTCCCCAGACAGACCTTTAGAATCTCCCCTATGCTGTCTGAGTCCCCATCTCATTTTATGTTTTATAAAAGTTGTTAAACCCTCCAGCTTCCTTTAGAAGAGGCTGTGGATGAGCAAGAGGCCTGATTTTGTAGAAATGATGGATATTCAGAGTCTAGGAGTTGTCTATTCCTTTACATAAGTCTTTTAGAAACAAACAATTAAAATTTTAAAAGCTCCTAATTCTGTGCCTCCTGTAGATAAAAGATGGACAGAAAGGTATACATTGTGAGCCCTGATACAGAATTCCTTCCTCAACAATGCAGTCATGTTGGGGTAGTTCAGGCTGCTGCCTGTGATAAACTAATATTCCCTTGGCCACATCCTCTGACAGGATTCCAGGAAGATTGATGCCATGGCAAAAAAAACAGTATGGCAGCCTCTCTGGGACTCAGGCAAGCAAATTATAGCTTATGTAAGCTAGGTATCAGAAATCTAGATGGGATGCTGTTATGCAATTGGCCAAGCAGGCCCATGGCCACTGGCTAGTGAACTAGAACAGGTGGCTGCTGATGGCATTGAAGCCTCTAAGGTTCCAGTTTCATGCTGCTGTGGATGTTAATGATGTTTCCTCTGGGGTCATGGCCACATTGTAGCTTTTAGTGGGTTGGCCTGGCTCAGGTGTACTAGTTGTCACCGGATACCCAGACTAAGGCTATAGGTTTTACTGTGGTGGGGAAATTCTCTGTTTGGAGGCAGACAGAAATTACATGAAGAAGATGAATGAATATAGGACTACTTACAAGAGTGCCCAGGCTAAGGGCGGCAAGCAACTCCTCAAGGCATGCCCCCAGGGGTGAGGTGAGCCTTTCACAGGCCTTTCTACCAGACTCAGGCCTCCTCTGCCTATGCTCAGAGGGCTTCTTCAGAGGCAGGGGCAGGCGAGGTGGGCAGACCTGCTCCACCCCAGCCTAAAGCTCCTGCAGAAACAGGCACCCTGATGGGGTGCCCAGAGCATCTCCTCTGTACCAGTGGGGGCAGGCTGGCTTACTTCAGTCAGAATTGAGCTTCTTCAACCTCAGACAAGTGGGTTCTGGAAGTAGATAAGCAGGGGTCTGGTTCTCAGCTTCAAAAGTTTCCCAAGTTGAGAAGCAGACTTTTCTACTCAAAGTGCTTCAGAGACCTCACTCTGGAAACAGAGGTCTCATCCTATTAGCTCTCAGAGCAGTAGAAAGGTTCCTCCTGCATCAGGGCAGGGTCTGTATTCAGATACTTCCTTACCCAAAAAGACAGGAGAATGGCGGCCCATTTTAGATCTCAGATATCTGAACAAGCATCTTTTGAAACCAAAGTTCAAAATGGTAACTCTGGCAATGATTTTACCTTCCCTAAGGCCAGGGGACTGGCTAGCCTCCCTGGACCTCAAGGATGCCTATTTCCGATGTCCTAATCAGAATCCCATCGAAAGTACCTCAGATTCGAACTGCCCTCAGGTCATTACCAGTTCAGACAATGCCCTTGACCTTACCTCTGCTCCAAGGGTATTCACAAGTGTCTAGCAGTGGCAGTGCCCACAAGGAGGCAGAGGATTTGCTGTTTTTCCTATCTGGGCGACTGGCTCATTGTGAGGCCAGTCCCCAGAACAGGTAAAATCTCACCTGCAGGTCACCCAGCAGCTTCTCACCTCCCTGGGTTTTCTGCTAAACCTACCAAAGTCGGTTCTGGAACCAGTCCAGGTACTTACCTTTATAGGGGCAGGAATTGGACACCAAAGCTAGCCAGAGCCTTTCTTCCCCCAGAAAGGGTAAGAATTTAGTGGCTCTGGCCTCTTCCTTCACTCTGCAGGTCTCTCGACCAGCAAGACACTTTCTGCAGCTCCTGGGGCACATGGCTGCATCCACAGCTGTTGTGCAGGGGCCAGATTTCAGATGAGAGACATTCAGTTTCACTTGAGAACCTTTTGGTCTCAGAGAAGAGACCCCCTTTCAAGTTGGTCCCAGTGACTCGAACCTTGATCCTAGCTCTCCAGTGGTGGCAGGATCAGAGCAATTAAGGCGGGGTCCCTTCATTCCCCCTTCTCACGACTTGACTCTCACTACAGATGCTTCCCTTCTGGGTTGGGGGCCCACATGGGCGACCTTTCCCTCAGGGAGTTTGGTCCCCAGGATCTCTGCTCCACATCGATTTGCTGGAACTCAGAGCTGTCTTTTAGCTCTTCAAGCTTTTCTGCATCTGTCCACGACAAGGTGATACAAGTCAGAACAAACAACACCACAACAATGTGGTACATCAACAAACAGGGGGCACTCGGTCTTGAGCCTTGTGCACGAGGCAATGAAGTTGTGGTCTCTGGCCTATTCCTGAACACTTCCCTCATAGCAGTTCATCTTCCAGGAAGGACAATGTCCAAGCGGATGCCCTCAACAGGATTTCCCAGGGCCATCACGAATGGTCCCTGGATCCTCAAGTGCTGGGGATAGTTTTGCCAGGTGGGGCATCCCTCAGATAGATCTTTTGCACCCCAGACAATCACAAACTTCCTCTGTTCTGTTGCAGGCCTCCAGTGTTGGGCTCAGTTCCCTGGATGCCCTTCTTCTGGATTGGGAGGGAAGTTCCTCTATGCTTCCCCCTTTCCTCTCCTATTCAAAGTACTAGTCAAATCAGATCTCAGCCTTGCAGGGTGATTCTGATTGCCCGGATTAGACCAGGCAGCCCTGGTACCCACTCCTTCTGTCTTTGACAGTCCATCTTCCCTAGTGCCTCCCAGGAATCACAATCTGTTGACTTGTGCCCAGGGAAGGGTTTGGTATCCGGACCTCAAGTCCCTCAACCTCAAGACCTGGCTCTTGAGGTTAGAGTTGCTGATTTACACCTCTCTCAGGGTGTTCTTGAGATCTAAAGGCTTCCAGAAGCCTTCCACTAGAAGCTACTTGAGTTCTAAATGGAAAGGTTTTCCATTTGGTGTGCTGGGAAAATATTTCCCGGAATCTGCTGAATTGCCCATTTTGTTAGATTACATGGTACATCTAATTCCTTGGGTCTCAGACCAGCTACCCTGAGAGTTCATTTGGCAGCTGTCTGCTTTTGTGTCAACAGGAAAGTCATCCCTCTTTCCTCTCATCCTGTGTTTTCCAAGTTTTAGGGGATTACTCCATACTAATCCTCCCTTTCGGGAACCGGCCTGCTTGGGACCTTAATATTTGCATTGCCCAGTTAATGCAACCCCCTTTCTGAACCTCTGTCTTCTGCAGAGCTTAAGTACCTAACTTGGAAAACTGTTTTCTAGTGGCTATCACTTCTGCCAGGCCATAAGTGATTGCAAGCCTTATCAGTGGAGACTGACTGTATTTCTTTCCACAGGGATAAGGTAGTCCTTAGGACTAATAGGAGAGTTTTGCCTAAGGTGGTTTCAGATTTCCATCTTAATCAATCTATCTCCCTTCCAGTATTTTCACTGATCACTCCTCTTCGGTTGAGAGGAGGTTGCACAACCCTGGATATTCGAGCTCTTAGTTATTATAGGCGTGCCAAAGGTCTGAGTTGAATCCTCCAACTTTTCCTTACCTATGGTGAAGTTGGGAAGGCAAACCTGCCACTAAGAGATCAGTAGCCAGGTGGATTGTCTTTTGTATCCAATTTTTATGAGAAAGTAGGCAGAGCCCCGGTATGAGGGCTCATTCTACCAGGGGTACAGCTAAATCTCTAGCTGCTACCAGAGATATCCCTTTATTAGAGATTTGCCAGGCTGCTACTTGGAAAATGGTACACTTTACCAAGCATTACTCTCTGGATGTCAGGCCAGGAGAGATGCTCGACTTAGCACAGCTGTTCTTCAGAGCCTATTCTCTAAGTAGGTTCTGCCCCTCCTCCATGGAGGTACTGCTGTTAGTCTGCTAATGTCTATAATAGCAAGACTTCATGTTGTTTGAGGAAAAATTACTCACCTTAGTAATGTTGTTTCTTCTAATGGAGTCTTGCTATATTATAGCCCCCCCAACCTGCCCCTCTCAGAACCTCTACTTGGTGAGGTCGCGGGCAACTTAGTGTAGGCACTACTTATGTCCTGTTAGCATTTTGTCCCATTTGGGACTTTGGGGGTGTGTATATAATGCATGCGTGTGTGTTTTATTATACTTATGTTCCATTTTCATATTATTAGAATGGTGTTAGTATTTCTGGTCCCCTGACTTGAGTCTTGGGTGTTGGGACCATCAATGGTTGTTATTATTTAGGTAGCCATTTGGCTGAGTGTAGGTTACAACTTCCACAGACCTTAGTGAGTTTGGCTCGTAAGATCTGACAGTTCAAGTTTGAAATGACACAGATAGAGCTGCTCTCGTGTCAAAATTCTATTTTGGAATGGTTTTAACCATTTCACTCCAGAACGAGTTCTAGAGCTGGATCAAACTGCTAATGTCTATAATATAGCAAGACTCCATTAGAAGAAACAACATTACTAAGGTGAGTAATTTTTCTTCCTTTGACTTCTGACAGTGGATCCTCGGTCTCCCATTTCGATGTCAGCCTCTGGCCAGAAGTCTCGGTAGGAGAACTGGGGAATCAGGCGGGACCCGGCGTCAGGGGCGGTCCCCGCTGAAGATAGCTAGCTAGAATTTTTCCGTGGGGTCCTGACGCCTGCCGGCTTCAGTCCTAATGGTGTAACCTGCTGCAAGAGCTGTTCTCGAAGATCTACTGTTATGGTAATTTCTTACGTAACTGTACTTTTCCACTACTCAACAATATGTTGGCAGTTCCTCCGAGACCACTTCCCCTACAGATGAACCTTTTGACTCAGGGGCCGGTGGTCCATCCCAACCTGAGATCACTTCACCTTCACGCTTGGCTCCTGAAGAAGTAGAAGTAAACCGGTTCAATGTCTCCCGTAGGGTTTCAGATATTCTTTTGGCTGCACGGAAGCCAGCCACTCGGAAAACTTACACAGCTAAGTGGAAGCGTTTTTCACTCTGGTGTGCAAAGTCCTCTTTGAATCCCTTTTCCTGTCCACCAGATAAGGTTCTGGAGTACCTCTTGGACCTCTCAAATTCAGGTCTGCAGTACTCTACAGTCAAAGTTCACCTTAGTGTCATTTCAGCGTATCATGAGCCGGTTTTTTCCTTAACACTAGCTCAATTACCTGTGGTTAAGAGATTTCTTAAAGAATTCTGCATACCAGACCTCCTATAAGGCGTCCAGTTGCAGCCTGGGACATTAATCTTGTACTAGACATGCTCACTCAGAAACCGTTGAACCTCTGGCCACCTGTGAGCTAAAATTTCTCACCTGGAAGACTGCCTTCCTAGTGGCCATTACCTCAGCTCGCAGGGTCTCTGAGATACATGCCCTGGTCACAGATCCTCCGTACACTGTGTTCCATAAGGACAAAGCAGTCCTTCGGACCCATCCGAAATTTCTTCTAAGGTTGTGTCAGAGTTTCATCTAAACCAACCTCTGGTCCTTCCCTCTTACTTTGCGGACTTCCAAAATGAAGGAGAGCGATATCTTTATTCTTTGGATGTTAAGAGAGCTTTGCGTTTCTATCTAGATAGAACCAAGGATTTTTGCAAAGCCCATCAACTGTTTGTCTCCTTCAGCGAGACCTGGCTGGGTCAACCTGTCGCTATCAGATGTATCTCAGCATGGTTAGTAGCATGCCTTCGCCACTGCTATTCCATGGCACAGGTTAAGTTGGAGGGTAGGGTTTACGCCCACTCTACTAGAGCGGTCGCGGCATACCTAGCGGAAGTGCATAGCGTGCCCATTGCAGATATTTGCCACGGCCTCCCTGGAGCTCAGTGCATACTTTAGTTAAACATTATGCACTGGATGTCCATGCCAGACGACATTCTTCCTTTGGCAGAGCCATCCTTAATGGACTTCTGTCCTAGAAACGTGAGCTCTTGGTCTCTCCTGCCGCCTTCTCGGGGATTATTAGCTTAGTACTCTCCCAATAGTGTGAATGAGTGGTGGAGACTTATGTCCAGGAAGACATAGAAAATTACATACCTACGTAATTCTTGATCTTCTTGGAGCGAGTCTCACCACTCATTCACATCCCACCCTCCGTCCCCCGAGCTCACCTCTGTTGTTGGTCTTCACTCCCTCAAATCTTTAGGCTGTGAAGACTTCTTTGTTGACTCTTCTTATACGGGTCACCCGGACTATCTTATGTCCGGTTTTTAAGTTAGGCTACCCTTTTAGGTTAGTTACGCTGCACTTCCTTGGTAAAAAAGGTACTGAGGCGGTTGGAGGGTCGACGCCGAGACAGTCATTACCGCGCGAGCTGAGGCTCACGGTGCCATTTCTCGTGGCTCCATCTCCAGCAAAAAGTTTGCTCCCGATGGGTCCTAGTGCCTTGGGCGCAGAACCCAATAGTGTGAATGAGTGGTGGAGACTCGTCCAAGAAGATCAAGAATTACAGTAGGTACATAATTTTCATTTCTCAAAGTGATAGTACAGTTACGTAAGAACTTACTGTAACAGTAGATCTTCGAGAACAGCTCTTGCAGCAGGTACTTTCCCTCCCACCATCCCCGCTGGAGGTAGATTCTAGTTCCAACATCCTTTTCCTAGGATAACGTGTTCACAGCCTCTTTCTGATTGCCATTTGATGGCGGATCCTCAGTCTCCTCTTCTGATGTCATCCAGCGGCCGGGAGTCGCCGGCGGGATAACTAGGGATTCTGGGGGACTGCCTCCTTATGTACTACGCCTGACGTCGGGGGCGGGACTGACGTCGGAGGCGGTCCCCGCTGAATGCTGCTAGCTAGAAAATTTCCGTGGGGTCCTGGCACCTGCTGGCTTCAGTCCTAATGGTGTAACCTGCTGCAAGAGCTGATCTTATCTGTGTCAGTCTTCACCATTCATCACAGATTGGTTATCTGGCCGGAAGGCAGGACCCCGCGGGAGCCTTTTTTTTTTAAAAGGGTAGGCGGGCTGACGTACTGCGTGGCGCTCGAGGGTTGGCCGTTAGGCTGTGCCGACTCCGCCTGCCCGCCAGTTCTTCGTCTCCCGCCGTCTAGGTCGCCTCGTGGGAAGCTTGAAGAAGATTGTAGGCCTGATTGCATCCTTTTCCTTCGGCGTTAAGTCCGTCAAGTTTCCTGCCGGTTCTGTTTTCTGCTTCCACTCGACGTCGCCTGGTAAGATCTTTCCTTATTTTTTTGAATTTTGCGACGTCGAGTCTGTTTTGGTGTTTTTTTCCGTAGGTCATGTCTCGGTCGGAGGGCAAGAAGTCTTCGGAGACGGGTCGGCCCCCCATGCGGCGGTGCCCATGCGGCCGAAAATCCTCCGTCACCGACCAGCCGATCGGTGTCTTGGCCCGCTTCACGACATGGACTCGTGCGATGCCTGCTTCTCCATGTACCGCCGGGTCCTCGAACGGCGCGCGTTGAAAGTGGGGCGGGCCGCCCGACTTTCGGGGGTAGGGTTGCTTTCGTCTGGCCAAACCCCGCTCTCTCGGCCTTTCCTCCGGGTCCCCTCCCAGTTCTATCGGACCGAGGAGGAGGCCTCTGCTACTTGTAGCCTAGCCATTCCGAGGCTCCTTCAGCGGTGCAGAGGCCGCCTCCCCTCCGGGGAGGCGGGCGGGCGCCCATGCGGCAATCGCCCCCGAGGTGATGGCGCCCAGTGTCGTTTCACGGCTCGGAAGGCCGGGTCGAGCGCCATCCTCGGCGCTGTCGGTCGGGGCCTTGGGCTGTCTGCGGTGCCGTGGGCCCTGGTGGGGCCCGTCGTTGCCACCGTGGGCTCGGTCGGCGGCGTTCAGTGCACCGGCGTGTTGGCGCGTGAGACCACTCCAACATCGTCGCCCGCCATGTCAGGGCGGCACGAGTTGAAACGGGCGCCGTGTCCTCGAGCTCAGCGCCATGGGGACTTGACTCCATCTGTCGGTGCCGTCCGGTGGTGGCGCCGTGTTCGGCGCTGGGTCTGCCTTCAGGGCTATTGGTGGCACTGCCGCGGTCGCGCCAGAGGCGAGGCGGTGTCATCGTTAGCGCCCGGGGTACGCTGGGGCTGTCGTCTGCACCGTCCTGTCCTCGGTGCACGCCCCGGTGCCAGTGGATCGGATGGTGCCGCGACTGGTCCTGGCATTGGACCTCTGGCTTGAGCTGGGGCCGTGCCTCCTTCGGATCCCGCTCGCGGGATTGTGAGGGGCACTGGCACCGACTCGGGCACAGTGGTGGCTTTCTGGCCTGGTGGTAGGGATAGATCTTCCTGGACATAAGTCTCCACCACTCATTCACACTAGTGGGATCTGCGCCGGCGGCACCAGGACCCATCGGGAGCAAACTTTGCTGGAGGGGTCGTCGAGATGGCGCCACGGGCATGGCGCCGCGAGCTTTGGCTCGTAGCGGTAATATCTATCTCGGCTTGACCCTCCAACACGCCTCAGTTCCTTTTCCCTCCGTCGAGTGCGCTTCAGTGACAGCGTCGCTCGCCTGTCGAGTCAAACTTCAAACTAGCGCATAGTTTTTCAGGTTTTTTGTAATTTTAACTTGGTAAAGAGAGTCTGACCTTCTGGACGAGGTGACCATGAGCAGGTCAGGTGGCGGTAGGGGCCATTATGAAAGCTTGTTCAGTCAGCGGGCTGGGTCGGTCAGCCCCTTCTCCTCAGCAGGGTTCCGACAGCGGTCATTCCGATGCCGGGGGATGGGCGGTCACCCGGCAGCATAAAATAAGCGATCGCATTCGGCACCATTGGCCTCGAGCTCTTGACCCACAGGCCAAAGAGAGAGCATCACTCGAAGTCGCCCTCTGATGATCGCTCTGCAGCGTCGACGGTCGGTTATAGTTCCTAGTTGCGGTCTCCTCCTTGGATCGCCAACTTCCAGTTTCCGCCGTCTTCGAGCCGGGCCCCACCCGCCTATAGGTAGGGCTCCAGATGAGCAGTTTCATCAGTGGGCGCTCTTATGGGAGCGATGGGCTCGGAGGTTGGTTCTTCTGCCTAGCTCGGTTGCCCGGAGCCTTGGGCTCATCGGGCGTCAGGTAAGGCGGTTGGACCTTCCTAGTCGTAGCAGCCTCGCCCGGTGCCAGCGACTCCATATGATGTTCCCCCTCACATGGCTGCGGCGCGAGGGCCACACCGATGCCCTTATCTCCGTTTTTTACCTTCTCTAGCTTTCCAGGTTCCAGGGTGTCCTCGGCGCCTTCTGCGGGGTCGCTAAAGCTTGTCGGCGCCCGCAGTCGTGGGCGCCGTCCATTGTGCACCGCTGGGTCTTATGGCGCCGTCCGGCGTGCCGGTGAGTCTCGCGGCGCCCGTGTTCTTCAGCCACCGCCCGGGCGGCGCGCGGTGCGCCCTGCGGTGCCGCATGCTTCTTCGGCACTGTCGCCTCCAGCGGCGCCGTTTCCGACTCCTTCGCCTCATCGGGCGGGGCCCTCGGGGACTCTCCCTTTCTATCTGCTCTTTCTTCTTCTCCTATTTTTCCTCCTTTCCTGTCCAAACAGTCCTTCCTGGACTATCAGGAGATGATGTTGAGTCTGACCCAGACCTTCGGTTGGGTGATGAAGTGGAGAAACAGGATCCTTCACGCTACAGAGCCTGTGGTGAGGACCTATCCTTTAAGTCTCTGTTGAGGAACCTGAGATCCACTCTTTCTCTCCAGACTACGGACATCGATCCTGGGAAAATATTAAGACTCAGTATCTTCATACCCGGAGATCCCTCGGTTTGACTCCTCCGATTCAACCCTCCTTGAGGCGCTGTCTCAAATGGTATGGAAAAATCCTGCTCTTATTCCCTCAGTGGCTAAATCCATTGATAAAAATATTCAGCTCCCAAGGATGCGTCCTATTTTGGCATCCCAAGCCTTTGCGGATCCTATTGTAGTCCTGGCAGAGGAATGACAAGGTGAATTTCTTCCTCAAGCTACTACAGCTCGACCTATTAACAAAGAGTCACCGTAAAATTGATACATTAGGTAAAGAGAGTCTTTGCCTCCACTCTAAGTATACGTGTTGCCAGTTATCAAAGGCTATTTTTCTCAGTATGAGTATATCCTGTGGCACTCTATGAAATGAATGGTTGAAGCTCTTCCAGATTCCGACTCCAAGTCAGAGCTCCTTCTAACCGTTATCTAAGGTATTAGGTCAATAACCAACAGGTCAAAGCGCCATGGGCGCTTTCAACACTGCTTCTCGTTCAGCAACTACATGAGTGTTGGCACTAAACACCATTCCTGGCTGCGTGCTTCTGGCTTCACGAATGATGCTCAGCAGCAGGTAATGGCGCTGCCCTTTGATGGCTGCCTTCTTTTTGGTCCTCAGGTAGAGCAAGCCCTAGAGGCCACTCAGAAGACTAGATCGGCCATAAAGTTGGCTGAACCTCCGCCTACCCCCTCTCGGGGGCATGTAGAGTAAACATCAGTTTCATAGTCGCCAGTCCTTTCGAGGCGGAGGCAGAGGAAGCTTCCATAAAAGCCAACCTGCCCAACCTCAAAGAAGAGGCGCAGCAAGGCGCAAAGCCTGAAAGCTGGCACCTTATAGTGCCGGCCCCAGTTCCATCCACACTGCCCGAGATGGAACTTTCTCCTCCAGTGGGAGGTAGTCTGATGTACTTCTACAATCAGTGGAAGTCCATAACCTCGGACAAATGGGTCCCTTGGATGAATCGAGGTTATTCTCTCAATCTTTTGGAAAAACCCCGGTGCCCTCCCAAGCGACAACCCAGGTTGTCGACCTCTCAATCAGTAATCCTCCCGCCGAGATCCAGGGCCTTCTAAACAACAGGGCAATAGAACTGGTGCCCCGCATCAATGGAAACACAGGGTTCTACTCCATTACTTTCTGGTTCCAAAGAAGTCTGGGGGATCCCCATTCTAGACCTCAGAAAGTTAAACAAATTCCTCCCAGGAGAAATTCAAAATGATTTCCCTAGAGTACCCTGTTACCTTTGCTGCATCAACACGACTGGCTGGCCTCCCTGGATATGCAGGGCGCTTACCAGCATATCCCATCCACCCGACCATGTGATTCCCAGGGTTTGTAGCTCTGGGTCAGCATTATCAGTTCAGAGTCCTGCCTTTTGGGCTATCCTCGGCGCCAGCGAGTTTTACAAAGTGTTGTGCAGTTCTATGGCGCATCTCAGGAGCTCAGACTCAGTGTTTCCCTAACTAGGGCGATTGGCTCCTAGCGAGTCCTTCCAGCCAAGGGACTCTGGAAGCCGTTCAAACCGCTTCTACTTCTTACGTCCATGGGAGTTCTGCTAAATCTGAAGAAGTCACAACTGCAACCCTCCCAGAGGCTCCTTTTCATAGGGACTCTTCTGGACACCTCTTCATGAAGGCTTTCCTTCCAGAGGACAGAAGACTCGACATCCTTCAGATGGCCCGTTACATCGGGGAGAACCGATCGGTCCACAGCTCTCGATACAGCAGTATGTTGGGTCTCATGGCGTCCTCAGTGTTCACTGTGCCCCTAGCTTCGGTTACACATGATGACCACTCAATGGATGCTCTCCGCTCCAGTGGTAGCGACTTCTCACACCAGTCTTATCCCATCAAGGTGGCCAGGCCCTCAGAAGGTCTCTCACCTGGTGGTCTCAAGAGAGCAATCTCCTGGAAGGATTCCCCTTTGCTCCTCTGGATCATCAGATCTCCATCACCACAGGCGCATCGCTAATGGGATGGGGGCTCACTGTCTCTCTCTCCACACTCAAGGTGTGTGGACTCAGCTAAAACTCAGCTCACACATAAATGTCCTGGAGATGAGGCGGTCCCTCTATGCGATCCGGCGTTGAAGGATGTTCTTTGTCACAAGAACATTCTCCTTCAACGGACAACAAAGCTGTGATGTATTACATCAACAAGCAAGTAGTGCTCACTCTTATCCTCTTTGCAGGAAGCAATGAGAGTGTAGGAGTGGTGCTTGGAGCACAAGTCTCTAATTCAAAGCGGTATATCTGCGGGTGTACAAGCGACTTAGCAGATCACCTCAGCAGGGCGGAGGCAGACCCTCACAGTGGTCTCTCGACCCAGCCAGTAGCTAAGTCACTGTTAGAAGAGTGGGGACTCCAGACCTGGACCTTTGCATCCACTCAGCATAAAACTGCCTCTCTTCTGCTCCAGAAATCCAGGGCCTGGCATTTTCTGTCAGGATCCGTTCAGGCTGCGGTGGACAAAACGTTTTCTTTACGCCTTTCCACCGCTTCCTTTAATTCAGAGAGTTCTCCTCAAGTTCGAGTCTCAAGGGACCAAGATGATTCTCATTGCTCCCTCCTGGCCTCGGCAACTATGGTTTCCTCTACTCAACAGTATGTCGGCAACCTCTCCGAGACCACTTCCCTTGCAAATCAGTCTTTTGACTCCGGGTTCGTTGGTCCATCCCAACCTGAGGTCACTTCACCTTCATGCTTGGCTCCTGAAGGGTAAAGTGAACCGGTTCAACGCTCTCGTAGAGTCTCAGGCGTCCTTCTGGCTGCTTTCGGAAGCCAGCTACCCGAAAAACTTAAGCTTCTAAGTGGAAACGCTTTTCTCTCTGGTGTGCAAAGTCCTCTTGGAATCCCTTTTCCTGTCCTCCAGACAAGGTTCTGGAGTACCTTTTGGACCTATCAAACTCAGGTCTCCAGTACTCCACGGTTAAAGTTCACCTTAGTGCCATTTCGCGATCCATGAGCCGGTTTCTTCCTTGTCTCTGGCTCAGTTACCTATGGTGAAGAGATTTCTTAAGGGAATTCTGCATACCAGACCCCTGTTAGACGCATGGTCCAGCCTGGGACATTAACCTTGTGCTAGACATGCTCACTGGAAGCCTTCGAACCCCTAGCTACCTGTGAGCTAAAATTTCTTACCTGGAAGACAGCCTTCCTAGTGGCCATTACCTCAGCCCGAGGGTCTCTGGAGATACATGCCCTGGTTACAGACCCTCCGTATACTGTGTTCCATAAGGACAAAGTAGTTCTTCGTACTCATCCTAAATTTCTTCCCAAGGTTGTGTCAGAATTCCATCTAAAACCAACCTCTGGTGCTTCCCTCTTACTTAGCTGAACTTCCAAAATGAAGGAGAACGGTCTCTTCATTCCTTGGATGTTAAAGAGAGCCTTGCAGTTCTACTTAGATAGAACCAAGAATTTTCATAAAGACTCAGCAATTGTTTGTTTCCTTCAGCGAGACCGGCTGGGTCAGCCTGTCGCTATCAGATGCATCTCATCATGGTTAGTGGCATGTCTTCGACATTGCTATTCCATGGCACAGGTTAAATTAGAAGGTAGAGTTTACGCTCACTCTACTAGGCGATGCGGCATCCCTAGCGGAAGTGCCACGTTCCAAGTGCAGATACTCTGCAATGCCGCCACCTGGAGCTCAGTGCATCACCTTAAGTACATTATGCACTGGATGTTCATGCCAGGCGTGTCATTCCGCCTTCTACGCAGAACTATCCTTAATGGACTTCTGTCCTAGACGTGTGAGCTCTGGCCCCTGCCGCCCCTTTGGGGATTATCAGCTTGGTACTCTCCCACTAGTGTGAATGAGTGGTGGAGACTTATGTCTCAGAAGATATGAAAATTACATACCCACCGTAATTCTTGATCTTCTTGGACGAGAGTCTCCACCACTCATTCCTACATCCCCCTCCATCCCCGAGCTCACGCTTATGTTGGTCTTCTCCCTCAAATCTTTAGGCCGTGAAGACTTCTTTGCTGACCCTTCTTACACGGTACGTCCGGACTATCTTATGTCCGCTTTGTAAGGTTGGTTACTCTTTCGTTAGCTGCGCTGCACCTCCTTGTTAAAAATATTGAGCTGCGTTGGAGAGTGCGTCGCCCGAGATAGTCTGATACCCAGCAGCAGGCCAAGCCCGCTGCCATCTCTCCATGATCCCTCCCAGCAAAGTTTGCTCCCGATGGGTCCTGGTGCCTCCGGCGCAGATCCCACTAGTGTGAATGAGTGGTGGAGACTCGTCCAAGAAGATCAACAATTACGGTAGGTACGTAATTTTCATTTCTGCCCATCCTCCTACGGTTTGACTCAGAGCCTTGGACTCTACCTCCTCGGAGACGGAGTCGAGCTCCGAGTCGGACGTGCAGTCGCATCCCTCGGGGTTGGCTGTGGAGGTGGGCAGCACGATGGTCTCATCGAGTCGGAGCCAGCCCCCTCCTGAGGGGAGGTCGGTGGCCCCCGAGACTGGTGTCAGTGGTGCTGACCAGCAGGCAGTGGTGCGTGCCACCATAGCTCTGCAGCCTGGTCTTGGGGGTTTCATCGATCCCTCGGTTGTGGTACCCCCTCCAGTGGTGTGTCTTGGTCGCCCGACTTTGGGGCCCATCGAGGCACCTGCAGGGGGGGAGGGTACTGCTCCCTTGGTTTCCCCTTTGGGGGCTGCCCAGAGATGCCAGTTACCTAGACTGGCCCTCTCGAGGAGGAGGACTCTTTCAGACTCTGAGGGGTCGAGGGGTGTGGGTTCGGCGCGTCTTTCTGGGGTCCACCCAGGCCCTGGGAGGAGTCGAGAGCAGATTTCCACTCTTCCCCTCGGTTTCTTTGAGGAGTCCCGCTTTGAGGTAGGGGACCATCCTTCTGACCTTTACGGCTCCGGTCACCTCACTGGGGGATTCTTCCGGGGCGTAGCTAAGGCAGCAACTAAGTGTGAAGTGCAGCCCGCTGTGGGGCCTCCGGGGCACCTTCTTCCCACGGTGCCCACTATCCGCCCTTTAGCCCTGGCGGAGGTCAGTCGACATCTCTTCTCGGCTCTGCCCCCATCCCTCTGCCACATTCTCCTGCGCTACAGGCATCCTCGGTCCCTAGCGCCCCTCTCACCTGGGAGCAATTAAAGCGGTGGCTGCCCGGTCCCTGCCTGACGTTAGGGCAATGGACAGCCAGGTTTTTCAACCTCCCCTGTGCAGCCTCCTCTGAGCTTCACATAGTGACCTCCAGCTCTCATCCCCTCTTCAGGGGAGAGGAACCTTCTGTCCACATCTCTCCGGGCTGCTGATCTCGAGGTCAGCGCTTCCTCGTTAGGATGTTGGAGGACGCACCTTTCACCCTCCACTATCAGCAATCCTGAGCACCGCACCTTTCTAGGCGATTTTGGCAAGGCCACCCTTGTGGTGCCGCCCTGCCGGCTCCCCTTCGGGAGGCTGCTGCTATGCTTTCTGGCAGAGGCCCTTCTCCTGAGTTCCTGCCCCAAGGGATCTCTCAGCCAGAGGTATTCGCACCTGGAGTCTCCAGGATCCATGTCTCATCCACAGTCTGGTTTTGACGCACTTGATACTCCTGATGGGCTTCGCGCCTCTTCATCAGGACCGCCCCAGATCAAGACTCCCTCGGATTTTGATTTCGGGGGAGGAGGACCTCTCTACTCGTGTTACTCCTCTCTATTTCTGCTCATCAGGCCCACTATGCAGCCTACAACAGGTTCTTGTGGTCCAGGCTAGGTCAGCTCCTAGCCTCGTTGCCTGACTCGGAGCAAACCAGACAAGCCATCGCACTCTCTGTACGTGGCCTGGAGCTAGCAAGGCACCAAGCGAGGGCATCTTATGACGCCAGCGAGGTAGCTACCAGGGTCGTATGGACAGCGATCTGCACTAGGCGATCAGCATGGCTACGTCTTTCCCAGTTGTCTCCTTTGGCCCGGCGTAAGGTGATTAACTCCGCCCACCAGGGAACCTACCTTTTCTCCCGTAGAGTGAGACGCGCTTGTCGGGGCCACTTCCTTCTCCTGGGGAACTCCGCCTCTCTCCCTCTCGGCCTCTCCAGGCCCTGAAGGTTCCCACTAGTGTGTCACCCACTGAGGGCTAAGGGACTTGTCCTTAGGGTGTAAAGACACACCTCCGGGGCTTGGTATCATCTTATTCAGATGAATAGTGAGAGATTGACACAGATAAGATATGAAAATTACGCATCACCATAATTTGATCTTTCTGGTGTCTTCACCATTCATCACAACCACCCACCATCCCTGGGGCCTCAGTCTCTGGGTCCCCCTCCCTCTCTGTGACCCCCCCTCTTCTCCTTAGGAGTGGGGTAATGTAGGGACACACGGGGGTATTTTCCAAGGAGAGTGGACAGCTCAAGCAGCACTCCTTCTCTACTACTTTGTCTCCACCCCTGTGGGGTGGGAGTTGGTAGTTGCCCTCCTTCTGTCCTCCTCCTGGTTTCCATCCAACTATTTCTCCTTAAAAAAAAAACCTTTTTTTCACCAAACATCTTTTCTTGAGAGAGTTCTGAATCCCTGTACCCTGTCCTTCTTCCAGAATAGCCGACTCTGCTTTCGGGAGTATTTGCCAGTTATTCTGTGCCTTGAATTCTGGCAGACAGCTTTGCTACTCCTTGCAGTTCCTATACAATCCGGTGACGGACAAGGTCTCAGATATCTTAATACCTCTCCTCTCTCCTAAATTCTTTCCCTCCCCCCTCCCTTCTTCTGCTTCCAGAATTGGGGCCCCTCCCAATCCCCTTAGTCTAACCTCTTCTTTGCTGTCCTCTCAGTCGCTATTTCTCCTTTTAGTTCAGACATCCTTTCCTTTTCTGTCCCTTGGACTCTCTGTCCCACCTCCATCCCTTCCTCTTACCTCTCGGCAACTCAGAACTGGCAGGCAGGCGGAGTCGACACAGCCTAACTGCCAACCCTGAGCGCGCCACGCAGTATGTCGGCTCGAGGGTATACGATGGTGTGTAGGTCTACCACCTTTTAAAACAAAGCTCACGGGTCCTGACCTCCGGCCAGATAACCCATCTGTGATGAATGGTGAAGATACACAGAAAGATCATAATTACGGTAGGTACGTAATTTTCATTTATCGAAGATCTACTGTTACAGTAAGTTCTTACGTAACTGTACTTTTCGCTCTTGTGACCAGTTGTTTGTCTCCTTCGCCCAGAGATCGAAGGGCAAACCGGTTTCTAAGCAGGGCCTTTCCAAATGGTTAGGCAACTGCATTCGATTATGTTACCAGAAGTACGATAAACCTCTGCCGGGTACCATCAGAGGTCATTCTACTAGGGGCATGGCTGCTTCCCCGGCCTTCCTTCGGAACGTTTCCGTGGCTGACATTTTTGCTGCCGCTACTTGGAGTTCTGGCCATACATTTACCAAGCATTGTAGTCTGGACATTGCTTCTAGGTGGAGGGCTGGCTTTGGCCTAGCCGTCCTGCAGGGCTTACTCTCCTAGCCTGGGTCCTGTTTGGACTTCAGTTCATTTCCGTTGGAGTTTATTTCCTCCTCCCTAGTTTCTCTCGATCTCTCCTTGGAGGGACTGCTTGGGACTCTGTCCTATATGTGATGACCTACTGAATGAACCCTCTCGAAGTGAGATAGTACAGTTATGTAGGAACTTAGCATAACAGTAGATATTCGAGAGAGGTTCCTTCAGTAAGTCATAGTTTTCCCTCCCTCCTTCCCCTCATTTTATGTTTTACAGGGTCTCCAAATCCTGTTCGCTCCTGCTGTCAGGCCTCTTCCTGGTTCCAGCAGGAGAACTGGAGGGCGGACGTGGGGACCGCCCACTATATGTGGTCACGCTGACGTCAGTCACGTGACGTCAGGTGGGCGGTCCCCTGTCAGGTATTGCTAGGAAAGTCTGCTGTGCAGCCAGACGCCAGGTGGCGCCAGTCCTATATGTGATGCCCTACTGAAGGAACCTCTCTCGAAGATCTACTGTTGGTAAATTCCTATGTAACTGTACTTTACAGGTGAGTAACCTGTTTTTGTTATCCCTCTGTTCAGACAGTTGATGAGACCCCATCTGGAGTGCTGCGTGCAGTTTTGAAGATCCCATCTCCGCAAGGATATAGACAGGATGGAGGCAGTCCAGAGGAGGGCAACTAAAATGGGGCAGGGTCTACAACAGAAGCCATACAATGAGAGACGAAAAGAGCTTTATATGTATGCCCTTGAGGAAAGGAGGGAGAGGGGGGACATGATGGAAACTTTCAGGTACCTCAAGGGAATCAACAAAGTCCAAGAGGTTAGCATCTTTCAGAAAAAGAGTTGTACAAGAATAAGGGACACAATTTGAAGATAGAGGGGGGACGGCTCAGGGGCAATGTGAGGAAGTATTTTTTGACAGAGAGGGTGGTGGACTCATGGAATGGCCTTCCTGAGGAGGTCGTGGGGTCAAAAACAGTGGGGGAATTCAAGAATGCATGGGACTGACATAAGGCAATTCTGGTGGGGGGTAGAAGTAGGCTGTTGGTTAACTAGGATCTGCAGCTTATCCATTAGGTAGGGGAAATGGGCAGACTAGGTGGGCCAAGCAGTCCTTATCTGATGTCAAAGTCTATGTTTCATTCCACCAGAGGCATGGCCACTTTAGTTGCCTGTTTTCAAAATGTTTCAACTGCCGAGATCTGCGCTGCTGCCACTTGTAGTACTGTCCACACCTACCAACCCCTACGGTCTGGACATTGCCTCGAGGCATAGAGCCAATTTTTGCCTAGCTGTTCTACAGGGCCTACTTTCTTAAACCCTTGGTTTCCTACCACCCAGACTGAATGTTCTGCTACCAGAACTGCTTGTGACTCGTTCTATAAGTGTGACCTTCTGCAAGAGATACTCTCAAAGTAAGATAGTACAGTTACCTAAGAACTTGCCATAACAGTAGATCTTCAAGAGGATCTCTTGCAGCAGGCCATGCTGTCCCACCCTCCATCCCTGTGGGCCTTTCTGTGTCTGTCTTTCTTACTCCTTAGCAGAGAACCTTCTGCTTTTCTGTCATTTTTTCAATGGCGGAAAACCTTTGTCTCTTCTTCGGTTTCCCCTGTAGTAGATGGGTGGCTTATGGTCTACAGTGGGAGAACTGAGGAGAGCTCGAGGGCTACCCACTCTTGCCGGATAGGGCGATGTCAGAGTGTGACGTCAGAATGGGCGGCCCCCTGGTAGACTGCTAACTAGAAAAGTTTCCATGTGGTCCTGACACCTGCCGGCTATAGTTCCATAGGTGTAGCCTGCTACAAGAGATCCTCTCGAAGATCTACTGTTATGGTGAGTTCTAACTGTACTTCCTCCATGTTGGACATCTCTCTGGTGGACCTACTTGCCTCCCAAGAGAACAAAACAGGCTGTTCTGTGCTGGCCGCCCACAGTCCGGAACACTGGTTCGCCTCCTAAATGCTTTTCCTCCCTTTCCCCCTGATCCACAACATGGTGGTCAAGGGGACAAGGCGTAGAGGAATGACCCTGATGGTTCTGGACTGGTCTTGCGACTTCTGGTACCTGGATTTTGCCTTTTCACCAGGATCTGCCAACCAAGGTGCTGCACCTGGACCTTCCATCCCTGTACATCACAGCCTGGTTCCTGAGCTGCTAGAGTTCCAGGCTCTGGGTCTTTCTGAGAATGTTCTCCACATTGTGAAAGTTTTTTGAAGAGTCGACTCTCCAATATTACGCCTTCCAATGGAAAAGGTTTTCCATTTGGTGTCCGAGCCAGGATCTTGATCCCCTGGTCTGCCCTGTGGCTTGCATCTTGGAACACCTCTGGCACTTGTCCCAACTGGGACTGCATTCAGCGACCTTTAAGGTGCACCTGAAAAGCTATCTCTGCGTACTGGGCGCAGGCTGGTTTCCCAACGGTTGAGAAGGGGATCAGCCGCTTCTTTAAGGGCCTTGACCACTTGTCCCCACTAGTGCATGATCCACCACCACCCTGGGACTTTGTGCTGCTACTGGCAGTGCTCACGGGCCAGCCTTTCGAGCCTTCCTGGTGGCCATTATGTCAGCCAGGAAGATTAGTAATCTCCAGACAATCTCAATGGAGGCTCCTTATCTGGTCTTCCACAGGGACAAGGTAGTCCTCCTCCCCCACCCAAAGTTTCACTGAAGGTTGTCTGAGAGTTCCACCGTAACCAGGTGATGAACCTTCTGGTTTACTTTACCAGCCCATCTTCAGAGGCCAAACACAGGCTCCACTCTTTGGACATGTGGTGAGCGCTCTCCTACTGTGTGAAGCGTACAGTTGGAGTTCAGGGTGAGGCTCACCAGCTCACTGTTTCCAGCGCTGAAGTTGCACCTGGCACACCAGCAGGAAAGTGGACAGTTGGCAGGTGGATCACATCCTGCTTTGACATCTGCTATAGTTTGGCTGATAGGAAGCCTACTGTTGGGCTTAGAGCTCATTCCACCAGACGTACTGCTGCCTCGGTGGCTGCATCCGGGAACATTACTATCCAGCAGATCTGCAGGGCTACTGCCTGGAAGTCAGCACACACCTTCATTTCTCGCTACCACATCGACCTTGAGTCTCGTTGGGATGCTGGTTTTGGGACTTCTGTTATCCAGTCTATGTCTGCCAAGTAAGAATGCGTGCCTTGTCCCCTCATTCCAGAGAACTACTAGGAGTCTGCCAGACTGTGGACAGTAAACTATATCCACGCCCCTAGAAAAATAGATCATTCACCTGTGACCGTAGTTCACATCCACGCAACCCACTCGGCCTCCCCCTGGCAAGTGGTACATGGATTCCTGCTTCTAGCTTGCAAGATCTGACAACACAAGGCGGAGTTGGAGGATATACCACCTGGGTTGTGGGATGAGCTAAACTTATTCATATGAAAGCTAATGACAGATCTTCCTGGGCATAAGTCTCCACCACTCATTCACACTAGTGGGATCAGCGCCGGAGGCACTAGGACCCATCGGGAGCAAACTTTTTGCTGGAGGGTCGGCGTGAGAGAGGCGCCGCATCGGGCAGCGCCTACCGGACAGTCAGTCGGGCGAGGGCGGGCGGGCGCAGGCGGGTGGATGCTGTCGCCGCGGCCATGGGGAGCGGGGTGGAGGGGCTTCGTGGGGTGGGGGACACTAGACACCAGGGAGATGTTTGGGGGTTTGTGATGTGACATTCTGCCCGCACTGGCTTTTACGTCCACTGGACCACCAGGGAGATATTCGGGTTGGGGTTACATTCCTGCCCGCGATCGGGCACTGGGGGTTCATACATACTATGCCTGCGATCGGGCTTGGGCACGTGTGTGTGTGTGTGTGTGTGTGTGGGTGTTTCCTGTACTGTACTGCCCAGCGATCGGGCTTCGATATGTGGGAGGGGTTACATGTGGCCTGTACTGCCCGCAATCGGTTCGGATATGTGGGGAGGGGTTACATGTACCTGTACTGCCCGCGATCAGGCTGTGGGAGATGTGTGGGCGGGGAGTCGTGATAACACGGCGCCCGTGATCGGGCTGGTGGGGGCACAGGGACCGAGTTGGGGGCCAGCCAGGTGTGGCAGCTGCTGTGTTGCGCCCTGCAATGCAGCAGCTCACCTGTGGGTGGCCCTCAACTTAAGCCTTTTTTTGCTCAAGGTTGTGCAGGCGCAGGTTGGGGGTTGCGCATGCACAACTCTGCACAACCCGACTGAATATCGGGTTGCGCAGGTTATGCATGGATCCTCCCCCTCCTGTTGAGCATGCATTCATTTGCATTGCTCTCTTGCACAACCTGGTTGCCAGTGGCGTGAACTGCTCCTGCTGAATATCGAGAATGGCGATATTTTGGACTAGGCGTGATGCAAGAACCCTGTTGCGCATGGCGCAACCCTTTTGAATATCCAGGCCACTATGTTTAAATAATAACATATACAGGATTTAAGGACATTAACATTTGAAGTAAATACATGCTTTTCTTAATAGATGGTTATAGAAACAGGGCTGCATGGTGCTCCTGTTGAGAGTAATAGATCAGGACTTCCAGATGAGTGGAGTTCAAATAAATGAAAATTAAGGTATATATATTTTTGTAGATTTGAAAGTAATACAAAGTTTACACCACATTGAATTAAAATTTGACTTTAACATGGGGACAGTAATGTAAAATGGATTAAGATTTACTTAAGAAAGAGAAGACATTTTATAAATATTTTCTAAATGTACATAAACTTTAATTGAATGTTTGATTTAATTTAATAAGTTATTATAAAGAATGTTTGGCAATTCATACCAATGTGACAAATTAATGTGAAGGGAGCAGAATTATAAATACTGTGTATCTGAATGGATTTATTTGTTTCAAATTTAGTGTCAACACTGTTCATATGCCATTGGCCTGAGGAAGTGACGTTAAGCCACGAAACTGTTGCCTCAAGTATATGGGTGTGAAGAAAAAGAGTTTAATAAACATATGAGTTTTGATGGACTTTGGATTATATCTTACTTTTTTATAACGTTTTTGAATATTGAAGCCTATGAGTAAGATTGTCCAGAATTACACTACATGTAAGGGCATCCTGTATCAACACTAGTGGAAATGCTCACAGTCCCAGTTGTTACATCTGTCATTGTCAGTCGACTCTGTTGTGCCACATGCTTGGGACTATGTATGTGTATCTGTCTGGCAGAGGTAGGCACAGGCCAGTGTTGTACCAGGACACTACTATGTCATGCCGTGTGCATCATCCAGAGCCCCATGGCAGCCTGCCTGCAGTAGTGCCATCTCCAGTGCCATATGCCCTGGGTGTCATGCCGCTGTACCTCAACACAGCCGGGCTTATGTGACATGAGGTCAGCAGTGGGGGGGGGGGGGGGGGTATTGGTGGTCGTTGCATGTACTTTACCGTATGTGATCAACACTTTGATGCATTATTCCACCGTACACAAGCAGGGCCATGCATACATTCGAAAACATCTGTGTCTTCACAGGGCCACTGTCTGGTGCTAGTTCTGTATGAGTGGCAACTTTGTATCTAGGATCGGGCCAGCAGCTGCTGGGACAGGGAGGGGATGCCTCCAGGAGGCTGTACATCTCCCACTGGTTAGAGGTACAAAACCATGCACACGCACTCATGCCAACAATGTGACAGCAGTTTGTCAAAAGAGTCTACCACAAAACTGCTGTGCAAACTGTAGTAGATTTAATTCATGGCAAGAACAGGAAAAAATGCAGTGACAACCCACGGTGTAAAAGGACACCCTACCATTTCACACATGTGCACTTTGTCAAGGAGCTGCTATGGTAACTGATGTCTCCCCCTTTACAAACATACGAACATACAAAAATGCCAGCAGAAATAGGCCTCACGGTTTGTCGAGTCTGCTCAATTGTGCAGCCAGCCCCTCATCTCGTAGCTGCCCCTCCCACTCCTCCCCTCCTTAGATTCACCCTCTCCCTGTCCCATCCACTCTTGAAACTGTCCACCATCTTGCCCACTACCCTTTCTGTGAAGAACTGTCTCCTTACCTCCTTCCTGACTCTCCCCCCCTCCAGTCTGAGACTGTGCCCTCTCATGTCCCTTCCTCTTCTTAATTGGAAGATCCCCTCTGTTTGAGTCTTGTTTATCCCTTTCAAGTACTTAAAGGTCTCAATCATGTCCCCCTATCCCTCCTCTCCTCCATGGAGTACATACCTAGCTCACTCAGCCTTTCATCATAGGGCTTGCCCTCCAATCCCTGGATCATCTTTGTTGCTCTTCGCTCCACCCTCTCCAATAATCTGATGTCCTTCTTCAGGTACAGGTACCAGAACTGCATGCAGTACTCCAGGTGTGGCTTGACCAGTGATCTGTACAGGGGAGGATTACCTCCCTACTTCTGGAGGAGATTCCCCTCGCTATGCACCCCAGCATCTTGCTGTCCTTCACTGCCACTGTCCAACACTGAGCAGAGTTGTTCATGCTCCCTGTTATAAGTGCCCCTAGGTCCTTTTCCTCCATGGTGCTTCCCAACTGTACCCCTCCCAGCTGATAGTCCCTCCTCTGGTTCTTTGCTCCGAAGTGCATTACCTTGCACTTCTTGGCATTGAACCCCAGCTGCCATGTTTCTGACCATTCCTGCAGTTTAGTCAGGTCGTCCTGCAGTCCCTTCCACCCCTCAATGTCATCCACCACTGCCCCCATTTTGGTGTCATCTGCAAACAGCCTGATCTTACTTTGGATCCCATGTAAGATATCAGCTATGAATAACCCGAACAACACCGGGCCCAGTACCAATCCCAGCGGTACCCCGCTCATGACTGCCCTCGGTGCTGAGAGTTCCCCTTCCACTACCACCCTCTGCTGCCTGCCCCTTAGCCAATTCTTCATCCATTTCGCCATCTTTGCCCAACCCCCACAGATTCCAGCTCTCCCCCTAGCCTCCTGTGCAGCACAAAGTCAAAGGCCTTGCTGAAGTCCAAAACAGGACATCCACTGCATGGCCCTTGTCTAGTTCCCTTGTCACCCAATCATAGTACTCAATGAGATTGATCTGGCAGGATCTGCCTGAGACAAACCCGTGCTGATGCCCATCCTGGAGTCCATTGTCCTCCAAATTGGTCACCAGCCTCTCTTTCAGGATTTTCTCCATGAGCTTCCCCATGATTGCTGTGAGACTCACTGGTCTGTAGTTTCCTGGTTAATCTTTTGGGCTACCTTTGTGGATGGGCACCACATGGGCCATCTTCCAGTCCTGTGGTATGCATCCCGTGTCCAGAGAGGTATTGAACAGGTCAGCCAGTGGCCCTGCCAGGACCTCAGCCAGCTCCTTGAGTACCCTAGGGTGAATGCCGTCTGGCCCAGGTTCCTTGTCCACCCTCAGTGCCCTCAGTCCTTCCAGTACCCTGTCCTCAGTAATCCTCACATCTGTCACCCCCTTCCCTGTGGTACCTGCCCCCCTTTCTCTTGAGTGAATACAGAACAGAAGCATTCATTTAATGCCTCTGCCTGATCCTCCCCCCTCTCTCCACCCATCCTCCGTCCTTTTTTATCCTCACTATTTGGTCCTTGTTGTTCCTTCTTTCCCTTATGGGATGGCATGGGAGATATTTGCAGTCAGTTGTGGCTAGACCTGTTACTTAGCCTTTGTGAAATAGGTGTCTGAAAGGGAGGAAGGCACTCACTGTGGTGGAGGATAAAAGTTGTAAGTGATTGTTTCTGGATAGCATAGGTTTACTCCCACCCATCCTTCCCCTCACCCCATCCGCCCCAAGCGCATAACTTAATTTATAGCAGGGACTCTGACATCACTTCCCCAAAACTGCTAACAACATACACCTGTTCATATCCTTAAAGGCACAGCACACTGAATAGGGGGTAGAGACACTCACAAGCTTGCACACACTAAAACAAGAACAAAAAACAAAAAAAACATCTGTAACTGGAAGGGACACAGACATGTGGGGAGTGGTGCAATGCACTGGCTATGGAGCAGCAGTCTTCCCGGAGACATTCTGGAGACTGCATTGCTGCCCTATTTGCAGGCACCTCTCTGGTCTGAAGGAGGAGGCTGTTCATCTCCATGCTGACCTGGCAGGGATTCGGGAAACCTGCTCCCCCAACCAGGGGCCACCCAGGCCACCGCCACTACCTCAGAGGTTGCCAAGAAAGAGGAGTGGTTGGACCACGGTGGGCTCAGGGAGGGTGAGGGTGGTGGAACAGAGGTGCATCCCTCCAGTTGTGCTTCTTCACAATTCATTCACCACTCTGGCAAAGCATGGTTCCTCTATGGAGGCACCTGCAGTGGAAACCAAGGAGGATGCTGGAAACCTCCACAATGGAGACCCACAGGAGGGTGGCCCAGGACCCCACGGGGAAGGAAACAACTCCTGGTGGGGGACTCAATTGTTAGGGGGGTAGAACTGGGGGAGGGAGGGGGAAGGGAGGTAAGGTGCCTGCCTGGCACCAAGGCTTGGACGGACAGGAGACGAATTCTCAGGATCGTGAGAGCAGCGGCAAGGGGGAGGGAGCTGGATGTTATTATCTGCCTAGGGACGAATGACCTGGCTGAGAATGGGATTACAGCAGTGCAACAGGAGTTTGTGGAGTTGGGGAGGGGCCTTAGACTAGTAGCACACACAGTAATGTTCTCGGAAGTGCTGCCTGTCTGTGGCATGGATGAGGCTAGGGCATTCCGCACCATGGGATTCAATGACTGGTTGAAAAGCTGGTGCAGAGCTCAGGGATTTGGCTTCATTGGGGACTGGGGCTCCACCTGGAGAGATGCAGGCCTATACAGGTGTGATGGTCTGCATCTATCCTGGAGGGGATCTAGGATCCTAGGTGATGGGTTTAAATGCTTCAATGGCAAGCATTTAAACTAGCCAAGGAGGGGGGCACTGAAAAGGAGAAGGGAAATCCTGGCCCCCCACAAAAATCAGGGTAATTAGTGAGGTAAACACCAAGCTAGAGCAGTTGATAGGGAGAAGGGCAGGGGTAAATGGAGAAAAAGACAAAGGCAGTAGGGACAGTGATGGGGAAAAAATAAATAAAGCCATAAAAAAATGGAGGTTAATGAGTACCAATGCCCGTAGTCTAGGTAAAAAGCTCCCTGAAATGGTGGCCTTGATGGAAGAGGGATGCCTGGATATTGTGACAGTCACAAAAACATGGTACACAGAGAACCATGACTGGGGTGTCAACATACCAGGGTACACCATCTACAGGAGGGACAGGGAGAGGAGAGGAGAAGAAGTGGAGGAGGAGTAGCTCTCTATGTAAGGGAAGGGATCAAAGGAACAGAACTAAAGGGTAAACAGGGAGGAGAGGAGAGGAAAGGAGGCACTGTGGGTCACCCTGGAGACTGGAAAATGGCTCCACAATCCGCACAGGGGATGTATACAGACCCCTGTCTCAGGGGGAGGAAATGGACAAGGAAATGATAGAAGGCATCCTTGGGATGGCAGAGAAAGGGGCAATATTGCTGATGGAGGACCTGAATATGCCAGATGTGGACTGGAGCACCTTTGCTGCAGCCACATCCAAGAGCAGGGCCATTCTCGATGCCCTACAGGATGCATGCCTCAGACAGCTAGTTTTGGAACCCACTCGGGAGAGAGCAATCTTAGACCTGATACTCTCAAATGGGGACGGAGAGAGAATCTCTGATCTTGAACTGGGTAGCCATCTGGGAACAAGCGACCACCAAACAGTGTGGTTCATGATAAACTTAGCTGTAGAGTCAAGCCACACAAAAGTGAAGGTACTGGACTTCAGGAGGGCTGATTTTGTCAAAATGGGAGAGTGCCTCAGAAAAGTACTAGCAAACAGGCAAGAAGGTGGGGTGGAGCAACAATGGGGAAACATCAAAACCGCCATCACAGAGGCAACAAGCCTTTGTGTGAAGCAAATAAACAAATCAAAACGAAAGAAAAAAACACTATGGTTCTCAAAAGAAGTGGCGGGGAAGGTAAGGGAGAAAAAGATAGTATTCAGGGAGTATAAGGAAACACAGAAGGAGCAGGACAGAGAACTGTACCAGTTAAAGCAGAAGGAAGCGGGTAAGGCAGTCAGAATAGCAAAGGCCCAAACCAAGGAAAAGATAGCCAACTCGGTTAAGAAGTGGGATAAAATCTTTCATAGGTACATTAGGGAGCAAAGAAAGACTAAGGCAGGGATATTGAGGCTGAACAAAAAGGAAGGTTGGTTGGGCAGAGAGCGACAATGAAAAAGCAGGGATGCTGAACGAATACTTCTGCTCAGTATTCACAATGGAAAAGCAGGTGAAAATACCTAATCTGGTCAATAGAAGCACTCTGGATAAGAGGGTTGATATTAGTCCTTTCATCGAAGAAAGGGTTCTGACAGAACTCTTAAAACTGAAGGTGGATAAAGCAATGGGGCCTGATGGGATTCACCCCAGAATTCTAAAAGAATTAAGGGAAGAACTAGTAACACCACTGACTACCTTTTTTAATAAATCATGGGAGGATGGTGTGCTACCTGAGGACTGGAGGAGGGCGGATGTGACTCCCCTTCACAAAAGTGGGAGCAAGACAGAGGCAGGAAACCACAGACCTGTCAGTTTGACCTCAGTGAAACATAGAAACATAGAATTTGACAGCAGATAAGGACCGCTTGGCCCACCCAGTCTGCCCATTTTCCTACCTACTGGATAAGCTGCAGATCCTAGTTAACCAGCAGCCTACTTCTTCCTACCCCCAACCCCCAGAATTGCCTTATGACTATCCCATGCATGCTTGAATTCCACCACTGATTTTGACTCCACAACCTCCTCCGGAAGGCCGTTCCATGCATCCACAACCCTCTCTGTGAAAAAATATTTCCTTAAATTACCTCTGAGCCGCCCCTCTATCTTCAAATTGTGCCCTCTTGTTCTTGCACACCTCTTTTTTTGAAAGATGCTACTCTCTTGGATTTTGTTGATTCCCTTGAAGTACTTCAAAGTTTCTATCATGTCCCCCCTCTCCCTCCTTTCCTCGAGGCTATACATATTAAGCTCCTTAAGTCTCTCTTCATATATCTTCCGGTGCAGACTCTGCACCATTTTAGTTGCCCTCCTCTGGACAGCTTCCATCCTGTCTATGTCTTTGGAGATTGGGTCTCCAGAACTGCACACAGTACTCCAGATGGGGTCTCACCAGCTGTCTGTACAGAGGGGATAATAACTTCCTGTTTTCTACTGGTGATGCCTCTCCCTATGCATCCCAGTATCCCCCCAGCCCTCCTTGCTGCCCTCTCACATTGCTTGCCCACCTTTAGGTCATCTGATATGACTACCCCCAGGTCCCTTTCCATTTTTGTTGTTGTTAGTATCTCACCCCCCATTGTGTACTCTTCCCCTGGGTTTTTGTTTCCCAGGTGCATTACCTTGCACTTCTTAGCATTGAATCTAAGCTGCCATACATTTGACCATTCCTCTAACCTTGCCAAGTCCCTTCTCATCCTTTCCACCCCACCCTGTGCATCAACTCTGTTGCAGATCTTTGTGTCATCTGCAAAGAGACATACTTTTCCTTCCAGTCCTTCTGCAATGTCGCTTATAAAGACATTGAAGAGGACCGGGTCCTAATACTGAACCCTGCGGTACCCCACTAGTAACCCTCCTTTCTTCTGAGTGGACTCCATTTACTATTACTCTCTGTGTCCTATTCTCCAGCCAATTCTTTACCCAGGCTGTCATCTTGGGACCCACTCCCAGGCTGGCTAACTTGTATATTAATCTTTTGTGTGGTACTGCGTCAAATGCCTTGCTAAAGTCTAGGTAGGCCATGTCCACAGCCCCTCCCTGATCTACTACTTTGGTCATCCAGTCAAAGAAATCTATCAGATTTGTCTGGCATGACCTTCCCGCTGTGAATCCATGCTGCCTAGGGTACTGTGCCCCTCTGGCCTCTAGATACTCGACAATTCTTTCCTTCAGAAGTGATTCCATCATTTTCCCTATCACTGAGGTTAAACTAACAGGTCTGTAGTTTCCTGCGTCTGCCTTGCTCCCACTTTTGTGAAGGAGAATCACATCTGCCCTCCTCCAGTCCCTCGGTACCACCCATCCTCCCATGATTTGTTAAAAGGGTAGTCAGTGGTGTCACTAGTTCTACCTTAGCTCTTTTAGAATTCTGGGATGAATCCCATCAGGCCCCATTGCTTTGTCCATCTTCAGTTTTAAGAGTTCTTTCAGAACCCTTTCTTCTGTAAATGGGCTGGTATCAACTTCTGTATCCAGAGTGTTACTACTGTTTGTTTTATGTACCTCCCCCTCTTCATTTGTAAATACTGAGCAAAAATATTTGTTTAGTATCTCTGCCTTTTCACAGTCTCCTTCTGCCCACACTCCCTCCCCTCTATTAAGCCTCACTATCCCTCCCTTGGTCTTCCTTTGCTCCCTGATGTACCTATAAAAGGTTTTATCCCCTTCTTAACTGAGTTGGCTATCTTTTCCTCGGTTTGGGCCATTGCTGTTCTGACTACCTTCCCAGCCTCCTTTTGCTTTAACTGATACAGTTCTCTATACTGCTCCTTCTGTGATTCCTTGTACTTCCTGAATGCTTTCTTTTTCTCTTGAAGCTTCACTGCCACTTTCTTTGAGAACCATAGTGGTTTCTTACATCGTCTTGTTTTGTTTATTTGCTTCACACAAAGGCTCGTTACCTCTGTGATGGCAGTTTTTATTATTCCCCATTGTTCTTCCACCCCTCCAACAATTCACCTACTCTTTTCAAGAAGTGCCATGGGATCTTTGACATCCACCTGAACAGGCAGATGGGACCTCAGTTTAATGTCTCATCCTAAAGATGGCACCTCAGGAGTGCAGCACCCCCCTCATGCTGCACTGCAGTGTCAGAATTGGTATATTAACCCAAGTGCCTGGTGTGGGGATAGAACCCACAGTCTTCTGATCTCCTGGGCCTCAGAGGTGAGTGTGCTACCTGCTGAGCCACTGATGCCAACATGGTGGTAGGGAAAATGATGGAATCACTTCTGAAGGAAAGAATTGTTGAGTACCTAGAGGCCAGTGGGGCACAGGACCCAAGGCAGCATGGATTCACAGCGGGAAGGTCATGTCACACAAATCTAATTGATTTCTTTGACTGGGTGACCAAAGCAGTAGACGAAGGAGGGGCTGTGGACATGGCCTACCTAGAATTTAGCAAGGCATTTGACACAGTCCCGCACAAAAGATTAATAAACAAATTAGCCAGCCTGGGAGTGGGTCCTAGGGTGGTAGCCTGGGTAAAACACTGGTTGGAAAACAGGACACAGCGATTAATAGTAAATGGAGTCCACAGTGAAGAAAGGAGGGTTACTAGTGGGGTACCGCAGGGTTCAGTACTGGGGCTGGTCCTTTTTAATGTCTTTATAAGTGACATTGCAGAGGGACTGGAAAGGAAAGTATGTCTCTTTGCAGATGACACAAAGATCTGCAACAGGGTTGATACACAAGGTAGGGTGGAAAGGATGAAAAGGGACTTGGCAAGGTTGGAGGAATGGTCAAATGTATGGCAGCTTAGATTCAATGCAAAAAAGTGCAAAGTAATGCACCTGGGAAACAAAAACCCAGGGGAAGAGTACACAATGGGGGGTGAGATACTGACAACAACAAAAATGGAAAGGGACCTGGGGGTCGTCATATCAGATGACCTAAAGGTGGGCCAGCAATGTGAGAAGGCAGTAAGGAGGGCTGGGGGGATACTGGGATGCAGAGGGAGAGGCACCACCAGTAGAAAACAGGAAGTTGTTGGCCCTCTGTACAGACAGTTGGTAAGACCACATCTGGAGTACTGTGTACAGTTCTGGAGACCCCATCTCTGCAAAGACATAGACAGGGTGGAGGCTTTCCAGAGGAGGGCAACCAAAATGATGCAGAGTCTGCATCAGAAGACATATGAAGAAAGACTAAAGAAACTAAAGATGTATAGCCTTGAGGAAAGGAGCGAGAGGGGGGAAATGATAGAAACTTTCAAATACCTCAAGGGAATCAACAAAGTCCAAGAGGGTAGCATCTTTCAGAAAAAGAGATGTGCAAAAACAAGGCTACACAATTTGAAGATAGAGGGGGGACGGCTCAGAGGTAATGTGAGGAAGTATTTCTTCACAGAGAGGGCTGTGGATACATGGAACAGCCTTCCTGAGGAGGTCGTAGAGTCAAAAACAGTGGGGGAATTCAAGAATGCATAGGACAGGCATAAGGCAATTCTAGTGGGGGTAGGAGGAAGTAGGCTGTTGGTTAACTAGGATCTGCAGCTTATCCATTAGGTAGGGAAATGGGCAGACTAGGTGGGCCAAGCAGTCCTTATCTGCTGTCAAATTCTATGTTTCTATGTTATGTATCTGAAGAAATCCTTTTCTCTGTTTTTAACACCCTGTGCCAGCCTCAGCTCCCTGGAAGCCTTGGCTGCTCTGACTAGTTTGGTGGCCTCTCTGGATTTCTTCGTGTACATCTCCTTGCCTTCTCCCGTTCCCTGACTTTTTGAACCTCTGGAATGCCTCTCTCTTGACTCTCACCCCCTTTTAAAGCCAGATCTCTTAAAGGGAAAGTACCATAGTAATACATGCAACGAATGTACAAGTGCTCAGTACAGAAATCAATTGTTCTAAACAATCACACACATAAGATTAAAAACGATCAATCAGACTTTTTTTGCTACACTGCTTCTATCAAATTAGCAATAATAATTTATAACAAAAAATATTTTAAATAATTGTTGCAAACGTCTGTGAAAACCTATTTATTTCAGAAAGCATTTGGTGACTAAATATCATCTGTACATATTTTATAATGCTTTAATATTTCTACTGATTTTGTTCTACTCTGTACAGTGCTCATAGCCTTTTGGAATGGGTGCTTGATAAATAAACTTTGCCTTGCAAAATACAGTGGGCATAATGCCAACTGAATACATGGAGCGCTAAGGATCAAGTATGTCAAAAACATTTAATAAAAAGACAAGATATTACATATAAACATAAAGGACACGACATGGTATAGCCAGGATGAGATTTTAGGCACAGTGACATAATCAGGTGCCAGGCGGGATTTCAGCTTTGTCATTAAGCCCAAGAGGTATTGTGGCTCAAAGTTTAAAAATCTGAAGCGCATCTCCTTGGGCAAGTTTCAAATCAATATCACTGCCACGTACACCTACAAACACTTTTTCAATGCTGGTAAATGTCCAGCGGCGAACCCCAGAGAGCATGGGATTGAACACATGTTCAGTGGTGACATAATCCAGATTTTGGCTGGTAATGGCCCGCAGATGATCCCCCACATGTCCTTTGAGTTTGCGCTTGGTCCTTCCTACAAAGTAACAGCCACAGGTGCATGTTCCTAAGTATACTACTTCGACAGAGTCACAGTTTATGAACTTCCAAATAGAGTAGCACTCCCCATTAGTTGCGTTATTGTATTGTATTGCTTATATATTCGTTGTTGTGTGCGTTCAGCATTGTATACCAAACATCCTTTATACAACAATGTTAGGTCCTCATACTACCATGTATGTATGATGTTATTGTATTATGTTTCATGTATACTAGTTGCCTTTACTTGTATTTACTTGTACGTTATATGATATCAGGACCGCCTTGTGAATGAACTTGCTCAATAGAGTTATTCCTGCAATAAACTTGAACATTAACAAAAGATGTTGTACTATTGATTACATCACAATATTTACATTGTAAACATCGGTGGCAATCAGGAGGCAGTGATGGTAGCCAAGTACCTTGTTTCTTTATTGCAGGTAGGAGATTATGGACTCAATTTTTAAAGCCCAGAGTATGATGCAAGGTGCCTGCGTCACACATTATTGACGTATGTGAAACCTTGCATCAAAAGATGCAGCAATCCCAATTTTCGAATGCGGTCTGCATCAAAAACAGGAGCCGTTGTGCCAAACTGGCACTGCACCAGCCTTGTGACTGAAATAGGGGTGTGCCAGATTATAAGAGGGCTTGTGCCATGGTGGGTCTGCACCATCCCCTTTTTTTATTTTGAAAGCCCCATCATGGATGCAACAGGGGGCTCTGCTTAGATCAGCCAGGAGGTGGTCTAAGGGCCCTGTGCCACTGCGTGACAATGTGGTGATTGGGGGGGAACCTGCCAGGAGGGGGCCAGGGTAAAAGTGGGGGGGTCCCTAGGGGACATTTGGGAGATGGCAGAGGACCAGTGTGGTGATATGGCACCCCAACAGGGTGCACATGGCAATGACTGGCAGTTGATCAGCTGGCTGTCCGGGGAAGGTTGTCAGGGAGGTAAACTGACTTAGCCCCAGGTGGGCACAGCTGTGGCACTTGCTCCAGAGGTGCCACTAGCTAGAAGCCTGTACGTGGGACACATTGCCTGCAGGTTCAGAGCTGCCAGTGGTGATGAGGAAATGCCTGCAAGCACCGCAGCAGTCTCCTGGCATCCAGCCCCCCCTCCGCATTGTAGCAGGCTGCCTCCTGCATACAGGCTTCTGACGAATGTCACTTCTGGGGCAGATGCTACGGCTGTGCCCACCTGGGGCCTGGTTAATTTCCCTGCTTGCCAACCTTACCCAGACCACCAGATGATCAACTGTCAGTCATTGCAACATGCAACCTGGCTGGGTGCAACATCACCACACTGGTCTTCCTCCATCTCCCCCATGCCCCCTAGGGTACAACCCCTGCTCCTTCTTGCCCCAGCCCCCTTCTGCTGTGCACAGTCACACCCCCCTTTGTGGCCCCTCTAGTGTTGTCCCAAGCAGAGGGGGACCAGATCCCTGCAGCAATTCCTGCAGATGCGTCAATTGTTTGGCGTTAGCCTGCTGCTGCGGCGACTCCTGTGGTTTTGGCAAAGGGACTCCCCTTTTACAAAATTAGGCACAGGGTCTCTGATGCACCTGGAGTTTTTTGCAGCCTTAGAGTGATGCAACTTGCATCGGTCTAAGGGCTCTTATTGAGCCCTATATGTAACACTGCCTCCAGTGTTTTGTAACACAATGTTGCATGTGTGGCAGAACACCTTTCTGGGCACTTGGCGACATGCTCATTTAATTTAGCTTCTGTCTATAAAATTGGCCAATTTTTATGGATCACCTGTTCTATTTCACGAGCTGCCATACTATAGGTGGTTGCAAAATTACTTCTATGTGTCGATTGTGACCCTCTTTGTTTGTGTACAAATAGAATGCTTCTGTTAGTGTCAGCCGCCCTCAATGAAGCATTATCGATGTATTTTTTACTGTATCCCCGTGTGAAATCTGTCACACAGATCTACCACATTTTGGTTAAATGCAGTTTGAGTACTGCCATTTCGCGTAACATGGATAAACTGGCCAGTCAGAATGGCCTTGTTTGTACGTCACGGATGGCATGAACTGGCCCATAGCACTGTCCTGCAGACTGTTAGTTTTCCAAATAGAACTGTATCAATGCCTTTCATGTTGTTTTTGATTATATAAATGTCCAGAAACAAAATGCATGACAGATTGCTTGTCAATGAAATGTGAAGATGCTTACTGGTAAACTCAAGGTACTGATGGAATCATGTGAGTTCCTCCAATGTGGCACCCACAGCATGAAGCAATCATCAATATATCACCTCCATAAAATGATTTTGTTAGAGAAGGGTTAACTTCCTCATTATGCAGATCTTATTCTTTCCACAATCCAACAAAAAGGTTAGCAGAACTGGGGGAAAAAGTCACCCCCATAGCCATGCCACTTATCTGTAAATTAAAATTTCCCAGAAAGGAGAATGTATTACATTCTAGCATGACTTCTGACAATTGTAGGAGAAACTCTGTGGGTGGAGATGCATCAGTCGGTCTCAGATCAAGATAATGTTTGAGAGCTCTTAGTCCCCCTGCATAGGGGATATTCATGTACAGACATTCGACATCGAATGTGACAAGGTAGTTGTCCTCTTTTGCCCTGTTTACACAGCAGCAGAGCTTCACTTATCGATCCGTTGCCTTCCGCTGTGCTGTGACTTGCTTCGCATTTTTTCTGTCTACAACTCCCGAGCTTGTTGTGACACAGATCGTGCCAAGAGGAGTGTCTGGGGGCTTGTTGGAAAATGACATTCCAGTAACTCATGGCAGGGAAATAGGGGATTTGCAGTGGATTGAGTGCATCAGTCGTTCACACCACAAGGTAATGCACTCGATCTAGTACATGTTGTCCCCTCTTTTTCATCGGATTAGAAACTGGAGCTGGAGCACACTTACGGTGATGTGGTGAGTGTCCACACCAGTGTCTCTGCCACGCATCAACCGGAGCACATGAGTTGATGCACTACAAAGACAGAGGTGTAAATGGGGCTTTTGATGTACATATCCTGTAAAATTTCAAGAGCCAGAGTGATGTCTTCCAGGTAAGATCTGAGTTGAACTATTACGGACCCTTGTATTTTCTTGTATGCAAACTTGTATGTTCTTGCACCTCTCTGTAAAGCACCCAGAGCCTCTGGGATTGGGGGTTGGATAAATAAAAGTTTACTTACTTACTGGTGTACAAAAGACTTGATACAATGATCAAAATACTGTGACAAAGACTCAGTCACAGAGCTGATGCTCAATATGATTGGTCTGCTGGGGGGGTGCTTGACAGGCTGTTATGCACGTTTGGTAAGATGTAAATCATGGAGTGAAAGGGGTGTTGCGTGATTAGGATGTTTTTAGTGTCCTGTCAATTAATAGACTGTTCATAACCTTGATTAATGCAGGAGTCTTTTTCATAAAAGCCAAGGTGGGCTCTTCAGAAAGGGGCTTATAAAACTTTGCATTCTGTAGCTGTTATCGGGCCTCAGCTTCATAAGCAGTGGTGTCCATGACAACTACTCTTCCATCTTTATCCACCTGTTTTATGGTAATAGCGTTGTTGTTTTCAAATGCCTTGGATCCTTGACATTCTGCCCTTGATATATTAACATATGTTGGCCAAATATTAGCTGCATGGAGCTTACAATGGTCCTGTTCACAGGTACGTAAAAACACTGCAATAGTGGGACTAAAAGGCAGCATGAAGGTGGACTTAGGCTTAAAGGTGTGTGACACCACCTGAATATTTTGTGAAACTTTTACGTCTACATTATCCAGATCAGAGACATTAACGGAATCGCTAGTAATGCCTGTAGCAGAAGAAACCCCTCCACTCCAGCATAATTGGATAATACTGGTGTACACACAGCAGAGAAAAACACTTAAAGATCATGTGCAATGGTTTTTACATATTTTTAATAAAAGCTTAAAAAGTTGCAGTTCAAGTCCTTGTGTCATGATTAGTGTTTCCTGAAAATGTCACGCTGTTTGGTTTTGTGGTTTTCTTTAAATCAGCATTTGTTAACTTGCTCTGTAGTGGCTGAAAACAGTGGAGTTATTTCTGTCCTCTCAGTCAAACTTAGAGTGCGATGACATCATTTTGGAGTAGCTTGCTGTTTCAGATTCCCAATCAGAGCAGCACTCTGTAGAATTTGTGGTCTGCTGAGCTCTCCAGGTTTCTTACAAACCCAGTCTCTGGTTTGTGTTTAGATAGATCAGCTTAAAATATATAATTCTCTTCCTTTAAAAAGCTGTTCATTTCAGTTTAAATGCTGAATTGAAGTAGTGGAAATCTTTTTCTGTGAGAAATCAATATGTCTGTATCACGGCTCTGTTCTTTCTAATCAAACCTCAATTTTTTTTCTAACTATGTAACACAGGGCTGTTTAATGAATATAAAATACATCTAAATTTTGTTCATTCACAGAAAGTTTGTTTTTGACGTAGCCTTCATAAATATAATCATGTAAGAACTTTTTTTTTCATGTCAGATTAACAAACATATTCTGCTACAATATTTCAAGCACATGTCCTGGCAGAACTCACAAATTTCAGTTCTTTGGTGGTTTCTGTGTGAAAATACATCATGTATGTGTATAACTAAAAACACTGTGTGGCGTCCCAATGCACCATGCCTCTACCCTACAGTTGAGGCAGCTGCAGTCTACTTCCACCAGTCCCCTGCCCCACAAGTCTCTTGCCTTCTGCTCCACATTCGAGGCTGCTACACCCTGCTGCCCACAGTCTTCTCCCCCACAGTCAGGGATTGTGCACCCTGCTGCCTCCACCCCTTGTCTAAAGAATCAGGACTACTGCACCCTGCCACCCCCTGCCAAAAACAATTGGGGTTGCAACCACCCTGCTGCCCTCTGTCCCCCACCCTCACAGTTAGGGAAGCTGCACCTGTTG
Source organism: Neoceratodus forsteri (assembly GCA_016271365.2). Lineage (NCBI taxonomy): Eukaryota > Metazoa > Chordata > Ceratodontiformes > Ceratodontidae > Neoceratodus > Neoceratodus forsteri. The sequence continues at coordinate 189,529,543 of CM057452.1, forward strand.
CCCCATTCCTGTCTCCACAGTCTATGCAGTGCTAAGCCCTAGAATGCCAGATTCCTTGCCTCCACAGCTGGGGCTGCTGCACCATGCTGCCCTAACACCAGAGTTGGGGCTTTTGCTGTACCCTGCTACCCACTTCCATTGCCCCAAATGGTCAGGGCTGCTGCATCACATGTACCCCATCTCACAGGCAGGGCTGCTGTACCTTGATGCTCCATGTGTCCTGCCCCACAGTTGAGGCTTTTGCACCATGCTGTCTTCTATCCCCTGTCACTACTGACAGGGCTGCTGCACCCTGCTCCTTTCTACACAGTTGGGGTTGCTGTAACCTGCTGTGCCCTAGAGCCCCATGCCTCTGCAGTTAGTGCTGTTGCACCATGCTGCCACTTGCCACAAGATTCAGGGCATTTAATGCACCCTGTTGCATGCCTCCACAGTTGAGGCAGTTGCACCCTGCTGTCTCCCTGCCACCAGAGTCAGATTCTTTGCTACACCCTGCTGAGACAGGAACAGGGGACAACATGTTCAGTATCCCTGACTGTGAGAGTGAGAGAGAGAGAGAGAGAGGGTCGCAGGGTGTAGCAACCCCAGCTGTTCAGGAAGGGTGCAGCACAAGATTCAGGACATTTGCTGCACCCTGTTGTATGCCTCCACAGTTGAGGCACTTGCACCCTGCTGTCTCCCTGCCACCAGAGTCAGATCTTTTGCTACACCCTGCTGAGACAGGAACAGGGAGCAACATGTTCAGTATCCCTGACTGTGAGGGTGAGAGAGAGAGAGAGAGGGCAGCATGGTGCAACGACCCCAGCTGTTTGGGAAGGGTGCAGCACAAGAGTAAGGGCATTTGCTGCACCCTGTCCTCTGCCTGTGGAGGCAAAGGGCTCTGTGGTGCAGCAGGGCAGAATGGTGGCAGGGGACAAAGGACAGCATGAGGCAGAAACCCTGACTGTGGGGCAGGACACAGGTGGGCATCAGGGTACAGCAGCCCTGACAATAGCACAGGGTACACATTGTGCAGCAGCCCAGACCATTTGGGGCAATGGAAGTATGTAGCAGGGTTCAGCAGCCCCAACTGTGGATGCAGGCAGCATGAGACTCTAGGGTGTAACACAGCATAGCAGCCCTGACTGTGGAGATAGGAACAGGGGTCAACAGGGTGTCATTCCCCTAACTGGGGGTGTGGGGACAGAGAGCAGCAGGGTGCAGCAGCCCTGAATGTTCAGGCAGGAGATAGGGGTGGCAACAGGATACAGCAGCCCAAACTGTGGGACAAGGTACAGCAGTCATGCCTGTTTGGGACAAGGGATGTGGGGAGCAGGGTGCAGCAAAAGATTTGACTCTGGTGGCAGGGGGACACCAGAGTGCAACTGCCTCAACTGTGGATGCATGCAACAGGGTGCAGCAAATGCCCTGAATCTTGTGGCAAGTGGCAGCATGGTGCAGCAGCCCTAACTGCAGAGGCATGGGGCTCTACAGCACAACAGGCCATAGCAACCCCAACTGTGTAGAAAGGAGCAGGGTGCAGCAGCCCTATCTCTGGTGACAGGGGATAGAGAACAGCATGGTGCAGAAGCCTTGACTGTGGTGCAGAACACAGGGAGCATCAGGGTACAGCAGCCCTGGCTGTGAGATGGGGCACATGTGGTGCAGCAGCCCTGACCATTTGGGGCAATGGAAGTGAATAGCAGGGTGTAGCAAAAGCCCCACCTCTGGTGGCTAGGGCAGCATGGTACAGCAGTCCCAACTGTGGAGGCAGAGAACCTGACACTCTAGGGCTTAGCACAGCACAGCAGCCCTGACTGTGGAGACAGGAACAAGGGGCAACAGGTTCAGCTTCCCTAACTGTGAGGGTGGGGGAGAGAGAGCAGCAGGATGCAGCAACCCAAATTGTTTGGGCATGGGGATGCAAGGCACAGCAGCCCTGATTCTTTAGGTAGGGGATGGAGGCAGCAAGGTGCACAATCCTTGACTGTGTGGAAGAAGAAGATGGTGGAAAGCAGGATGCAGCAGCTTCAAATGTGGAGCAGAAGGAAGGAGGCTTGTGGGGCAGGGACAGGTGGCAGTAGGCTGCAGCTGCCTCAGCTTTGAGGCAGAGACATGTGCATCAGGATGCCACATAATGTTTCTAGCTATACCTAACATAATGAATTTTCACACAGAAACCACCAAAGAACTGAAATTTGTGAGTTTTGACAGGTGCCTGTCACACTCTGCTACAGTATTTCAAGCACATGTATTGTTTGTCAATCAGACATGAAAAGAAAATGTTCTTACATGAAATCTGTTTATGGAGGCTACTGTACATCAAAGACAAACTGTTTCTGTGAATGAACAAAATTTAAATTTATTTTATATGCATTTCATAGCCCTATGTTATATAGTTAGAAAAACAATCTAAGTTTTGATTAGAAAGAACTAAGAGCTGTGATACAGACAAGCTAATTTCTCACCGAGAAAGATTTCCACTACTTCAGTTCAGCATTTAAATTAAAATGCTCAACTTTTTATGAGAAGATAATGTTATATTTTAAGCTGATCTGTCAAAACACAAGCCAGAGACTGTGTTTTTAAAAAACTTAGAGAGCTCAGCAAACCATTAACTCTACAAACTACTGCTCTGATTGGGAATCTGAAACAGCAAACTAGTCCAAAATGATGGCATTGCACTCTAAGTTTGACTGAGAGGACATAAATAACTCCACTGTTTTCAGCCACTGTAGAGCAAGTTAACAAATGCTGATTTAAAGAAAGCCACCAAACCAAACAGCATGAAATTATCAGGAAACACTAATCATGACATGAGGACTTGAATTTCAGCTTTTCAAGCTTTTATAAAAAATATGTAAAAACCGTTGCACATGATCTTTAAGATTTAAATTTCTTAGCTGGCCCAGTGGTGCTGAGGGTTGTGGTGCTAGATGCCACACCTCAGTCCAGAGAGGTAACCCGTGTTCGGAAATGAGCACAGGTTGCCAGGGGTTGGCTGGGGAGGAAGAGGATTGAGCATTCAGAAGACGGCTCTCCTGGGGAGGGAGGGAGGGAGGACTGCGTGTTCTGCTAAATGACTCCCATCAGGTGGAGGCCTGGGGACCATGCGGGACAAGAGCAGAGGAAGAAGGGAGGTGCTGCAGGACTCCACAGCATGTGCGTACCTCCACATGTGCATGTTGATGAGCGTGCCCTGGCATGGGCACAGGATTAAAATGAAGGAAAAAATGGTGGCAAGATAGGCATATATGAAGCCTGGCTGCCGATCCCTCACCCGCAACATCACCAGGACCCAGAGGTTGAAGATGGCATTTGTGCTTTGAGGGGGAGAATGGCTCTTCCCCTCCTGACCCCACCATGGGGGTGGAATTCATGGGGAGATGCAGGATGGTGGGGATCAGAGAGGCAGAACTGAAGAGAGCCCAGCCTGTCCTGGCCACAGGATAAACAGAATATGGAAAAAAATTATTCAGATTTCTTACAAAAACTTGTTTAAATTAATGTAGGTGTTGAAATAATTCCAGTTGAGCTGGAACACATTTCAAATACAATTGACGTTATCTTCTACTGGCATCTGTTCTTGCTATGTCCCCTCTGCTGATATTTCTTCTTACCCCAAGCTTTGTGCTTTCTGCCGGCAGTTGCCCCTATGGCCTTGCCTTGTTGACTGCCTTTTTGAAAGGTTATTCTGGGGTTGCAGTGTGGAAATGGATCGAGGCTCTCTTCTGAGCTCAGGGAAGCCTCTAAAAAATAGAGAATGCAGTGTCTGACTTAATGTCTGTAGTATTCTGGCCACTAGGGTAGCTTTCTTTAGGATTGACTCAGGATTTTGTTGTTGTTGTTTTTCCTGTCAAAAGCCCAATTGTTAAGATAGTCTCTTTCGTCACACAGCCACCTTTTTGTTTGTAGGCTTTGATACATTTGTCCAATCATTCAATCAAGTTATTTAATTTAGTTCTGAGTCCTTCAAACTCTGAAGAGTCAACAAACTGATTTAGGACAAGTACTTTTTGTTTGAGTTCCTCTCCCAGACACTGCGTGCTGGACCTTGATAGAATCTGACACAATAAATTTAATAAGTCTCAGTGATGGGTCGTGGATCTCCTGTTTCCAAGGATCAAAGAAGTCTGCTCTATCTTTTCCAAATAACAGGAGCGTCAAAATTCTCAGGCCCCGGGTGCACAGCCTACTGCTGAGTAGTGCTTGAGTGTTACTTGTTGCTACACCAGCCTACACATTTTTATGTTTGCTTGCACGAATGTGCAAGAAACATAGTGCCATCATCCGAGTTTTCGGAGGTGTGTCACCCCCTTTTCCAATTCAGTCAGTGTGTTGGCAGGCGTGGCCCCAGTCCTCCAATGCATGCTGGAGCTGTCTATGACAGCTCCAAAATGCAGTGGCGTACAGTTGAAAGGGGAGCTATGCTTCAGTGAGCAGCGATCAGATAACATCTGCTCATCGCAGCTCCCCTACACACACACCTGCATGCGTATACTGCGTGCTGCCCCCACGCACACTGTATAGCCAACGGGGTGCCCAATCCCCGTCGGCTGTGCTGTGCTCCCCAAAGCCTTCACATGCCACGCTGGATGCCCACCCCATACGTGGGAACCTCATGGTATAGCCGACGGGGGTGCCCAATCCCCTGTCTGCTCCACTGTCCCCCCCCAGAGTACAGGGTGCCACGCTGGGAGCCCACCCCAGTGTGGCAATAGATGCTATGGCAGGGGGTGTCCAATCCCCCATCGGCTCCATGCCCCCCAACCAGCCGTCCTTGTGCCACGCTGGGAGCCCACTCCAGTGTGGCAAACATCTCGTGTCGTCATTTAAAAAAAAAAACAACCTGTAAAGAAAAACCGGTCCCACGAGTCTCCCTGCCCCCCACAATCCGCACCCACCCACTGCGCACCCTGCCTCCCCACCCCCCTCACCCCATACTTACCTCCGGAGTCTGCGCGATGATCTTCGATGGACCAGGAACACGTCTGCACTCTTCAAAGCCGACCGCAAACTGAGGAAATGCCGGTAAGCTGCATAATGGGATAGATAGGGTTTTTTCAACTTTGTTGCATATCTCAGGCATTTTTGGGAATTTCTGCACCAAATTTTCAACATGGGGTTTTTGGGACCCCTTCTCATGAATGCTGTCACTGTCATGGCGTTATTCAGGCCCAAAGGGTGATTTCGCAGTTACTGTGCAAAATCACCTTTCAGGACTGATTAATGAAACGACACTGCCAGTGTTCATAAGGTGGGCTCTCAAGAGGCCTATTTTGAAAATATGGTGGAAAAATTCCAAAAAATGACTGTTTTATGAGCGTGCGTTGCGCAGTTCCTACGCAAGCTCGTAAGTTCGCGAATTTTCAATATTTTCACTCCAGATTTTCAACATTGCCATTTTACCAATCCTTCTTATGAGTAGTACAGCTGTCATTTTTCACATCTCACCCAAAACGTGTTTCCGCCCATGTAGCGCACAATGGTGCAGTCGGTGTGCAAAATCAATGTACAGGACAAATTAAGAAAATCACAGTGACACTGTTCATGAGCAGAGATCTTAAAATGGCTATGTTGAAAATTTGGTGAAATAATTCCTAAAAATTACTGTTTTACGAGCGTGCGTTGAGCAGTTCCTATGCATGCTCATAAGTTTGCGAATTTAATATTTTCACTCCAGATTTTCAACATTGCCATTTTATTACACTTCCTTATGAACAGTACAGCTGCCATTTTTCACATGTCACCCAAAATGTGTTTTCGCACATGTAGCGCACAATGGTGCTGTTGGTGTGTGAAAGCAATGTTTGGGACAGATTACGAAAATCACAGTTACACTGTTCATGAGCAGAGGTCTTAAAATGGCTATGTTGAAAATTTGGTGACAAAAGTCCATAAAATGACTGTGTTATGAGTGAGCATTGCGCAGTTTCCACGCACCCTTGTAAGTTCATGACTTTATAATATTTTCAGCCCACATTTTCACCGGTGGCATTTTTCCACACTTCCTTATGAACAGTACAGCTGTCATTTTTCACAACATGGCCGAAGTGTGTTTTCACACTTTCGGCGCAGAGATGTGTGGTCGCTGTGGGAAATCATTGTTTGGGACAGATAAAGAAAATCCAGTGACACTGTTCATGATCGGAGGCACCAAAATGCCTGAGTTGACAATCTGCTGTAAAAATCCCCAACCTAGTTATATTATGGTGTGCTGCACTGTTTCTATATCATGCCGTGACTTCACCAGTTTTTAATATTTTTACTGCAGATTTGCAACATTGCCATTTTTTACACCTCCCCATGAACAGTACAGCTGTCATTTTTAACATCCTGTTCAGAATGTTTTTGCACCTGTGGTGCTAAACGCCGTAGTTGCTGTGCATAAGCAGCTTTCGTCTAACAAACTGATATTGCCACTGTTCATGAGGTGGGGTCACAAAAAAAAACATGTTGAAAATTTGGAGTGAAAATACCAACGAATGCCTGAGGTATTAGGGTTTCCAACCATAATGCCCAACCCTGTAGAGAATGACAGGCATCAGGGTGTGACTCGATTCTTGCCTGTAATGCTCATACCATTCCACACCCTGCAGCCAGTGAGAGGCATCGAGGTATGCCTTGGACTCTTCGGCTCCAAAGTTCACCCCATTCTCCTATATCGCACCCATCTCACCATATTTCCTAATGGAATGGGGTGCGCATAAGGGCCAAAGACCCCAAGGAACACCGTGACACTTGTCAGTGTCTGCAGGGTGGGGTGTGGTGAAATGGTGTGGCCGTTATGCCTGACGACCCAAAGGCACACCCCAATGCCTGTCACTCTCTGCAGGGTGGGGTTGGCTTCAGTTCAGTACTTCACTGTCATTCCTATTACGCAGCTCTGTAACTTCTACACTACCACTGCTAATGCCAGCAAGCAAACATTCGGCATTGACAAATGCTTGTTTATGCTAGCTTTTCATACTGAGCAAACACTTCCTTAATGGTAAGTGGCCTTTCAGAGTTATTCTCCCCTTTCTGAGTTACTTGCTGCTCTTCAGACAAGGACAAATCCTCAAACCCAGGTTTAAGTGGCACCAAATCTGATATGCTCCTACCTGCACTAGTGGAAGATCCTGTGATTTGAGACAATGACGCCATGCTGCTTGGCCCAGGGCTGTGGGTTGCCATGTGTGGTTCTGGAGCATCACAGAAAGGGCTGCTCAGCTAGAGTAGTGGTGCAGGCAGTAACAAGAATCCAGGCTAGAGGTACAAAACCGCACACAAGCACTCACACCAATAATGTGACAGTAGCTTGTCGAGAGTCCATCACAAAGCAAATCTGCTGTGCAAACTGTAGTAGCTTTAATTCATTGCAAGAACAGCGAAAGATGCAGGAACAACACACAATGCAAAAGGACAACCTACTGATTCGCACTTGTGCGCTTTGTCGAGGAGCTGCTTTGGTCACTGATATCTCCCTTTTGCTGACTGAGGCACAGCATGTACAGTGCCCACCCACATACAACACAGCTGCACGTGGGTGTTTTACCGTGGCTGCTGCACTTGGTGCTGCATGACAGTCCCATCCATACAGAGCTGTACTGTGTGAGCCATGTGTGTGTCTGGACCAGCCCCTGCAATCAACCAGGATTACTCATCGATATCTGATGTTCCACACAGCTGTGTTGGCCTGTGTGTTGGATGACTGGTCTGCAGGTTGCTGGATGTATATGTGTGTGTGTGTGTGACTCCAAGCCACTTGGGCCATTACACAGCCTATCAGGCTCTGGCTTGGCACTATGCCTGTGTCTTGATGGCAGAGGCTGACCTGGACATTGTAGCTGTTACAGAGACATGGTACAATGGGAACCATGACTGGGATATAGCCATACCAGGTTACACTCTATTCAGGAAAGACAGGGTGGGTAAAAAGGGAGGGGTGGCTCTTTATGTTAGGGAATGTATAAAAGCAACTGATGTACATGGAATGCAGGGAGGGGGAGGCACTATGGGTCACCCTAGAGATGGTTAATGGTTCCGCTATTCACACTGGAGTGATCCACAGACCTCCAGCACATGGAGAAGAGTTGGACAGAGTTCTAGTGGAAGCCATAAGATGGCAACTAAAGGGGAGGTCCTGCTGGTGGGTAATTAAACTTACTGGATGTTGATTGGAGCATCCCAGCTGCAGCCTCAGCCAGGAGTAGGGACATCCTGGACACACTGTATGGGGCATGCCTCAGGCAGCTAGTGGTAGAGCCCAACAGGGAGGGAGCGATACTGGATCTAGTATTCACCACTGGGGACCGAGTTTCAGATGTCACAGTGGGTAGCCATCTTAGGTCCAGTGATCACCGTATGGTGTGGTTCAGTGTGAGAACAGCGGCGGAGTCAAACCACATGAAAGCGGGCCCCTGGACTTTAGTAGGGCCAACTTCACAAAGATGGGGAAATGTCTCAGGAAAGCCCTGGTGGGGTAGGGGAGGAGGGGGGTGTAGAGAAACAGTGGGCGAATCTAAAAGGAGCCATAGAGGAGACAAACCTTTGTGTTAGACAATTAAACAAAAGCAAGAGGAAACAAAAACCACTATGGTTCTCAAAGGAAGTGGCTGAGAAGGTAGGCGAAAAGGCTGGCATTCGGGAGGTACAAGGAAACACAGAGGGAGGAGGACAGGGAAGTGTATCTAGAAAAACAGAGGGATGCGGAGAAAGCAGTCAGGAGCACAAAGGAACAAATGGAGGAAAAAATAGCCCAGGCAGTAACGAAGGAGGACAAGACATTCTTCAGGTACATTAGTGAAAGATGGAAGGCCAGGGATGGGATTGTTAGGCTAAAAGAGGAAGGAAGGGAGCATGCAGAGGGGGAACCGGAGAAAGCAGCAATCCTGAACAAATATTTTTGTTCAGTATTCACAGAAGAAGGGGAAGGTGTGGGACCTCAGTTAAGCGACAGGAGCATCGATGGAAGGGAGGGGAACACCAGTCCACTTAAGAAGGAGAGAGTCCTAAAGCAACTCGCAAAACTGATAGGGGGCAAGACAATGGGGCCGGGTGGGATACATCCAAGAATATTAAACGAGCTTAGAGAGGTGCTTGCAGAACCACTGACAGCCCTGTTCAACTAATTGCTGGAAACGGGAGAGGTTCTGGGGGACTGGAGGAGGGCAGATGTAGTCCCTCTCCACAAAAGTGGAAGCAGGGAAGAGATTGACAATTACAGATCAGTCAGCCTGACCTTGGTGGTAGGGAAATTAATGGAATCACTGCAAAAGGAAAGGATTGTGGTATATCTTGAGTCCAGGGGATCACAGGGTCCTAGGCAGCATGGATTCACAGTGGGAAGGTCATGACAAACAAGTCTGATAGATTTCTTTGACTGGGTGACCAGGGAATTAGATCAGGGAGGGGTGGTGGATGTGGCCTACCTGGATTTCAGCAAGGTCTTTGACACCGTTCCACATAGGAGGTTTGTAAACAAACTGGGCAACCTGGGAGTGGTTCTCAAGGTGGGAAACTGGGTTAGAAATTAGTTAAGGAATAGAACACAGAGGGAGGTTGTAAACAGAGTTCATTCTTAGGAGAGGAGGGTGACCAGCAGGGTGCCACAAGGATCAGTTCTGGGGCCAGTCCTCTTTAATGTCTTCATAAGCAACTAAGGGAGCAATTCAGAAGGCCACAAGTGATTATATCAAATTGAGGGGGAAGAAATAGAAAGTCAGACTACCAAGCTGGTTCAACAGGGAAGTGACCAGAATGGTAAGAGCAAAAAGGGCAGCCTATTGAAATTTCAAAAGAAGAGCAAAGTAAGATAATGAGGAATGTAACCCCTAGGTGGTGCTATACCAAGGGCTACTACCCCTGCCTGCTTGGCTAGTAGCAGGTTAAGGGCCTGAGTTCTGACACGGGTGCCTCCACCCGGAGGTCAGGGTTGGTAGTGGTCAAGCTAACCTGGGCACAGCCCTCTGGGACACTGTAACCTCCCTCTTTCCTTACTAATGGACAAAACCATATGCAATAATCACTTTCACAATACCCCTGATACACCACACAAGTACCCACACTGTTTGCACTTACCATCAGGGCTTTCCTCTGGCTTGGCCCTTGGGACCCCCTGTAAAACAAGGTTATACACAGCAAATAACAGCAGTACAGTACTCTTGCACAAACTGGAACCATAGTCAGGGTAACTGCAAAAAAGAGTTAGATCTGATTTATTTAAGGGACTTGAACAAGGGCGGGGTGTAATCAGGTTAATTTGCTTAAAGGCTGTATCAGTCAAACAGTTATGCATGCACTTCAGGGTCCATAAACAGTCACACACTCTGGGCACCCAGATGGAGAATGGTGGGCTAGCCAGGAACAGTGCAACTGGTTGGGGCCCTGTGATGGAAGAAAACAACATGCACAACACACACTATTTGTAATCCAGAGCTGGAGGGCTCAGTTTGTGAAAAGAAAACAACAAGACAATCAGATGACACATTTTTAGATTAGGCTGTTGTTGCAGGGAGCTACCCTGATGATTACTCATGATACCCAAGACTGGACACAGGCTGGACAAAAATCGAGACAGCAGGTCGCTAATCTGGAGTGCCAGAAGAAGCAGGGTCTGCACGATTCACCGAGATGCCATTCCTGTTCAAGCGTGGAGCAGGGGACTGATCCCCAGGCAGGTCTCTCGTCGGTGGCTTTCTCCGTGCAGTGGGGTAGTCTGGCAGGGCCAGTGTGGCATGGTCCAGGCCGAATGGAGATGAACGCGGATTCAGTCCGATTAGGCTGGATAAAGCTTCCAGCAAGCAGAACACAGTTCACACAGTGGGGAACCAAATCACGACCCACTTTCAATATACAGCACATTTACATGTAGGGAAATTCTATTGTACCAGGTAAATCGCTCTCCGGTCATGATCACAAAGTCTCTGCACAAACCAGGGATTCAAAAGTAGCTGGAAATCCTGACAGGCTGATCGCAATCAGCAAATCTTCGGTCTTCTTCAGGTTAAAGCCTAGTCACAGTCCAGAGTCCAGTGGCTTAAACAGTCCTCACAATTCAGATTCAATCCGAATAAACTCTATTTTCCCTCTCAGGGACAGCAGGCAGACAGGCAAGCCAAAACTCAGTCCTTTCACAGTTCTCCCATGCAAAACTACACAGAATTGCTGCTCAAAATCACTTTGAGCTGTTACTTCTTCACTTCTCAGCTCAGAACTGAAAACTAGCTGCAGCAGCCTGGGAAATTCCCCAAGATCCAAAAGGTTTGGTTGGCTGATCCTCTTGTCAGTCTCAACAAAGGCTCCCCCTTCAGGTGCAAAAAGGTGCAAAAAGCCCAAAACTACAATTCCTACAGATTTTTACTCCAGACAACTCCTGTAGTCCGGCTCCATTTTAGGTCCCACCAGTACTGATTGGTTCAATTTGAGTCCCGGGCCAAATGGTGGAGATAAACACAGTCCTTGCTGCAAAGAAGGCAGGTTAGACAAACTACATTGTCATTATCACTCTAAATGATTTTCAGCAAATAGATACATCTTTCAACAGAACTCCCTCTCAGATTACTTATGACTGCAATCCAGGCAGCTCTTAAAGAGACAGTAGACAGAGGCGATACAGGCACTCTGTGGCAATCACATTTAAGCTGCTAAAACGCAGGACACCAGCCTGGCAGTGAGCATTTAGGCAAGCTTGAGGAAGTCTTTTCAGGAACCTCCATTTGTAGGGGGGTTACACCCTTCCCTGCCTGGAGAAAACTTGGCATCCGTGTCAAGTCTGTACCGTCATGCATTAGTTACCATAAACTTATTACTTTACTATACATATTCACTACACTTCATGATACTATATCCATTCTGACAACACATTGCGCATATTTCACACAGGTAAATTGAACATTACTATATTGAATCAGGTAATAACTTCTTGTACCTTAAATAATGCAAGAGGGGGCCCTTCCCTATCAGCTAACTTGGGGCTAGAGGGGGCAGGGGCACCATGGTGAGAAGGAAAGACAAGTAACCTGGAATTGGCTGTCAAGCTCAATTTGGGCAGTGACCTTGGTGAGACATAAACACCTTTGTGTATCACATTGAGAGGCAAATCCTCTGACCTCCTGGGAGAATCTTAACTGAGGCATACTACTGGCTTGACAGCTTGGCCAGTCTTTCTGAGGAGGGCAACTACAGTCTCTGTACTTTCAGCACTGGTCTGGGGACTCTCGTCACTTGTGAGGGGTGCCTCTGCCTGGGTGGGAATGTCCAAACTTGGGGCACTGTCGGCTCCTTGCTCTGCAGGCTCTGTTTCTACAACACTTGACTCATTTTGTGAAGGTTCAGGCACAATCAAGCTTTGAGGCACTGAAGGGGGGTGGTCAGCACTCTCATAGTGTTCTTCAAGTTCTGGTATGTCACCAGAAAGACTCAAACTCTCAGCCCCTTCTTCAGGCAAATCATACAGTTCCACAATATACAGAGACTCAGCATCTTCAGACGTGATGCTTTGCACTTCACTTTCTGGGAGCATTGGCTCCAAGGACGAAACTGGGGGGTAAGGTAGTCCAGAAGGCCTAGCTTCATCCCCACAATTTATCAGGGGGTTACCTCGAAACAGCTGACTCCGTTCATAAGAAGGGTAATAGGCATGGTCGTATTTACTTTCTTCAGAAGTGGACTGACAATCACTATCATTCTGGGCCTGCCGCAGAGGAAACCTTAAATCTGTGACCACTAGGGTAGGTTGACTCTGTCTCTTTCTTGCAGCAGCAGCATGAGTCACCGGCCCAGGGGACTCAATTTCTGGCGGTTCAGCCTCAATCATGACTTGGCCGATAGGTAGCAAGTGGTCATGGTGCATGGTCTTGACAGCTTTGGAGTTGTTCTCTGGGTGCACCTTGTACACAGGTAAATCATCCAACTTTCCAACTACTACATGGGGAAGATGGTGCCACCGATCAGCAATTTTGTGTTTACCATGCAGTCCCAAATTGCGTAACAACACACGGTCTCCAGGTCGAAGCTCTTGAGCCTTTACTTTTTTTTAAGTTTATTAAGATTTTTACATATAAGGTGAGTCAGAACAGGACAGGATAACATATTGTGAGCCTTTACTTTTTTATCATGCCTCTCTTTGTTGGCTAGATTTCTCTTGGCGACCATTGTCTGGGCCAGTTGATAGGCATGGTTCAATTGAGCTTTCAGTTTTTGTGCATATTGCAAGTAGTTTTTGCCTCGGATCCCATCTGGAGAGACCCCAAAACAGACATCAACTGGCAGCCAGGCCTCTCTCCCGAACATGAAGCAGTAGTGGGAGAATCCAGTAGCATAATTTTTCGTGCAATTGTATGCGTGTACCAAGGTGCTAATCTGCTGGCTCCATTTATGCTTGTCGTTTGGGTGTAAGGTGCCCAGCATGTCTAGAAGGGTGCAGTTAAAACGTTACAGTTGAGGGTCTCCCTGCGGGTGATAGGGGGTCGTTCTTGAGTTTTGCACCCCCCTATAGAGAGAGAATTTCTTTGATTAGCTGACTTTCAAAGTCTCTGCCTTGATCAGAATGAATCTGCTGGGGGGCACCATAGGGAACGAAGAAGTTTTCCACTAACACCTCGGCCACGGTAGATGCCTTTTGAACTTTGGTGGGGAAAGCTTGTGCATATCATGTGAAATGATCCGTAACCACTAACACATTTCCAATGTTCCGCTGATCAGGTTCTAAACACAAGAAGTCTATGCAGACTAGTTCCATGGGGGTGCTGGTAGCAATATTAACAAGGGGGGCAGCCCTCTGAGGCAGGGCTTTTCTTTGTAGGCAGTGACTAAAAGTCTTTAAATGGTGCTCAACATTGGCCTCCATTTTGGGCCAGTAGAAGCAAGATCGTACCAGGTCAAGGGTTCTGTCAATACCGAGGTGCCCCATTGATTGTGGAGGGACCTCAGTACCAAATCTTTAAAGGCCGTGAGCAGGACCAATTGTTGCTTGTCTACTTTGCCACTATGATCTACTGTCTCTCTGTACAATAACTGATTGAGCAACTTCAATCTGGGGCCTTCTTTAAACAATAAAGCAGTTCGCAAGTCAGTGGAACGGAACTTAGACACATCTTTCCCCACATGCAGGGCATCAAGTGCTGGCTGAATCATAGGATCTTAAGATTAAGCCCACTGAATGCTGTCATTGTCAAATTGAGGTAGTGCACTAATATCTACAGCAACAAAGTGGCAATAAGCAGCTGGTATGCAGGTGGCAAAAGGGCCCAAGCAATCTACTGAACAGTCCACTGTGTCCACAGACATCTGTTCTTCTCTATCAAACTTTTGGCACAATGCTCAAATGTCAGGTTCAGACAGCCTGACCCAATCACTCTTGGAAGTGGGCCTTCGTGATAGGGTGTCAGTATCAATATGGTTCAGGCCCGGACTGTATTTAACAGCATTATCATAGGTTGATAATGCAGAAAGCCACCAGTGCCTAGTGGCGTCTAATTTAGCTGAAGTCTGTGAATAGGTTAATGGGTTATTGTCAGTCTTGACCAATATCTTTGCCCCATAGAGGTATTCATGGAACTGGTCAACGATGGCCCATTTTAGTGCAAGGAACTCCAACTTATACACAGGGTAGTTTCGTTCGGATGGGGTCAAGCTCCTACTGGCAAAAGCTACTGGTCTCAGGCCATCCTTATGGTCTTGATACATCACCGCTCCTAGACCCTGCAGACTAGTATCTGTATGCAGCACATACGGTTTGGTGGGGTCAGCATAGACGAGGATGGGGGCATGGGTGAGCTAGTATATGATCTCATGGAAGGCTGCTTCACAGTCGGTCATCCAGCGGGGCCTGAAGACTTCACCTGGGTGGAAGTATATGTTTTCTGGTTCTTTAACGGACCCCTTTTTGTATTTATGATTAGTAGGAGGGTAACCCTGAGTAAGGTTCAAGAATGGGCGAATCACCTTGGAATAGTCTTTTATGAACCTGCAGTAGTAGCCACAGAACCCCAGGAAACATTGTAGTTCTTTCAGATTATGGGGTTGGGGCCAAGTAATCAGTGCTTCAACCTTACTGGGATCAGCCTTTATCCCTTTTGTAGATACTATGTGCCCCACTTACTTCACGGATGTTTGGAAAAACTGGCACTTGTCAATGGACAGCTTGAGGCTGAAGTCTTCCAGTCGGTCTAGGACTTTAAGCAGTCGGTTCTCATGCTCCTCTAAGGTGCTCCCAAACACAATGACATCATCCAAGTACACCAGGCATTCCAGCAAATTCATATCTCCCACCGCACGTTCCATCAGTCGCTGAAAGGTGGCCGGGGTGCCCGATATCCCCTGTGGCATCCTCAGAAACTCATAGAACCCCAATGGACAGATGAAGGCTGTTTTCTCACGGTCATCCAGGGCCATTGGGATCTGGTAGTATCTGCTGCGAAGATCCAACACCGAGAACCATTTGCTCCCATTCAAGCAGACCAGGGCATCTTGTATACAAGGCATAGTGTATTGGTCTGGGATGGTCCGCCGGTTCAGGATCCAATAATCAACACGCATCCTCACAGACCCATTCTTCTTATGCACAACCACAATGGGAGAGGCATATGGGCTCCTGGATTCTTGTATCACGCCAGCAGTGAGGATTTCCTGCAGGTGTCTTCTCACATCATCTATGTCTGCTGGGGCTAGATGTCGGGACCTCTCTCGAAATGGCTGGTCATCGTGCAGGCGTATATGATGCTCCGCACCCTGGACACATCCCACATCCCATTCCTTCAACGAAAACACTTGGTCTCTCTGGGCAAGTCTCTTGCTAATTCTAGCCTTCCATCCAGCTGGCAACGGGAATTCACCAAAGTCAAACAAGTTTGGGGTCACTCTCTCCTTCTCACCAGGGTGCTTTTTGCTGGGCAATACTGCAGTGTCTGTGTAGTGTACTGTAGCTAGGGTTCACCCTCTGTTCAGCTGGATCTCCTGATCTGACACATTGTGAATCTGGACCATCACTTGTCGTGCATAGGCATGGGCACGAGCAGGCAAGATGCTGGGCTTGACTAATAATCTTTCTGGCAATTTTCCATCGCCTGGCGAATCCAACATCAGTATTTTGTTCTTGATGACTTTCCAGAGGTGGACCTCCCCTTGAATGGTACGCTGTGGGTTAGGGGCCAGTACCATTGAATCGGTATCCTTCTTCCACACAATCCCCACCGGTTCATCCTGGTCTACTTCCTCGGGTTTCTGTTACAAATCATAGGCCCTGTTGATCAGAGTCGGAATTCTCAGGGCCCTCCCAGTCTGTCGCCCTTGTTTCTTGTGACAGAGTTGTCAGTCTCCCAAACATATGGGCGTTTGTTCCAATTAACAGGGGATCCCTATCATACAGTCTGGTAGGGGGACACACTAGGGCCAGTGTCTCTACTTGCTCCTTTATGCCAGTGACAGTTGCAGGAAAAGACAACCAGAGGCGGGCATATCCAAGATATGGATGAGACTTGTCACTCAGCTTCCACACATGTAGGCCTTCCAGGGATTGTAAGGGCACACCAGATAAGTGTTTGTCATGCCAGTCCTGAAACACAACGGTCACTTGCAACCAACTGTCAAGCACAGCCCGAGCAGGAATACCATTCACAGCCACATTGGTCTCCATTGAAGGGCCCACTATCGTGGACCAGTCTGGAGGGACAATAGCAGGGGTCTGGACAGATGATTTAGCCACAGAGGGGTTTGAGTTTGGATGGCCGAAGCTTTTACTGTGGTCATTTCGTGCACCCCTTGACCACTAACTCACTTTCTGAAGCTCTCCTTGAAGCTGGTTTACCACTTTCTCTGAGTCCTTCTGAGACTGGCATTCCCTCTTCATATGGCCATCCTTGCTGCAATTGTGACAAATGACAGGCTCTCGGGGCATCCTAGGGGAAAGCATAGCAGTGGATGCTGGAGCATCAATGGGAGATTGTGAGCTGACTTCTGCAGGTAGTGTACCATGTCTCAAAAGTTCCTTTATGGTGGCAGTCAATTCCTTGAGCTCAGTCAAGAAGCCACCCACAGTAGAGGATGCCTGAGGGTGCACCCCCACCCCATAACAGTCACGTTCTGACAGGGGCCAGGGTCTTTGTCTACAGGGGATACCACAGTAAGAACATCCAGTTGTACCTTTCTGACTTCCTTAAGCAACTCCTCTCCCCACCGTTTAGCCCACGGCGGGACACCCCTAGTGGTCTCCATTTCGGAAGGGCCTTCTGGTGCCATGATCACTTGGACTGCACTCACCCCATAATTACAATCTCCCTCTTCACCTTCAACCTCCTGGAGTTCTTTTATCAAGTCACAGTAGTCAGGTGGGTTACCTCTCCTATCCTATAGCCCTAACTGGAGGAGCTGCAATTTAGAATGCTTTGCAGGTTGCAGTAGGTGCCCCAATCTTACATGGTTCAAGTCACTGGCGGGTACCCACCTTTCCGGTAAGCTTTCTGCAAAGCTCTTTCTAGATGAGTAACATATGCAGACAGACTTTCCCCTTTCCATTGTTTGGTACCTTGGAATTTCCACATCAAATTCTCCCCTGACTCAATGCTCCCAAAATTGCCTTTGAGTGCAGATAGGTACTTCTGAGCAGATGCATTAGGGTTTGTGGACCTTAAAAATTGAATGGATTTGAGGGTGGGACCCCTCAAACTTGCTATGATTCTTTTCTGCTTCTCAGCCTCCACTCACTGTCACTCAGGTACCAAGTGGGCAACATAGTCTATCCAGATCTCCCAGTCATTCTACCCCTGGGGCTTGGGGAGGGTGCCTGAGAAGATTCTCAGCCTTCGGTAGGAGTCGTGAGCAATGGCAGGTGCAGATATAGGGGCCAGCATGGGCAGGGACACAGAAAGCAGGGCAGAAACAGGTGCTGGAGTGGGAGGGGGTGTTGGAGAAGGAAAACATTTATTTAAGTGCTTGGCTCTGGAAAGGTGGTCTAGAAAGCGGAAGCTGAGGATCAATGCAGGGAAATGCAAGGTACTGCACCTGGGAGCCAGAAACCCGGGCCAAGTGTACACCCTGGGGGGGAATGCTACAAGTCTTGATGGCAGAGAGGGACCAGGGGGTGATGGTGGATGTCAAGATGAACAACTTGGACACTTGTAGGAGGGCAGCGGCAAAGGCCAACAGGATGCTTGGATGCATCGCTAGGGGGCTCACCTCCAGAAGGAGGGAAGTGATACTCCTACTGTATAACTGTTTAGTTAGGCCACACCTTGAGTACTGCGTGTAGTTTTGGAGGCCACATTTAAAGAGGGACATTGAACTCCTGGAGACGGTCCAGAGGAGAGCAACCAAAATGATTTGAGGCTTGGGGGATAGGACCTATGGGGAGAGGCTCGAAAAGCTAAATATGTACACATTGGAAGAGAGAAGGGACCAGGGGGACATGATAGAGGTTTTCAGGTACAAGAAGGGGATAAATACTGCGGGAGCAGTCAGGGTGCTCCAAAGGAAGGGGGGGGGGTCAGCTAGAGGGCATGGGTGGAAACTGGAGGGAGGGAGATTCAGGGGAGAAAGGAGGAGGTGCTACTTCACTGAGAGGGTGGTGGAGCCATGGAATGCGCTGGCCAGGGGGCTGGTAGAGGCAGAAATGGTGAAGGGGTTCAAGAGGGGGTGGGACAGGTACAGGGGAAGGGTTCTGGAAGCATAAACCAGTGCAGGGAGAATATCTGGGACTGTGAAGGGAGAAGCCGGGGGGGGGGCAGCAAGGTCAGCTCCCAGGGTGGGAGCTGACCAAACGAACAGACACGAAAGACTGTTAGGCCTATTCTGCTGGCATTTTAGTATGTTAGTATGTAACATGGGAGGGGCGTAATCAGATTAATTTGCTTAAAAGCTGTATCAAGTCAAACAGTTATGCATGCACTTCAGGGTCCATAAACAGTCACACACTCTGCGTACCCAGGTGGAGAATGGTGAGCTAGCCAGGAACATTGCAGCTGGTTGGGGCCCTTTGATGGAAGAAAACAACATGCACAACACACACTATTTGTAATCCAGAGCCAGCGGGCTTAGTTCATGAAAAGAAAATAACAAGACAATCAGATGACACACTTTTAGATTACGCTGTTGTTGCAGGGAGCTACCCTGATGATTATTCACGATACCCAAGACTGGACACAGGCTGGATGAAAATCGAGACAGCAGGTGGTTAATCTGGAGTGCCAGGAGAAGCAGGGCCTACATAATTCGCCGAGGCGTTGTTCCTGTTCAAGCGTGGAGCAGGGGGCTGATCCCCAGGCAGGTCTCTCATCGGTGGCTTTCTCTGTGCAGTGGGGTAATCTGGCAGGGTCAGCGTGGCATGGCCCAGGCTGAATGGAGGTGAACGCGGATTCAGTCCGATTAGGCTGGATAAAGCTTCCAGCAAGCAGAACAGAGTTCACACAGTGGGGAACCAAATCACAACCCACTCTCAATACACAGCACATTTACATGTAAGGAAATTCTACTGTACCAGGCAAACCGCTCTCCGGTCACGATCGCAATGTTTTTGGACTAACCAGGGATTCAAAAGCAGCTGGAAATCCTGACAGGCCAATCGCATTCAGCAAATCTTTGGTCTTCTTCAGGTTAAAGCCTGGTCACAGTCCAGTGGCTTAAACAGTCCTCACAATTCAGATTCAATCCGAATAAACTCTATTTTCCCTCTCAGGGACAGCAGGCAGACAGGCAGGCCAAAACTCAGCCCTTTCACAGTTCTTCCATGCAAAACTACACAGAACTGCAGCTCAAAATCATTTTGAGCTGTTACTTCTTCACTTCTCAGCTCAGAACTGAAACTACCTGCAGCAGCCTGGGGAATTCCCCAAGATCCAAAAGGTTCGGTTGGCTGATCCTCCTGTCAGTCACAACAAAGGCTCCCCCTTCAGGTGCAAAAAAGGCGCTAAAAGCCCCAAACTACAATTCCTACAGATTTTTACTCCAGACAGTTCCTGTAGTCCGGCTCCATTTTAGGTCCCACCAGTACTGAGTGGTCCAATTCACAGTCCAGGGCCAAATGGTGGGGATAAATAAAACAGTCTTTGCTGCAAAGAAGGCAGGTTAGACAAACTACACTATCGTTATCACTCTAAATGATTTTCAGCAAATAATTACATCTTTCAACAGAGATCCTTCTCAGATTACTTATGACTGCAATCCAGGCAGCTCTTAAAGAGACAGTACACAGAGGCTATACAGGCAGTCTCTGGCAATCACATTTAAAGTGCTAAAACGCAGGGCACCAGCCTGACAGTGAGCATTTAGGCAAGCTCGAGGAAGACTTTTCAGGAACCCCCATTTTAGGGGGGGTTACAGGAAGAATACTGGAGACTGGCTAAGATGGCAAGAAAGGAAGTGCAGCAGGCAAAGGCACAGAAAGAGCTTTAAATAGCCGAGGGGATAAAGAATGGGGAAAAGGCCTTAATTCGCTACTTTATTTATTTAGGTCTTTGGTAGCCGGATAGGTGCACTGGTCCAGTGGACCGTTTTCAGGCATGACCCGGGCCACTAGGTGGCAACAACATGGATGACAACTGGTACATACAGAGCATTGGTACATGCTCGAAACATGGGGTGGTAAGGAAAGAAAGAAAATATACAGCAGATCGGTTATTATATACAAAATACTAAGGGTGGTACCAGGAGACAAGTGGTGCAATGTTATATATACATGCAGTGCAGGTTATAACACAGGCTATATACAGTTTTATATACATACAGTGCTGGTTAAAACAACCAAAAATGGCATGGCTAACTAGGATTCAAAGTATGAGGCTAGAGAGGGATTTGTAGGTAGAGGGAGGGTGATAGAGGAATGGGACTAGAGAGGCGAGGAGGAACAGAGTAGAGAGACACATGAAGGGGAAAGTAGGCTACAAGGCCCTAGGCAATTTATGGGTGCAATGACAACTTGCCACAGTCCGGAGCCAGGTTTTTAGGTTCTGTTTGAAAGCCAGGTGGGAGAGAGACAAGCAGACTGATGGTGGGAGCTTGTTTCATAGGGAGAGAGCCGAGATGGAGAAACTCTCATGCCCATGGCAGTGGAGGCACAGGGCACTTCAAGTGGGGGGACAGAGGATGCCCTAAGCAACCTTGAAACCACCCTTTCCCTCAGAAGTTGTGCATAGGGGGACTGGTCAAGGTTCCTGAGGGAGTTGTCCACTAAGCAGCCCATAGCATAGTCAAAATGCCCTTGTAGCGGGCTCCATCCTAGCGACTGGTAGAGAGAGCAATGTTGGGTCTGGTAAGGGGCTTGAAGGACAAACCGGCAGATAGAGTTGTATGTCGAAGTTACCATAAGTGCAGGGTGGCGGATACGAGGGAGTAGACAGGGGAGCAGTAGTCCAGGAAGGGCAGTAGGTTGCAACACGCAATGGTAAGGTGCGGTTCGGGAGACAGGAAATTTTTTAGACAGAAAGCAGCACCTAAATTTTGGTGTGACTCTGCACAGTAAAGTTGATGTGTTTGGTGAAGGAGAGGGATGGGTCAAGGGTGACTCCCAGGTATTTGAAGGACTGAACGTCCACAAGGGGTGGGCCTGCTGGTGTGAGCACTAGAAAGGAGGAGTTTTGTTTGGCAGCCATGGCAAGAAAAGATTTAGAGTCAAACAACATGGACTTTGTCTTTTTTTCATTCACCAGGAGTTTATGGGAGAGGAACCATTGGTGGGCATAGTCGTAGTTTTGTGTGAGGGTGGAGGAGATGGACTCAACTGATCTATCACTATGATAGGGGACCAAATCATCTGCACAGAGGAGCGTTTTGCAACTGAGGGTGTCTCTAGGGAGAGCATTTATGAATATTGAGAAAAGCAGGGGTCTGAGTATGGATCCCTGGGGGACACCAGTGTGTAGAGGGAGGGCAGCCAAGGATGTTCTGCCAATAGTAACGGACTGCGATCTGTTGGATAGGTAGCTGTGGAACCATGTAGCCATGCCAGCAGAGCATCTGAAAGAGAGAGCAGGGTTGAGTGGAGGAAGTGATGGTCAGCTAGGTCAAATTCCTTGGATAGGTCCACAAAGACAGCACCTGTGGCTCTGCCCTGGTCCATGTGCCTTAGAACACAATCAGAGAAAATGGCAAGGGCAGAGGAGGTGCTGTGGCACTTGCGGAAACCCTGCTGGAGTGGGCATAGGGGATTGTATTTTTCTAGATGCTCGGCAAACTGGTGGTGAAAGATTTTTTCAAGCAGTTTACTTAGATGAGAGAGGAGGGAGGAGGGAGGAGGGAGATGGGCCTGTAATTGTTGGGGTTGTGGGGGTCACCAGCTTTAAAGATGGGTACCACATTTGCGTGTTTCCATAAGTTGGGAACTGTGGATGTAGTAAGGGCAAGATTGAAAATGAAGGTGAGGGGTTTAACGATTGCAGGGGAGATAAGTTTTAGGAAAGCGAGGCATAGAGCACCACAGCCAAGGCTTCCAGTGGCCGGTAGAGATCCCAAAAGTTTGGTGATAACTTTATACCTGATGATCCTAAAAAGGAAGGGTGGGGGCAAGGTGGTGGCTGAGGTGGAGAGGGGGAGGACTGTCTGGGGTTTCAGCATTGGAGAGGCCAGCTTACACAGATTGGGGGATAAGTCTGTGAACTTAGCACTAAAGGTATTGGCAGGGTCAGAAATAGGGCTGGAGGGGGATGAGAGCTATGAGATCTGCCTGTTGGTTTTGGGGTTGAGTAGAGACCCATTGAAGGCTCAGAAAATACGTGGATTGCCAAGATGGTTACATTGCTAGTTAAGGCAGTATTTGCATTTGAGCAATTTCACGGTCTGTTTGCAGGTATTGCGTACTTATCGATAGGCATTCCAGAGTTGGAGGGAAGGTGATGTCTTGTAAGCCTTCCATTTCTTGTCCCTGTCTTTCATTAGTGCTGGAACGTCCCTGGACAGCCAGCGGGTGCAGCCCCCTCTTACCCTCCTGGTTGTGATGGGGAAGTGGGTGTCCTGTAGTCAGGAGAGGGTGGAGGTAAAGAAAGAGACTGCATCAAAGATACTAGTAAGATGGTAGAGCGTATATCAATTTATTGCCCAAACATCCTTGAGGATGGGCATGGGATCTGTGCAATTAAAGTTTCTAAAAGACAGGAGTTTGTGAGGGGGCCCCGTGACTTGATGGACAGTATTGCATAGGTTGGCGAGTGGTCGCTGATAGAGTCAGACATAGTACCTGCCTGGAGGATCAGGTCAGCCCGGTTTGTGGCAACTCAGTCATTTAGGGAGTGGTTGTGTGAGCGAGCATTGTGTCTTGTGGGGGAGGAGATCATTTGTTTCAGGTTGTATTCTTTCAAAGTGTTAGCATAGACAGGTGCAGAGGCATCCAGCCCGTTGAGATTGAAGTCACCTAGCATGATTGTATCCCTCGGGGGTGTTGTGCTCGCTAGGCCGTCTAAGAAGTTCGATAGGCCTGGGACACCTCCCTTGAAGGCGCTGTAGCAGCAACCCACGTAGAGCTTCTTGGACGAACCTAAGGTAAGTTCAACAAGGAGCCATTGGCTTGGGGAGGTGGAAGAGGAGCATTTGATGGTGGTGGCAGTGATGAGCTCTTGTACGTACAAAACCACGCCCCAACCCTTCTTTCTTCCTGGTCGGTCCTGGCGTATACGTGAGTAGCCATGTAACTGCAGTGAAGAGTCAGGGTGATAGGATTTTAATCAGGTCTCAGAGAGTCCTTACACCTGTGGCTTATATAGGGATACCCATGCCTCAAGTTCAGGGAACTTTGAGGGCAGGCTGCAGATGTTCATGTGGGCAATAGTTAGTCTGTGGTGTTTTGCCCAAGTGGGATCGGATTGGTTGATATGGGTGTTTATGGGGCTAGGGTTACTTTCAACATCACCAGTAAGGAGAATGAGGGTGAGTAGAGGCCAGATTGGGGGGACCCAAAGGGGTGATTTCAGGGTGAGGGAGTGCACAGATAAACCGAGCAGTTGGTGTTTGTAACTAGACAATAGGGCCAGGAGGATATCACTCATAAGTGTGATTTGATGTCCCATCACCAAAACCTGGGGGACAGAGTTATTAAACAGGGATGTTGAGGAGCTTAGATTTTGCTGGTCAACAATGAGTAATGTGGCACAGGCATCTGTAGCCAGTAGTACGGAGGTCATAGAGGCCGTAGTAAGGAGCGCCACCCATGAGTTCATTTTAGGACAACCCAGGTCACTGGTGGTTAACTTTCAACAGGGAGCAAAGTAGAAAGTGGCCAGGAGTGACCCATAGATTGTGGTATGAGCAGTTATGAAGGGGGCCATGTTAACTGGGTCAGGTTGCTTTGAGTGGGACAAATCCAGCAAACAAGGAGGATGTTACCAATTCGTAGTTCCTGGGCAGGGTCCGAGATGGACTGCAAACAGGGCTGTGGTCCTTATGCTTGACTCTAGGAAGGTAGGCTGGGGTTGTGATTCCAGTGCAATAGCCAATGGGAAAGGGGGAGTCAAACAAGGGTGGAGCTATAACCTATTTAATAGAGGTTGGGACCAGAGTGGGCGGGTGGGAGAAAATATTAGGCTACAGAGATTTGAAAAACTGAAAAGAGTTGATCCCGCTCTGTGGAAGCGGCAGGGACCGAGCTACAGATCGAGCTGGCAGGCTTGGGGACTCGGCCAATCACAGCCCGGAGCCACACAAGTGAACCAATCCAGGAGCACCTAGGGCAGTCGCTTGACCAATCAGGTGAAGAGCTGGTGCTCAAGCTGGCTCAGTGGAGAGCGAGGAGCATACCTTTCCAGGAGAGGTGGTGGCGGCCAGGCAAAGAGGGGACGGTGGCAATGGAAAGCACCACGTCCCGCACGGAGGGGCACAGCCACTTCTGGCTGAGTCGCCTGTTGTAGGCTTCGGTCCTGTGAGAGAGAAACAAGGGGAGAAAATGGGATTAAGTAGGGGAGAAATCAGTGGGCGGGGGTGAGACAGGGTGTGGAGACAGTCAAGCAGCAGGAAGCCTGAGGAGACACAAAGAGAGAGGGGGGCTAGATAGAGGGGTTGGGGGCAAGAGGTATGCAAGTGAGAGATACAGAGAGGGAAGCAGGCAGTGAAACAGGTACGGGGCGGGGGTGAGAGGAAGAGCAGGAGATGAGACAGAAGCTTGTGCCCAGGCGGCCTAAAGGGGGTGAGCTGTAGAGAAAGAGGCAGTTGGGAAAGAAAGCAGTGCACAGCAGGCTACAAAAATATCACATGAGTGCTGTAATCACTTAGGGCAAATTAATTAGCAACTTCTCAACAAATCATACTTTATCTGAGACATTTGAGAAAACAGAACTGAAATGCAACCTCAGTGAAAGCTAACATTTGCAAGGTTTAGCTACTACACATATTCATTTAGAGACAGCAAACTGGTAGGTACAAAAGAAAATATTAGGCTACAGAAAGTACAGAGACAGATTTGAAAAATTGAAAAGCACTGGTTCCGCTCTGTGGAAGCGGCAGGAACCGAGCTACAGTTCGAGCTGGCAGGCTTGGGGATTCAGCCAATCTCAGCCTGAAGCCACACAAGGGACCCAATCCAGGAGCGCTTTAGGCGGTCGCTCTGCCAATCCGGTGAAGAGCCAGTGCCGGTGCTCAAGCTGGCTCAGAGGAGAGAGATTAGCATAGCTTTGCAGGAGAGGTGGCAGCCAGGCAAGGAGGGGACGGTGGCAGTGGAAAGCACCTCGTCCCACATGGAGGGGCACAGCTGCTTCTGGCTGAGGTACCCGTCAGAGGCTTCGGTCCTTTCCAGGAGAGGAGGTGGCCAGGCGAGGTGGGGACAGTGGCAGTGGAAAGTGCTGCATCCTGCATGGAAGGACACAGCTGCTTCTGGCTGAGGTGCCCATTGGAGGCTTCAGTCCTTTCCAGGAGAGGTGGCGGCCAGGTGAGGAGGGGACAGCGGCAGTGGAAAGTGACATATGCAAAAGGAGGGACAAAAAGGAAGGTATTGTTAGACTGAGGAAGGGTAATGGATAGGTTGATGAAGACAGCAGCAAAGCAGAAGTATTAAACAAATACTTCTGCTCCATCTTTACAAGTTAAATAGATGGACCAGTGCCACGTACAGGCGATAGAAGGGAGGGAACGAGGGGGGCCATATGGGAAATCAGGATGGAGAGAGTAAGGGAGGGGCTGATGGCTCTGAGGGTGGACAAGTCCCCGGGACCAGACGAAATACACCCCAGGGTGCTGAAGGATTTAGTGGAGGATCTGGCAGGGCCTCTGGCAGTCCTCTTCAATAGATCCCTGGAGTTGGGAGTGGTGCCACTGGAGTGGAGAACAGCAGATGTTGTGCCACTCCACAAGAGCGGACCCAAGGATGACCTGGGTAGCTATAGGCCAGTCAGTCTGAACTCGATAGTATGTAAACTCATGGACACCATACTAAAGGAGAGGCTCGTGAGGTACTTGGAGGAGAATGTTCTATAGGATGTAAAACAGCATGGATTTGTGGCTGGCAGATCATGTCAAACAAACCTCATCAAGTTCTTTGATTGAGTCATGAGGGTTGTGGACAAAGGCCAGATGGTGGGCATCATATACCTGGACATTAGCAAGACCTTCGATTCTATATCGCACAAAAGATTGATAATGAAACTGAGGGATCAAGGGGTGGGGGAGAATATGGTAAGATGGGTTGAAAACTAGTTGAGGGGCAGAACCCAGAGAGTAACTGGGGGTGAGTTCTCCAGCACCAAGGAGGTCATCAGCAGGGTTCGCAAGGATTTGTGTTGGGGCCAGTGTTGTTCAATGTCTTCATAAGTGACATCGGGGAAGGCACTAAACTCAAAATGTGCCTGTTTGTGGACAACACCAAATTCTGTGGGAGGGTGGATACCAAGGAGGGGATACAGGACCTGAGGGAGGATCTAGCAGGGTTAGAGAGATGGTCAGGTATCTGGCAACTTGACTTCAGTGCCAAAAAGTGCACATGATGCACACAGGGGCCAAGAACCCTAGGACAGAGTATTACATAGGAGAGGTTCAGGTAACTGCTTCCAAAGAGAAAATGGATCTGGGGTAGTGATTACGAGTGACCTAAACACACCTCTCAGAGTAAGAAGGCAGTGGTGAAGGTTAACAGGATGCTGGGATGCATTGCTAGGGGATTCAGTAGTAGGCGGAGACAGGTTATCTTAACATTGTACAGGTCATTGGTGAGACCACATTTAGAATATGGAGTAAGGTACTGGCATCATACCTTTGGAAGGACATCAACATGCTGGAGGGGGTCCAGAGGAGATCAACCAAGATGATTGAGGGGCAACAGGATAGGTCCTATGAGGAGTGGCTGGGAGCCCTGGGGATGTACTCCCTGGAGGAGAGGAGGCAGAGGGGTAATATAATAGAGACCTTCACGTACATGAAGGGTATTAACAGAGTGAAAAGGGAAGGTCTCTTTAAAATGAGTGACAACAGCACCACTAGGGGCACAGTCTAAAACTGAGGGGGGGGATTTAAAAGGGATGTGAGGAAGCTTTTCTATATGGAGAGGGTGGTGACCACCCGGAATGAGCTGCCAGAGGAGGTGGTATCAGCAAAAATTGTGGGACCATTCAAGAGGGCCTGGGACAAACACAGAGGGAACCCTTGGGACCAGGGAAGGGGAGGAGAAGGAGGGATGGTGGAGGGGGCAGGGTCATTGGCGTAAGTTGTAAAGCCAGACCCTGCATCAAGTAATGACCAGACACGATAGACCAGGTGGTCTTCTTCTGCTGGCTCTTTTCATATGTATGTATGTTCATATGCAGAGGGGCCGGAAGGGAAGGTATGCCTCTTTGCAGATGACGCTAAGATCTGTAACAGGGTTAACACTCCGGGGGGTTGGGGGTGAAAAAAATGAGGAGGGAGCTAAGCAGGCTTGAGGGTGGTCAAGAGTGTGGCTTCTAAGATTCAATGCAAAGAAGTGTAAAATCATGCATTTGGGGCACAGAAACCCGGGGTGGGGGGTACTGACGACCACCAAACAGGAAAGGGAACTGGGGGTAATCATATCTGATAACCTAAAGGTGACCAAGCATTGTGAAAAGACTTTGGGGAGAACCAGTGGGATGCTGGGGTGCACAGAGAGCAGTATCACCAGCAGATACCACTGCACAAATCATGGGCCACTGTACAAATCATGGGTGGGACCCCATCTGGATAGTGGTAAATAGAGTTCAATCTGAAGAAAGGGGGGTAACCAGCGGGGTGCCACAAGGTTCAGTGATGGTGCCAGTCCTCTTTAATGTCTTTATAAGCGACATTGCGGAGGGGCTTGAAGGAAAAGTATGCCTCTTTGCAGATGATACCAAGATCTGCAATAGGGTTGACACTCCGGGGGTGGAACACATGATAAGAGACTTAGGCAAGTTGGAGGAGTGGTCAAGAGTGTGGCAGCTCAGATTCAATGCCAAGAAGTGCAAAAGCATACACCTGGGGAGCAAAAACCCTGGGGAGGAATACACAGTGGGGATGGGGTGGGGTAGGTACTAACAACAACTAAGATGGAAAGGGCCCTGGGGTAGTCATAACAGATGATCTGAAAGTAGCCAAACAATGTGAGAAGGCGGTGAGGAAAGCTGGTGAGATACTGGGGTGCATAGGGAAAGAGTTATCACCAGTAGAAAACAGGAGGTGGTGATGCCGCTGTACAGGCAGTTGGTGAGGCCTCATCTGGAGTACTGTGTACAGTTCTGGAGACCTCATCTCCGAAAGTACATTGACAGGGTACAGGCAGTC
This sequence comes from Neoceratodus forsteri, assembly GCA_016271365.2. Classification (NCBI taxonomy): domain Eukaryota; kingdom Metazoa; phylum Chordata; order Ceratodontiformes; family Ceratodontidae; genus Neoceratodus; species Neoceratodus forsteri. The sequence goes on from CM057452.1 coordinate 189,558,178, forward strand.
CAGAGAAGGGCAACAAAAATGGTGTAGGGGTTACACCAGAAACCATATGAAGAGAACTAAGAGACCTCAATATGTATACTCTGGAGGACAGGAGGGGGAGGGGGAGGGGGATATGATAGAGACATTCAAATACCTCAACAGGATCAACAAAGTTCAAGAGGGCAGTATTTTTCAGAAAAGGAGATGCACAAGAATAAGGGGTCACAATATGAGGCTGAAGGGGGAAAGACTCAGGGGCAATGTGAGGAAACATTTTTTTTCACAGAAAGGGTGGTGGATGCATGGAACAGCCTCCCAGAGGAGGTTGTCGGGGCAAAAATGGTTGTCGAATTCAAGAATGCATGGGACAGGTGGAAGGCAACACTAGAGGTAGGAAGGAGGAGGTAGGCTGCAGATCAATAGGATCTGGAGTTTATACAGTAGGTAGGGAAATGGGCAGACTAGGTGGGCCAGGCGGTCCTTATCTGCCGACAAACTCTATGTTTCTGTGTTTCTATAGAGTACTGTGTCCAGTTCTGGAGGCCGCATCTCTAGAAGGACATAGACAGAGTAGAGGCAGTTCAGAGAAAGGCAACAAAAATGGTGCAGGGTTTGCACCAGAAGTCATATAAGGAGAGACTAGAGGACCTCAATATGTATACCCTGGAAGAGAGGAGGGATATAATAGAGACCTTCAAATGCCTCAAGGGCATAAATTAGGTACAAGAGGGTAGCATCTTTCAGAAAAAAAGATGTTCAAGAACAAGGGGTCATGATATGAGGCTGGAGGAGTGTAGACGCTGGGGTAACATGAGGAAGTATTTTTTCACAGAAAGGGTGGTGGATGCAAGGAACAGCCTCTCAGTGGAGGTGGTGGGGGCAAGAATGATAGGGGAATTCAAGAATACATGGAATAGGCACAAGGGATGCCTAGCAATAGGAAAGAGAGGGTTAAAGCCGGAGATCAAGTAGGATCTGTGGCATTGCAGTAGGTAGGGAAAATGGGCAGACTAGGTGGGCTAAGCAGTCCTTATCTGCCATCAATTTTTGTGTTTCTGTGTGTTACTTGTGCTGCACTTCCCACATCTGGCATGCCTGCCAGCGCCGTGTGTCCCTTGCACATCTCGGTCATGCTCTGTTGCAGTATGGCACACTTATTGTATATGCAGTCCTCTATTGTTTGGGCCAACAATGCTGTCTCTAATATGCCATATACAGTCCATTGTGGCTGTTTGACTCCCTCCACCAATGTGTGTTGTGGTGTCCCATGTGTCTGTTGGCTGTGCTTCTGTTATGCACATTGTGCCACACTGTGTCCCTCACCCTGTATGCCCAGCTGGCTGAGTTCAGTGCATTTCCTTTCCACAGTTGCCCAGAGGGATGCAGGAGCACACAGTGGCAGCAGAATGCAGCTCAGACTGAGGGTCACGGTGACCGCCTGAGAAAACAGGTTCAGCTGCTATGCCTGTTAGTGCGGCGCATGGAGGACTGCACCTGTGCATTTGAGCAATGCCCCAATGCTATCCAGGGACGGCCAGCAACACTGGTGCAGGAAGTGCACCAGCAGCTACCACCACAACCACCTGCAGCACCTTGATGGGACATTGGACTTTTTATCTGCCTTTTGTAGTGGCCAAGTGCCCTTTATTTCTTAGTGACTGTTGATGGGCAGTTGCCCTTAACATTTTGCATCTCCCCCACGGGCAATTGTCCTTTTTCTTTTGTTTCTCCTCTCCCCCCCCATGGGTGGTTGCCCTTTTATTCTTTTCTCCCCCTTCCCCTTTGTTGTTGTTCTTCTTGTTGTTGTTGGTTTTCCTATGGCCTTTTGCCATTTTTTGTACGGTAAAACTTATTTTTCATACCTATGCTGCTGTGTTGTGTGTGTATTTCACTGGTGCCATCCTTACTCCCAGTTCTACCCCCATATTCAGCGCTATCCTCAGTGCTACTTTCAGTGCCGTACACATGCACTGTGCTGCGACAGTGCAATGCAGTTATGCAGTGCATAGTCAGCCCTCTATTCATAGGCAATGGTGCCAGCGTAATGCCTTTGAATACACATTGGGTTGAGTCCAGTGCAAGTGCTAGCACAAGTGCAGTGTCAGTGCTCGTGCCATTGTCTGAGCATGGAGCACATGATGTTTGAGCTGGAGAATGACGCTCAGCTGTTCTGTCTGTGTAATGTGCATGCACTGTTGTGCAATTTCGGTTGCATTAAGAAATTGCTCAATAAACAGGAAATATTAACAAACAAAATAACCGAGCTGAACTAATGACCAGGTTTGCTGTTCCCAAGAGGGAAGTCATTCACAAACTCCTGTCCCATTACTAGGCTTTAGCAGCCAATGTGATATTCTTTGGGGAAGGGGCATAGCTTGGACCCATCTCTGCACTGTGCCCTAATGAGTGCAGAGGGAGAGCAGAACCCCAGATGTGATTTTTGTTCTGGCAGCTGTATGTATGGATCTGAACGGTTCTGTCCATAGTCAGCGATGGGCAGTGGCTAAATTGGAAATTTTCAGGTGAGGGAACTTATATGTAGATTTCTAGGTGGTGGAACGGTCATTTCTTGGTGGTGGAACTCTCCTACTGTATAGTTGTCAGTGAAGAAAGATGACCGAGGTGGTGGAACTGTCCTACAGTTTTTTTAATAGGTGGTGGAACTGTTCTACAGTTTTTTAAGAGGTGGTGGAACTGAATTCCTGTGGGCTCCTGCTCAGTTTAACCCCTGGTGATGGGTCTGATTTCCAGCTCTGATAGCCAGGCCACCTTGGGACAGGATAGTAAATGAACAAGAATGTAGGCTCTAAATTCAGCCACCAGAGATGCATTCATTGCTGATGGTGTATGTTTAATTGCCAAAAGAAATGTAACAAGAGATTTGGAGCGGATACTTAGGAAAGTTTCTTTTCCTTCCTGGCACTACATCAAGGTCCTTCTTGCTTTGTTGGCATTCCCCTGTAACACCAGTAGCCTTCCATATTGCTAGGGTCTCCCCGAACGATAGGTGTCCCCCATATCGCTGGTGTCTCCCATGTCAGTGGCATCTCTCAATACTGCTGGTATGCTCCTGCTTCTCTGGCATCCCTGTATCTCTGGTGCCTCCCATGAATTACAGGCATCCTGCATATTGCTTATAGCTTTCCATATCACTAGCATTTCCCCAGATCTCTGGCGTTCTCCTGTATCATTGGTGTCCACATGTGTTACTGGCATCTCCTTGTATTTCTTACATCCCCATATCTCTAGCATTTCCCCTGTATCTCATTTGTTATCCCACCCCCAAACTGCTGGCCTACCCTAAGTGGCTGGTTCCCCCTCTAATCTTGGGCATTTCCTGTTACGATGGCATACTCCTATTATTCCCAATATTGTTCCCTGTATGGTTGGCATCTCTGTGGATCTCTGGTGACTCCCCATATTTCTGACATCCCCTGTATTGCTGGCATCCTCCCGTATTGATAAGGTGTTTAATATCTCTGGCATTCCTACATAATTTTGTACCTTTGTGTACTGCTGGCATTTACACTATATTGCTTTTGCCCTCTCCTTTTAGAGCACCATATTCTGAAATCAGTTTCACCGATAACCCAGCCTCTTGTGCTCAGAGGGACGAGGTGCATTTTCTCTATGTTGTATGTTCTCTGTATTCCTTATTAATTTTCCAGATCTCTGTCACTCTTTCCAATTTTCATTTTCCTATTTTTTGAACTACAAAGATTTTGGAAAATAAAAGAGACACGTAATAATGTTTAAAGCGACAGCGAACAAGAATAATCCAAGCTGGGTCTCTTCATCCTCCACTGATAAGGGGTGTGCATTACACTCACAAATGACTCTGAAACAGTAATAGGAGATATTGCTCCCCCCTTTCACTGTAGCTGTTTAGAAGCTGTTTGACTCCCTGCTTCAGTTTCTTGTCTGATTTGAGATCAGAAGTCTGACATTTCAGTAGCTGCATTAAGTACCGCAGCGGGCTTAGATGCTCCAGCAATCAATTATTTCTGCATAAGCAGTCACTAAAATCCCAAATAAAATTAATCAACACCAGATCCTTCAATATCCTTTTCTAAAAAAAAGGGGGGGGTTATTCAAACATTTTTCCTGGGTTGGGGAAAAACAGAATTCTTTTAACTCATTGTCTGCTGAAGAATTATAGTGGATGGGGCAGTCCAACCCTGATAGGTTTACACTCTTGGGAAGGGACAAAATGTGGTCTCAGCTAATATGGGATTTTTTCCAGCGTGATTGTTCCATGCACCACTGAGTTCAACACAACAAACACTTGCCTGGCTAATAAACTACAACATTTGCTTGCCCCAAAGGAACTTTTTCTTGACACTTACACACACCTAAATCATTTCAGAAGGCAGTATAGTGCAGTGGTTTAAGGCTCTGAGCTGCAAATGTGGAGACTAGGGTTTGAATCCCACAGCCCCCACTTGCATATACTGTGATACCCTGAGCAAGTTACTTAATTTACCTGAGCTCCCAGGTTGCACCTGTAAAAAAAGTGTTTCCAGCTTAGTGTGTCTCACCTGGTTAAACAACTGTAAAAAAAAATTCAGAACTGCATTTCGTTTTGTTTTTAATTTTCACAGGACGTATTCAACAACAGCTTATGTACCTTTTCTATTAAAAGGAAATTTATTTTATTTGTAAAAGTTTGCTTATGCAGGAAGGTTCTTTGAGATTAAGAAAGTGTCATTTACAAGGATGTCTAATACATACAGTAAATAGAACATATATACATACAGAGCAAACCATAGTAATAAGGATGCATTATATGAAAAGTTTCCTGCAGATGACATTAGAAAAAGTATTTTTATTTATTTAAAATTTTGATGACTGGGAAAGGCACACTGAGCCGGGGATCATTTCCAGATGTGACCTGGGGGAAAAGGGAGAGGAGGGGTAATACATTTCATTAAACAACAAGACAGTCAGTTACAGGGTGCTATACAGCTGTGCTGTTGTTGTTGCAGCACAACTGTGTAGCACCCTGTAACTGACTGTCTTGTTGTCAATTTGTATTGTATTGTATTGTATATTATATTTATGATGTCTTTTATGATTGTAAAGGTCTTGGACCAATCAAATAATGTAAAGTAACACAAAAAAAACAACATCATTAAAATATTTGCAAAACAGATCAAACAAGAATGCAGTGTACAATGAGACCTTATGAAATAATGATGTAGAAAAATAATTACAAAGCAGATCAAACGATAGTGCAGTATAGAATGAGACAAGCAGGATAATGATGTAGACTACTATGCCCTTTCGGACTGTTTCCTCTCAAACAAACTGCATTCTGCAGTTTGGTAAGCAGACTAAGGAGAAGCTGCCTGACGCTCACCCTCCAAGCAAGGTACGGGTTGGAACTCTGAATTTTGGCATCTACCCCTGGAAGAATCTCACTTGCCCCTGTTTGCCAGTGTTTCTCACGCTATGTGCAGCAATCCAGAAGTCTTCTAGGAACTGCTGCCAAGAAATTCATGCTAGGACTGACTTCTGCTTGACATGTTCTTGATTTCTCACTTTAAGTAATGTTTAGTCTGATGTAGAGATTTCTCAAGAATTGATTTAAGTTTTGAGAGAGGTTTTAAGGTAGTGTGATTTTGCTATCTGCCCTGAGCCCTGTGCCCCCTCTCTTAGAGCTATAAGTCTGTGGGCTGCACCCTTGACCTCTGTGTCCCATTGAGGCTGCTGCAGTGCCCCCCCAAAACTTGCTTCAGAACCTCCCTGCCTGTGTTTTTTTTTTTTAGCTCTGTGCCCCAGTGTTAATCAGAGCCCCTTCCACAACTGTATTGAGGCTACTGCTCTCTCCTGTTCCGCATACTGTAGTGTCCTCCCAAACCCCCAACTTGCTTAAGAACTTCCCTGCTTAAACTATTTCTGTTTAATTCTCAACCCCTCCCAAACTGTTAATTTCCCTTTTGTTTTCAGACTGCCCTCCCCTCCAAGCCTGCTATTTAATTTTGTCCTCTCACCTTATCTCACCAGGGAACTACTGTGCCCTTTCAGGCTGTCTCCTCTCAAACAAACTGCATTCTGCAGTTTGGTAAGCAGACTAAGGAGAAGCTGCCCGAGGCTCACCCTCCAAGCAAGGTACGGGTTGGAACTCTGAATTTTGGCATCTACCCCTGGAGGAATCACACTTGCCCTGTTTGCCAGTGTTTCTCACACTACGTGCAGCAATCCAGAAGTCTTCTAGGAACTGCTGCCAAGAAATTAATGCTAGGACTGATCTCTGCTTGACATGTTCTTGATTTCTCACTTTAAGTAATGTTTAGTCTGATGTAGAGATTTCTTAAGAATTGATTTAAGTTTTGAGAGAGGTTTTAAAGGTAGTGTGATTTTGCTATCTGCCCTGAGCCCTGTGCCCCCTCTCATAGAGCTGTAAGTCTGTGGGCTGCACCCTTGACCTCTATGTCCCATTGAGGCTGCTGCAGTGCCCCCCCCAAAAAAAACTTGCTTCAGAACCTCCCTGCCTGTTTTTTTATTTTTTTGCTGACTTTTCCATTAGCAGATTATATCTTTTAGCCACTAGAGGGGCCCAGTTATAATCAATCAATCAAAATCTTTATTTAACCAGGTGGTCACCGTTGAGCAAGGCTCATTCTCGAGGTGGACCTGTATGTAGAAAATACAGAGTAAGGGATAATACACAATAATTACAATACAATAGCATAAACCGTAAACAGAGAAAATAATATGTGATACAGGTTAAATGAACATGTGTCGGGTCAAGCAGAGTGCATTAGTGTTGAGACACAAAGGAAACAAGGAGATACACAACATTACAATGTACTGGCAAGAAAGCGGGGCGAGAGCAGGAGTCGATAGAAATAAGTGAACAACCAAACAAACTGTCCAGACAATCAGTATTTCAGATGGCTTCCGCAACTAAGGTGCAAAATATGGGTTGTGAGGGGAAGGTGAGCTGACTGGAGCCACAGGGTCACGTAGAAGGCTCACAAGGAGTATGGGAGGGATGGGGTTAGGGGAGCAGGGGAGGAAGGGAGAAGGGGCGGCATTTAAGAGTAGGGTGCACATTGCAGATTGTGTTATGAGGTCTTCTAATAGTAAGAAAAATGGAGTGCAGGGCACGAACGAAGCCAGTGCAGTGCCAGAGCAGATCGGGGGAGGAAAAAGGAGGAGAGAAGCAAAGAAGGGGAAAAAGGTGGTGTGAGAGAGAGAGAGAGAGAGAGAGAGAGAGAGAGAGAGAGATAGTGTGTGAGAGAGGGCCAGGCTGTGGCTGGACCAATTATTAGGGAAGGTTGCAGCGAGATGCAAATGGGTCCAGAAAAAAGGGGTACATGATCAGGAGTGGCAGACACAGGGTTCAGTCACATGATTGGAGTAAAGTGCTTTGAACATTCCTAAGCTGACAGCATAGTTTAGCTTTAGAGATTTTTGCAGTTTATTCCACATTGATGGCAGCACATGGCTAATGACTGCGCAGCCAAAGTGAGTACTGGCCTTACACACCTTCAAGGAGATATAGGAGGCACTTCTCAGCGCATACTTACTGATAGTGCAAAATGGTAAGCAATCAGAGATGTAGTTTGGAAGTTTATCTAGGATGACTTTATATGTCCAGATGACGGCATTTTGTTGTCGCCTGAAGTTGAGAGAGGACCACCCTACGGCCGTGTACAACAAACAGTGGTGGGTGGAGTAGGGAAGGCCTGTTATGAACCTTAGGGCTCTGTGATAAAGAGTGTCGAGTTTAGAGTACGCTCTGGCAGGCCCTTGATTGAACAGGAAGTCGGCATAGTCCAGCAGAGAAAGAAATGTAGTCTGAACTAGCCTCTTCTTGGCTTCCCTGGGGAGGAGGTCTTTTATCCTGAAAAAAAGCCCAAGCCTCTGACGAAGTTTCTTTATCAGTTCTTCAATATGAACCTGGAAGGAGAGTCTGTTGTCGAGCCATACCCCCAGATATTTGAATTTGGTCACATACTCTAGCTGATCACCAAGTATGGTAGTGACCAGGGGGAGAGTCCCAACTGAGGCTGGGTTAGGTAGGTTGGGAAAAGGCGAGAAGAACATTGCTTTTGTTTTCTTGGCGTTCAAAAGTAACTTCTGATTTATGAGTTGACATTGTAGAAGATTAAATTCATCCTGGGGGACTGAGTACGTAATGTCAGGGGAGGGTCCGCTGACATAAAGCACAGTATTATCCGCAAAGAGGTGTATTTGAGCCTTTTTGATGGTGTCGTCTATCCTGTTGATGTAGATTACGAATAACAGGGGTCCCAGGATGGAACCTTGAGGTATTCCTCTCAGGAGAGGTTTTAAGGGAGAGGCTTCGCCTTCTGCTTTTACCTGCTGTGATTGGCCTATGAGGTAATTCTCGAACCATCTGGTAGATATTGTGTCTAGGCCAATTTGTCGAAGGGATGTGAGGAGCAGGCCATGATCGACAGTATCAAATGCCTTGCTTAGGTCCAAGAATACAGCTCCAACAAAGTTCTTGTTGTCCAACTCAGTCTGCCAGTCATTGGTCACTTTGGCTAGAGCCGATATTGTGCTGTGTTGTGATCTAAAGCCTGCCTGTAGTGGATTTAGCAGTTTTGGCGATTCCAGATAGTTCCTAAGCTGGGTGTTCACAACTTTTTCCAGCATCTTAGACAGGGTTGGTAGAAAGGAGATTGGCCTGTAATTGTTCAGGTTGCTGGGATCTCCAGATTTGAACAGTGGGATAACATGGGCCATTTTCCAGATAGAAGGGAGGTCACCTTGAGAGAGGGAGAGGTTATACAGGTGAGTAATGGGCACTGCCAGGGAGCAATAGCCCAGCTTTAGGAAATAAGGACCAATTTGATTGACTCCTGCACTTTTGCTAGGATCCAACTGGAGTAAGAGATCTTCGACTTCCTTCAAAGTTGTAGGTTGAAAGGAGAAAGATAGATTTGGGGACAGGGATCCTTGAACATTGGGTCCAAGCTGGGTGTGAAGTGTGTAAGCAGGGGAGGTATTGAATGCTAACCCTGCAGTGGCAAAATGGTTGTTGAAAGAGTCAAGGATTGAAGATTTATCAGTGTGTGTAGTAGTGCCAATCGAGAATTTTGTCGGCAGTAAGGCACGGTTGGAGAGGCCTTCAATATCCTTGATTAGTTTCCAGAAATTGGAGGAGCAGTTGGATGAAAGATCCAGTTGGGAGCGACAGAAGCTAGCCTTTGCTTCTCTTACCAGTTTGGTGCACTGGTTCCTCGTCCTCCTGAATAGATTCCAATCATTCCCGGACTTTGTCTTGCAGGTCTTCTTCCACAGCAGGTCTCTATTATGCAAGGCATATTTCAGTTCGGTAGAGAACCAAAGACAGGTTTTTTTCTGATCCGAGTTTTTATTAATGGTGCATGTTTATTGAGAGCGGCTAGGATAATGTCTTGGAGGAAATCATAAGCAGTAGTCACAGACTTTGCTAGATAGAAGTCTGGCCAGTGTACAGAATGTGTTAACTTGGAGATGAATGCATAGGGGTTGAAGTTGCGTAAGCACCTAGTAGTTGAGAATTTGGCTCCTGAGGAGGTGGTGCAGTTGGACCTTACACAGGCAATAAAGCAGTGATCGCTGATGTCTGAGAAGGAGATACCAGCATGGGTGAATAAGTGGGATTTGCTCATGAGGATAATGTCTAACAGGGTGCTATTAGCAGGATTGGTTTTATTTGGGTGTGTTGTTTCTTTGATGAGTTGGGACAGTTCAAGTGAGTCACAGAGTGATTTTAGTGGAGAAGATGCACTAGATAGCCAATCTAGGCTGAGGTCACTGAGTAGTATGGTCTCGGTGGATGCTTGTCCTAGGATAGTGCTTAGATGGTTCAGCAGCTGCAAACCAGCAGATGGGGGGCCTTTAACAACCTAGCACACAAAGTGATACACCAGGTACAATCTCAACCAGCAGGCAGAGACTTTTGAACTTGTGTGGAATTGTGGTTGAGTCTAATATGGAGACTGAGAATTTGTCCTTAACATAAATAGCCACCCCTCCACCTCTGGTCCGTCTATCAGCACGGAACAATGAATAAGAAGGGATATTTATTTCATTGTTGCTAGTTACTGGGTGAAGCCAAGACTCACTGATGACCAGGATATCTGGGGTAGTGTGGCAAATCCAGACCTGGATAGGTGTAATTTTTTTTTAACAGGCTGCATGCATTAATGTGCATGAGGCTTAACCCTTTGAGTTTAGGTAAGTCTGCAGGCAATCTGAACGGTGCTGGAGGGCCAGGGTTAGGTTCGATGTTACCAGAGCACAGCAGTAAAAGAAGCAGGATCTTCTTAATTGTTTCTGAGAGCACTTTTACGAGCTTAGTCCGTCTTCGTTTGCAGGGGATATGATTGTGAGAGGGAGGGTCCTTGAGGCTGGAACCAAGCTGCGTTAATGTTACATAGAGCAGGACCTTGCCAGCATGGGACAATGTGAGGCGAACGAGGTGGGGAGACATATTAAAAATCTTTAATGGGGGCACATCTAAGTTACCAGTTTGCCGTGGTGAGTAGGGGTCCAGTAGCAGATGTGGAGTACTGAGGACGCGTAAGAGATATTCGAGTAATTTTAAGACATCAGCCTGGGGGGGCATATGGTTGGGGCCCCATATCTCAGATGGTGATGTATCTGGTGAGGAGTGAGGACATAAAGGGGGGAAGTGCAACAGCAGAGGCAGGCAAAAGAACACCCACGCTCTCTGTAGTATTGTGCCTGTGTCCATGGCCAAGGTGTACTGGGCAGACGACAAATGAGGTGATAGCGGCTTGTTTGCCTGTAAGGCAGGGATTTATAAAGCTGCAAAAAATGGTACAGTAGAATCAAAACATAGGGAGGAGTAGAAAAGAGAGTAGGAGGAGTAAAGATATAGGTAGACTTGGTAGTGGGCAAAGGCGGAGAGATTAGCAAAATGGAGAGAGAGCCAATGAGGAGGGATTTAGCAAGAGGAGAGAGCCAATGGGGAGGGATTTAGCAAGATGAGAGGGGAGAAGAGAGCATTAAAGATGGCTTGGGGTGGGGGGGCAGGAAAAATTCCCAGAGGGAACCGGTGCTGGAGCGCTGCTCATCCTACCTGTTGCTGTCCTTGGGGGGTCCCTGAGCGCCATGGGGCGCTTGCTGGACAATCTGACTGCAGCTGAGGTCACAGCCCAATGGGGCTACTGGAGGCCTGAAGGGAAAGCAGACACAGAGTTAAATAAAGCCCAGGAAGGAGGGCGGTTCAAACAAGGCGATTCAAAGGGGCACAAAAGAGCTGAACACTTAATTGTGCTGTTAGATCGGGGGGTGGGTTCAGACAGCAGCAAGGCGCCAGCTCAGTCTGAGGGCCTTGGTTTGTAAACCAAAAAGGAATGGAAGCAAGTCACCTTGGGGATGAGCAGAGTCTGCAGAGCTGGCCTTTTATATATTTTATCTTTTTACCCCAAGCAGATAAATGGCAGGCTTGCCAAGGATTTTAAGTGTGTGGCCAAACAGTCACAGAAGCAAGTTACTAATTATAGCTGTACTGATGGCAGAGGGTCCGAGCAGAGACCACTGCTTCCCGGGAATAAGGGGACTAGAGGTAGCTGCAGCCGTGGGATGCTTCATCGCAGGGGGTGCCAGCGCAAATTCGGGCAGCTTACAGCATTGTCCAGACCTCACTCCAAAATGGAAACAGCAGTCTAAGCAGGGAGCGCTACCTCCCGACCAAATAATAATCCTATACAGAGTTTTAAAACAACAAGCACAATCAAAACAGTAAAGAAGAAGCAGATTAGCATTGAAAATCCCCGGCAAAGGAGTTGGCCAATCAGGGAACGCTGCTTGGCAGGGTAGCCAATGAGCGCCGATCCCGGAGTGGTGCTGAAATTTGAAGTCCAATTGGTATGTCCAGAACAACTCCCCGAGGGAACCGGTGCTGGAGCGCTGCTCACTGTAACTGTTGCTGTCCTTGTGGGGCTCCTGAGTGCTGTGGGGGCGCTTGTTGGATGATCCAACCGCGGCTGCGGTCATAGCCCGATGGGACTACCGGAGGCCTGTTGCTGTCCTTGTGGGGCTCCCGAGTGCCGTGGGGCACTTGCTGGATGATCCGACCGTGGCTGTGGTCACAGCCCGATGGGGCTACTGGAGGCCTGTTGTTGTCCTTGTGGGGCTCCCGAGTGCTGTGGGGCACTTGTTGGATGATCCAACCATGGCTGCGGTCACAGCCCGATGGGGCTACCGGAGGCCTGTTGCTATCCTTGTGGGGCTCTCGAGTGCTGTGAGGCACTTGCTGGATGATCCGACCGTGGCTGCGGTCACAGCCCGATGGGGCTACAGGAGGCCTGAAGGGAAAGCAGACACTTACCCAATCCAACACAATACAGTTCCTGTCTCATTTCACTTTTGTGGTCAGTCTATCACTATTCATCAGTCTTTGCCCCTCCCTCTTCTACTGATTGATACTGATTGCTCCCATTTGCAGCTTATACTCTTCACCCACTAGAGGGGTTTTCCCCCAACCATGCCAAAGCTGCTTTACATCTCCTTACTGTCTACTACTCCTGGACATTCTTCCTTTACTGCTCAGCTGCTATGGGTACCTACACACCATTACTGAGTCTGCTCTCCTTCACCCTCTTGGTACAGACCTCACACCGACCGGAACACCTGTCCTCCACACTAGGCACCTCATCCCCAGACTACCTCCACAGTGACTCAGCCCTCGCCCACCCTCGACACACCCGTGAGCCCCCCAACACCCCCACCCTGCCAACACCCCCACTCCCTCCGCCCTTCAAGGCCCGACCTGGACCCAGCTCTCCCCTGCCATTCCCACCCTTCGCACTTTATCTATCCCATGCACCCTGATTCTGGGTGTCGACCCAAGGGTTTCCATCGCCACAGGCCACTAACCAGAATAATTACACTGCTATTATTATTATCTGGTAATGTACACCCAAACCCAGGACCTATGGCTTCCAGCCCTTCTAAACCTTGTACTGCAACTGGCCTCTGCTTTGCATCCTTAAACATTTGCAGTCTCTTAAAGAAATCTGCTGCCCTCCAGTGCTGAATCGTTCAACATCAACCTGACATAATTGCACTGGTAGAGACTTGGCTATCCAAATCCACCCCTGACTCTGCTATCATCCTCCCTCGATATGCCATCTACAGAGAAGACCGAGTAGGCAAACGCGGTGGTGGTTGCCCACTACTCGTACGGGACTCCTTTGTAGGTCAGGCACTCCCAGCTCCTAAACTTGATTATGGAGCCCAAGCATGCACCTTAAAAATCACACCCAACCCTGCCCGAGGCCCTCTCTTCCTCACAGTCTCCTACGGACCCCCGAGAAATCATAACCAAGCAGTCCAGTCCTTCATTGACTACCTCACATCTCTCCCTCACAAAGTGGAGTAAGTCATCCTAGGTGATCTCAATGTTAACTGCTTGCCTCCACTGCCTCCCATATAAGGGACTCCTTTGCTGCCCTGGATATGTCCCAGTTAGTCACCCAGCCCACCAGATTCAACCACTCTACTGGCACCAGTACTCTCCTAGATGTTGTTATATCTAACCGCCCCTACAAAATCCGGGATGTCGCTGTCCTCCCCGACTCTCTTAGTGATCACTCCCCAGTCCTCTGTCTCTGGTCATCCTCCACTCTGAAGCCAGTGTCCCAGGCCACTCTATGCTGCCCTTTACATCCCGGCAGCCTCAGAAAATTACAACAATACCTAGCCCAGCTAGACTGGTCCCCTATCCAGCGTGCCCCTGACATTGACTCAGCTCTTGACCATTTCACAAATGCCTTCTGTAAGGCTTGTGACCTTTTCTCCCCCCTCACCACGATTCACTCCAAAAAATGCAATGCCCCATGGATCACCCCACCCCTCCTCCAGAGACTCAAAAACAGAGATAATCTCTGGCACATTGATGTAGAATCTGGAAAGGCATCTGATAGACAGGCCTACAATGCAGAACGCAATAAGTGCACTTGGGCCATTAGGCGGGCCAAGGCAGAGCACTACTAGACCACCCTCGCTTCTACTTGGGGTTCAGCCTGGACCTTCTGGGATAATATGAAAGAGCTAAATGGGAAGTCCTGCTCCCCCCCTCCAGCATCTCAGCTCTCCATCAATGGCACCCCCACCACAGATCCACTCCTTATAGCCGATTGCCTTAACACTGCCTTCTCTGACCTAAGCTCGATCCTCCCCAGTAGCTTCTTTGACCAAATCCCCACCTCTCTCCCTCCGGTTCTGCATTGCCCACCATTCTACCTGCGCACCCTATCCCCCCAAGAATCCAGGCTGCACCTGCTAAAAGTCTTAGGCAGCAATAACCCCATTAGTGACCTCCTCGACTCTAGGATCCTCCGTATGGTCTTGGACGAAGTCCTAGTACCCCTGACTAACCTTCTAAACCAGTCTCTATGCCTGGGTCAGTTCCCAAGTGCTTGGAAAACTGCTGAAATCACACCCATACATAAGAGAGGGGACCGGTCCACCCCCAGCAATTACCAGCCCATCTCCATCCTCCCCCCACTTTCTAAAGCCCTTGAAAAAGTGGTGTTGATCCAGCTCTCTGAATACCTAACCAAGTACGACATTATGTGCCCAGAGCAGCACGGTTTCTGCCCAGGACACAGTACAACCACGGCTCTCCTGGAATTCTTCCAACATCTGCATGCTGCTCTTGACTCTGGCAGCCTTGCAGGAGCAGTGTTCATTGACCTCTTCAAGGCCTTTGACACTGTCTTTCATCCCCTTCTACTCGACTCTCTCCACCAACTTGACTTCTCTGGCGGTCCCATTTCCTGGTTCTCTAGCTACCTCTCTGCTAGATCCCAGCGTGTCAAGATCAGTGGCTCCCTCTCCAGCACTCTTCCCATTCACTCTGGGGTCCCTCAGGGCTCCATCCTGGGTCCAATACTTTTTAGTCTCTACCTCAACACTCTCCCCAGCTCATGTACCGGTAAAATGCTCCTCTACACCGATGATGCAGTCCTCATTGCCTCACATCCCAATCCCACCTCCCTCCAATTATTCCTCCAGCAAGCTTACAACCAAGCCGAAAGGTGGTGCGGCGACCGCAGACTGGTCATTAACCTAAAGAAAACCAAATCAATGCTCTTCTCCCACCACCAAAATAAAGTTAAAAATATCCCCCTCTTGATTATCTCCAGCACTCTGCACCCACTAGAACAAGTGACCACATACAAGTACCTAGGCATCACGTTCGATACTGCCCTCTCCTTCTACACCCACATTAATGCTTTGTCAGTCACCATTAACTCTCGAGTTGGCCTGCTATACTGGCACAGGGACTGCCTGCCTCAGGTTGCCCTCAGGCTGGCCATCACCTCCTCTGTCTTGTCCCTCGTGGACTATGGCTTGCCCATCTACGCCACAGCTGACAACACTACCCTCTTCAAAATCCAACTCTCCATCAATAAGACCTGTAGGCTCCTAACTGGTGCCCCCAGCCGATCTCACACCTGCCTTCTCTATACTACCACCAATCTGCTCAACTTTGAGGAGCAACTGCTCTACCAAACCTGCCTTCTCGCTAAGAAATCACTGCTAGGACTCTCCCCCCCGGGGGTCTCCACCTCCCTACAGCAGTCATCATCGTCCGTCACCACCCATAGCTCTGTTAAGGCAACTTTCAAGGTGCCCAGAACCAAGACCTCTCTTGCCCAGAGATCCTTCCTGTACCGAGCCCCCACCTGGTTCAACTCCCTTCCTAGCTGCATCTCCAACTTGCCAAAAATTGGCTCCTTCAAAACAGCCCTTTGGAACCATATCTTTAATGCCCGCTGTTGTAGGTGCAACTAACCCCCTGTTGTAACCTGTGGTACCTCCGCCTTTGCCCCTGGCTCGACAACGTCCACTGGACAGCCTCTCCCTCCCCCAGACCCACTCCTTCCCTACTAGGTCCAAACAGGGATGTAACCCGCTGTCTTCTCTGAGGACCTACTATATCCATGAGTGTAACTCACAGTTTTGTAACATTATGTAACCTAAGTAACATACAAACTACTACATCATGTAACCTAAGTGTATCTATGTTAAATGTTCCTTTTACTGCACCTGTAATGTTATCCTCTGTTTTAATCTGCACTGTAATAACTGTCTTGATGTCTGCCCCCCCTGCGATGAGGTGCCTTTGTAAATGAGTCTCTGACTCAAAGGTTGTAAACCCAATTTGTAATGAATAAATGAATAAAGAATAAATGAAAGAAAGCACAAACAGAGAGTAGTGAGAAAGAAAACAAGCATTTGTCAATGCCGGATGTTTTGCCATGGTGTGTGTGTGTGTGTGTGTGTGTACGGGAAGGGTGGTCCTGGCTGTCCATTCCTGTACTGTCAATGTGTGACCACATGTGGATGTTCATGGACAGGGTAGAAAGTGGCACCAGTCCACTAGCCAAATGCTGTTAGGTTTTCTTTTGGGATAGTCAAAAATCTTTTTAAGTAGCCCGGAGGGCTTGTACTGGAAAAGGTAACATTTCAATACGTAGATCAGCTCGGCCAGTGGAAAAGTCTGTGGGGCTCTTGGATTTTGCAAGTTGCTACCCTGCTGGCTAGTGGCTACAAAACTTAATCTGACCCCTACATAGATCAGCCTGAGATGGTATTTTTTTTATTCTATTTATTCTTCCCTAGTGGGCTATTGGTAAGGACCCAGTCTAAAAGGGAATGATTGCAGATTTAATATTGAGCCTGGTGGGTTCAGTTATTGATTGAGATAGGTGGGCTTCAGATATATAGGTGTGAGTGGTGCCAGCTTCTGATCTCAACCAATTGATACTGAAATCCCCACATAACACCAAGTCTGGGGAGGGGGGAGGCTATACAAAGAGGAAATAAAGGAAGGGAGAGAGACAGATGGGGGATTAGAGGGGAGTTAGACAGAGCCTATGGTATGTTTCTTTACTTGGCCCAGGGTGATTTGCACGTAATAAACATGTGAGGAGAGGCTGAGGTAACTGAACATGTACACCTGGAAGACAGAACGGAGAGGGGGATATGATCGAAACCTTCAAGTACCTTAAGGGTATAAACAGGGTTGGTACAGAGGGCATCTTTAACTTAAGAAAGGAGGGTATAACAAGGGGACATAACCTTAAATTGGTGAGGGGTAGATTCAAGAAGAAAATGAGGCACTTTTTCACTGAAAGGGTGGTGAAGCAGTGGAATCAGCTATGGGAGGAGGTGGTGGCAGCAAAGACGGTGGTTAGTTTTAAGAGGGGGTGGGATAGGCTGATAGAAAGGATTAAGACTGAAGGGGGCGCTACTGGGAAGGGGTTAGGAGAGCAGAATGGGAAGGTGATAGATAACTGCGGGTGGAGATGAGGAGGGGGCAGCTCCAAGGAAGTAACTGAGCTGCACACTCAAGCAGACTTAAAAGACCATTACGGCCTTTTTCTTATCCTTAGAAAGCCCAGAAGGTAAAAGGGCCTGTGCAAACTGAGACAGTTGCCCACTGTATCTCTGATGCTATTCCGGACAATATGAAGGGGTACATTCACCCAGTCATGGTGAATGGGGTACAGACTAGAGGGCTAAGGGATACAGGAGCATCTCTTACCCTGCCGAAATGGGATTTGGTGGGGGCTGAACAAATACTGCCAAACCACAGGGGAAAGAAAAACGCATCCATTAGCCAGTGTTACCCTGGATTGGGGAGATGCAGGTGAATGGGTAAGGAAGGTGGCTGTAGCTGAAAAACTCATCATTGATGTTACTGTGGGGAATGATGTTCCACAGGGGGTGGATTGTGCTGTGACCTGGAGCCAAAAGAACAGGGGTTCCTGTGATCTTCGGGACCCCACAGAAATTCAGACAGGAGGGGTTTGAAGTCAGGCCCACCCACCTGTGGCTCTTGTAAAAGAGGGTGATAACAGGAGGATGGAATTTCCCCTCATGGCAGTTAACCCAACTGCTACTGAAGGTTGCTCTCAGGAGGTAAGGGTGACACATAGCCTGGGGGAAGGGGAAGATTGTGATGCTGAGTCCCCTACTGCCATAGCTATGGACCTTAGTCTGGGAACTGATGGGAACATGCACCATCCTCTGGGTAAGTGGGAAGACTTAGCAGCAGCACAACGGACAGACCTTGGCTTAGAGAAGCTGAGGGCTTGGGCAGAGTCTGCTGCGACATAGGGAGGTGACAGAAAGCATAGGGTGTATTGGGACAATGGACTGTTATACACACAGGACATCAGGACAGAGGGAGGAGTGATGGGCAGGCAGCTTGTTGTTCCCCAGGAGTATCGTGGGTTATTGCTCAAGGTAGCTCATGATATTCCCATTTCTGGACATTTGGGCATTGCTCGCACTATGCAGCGCTTAGTCCACAATTTCTATTGGCCCAATATTACCAAGCAGGTGAAGGAATACTGCAAATCCTGTCACTGGTGTCAGGAAATAGGGAAGGCCAGAAGCAAAGCCAAGGCTGCCCTGATTCCCTTACCACTTGTGGAGGAGCCATGCCAGAAGGCTGGAATGGATATTGTGGGTCCTTTGAGTATCCCAAGTTCCTCAGGGAAAAGGTATATATTGACAGTTGCTGATTATGCTACCCGCTACCCCGAAGTCATCGTGCTGTCCTCCACTATGGCAGACAAAGTGGCAGATGCTTTGTTGGGGATTTTTTCCCATGTCGGGTTTCCACAGGAGGTTACCTCTGATCAATGGGGTAACTTCATGTCGGACCTAATGAAGTGTTTGTGGGAGAAGTGTGGTGTTGTACAGAGGTGCACAATGCCTTACCACCCACAGGTCAGTGGTCTCGTAGAGAGATTTAATGGGACTCTAAAAGCTGTGCTTATGGCATTTGCAGAACAGCATGTTCGGGACCGGGAGAAATATCTGCCCCACCTGCTGTTTGCTTACAGGAAAGTGCCACAAGGGTCGACCAGATTTTCACCCTTCAAGCTCTAGTATGGATGCAGGGTGAGGGGGCCCCTAGATTTAATACGAGAGGACTGGGAAGATAAGCATGCCACCCAAGGGACTCCTATACTGGAGTATGTGTTAAAATTCAGGGAGACACTGAAGGAGCTTATGGGCATGGCCCAGAGCTACCTGGCAGCTGACCAGCAAAAACAAAAGACCTGGTACACTCATGGAGCCAGAGCCCGCTCGTATGGGGTAAGACAGGAGGTAATGGCTCTGATCCCGGTCCAGAAGGACAAACTGCAAGCTGAGTAGGCAGGGCCATACAAGGTAGTCTGGCAGGTAAACAATGTTAATTACATTGTAGAGTTACCTGACTGAAAACACACTCACAAGATGTATCATGTGAACATGAACAAGCCATATTTTAAAAGGGCTAAGATGGTACTTGCAGTCTGCAGTCCTGGGGAGGAGGTAGGTGGGGAAGACCCCCATCTCGACTTGTTAGCTGAGAGCAAGCAGGCATCATCTGTGGAGACCATCACGCTGTCACCCCAGTTGACACTTGGACAGGCCCAAGAATTGAGGACCATATTGTGAGACTTTGTCCCTTTATTTACAGCAAAACCTGGACAGACACTGCTAGTGGTGCATGATATAGACATGGGGACCCAAGCATTCATACATAGGACAGCTTACCAGGTGTCTGAGACAGTCCTCAAGGATATTAGGAGGGAGGTGGGGAAGATACTGGATCTAGGGGTGATCCAGAAATCCCACAGCCCTTGGGCCTCACCTGTAGTCCTAGTGTAACCCCTCCCACCAATTTGGGGGATTACCTTTTGGCCCATAACTGCTGTTTTGCTCTCCTCTTCCTGGCGACTCCAGAATGCCTGCAAAATTTTTTTGGCTCCCCCACTCCTGACCTGTAGTCTTCTGTACCCCTGGTAGCCCTAGATAAGTTCCTGTCTTGTCCCCAGTGTGATTTCAGCCCTGATGGGGCCCAAAATTCCAAACCAAAATCTCCTGCTTCGCTAAAGCACTCCTGTGCCGACGGGGATCGCACATGTGCCGCAGTGCCTTTGATCTCTTGACTGCTTATCTTGCGGTCTGGCAGGAGAGTGTTCCTGTGGTCCTGGTGTTCCCATGTAGTAAGGGGGACCCGGTGACCACAAGGAAGGAGGGCCCTGAGCACCTGCTTTCCACACTATTTATAGAGCTTCACAAGGTGTCCACAATCGAGGCTCATGAATATTAATGAGCCCAGAGCCCTGATTGCATTAATATTCATGAGGGCGCTTCTGGCCTCAGGGAAGCTGTGTTTCGGCTGCTGCCAAAAAGAACAAGCATTTGTCAATGCTGAACGTTCGCTTGCAGGTGTTTGCAGTGGTGTTTGGCACGTATGGTGCTTTACCCTAATGCCCTGTGCGATTGTTGGTATTTGCACAATAAATTTTCAGCATGACCTTTTTGTTACCCCCATTGTGCGCTACATAGGCGGAAACACGTTTTGGGCAGGATGTGAAAAATGACAGCTGTACTGCTCATAAGGAAGTGTGGTAAAATGGCAATGTTGAAAATCTGGAGTGGAAATATTGAAAATTCGCAAACCTACGAGCATGCGTGGTAACTGTGCAATGCACGCTCATAAAACAGTTATTTTTAGGAATTTGTTCACCAAATTTTCAACATAGCCATTTTAAGATCTCTTCTCATGATCAGTGTCACTGTGATTTTCTTAATGTGTCCCATACATTGATTTCGCACACCGACTGCGCCATTGTGCGCTACATGGGCGGAAACACATTTTGGGCAGGATGTGAAAAATGACAGCTGTACTGCTCATGAGGAGGTGTGGTAAAATGCCAATGTTGAAAATCTGGAGTGAAAATATTGAAAATTGCGAAACTTACGTAGCCGCAAGCGAGGAACCGCGCAAACTAGACCTCAGAAACAGTCATTTTAGGAATTTTTTCACCAAATTTTCAACACAGCCATATTAAGATCCTCTGCTCACGATCAGTGTCACTGTGATTTTCTTAATGTGTCCCATACATTGAGTTCGGTGACACCGACTCGCCATTGTGCGCTACATGGGCGGAAACACGCTTTGGGCAGGATGTGAAAATAACAGCTGTACTGCTCATGAGGAGGTGTGGCAAAATAGCAATGTTGAAAATCTGGAGTGCAAATATTGAAAATTAAATGTACGAAAGCATGCGAGAACCGCGCAACGCATGCTCGTAAAACAGTCATTTTAGGAATTTTTTCACCAAATTTTCAACATAGCCATTTTAAGACCTCTGCTCATGAACAGCATCACTGTGATTTTCTTAATGTGTCCCATACATTGATTTTGCACACCGACTGCGCCATTGTGCGCCACATGGGCGGAAACATGTTTTGGGTGAGATGTGGAAAATGACAGCTATACTACTCATAAGAAGGTGTGGTAAAATGGCAATGTTGAAAATCTGGAGTAGAAATATTGAAAATTCGCAAACCTATGAGCGTGCATAGGAACTGCACAACGCACGCTCGTAAAACAGTCATTTCTAGGAATTTTTTCACCAAATTTTCAACATAACCATTTTAAGACTTCTGCTAATGAACAGTGTCACTGTGATTTTCTTAATGCATCCCATACATTGATTTTGCAGACCGACTGTGCCATTGTGCACTACATGGGTGGAAACACGTTTTGGGCAGGATGTGAAAAATGACAGCTGTACTGCTCATAAGGAGGTGTGGTAAAATGGCAATGTTGAAAATCTGGAGTGAAAATATTGAAAATTTGTGAACTTACGAGCCTGCATAGGAACTGCGCAACGCACGCTCGTAAAACAGTCACTTTTAAGAATTTTTGCACCAAATTTTCAACATGGGGTTTTTGGGACCCCTTCTCATGAATGATGTCACTGTCATGGTGCTATTTGGGTCTGAAGGGTTGTTTCGCACAGTGACTGTGCAGTGACTGCGAAATCACACTTCGGGCCTGAATAACGCCATGACAGTGACATCATTCATGAGAAGGGGTCCCAAAAACCCCATGTTGAAAATTTGGTGCAAAAATTCCAAAAAATGCCTGAGATATGCAATAAAGTTGAAAACCCCTATCTAGTCCATTATACAGCTTACCGGCATTTCCTCAGTTCGCGGTCGGCTTTGAAGAGTGCAGACGTGTTCCTGGTCCACCGAAGATCGTCGCGCCGAGCTCCGGAGGTAAGTATGGGGTGAGGGGTGTGTGGGAGGCTGGTTGCGCAGTGGGTGGGTGCAGGTTGTGGGAGGGGACTGGGAGATGCGCCGGGGACCGCTTTATTTACAGGTACAAAAAAAAACTGACGATGTGGACGTTGCCACACTGGGGTGGGCCTCAGCATGGCAGAAGATGGCTGGGGGCCGAGGAGCCGACGGGGATTGGGCACCCCTGCCGGCAACCACGCTGACGCTTGCCACGCTGGGGTGGGCTCCAGCGTGGCACCAAAGCTTTGGGGGTGGTGTGACGGGGGGAGCGCGTGACGCGAGGGGGGGCGGCATGACGCGGTGCTCGGTATGACAGTGGTGGTTTTCTTTGAAGCGAAGACCACCGCTGTTATACACAGCTCCCGCACCCATTGGTGCAGGACCGCCACGCCTGCTCAACGGAGCACTGGATTGCAAGGGAGAGGCACCCCTCCAGAGTGTGCTACTCTCCCAAAATGTTCCTTGCGCATGCACGCAAGCGAACGTAAAAAGAAAATGTCATAAAATAAATAAATGTCCCTGATGTAATGTTTTGGTATAATTGTGTACATGGGGGCAAGTGTTAAATAAATAAATGCTTTGATCCTGGCTGCACAAGTAATGTTGGGACTCAGACAGAGATAGCCTGTCTGTTGCTGCAAGGCATCCTTAACTAATGGCAGTAGTGACAGGAAAACAGACTGAGTAAATATATATTTTTTTTTAAACTTAAGTTTATTCATTACTGACGCAGATACAGCTTCAATCATATAGTTATATCCATATAACATTCTAGAGACAATCATGGATTCTTTTACATTACAGAAAAAAAAATGTTCTGATCATTTAAGCAAATGTTTCATCTTTCTCTCTCTTTTAAGCATACTTCGACATTTCGTCCATTGCCTTTATCTTTCTATCAAGATTGGAGAGAGGTCACCAGAGAACGTCATTCTTTAAATGGTCCATAATAAAGCCACAAATGAAAAAAGTTCCATCAGCTAATCTTTAGTCCTTTTCTGCCTCATTCCATTTGCATCCCATCAGATAAAAATATTGATTTTAATCAAATGCTTGCATATTAAAGGGATTAACAATAAAACCATGAACATTTGAACTCATTACATGGCTGGTTATTGAGTCCTTAGTTTAAGTCCTCTGTTCTGCATATATTTTTTATATAACTGGTGGCGTGAAGAAAGAAGGGAAGAGAGGGAGGCCCATGCTATGTTTTTTTCTTTATAATATCGTTCCCACACAAGTTCAGCAGATAAAAGCTTGTTGGGATAAAACTGAGGTCCCTTCAAGATCCTCAATCAAATGCATAAAGGGAAGCCATATTCCATTAAATGTATCCCCTTGCAGGCATAATTCAGCTGTGATCCTCTCTACTCTGGCCACCCCTTTTAGAAAATCCACCCATTCGGACATGGTTGGTGGGGCAGGGTTAATCTGGGCAGCGACAGCAAGTACACAGCCAAGCCTACTGAACTGTGGGGCATTTGGGGAAATATTTAATTCATTCTGGCTGCACCAGGACATTATTTTGGACTGTACCTATTCTGCTTAAGGGACTATGTATTAAGCAACCATTTTCAAGCAGCCACAGCCAATCGGAAAGCTAGGATTTCAAAGCCAGGACTTGTGGGACATTAGCTAAAGCTCATGTGAAACTACCAAGTGCTCATGGGGAACTGCAAGGAACTAATTTCAGGTGCCAAAACAGCAAACCAACTGTGCATGGAGTGAGGTTCATATATAATTCATTTTCTTGATTGACAGCCAATCGGAGGCCATGCACGCAAAAGCTTCAGCCAATCAGGAGGCTCAGGAGAACCCTATAAGAAACTGTGTTTTTCAGCAATTTTCCAGATTCCAGTGGGAACCCCCACGGGGTGGAGGCTCTGGCCCCCAGCCATGCATCCAAGCCTGGAGATCCAGCTAATCCTCTCCATCCAGGAAGGGGTGTTTGCCTTCTTAGTAGTAAAAGTTATTTAGTTTTATGTAGTACTGGCTAGCCTGGGAGTTGTCAGAATGTCCCCCAGGTGCTAGCCCTCCCTTCCATGTTGGGGAAAG
Source organism: Neoceratodus forsteri (assembly GCA_016271365.2). NCBI lineage: Eukaryota > Metazoa > Chordata > Ceratodontiformes > Ceratodontidae > Neoceratodus > Neoceratodus forsteri. The sequence continues at coordinate 189,582,316 of CM057452.1, forward strand.
ACATGGACCTGCAACCTAATAACATCAAGCCAGCTGTGAGAGAGCTAATTGAACCTCAGTTGTGAGAGGACTGAAGAATTCAGGAACCTTCATAGCGGAGCTCTACTGTGAGGAGCCTGAGTGAAGAATACTCTTGTACCCCCGGTGCAAGAACGAAAGAAACCTTGCTGAATTGGGGCAGCCTTGCCTGAGTGACTGTTCTATGTAAGATCATTCTAGGGTCTGCACTCTGCTACTGCTGTGCATAACCTTAGCCCAGTGAGGGTGGGGCTTATGTTGTAACTTTTGCGGACCGTGACTGTTCTGGGGGTACCCACAGTGAGCCCAAAACAGAGTAGAAATGTGCTGATATGTGATGCCTGCTGGAGCCTACAGGACTGGAAGGGAAGCACTCAGTAAAGGACTTGTCCTAACTTTGCCTGGGAGGTCTAGTATTGTACTATCTGGTCAAGACGTCCAGTGAAGCTGCAAGCCACAGGGACTGCGGTACCTGCAAGATCTTCTTTGCCCCTACCGCCCCCTTCGTCCTGCCAACATGGGATTGCTAGAGATTCCCAGGGTCTGTTTAACAACTTCAGGTGTGAGATCATTTGCTTTTGCAGCTCCAACCCTGTGGAATTCTCTACCTCGCCAAATGAGGGAATGCCATTGAGGACTTCAAGTCAGTGCTGAAAACATATTTATTTGAATTGGCATTTTATTGATATTTTTTTTATTTGGTTGTTTAACCAGGTATAGCACACTAAGCTGAAAGCTTTTTTACAGGAGCGACCTGGGAGCACAAGGAGGTTAAGTGACTTGCTCAGGGTCACACAGTATGCAAGTGGAAGCTGTGGGATTCCAACCCAGGTCTGGTCTGCTGAATGTCACCAGATTTGCAGCTCAGAGCCTTAGACCACTGCGCTATACTGCCTCCTCCTTAGTTCTTACTTAGTTACATACTTAGTTCTACTGTTTATATATGTTTTATATGTGTGATTTATTGAAATTGAAATGCTTTTATCTGTAATGGCTGTAAAATGCTATGATTTTTGGAATAGCATTTCATAAATAAAATTTGCTTGCTTGCTTGCTTGCACAGCCACAAGCCACATAATGGACTGATACTCCAAAGTTTAAATCGGATTTTCTATAACATGGAAATGATTGTTTTCCACCAAGTAATTTGACCAGGGTAGCCCTCTCTGGTGGAAGGCGCTATCCCTTCTATAACTGTGCTGAGTGTTTCAAATCATATAAATGTGCCGAGTATTTAAAACCATATAAGTGTGCTAAACCGTCAGAAAGAAAGGCTTAACTTCCAAACCCGGTGTGACTGACTGGTTACATCCAACCAAATGTTCTGTGTTCTAACTGCAATATGCAAGGCAATCACTGCACACCCCAAAGGATCTGAAATTGTTTGTTTAATTGCTTTCAAGTTAAATTCTAATTCTCTGTGAAATCAAACCGACCAACGTACAGCTGCATCGTCCACCAGGCCTGCAACCATCAAGGGACTTTGGTAACTGGGTACCCAGGGTGAAGAGTATGAGATTGCGGGGTTTCATGCTGAGTCTGGGGAACTGGTACCAGTCTTGGGAAAAATAATGTGTTCCATCTGATTTAGGGCAGCTAGATAGCCAGGGCTTTGGATATCATCTGTTGGTGCAATGTAATTGTTTGCTGATTTAATAACAGGTAACTACCCAGCTGGAGGGTTTTCACCAGCACAAACCAAAAATCCAAACCGAATCCAATGTAAATTTTGTAAATTTTAATCATCACTGCATAATCTCTATTCCTGTGTTTCCCCATTCCTAATCCCCATGCCCCCCAAATAAATGTTGCTATTGTTGTTTCTGCAATTATGTTGTCATGAGCATATTATTAGAGAGAGTCTTTAAATACAGAAATGTCTAAATTGTGGGGAAATGTTATTGGATCAGGTGTTGGCGTGGCTAATGGTTAAAGTAGGGGGTATGACATCCCAGGAGTTGTACTAGGTAACAGCTAGCCCACTTAAAATGTAAACTCTGGGTGGAGGCCCTACGCCAAATGTAACAGCAAGGAAAGAACCAGTTTAATGTAAGTTTTGGGAATCCAGACCCCCAGCCTTGATTAGGCCTACAAGGCAGGGGTAGTAGCCCTTGGAGTAGCACTGCCTAGGGACTACATTTGTACCACAACCGGATGGGACTACACTGTTCTGTATAGATTATCATGGGTTTAATGCCATCTCAAAATCTGATGCCCACCCAATGCCATGCACAGACGAATTGCTTGACAAACTGGGAGGGGCGATATACTTGACTACAGTAGACCTGACAAAGGGGTACTGGCAGATGGAACTGACTGACAGGGCTAGGGAAAGGTCAGCATTCATCAGCCCAATTGGTCTGTTCAAGTTCAAGGTCATGTCCTGTGGGATGAATAATGTACCTGCTACATTCCAGCGGTTAGTAATTCAGGAGTTACAGCATACGTTGGACTTTGCAGTCGCCTACCTGGATGATATTGCTATCTTCAGCAATAGCTGGGAGAAACACCGGATACACCTGAGGGAGGTGTTTAGCCAATGCAGGCCAAATGTCTGACTAATAAAGCAGAAAAGTGCCAGGTGGCCATGACAGAGGTTGCTTATTTGGGACATGTGGTGGGGTGAGGCCAACTCTGCCCAAACCAAGCAAAAATAGAGGTGATTGCATCATGGCCCATGCCTGAAACCCAGAGACAAGTCAGGAGATTTCTTGGGACAGCAGGGTATTATAGAAAATTTGTTCCCAACTATAGCTCCCTGGCCACTCCTTTATCTGGGTTGCTGACAAAGAATATGCCTAGGAGGTTGAAATGGGATGCAGACTGTGAGCAGGCCTTCACATAGCTGAAAACCTTGCTGTGTAGGGCCCCAGTGCTGGCTAGCCAAGACTACAACAGGCTATTTGTGGTACAGACAGATGTCTCAGATGTGGGAATAGGGGCAGTCCTCAGCCAAGTATCCAAACAGGTGAGAGAGCACCCCATTGTGTACTTAAGCAAGAAGCTGCTTCCATGGGAATAAGTCTATGCAACAGTAGAAAAGGACTGTCTCGCCTTAGTTTGGGCATTAAAAAAACTGGAACCATACCTTTATGAGAGGCATTTTAAGGTCCAAATGGACCACAACCCATTAGTATGTATGGGTCAAATGGGGAAAACAAATGGTAAACTTCTGAGATAGAGTATTGCCTTGCAGGCTTATGACATGGATATTTTGCATAGGCCTGGGTCTAAGAATGGGAACCCAGATGGCCTATCTCATATACTGGGTCTATATCAGAACTGGGAAGAACTGCCTCCAATAGGGGCGTGATCCCCCCAGATTCTGTTTTAGGAGGGAGGGATGTGGCCAGACAGGCCTATATCCTTTATTAATGTTCATATTGTATGAGCTGTAATGTACTTTAGAGTTTCACTGTGTCTTTAAAAGGCTTTTAAGAGTAAAACAAAATAGCAAGAATTTCTGTAAAAGCTAGGTTGGGTCTGATCCTTCTCCAGATAAGGGACAAACAGGTTTATGACCCAAAAAGTCCTAAACTATTAGATAAAACTGGGCATGTTGTGTCCAATAACAGGAAAGAGGTCACAGGATGGCCTAGGTGTCAGGGGTCAAGCCAAATGCATGGACCAGATGTACAGGGGTTTGACATGGAACCACATTGACACCTGCAGGAAAAGGTAAACTGTTGCACCCCAATATCTGTACTTGCTTGACATCCCGGGGAGAGAGAGAGAGAGAGAGAGAGAGTGGGTTTGGCTTGAAAATGACCAGACTTTACCTAATAGACCCATTTTGAACATCAGAGCAGTTTTAGCTTGGAGTCAAGAGTCTGAGCATTTGGAGAATCTCAGAGCTAAGAAAAACTTACCAAGCCGGTATATACTTTTACAAAAAGTATATGTGTAGGCCTGGAAAAACCTCTGAAACCAGACCTGAGTGTGTGGAAATTAGACCTTTCACATACTGAATAGAAAATTCTGATTTTAAGCCTGAATTTTGGAAATCAAGACTTTTCACGAAGGAAGCACCTGAAAACTTTTAAGAGGGGCCCCTTCAGAGAACTGACTTTGATAACAAATTTGCCACAAACTCTGTTGCTTAATGAACTTCCACCTACAGGGAGAGAACATTCATCTCCACAAGGACATTTAAACTTTCTGGACTCTAACATACAGAATAAGGTATAGTTTAGAACAACAGTATCTAGTGTTTCTGTAAACCATCCAGTGTTATTTTTGATACTATCTGTAGTTCAAAGATCTTCCAAATTGTAGAATTTACTGTGTTGTTTTTATTTAAGAAAACTTTTATGATTTTCTTATCAGCTCTGCCTGGGGTCTGATTGTGTGATCTAACATTTTAAACAAAAGGGTTTTGCAAAGACTGTGTGCCTTGATTACGAAGATGGTAACCGCCGGCTATCCTACAAAACTATTTAGGCCAGAGGCTGTTAGTGGCAGTAGTGGGACTGAAACCCCAAACGTAGTACAGAGTCAAAGGAACTTGAAACTACTGTTTCCACCCTCACACTGGAAAAAAGGAAGGTTAGTGATTCTTCCTGTACCCCACAACTGCTCACAAGTTCTGTACAAAGGGGGATCCTCTCTGCAAACAGGAGGCCCTACTGTGCCCTTGGGGTTGAGCTCGTGACAGTCATTACCATTGAGGAGTCAATTGTAGGAGCCTTTTGTGTGTGAATGATTCCTGTAGCTTAGCCAATGATGGTAGTAAGGAAATTGGACGATAGTTACCAGGTTCATGAAGACTGCCACCCTTATGCAGAGGGATTACGTGTTACAATTTTATGATTAAATGTTACAATTTTATGATTAAATTGTTACAGTTTCTCAGATCAGGTATGAAAGCTTTTCAGGTAACCAAGGCCAAACATTTGAATAATGCCTTACCAATGTTTACTGAATTTACTGAATTTTGTAAGGGACAAAAGGAGGCAAAGGCCCATTGAGATTGTACCCCCCTCAATAGAGGCACATTCATTTTGTGAATGTAACCATATATCAAGTTTTGTTTTGAATGTGTCTAAATTGGCTATATCTACTAATTCTTGTGGGAGTAAATTCCATTGTTTAGATGCCCTGATAGAGAAATATTTATCACGTTTATTAGTGTTTGCGCATTCTGCAGTAAGCTGCTTGTCATGGCATCTGCCTACTGTACGATTATTTGCTAAAGTTAAACCACATTGTTTCATTAATATTGGTGACTTTAATACCTTATATGTAAAAATAATATCTCCCCTAAGTCTTCTTAGATAAAGTGGATATAGTCCAGTCTCTTTAAGACGTATTTCATTGGGTTTATTTCTAAGATTAGGTATCATTTTTTGTAAATCGTCTTTGAGTTTGTTCCAATCTGTTTATGTCACCTTTTAAATATGGGCTCCAAAACAGGGATCCATAGTCTAAGTGTGATCTAATGTATGTTCTGTATAACGGGACTAGGCACTGTTTAGATTTATTAATAAATGATTTATTAATTTGTTTTATTAATAAGTTAGTTGTTCTAGCTACTTTATTGCAATGTGAAAAAGAAGATAGTTTATTATTTATCAAAATACCCAAATCTCTTTCACAATTTGTTTTATTTAATGTGGTATCATTTATTGAGTACTTAGTTTGGGTTTTTTTTGTACCAAAATGTAAGACCATACATTTGTCTGTATTAAATGTCATAAGATAATTTTTTGCCCATGTTTCAATGGTAATAAGATCTTGTTTTAATAAGTGTATATTATGTAATGAATCCACTCAACCACCAAGCTTTGTGTCATCAGTGAATTTTGATATGTGATTAAGTGAAGAGATGTTAAGGTCACTAATAAATATGTTAAAAATTACAGGTCCCAGAACCAAACCCTGGGGAATCCTGTTTGTAACTCATGCCTGTTCAGACAGGACTCTGTTTATTCTTACCATCTGAGTCCTATGATACAACCAACTAGTTTCCCAGTTTATCAAATACTGAGAGAATCTTAGTCTATTTAGTTTTACGATTAACATTGCATGAGACACTTTGTCAAACGCTTTACTGTAGTCCAAAAGGATTACATCAGAAGGAATACGTTTATCCGGATAATTAATAATATTATTATAAAAGGATACCAAATTTGTTGTACAAATGTTGATATTGACTTTGTGTAGCTGAAATAAGCGAGACCCTAAGTCTCTTAGATTATAATTAGACAAAGTTAAGGAAAATTCAAAAACAAATACAGAGCGGTGAGATTTCCTGATTTATAGATTAACTTTAGCCAGGGGCATGGAGGGCTAAGATGTTGAACGCCTTACCTCCTGCCACTCCAATGACCTGTGTTTGGGAGTAAGCATGGGTTGCTGAGGGTCAGCAGGGTGGGAGAGGGTTAAGCATCCCAGGAACTTCTCTCCTCTCCTGGAGGAGCAGATAAACCATCTCGGTCCAAGACTGAAATCACACAAAGGCCCAGTGGTAGTTCAAGTGCGAGCGACTAAAATGGGTGGGACGTGGATCTGCAGGATGTACACACCTCCCTGTGCATGTATGGATGTAACACAATTGCAGGAGCTGAGGGAGAAAAATGGAAAAAGTGATCCAAGGGCTGGATGACACTGTGCAAATCTCCCCCAGACCCGAACCATCACTCTGATACCTGAAGTATCTGGATCGGTGTTCTGGGAAGAAACAATACTCCCTTCCAGCTCCACCATGGTGTGGGGGGGGGAGATCTGTGGCAGACACACTCCAGGTAAGTCCAGAGAAGGTGAGTGCCAGCCAAGGGGAGGTAGGGACAGGTGACGAAGAGCAGGTAGGGACAGGTCATGAAGAGCTGGCCGGTGAGTAAAAAGCTTTGTGGAAAACTTCAGCCAGTACTGAAGACACCACACACACCAAGCACAGGTAAAGATGCTGCCCTCAAACTGAAAATCAGACATCATTCAACAGAAAATAACGTGCGCACACACCATGCAGGATATTAGGCAAACTTGTTTATTAAAAGAAATCAACACATCAGGCCCCCAACATGGCTCCAAACAGCTTCACCAAGGGGCAGTGCTGGGCTAAGGATTCATGCAGTTAAATGCAGGTGTCAGCGTGGCTCAGTTGGTAGCACATCCATCTCTGGACCAAAAGGTTGTGGGTTCTTGCCCCACAATGGGATTGGACTTGCACCTAAAAATCGCTGGCATCCGAGTGCAGTATTGGGGGGTGCTGTACTGCCATACGTCTTGCCTCATGAATCAGGGACAAAGACCCCAAATGAGGGACACATCTTAAAAATGTGTACTATTCACTCAGAAAGCTGATATAATGAAAGGATTTGTGTTAAGATGCATTTTCTGAAGAAAACAAAGTCTGTAACTTTAATGTTTGACATTATTTTGTGCTTTTTATCACCACTGTTCTGTTACAAAAGCACAAATTTTACGAGGGACAGAGGAAAATTTAGAGGCAAAATCAGGGACATCCCTGAAAATCAGGGACAGTTGAGAGGTATGTGTACTGCTGGGGTGTGCCGTCCTTTGGATGAGACGTTAAACCAAGGTCCCTTCTGCCCATCCTGGTGTTGTCCTGGTGGGTGTCCAGGTGGAAGTAAAAGAACCCAGGGCACTGTTTGCAAAGAGTAGGGAACATTCCCGGTGTCCTGGCCAACATTCCCCTTCCCATAAACCGGTTCATGCAATTATCCAGGCTGTGTGTGGGTGATGATGTGCGATATGGCCACCACCACATATTCAGTCACTTCACTACCAGTCTAGCATTGCTTGTAAAGCGCTTTGGTTGTATGAAAAGCGCTATATAAATGCTGATTCTTCTTCTTCTTCTAAATATACAAATTTATTAATATTTATGTTACTGTGATTTAAATGCACCAATCCCAACAGACCAAAGAGAAACTATTAACATATTAAATGTACATACATTATTAATTCCACATTCAAAGTGCTTGTGCCTTTAGTGATAGCAATCAGAACATAGACTCATATTCAAAGAAACATAAATTAAAGAAACAAAAATGTTTCATTATAGGTATTTGAAAACCTGAGCAGTATACAACTCTTACATACTCCTAGTCTAATTGGCCGTGAAATAATTCTGTGACTGCAACTAATTCAATGAATGATTCCAGCTATATTACTTTTTACTATCTCTACCCCACGATGGACTGGGAAGTAAAATGTCTTGTAGTAGAATGATATGGGGGAACAGCATGACTAAAGTTCAGTAAATCAACAGAGAGATGGGCAAAGAAAAAAAAAATTAAGCATAACATTATATATATATATATATATATATCGCAACATGTGCATATAAATACAAAATTGCACTAGTTACCCATGATCCCAAAATAAAATTTATCCATGAACCATAAGAAAAAATATTAAAGTTCTAAGTACAGTAAGAGTGTCATGTCCTGTGGAGCTAAGAGACTCAGGTGTCAGTCATACAGTTTCAGTCCTGCCACTATCACTACAAAATTTCTTTTTTAATAATGTTTTTATGGATAAGAGCATAAACTTCCAGTGCTGACCCAAACAGTAGGAAGCCTCCACATTGCACAGATTCCTAATTACAAAAACAGACCTTCAGTTATCATTATTAAAACCCCAAGAAAGGGAGCTGAAAAAAGAGCTCACACATACAAAGGAGGCCATTGGTGGAGAAAACATCCAGAATTTATTTCCATAGGGGCAGAAATGTAAAGGATGAACTGATCAGAAGTCATTTTGTGAATGAAGAAAGAAGGAAAAAAGATGAAAGAACTGGGTTCTGTACCTGTCACAACTGCGATGTATACAAATTTGCAGTAACAGGTCCCACATTTGTACACCCAGGCACAGGTGTGGAATTTGGCACCAAACTCAATATGAATTGCAGCACTAAATGTATGGTCTGTGCAGGGTTGTGCACCTGTGTCAAACTGCATGTTGGAAAGATCATTAGCTGCATGAAGAATTGCGTACAAGCACATATTAGAGTTCAGAAGGGCCTTTAACCTATCCCCTCCCCTCTCTTGCCAAGGTATGCAGTCTAAGTATGTGAAGGAAAATGCTGTGATGGAGCACTTGTGGCATTCTCTGAAGTGATTTTCAAGAGCATTCTCACAGTTTCCATGCTGAATATTTGTATTTATTTTAGCAGGAAAACTCTCAGTTGAGCAAACTCATTTACAAGGAGGTCCTGTCCTATGCAGGACCTCCTTGTAAATGAGGTTGTTCAACTGAGCCTTTTCCTGGTGAAATAAATAAATACAATTATTCAGCAGGAAAACTGTGAGAATGCTCTTGAGAATCACTTCAGAGAATGCCACAAGTGCTCCATCACAGCATTTTCCTTCATAGACTTAGACTGTATACCCTGGCAAGAGAGGGGAAGGGATAGGTTAAAGGCTCTTCTGAAAAAAGAGACAGAATGAATTTTTCTCTTAAACACATTAGCTCCTCATGGCTTAAATGCAGAAATGGATTTTAAGTCTTTTTTATGAAGAAGTAGATATGACAGTAAAATGTTATTAATGCCTGTTGTGACGGTAGAAATATTTATTTTCTCTTTTACTTTATTCTTTGGTAACCAGGTAAGGCTAACTAGATACACGTGCCTGTTTTCAGGGGTGACCTGGGAGCACTGGGGAGATTAAGTGACTTGCTCAGTGTCACATAGCATGTAGGTGGACACTGTGGGAATCAAACCCAGGGCTACTGGGTGTACCAGGCTCAATCACAGCTTGTTACTCTAACCTCTAGGCTATACTGCCAGCCCCGAGTTCTGGAATATGGCATATTTTAACCTTCTGAGATGGTCCAACCTGAGCAATTACATCTGTTAGGTTGTCGTTTTGTACTAAGTATGCGGAGAGTGGGACGTGTGAAAATACACTATTGGGAGCATAATATTGTAAATACTGAAGGGATAACTGGTTAAATCAAATGTTTCCGTATTTAGTGTTTAGGAACATTTGTTGAAATTAGGAGTCCCAGATGTTATAGAAAATAATATAAAAGATTTTCTAGCCTCTTGTTTTTGCCCTTTACCCATTTACCTCATAGGTTGGTGGGTAACACTTCTCCAGTGCAACCAAAAATCAATGGGTGATGTGAGCCCTCTATCTGTATGAGCTGTTTTTTTAGCTCCTTTTTGGGGGGTTTTAATAATGAAAATTGTAGGTCTGTGTGACAGGGCTGGATAAGACCCTGTCCCATTTTTTATGCATAGAGAATTAAAAGCAAGGATTTATTCTGTCCTCTCCTATTCTGTCACTTGTCTATCTCTTGTCTGTCTGACTGCACAATCACATTTTCCTTATGACACCTAGGAATTGGTCACGCCAGTCCCATAATTTCCCTCTGTTTTCTCCCTCCTTTCACTTGCTGTTTCTATTATTTCTTTCTTCCCTTGCTTCTCTGTGGTTAAAAGAATAAATGTGAATATGTGTGTGAAACCGGGATCCCTTGCTTTGCAAATGTATATAATTATATTGTTGAAATTATTACAGACAGCTATCTAGAACATGAGAGGTTAACCTTGAGGTACATTTTGACCTTCACAAGCTTGTCTGTAGAATTATAAGCAGGAAATCAGCACTGGAACAGGATGTCTTAATTGCATGCACCTGTTAAGAAGACTAATGTACTCTTCGGGCTGCTCACAGGAAAGAAATTCAGAGTCTTAAAGGGACACTGTCACCCCCCCCCACCAGGCCTCAAAGTATCCCTAATTTAAAAAAAAAAAAAAACATTTTATGATTGTTCACATTCTATAGAGACTGTTGATGCAGCTGGTAGTTTGATTTGGATTCCTTTTTTCTTCTAAAAAGTGAAAATTGAGTGCTCACCATACTGGTGTTACCACACCAAAGCATGTCTGTTTACATTTCTTGACAAACTCCCACTGCATCTTTCCTGGACTCAGGAACACCCCAACACAATCTAGCCACTCATTATGCAGTGGGAATAGAGCAGACTATGGTATCGTGAGTGGCTGTACTGTTTGAGGGCATTTCTAATGTTCAGGAAGTATGCAGTAAGAGTACTTCAATGATTTGAAGCAAAACAAGGCTGGTTATAGCTATACATCGCCATGCATTTCAGTTCTAATAAGCAAAGAGGCAGATGGAACAACTAGCAACATCAAAGAATTTTAGAGAAGGTAAGCATTCATAAAATGTTTGTTTTTACAGTACTAAAAAAATAACATGATGCAAAAATGGTTGACAGTGACCCTTTAACACATTTTGTGGAACACAGGTGGTGTAATTCACAAGAACACAATCCTGAATTTAATTGCCAGGGAAAACATCTTATAAAAAGAGAGCAATGTTTTGTTTAGAGATAGAGAGAGCTGAAGAGTTTAAAGAGACTCTCAGATGAAGGACTTCTGTTTATTTATTTTATTTTATTGAAATGTTTCACCAGGAAGGGCACACTGAGCAGCAAGATACTCATCTCATGGTGTGACCTGGGTGGGGGAATACAGGGAGATTATATATACATTTCATAGAGTTACACATAGGATTCCATGGTACATAATAATGAGTGTACAAGATACATAACATTGAAATATACATTTGGGTCTTGAAGTAAAGGTGAGTTAGCATACATTGCTTACATACAGGTTTACAGAGTGTAGATATGTACAGGGGAAAGTGGCATATCATGCATATATTACAGACATAAATACATACATGTATGCTTACACAAATTTCACTGAAGTGATTTCTGAGATTTGCAGAGCTGGCAGCTAGTACTTGTTGTCTAGGGAGTAACTGAGAACAGGGTGGGTGGGATGAGCGTAGGATTTAGAAATGCACCCATAGATGACAGACATAGACTATGGGAGAAAAAATTTACTGGTGGCTGCGCAGAAGTGCCGTAAGGGGCAAGCGCAGGGTTGGTAGAACTTTTATGTTAGCATGAGAGGAGAAATGCTAGAGCCGCTGGTCAGGCCGCATAAGAAGATGGGGGAGTCAAAAATGGGGTATAAGCGTGAGGAGGGGAGGGGGGTAAGGGGCAGGAACAGTTTATGGCATAGTAGTTAATTAGGGCAGAGGACATAGAATGCCTAGAGGAGGAGTGGCGGATCTGGGCCGGCTGGGCGTTCCACAGCTTAGGGAGATAGTAGGAGAAGGCCGATTGGCCTGCAGAGGTCCGCCAGTGAGGGATTGTCAATAGCCTGGAGTCAGTAGACCTAAGGGCATGGGAGGGGGTTGGTAGGGAGGAGAGGGAGGAGACGAGGTAGGGAGGAAGAGCACTGAGCCAGAAGTTGGACACAAATGTAATACTGTGAAGTAGCCGTTGGTTGCTCAGGGATGGGAGGTCCAGTGAGTGGTAGAGCTCACAGTGGTGGGTACAAGGGGGGGGGACATCTAGAGCAAAATGGCAGAAAGCATTGAAAAGTGGGTCCAGACTGGATAGGGTGGACTTTGGGGCCGAACTGTAGACTATCTTGCAGTAGTCAAAGGAAGGTAGAATAATTTTATGAATAATTTCGTGTCTCACCAGGGGCAGGAGAAAACTGCAATTCCTGTAGAGAGCTCCAAGCTTAGGACGTAGCTTTTTCTGAATACCATCCACATGGGCAGAGAAGGACAGGTGACAGTCAAGCCAGACTCCAAGGTACCTAAAGGAAGGCACGTCCTCTAGTATTGTTCCATCGAGGGTGTGGAAAATCGGTTGTGAGGTAAGTCTGGATAGTCTCTGCCTAGAGCCGAAAGTCATGGAGACTGCCTTCTTTGCATTGAGGGAGTCGGTTGGAGTTAAATCAGAGCTGTGCCTTGTTGAAGTCAGCCTGGAGAGTGGAAGTGACTTCTTCTTGGGTCCGGCCAGAGGTGAAGAGGACAGTGTCATCTGCATACATGTGTATAGAGGTAGTAGAGCAGGTTTTTGGCAGTCATTTAGCAGGATGGAAAAGAGAAGAAGGCAGAGAACAGAGCCCTGTAGGACACCAGTGACGATAGGGAGTGGGGGTGAGGTGGGTTCTGCTATTTCTACAGACTGGGTTCTATCTTGCAGGTAGGCTCTGAACCAGTTAGTGGCTGATGTGGATAACCCAGCAGTGGATAGGCAAGTTAGTAATAGAGGGTGGGATACTGTGTCAAAAGCTTTAGCTAAGTCAACGAAAATGGCTGATGTAGTTTGGCCTTTGTCCATCCCTGAAAGGATGGAATCTGTGAGCCTTAGTAGGGAGGTGGCAGTAGAGTGTTTTTTTCTAAATCCAGACTGGAAAGGTGTGAGGAAGTTAGATTCAGAGAGGAAGTGACAGAGTTGCAAGAGTACGAGGTGCTCCTGCAGCTTTGCGAGGGTGGGGAGCAGGGAGATGGGACGGAAATTTGCTGCAGTGGTAGGGTCACCTCCTTTTGGTAGTGGTATAACTGTGGCATGCTTCCACTCCTTGGGAATTGATTCAGAGGTAAACGAGAGGTTTAGGAGGGCGGTGAGGGGAGATGCAATGGCGTGGGCAGATAGGAAGAGGAGTTTGGTGTCTAACCCATCAGGTGATTTACCCTTTTCAGGATTCAGGGTGAGTAGGGCATCTAAAGTTTCTGCGGGAGCAATGTGTTTGAATGTGAAGAAATTTGGTCCCGGTGGTTTAAGGGTTTCAGATAGAGATGGTGAGGTTATTTTTGGAAGAGAGGCAAGTAGGGTTATAGCACAGGTGGTGAAGTAGGTGTTGAATTCGGAGGCGACCGAGAGGGGATCTTTGAGGAGAGTCCTTTGTGTGAGTAGGCGAGGGGTTGGATTTGTAGATGGAGGGGAGAAAAGGGAGTTGATAACTTTCCAGAATTTAGAGGGCCTACTGAGGTTGGCATTTAGGGTGTTGTTAAAATATTCGGCCTTGGCTAAGCGGGTGGCCTTGGTACATTTGTTACGGAGCGCACGGTAGGAGATATTGTCACTTCGGAGGAGCGTAGATTTGTACAATCACCACGCCTTGTCCCGGGCATTATGGCACGCAATTAGCTTGGGGGAGATCCAGGGGAGATGGTCTCCCCGGACTCTAATGCAACGCAGGGGGGCATGTTTGTCCCAGACGCTGAGGAAGGTGTTTCGGAAGAGTGTAAGGGCTTCGTCCATGTCATTACTAGTAAGGAGGAAGTCCCAGTTAGAGTGAGCTAGGTCTTCCAGGAGAGGGGGGCAAGGTTTAGTGATTTGTATGACCTTTGTAGTGGAATTTTTAGGGGGGATTTGGTCCGATGGATTTTGCGGACTAGGTAGGTGATGTGATGGTCGTTTATAGAGTCTGGAAGTAGGCCGGAGCTGATGACCTGGTGGGGGTGAGGGCCCAGTCAAGTAGGGAGTGATTGCTAGTCTTAGGGTTTGAGTGTGTAGGTTCGGAGATGGTTTGGGTTAGATTGAGGCCTGTAATCTCAGAGTGAGCTTTATTGAAAGCTGGGCATGGCCAGTTGTGATTTAGGTCCCCCACGATGTAGAGCTCACCTGAAAGGGCTATGGAGGCTAGGTGGGTTAGGAGGTCAGTGACTGTCACGGCCGGGGTGCCAGGGCGGCAGTAGATACCAGTCACACAGATAGGGAGACAGAAGGGCAGGGACAGTTTTAGCATGAGCAGTTCATAGGCTTTGGGCTCTGATTTAGTGAGAGAGATGGAAAGGTGCAGGTCTGATTTGGTATAGATAGCCACCCCGCCTCCATGGGTGGGTCGGTCTTGCAGAGTGATATTAAAACCCGGGATGGCAATGGCTGGGTCTAGAAGGTTAGGGTTTAGCCAGGTCTCTGACAGGATGATAATATCGGGGGGGTGTTGTGAGGCTAAGACCTGGAGGAGATCAAGTTTGGGGGCTAGGCTACGAATGTTGAGGTGGAGTAATCGTAGCCCCCGGGGGAGGGAGTTAGATGGGTTAATAGTGGTGGCCTTGGCAGGGGGGAGAGACATTGAAATTGAAGGCGCTGGGCCGGGGTTTGGGTGTATGTCTCCCGTGGCAAGGAGCAGTAAGGCAATAGTTAAAAGGTGAGAAAACATGTAAAAACATTTTGATTTGGGCGAGTGCCTCCTAGTAGGTGAATTGGGGCAGCCAGCATTTGAAGCGTGGAAGGTAATTTGGTGGATGGACAACAAGGAGCAGGCAAAGGTGAAGAGCGTTGTGGGGGGGGGCTCATTGGAAAGGAGGTCCAGGTGGTGGCTGGGAGGGGTGAGGTGGCTGTGTGGGGGACATGGGTAGGATGAGTTAGTTCGACAGTTTGAGGGGGAGGAATAGGGTAGCAGGTTAGAGGAGGAATTATAGTGGGTATGCAGAATAGGAAGGAGATGATGAGGAGTAGGTTCCTTGTTGTCTGTGCCATGGTTGATGGAGCACAGGAGGCGCAAAATAATGCCAGAGATATGTTAGAGAGAAAGGGGCGGCTGTTAGCAGCTGACGGGAGGGCGATAGTCAGGGGGAGGAAGCTAGGAACCAATAGTGGTAGAGTAAGTATTAGGGGTGGGGCAAGTAGTGTATTTAATAGGTGGCCTGGGAGGGCGTGGTGGGGGAGGAACAAAAAACAGGCTGACTCTACGCTTTTGTATGCCTCGGATAGCACCCGCTAAAGCAATTCGGTTGTAGGGCTTCAGAAAGCTGTACAGCAGCTTGGATTTCTAGGTCAAGGAGGCGCACCAATTGGGAGCTTAGGGCTGCCTGCCAGGCCAATCAGGAGTCACCAAGTCGGCAGGTGAACCAATGAGGGAGCCGTTGAAAGCTGGTCATCTCCAGGAGTTTTGCCAGCAGTACCTGGGAGGTTGGGCTGGGCGCTGGAGCCAGGAGGGTGGCTTGAAATCGTCCGAGGGCTCGGTGGCAGCAGCTGGAGATGCCGTCGCTGTCTGGAGGTGCTGCTCGGGGTGCGGTGGCAATCAGCGAGGAAGAGAGGGAGAACAGCATTGGATAAAAAGTTTGGAGCAACAGATAGGCGGGGGGCAGACGGGAACTTGAGGAGTGGTGGAGGTGCGATTCCTGGGGAAAGGGAAAATTAGCAATTTGAGGTAGGAGAGGGAGGGGTTTAGAGAGACAGAGGAAGGATGATTATGAGTAGTTAGAGAGAAATTATAGCCGGGGGAGGGGGGGCTGTCTGCTGAGAGTTAGCTTAGTGCAGGAATTAGGGGAAAACAGCAGGGGGGGTCAGGGGAAAGGCGCCGGTTGAGTGGAATTTGTAAAGAGTATGAAGGCAGGCTCCCAGAGACCCTGGGTGGTGTGGAAAAATAGCAAAGAACACAAAGCAGCATAAACAGGGCTGTAATCACTTGTAGAGCAATGTGGTTAACAAGCAGTACACTACAACTGACACATATAATTATGTAGGTTACAGTGCTTTTGAGACTGAGTAGTGTGTCAATAAATGACTACATAGAGCAAAATTCAATATTTAAGCCAAAAAGCATGCATTTAAAATGGAGAAAACAGGCTGACTCTACATTTTTGTATGCCTCAGATAGCGACCACTAAAGCAATCTGGTTGTAGGGCTTCAGAAAGCTGTACAGCAGCTTGGATTTCTCGGTCAAGGAAGAGCACCAATCGGGAGCTTAGGGATACCCGCTGGGCCAATCAGGGGTCGCCAAGTTGGCAGGAGAACCAATGAGGGAGCTGCTAAAAGCTGGGCGTCTCCGGGAGTTTTGGCGTCAGTACCTGGGAGGTTGGGCTGGGTGCTGAAACCAGGAGGATGGCTTGAAATCATCCGAGGGCTTGGCGGCAGTGGCTGGAGATGCCACCGGTGTCTGGAGGCACTGCTTGGGGCACGGTGGCAATCTGGGAGGTTGGGCTGGGCGTTGGAACTAGGAGGGTGGCTTGAAATCATCCGAGGGCTCGGCAGCAGTGGCTGGAGATGCTGCCGGTATCTGGAGGCACCGCTTGGGGCATGGTGGCAATCTTGGAGGTTGGGCTGGGTGTTGGAACCAGGAGGGTGGCTTGAAATCGTCTGAGGGCTTGGCGGCAGTGACTGGAGATGCTGCTGGCATCTGAAGGCACCACTTGGGGTGTGGTGGCAATCTAGGAGGTTTGGCTAGGCATTGGAACCAGGATGGTGGCTTGAAATTATCCAAAGGCTCAGCGGCAGCGGCTGGAGATGCCGCCGGTGTCTGGAAGCGCCGCTCGGGGCACGGAGGCACTCTGCCTGTATTAAGAGCTATCCAGCACAATTTTCTTTTTTATTGCTATTGGTTTTGTTAACCACAGGGAGGGGAGAGGTGCTGCACACAGGAGTAGTATACAGGCTGCCAGGGCAGCAAGAAATGGTGGATGATCGGATGATGGAAGAGATCCTAAGGATGGCTAATAAAGGAGAGGTAATGATTATGCGGGACCTTAACCTGCCAGATGTGGTATGGGACACACAAACAGCAGCCACAAGCAGAAGCAGGGCAATTCTAGATTCAATTCAAATAGCTCAACTCAAGCAGATGGTCAGTGAACCAATGAAGGAAGAGGCGGTGCTGGACCTGGTGCTGACAAACGGAGACAGGGTGGGAGAGGTGACGGAGAGAGAGAACCTCAGCAGACATGATCACAATACCATGTGGTTTAAGGTACGCATGTCAGTTGATATGAACAGAACCAAGGTGAAGGTGCTCGACTTTAGGCTAGCAGATTTTGGCAGGATGGGGGACCATGCTCAACAGGTGCTGGAAGAGTTGGGGAAACTTGAGGATGTGGACGCCATGTGGGCTACGATAAAGGGTGCCATTGTAGGGGCCACAGATCTCTGTGCCAAAAGGGTGAGTAAAAACAGGAGGAAGTGGAAAGCCAATGTGGTTCAGTAGGGAAGTGAAGGGCTGCATTAGAGAAAAGAGGAGAGCCTTCAGGAGCATTAAAATAATACAGGGAGAGCAGGATTGAGAGGAGTATCCAGTAAAGCAGAAGGAAGTGGGGAGGGTGGTCAGAAGAGCAAAGGCAAGCACAGAGGAGAGAACTGCGGCTGCCAAAGCAGTCAAGATGTGGTACAAGATATTTTTTAGGTATACAGGAGAGTAGAGAAGAACAGAGAGAGGGATACCTAGTCTGAAGACAGGGGCAGGGGTGCAGGTGGTGGGGGACCAAGAGAAGGCTGAATTGCTGAATAATTATTTCAGCTCTGCATTCACAAATGAGAAGAAATGAAGGGGGGAGTGATCTGGAGGCAGTAGGGGACATAGGGAATAGGGTGGACATGACTCCTTTTAGGGTGGAGGAGGTCCTGAGAGAACTAGAGGGTTTGAAAGTGGACAAAGCCAAGGGGCCAGATGGGGTTCATCCTCTGGTATTGAGGGAGTTGAGGGAGGTACTGACAGCTCCCCTGACAAGTCTATTCAATGAATCACTAAGATCAGGAGTGGTATCTAAAGATTGGAAAAGTGTAGACATGGTACTCATACACAAGGAGGGGGGAGGATGAAGTGGGCAACTACAGGCCAGTGAGTTTGACCCTCTGTGGTGTGCAAGTTCATGGAAAAGCTGCTGAAGTACAGAATTGTCAGCTACCTGGAGGCAAACTGCCTGCGAGACCCAAGACCACACGGGTTCACAGAGGACAGATCCTGTCAAACAAACTTGGTTGAGTTTTTTGACTGGGTTACCCAGGTGGTGGATCAAGGGGGGAGTCAGTGGACATGGCCTATCTTGATTTATGGAAAGCGCTAGATTCGGTGCCACATATGAGACTATTGTACAAAATGAGATGCCTGGGGTTAGGGAGGGTGGTAATAAGGTGGGTGCAGAACTGGTTGGAAGGCAGAACACAGAGGGTATTGGTCAATGGGGTGCCCTCAGGGGAGACAAGGGTCATCAGTGGGGTTCCCCATGGATCGGTATTGGAACCACTGCTTTTTAACATCTTTATAGGAGACATAGCAGAGGGGTTGGAAAGGAGGGTGAGTCTATTTACAGATGATACAAAGGTCTGCAATAGAGTGGACATGCAGGATGGAGTTGAGATGATGCGCAGAGATCTGGTGAAGTTGGAGGAATGGTCCAGGGAGTGTCAGCTTTCGTTCAATACCACAAAGTGTAGGATCATGCACTTAGGCAGGAAAAAACGGGAACGTGGAGTACAGAATGGGGGGTAGGCCTCTGGTTTTAACCGAGGAGGAAAGGGACCTTGGCATCATTATTTCACAAGACCTGAAGGTGGCTAAGCAATGTGAATCGAGCACTGTTCCTCCATAGTGGATGTGAATTGGATTTGAAAGTGTTTAGATATTGGGACATCTGGATTGGAGCCGGAGTGCGCGATTCAGTGTGCTGTTTAGAGCCCCCGAATGCTACAGTATGTTCGAGGCCACTTCGCCCACCACTACTCACACCTCGTTGTGCCTTATTGCCTAAATACCCAACAGGATGGGCAGCATTAGGCTACAATGGAATTCCCTGGGGGGTAATGAGGCCCAGTGCCGCATGCTCGCACTCAGTTGTCTGATTGATGCGCTCCATATCATGGCTATCGGCTGATCAGAGCACATGATCTGTAAATGGGGCCTACAGTACTGGATGTAGTAATCATGGTGTGACCTCAACAGTGATCTATACAGTATGAAAAAATGGCATGAAAAGAATATGAACACTTAACTGTTCCTCTCCTTGTCCTTCCTTCATGGGATTACTTGCATAATCCCCTTACCATATTTGTAGCCATCCTCTGAACAGGGGTCATGCCCCCTACATCACTGTGGAGATTACACAGTATAAATAACAAGCATTTGTCAATGCCGAATGTTGCTTGCTTCTATGTGCTGTTTAGGTATTTGGAAGTCATTGGAGTGCAAATATTGAAAATTCGTGAACTTACGAGCGTGCGTAGGAACTGCGCAACGCATGCTCGTACAACAGTCATTTTTAGGAATTTTTTCACCAAATCTTCAACATAGCCATTTTAAGACCTCTGCTCATGAACAGTGTCACTGTGATTTTCTTAATGTGTCCTATATATTGAGTTCTCAGACACCGACTGCATCCATTGTGTGCTACTATGGGCGGAAACATGTTTTGGGCAAGATGTGAAAATGACAGCTGCACTGCTCATAAGGAGGTGTGGTAAAATGGCAATGTTGAACATCTGGAGTGAAAATATTGAGAATTAGCAAACTTACAGCGTGCGTGGGAATTCATAATGCACGCACTCAAGTAAAACAGCCATTTTTAGAATTTTTTTCCAAATTTTCAACACAGCCATTTTAAGACCTCTGCTCATGAACAGTGTCACTGTGATTTTCTTAATGTGTCCCATACATTGAGTTCACACACCGACTGCGCCATTGTGCGCTACATGGGCGGAAACACGTTTTGGGCTAGATGTGAAAAATGACAGCTATACTGCTCATAAGGAGGTGTGGTAAAATGGCAATGTTGAAAATCTGGAGTGAAAATCTTGAAAATTCACGAACTTACGAGCTTGTGGAGGAACTGCGCAACGCACGCTCGTAAAACAGTCATTTTTAGGAATTTTTTCACCAAATTTTCAACATAGGCTTTTTGAGAGCCCACCTTATGAACACTGGCAGTGTCGTTTCATTAATCAGTGACTGCAAAATCACCCTTCGGGCCCGAGTAATGCCATGAAATTGCAAGAATTCATGAGGAGGGGTCCCAAAAAACCCATGTTGAAAATTTGGGGCCAAAATTCCCAAAAATGCCTGAGATATGCAACAAAGTTGAAAAAACTCTATCTATCCCATTATACAGCTTACTGGCATTTCCTCAGTTCGCGGTCGGCTTTGAAGAGTGCAGACGTGTTCCCGGTCCACCGATGATTGTTGCGCCGAGCTCCAGAGGTAAGTATGAGGTGGGAGGGTGTGGGGAGGCAGGGTGCACAGTGGGTGGGTGCGGGTTGTGGGAGG
This sequence comes from Neoceratodus forsteri, assembly GCA_016271365.2. Taxonomy (NCBI): domain Eukaryota; kingdom Metazoa; phylum Chordata; order Ceratodontiformes; family Ceratodontidae; genus Neoceratodus; species Neoceratodus forsteri. Next base: position 189,603,117 of record CM057452.1, read on the forward strand.
GGGGCAGGGAGACTATGAGGGACCGTTTTTTTATTCACAGGTTGTTTTTTTTTTAAGAAGACGACGCGGGACGTTTGCCACGCTGGGGTGGGCTCCCAGTGTGGCACCAGGAAAAGCTATTTGGGGGGACGTGGAGCCGACGGGGGATTGGGCACCCCCGTCGGCCAAAATAAGATTTGCCATGCTGGGTGGGCCCCAACGTGGCACTGGGAAAGCTTTTGGGGCGTGCAGCCTTGAGCCGACGGGATTGGGCACCCTCCGGCTTATAATAGTTGTTGCCACACTGGGGTGGGCTCCCAGCATGGCACCTGGACAGCTGTTGGGGGACGTGGAGCTGACGGGGATTGGGCACCCTTCGCCTACAGTGGTGGTGTGTGGGGAGCGCAGCATGCAATATGCGTGCTTGCGCATGTGTGTGCGTGGGGGAGAACTTTGCTCACTGAAGCGGAGCTCTCCCTTTCAACTGTATGCCATTGCATTTTGGAGCTGTCATAGACAGCTGCAGCACTCATTGGGGAACTGGGGCCGTGCCTGCAAACACACTGACTGCATTGGAAGAGGGGCTGACACACCTCCGAAAACTCGGATGATGGCACTATGTTTCTTGCACATGCGTGCAAGCAACATAAAAAGTGTGGATGTAGCATGTTTTTTTTCCCTGCGTTCTTAATGACTTTATAGTTGTACATAACATGAAGTGTTACTCATTTCTATGCATCTTCATTTGTAATATTTATGATTTATCTGTGTATAGGAGTTAATAGCAAATATGGATGTTGAAGCCCTTCGAAGTTATGCAGTGCAACTCATGCAGAGGCAGCCCGGTGGAACATTCAGTTTGTTACGTGATGCTGGATCCACAATATCAGTGTCAAGCACACCTAATACATCTGTTCCGTGGTGTGTCTGTGGGAACTGCAGGGAGATGCACACTGTAATTGAAAGAATGTGTTGTGGGAAGGTTCCTGATAACTGTGTGTCAAGGACACGTACTACGGAATTTCTATGTTTATCGTAACCCATGTTGGCAATAGCTGTACATAGCTTATCGAAATGATGTTTTTGGATTAGCTGGTCATGTACAGCATGACTACAATAAAGAAATGCGTTTCACTGCATATTGCCAATTTATCTTATGGCAGCATGGTCGTCTGGGTTCAGGCAATAGGCATGTAATCTCTTCACGCTGTGTCTGGCGTATAAGGGGACAAATTCCCAGATCCCAATGGTGTCTACGTGAGTTTTCTGCCGCATACGCTGTCATAATAATTACAGTAGCAATATCATTAATTTTATGTGTTAGGTTATATTGCGTGTTGTATTTATATATTGCGTGTTGTATTTGTTTCGGATCAATTTCAAAAGAAACCAGTAGTATATCTGTTATGTCTCTAGCCAGCTGTCCCCCAGAGGGTTACCTCAGCCCAGTCTACCCCATCCACACTTGGTGTGCATCATCCAGCACTGGCCTAAAGTTATCAGGGCCCCCTCCCCCAATACATTGTGTGCCGGGTGTGGTTCCCCAAGCTCCGTAAGAGACTGCATTCAGTGCACCTAAGCAGTGGCTGGTTGGGAGTACAGCATGTGATGCATCTGCCACCAGTGTGTCATGGCTTCCACTGTTTCCTGGTTCATTCTGCCCTAACTAGTCCACTTCTGCAGCACAGCGGCAAGCACGGTAGAAATGAAATGGAAAACTCACATATGGTATGGTGGTCCTGTAACCCTGATTGCGGGTAATAGATAGCAATGCACAATCCTTGGTAGTGTACTGGTACCCACCCCCCCATTCACAAATCGCAGGTGCTCCATATTGCAATATATCCATTGTGGTCCAGTGGTACCCTCCCGCCACGGAGCATTGTCAATCAGTGCATCGGGTGGGTTGGGGGTTAACATGGAAGGTGAACACGTGTGAAGAAAGCATGGTCTGCTTGTACTATAGTGCCCTGAGCTTCAAGAAGTGGGTGGAAGAAATTGTTTTCCTTTAAAGACAGAGGGATATGAAGTTAACACTGAGGCTTGGGCCTTTGAGATGCAGTCTAGGTCAAACATTTTGTTATTTATTCTGGCCAGCAGCTCACTTTGTGCCCTACTAACAACCTCAAAGTCCCAATAATGCCCCATACCTGTGCCTGTTGCCCTTAATGACTTGCTGTCTCTTCATCAGCACGTCCCCAGCCTTGTTCACCCCAGAGAGGATAATGACCTGGGTTTGTGCCTGAACCCAGGTCTGTGACATAACACAATACACAACAGTTGGGCAATCAGCCTTCCTTTAGGGTGTTTTTTCCCAACTCATGCAGATCAGTCATGCAGGGGGTGCCAGCGCAGTGCACCAAGGCTCTTTCCTCCAGATCTTGGCTCCCCCCCAAGGGTGCCAGTGTGCAGTGACGTATGCATGTGTGCTTGGCATCCAGTGGCTGCCCTCATCTAGGAGCCCCCACCTAGCTGCCACCTAATGGCTGCCACCTGGTCTCTACCAGGTGGCAGCGAGCAGTGGGATACAGGTGGCCCCAAAGGGAGGAGAGCTGTCCTTGGGACGCATGATATTCCATCCCCACAGCTGGCCCTCCAGTGACTTAAGTCAGTTTTCAAACCTGGGTTGCTGGCTTAGGGAGTGGTGTTGTTACCAGTGCACTTTCAGGCTAAGTCCAATATTTGTTTAATAGTACTTCTCACTGAAGAGAGTGATAATGGAGCCCTTTGGAAGTTCCTGAAAGAGGCTAGCCTGCCAGCGCAGCGATTGGATCTCCACTTGCGATGCTGGCAACCCGGGTTTGGAAACGGACCCAGGACATCATAGGGCTGGCTGGGGGGAGAAGGATCGAGTGTCCTTAGGACTGCTGTCCTTTTCCAGGGGGGAGTGGGGTTTCTGCTCTGTGATGGAGTGACACCTGGACCCGTTGAATAATAGCAATATACTCCTCCAGGGAGTGGATATACTGGTGGATTTACCACTTCTGGTGTGGTTAAGTCACTTGGCTGCGCCTCATGACCAAATAACACCAGGCGTGGTAAATCCACCAGTATACCCACTCCCAGGAGGGGTATATTGCTTAAATATTTCCCGTGTCTGGCCCCATCGCATCTCAATTGTGCTGTGCCTCCAGTAGCAACACTGTCTGGTGCAGTCTGAATATTGGGCACTGAGTGTAACTTGTAAAAGCTTTCACATTAATTCATGTGCTTGCATACATACACACAATGGTACATGAGAAAGTCTGTGACTGGCAAGTCACTTAGGCATCAATTTTATTGACATGTACTGTTAGATACACTGCGGCCAATTACATTTGGCTCAGTACTAATTATTCCAGTTATTGTTGCAGAACAAATTACATTTGTTACATTTACAGCATAGTCCCAGAAAAATATTAGTTTCTCAAGAGCAAAACCTAGCAACTTATGAAGTGCAGTACTATATTTACAAATAAACTAATAAAGGTCGAGTGAGTACTGTACTGAATGAAATTAAATCTGAGACTTTTAAGAAATATATCTTTTGACAGCCCTGTTTTACAGTAAGTAAATCGTAATGGTAACCTGTTACATTGACGGTATCAAGTAAACAGTGTTTAACATTCATGTAGCATGTGTAGGTTTTTTTTGTTCTACTGCTGTTGACGTTTAAGTCCAAAAATGTTCAGAACAGTCAATGTTTCTCATGGTACATGAGGTCTTACAGTCCACTAATAACCTGCATAGCAGGAATGCTACTGCATATATCCAACACAATTTATGGTCCCTGTTCAGTAGTCCAACTTCTTTCAATTGTACTGGAAGGGGATTTTAAGCAGAAACATTTACATTTTGTACACAGTTTTTAATTTTTCCTGAAAGCACAATATTTTCTCAATGAGCAATTTTTTCTCCAAAATTAACTGTGCCACTTCAGGGGAATGTTCACAAGCTGTAGTTGTAGCAATATTTTGAGGATGCGTTGGTGGAATTTCTTTAATTCTCAACAGGGGTTTTGGATCAGCAAATCGTCTTTGTACAATGTCCTTCATTATGTCCTTTATATATATATATATATATATATATATATTCTTGGGTTCTTTGATTGCGACAGCAGTCCATTGTTTTGTTCTCTGAGTAGTGGCATGTGTACCTATGCAAATGAATTAAAACAAATCAGTATCAGTAACGGTAAACCAGTAAGCTGGCTTCAATAACCAGTAACAGCAGTGTTTTCTGTTCCGTTGCATTGAGCACTGCACATGTAAATGGTATTCTGCTGCAAACATCAGTTAAATACTGCTCCTTTTTACACATGCAAAAACTATCTCAAAAATGCTGCAACCCACTGCACTGTTAGTATTCCAACAGCCTTACATCATTACGTGGCATACTTAATGGGGTGTGGGTTATTGGGGGTTTACCCATGCCATGTGTTGTGTGTCATGAGGCGCAGCTGAGTGACTTAACCACACAAAAAGTGGGTAAATCCCCAATAACTCACACCCTGGAGTGCCTTATTGTGATTATACAATGGACCCATGTGTAAAATAAATGTAAAATGTGTTTAATTATATTTTTTCTAAATGCAATTCCTCAGCCGTGGGTAATACAGGATTTACCCACGGTCATGTGACATGTTTTGACCAATGAGATTACAGGATTTTCACTCACCATTGTATAATTAAGCAATAAGCCACAAGGGTGTGTGGGTTATCGTGGGATTTACCACGGCTGGAGTGGTTTGCCCGCGAGGCACAGCTGAGTGGGTAAATCCTCGCCAGCCGTCGTAAATCCCCCGATAACCCACATCCCTGAGTGGCTTATTGTGATTATACTTTGTTGTTTTTATTTTTTTATGACAAAAAAATAAAGTTTAATATAAGGTTTTTTAGAGTTTTTATTATTTTTATTAATTTTCTTATGCCGCGAGAAAAAAAGAGTTCTCTGTTGCTAGGTGGAAAGTTTCTGTTTAAGTGTGTTGTACTAATGGGCTACTGTCACACAGCACAGCATAGAAACATAGAAACATAGAATTTGATGGCAGATAAGAACTGCTTAGCCCACTCAGTCTGCCCATTTCCCTACCTACTGGATGAGCTGCAGATCCTAGTTAACCAGCAGCCTACTTCTTCCTACCCCCAACCCCTAGAATGGCCTTATGACTGTCCCATGCACGCTTGAATTCCACCACTGTTTTTGACTCCACAACCTCCTCCGGAAGGCCGTTCCATGCATCCACAACCCTCTCTGTGAAAAAATACTTCCTTAAATTACCTCTGAGCCGCCCCCCCTCTATCTTCAAATTGTGCCCCCTTGTTCTTGACACCTCTTTTTGAAAGATGCTACCCTCTTGGACTTTGTTGATTCCTTGGGTACTTGAAAGTTTCTCTTTGATGTCCCCCCTCCCCTTTCCTCGAGGCTATACATAAGCTCCTTTAGTCTCTCTTCATATGTCTTCCGTGTGCAGACCCTGCACCATTTTAGTTGCCCTCCTCTGGACAACTTCCATCCTGTCTTCTTTTGCGGAGATTGGGTCTCCAGAACTGCACGCAGTACTCGGATGGGGTCTGACCAGCTGTCTGTACAGAGGGATAATAACTTCCTGTTTTCCACTGGTGATGCCTCCCTATGCATCCCAGTATCCCCCAGCCCTCCTTGCTGCCCTCTCACATTGCTTGCCCACCTTTAGGTCATCTGATATGACTACCCCAGATCCCTTTCCATTTTTGTTGTTGTTAGTATCTCACCCCCACTGTGTACTCTTCCCTGGGTTTTGTTTCCAGGTGCATTACCTTGCACTTCTTAGCATTGAATCTAAGCTGCCATACATTTGACCATTCCTCTAACCTTGCCAAGTCCCTTCTCATCCTTTCCACCCCACCTTGTGCATCAACTCTGTTGCAGATCTTTGTGTCATCTGCAAAGAGACATATTTCTTTCCAGTCCCTCTGCAATGTCGCTTATAAAGACATTGAAGAGGACCGTCCTAATACTGAACCCTGTGGTACCCTACTAGTAACCCCTTTCTTCAGAGTAGACTCCATTTACTATTACCCTCTGTGTCCTATTCTCCAGCCAATTCTTTACCCAGGCTGTCATCTTGGGACCCACTCCCAGGCTGGCTAACTTGTATATTAATCTTTTGTGTGGGACTGTGTCAAATGCCTTGCTAAAGTCTAGGTAGGCCATGTCCACAGCCCCTCCCTGATCTGCTACTTTGGACACCCAGTCAAAGAAATCTATTAGATTCATCTGGCATGACCTTCCCGCTGTGAATCCATGCTGCCTTGGGTCCTGTGCCCCTCTGACCTCTAGATACTCGACAATTCTTTCCTTCAGAAGTGATTCCATCATTTTCCCTATCACTGAGGTTAAACTAACAGGTCTGTAATTTCCTGCTTCTGCCTTGCTCCCACTTTTGTGAAGGGGAATCACATCTGGCCTCCTCCAGTCCTCGGGTACCACCCCATCCTCCCATGATTTGTTAAAGAGGGTAGTCAGTGGTGTCACTAGTTCTACCCTTAGTTCTTTTAGAATTCTGGGATGAATCCCATCAGGCCCCATTGCTTTGTCCACCTTCAGTTTTAAGAGTTCTTTCACAGCGTGTGGTTTCGGTTAGGTTTGTGGTGCGAACTGCTTCTGTGTTCTATGAAGCAGTAGGAAGTGACTGGGGTTGCATTTTCCTTCAATATATATATATTTTTTTTAAATGGTGGCTGCTACATCAATTATGTGAGACACTGAATGGAACGGAGACAGAGCTAGTGTAGAGCGGGAGTCTCATGGCATGATTCTGCTGGGAGAATTTCAACAGGGGTAAAAGGGGGAAATAATGTGCAGGAGGAAGAAGAGGAGCTGGAAATGAGAGAGGGAGATGAATGGAAGCAAGCAGGAAGTAAGAGGGGTGGAATCTTAGTGCTGGGGGACTCAATACTAAGAGGAGTCAGGTGGGGTAGCAATGAGGAGAGGCATAGTCGCATTTGGGTGGAGGCCATGCCAGGAATGACAGCAGAAAGGGTGGAACAATCTGTTCTGAAATATGCTAGAAGGGGTAGGGACAAGCCTCATTTAATTATACATCTTGGGACAAATGACCTGGCTGACAAGACGGTAGATATAGTCCAGAGGAGGTTTGAGGAACTAGCACAATTATGTGAGGGGCAGAAAGATCAGTAACTTTTTCAGAGATACTTCCAGTGCCAAAGGCAAGCACAATAAGAAAGCTGAGAATAGAGGAATTTAATGGATGGCTAAGAACCTGGTGTTGTGCTAAAGGGTATGGGCTGTTGGGGGGTGGGGAGGGACCTGGGAGGACAGTAGTCTCTATGCCAAGGACAGACTACACTTGAGTGAGGAGGGAAGAAAGTGTTGAAACAGAGGATGGAGGAGTACATAGAGGAAGTTGGGAATTTAAACTAGGAGTAGGGGTGGCAATTGGGAAGAGATATGCAGAGACCACAGGTTGGGAAACCATATGAGCTACTCCCTTAACAGTGACAAACGACACATGGCAAGTACTATTGGTGGTGCTGGAAAAGGGGGCAGGATGGGGGAGGGTGGAAGGTGGTTACCCTTAATGCTAGGAGCCTTGGGAGGAAAACTGCAGAGTTACAGGTTCTCATGGCAGAGGGAGAGTGGACATTGCAGCCATCACAGAAACATGGGCCACCCAATACAATGACTGGGACCTGTCTGTACCAGGGTACAGGTTATTTTGTAGGGACAGGGTGATTGGGAAAGGAGGGGTGGCACTATATGTGAAGGAAGGACTGAACTGTGTAAGGGAGGAAGGAGGAGGGTAGTACTGAGTCACTTTGGATGCAAATCCAGGATTCCAAGAATAGAATTCTTAGAATGGGAGTTGTGTACAGGCCACCATCTCAGACGGAGGAGTTAGACAGGGAACTAGCGGGACAGATCAGGAGGACCTGCAAGAAGGGTAGTGTGGTGATTGTGGGGGACTTCAACATGCCAGGAGTGGACTGGAGTACCCCAACAACCAGGAACAGAAGGGAGCAGGTACTGCTTGATGCCTTCCAGGACAGCTTCCTGCTGCAAATGGTCAGTGAACCAACCAGGTTAGGGAATACCCTTGACCTTGTGCTGGCAAATGGGGACTTTGTGAGAGAACTTACAGTGGAGGAACTGCTGTCAGGGAGTGACCACCACTCAGTATGGCTCACATTGGATATGGGCAAGGAAGGAGTGGAATCTGGCACAAGAGTGCTGGACTTCAGGAGGGCCGACTTTGGGAGGATGGGGGAAGTAGTAAAAGGGTACCTGGCCAGAATTCAATCTAGTATGGACACTAACCAGAGGTGGGAGCTCATAAAGCTGGGGATAGTGGAGGCAACCAAAACTTGCTGCAAAGCCCAGAGCAAGAAGGCTAGGGCTAAGAAACCAAGCTGGTTGAGCAAGGAGGTCATGGAAAAGGTAAGGAAGAAAAGAGCTGCCTTTAGGAAGTACAAGAAAACAGGGAGGGGGGAGAACAGGGAGGAGTACTTGACAGAATCGAAGGAGGTGACAAGGGCAGTAAGGGGAGCCAAAGCATCTACGGAACTCAGGCTGGCACAAGGCATTATGAGGGGGAGAAGGACTTCTTAAGGTCATCAGGGAGAAAAGGAGCTGTAAGGACCACATAGTAAGGATTAGGAAGGAGGGGGGTTGGGTGGAAGCAGGGTGCGATAAGGCAGAAGCACTAAATGAGTACTTCTGCTCAGTATTTACTAAAGAGAAGAAGGGGGTGACACCCAAGGTGGGAGAAATGGCAGAAGCAGGGGGGGAAGGGGTGACAGATGGGGAAATCATGGAGGGCAGAGTTCGAGAGGGTTTGAAGGCACTGAGGGTGGACAAGGCGCCAGGCCCAGATGGCATCCACCCCAGGGTACTGAAGGAGCTGGCAGAGGTCCTTGCAGGACCCTTGGCAGACCTATTTAATGTCTCACTACATTTGGAGTGTGTACCTCAGGACTGGAGGATGGCTCATGTGGTGCCCTTCCACAAGAGTGGCCCCAAGGATGAACCGGGAAACTACAGACCAGTGAGCCTCACATCCATCGTGGGTAAGCTAATGGAGACTATCCTGAGGGAGAGGCTGGTGGCCCTCCTAGAGGCCAAAGGACTACAGGACAGCAGACAGCATGGTTTCATACATGGCAGATCCTGCCAAACCAACCTGGTGGAGTTCTATGACTGGGTAACTAGGCAACTGGACAGGGGCCATGCAGTGGATGTCCTGTATCTGGACTTCAGTGAGGCATTCGACTCGGTGCCGCATGGAAGGCTGGGAAGGAAGTTAGTAGGCACAGGGTCGGTGCAAAGCTGGTGAGATGGGTAGGAAACTGGCTTCAGGGAAGGTAACAGAGGGTGGTGGTGGGTGGGGAGCTCTCACACCCAAGGGCAGTGACGAGCGGTGTTCCACAGGGCTCGGTGCTGGGACCAGTGTTGTTTGGGATATTCATTGCAGACATATCATGGGACATCAAGAGCAAGATCAGTCTGTTTGCTGATGATACCAAGGTAGGCGCGGTGGTGGATGACCTAGGGGGATGGCAGGGGTTGCAGGATGATCTGGCAAAGCTTGAAACCTGGTCAGACACCTGGCAACTGGGGTTTAATGCCAAAAAGTGCAAGGTGCTGCATTTTGGGATGAAGAACCCAAGGAGGAGTTACCAGCTGGGGGGAGTGCAGCTAGCCCAGACAGAGGAGGAGAAGGATCTGGGTGTGCTCATTACAGGGTCAATGAACAACTCAGCACAATGTAGGAAGGCAGCTGCAAAGGCCAACAAAATGCTGGGTTGTATTGCAAGGGGTATATCCTCGAGGAGGCAGGAGGTGATTCTGCCACTGTATAGGTCATTAGTTAGACCACACCTGGAGTACTGCGTGCAGTACTGGTGCCCGTATCTGAAGAGGGACATTAGTTACTGAGGGGAGCAGCAGGTGACAAAGATGATCAAGGGGCCAAGGGACTTATCATACAGAGAGGAGGTTGAAGGAGTTGAACATGTACTCACTGGAGGAGAGGAGGGACAGGGGTGACATGATTGAAACCTTTAAATACATGAAAGGAATAAACAAGACGGGTACAGAGGGGCTGTTCAAAGTAAGGGAAGGGAGGGCCACCAGGGGCCATGATATGAGACTGGAGGGAGGAAGGAAGGTTCAGGAGGGAGATGAGGAGACACTTTTTTACAGAGAGGGTGGTGGCTGGGTGGAATGTGTTACCTGCAGAAGTGGTATCCAGTAGAACAGTGGACTGCTTCAAAAAGGGATGGGACAGGACAAGGGGGAGGGTTAATGACAGGGAAGGGTGGAAAGGAGGGGCAGCTGCAGAATAAGGGGTGCTAGCTGCACATTCGAGCAGACTTGATAGACCTCTGGGCCTTTATCTGCTGGCAAATTTCATATGTTCGTATGATGGAAGGCAGACCACATGGGAGTGGAGACGGAGACTGAGGTGAGGTGGGTGCACTTTTGGCGTTTACGGTGAAATCCATGCTGGTCTGTTGTTTTTTGTTTTTTTTTTAAATGCGGATTCACTTTCTTGGGGGTTTGTGCTAGTCACACTATGTGCTTTGGTGAGTTGGACATGATGGGAGTCGGAGACCACCGCTTAGCGATCATTCCAACATGGTGGATCTGCAGTTTGAATTTCCCAGGTCGGATGATTTGTCAGAGATGCGGCAGGCTGGCACCTTTTGCAGTGATTATCACAGGATTTACAACGGAGGTAAGGTGCCAGCTTGCCATTCTCATTGGTCTGTGTCAGAGGTCCATGGTATAATATCTAATAGTGTATAGTAGAATGTTGATCTGTATAGAATTCCAACCCTTACAGAGTGCTGTTCTACCACAGTTCCTAAGGTCATGAAATGTGATTCTACCCTACTGTGGTATAACCGCATTGTAGAAACTCAAGAACCTGCATGAGTCAGTCTCATTTTGAGAGCAGAATAACTCATGTGTACATATTTCAGACAGTACTGCACACTATAAAAAGGTCATGGTGAGCAACTCTATGCAAAGACAGTGTGTTCTGCCATCTCGTAGTCCTGTTTCCCATGGACCTCTCGAGCTTTGCTCTCGAGGTCAAAGGGAATCAGAACCCCTGTGTAGCAGGACACACTGGTTGGGCATAGTTGTCCATCCAGTATTCTCTAATTATATCCTGCTCACCACTGCACATGGATTCTTCCTGTCAGTATTCCATCCTCTGACACTACTTAATGTCTGGAATGGTGCATTCTGATTTTGAAACAGCATTCGTAAACTGTTAATGGGATAAGTATTTCAGTAAAAATCTCCCTGTACATAATGAAAGCTCTCAAAAAGCACACTTTTAATGCTTTCCTTTTGAAATAAATTGTATAACAGTAGGACACTCCCAGAAGTTTGATTAACAGTCACTTACACACCCTTTACGGGTCATATGCCACTCAGCCGCGCCTTGTGCCATATTACACCCCTAAGGGTGGGATTAACAGACTGTTAATCTGGTCCCTTGTTATGCCTTATTGCTGAAATCAATGAACAGAGACTTAGAAAAATCATGGACTGTAAATCCAGTCGTACCAAGCAAGTTTATGATGCCCACACACATCAACTACCCATAGTGTCAACAATCATAACAAAGTCACCAGCTAAGTACACTTCTCAGTGTAGGTATATAGTCCATGAGGAGTGCATTATGTAGACAGTAGTTCTAGAGACATTGCTAATGTTGCACACCTGAATTGTCCATTTTTGTTCAGCAGTGGCTGGTGTCCAATATGACTGTTGTGGTCTATTGCAGCTAATTTGTTCCGTGTTTCATACCCTTCATACCTATGAAAGAATATATAAATGATACATACTGATTATTTGGCAACTATCATCCTAACATTGTTGAATGCTCAGTTGGACAAGTCAAAACAGTGATATTGCAGTTTATGCAATGGCAGTTTCATATAATAGTGCTTGCAATTATTGTAAAATTCCACAAAAATTGCTATTATCAATATAACGCATGGTGGGCCCATTCACATGATAACTGTTGGTGGTACACTTTCTCTACAATCACAGGTAACCTTCAAATACTATGGTAAGGCATGATACCACACGCATCAATGCCACCTGGCTGGATACACTAACACTACTGATAACTTTGTTTTCTCCAAACACAAAGTTTAGCAAGAAGTGCTATACATATTGCAATATGGTACTAGACATTCAGCTTATTCACAGTTAGTTACTTAACTATGTATATGTGGCATCAACACATACATACCCGTAAGAAAATCTTTTGGATGCATACATTAATATTAAATTATTGAAAGTCTCCAACTCAGCAATGGCTCTAAGAGAAATGTGCATTCTACCAGCAAGATAAGCGATACAAGCATGTGAGACGATATTTAATATTTCATAACATATACAACTGACACAGCCGTTTATATTGATTTTGCTCCTTTGTAACTTGTAACCATTTCTATCACAACACCAATATCCTCTATTCTGTCATATGATAATAGCAGATTTGCCACTAGACAGACAAATCAGGAGACAAATTAACGCTGATTATGTCACTCAGAGTCACAGTCATGTGTGCGTAAGTAAGTAGATTATTGGAATGCTATTCATATCTGCCAAGTAGAAGTCAGTACTATCAAGGTTGCAAATGGCTTGCACCCAAAAGAAGAACACATAACATATCTGTAGTGAATATTGGTGAACACCACATATATGTCTGTTCTATTGGGGTTAAGACGGATTCTGCAATGAAGGGCATTATAACCTGCAAGAGAAAGGTGAATATACAGTTAAGCATTTTCAAAGGGGATAACAGTCTAGGCAAAACAAGTGGTCTCTATACAGTTTTATCAATTTCTTACCTGGCGTTGGTAAAATATTGCAATTTATCCTCTAGCCATCTGTCGTAGACAACTGTGTGAAGAGCAGTATGCGATGATGAGTTGGGAACAAGCCACCTCTTTTCATCTGGACGGTCTTCCATGTTGCTGTGCAAACAACCGTCAATCTGTCCCTGGTCAAATATCTCCCAGGAATGCATATTAATGTGATGGAGTAACCCTCTCCACATTGACTGTTTAATACATAGAAAATAAAGGGAACATTTGCAGTACAATAGATTAGTGAGAGTAATCATCACGCAGAAGACTCACAGAGACTGCGACCAAATTTCAATCAATATTGACATTAGTCATCACGGAGGTATTTATGATGTAAATATTACATACATTCCATTGCTATTCATTCACTTGGCTGTCCCTCACAAGTGCAGAACTTCGGCCATTGGAAATTCCCACAGACATGTAAGCCATGACATTGAATACAGCTTAATTTTAGTACAGATGATTTAAAAATGTACTATACTTGTGAGCTATTATGCTTAATAAGATATTATGCAATTACAACTGGTTAACTTTGACAAAGGTGGAAAAATGAAGGAAACCATTTAAACATATACAAGTGATTCACAACAAGATGAATAAGTTGTCCTTCACAGTTAGTACACTCAAACAAAAAGTGGTTTGCTATATCTTGAAGCCAAGGTAGAAGATCTTCGTTATGATTTCCAGCAGATACCTGCAGTAACATCAACTGCATCCATGCAATTAAATGTGTTATTATATATACGATACACACATCAACAAACAGGATATTCTTAGTTCCATCAAAAGAAATAAAAGGCTAACTATCGGCATGCACAGTACTGGTTTCCACCAAATAAATACGCATTAACAGTAGCACATTACCTTTCGAAGTCTTTTATTCACAGCCTTACTTCCATGCCACAGATCTAACTGATGCTGTATCGCTGGATAATTTTTCTCTATTGGAATACAGTACAGATAAAGAGACGCTATACACATGAAAATGTAACAGTAATAACTGTTGTTATTTTGTCATACCAATCAACTACAAAATGAATAAATTATGTACTCAAAATCATACGACAAACAGTAGTCTGACTGACAATATGCAATTCCAGTACAAAATGGAGAGACTCATTTCCTATGCCTTACATGTGTTGTAATATTTATGGAGACATTATTATTATCTATGACCCAGCAGATTAGAACCTAATAATGTATGGAGAGCCCTTATTGTTAACTGAAATCAAGGTGATTACTTTTTTTTATTTATTTTATTTATTTAGGAAATCGGAATTACAACCCTTTGAGTCATGGACTCGTTTCCAAAGGCTCCACATCAGAATAAAACGTAGACATTCATACAGTACATACATAAAATAAATGTGGGTGAGCAATCATACAGAGTATAAGTACAATGAGCACGGGTTAATGCCTATACATTTGGTAGCTAAAACAGAGCAGAGCTATCAACATGTTTACCTAATGAGCGGTTAAGACCTATACAATTGCTAGCTAAAGCAATGCATGATATGAGATGGTAGTAAAGCCACCTCAGGGAGGCCATGTCTTATACATAATACAATGCATTCATAGTCCAGTGCAACTATATGGTAACCGAGGGAGGTGAGGAGCCTGTAGGCTAGAAATAGTGAGGGCTCTCCACTGCCTGGCCAAGTGCGTTGCCTAGCGGCGTGGTGCAGGATTCACAGGTTACTGGTTACACTGGCATTCACATGAGGAGAGGATATGGGCCCTTAAGGCAGCTTTAAAAGGACCTAGATTGGTGATTGGTGTGACAGCCGGAGGGAGGGCATTGTACCAGGATGGAGCTCTAAGGGGGAAGGATCGCTGGGCCAGGGTGGTCCTGACCCCAGACACCTTCCAGATAGTTTTTGGGGCAGCCCGTGTGGACACTGAGATGGTGGCTGCCTGAAGAGAAGCCATGACACCTACTGGGGTTAAACCCAGGTGGATTTTGTTTGGTGAAGAGACAGGTCTGGTATAATACATAGATACATAGATACATAGACAGTGTCGGCAGATAAGGGCCTATGGCCCACCCAGTCTGCCCATTTGAGCTTGTAAGTTCAGTTTGTTTTCCTAGAAGTCTGTTTCCCCCTACCCCTGACCTCTAGAATTCCTTTATGTCTATCCCATGCATTCTTAAATCCCGTGATTGTTTCAGGCCCCACCACTTCCTCTGGCAGGGTGTTCCACTTGTCCACCACCCGTTCTGTGAAGAAATTCTTTTCATGTTTCCTCTGAATCGCCTCCCTCCAACTTCATCCCATGCCTCTAGTCCTGGAACATCTTTTTCGCTTAAAAATAGTGTTTTCCTGCACCCTGTTCCTCCCTGTAAGATACTTGTATGTCTCTATCATATCCCCTCTCTCCCTCCTCTCCTCCAGGGAGTACATGTTCAGTTCCTTCAACCTGTCTTCATAGGACTTGTGATGCAATCCATGCACCATCTTTGTTGCCCTCCTCTGAACCTTCTCTACCCTGTCTATGTCCTTATGTAGGTATGGTCTCCAGAACTGTACACTGTACTCCAGGTGGGGCCTCACTAGTGTCTTGTATAGCAGAATTCTGACCTCCCTTTTCCTGCTGGTGATGCCCCTGCCTATACATCCCAGCATCCTATTTGCTTTACCTGCTGCCTTGTCACACGGTTTCCCTACCTTGAGGTCATCAGAGATGACAACCCCAAGATCCCTTTCCTGCTTGGTGCATGCTATATCCTCACCCCCCAACTGATATATTGTGCCAGGGTTTTTGTGCCCCATATGCATTATCTTGCACTTCTTTGCATTGAATTTCAACTGCCAAACCCTGACCATTCTTCAAGTTTCTGCAGGTCGCTTCATTCTGTCTACACCCTCTGGTGTGTCTACTCTGTTACAGAGCTTTGCGTCATCAGCTGAACAGTGAAATTCTGCCTTCTAGATCCTCGCAATGTCACTGATGAAGATGTTGAATAGGACCGGTCCCAGCACTGATCCCTGTGGTACCCCACTGGTCACTCTTCCCTCTGTGGAGTGACAGCCATTTACCACCACCCTCTGTGTCCTGCCACCCAGCCAGTTACGTACCCACCACACTACTGTTCTGCCCACACCCATATTCCCCAATTTGTGTAATAGTCTTCTATGTGGCACAGTGTCAAAGGCCTTGCTGAAGTCCAGATAGGCCATGTCCACTGCCCTCCTGATCCACCTCTCTAGTCACCCAGTCAAAAATTCAATGAGGTTGGTCTGACATGACCTCCCCTGGTGAAACCATGCCTTGGGTCCTGTAGTCCATTGACAACCAGATGTTCCACCAATCTCTCCTTCAGCAGTGCTTCCATGATCTTCCCCACTACCGAGGTGAGGCTGACTGGTCTGTAGTTCCCTGCTTCCTCTTTGTTCCCACTTTTGTATAAGGGGACTACATCTGCTGTCCTCCAGTCTTTGGGTACCTCCCCTGTTTCCAGTAATCGGCTAAACAGGATAGCCAGAGGTTCAGCCACCACCTCTCTTAGTTCTTTAAGGACTCTTGGGTGCACCCCGTCTGGCCCCATTGCTTTATCAACTCTTATTACTTCCAGTTCCTTCAGGACCCTTTCTTGTGTAAAGGGACTTGTGTCCATTTCTGCACCATTCTCACCCCTTGTACTCCCTTCAGACCCATTACCCCCCTCTTTTTCAGTAAAGACTGAGCAGAAATACCTGTTCAATATGTCAGCTTTACTGTTGTCATCCTCCACGCTGCTCCCATCCTCCCCTTGTCTCACTATCCTCCCTTTGTCTTTCTTTTTTCACTTATGTACCTGTAAAAGGTTTTGTCCTTTACCCACTGATTTTGCAATGTGTTCTTCTGTCTGAGCTTTGGCTTCCCTTACTGACCTCCCTATCTCCCTTTGCTTCTCCTGGTACTTCTCCCTATCCCCTTTTGCCTGTGTCTTTTTGTATTGCCTGAATGCAATCTTTTTGGCTTTCACTTTCTTTGCTACCTCTTTGGAAAACCATAATAGTCTCCTCTTCCTTTTCATAGTCTTTCCTCAAGGGAGAGGATATTGGTGAGCATATATAGGGTGTAGGTATGTGTATTTCTGTTGGCACCAGAGAGGAGCCGGCAGGCCTTATTGATGACTACTTGTATTTGATGAAGTGCCGTAGGGTCGGCAGCAGCATAGATTGTGAGACCATAGTCCACCAGCAATAAGACTGAGGAGGTAATGGCTAGGTGAAGTGCTTCAGGTGGCAGGCAGTCTTTATGTCTGTAAAGGAGACCAATGCGTGTGTTGGTGGTGGAGGTGAGGATTTTTATATGTTCGTGGAATGAGAGTCAAATGTAATACCTAGATACTTATACTTTTGGACCTGTTCCAGTGGGATGAGAGAGGCGGAGAGTATTTCCAGGGGGAAATCCTTTGATCTGTTTTGGCGGTGGGCATAGAGCATCGTCTTAGTTTTTTTTAATGTTGACCATCAATCTCTGTTCAGCAAACCAGTGTTCTATCTGAGAGAAAGTGTTTAGTAAGGTACGCTGGAGAGAGAGAGAGAGAGGATCAGGATGTGTGGCATAGAGAACAGCGTTGTCCACGTAGAGGAGAAGGCTGCCGGGGCAAGATTTAGGCAGGGCATTGAGGTAGATGCTGAATAGCAGGGGACCCAGGATAGATCTCTGGGGAACTCCTGAGTGCACAGACAGCATAGTAGATATGGTATTATTAATTTTAACACAGTGGGTTCCAGATAAAAGACAGCTGGTAAATCATGAGAGTGGACAATGAGAGACCCCAATTTGTTGTAATGTGTTAAGAAGGAGGGGATGAGAAACCATGTTGAAGGCCTTTGAAAGGTCTATAAACACGGCCCCTGTGAGGTGCCCCTTGTCAAGCATGGAGTGCAGGGAGTTAGTGAATTCTGTGAGGGCAGTCGTAGTGCTATGACCAGCTCCGAAACCATGCTGCGAGGTTGTGTGCGAGGAGGTAGTCAGTGACCTGATTGGCCATGATCTTTTCAAGGGCTTTAGAGAGTGGGGGGACAATCGAAATGGGCTGGTAGTTGTTTGGGAGGGAGCTGTCACCGCATTTCAGTATTGGTGTTATCACTGCCATTTTCCATGAGGTTGGGAACTGGCCCAGGTGCAGGGACAGATTTAGAAGGTCCAAGAATGGGGAGATAACTGAGTTTAGTGCAAGGTATAAGATATGCATATCGAAGGCATCTGCAGTAATTGGAGCTCTAGAGGGCTTTGGACAGGTAGGCTTTCATTTCTGTAGGGGTAATGACTCTGAGTTTGAAGGGGGGTGGAGGAGCTCAGGTGGTGGGGTAGGCTAAATTGGATCAAAAAAGTTGCTAGGGAGGACTGAGCTGAGGTCTGAGAAGGTGGAGTTGAGGCAGTTAGCTATATAAAGTGTGTCTGTGGTGGTAGTATCATTAACACTAAGTTGTACGAGGGGGAGAGCAGGATTTACCATTAAGCTCCTATCTTGTAATGTCATCATTACGATATCACTGCATTGATAATCCTTCTTCAGTATGTCATACCACTGGCATAACAAAATGGAGCGCTCACACAAAACTCCAAAAGCTAACAACATGGCATGCTCACAGCAATCAATGTTGTGTGAAGTAATTCAGTAACCTATTTTAATAACTGATTACACAGTCTTGGTGGCCTATACACTATAGCATATATTGTATGGTCTTTAGTAAACAGTTGTGCTGAAAATAGAGGATTGCATATGAGCAGTCATAGACAACAAGGATATTCTTGCATCAAGAGGTTTCCTTGTTAAGAGATGACCTCAACAGCGCAGCTCGAGAGGTGCTCTGTTACCAAGGGAACCTTGAGATACAAGGATATCCTTGTTTGTGTATGATTGCCCATACGCAATCTTTTATAGTGTATGGGCAATCACAGCATAGAAAATCACACAAAACCAGCGAATGAAGACAATGGAGAATTGAAATTTAAACATTTTTTTTTAAATGACACAGTTTGCTGCAGATGTTTCTGCAAGTTCAAGTTTTAAAACAATAACTTTCAGGTTAATTGGATTGGGGAAATCAAGTATGTGGCAGCATTCCAAGTTGTTCTGCTATAGTACTGACATCCCTACTGCAGCATAACAACATAATGATGTCACTACTGCAGCTGAACAAGCATATTCCAGGCATGGAATTCCATGCATAACATCATTCCACCATACACTATACACTACTTGAGGTTGCAATGACATGTGAAAACCTCTCGAGCTTTGCTGTAAAGGTTTACAATGATGCCATGGCAACCTCTAAAAGTGTTTACAGCATGGCTCTTAGCCATTTATTTTATTTATTTATTTAGTTTTTGTTAACCGGGTTAGGTGCACTAGCCAAAGTTGACTATTTTCAGGCACGACCCGGGAGAATACATACATAAAATGAGATGACATTATACAATACATAGTATATAGTACAGGTACATAGTATATAGTACAGGTAGGTATAGTTCTTACATTAACCTCTATGAAGTGTGTTATGTTTCAGAAACAGATAGAACTGTACATAATGCACAAATACTGAGGTGCAGCAGTTTCACATACTCATCAGTGACAATATTTGAACATGGGAATCTGTAACGACCTCCTCGATTGTAACACCTTTTCCAATCAGGTTCTTCAGACCACGGTCAAATGCCACAACCGCCATGTTTGTTGATTTACCTCCTGCTTCACGAATGTCAACTATTTAAATATCTATAATCTGCTTAGAGTTGTACTCCATGATTGTATAAATCTGATACTTTGTGGAATGACTGGGACTATCATTCCTACCATCATCCATTACGATGACATCTTGGTCAAGATTTGCTAGTAAGTTAGCCTGCATGTTATCCCAGTATGCATTTACTGATGGGTAAACATAATGTCTCTGTACAGCATGGAATACTGTCTTGGAAACAGACATGTTCATAAAATTAAGCAACAGTGCAACTTTTGTATAATTATTTCCTGACAACCTTATACTGGCAGACAACATGAGGTTTCCTACTGTCATTCATTTCAACAGAGGTTGTGAATACCAATACTTGGTGCGGCTGCTGTTGCATCTAATTTTTATCTGAAAAGCAGTTCCAATCCTGTTAACTGTGAAATCTACTTCTCTATGACATCCTCTGGTGTCACATGACTGAAACGCTTTATGAACTAAAGATAGAAGGCAATTTTCGTAGATGATTCCTGCTTGCATTGCATGCAACTCAGTAGTGTCCATGAATGAATTGTCATGCGATATGATGTCTGGCTGTACATCACATTCATCTGTAATCAGTGGTTCATATTCAACATATTCATCCGTATCAGAATCACTGCAAAATATTACAAATTGCATGATTTTCCAGACAAGTAAAGCAGCAACTTAACTTTGAGTAATTAAGTTGTTATACTACTGGGATAGCACTCACCTTTCAGTCAATGGAACATAAGAAGAGTCGCAGTTGCATTCTTCAACTTCTGGTATGTTGTCTTCAATTTCATTGTCTTCAACAGGAGTGTCAGACCTGAAAATCTGTACAGTGATGTTTTTAAAAACGTGCTTGAAACCACTACTACCCTGCTCAAACAATCTACTTTTAGACATATCTACTACTTCATGCTCTTCTAGTCGATAGGTTGCATCTTAATACATGTCAGTTACATATAGCATGGCTGGTGGTCAACTTTGTGTAACCACACAACAAGAGCTCTACAGGTATATGGAAATCAGATCCCTCCATTGGCACAATACACTGATTTTGCATACTGTTGCACAGCCACTATGATATATACAGTATAGTGGCTACCTTTAATAAAAGTACTGTATGTCTTAAACCCAAAACCTAAACAACAATAGCAGTCTTTTCTACCATAAGTGCTGCAGTTTAGGCTTGTTGCTAAGCTGGAACTGTGATGTTGCTAGGGATCATTAGTCCACCATTTGGTTGCCCAACCTTTGTCTAGGTGATATACAATAATATTGCCAGCCAATCAGAGTAACAGCATTCAAAGTTGCAGGACCACCATATCACTTTGTCTTGCTAAATGCTAAAATGTGACACTCAAAATATTGCCATCAGCCATTCCATATCATACTATACTTCAACACTATCCACAAATTCAGTTAGTTCATATGCACTACACGTTGACTCATTATATACATACGTACATGTTAGAGACATAATTTCCACAATGCGAGTACAAAATAGGCGTGGAGGACAGATGAGCTGGCAATTTTTCAAATGGTGAAATTGGTGAGCTCCCTGGGCTTATTTGTTGTGATGATGAACATTCACTTGAGACCACAAATATATATTAAGCAATTACTTGTCTATTTAAACCTTGACAATGACAGTTACCATCCAAACATTTCCATTTAAAACTTACACAATTGTACTGCAAATACACATCACCATATCAACTTTAAACACCTATGTTAACAATAATGTATTTCTAATTGGATAATGAAGAATTCACTTAATCTCAAAACAGCAACAACTAAATTAACTACAGTATGCATCAGTTATTAGCTCAGTCCAGACAAGATCTGTACAGGTAGCGCGGGAAGCGTCCAGACAACACAAGTTCACAGTTCTACCTATATGTACCATTACCATAACAGAAACTTAACTGCTTGGAAGTTTTGTTTCTTTCTTGGTTTACAGACTAACATCCACCGTGCAGCAGCATGTACTTTTGAAGCATGTGCAAAACATCAATTTAAGCAATAAGGCACTAGAAACAGA
Source organism: Neoceratodus forsteri (assembly GCA_016271365.2). Classification (NCBI taxonomy): domain Eukaryota; kingdom Metazoa; phylum Chordata; order Ceratodontiformes; family Ceratodontidae; genus Neoceratodus; species Neoceratodus forsteri. Next base: position 189,624,713 of record CM057452.1, read on the forward strand.
GAAACATAGACTTTGATGGCAGATAAGGACCACTTGGCCCACCCAGTCTGCCAATTTCCCTACCTACTGGATAAGCTGCAGACTCTAGTTAACCAACAGCCTACTTCCTGCCACCCCCCACTACAATTGCCTTATGTCTGTCCCATGCATGTTTGAATTCCCCCACTGTTTTAGACTCAACAACCTCCCCAGGAAGGCAGTTCCATGCATCCACCACTCTCTCCATGAAAAAACATTTCCTCACATTACCCCTGAGCCGTCCCCTCTATCTTTAAATTGTGCCCCCTTGTTCTTACACATCTCTTTTCTGAAAGATGATACCTCCTGGACTTTGTTGATTCCCTTGAGGTACTTGAACGTTTCTATCATGTCCCCCCGTCCCTCCTTTCATCAAGGTATACATATTAAGCTCTCTCAGTCTCTCTTCATATGGTTTCTGATGCAGACTCTGCACCATTTTAGTTGCCCTCCTCTGGACTGCTTCCATCCTGTCTATGTCCTTGTGTAGATGAGGTCTCCAAAACTGCACACAGTACTCCAGATGGGGTCTCACCAACTGTCTGTACAGAGGGATAACCACTTCCCTTTTTTCTACTTGTGATGCCCCTTCCTATGCATCCCAGTATCCCCCTGGCTCTCCTTACTGACTTCTCACATTGCTTACCAAACTTTAGATCATCTGATATGACTACCCCCAGGTCCCTTTCCATTTTTGTTGTTGTTAGTATCTCCCCTGCTATTGTGTACTCTTCTCCTGGGTTTTTGTTTCCCAGGTGCATTACTTTGCACTTCTTTGCATTGAATCTAAGTTGCCATATGTCTGACTATTCCACCAACCTTGCCAAGTCCCTTCTCATCCTTTCTACCCCCCCCCCCCTTGTGTTTCAACTCTGTTACAGATCTTTGTGTCATCTGCAAAGAGGCATACCTTTCCCTCCAGACCCTCTGCAATGTCACCTATAAAGAGGTTAAAGAGGACTGGACCCAGTACTGAGCCCTGAGGTACTCCACTAGTGACTCCCATTTCTTCAGAATGTGTTCCATTCACCATTACCTTCTGTGTCCTGTTGTGCAGCCAGTTTGCTACCCAGGCTACTGCCCTGGGACCCACTCCCAGGCTGGCTAACTTGATTATTAATCTTTTGTGCAGGACTGTGTCAACGTGTGGGATATTGGTGGATTTACCCACACCTTGTATGGTGTGTCACGAGGCACAGCAGAGTGACTTAACCACATAAGAAGAGGATAAATACCCCAGTAACCCACACCCTGTCATGGTACATTGCTTAGATATACCACAGTCATATGATGCATTTTTTTTACCAAGGAGCTCACAAGATTTTCATACCCCCATGGTATAATTCACAATACTCACTTCAGCTTTTCTCAAAGGGTATATCTTGCTCAGCACATGTAGTCTTTGATGACCTAACAGTAAACAGAATCAGAATAAACTATTACTTTACTATCAACCCATGGTAACAAACAAACTTAGTAAATGCAACTCTGGCTGACCCACTGTGCAATGTGAACCTTGTACCATCACCCATCAAAAGACAAAACAAAGACTAGTACAAGACTGCAAGTGGCATGACATAAAACAATCTCTAAAAAGCATTATGGTTTTCTGACCAGGTCACATCACGATGCACGTTCACTACTATTTAGTGTGAATGAATGCATCCTGATGACATCTGGGCATAACAGCTTGGAGCTTTGTGTATGTAAAGTCAGTTTCTATTTGTGCTACCCCACCCCAGCAGTTATACACTGCGCATATATATGCAGTTTGCATCCTCAGCGCAAAACAGTGACACGCGTGACATTATAACAAAGAAAAAAGAATCCCCTTCTATAACTTTTACATCAAGTAACAGCAGGACTTATTTATACACAGTAGCAGAGAGTACTATGATTATGTTATAGGAGTAGAAAAGAAGATTGTTTTTTGTTTTCAGCTAGGTGGGAGTCTGTCACTCTGGTGTAAACAACCGTATACTATCACAAATAACATATGGTCAACCACACACAGTTTCCATGTAGAAGTGGAGATGACAGCATGGACCTCTGGAGCTTCCCTCTCGAGGTTCACATGCTGTATTCTCCACCACTTGATGTAAACACAGCCTTGTTGTGTATGGTTGCCCATATAATAGTCTCTATACAATTGTTGTCAAACAATTATTTCACACTATTTCATGTAGAAATCATTTAAAATAATTAATTTCTTGTACACACTTGATAGAACAGTGTGACACTCAGACAGCTGGTTCTGAGTAATCTATGATTTTTGTAATATAAAAATGTGTTATTGAGTGTCTCTCATGAGACATGCTGAAACAGCCTGTGGAATGACACCCCCCCCCCCAGGTTTTAGCTACAAGGTGTTACCTGGAAGGCCAGGAGATAATTACAGGCTAGAAGAAGCATAAATTAAGCAGCTCCTGTTTATCTAGCTTAAGTGTAGCTTGCCAGCTGACAGGATAGAAAATATCCATTTTATGACGTTCAGAGGAGGAAAACCAGGTTATGTCACACTGGTGCGAAGTCATAAATGTTCCGCTGATGTCTGTAAAAAAGCAGGATGTTGCTCATGGATGAAAGAAGGACTTAGAAATTAACCTTATTTAATTTACCTCCTGCTGGATAGACATCCTGATTGTATAATTTTTAATAAACAGATGAGGAGCTGGGTGACATCATGGAGAAGGCAGGCTCAAGACAGTGTTTTAATTATGCTGTGAGTGAACTGTAAAGACACACGTTTGGACTCTCTTGACAACAACATCTGTCTATCAGAACTGTTAGAAGAAATACCTTAGAAAGACAAATCTAAGTGTATGTTTTGGTAGGAAATTGCACTTTTAAAACCTTATTAGTTTAAGTGATTGTATGGTTTTGTGATATACTGTTCTGTATTTACATTTTTTTTACATTTTTTGATCTATTTTCAAGTAAACCTCTACTTTAGAGACTACTTGGTGTGCCTTTGAAATTCTTTTTCTTGACAAGTGAAGCATATATGGTTAAAGTTGACACTGGGCAAAGCTATTGGTAATACCAAACTGGAAAAGGTAAGAATTTATTCTAAGGTCTGTAATAGAGTTTTAAGGGTTCATTTTGTACACCTGGTTAGGTGTCCCTAGGCGAAAGATATCTGGCCCTCCCAAAGAGCAGAATTATCTGCGGCTGTGCATTGGGTATGCTAGCAAGAGGTTCACAGTTTGAATCCCTCCAGAACTGAGACCAAAGGTTGATTCGAACCCACAAAACAGACAGGAGGGTTACCCTATTTCTGTTTCCTGTTCACAGGACTGCGCTCGGAGGTTGGCACTGTGGGAGCAGAGGGCCTGACCTGCTGAGTGGGTTTGTGACAAACGGCACCAGATTTGAGCACCAGATGGACCACAGCACATATGTAAGGGGTAAGGTATAAAACATTTTCTTTGACCTCAGATCATTGCATTGCTACTTTAAATGACACTCAGTGATAAAATAGAATAAGAAACATAGCAACTTGCTTGACATATTTGAAATTCTTTTCCTGTTTCAAGGCTTTCCAAGCAGAAGCTGCATCACCCAGTTTAGTAGATGCAGCGTGTCTGTTTCTATCTTGCTGTAGTTTTCTTTGCTTTGCAGTCGTAGGTGAATAAACAGGTGGTCTGCCTCTTTTCTTCTTTTCAGTCATTTCCTTGCCTCTGTTGACATAAAAAAGAAACTGGGCCATCAACTAACATGCACAGACATGTGGAATAACAGCTTAACACATAAGCAAACATGCATGACCATGGTTTAGAATAGCACTCACATCGGAACATACGTATGCAGTTTGGGGCATCAATCGTAATACAGAGATAAGTGTCACTATGAAAAAAAATGACATCAATCCCTATGCTTTCATGACTGGGTAACATCCGGATGCATGATCACCACCCTGTCGTGTGGATGACTGTGTCCTTATGTCACCCAGACATAACCTCATGGTGCTTTAGGTAGGTAAAGTCACTTGCAAGTATCACTGCCCACCATAGCACTTTGCAACTACACCTACAAATGCAGTTTGCAGCATCAGCAGTCGTGCAGAGACAAGTGTCATAAAAAGGAAAAAAAAACATCAATCCCTATGCTTTCATGACCGGGTAACATCCAGATGCATGATCACCGCCCTCTCATGTAGATGAATGCGCCCTGATGTTACCCAGTTTTTACCACATGGTGTTTCAGGTAAGTAAATTCTATTGAAAATATCATTGATCACCATAGCATTTTGCAACTGCACCTTCAAATGCAGTTTGGGGCATCAGCAGTCATGGAGAGACGAGTGTCATAACAAAAATTACTTCCAGACCAATAATTTCATGACTGGAAAACATCTGGATGCATGATCACCACCCTCTTGTGTGGATGACTGTGTCACTATGTCCCCTGGTCATAGCCACATGGAGCTTTCTGTGGTTAAACAGTCTTTAAAGTATCACTGCCCACCACAGCACTCAAACCCTGTTAACACTGTCATGCTTCATCTCACTTTCATTCCATGTTATGTAACATACAGGTCACTTTATTCACTCTGTGGGAAGCAGTATGCCAGCCAAATAATCATACAGGTATCTTTTCGTGCATTTAAAGTATGTGTGGCTTATTTGGGGAAGTGGTGAGTGTGCTTGCCCCTCATGGGTTTACTCCATGATATAGGATCAATCCCAGCTTTCCAATTTTTTTAGCTTACATTTTTTGGGGGATGGGAATGGGGGCTACAGCAGTCATCAGTCAAAACTATCCAACATTCCACACCATGCATCCACCATGAGTTATACAACTACATTCAACCCAGTTCTTGATCACGCAGTTTTACAGATATTAACAATTTTTGAAACCTAACAACAATGCAGACACTGTAAAAAGTAGATTACATCAAGATGAAAAATATGGGATACACCATGGCAACTTTATATGTATGTTGCAGTAAGGTCTAATCATTGCAACATTGCTTCCACATCACAGTATACCCCTAATGCCACAAGTACAAACCACACTACGTGAGTCAATACCCTGACTTGGCTACTGAGTGAATTTCAGAAAGTTAGTCAAACCCTGACATGGTACTGAATGTATTACATTACAGGGATTGAACCCAAACATGGCTACTGAATGTATTGCAGTACAGGAGTTCAAACCAAGACATGACTACTGAATATATTGCAGTACAGGACTCAAAACCCTGACTTGCCTACTTAATTTGTCCCTCTCCACTGACTGATGACTAACTGAGATGGCAGTTAAACATCACATTCAAAGTGCACTAATCCCTATAATATGATGCCAGCACTTACAGGCCAGACAGCAACTTTTAAACGCACAATCACCAACTTGTCTGCTAGAATCCCTCAATCCTGCCCAAACTAAATTTAAAAGCACAAGAAATGACAGTTAAGGACAGACCTTAAATACAATTTCAAACATCCCTTTTAATATCTTTATAAGTGACATTGCAGAGGGAACGGAAGGAAAAGTATGCCTCTTTGCAGATGACACAAAGATCTGCAATAGGATTGATACACAAGGGGGGTGGAAAGGATGAGAAGAGACTTGGCAAGGTTGGAGGAATGGTCAGCAGTATGCCAGCTTGGATTCAGTGCAAAGAAGTGCAAAATAATGCACCTGGGAAACACAAACCCAGAGGAAAAGTACAAATGGGGGGTGGGGTGGGGGAACCGTAGTAACAACAACAGAAATGGAAAGGGACCTGGGGGTAAACATATCAGATTACCTTAAGGCAGGGTCCCTGGTGTTCTGCGGCAGAATTTTCTGATTTCTGCGGCATGATTTATTCATTTCTCTGGCAGAATGCAGTCCTGTCATTGGCTAAATATGATGTGATGTCATCGATGACATCTTATGCTGAGCATAGATGAGGGGCTTCAGGATAAACGAGGTGGGAAAGAAAGCCTGACACTATGGAAAAACAGTATATTTAAAGGAAAATTCACCAAAAACAATGAATTCTGCGGCACTATATATATTCTGCGGCATGATGCAAATTCTGCGGCAAATTCTGCAACCACAGAATTCCAGGGGCCTTGCCTTAACTAGCTTGACTAAAATACCTTAAAATGTAAGAAACAATAGACGCAACTAAGAAACTACAATACTTAGTCTTAATTCTGATTATATAGAGAAAACAAGTCTGTTGCATTGGTCGAGATTAGGTACTGTCCTGTGAAAAATCATGTTTCAGTCAGAAATGTCCCACTTTGGGCTTCTTAAAAGGTGGTAACCCTATTAGCTGCATTAGCCCTGGAAAATTTGCACTCGTGTTTGGGCTAGAGTTACCACATGTCCCAATTTTCGCAGGACAGTCCTGATTTCTGTCCTGCCAAAAAACATGAAAAATACTACATGTCCTGACATTATATAGTACAAAAAATATTTTCTGACTTTCTTTAAATATTGCAAAAAACTATAATACCTTAATTAAAACACACACTGAAATGATAAGAAACACTAGAAACAACTAAAAAATTACAACACTTGATTATTTAGAGAAAACAAGTCTGTTGCATCGGTTGAGGTTATATATTGTCCTGCAAAAATTCATGTTTCAGTAAATAATTTCCCACTTCAGGCTTCTTAAAAGGTGACAACCCTAGTTTGGGCTAGTAAAACAATGTTAAGATCGACCCCTGATTTTGAGTGCCCACATACTTTTGAAACAGATTTTGTCATATCATTCATTGTTTCAGCTACATGTCCAGGTTAGAAACAAGTTCTCTTGTCAATATAGTCCTTTGTTTGTGAAAGCAGTCAACCTGGCAGGTACAAAGCATGGCAAATGTACAAACAAAGTGGACTCCCCTCAGACTGGCTTATCTACAGACAGCGCAGGAATCAGTGTAAAAATGTGGTACAAAAAGCTAAGAGATACCATCTCAAATCTCTTCAAACAGAGCATCTAAGTAACCCAAAGGAATTCTGGAGACAAGTTAACGCTTTAGTAAAAGGAAGGGCTGTTGAAAACCCAAGCTCTATTTCTGTCAATGGCACCACCCTCGATGACCCACTCTCCATAGCCACTGGTTTCAACAATTTCTTTACTGACCTCCAAAAATACACCTTGAGCTTCCACAATGCTCCCTCTCTTCCCACAACTCTCCTGCCCAACCTAGGGGGTCGTCCTGAATTCCATCTGAAACTAGCCACACTCAAAGAGGTGCAGCAACTTCTATCTAACCTAAAACCGGAGGGTTCTCCCAGATTCGACTTGCTGGAACCAACATTTCTTAAGCTGGGTGCCTCTGCCTTAGCTCATCCCATCCACAACTTGTTTAACCAGTCCTTCCTCTCTAACATAGTGCCAGATAAGTAGAAGGTGGCAGTAGTAGTCCCAGTCCACAAAGGAGGACCTAACTCCATCATAGAAAACTTTTGCCCTATATCTCTACTTTCTCACCTGGCAAAGATCCAAGAGCATATCGTTTATAGTCATCTCCAAGACTACCTTGACTCCCACAAGCTACTATCACCTGCCAGCACGGTTTTCGAAAGAATCACAGTACCCTCACTGCACTCATAAAGTTAACATCTGACATCTTCCATGCAATGGATAAGGGCCAGGCCACTGGAGCCATATTTGTGGATCTCATGAAAGCATTTGACCTCATGAATCATGGGCTACTGCTTCAGCAGCTGCATCTGCTTGTCCTGGACTACAATGCACTGCACTGAATGAAGAGCTATCTGTCTGATCGTTCCCAAAAAGTTAAGTGGGATGGCTCCCTGTCTGGACAAAATACAATTTCCCATGGTGTCCCACAAGGCTCAATATTGGGCCCCATGTTATTTTTGCTCTTTATCAATGACCTTCCCAACTTCAGCGGGGATGCCACAGTCCAACAATAGAAACATAGAAACATAGACTTTGACGGCAGATAAGGACCGCTTGCCCCATCTAGTCTGCCCATTTCCCTACCTACAGGATAGGCCACAGATCCTAGTTAACCAACAGCCTATTTCTTCCAAGGGGGAGCAGTTGATGTCGCCTACCTTGACTTCAGCAAAGCTTTTGACACTGTTCCACATAGAAGATTGATAAATAAGCTGGGTAGGCTCGGGGTGGGTCAGAAGTTGGTCAACTGGGTGGCAAACTGGTTGATGGGCAGAAAACAGAGAGTGGTGGTAAATGGTATACAGTCAGAAGAGATGCAAGTCACAAGTGGGGTACCTCAGGCATCAGTTCTGGGGCCAGTTCTCTTCAACATCTTCATTAGTGACCTTGCAGATGGACTAGAGGGCAAGGCTTGTCTGTTTGCAGATGACACCAAGATCTGCAACAGGTAGATGATCCAGATGGGGTGGCAGAATGAGAAGAGATCTGGATAAACTAGCAAAATAGGTCAGAAGAGTGGCAACTGGGATTTAATGCAAAGTGCAAGATCATGCACATAGGGAAGAAAACCCTGAAGCCACCTATAGGCTGGGAGGAGTTGCTAGCAGTCACAAAGGAAGAATAAGACTTGAGGCATCATCATCACTGATGACCTGAAATCATCCAAGCAGACCTCTAAAGCAGTAGGTAAGGCTAGGGGGTGTTAGGGTGTATTAGTAGGGGTATCACAAGTCGTAAGAGGGAGGTAATAATCCCTCTTTACAAGACACTGGTTAGGCCCCATCTGGAGTACTGCGTGCAGTATTGAAGGCCACACCTTCACAAGGACATTAACCAAATTGAGGCAGTCCAGAGAAGGGCAACCAAAATGGTGCAGGGACTGCATCAGAAGACATATGAGGACAGATTAACAGAGCTCAATATGTATACCCTTGAGCAAAGGAGGGAGAGAGGTGATATGATCGAGGCATTCAAACACCTTAAGGGCATTAACAAGGTGAAAGAGTCTAACGTTTAAATATAAGAAAAATAGCAGGACAAGAGGACACAGCATGAGATTAGAGGGAGGCCAATTAAGGGGGAATGTGAGGAAATTATTTTTCACAGAAAGGGTGGGTGGTGGATGCATGGAATGGCCTACCTCAAGAAGTGGTGGCTATGAATACAGTGCAGGGCTTCAAACAGGCATGGGATAGGCATAAGGGAGCAATACAAATGAGAATGAATAGATAGGCCACTGACAGAGCAAAGGCCAATGGCACATTTATAAGGTAGAAAAAGAAATGGGCAGACTGGATGGGCCTTGCGGTCCTTATCTGCTTTCAACTTCTATGTTTCTATGTTTCTATGTTTCTATGTTCCTACCCCCCCACAAGAATTGCCTTATGTCTGTCCCATGCATTCTTGAATTCTCCCACAGTTTTAGACCTCACAACCTCCTCAGGAAGGCTGTTCCATGCATCCACTACCCTCTCTGTGAAATAATACTTCCTCAGATTGCCTGAACCGCCCTCCTTCTATCTTTAAATTGTGTCCCCTTGTTCTTGCACGTCTCTTTTTCTGAAAGATGCTACCCTCTTGGACTTTGTTGATTCCACTGAGGTACTTAAAAGTTTCTATCATGTCCCCCCTCTCCCTTCTTTCCTCAAGGGTATACATATTTAGCTCCTTGAGTCTCTCCTCATCTGACTTCTCTTGCAGACCCTGCACCATTTTAGTTGCCCTCCTCTGGACTACCTCTATCCTGTCTATGTCCTTGCGGAGATGGGGTCTCCAGAACTGGACACAGTACTCCAGATGGGGTCTCACCAACTGTCTGTACAGAGGGATAACAACTTCCTGTTTTCTGCTGCTGATGCCTCTCCCTATACATCCCAGTATACCCCCAGCCCTCCCTACTGCCTTCTCACATTGCTTGCTAACCTTAAGGTCATCTGATATGATTACCCCCCAGGTCCCTTTCCTTTTTTGTTGTTGTTACTACCTCCCACCCATTGTGTATTCTTCCCCTGGGTTCTTGTTTCCCAGGTGCATTATTTTGCACTTCTTTGCATTGAATCCTAGCTGCCATACTTCTGACCATTCCTCCAACCTTGCCAAGTCCCTTTTCATCCTTTCCACACCTCCTTGTGTATCAACCCTGTTGCAGATCTTTGTGTCATCTGCAAAAGGCATACTTTTCCTTCAGTCCCTCTGCAATGTCACTGATGAAGACATTAAAAAGGACTGGACCCAATACTGAACCCTGCAGTACCCCACTAGTACCCCTCTTTCTTCAGAGTGGGCTCCATTTACAATTACCTTCTGTGTCCTGTTGTGCAGGCAATGTTTTACCAGGCTACCACCCTGGGTCCCACTCCCAGGCTGGTTAATTTGACTATTAATCTTTTGTGTGGGACTGTGTCAAATGCCTTGCTAAAGTCTAGGTGAGGCCATGTCACAGCCCCTCCTGGTCTACTACTTTGGTCACCCAGTCAAAGAAATCTATTAAATTTGTCTGTCATGACCTTCCGCTGTGAACCCATGCTGCCTTGGGTCCTGTGCTCCACTGGCCTCTAGGTACTCAACTATTCTTTCCTTCAGAGTGACTCCATCACTTTTCCTACCACAGAGGCCAGACTGACAGGTCTGTAGTTTCCTGCCTCTGTCTTGGTCCCACTTTTGTGAAGAGGAATCACATCCGCCTTCCTCCAGTCCTCGGGTACCACACCATCCCCCCATGATTTATTAAAAAGAGTAGCCAGTGGTTTCACTAGTTTCTCCCTCAATTCTTTTAGAATTCTGGGATGAATTCCATCAGGACCCATTGCTTTGTCCACCTTCAGTTTTAGGAGTTCTTGCAAAACCCTTTCTTCTGTGAAAGGATTGGGATCGACCTCCCCTATCAAGAGTGCTTCTGTTAATTGGATTAGGCACTTCCCCTCCTCTTTTGTGAATACTGAGCAGAAATATTCGTTCAGCATCCCTGCTTTTTCACTGTCCCCCTCTGCCCACCCACTGTTCATTTTATTCAGCCTCACTATCCCTCCCTTTGTCTTTCTACCCTCGCTGATGTACCTATAAAAGGTTTTATCCCCCTTCTTACCTGAGTTGGCTATCTTTTCCTCAGTTTGGGCCTTTGCTATTTTGACTTCCCTTCCTGCTTCCTTCTGTCTTAACTGGTACAGCTTTCTGTCCTGCTCCTTCAGTGTTTCCTTATACTTCCGGAATGCTATCTTTTTCTTCCTGACTTTCACAGCCACCTCTTTTGAGAACCATAATGGCTTTTTCTTTCATTTTGATTTGTTTATTTGCTTCACACAAATGCCATCATCTACCGCTCCTCACCAGATATTGATCAAATCAATCAGAACCTTGCCTCAGACTTCGCCTCCCTGGAAGCCTGGTTCCAATGTAGTCATCTTATTTTCAACTCAAAGAAAACAAAACGCATGGTCTTCACCCATCGGCCTGGAAAATAGCCTAACCTACCTACCCTTAGTATTTCCACTAACAAGGGTGACCCGTAAGAGGTAGTTCACTCCTTCAAATACCTGGGTGTGACCTTGGATCCTGCACTATCGTTCAACTTCCATGTCTCTAACACTATCAAAAATCTCAATCAGAAAACTCGGACTCCTGTATCGTGTGAGCCCACACCTCACACTTGCCTCTTGCCAAAAAATTGCTACTGCATCCCTCCTTCCCCTACTATCCTATGCTGCACCCCTCCTCCTCTTCATTAATTCCTCCTCCATGTCCCTCCTCTCTCAGGCATACCACAGGATTGGTCACTTTGCCATGGGGGCACCTATCCGTTCTCACCACTGTGATGTTCTCGCTTCATTGGGGTGGCCCTTCTATGGGGCAAAACTGAGGCACTCACCTTGAGCCTTATGTCCAAGCTTGTCCACAACCACCCTCCTGCCCTAGGAACTTATATGCCTCAAACCAGCACCACTCATACTCTACACTCCTCCTCCCCTTCTCATTATCCCCAAAATATGTCTTGCTGTATCTAGGCGCTCCTTTCATATACTGCTGTAACTGCTGGAACTCCTCTATCCCTCCATTCTCTTCTGCTCCTCCCTCTCAGAATTTCAGTCCCATCTGTCTGCCTTTCTGTCCTCTACTACCTGCTCGTGCTTTTGCTAAAGGGTGCCTACTCATGCACCTAGCATAATAGGAGACTAATGCGTGTGGGATTCTCTGGTCCCAGCCACTCCAATGTATATTACCGTATGTTTACTATGAAGTTTTGTACTATGACTGCTCTGTATGTAGCCCATCAGGCACTCAATTTCATGAATTGCTTGTCAAACCTGTTGTCAATTGTTTGTGTACTTGCAACATTTTGTCTTGACATGTACTCTGCCTAATGACATCCCTGTAACATGAGAACTGTATTGCTTGTTGCACTTATACCTTTGTGGTTGATTCTTGACCCGGGGTCGACTCTGAAAAAGGGACTGTAATTGTCTCAGTGGACTTACCCGGTTACCAAAACTCAAACAAATAAATAAAATAAAGTATGGCAATTAACACCATTAGCACTTATTTAACCTAATCTTTTCCACTGCAGTAAAGCTGCCCCCACCTTTTGTAACAGTAGCAGAGCCAGTTGTCTTCCACTTTGATTTGCTGGTAAATATTTTCATCTATAACAAAATTTAGACATTTTTAAATGTTTTAAATGATTTTTGTTTCCTCAAGAAAAAAGTATGGGTCCCTAAGGTGCAGGGGCACAGTTTGCACCTAGTTAAGGCCTTCCCTGCTCCCATCGCCATTGTTACACTTCGGACTCTCGAATTCTCCTTCTGTAAGCTGCTAGAAGTAGGGGTGACATAGTCTGGGAGGGGAGCAAGTTAGTTTTCTTCCCGGCTATCTCCTCTTAGACCCAAACCAGAAAAAAAAGCTCTGCAGGCTGTTAAAAAAACATTACTTGAGCACAGGGTGCAAACTCAACTTCTGTTGTCCATTCAGCTGTAGATACGACACAAGAATAAAAGTCATGTCTTCATGGACCCAGATTCCACCATGGCGTTTGTAGCAAAGTTAATATCTACTTTAACATCAGAAGCAGACTCTCTGGAGATGGGTGGAGATTAAATCTGAGGCACTGACTGACCTACCCTGTTTTTCTTTGGGCACTTGTTCAGTGATCTCTCCTTTATTGAAGACCATAATCTGCTGACCGGCTAACCAGAAGTTTAGACTGCTGTTCTTCCTGGTGACTTTTTCACCATTTGTGTGTTGCTTAGCGCCTGATTGTATTATTTGACTATTGTTCCTGTATTTTGCGCTATAAGATACATAGATACAGTGACACTTTTGGCAGATAAGGGCCTATGGCCCACCCAGTTTGCCCATTACCCACTGACCTTGTGCTGGGGTGTGTGACTTTAACCCCCTCTAGGCAGGCGAAGAATTTGGGAGTAATCCTGGATGACGGCCTGACACTTGATGCTCAGGTGTCAGCCATGGTGAGAAGTGGGTTTTATCATCCCAGAAATATCGCCCAAATCCGAGCCCTGATCCCGCCTGATGACGTGACCACACTGGTGCATGCTTTTGTCACTTCCAGGTTGGACTACTGTAATGCTCTGTGTGATGTAGGCAGCCAGATCTGAGTGCTCGAGTGTTGTATTAATTTTTGTTATTACATATAAAATATGTGAAGGGAAGGGTCAGTTCAAGGAAGAGGCTGTCTTACTTGAAATGACACATCAAGACTCCCCAGGGATAAATTCAAAGGACAGGTGGTATTTTAAACTGCAGAGATCTGGGGTGCAATTACCTTGTCAATTTGCTTTCATTCCAGGAAATAAGATTAGCCATTCGTAATTCCCTCAGGGAGATCCTTTGACTTGCATATTTGCCAGGAAGGACTTGTGGGGAGGAGTGTCGAAAGAGGCCAGAATGGACATTGAAGAGGTTTGATGTCTGAACCCTTGAATTACATCAGAGAAACCTGAGGTGTAGATTCCAAGGTCCAGATGGGATTAAAGAGGCCAATGAACTTTTGCTTTGAATACAGTGACTTAGATCAAAGAAACTTTTGAGATGTATGTGTAGGAGAACAAAAAACAGTTCTGATCAGTTAACCTGTGGAGAGGAAAGTCAGTGAGGTCATCTCATATGTTTTTTTAAATATTTTATTTGGAGACCCTGTATTGTAAAATATAGAGTTTGATACACCAAGGCGGAGTTAGTGACCTCATGAGAAGGCCGGCTCAGAAGTGTGTTTAATTGCTGAAGTGAACCTGACAGAGACACAAGAGAATATTATCTGACTGAGGGAGAATCATCACAGCACTGAAAGAGAGTAAGGTTAGACCAGTCTAAATGTATGTATTGTAGGAACTGTACTTTTTCCTGTTTGTTTTAAGGGTATGTGTTGGGATATATATTGTTCCGTAATTATTGTTCTGTTTTGATATTTTTTAAAGTAAAGATATTTTTTTACAAACGAAACTGCTGGAGTGCCTTGACAATTCTTTTTATTTTAAGTGGAGCTTTTAAAGGTTATAAGTACACTGTGTATGGGCTTATTGTATACCAAACTGGGAAATGGATAGAGTTCTCTAAAAGTCTTGCATTGAGTTCTAAGGGTTCCTTTGAAAGACCGGGTTGGGTGCCCGTAGGTAAAGATATCTGGCCCCCCGAAGACAGAATTATCTGAGCCTGATAATTGGGTATGCTAACAAGAGGTTATCTGTTTGAACCCCTTCAGAACTTGAGACTAAGGTGACTTGAACCCACAAAACAGACAAGAGGGTTACCTTGTCTGTTCACTGTACATAAATCATACGCTCAGAGGTTGGCACTTTGGGAGTAGAGGGTTGACTGGCTGAGCGAGATTGTGACACTCTGTACCTAGGGTTAAATGGAGGCAACCTCTGCAGACTGCAGCTGGTGCAGAACGTGGTGGCGAGATTGCTGATGGGGGTGAAAAGGTGTGAACATATCACCCCAGTCCTCTGTGCACTGCACTGGCTGCTGGCCCGGTGGAGGGTTGTCTTCAAGATAGGGCTGTTGACTTATAAGACCCGGCACGAAAGGGGTGCAGTCTATCTGCAAGATCTTCTTGTTCCTTATCATCTGGCCTGGGCCCTCCGTTCTGCCGGGGGAGGCCTCCTGGGAGTTCCCAGAGTTAGGCTGCGACATTCAGGAGATAGAGCATTTTCGGTGACTGTGCCTACCCTGTGGAACTCCTTACAAGATACACACACACAGCACTCCAGGTCAGCATTTAAATAAATGTTACTTATATATTAAAAGGAACAAAATTATAGTAACAATGGATTAAATGTTACAATATGAAAAGTGGTTCACATACCAATAAAGTGCAAAAACAACCCAGCGCTTCAAGGCCACCAGGACCGCTTCGTCAGGGGCTCCTTGCTTGGTTATTTAAGGGAGGCACCCTCAGTAGAAGCCTTTAAGAAGAGCCTCAAAACATATTTATTCCAGCAAGCTTTTTATTGATGACATTTTTAAATTTAGTTGGATTAGTTGGATTATGGGATGGATAGATAAGTGCATGCTCCCAGTTGTATTTTGTGTATTTTTCTAATGTTCTGTATGAAATGTTTGTTTTTATACTGTGCAGCACCCAGAGTCCATGGAGATGGGTGCTATAGAAATAAAGTATCTATCTATCTATCTATCTATCTGTCTATCTGTCTGTCTGTCTGTCTAAGTTTGCAAGTTCACTTTAGTTTTTCTAGAAGTCTGTTGCCCATTACCCCGACCTCCAGAATTCCCTTATGTATATCCCATGCATTCTTACATCCCGTGATTGTTTTAGCCCCCACCACTTCCTCTGGCAGGGTGTTCCACTTGTCCACCACCCTTTCTGTGAAGAAATTCTTCCTCATGTTTCCTCTGAATCACCCTGTCTCCAACTTCATCCCATGCCCTCTAGTCCTGGAACATCTTTTTCACTGGAAAATAGTGTATTCCTGCACCCTGTTCCTCCCTGTAAGGTACTTGTATGTCTCTATCATATCCCCTCTCTCCCTCCTCTCTTCCAGGGAGTACATATTCAAGTCCTTCAGCCTGTCCTCATAAGACTTGTGATGCAATCCCTGTACCATCTTTGTTGCCCTCCTCTGAACCTTCTCTACCCTATGTCCTTACGTAGGTAAGGTCTCTAGAACTGTACACTGTACTCCAGGTGGGACCTCACTAGTGTCTTGTATAGTGGAATTATGACTCCCTTTTCCTGCTGGTGATACCCCTGCCTATGCATCCCAGCATCCTATTTGCTTTACCTGCTGCCTTGTCACACTGTTTCCCTACCTTGAGGTCATCAGAGATGATAACCTCAAGGTCCCTTTCCTGCTTGGTGCATGCTATGTCCTCATCCCCCAACTTGATATGTTGTTCCAGGGTTTTTGTGCCCCATATGCATTATCTTGCACTTCTTTGCATTGAATTTCAACTGCCAAACCCTTGACCATTCTTTAAGCTACTGCAGGTCCCTCCTCATTCTGTCTATACCATCTGGTGTGGCCACTCTGTTACAGAGCTTTGTGTCATCAGTGAACAGGGAAATTCTGCCTTCTAGGTCCTGCGAAATGTCGCTGATGAAGATGTTGAATAGGACTGGTCCCAGCACTGATCCCTGTGGTAGCCCGCTGGTTACTCTTCCTTCTGTGGAGTGACAGCCATTTACCACCACCCTCTGTGTCCTGCCGCCCAGCCAGTTACCTACCCACTGCACTACTGTCCTGCCCACTCCCATATTCCCCAGTTTGTTTAATAGCTTTCTATGTAGCACAGTGTCAAAGGCTTTAATGAAGTTCAGATAGGCCATGTCCACTGCCCTCCCCTGATCCACCTCCCTTGTCACCCAGTCGAAAAATTCAATGAGGCTGGTCTGGCATGATCTCCCCCTGGTGAAACCATGCTGCTTTGGGTCCTGTAGTCTGTTGGCAACCAGAAGTTCCACCAATCTCTCTTTCAGTAGTGCTTACATGATCTTCCCCACTACTGAGGTCAGGCTGACTGGTCTGTAATTCCCTGCTTCCTCTTTGTTCCCACTTTTGTATAAGGGGACTACATCTGCTGTCCTCCAGTCTTTGGGTACCGTACCTGCTTCCAGTGATCGACTAAACAGGATTGCAAGAAGTTCAGCCACCACCTCTCTTAGTTCCTTTAGGACCCTGGGGTGCATGCCATCTGGCCCCATTGCTTTATCGACTCTTATTCCTTCCAGTTCCTTTAGGACCCTTTCCTGTGTAAAGGGACTTGTGTCCATTTCTGTGCATTCCCACCCCTTGTGCTCCCTTCAGGTCCATTACCCTCCTTTTTCTCAGTAAAGACTGAACAGAAATATCTGTTCAGATTGTTAGTTTTACTGTTGTCATCCTCCATGTGGTCCCCATCCTTCTCCTTCAGTCTCACTATCCCTCCCTTTGCCCTTCTTTTTTCATTTACGTAGCTGGAAAACGTTTTCTCCCCTCTATCCACTGATTTTGCAATGCGCTCTTCTGTCTGAGCTTTGGCTTCCCTTATAGACCTCCCTGCCTCCCTTTGCTTCTCCTAGTACTTCTCCCTATCCCCTTCTGCCTGTGTCTTTTTGTATTGCCTGAATGCGATATTTTTGGCTTTCACTTTCTCCGCTACCTCCTTGGAAAACCACAATGACCTCCTCTTCCATTTCCCCTTGCTAACCTGTTTAATGCATAATTCTGTTGCTCTCGTAATCCCTGTTTTAAATATTGCCCATTGTTCTTCAACCCTTGATTCCCTCCCCATTCCCATTAATGCCTCTTTCAAGCATCTCCTCATTTTCCCAAAGTCTGCACCCCCTAAAATCCAGGATACGTGTTTTTGTGCAGTTTGATTCTGCTCCTTCTGTGATTTCAAACCACAGTGACCGATGGTCAATGTTCTCCAGGTGTTCCCCTACAGTTACCCTCATCACACTGTCCCCATTTGTTAGCACAAGGTCCAGTATTGCCTTCTGCCTAGTTGGTTCCATGACCAGTTGCTTGAGGATGGCTAAGTAAATTTTTTGTGGTGTGCAGGTACACTCAGTTCAATTTGTGAACTGCTGATAAATGTTCTTTATACTTACTGTTTCCCTGTGTAGCACCTTTTAGTTCCTGTATACATAGGGATATGATGCAACTTAATTGAGCCCAGACCATCTGTTAAGTTTATGCTATTTGCCACTTTAGGTGCATTTCAGCCCACCTAAGATTAGTTTCTCCTGTGTGTGGTGGGGAATGTTGGCAGATGGACCATTCAAGTTATAGAATAGGTGAGTGTGGACTTTTCTACATCATTATCCCACCAGATTGTAACTCCTTTTGTATTTGTGGGCGGACAGCAGTTTGTTAAATTATTTGTTCTTCTAGTTCAGGTTATATATCTTTGGTCTGTACATTGACAACTAGGTCTGTGTACCCATTTCTGTAGTGTGTTATATGGTGTCCTACTATATTGCATAAAATGGTATAAATAAAAAGAACAAAAAATATATTGAAAATAACCAAAGTTTGAGCATGCATTGAAAAATTTAAACGTACACTCATAACTTTGTTGTTTCTAAACATTTTTGCCACAGATTTTCAACATAACCTTCTTATGATCTCACCTCATGAAGAAGGGTGGAGAAAGTTTTCAAATCCTGCCCGAAAGGTGGTTTTGTGTAGTGACCATAAAATCACCTTTTAGGATGAATTTTCATAATTTTACTGGCATTGTTCATGAGGTGGGGTCCCAAAAAGGCCAAGTTGAAAATTTGGGGAATAAATATTCAGAAATGACCAAGTTAGGAGACTTTACTACACGGGGTGGGTCGTGGGGCTGAGTGGGAAGGTTAGGTGGGGGAGGGTAACGGCAGCAGCAACAGACACTGATGTCCAGTTTTCTTTTTTACAGGGTGTATAAAAACACAAAAAGTCTATGAGGGACAGTTTTCTTTATTTCATGTACTGGCACTGGGGATTGGGTACCCCAGAGTCAGTGTTATGCTTGGCGGCACCATGGGTGGGCTCCCCACTGTCACACAATGAAAACAGGTGGGTGGGGGTAGTAGCCAGCACTGAGGATTGGACACCTTGATGTCAGAAAATGAATGGGTGCTGAGTGGGAGGGCTGGGTGGGGGGAAGGTAATGGTGGCTGTGGCAACAGACCTCATCAGTGGATGGTTTTCTTTCTTTCAGGTACCGACACTGGGGACTGGGCACTCCAGTGTCAGTGTTATATTGGTGGCACTGGGGTGGGCTCCCTGGTATCACACAATGAAAACTGGCGGAGTGGGGGGTAGTAGCCAGTACCAGGGATTTTGCACCCGGTGTCAGAAAATTAGCAAAGAAGCAGTGGGAGGGATTGAAGGACAGTTGTCTTATGTTTGGCAGCACTGGGCATGGGCACCCCGGTGTTGCACAGTGAGAACGGGCAGGGTGGGGGAGTAGTAGCGCTGGGGACTGGGCATCCTGGTTTTGGAAAATTAAGAAGGAAGGTGTGGGAGGGACTGAGGGATGATTTTCTTTATTTCAGGTTATATTGGGGGGGAGACCACAGAAGGCTGCTGAGGATGCTGATTAACTCTTCTTACTGGGCAGTGGTATACAGATCAAAGGAAAGAGCCACCCTTTGATTGGGCTGTCTCCTTCTTTTGAACTAGACAAAGTTTCCCCCAGCAAGACCAGAATAGTGTCATGATCAGCCTTGCTGATGATTGGTCTTACACTGACAAGTCCTTTGCAGACTGCCCTGCACTGGATGGACAGTGACATGCCTCTCAAAACCCATTCTCATACCAAGATGTTTGTTTTGCATGCAGGCACAAGGGAAACATAAAAATGGTGGCAATGTAGTATCAATATGTGGCAGACAGTAGAATTAAGAGAGATACTATAATGGAAGTCTGGCCACCATGTACACTCACGGCCGTGGCTTACACTACGTGGGAATTCATGGTTCCAGGCTTTAGAGGTCCAGCATAGACACACGTCAGCCAGTTGAAGTAATAGGAGGCTTCCATTCTAGTCTCTCTTAATTCTTTGGGGCAGACTTAATCAATAATATCTCTGCACTCCTTTCAGAACAGAGGAGCCTGATACCTCATTTAAAAGATCTTTTCATGAACTTGCAAACTATGATGGTTAGTGTTTATACATTTTCCCCACTAAGTCTATTTGAAAAAAAAAAACACAACAATGTGAAAAGAATAATTATGGCCTCACAGTCCTGTAGGGACAGTCTGTCCCATCCACTGGTGCAGCGGCAGGGTTGCCACTTGTGGTGCTGGTGACCTGGGTTTGGGAACAAGCCAGGGACCTCAGAGGGTCAGCTGGGAGAGGAGGATCAAGCATCCCAGACAACTCTCTTCTCCTTGGGGAGGGTGGATTGCAGACTGCTGCTTTACTGCCATCTAGGTGACCACAGGTGAATGGTCAGCTGGTGCTGAAAGTTGGAGGGAGGATGCCAGCCTACTCAGATGTGCACAGTCACACATTAGTGTGCACACTTGTCACTGAGACCTTGCCTTTTGGCATCCTTCGTGGCAGGGAGGACAACAGAAAAAAAACTCCACAGGCACGCGGGATGAATCAGGGTACTCTCAGGCCTGATGTGCTGCCTGTCCTCTGCTTCCCATAACCAAGTTTTTTTTGTAGTAAGGAACTCAGTGCCCACCTCACAATGCACCCCCTCTCAGAGAGGGAGTGCAGGATATGAAGAGGATGGTAAGTGGCAGAGAAGGAATAGGTTGTAGCTAGCAGGTTGCCTGGGTAGATGGGAGCCTCTGATGAGCAAGGGGTGGAACTAATAAGTTGTATTCAGGAGCATACGCTGAGGGCAGTGGGAGTCCTTGATGGGGTTCACGAGAGGGGAGGCTAAAGGCTGCTAGAGGACTTTGCCCAACCTTCAGTCTTCAAACTGCAAGTGTACACTGGACTGTTATTGCTTGTTGCCCATACTTATTATAATTAGCGGGCATTCATTTTTACTATTGAATGAAGTAATTGATATTTCCCGTAACAACCAGCTGGTTGTTATGAGATTCACGTGCTGTGACTGTCCCATTCCAGCTGTGCTGATAAAGCGAGTTGTAACAGGAGAAAAAAACGGCAGTAGGATTTAAAAATAAGCCTGATCTTACTTAGTAGTAGCTGTTTCTTTCTCCCGAACGTATTTTACCAACAATGATAAAGCTTCATTCTCTAGGTGCTGTTGTGGACTTGTAGAAAAGTCAGAAGTTTGTTAGAAACCCCTGCTGTTCAAAGAAAAGTTGAAGCATTTGTTTTCTGTTTTTAAAAATGAATGCCCGGTAATTATAAAAAATAAATTATGAGGATGTGGTTTCATCTCGAACTGAACACACACCCTTTCGAGTGATGCTTGAATAAACCCCTCGAGCTATACTCTCGGGGTTTAAGTAGCGTCACTCGACTTGGGTGTGTGTTCAATTCTTGTATCAACTACCTCCTTATACATTATTCTCTCTATATTGCTGTTAGTTACATATCTGTATTGGGCTCCAGTTGTGTTCTTCCCATCTGCTGTGTTTGTTTTTTGCCATAAGGGTATTAAAGATGAAGGCAGTTTCTAGAGGACAATCTGCCTCCTGCCTAAGCTCCCTCACTGAGTTGCAGGAGCCTATTGCATTGTGTGCTGCTGCTCCCCCACCTACTTAGTTATCTGGGTGCACCTTTTCAAAGTGCCAGAAGCAGCAGGCATGAAACATTGGTGCTCCAGTGCATCTTCTCATGTCAGCAGTCTGACACAGCGAGTTTGCATTTTGCACATTTGCACTTATTTGAGTTAAAATAAAAATCAAGTGTTGCACACAGTTACCGACTCTGTGTGTTCTGTCAAGCCTGAGTACAAAATTCATTGGCTCCTGGGTCTTTCTTTGGGGCTCAGTTAAACACAACACACGTTGGACTGAATATCTTACACTGGCAGACTTGAGTGTCTCTTAATAGAGGTGGAATGATTTACCCCAAGACTCCTAACTGACTAGCTAACTAAAAGACTCCCCAGAGCCACAGCTTGAGGTACTCATGGTTTGCAGTCCACTCTGGGGGTTCACAGCCATTTGCATTGCATGGTACCGTGGAGGTTTTGACGTAGGTGGAGCACCACTGGGGGGGGGGGGGGATAAGACTTGATGGTTCCAGGGATGATGATGATGATCTTCACCTGTCTGCCCTTGCCAGCTTCGCCTACGGGCCTTTGTATGCAGACTTCACACAGGCAGGCCTGTTTCGTCCTTCAGTTTGGCATGTTGATGTCTTCAGTCCAGGGAACCAAGTTTGCTTATGTTCCCCAAACCTTTTCCAAAGCACGCAGGACCACCCTCAGGACCAACGCAAGGCAGCAGTGCTTCCACAGTCACAAAACCTAGAGCCCCTCACCTTGAGGATACTTTCACAGCAGCTTGAATCAACACTTGCAGATTCTCCCCTGGATGATATGGCCACTTAATGACTTCTGCGCTGTGGGGAGCAGGGATTATTTTCAAAGTCCACAGCCCCTCTTTTATTTCTCAATTCAAATTGAAGTTCAAACTAGCTGGGCTGCTATAAAATTCTGCTTTTCTCTACCCTGTTTCAGTCTCACAGGCAGCTACTTTTCCTCCTGCACTCAGCTTGGCAGATGGAGGTAGGCAGGGTTTGCACAGCCAGTCGACTGTATTCATGAGAGCAGTCTTGCCTCTCACATCCACCCTGCAGTCCCTCTTAACCTCCAACCTCTTTTCAATGCCAAAAACCAGCCTTATATTTCCCCTGAGCAGCCTCCCTATTATTGGCTGCAACTCCCCAGGTGATCTCCAGACTGCCTCTGGGTATTTTCCCAGCAGCAATCAGTTTGTAGTTCTTTAGGGAGCTGCCAATTTGTCTTCTTGGCAGGCTCCCTGAAGTCGGGCCTCAGATTATTTAATTTAGCCCATTAACACCACAGCCGCTCAGAGGACACCTGGCAGAGGGTCAGAGGGCTGTAGCCCTACCAGGTAAGCCCAGATTGGGAGGCCTACAGGTTGATTCAGGCTTCCTCCCCATCTGGGTGAAGCATGCATCCCCGCATTGGCTAATTCACACTTCCATCCCATCTGGGTGAAGACCACATTCCCACAATTGTTTCATTTAGCTCCCTCGCTATCTGGGTGAAGCATGCATTCCCCCCCATTAACTGATACACACTTCTTTCGCATCTGGGTGAATCCCGCATCTCTCCACAACTGTTTTTTTTTTTCATTTAATATACTTTATTGAAAACAGAATTTTTTTTCTTTTTACACAGACATTGCAACCAATAAAACATTAACAGTCAAAACAAGAGTAAACACAATACAGTTACAATCTAAAGACACACTGGCTACCCCTCCCCCCAGAGTACTTCAGCATTGAAAGAAAATTCATATTGGGCATATGGGTATTGAAAAGAGAGGTGTAGCATACCTTTTATCCAGACTTCTATACTGGTAAAAGACAGTAGACATGGGTCCAATTCACATTATGGAGAGAAAAGTGAGTAGCGTTTCACATCTTACAATAGATATTGCACCTATGATATACACTTTCAGTGCATTCAATGTATCACATTCAGAGCACTCAGGATTCATTATGCCATTTTACTTTTGATGGTATACTGTCATCTATCCAGTGTCTCAGGATTGTCATCTTGGCCCCAGCTGCAACCAAATCTATGCGACATTTCCTTGGACCTAGAACCTTACCCTGGTAATACCCTGTTAGACAGACATCTTGTATAAAGGCATCCTCTAGACCCAGGAGAGGATCCAAGCACAGCCTGATGTCATCCCAGAATGGGGTCACATTTCTGCACTTCTACAGAATGTGAATCGGGGAGCCCTCTTCTTTACTACATCTTGAGCGGTGGGGGGGGGGTTGTCAAGTTTTCCCATTTTGTGCAATTTCTGCAGTGTGAAGTATGTATTTTGCAGAATTGTGAATTGCATCAACCTATATCTATCTTGTTTCACATATTTATAAAGATTCCCTCAGAGTCACTGCCATTCCTCTTGAGACCATTCCACTTGGCACACCCTCTGCCAATAGTGACAAATGCTAGTCCGCCACACCACTCCATCGCCTGTGATATTTTGTATGTTAGAGAGATGGGGTGGGGCTGCACTACTGCATTAATCAGTTTATCCAGGGAACCTCCCCCCCCTTTCTGGCCATGGGGTAGGTCCCATGTGTGACAAGATGGAGCAAGTTAACTGCATGAATTTAATATGTGCTAGCCTAGATATCCCATGTCTATTTTAAAAAATGGTAAAGTCGATGTGTCTACCTCTCCATGAGAGGAGCACCACAGATGATAGTGGAACCTAAGGCCAGAAGCTGTCAGTAATTGGCCGGCTCACTATTTTGAAATTGTGATTGTATAGTATTGGTTGGGAAACATCTCTGACCAGGTTTAAGTGCTGAACTTGAGCTCTCAGGGGCTAGTATATTGCAATATTTTTTAAGGAGTCCTGGGAGTTTGGAAGGCTTAGTGTATAGAATGCTGTTCATATGAACACCTGAGTTCCTTCAAAGATCTTTTTCAATCCCAAGGGCTTTGACTTCGTGAATCACAACCTGTTATTGGCTGCCCTTCATAAACTGGACATATCTATGAATGCTGTTGACTGGCACCAGAATTACCTTTCTGGATAAACACAAACTACAAAAGCCAGAGGTCAACGATCCTCCCATCTCCTATTTCACTGGGTGTTCCCCTGGGCTCTACTTTGGGCCTTCTCTTATTTAGCTTGTTTTTGAACACATTATCACCTATTTGTAAAAACACAAAGATGTTCCTTTATTCTAATGACCCAGTGATCGTCATAAGTGGCTCTAATTTTCCCACCATTCGGGATCAACTGATATCAGATTTTACTGACTTATAAAAATGTTTTTTTTTCAAATAAATTGGTCTTGAATGCAAAAAAAACCCTAAACGAATGGTATTCCATAATCCAAGAAAGAAGTTGCTTGCTGAACTAGTTATTTCTCTTTGTACCTGAAAAGGGGTTGAAATCAAACTGGTAAAGGAATTTAAATACCTCAGCCTCACCCTGACAGTTCCTTCACCTTTGAGCAGTACATAACTTTTATAGTAAAAGTAATCCACTAAAGATCAGGTTCAGTATATAGGCTAAATTCCCTACTCATACCTTCAACAAGGATGCTTTTGGCTCAGTTTTCTTCTTCCAGTACCTGACTATGGCATCCTGTTTGATTATTCAACCAGAGAGCAGTTGCAGGCCAGGGTGAGGACCCTTATTCAATTCAGTGGTAAGATTTGCAACCGAACTGTCACATCGTACTTATCATTGTGACCTGTATAAACAAGTATGATGACTTCCATTAGAACAGAGGTGCCTACTTCATTTGGGCATTCTTGCAGAAAAAGTGACCCTTGATTGCATCCCTACTTCATTTCACTCTATTTTGAAAAAAAAACACCTCAGTACTGTTTCTAATCGGTCATCTTTTCATTTTCAGTTTATTGTTCCCAGGATGAGGACCTGTCTTGGTCAAAAAATCAACATTTTACAAATTATCATCTATTTTTTATCTCACTTTCATTTTTATCTTGCACCAGTAGCACCGTGTGATGTTTCAGACATGCTTTAAAAAATGATCTCATTACTAATTGTCAATGTAAATGCGTCTGAAAAGATTTGTTAGTGTAACTGTATATTTATATGGTTGTTTCATCTGTTACATAGAGAATACTGGCTGAGCAATTGTGCTGAACCAGTGTGTTCAGACACAGAGGGGTTTATGATTCTATGCGACCTCGAGAGCAAAGCTCGAGAGGTCCAGTGGAATCATAATCCCCGAGGGGGCTGAACTCACTGGTTCAGCAAGATTGAGAAGCCAGTATTTTTATAGTGTATGGTGACCCAGGAGAACAGTACATAAACAAGTGGGAGCAGTTAGAAACAGATTTAAGAATAAAGCCAGCACAACACACTGATAATTAACAACATTAAGGCATTTAAGAAAAAAAAAAAGAAAAGAAAAACAGTAGAACAGCACGACTATACCCGGAACATGAAAGCCGGCAATTCAAACAGCAAGAAGTTTAAAACGTAATGGCATTTTCAGATAAATTAGAACAGCCTGCTGTCTTACTTGTCAGATGCTGATGACATATGGTGTTTTTTCCTGAGGGGGCTTTCATGAGCAGCTCAAGCTTCCCATTGTGAATGAATGGAATGCTGTTTTGCACATACAGTATGGTCAGTACAGCGTTCCACTCGTTTTTGATTGTACAGCTGAACGAAGATTCAATGTGGTGGGAAATCATGTTAGTACAGCGTTCCATCATACACTATATAATAGTGTAAGCAGGGCATTGTTCTGTATAGAATTCCATCCCTTTTAAAATGCTGTTGTATCACAGTTCAAAGGTTATGGAATGTGACTGTACCCTTCTGTGATACAACAGCATTTTGAAACCTCTAGAGACTGCATAAGTCAGTTTTGTTTTGAAAGCAAAAGAGCTGCTGCATGCACATTTATTTATTTATTTAGCTGTTGTTGACCACATAAGCACACTAGACAAACATTAGCCTATTTTCAGGTGCAACCTGGGAGAATTACATGGAATAGCAGACAAAAGACAAGGTTTACATAAATTTAAGCAAGCCTACAAGGGAAATGCAACATATGTAGGGTACAACAATAGAGCGAGCTTAGACAGCATAAGTAAAATAATCAGAGATTGTCACAACATAATAGCATATTGGTCAAATCCAGTAACATATGCACAAGCTTAAAAACTCACACCAGCTTCAGCCAGCAACCTTATAGGAACAGTAAAGTGCTATTATAGTAAAGGAAAAAACTTGCTTAGGTGCAGTTACAGGGTGTGGTGAGCCCTAAATGATTCCAAAAGGTGTTTTTAAAGGTATTGTGAGAGGTGACACTGTGATAGGCGAAGGTAGGAAATTCCAGATCTGAGGGGCACATGCAGGCCATATCACCCATTAGTGTTTTGTTGTTTTTGACAAGGAAGAGATGAGTCATTAGACCTGAACTGGTAAGCTGAGTTACTAGGCTTACATTGCTTAGCTAGGACTGTTGGGGTGCCAGTTCTGACAACTCTGTCAATGAAGCAGCCCAGCACGAACATACGATTGTTCCCCAGAGAGAGCCACTCCAGATTGTCATACAACTCACAATGATGAGTGAGTCGGGGAGCAGAGACGGCAAAGCAGCAAATGTTATTATAAGCTACATCACATTTTGACAGACAGGCTTTTGAGGCATGGGTGAAGGTAATGCCCATAGCAAAGTGTGGGGAGAAGTATACCTTTAGCCAGGGCACGTCATACCTGACATGTAAGACAGCTCTCCGCTCTGTAGACCAAGCCCAATTTACTATTAGTAGCCTTACTCACATTTCTACTGTGCAGGGATAAATCAAGTTGAGGATCAAAGGTGACTCACAGGTATTTTAGGGAGCCAACAACCTTCAAGGGGGACCCATTCTCGCCATCAGTTTTCAGGGGCACAGGGCAAGCTTTGATTTTTGCCTGGGAGTCAAACAGCACAACCTGAGCTATCCTCATGTATTCCAGATACTCAGTTGGCCCTTCCTGACTTTAACCTCCACTGACAAGATCGTGGTAAAAAAGGTGGTGGTGTAGCTATTTACCTCCGCAGCTCCCTATATTGCATTATTTCCCATCGGGAAGCGATCCCTCATTCCCATGAATTCCTATTAGCCACTCTCTATTTTCCTTCCTCGACGCCCATCTTCGTGGGTGTCCTTTATGCCTCTCTGAAACTTCCACCATCCTCCCTTGTCTCCTATGTCTCTGCAGCCTCTTCTCTTGCCTCAATGGGTGAACTCATCCTCCTTGGAGACTTTAATTTAAATTGGTTCTCACCCTCATCACTCAACTTCTGTCAAAAGATTGAAGCCATAAACTTATCCCAGCTAATAAAAGAACCCACACACCCTAATCCTCATTCCCAGTCTCATTCCCTGCTCAACTGGGTGCTTACAACTCACATCCACCACATCTGCTCTACTGGCATACTACCCAATGCACTCAGTGACCACTGCTCCACCTTCTCTATTAGGAAGATCCATAATCCCCCTAACCCTCTGCAATATATTCAGTACTGACCTCTTAGATCCCTTGATTTGAGCAAACCAATCCATGACATGGCATCAGCTGACTGGTCACCTGTCTTCTCCTCCCTCTCTGTTGATGCCGCACTAGCTCATTTCACATCCCATCTTTCTAAATGTTTGGGATACCCATGCCCTTCTAAAATCAATCAGAGTAAAGCTCACTTATCATCCTTGGATCAACTCTGAAATCCTGGCCATGTGCAAATCCCGTGACTTTTCGTAGTCTTGCTTTAAAACCTCACATGACCCTGCTGACCTTCAGACCTACCGTACCCTCTGTAACAGCTGCACCATGGGCATTTGACAGGCCAAGTTGGAATTTTTCAGCTCTCGCCTGCAAGCCTCAAGCAGCGCTCTGTCATCCTTCTGGCTGATATCTGATCACTCCTCCACCTATCCCATGCATCCCTCCCCCACCCACTCTCAGTGAGGTGAGATCTCGTGTTTCTGACCCCACCCTTGTTGCAGAAATTCTAAATAAGTTCTTCACAACCTCTGCCATTCCACACAATCCTCCCTTGTCCCTATCCTGTGCCCCTCCCTCTCCCCCTGGTTCTCTGATTTTCAATTGCCACCGATATCCCCTTCTGAAGTCCTTAGATCTCTTGTCTCCCTCAACCCTACCAAATCTAGCCCTGATGGCTTGCACCCTAAGCTTCTTATAATCTCTGCTCCCTCCATTGTCACCCTTTTAATCTTTATTTTCAATCTGTCTATCTCCTCTGCTACCATTCCTTAAGCCTGGAAGTTTGCCACGGTCCTCCCCCTCTTCAAAGGGGGTGATACCACTGCCCCTGGCAATTACCCCCCTTTATCTCTTCTCCCTTCACTGGCCAAGGGGCAAGAATCCCTAAACCTCTACTGGATAAATGAATTCCTCAAGGCCTCTAACACTCCATCCCCTTGTCCAACCAGGGTTCAGAAAGCATCACTCCACCACTACCTCCCTTCTGTGCTTTAGCAATGCCATTCACTCTGCCATGGACCAAGGTCTGAGTGCCTCAACCATTTTTATTGACCTTGTGAAGGCCTTCAACTCCATGTCCCACCCTCTATTCCTAAATAAACTAAGTGTCCTGGGCCTCTCTCCATCTTCTGTGTCCTGGTTCAAATCTTATCTGATGGGCTGCTCACAATCTGTAAAAGTCTGTAATGCCCTATGCTCCCCCCTCCCTATCCTTGCTGGTGTGCCCCAGTGCTCGATCCTTGGGCCTGTTCTCTTTTCCCTGTTTATTAACAACCTCCACTCTGCATACTCCCATGCCAAGATCCACATGTATGTGGATGATACCATCCTCTTCCTTTCTGGCCCTTCCATTGCAGCCATCCAAACACCTCTGTAAAATGATTTCTCAGCAGTTACCTCCTGGTTCAACTGAACGCTAATTGTCTAAAACTAAATATAAAAAAAACTGTTGCTATGACATTTGGACCCAAGCAAAAACTGGCTACAGTAAGCTTCATGCCCTACCCTCCTGCCTCTCCAGAGCATCCACTCCCCTTGATAATGTCCTCACCTACAAGTACCTTGGAGTTTGGCTCAATCCCTCACTCGACTTCTCCTCCCACTTCAGCGCCCTCCACTCTAAACTGCGACCGAAACTTGGACTACTCTACCATCATAACGCTAGCCTTCCCCTTTCTGTTAGACGTGACCTTCTGGTTAAATGGATCCTCCCTGCCTTCGATTACACAGATGTCTTTTTCAGTGCTGCCTCTGCCAGCTCCTTCTCCAAACTTGATGTGCTCTACTATGCTTTCTGCAGATTTGCCTCAAACTCTCCCCGTCTGACTCACCACTGTGACCTCTATTGCTCCCTTTCCCTCCA
Organism: Neoceratodus forsteri; assembly: GCA_016271365.2. Taxonomy (NCBI): domain Eukaryota; kingdom Metazoa; phylum Chordata; order Ceratodontiformes; family Ceratodontidae; genus Neoceratodus; species Neoceratodus forsteri. Next base: position 189,654,540 of record CM057452.1, read on the forward strand.
ATACCTCTCCCAGAGAAGCCTTTCCCACTGCATCACCTTCATATATAAATTCTGGTTTGGGACTCTCCCTTCATACCTTACCTCTCTCTTCAAATCTGCTGTATAACTCGAGGTCAATCAGTGCCCATTCCTTTTCCCTTCCATGCGTCTGTACCTCAGTTGGCAAATTGGCCTTTTCCTATAGGCTTCCTTCCCTCTGGAACAACATTCCCCCCAAACCCACCTCATCCCCTGCTTTCCTGCCCTTAAGCACTTACTGAGACCTACCCCTTCCATATCCTGCACCTGTCCCTTTCCCTAATGTTTCTTATCGCTCTGCTCCTGGCTTGCTGCTCCCTACTCCATCTCTGCGACAGCATGCTCCCCTTAGGATTTGCCCCGCATAGCTGTTATTCTCCTGCTTATCAGCTGTTTTCATTTATGCAATCCTACAATATATATAAAATATATTGTATATTAATGTAAATACTCCCTGTTCAATACGTTTCTGATGTTTGTACAAACTGCTTTATATACACTGTATTACTACGTAACTTGTATTTTCTTTTTGTTTATCATCTGTTGTTTTGTATCCCTGTCCTGGGTCATGCCTGGAAACAAACTTCTGCTCATGGTGCCTTTCCTGGTTATCAAATTTTAAATAAATAAATAAATAAAATTTAGGTTTAGGGCTAACTTGTTTGTCAGGAGCCAGTTTTGTATTCGGCCAAAGTCAGACTGAAGGTGAGAGTTAATGACACTAATGTCCTGAGAATTAGGAGCACTAGGTAATTTGCTTATAGGGTTGCTTCATCGTGGGCCGGGACCAGAGGTGGATCATTGACAAAAAGGGAGAAAAGGATAGGTTCCAGAATGGATCCCTGAGGCACCTCAGTTTTGACAGCAGTAGGCTCAGAGAAAACCTTGTTAAATTTGACAAGTTGCTGCCTTCCTTTGAGGTAGTTTGTATACCATGCTAGGGCAGGGGCACACAGGCCAAGGGTATGAAGTTTAGAACAAAGGAGAGTATGGTCAATCAGACTGAATGCCTTTGAGAGGTCGATGAAGATCGCTCCTGTAAGTTTACCATGATCAGCAGCAACCCTTATCTCAGATGTGACTTTGGCAAGGGCGGAGGAGGTACTATGACTCTTTTGAAAGCCTACTGCGCCCGGGAAAGGAGGTAATTTTTCTGAATATAATCAGAGAGTTGGGGAGCAACCACCTTTTCTAATAACTTGCTGATATCTGATTGAATGGCTATTGGCCCATAGTTTTCAAGGATTACCTTGTTTGAATACTAACACAACCCGAACAACCTTCCAGAGTTCAGGGATAGATTCAGTGGTAAGGGATGTACTGAAGATGTGGGCAATTGGTAGGGCAAGGAAAGAAGCATCCAATTTAATGAGTTTGGGCTCCAGATTGTCATGTCCAGCACTGACAAATGGGGAGAGGCTAGCTAGGAGTCTGCCTGTCTTGCATGTAGACACAGCTTTAAGGTACAAAGATGGATAAGGGACAGGTCCAAGCTGGGTAATGTCAGATGAAACATGTGGCTAAAGGGAGGGAAAAAGGGAGGTAAACACACAATCATAGACTTTGATGGCAGATAAGGACCGCTTGGCCCACCCAGTCTGCCCATTTCCCTACCAATTGGATAATTTGCAGATCCTAGTTAACCAACAGCCTACTTCTTCCTATCCCCCACTAGAATTGCTTTATGTTTGTGCCATGCATTCTTCAATTCCCCCACTGTTTTTGACCCACGACCTCCTCAGGAAGGCCATTCCATGCATCCACCACCCTCTCCATGAAAAAAATACTTTCTCACATTGCCCCAAAGAGGTTTCCCTCTATCTTCATTGTGCCCCTCCAGGGTGTGTATCATTTGGGATAACGTCACGCCTCAGTTGTTGGACACACTCGGCCTGCGGCCTCGTGCCCAACCACCTGAGGCGTAACATTATCCCAGCACGACACACACCCTGTCGGGCATTATTGCTTAAATCACACATACCCCCATAATGCAAAACATCGTGGGCTGTATATACAAATCACCACAAAATATTATGCTGGTTCAACTTTAAGTATGGATCTCATGGATAGCCTTAAACATAGCCCAATATTTATCCCTACGCTTCATGAGGGAAAAAAGACAATCTTGCAGCCATTTTGTGGTAGTACACCTGACTCCTTTTTGTGAGTGGGATGTGTTTGTTTTGAAAAGGGGTGAAAATGCTAAGGAAGTTATTGAGAGCAGTAGTAACATCAGTAGTGGCAACTGCTGTGGACCAGTCAGAGAGAGCCATGTCAGCATGAAAGGACTCTAGGCTAAATTTAGAGAAATCTCTGATGTGAATAACCTTAGAGGGGATTTTGAGGGAGGGAACTTTCCAGACACAGAATGTGGAGGCATGATCTAAGATTGAGTCAGGGAAGGTTCCAACTAGGGCAACCCTCTCCGGCCTATGTGCCAGAACCCAATCAAGGAGGGAGCTTGTGCCTCCGGCTGAGGACAGCCTAGTGTGTTCAGTTATGAGCTAAGATAGATCAAGATCAGCTAGAAGAGATTCGTATTGCTTGACATTTGTTCCTGTCCAATTTAGATTAAAATCACCAAACATCAGAAGTTCATTAGAGCACACCTTGGAACTAACATTTTTCATTTCATTTTCAATTTTCTTTTTTATACCTGTAAGCAGGATGAGCAAAGCTGCCTGTTTTCACCAGTGACAAGTTACACAATGACAAATAACAAGACATCAATATGACAAACCATCATAAATATTTATTTATTTATTTGGTTTTTGTTTACTGGGTAGGTGAGCTAGCCATAGAATGACTATTTTCAGTCACGACCCGGAAGGATTACAACAAGAAACATCATTCCAGTACAGCATACAAAACTTAGAGAATACAATTGAAACATATTACTAATAGGCCGTGGTGTATACATGGTGGAGACAAAATACAAGTGGGAGCAAGGTTAAGTATGCAAGAACACAAAACCAGCTATCTATAGCTAGCAAAGCAACAAATATACAGTAATCTAATGAGTACATAGTAAGTGCACATTGAAGGAAGTCAGGAATTATAATCATCTGTACATGCAATTGGAAGTGCAAAGCAGCTGTCCTAGAAATAGGTAGGGTAAGAGAAGAAGGATAGGGCATTTTCACTGGGAGGAACAATAAGGACTAGTACAGGTAGAGACATAATAGGTGTCCGGTCAGATAGGAGGAGGAAGAGAAAGAGAGACAGGTTAGTGGGCATAAAACACAGTGGGACGATGGGAGATAAGCAGAGTGAGGGATCACGGGGGTTGAAAGCAGGTGCATGAGTTAGAAGCAACTAGGAAGGCATGAAGCTCTTTTTTAAAGAGGGCATGGGAAGGCGCCTGGCGAGTTGTCAACGGTAAGGCGTTCCATTGCAGTGGAGCGTAGTGAGAGAAGGCACGGGAACTTTTGGAGGTTTTACACCTTGGCACTTGTAGTAGGGACTTGTCAGCTGAGTGTAGGCCATAGGAGGATGTTTGAGGAGTCAGTAGCATAGCCAGACTTGCAGGAGACTGTGCTTTAATTACATTATCCAAAAGGGAGCCAACAGAGTTAAGTCTCAGTGTAGAAGGTGATAGCCAGTTTCGGTCTGAGTAGAGTGGACAGTTGTGTTTAAGCCTAAGGGATGAAGAGGCATAGCGACAAATGTTATTATAGCTGGTGTCCCATGCACGAAGTGTGGTCTTGGGTATGGCCGAGTATGTGATGACTCCATAGGTCAGAGCTGGTAGCAATATTCTGCAGGCAACAGCCAGCCTAGCAGATGGAGTAAATATATAGCTGGATCTGTAGGCAATGTCTAGCTTAGAGTTTACTGATTTGAAGGTAGTTTGGACATGGAGATCAAAGCCAAGAGACTGATCAAGGACTACCACTAGATATTTGAATGAGGTAACTGTGTTTATGGGAGAAGAGCAAGGGCAGGAGACCTTGATGTCATTATTGCAGGATTTAAGTTTGGCAGCAGTCCCAAACAACATAGCTCGGGTTTTAGTTACATTGAGGACCAGTTTGTGGTCAGAGAGCCAGGTTTGGGTTTTATTTATTTTTTTTTTTACTAATCTTTTTCCCTCTGGTCACGGTCTGGGGGGTCTCTCTCAGGCATCCTGCCTGCTCCTGCCCTGCCTGAAGTCCTCCCACCTGTGTCTCTTCTCTCCTTTCTTCTCTGTCCATGATCGACACCCCCGGCATAACCCCTCTGAGGTGGGGCCACCCCTCCTCTTGGGGGCACTTTGTAGTCAGACTCCGATGTGGGAGAGGACCCGGGTGGAGGAACCTGGAAGGTCCAGCAGGATGGACCCAGCCATGGGCATGGGGGCAGGTGCCGTCGCCTACCCCGCAGACCAGGCTTTTCCTCGTTCTGGTGATCTCTCCCACTTCCATGCGTGTGCACGTCTCTGACACTAGCTGCATGGCAACCCTTGCCTGCATCAGGGCATGCTGATTACGTGCAGCTGAGTGTGCTGCAGTGCCCCCGGTCTCCACCAGGAGCTGCTGGCATGCCGGGTGACCCCCAACCTCCCCCCCCAGGGAGGAGAGCAGCCTGGCAGGTGCTCAATCCTCACCCACCTCTGCTGTCCCCTGGCAGCCCGAGCTTGCTCTCGAACCAGGGTCACCGGCATGGCATGAGGTGTGGCGTCCAGTGCCTCAACCCTCAGCGCCACTGGGCCGGCACTAGGTTTGGGTTTTGTGAAAGTCAGATGAGAGGCATGAGTTTATTTCAGACAGGTTATTGGAGCTAGTATATAGTACTACTGTAAAACAGATTATATTTAATGTAAAATAAGTATAGCTATATTCACTGAAGTGACAGTTGCCCTAAAATAAAATTATAGTAATTGGCCAAAACTGCATATTTTCAATGGGTGTAAATTAGGAGCTAATTGCAGAGTGTGAAATAAAATTTGCGCAATTGCAGTTGACTTGTGCGAAACATAACTTGCATGAGATCTACAGTATATCATCTGCATACAAGAGGGATGAGCAGGAGGTGAGACCCAAGGTAATGCTGTTAATAAATATTGAGAAAAGGAGGTGACCCAAAATGGAACCCTGGGGGACCCCAATGTTTAGAGTAGCCTGGTTCAAGAGGGTGGAATTGTATTTCACAATTTGGGCTCAGTCTGATAGATAACTACTGAACCAGGCCACTACACCCATTGTAAAACCCATTGATTTTAAGGTTGTGAGAAGAACAGGGTAGTCAACAAGATCAAAAGATTTGGTCATGTCTATAAAAACCACCCCAGTGAGAAGGCCAGAGTCCATAGCAGACAATGTGTCTGTGGTGAATTTGAGCAGAGCTGTGGTGGTGCTATGGCCCTTCCAGAAACCATGTTGGGCAGAGGAGAGAAGGTTATTTTTATGTAGGAACTCCATGGTTGGAGTAGCTACTATCTTCTCAAGTATTTTACTTAATACTGATAAGATCACAATGGGTCTATAGTTGGAAGGGCATTCGGAGTCACATTTTTTGTAGACTGGAGTGACTATGGCAGTTTTCTAGATATCAGAAACATGGCTCTGCCAAAGGGATAATGTAAAGATCCGGGCAAGAGGAGAGGCTATGAGTGGGGCAGCAATCTTCAGAAGCCTAGGTTCAATACCATCAGAGCCAGTACTAGTGTTGTCTGAGATAGTGTTTAGAAGTTTTAGCACCTCTGCCCTAGAGGTAGCTTTGAAATGAAAGGATGGTCTTGATGTATCAGCGTGGAGTTCAGTGTGTGGGTAGATAGCTTGTGTCATAGGGAAGGCAAAGGTGTACTTGGACAGATCACAAAATTGTTGATTGACTGGAGATATACAGCTCCGAATGCCTGACAGCTAAGTACCATGGTAAACAAGATGGCTTTTTGAGGCATTGGCAGGGTTGGATTTTATATTTTTCTCAAATCAACTCAGAGTTTGTACCTTAGACTAACTTGGGGTGATTGGGTTCTCCTGGGGGTCGAGGTGGGCCTTCCTACTCTCAACCATTTATCTCTGTGAGGTCTGTCAGCCTGTTTTCTGAGTTTTAGGTGTGTACAACTATTAAATGAGGTTGTTAATTTAATTTACGATGTGTGAAACGCCTGTTTTTAAAACTGCTCTTAAGACATTCACTACTTCCTATGGTCAAATTGTGATTTGTATCGTCTACTGTAGTCTTATTAAGAGCTGATGTCTTACTGTAATACTTTTAATTTGTCTCTCTCAATAAAAATGAAATAAAAAAAAAAAAGAAAATTGTTGGTTGAAAAAAATTGCTATTGTCCGAAGATCATTTCAGTGGATACAAAGACTACAAAAAATACAAAATACAAATAGGACACAGACTGTTATTTTAAACATGTGCAAGCATCATTATCCATCAGCTAGAGCTTTAGCCTTGATTTAAAAGACCAAACTGTTTTACATTCAGCAATGTCATAAGGCAAAGTATTAAAAAACAAAGGAGCCCTGTATAAAATTGATCTCTGACACTGTTGAGAAAATAGGTTAACCCTTGTACACCACCTTTGGGATGGTTGTACACACAGACCAGATGGATTTTTTTTGTATTTCCCAATAGGATTAGAGCATGAAGGAATTCGCAGACAGGGGAAAGGGGTTGCTGGTGGGGTATCAGAGATATATTTAGATGCATTTTGTAATAAAGCAGTAGTCTACCACAATGCTTGTTACCAGGACGATCAAGCCTGATAAGATGAAAACCAGGTAGCGCACATGCCGAGTCCGGAATGTTGGGTTTTAGCAATGTTTCCATCACACCAAGTATGTCTGGGTTGTAGTGAGTAACCCAGGCAGTGAGCACAGCATGGTTATGCAAAATACTGCGGACATTTAGGTGGGAAAAATAACATAGACCTTCTGCTGCAAACCATTAAAATGGACTTGCAAAGGTGGAGCTCCATGCCCTTGACTCTGTGGGCAGGATCAATATTATTCTGCTGCCCCAGATACTGTATCTGATGGGGATAGAAACATAGACGTTGACAGCAGATAAGGACTGCAAGGCCCATCCAGCTTGCCCATTTCTTTTTCTACCTTATAAATGTGCCATCGGCCTGTGCTCTGTCAATGGCCCATCTATTCATACTTATCTGTATTGTTCCCTTATGACTGTCCCATGCCTGTTTGAAGCCCTGCACTGTATTCATATCCACCACTTCCTGAGTTAGGCCATTCCATGCATCCACCACCCTTTCTGTGAAAAAGAACTTCCTCACATTACCCCTTTATCGGCCTCCCTCTAATCTCATGCTGTGTCCTCTTGTCCTGCTATTTTTCTTATACTGAAACATGTTAGACTCTTTCACCTTGTTAATGCCCTTAAAGTGTTTGAATGTTTTGATCATATCACCTCTCTTCCTCCTTTGCTGTAGGGTATACATATTGAACTCCATTACTCTGTCCTCATATGTTTTCTGATGCAGTCCCTGCACCATTTTGTTGTCCTTCTCTGGACTGCCTCAATTTGGTTAATGTCCTTGCGAAGGTGTGGCCTCCAGTACTGCACGTAGTACTCCAGATGGGGCCTAACCAGTGTCTTGTAAAGAGGGATTATTACTTCCCTCTTCCGACTTGTGATATCCCTACTAATACACCCCAACATCCCCCATGCCTTACCTACTGCTTTAGTGGTCTGCTTGAATGATTTCAGGTCATCGGTGATGATGATGCCCAAGTCTCTTTCTTCCCTTGTGATTGCCAGCAACTCCCCTCCCAGCCTATAGGCCGCTTCAGGGTTTCTCTTCCCTATGCTCATGATCTTGCAGTTCTTTGCATTAAACCCCAGTTGCCACTCTTCCGACCATTTTCTTGTTTATCCAGATCTCTTCTCATTCTGCCCACCCCATCTGGATCATCTACTCTGTTGCAGATCTTGGTGTCATCTGCAAACAGACAAACCTTTCCCTCCAGTCCATCTGCAATGTCACTGATGAAGATATTGAAGAGGACTGACCCCAGGACTGATCCCTAAGGTACCCCACTTGTGACTTGCATCTCTTCTGACTGTATACCGTTTACCACCAATCTCTGTTTTCTGCCCGTCAACCAGTTTGCCACCCAGTTGACCAACTTCTGACACACCCTGAGCCTACCCAGCTTATTAATCAATCTTCTATGTGGAACAGTATCGAAAGCTTTGCTGAAGTCAAGGTAGGAGACATCAACTGCTCCCATTGGTCCACAACTCTGGTTAACCAGTCAAAGAAATCTATGAGATTAGTTTGACAGGACCTTCCTTTTGTAAACCCATGCTGTCTTGGATCCTGTGCTCCTATGGATTCCAGGTGTTGCACTATCCTTTCCTTAAGGAGTGTCTCCATAATCTTGCCCACTACTGAGGTAAGACTGACTGATCTGTAGTTCCCTGCCTCCTCCCTTCTACCGATCTTGTGGAGCAGGATCACATGAGCCCTTCTCCAGTCTTTCGGGCCCTCTCCTCTGCTCAGAGACTCACTAAACAGTTCTGATAATGGCTCTGCTAGTTCCACCCTTAGCTCCTTTAGTACCCTAGGATGTATGCCATCAGGTCCCATTGCCTTGTCCACCCCGAGCTTATCGAGCTGTTGTTGGACCCTTACTTTGTGAAGGGACTAGTGCACACCTCCCCCCCCCAGTATCCATGGTGCTGAGCTGTGGGCTCTGCCTACCTTCTCTTCAGTAAATACTGAGCAGAAGTATCTATTTAGGATAGATGCTTTTACATGGTCCTTCTCCTCACGCCCCTTATCTCTTTGATCTTAGCAATATCCCCTCTGGACTTTCTCCTTTCACTAATGTATCTATAGAAAGCCTTGTCACCTTCTTTTACTGTTTGTGCTAGTGTTTCCTCGGTTTGGGCCTTTGCCTGCCTTACGGCCTTCCCTGCTTCCCTTAGGGAAGTTTGGTATGCCTCCCTATCTTCATCCCGCTGTATTCCCTTATATTTCCTGAAGGTCAGCCTTTGGGCTCTGACCTTTTCTGCTACTGTTTTTGAGAACCAAAGTGGTTTCCTTCTTCTTTTGCACTTCCTTTTCTCTCTAACACAATGGGATGTTGCTTCAAGTATTGCATCCTTAATGCTTGCCCACTTTGCCTGTACCCCCTCACCTGTATTTCTATTTGCCAGGGCTAGCGTTATCCCTGTTGGTCATCTTATCAAAGTCAGCTCCTCTGAAGTCCCATATTTTTGCCTTGGAATGGGATTATTTAGTTCTAGTGGCCAAATTGAACCATACCATGTGATGGTCACTAGCCCCCAGGTGACCTTCTACCTGGAGATCTGTGATCCTTTCCCTGTTAGTCAATACTAGATCTAGGATAGCCCTGTCTCTTGTGGATTGTTGTGCCAGTTGTTTTAGGCCTTCCCCCTGCAGGGAATCCACTATGTGTCTAGTTCTGGCAGATGTTCCTGCTGGTATTGACCAATCTGTATCTGGCATGTTGAAGTCTCCCATTATCAGAACCTCCCCTTTAGTTGTCATGTTTTGTATATCTTCTAACAGTAATGTGTCTATGTCCTTCTCCTGGTCTGGGATGTTGAATGTAGTCTTGCCATTCCCGCCTATTTGCCAGACCCCACTCAGTACAGGGATATTTAGGTGGGCAATGTTTAGGCCTTTTGTGGATAGCCAAGTGGGTGAGCCAGAAAACTACATTGTAACATAAAACTATACACTATAAAAAATACAGGATGAGCAACTTTATGCACAACCAGTGTGCTCTGCTACTTCGGGGTTCTGGTTCCCATGGACCTCTCGAGCTTCGCTCTTGGGGTCAGACGGAATCAGAACCCCACTATGGCAGAACACACTGGTTGTGTATAGTTGCCCACCCAGTATTCTCTAGGTTTTGTATATTTGTTGTGTGTTCTGGCTACCCTTGCAAACAGGTCTCTGGCCTAAAGTCTTATCAGCTTTAGATAAACAAAACAAAAAACAAGCCATTGCTGCTTGTATGTTAAAACTACATCCATGGGCCCCGATTCTAGAAGGTTGGTGTAATTCACCACCAAATATGACTTGTGGCAATCGCTGGTGCGACATGGACCCTGCACCCTATTCTAGAAGGGGCAGGGTCCCTGCATCTAAGTCCTGCGACTTGTGACATTCAGCCAGGTACACTGAACAGAGGGCGTACCTGGCGAGGACGTTGCAAGCCGCAACGGCAAGTCACAAGTGCTCCCTCCCCATTGCCCACACACTGCCATTGCACCACAGGGCTAGAGGCCCCCCTATCCAATGTCGTGCCACCATGGTGTCCCCAACCCCATCCGCCACACCATTGCCAGCGTACTGTACAGTATGTACAGTATATGCATACATCATCCCTTACAGTTACACCTGGTTGTCTAGTGGCCCCCCTCCCAGCAGTGCCACTCCACCCAGCATCCCCCACCCATCCCCAGCCAGCGACTGGCACAACCCTCCTCAAACCACCATGGCCAGCTGCTGACTGAGCTCCTTCTGAGTGCATACTGTACAGACGTACTCAGAAATGAATGTGTACATTAATTTCTGATCCCGTCTCACAGTAAGCACTCAGAAAAGCTCAATCAGTGGCTGGCCATGAAGAGATTGTGTCAATGCCCGGCAAGAGATGATGAAAGTGCTGAATGTAGTGCGGCTGGGTGAAACTCTAACTTTCAAGGATATTCTGCAGTTCCGTTTGTGGTACTGTCTTGGGGTCTGGGCATGGATTGGGGGGGTTGACAGTGCTACCCTGCAGGGCCGCTAGTGGTGGGGGGTTTGGGGCATGGGGTGTGTGGGCAGCCCTGTGGGGCTTTTACTGTATGGAGGTATGGGGGATGGGCGGGGGTGTGAGATGCCCAGTGGGGCACCAACGGAGGTGTTCTGGGCATCTGGGAGAGGGAACATGGACCAGGTGCTGTGCTGCAGGCAGTTCTACAGGACCCTCAGAGGCTGTACATACAGTTACCCCAGCTAAATGCTGGTGTAACTTACGCTGACGGTTCCCTCTGGGGGTTCTTGTAGAATCCTGACATTGGGGACTTTGCTGCTGCCCTACTGGAATAGGGTGCAACAGCTGCTGTAAACCTCCTAGCACCATGTTGCAGGGGTTTTAGGGTGTAACTGCGAGCGTATCTACACTTTGGTGCAAGTGGCCTGTGGCATGTTGCAGGCCACTTTGTAGAATACCACACATCACAACTGCTGGCACATCTTGCTACTTGCACCATTCTTTTTGGTGCAAGTGCAGTTACACCAGGCATAACTTTTCTAGAATAGGGGCCATAGTCTCTAATTTGCCCCATTGTAAGTACTTACAACCATGTAGTGCCAGATAACTAAGAAAAAATTGGGACTGGAAAGTATTAAGTAAGCCCACCTGACTATCTTTCTTTGCCAGAGGATGTCGTTTATCCAACTCTGGAGATGTACGAACCACGTTTTGGGCAAGACCACATTCAACATCCCCATCAGATACAGTATCCTGGGTAGCAGAATATTACTGACCCTGCCCACAGAGTCAAGGGCATAGACCTCCACCTTTGCAAGTCCAGTTTAATGGTTTGCAGCAGAGGGTCTGTTATTTTTCTTCAACTCAGACTGCTGTTTTGTGACCACTGTGCCTAGGTACATGAGACCAAGGTTCCCATTGGAGCCCCAAGTCCACTATTTCCCATTTGGTAACCAAATTGTTCAGAGGCATCACATTTGGGGAGACCAGGGCAGCAGGAACCCTTCCCTTCCCAGACCCTGAAATGAGTAGTGTAGCTTGCGCAGATGGTCATTCAAAACCTGCTCTCTCATAAAACCAACTTGTTCTGCCCATATCAGCCCATCCCAGACCCTCTCTAGTCTATTAACTAGAACCTTGACTAAGATTTTAAAAGCAGTGTTTATCAAAGAGATGGGTCTATAGTTGCCTGGTAAAAACTCATCTTTCGCCAGTTTTAGTAGTAACATAATCTAAGCCTCTATAAAGGAGATATCTGTTAAACCCTTAGAATTAACATAGTTAAACATCTCTGCAAGGAAAAGGGGCAAATCCTTAGTAAATGCCTTATACAAATTGGTCGGGAACCCTTCTGGGCTCGGGGCTTTATCTAAGTTAAGTTGCCATATGGCCAAGCAGACCTTGTCCACTGTGATATCACCTTGCAAAGAGCTGCACTGCTGCTCTGTAATTTGTGGAAGTTGTACATTATGCAAATATTCCCTAATATGGTCAAGCAGCAGAGGGTCATTCTGGTTGTCAGTATACAGAGTGTTAAAAACTTAAAAACCTCTATTATTTCCTGTGGTTTGGTGACTGGTTGCAGATTAGCACCCACTTTTAAATCCTTTACCACTCTCAAAGCTTCCTGCTATCTCAACCTGAGAGCCAGCATTCTCCCTGCCCTGTCCCCTTGTTTGATATACTGTATCTAATCCTGGCCCTAAAGATAGCCAACTCAGCCTTCTCCTCAAGCAGTTCTGCATACTGAGCTTGGATGGAATTAAGCCTTAACCAAATCTGCTCTGCGGTATCCAGTTTAAGCTGTTTTTTATTTCTCTGGTTTGTTTCAGGAGGTCCTCTGCTTTTTTACTCCTTTCTTTATTCATTTTGGTCACCAGTCTTATACATTCTTCTCTTGCTGCAAACCTGGCTGCTCCCCACAGGATGTCCAGTTACTCTACCGGCCATTTATTGGTGTCAGAAAAGGTTTTTAGATGCATCTGTAACTTCTGTCTGCTTATCTTTAAGCAGCTGTGTGTTAAGACATCAAATCTCGTCCCTTTCTACCCTTCTCCTGATGTTGCATTTCATACACACACTGCAGCATAATCTGATAAGACCATCACTTTTATTTCTCAAACTAGGAGCCTTGGGATACTTTCTTGATTTATAGCAAAATAATCAGTTTTAGAGAAGGAGCTGTGTGGAACAGAATGGAAATTATAACTTTGCTTGGTCGGATGCAGCAGTCACCAAGGGTCTGTCAGTTCCACCAGAGCTAAAAGTTCATGGAGGCCTCTTTGCCCTGGGGGAGAGACCTCATCTGCTAGTGCCAAATTTGTCTAAATCATGTTGATAAAGCATTCCAGTCTTCCCCAATTAATATGGGTAAATGAGTGAAGGGGGCCAACACCATAGTACGGCTAGTAAAGAAGTGTGCCGAGTCTATGTTGAGTCCATACATTGTACCCAGCAAAACTCCATTTATACTCATTCTGCCATACAGGAAAATATGCCTACCCTCCTCATCCCTCAGCTCCTTTATTAACTGGAAGTCTACCTTGCAGGCAGAAAGCACCACCACCCCTCGTTTCTTGTTGCTGTCCTGCCCTATACATATGACCCACCCACTCCCTTGGAAATAATCTACCTGATCTCTTTTTAAATGGGTCTCTTGAAGATAGACAGCATTTGCCCATAGCTTTTAAGATGTTTTAGAATAGCATACATCTTCATTTTTGTCTCTTGGGCCCCTTTAACGTTCCATGAAACAAATTCATGTGTACTTCCCATCTATACCATTTCATACCAATGCTGACATCACCCTCCATTGCTGTACCTGACCCAAAACCAGACCCTGAAGAGTACTCCAATACTCTCCCCAACCCCCTCCCGTTCATTCTGAACAGCAACAAGTCCTCCACAAATAACAAACATTATTGAACATATATCAAGAAGATGAAACAGCAGTCAAAACAATTATCTACATCAAGCATTGACTGTTACCTTCTTCTCTGCCCCGGTCCCATGGACTACTCCATCAACCTTCTTGGTCTACAGAGGTCCAGGCCCAGCTTCTAAGGAGCTTCCCCGATCCACTCCATGTGTGGTCAGTGGCAAGGTGATATATCCTTGTCAGGCAAAGACCCTACATTGTGGCAAAAGACTAAGAACAGTGCTGCGGTGAACCATGGCAAGGCCCCCAAAAAACAAAACATAATAAGTTCAAGCTCAAGTTTATTGCAGAAAAGCTCCATTGAGTAAGCTCATTCACAAGGAGATTCTGATTACATAAACAAGGGTTCATATACAGAGAATAAAGGCATATACAATGCAAAGTTGTTATAATCAGTCGGACAGTAACATAGTACAAAAAGTTATTACAAAGTATAAAGAATGGAGCAATACATTATTATAAAGTGGAGAGGATACATACAATCTTAAATACAACCAGTACAAAGGGGCCAGATAATAAAAAGCCACAGACATGGCTATGCAAAAGTGGGAAGTAATGAAGTGCAGAGGTAGGGGTGGAGAAAAACGGGAGAAACAGTGAGTAGGAGGTGTAAGGGTAACATAGGAAGCTTAGGAAGAGAGGGGGGGGTAAGGAAAGGCAAGAAGGAGGAGGAGGAAGTAAGGGGTGCAAGAGGAGTGGAAAAGGCAGAGAGAAGTAAAGAGGAGGGGAGGGGAGAGAGAGAGAGAGAGAGAGAGAGAGGGGAGGAGGTAAGAAGGGGAAGGACAAAGGGAAGAGAGGAGGAGGTAAGGTGGAGAGAGAAGAGAGAGGTAATAAAACAATTAAGAGGCTAAGGCCTTTAATTCAGAACCACGAGGTACATGCATTACCCAGCTACAGGGTCCGTCTCCAACATAAAACATTTCCAGTGGTAGACAGGGTATTAAGTCAGATTATCTGTGCTGTACATACATTTCCTTCCAAGCAAAGATTGCAACCCAGAAGCCCAGAAGAATAAATGCTGAAATTAAAAGAGCCCTAATATACCATGAACAATGATAGGCAGGTGTCCAACTGTACTCAGCCATGACATAGAAATTCCATTATAATAGCATAACCAGTAAACAGTTCAAACAAGTGAGTGAGTTAAGTTCATGCTTGGTTTACACTCTTCCCACCCTTAGGTGCTTCTGTGTCCCACGTCGTCACCGTGAGATCAAAAGTTACCCCTCAGCCAAAGGGAAAAACTGAATGATGCCACTCATTAAAACTACAACAGGGCCAGTTATATACCATTCTAAAATCAGTCTTACCTCAGTCTCAGTTTGGTTCGTGCAATTGCTGCTGAATGTTTGGTGGCGTGAGCTGGTCTGTAGTAACTTTCCAGTTGTGCACTGCCCCAGCAGAGAACCTTCCTCTAGGACCCTCTATGGACTGCCACATGAAATAGCTGCCTTTAGAAGAGCAAACACAGTCATTGCCTACTAGATCCCTCCTGTGCAGTCTGCCAAAAATGCCCAAGATTTAACTGGGAACGGAGACTCGGTAGATTGTGGTGGCTCATATAAGGGTACACAACACAAAACAAGTCAGGACATAGGACAATTTAAGACAATTGAGGCTCTCCATATACTCTCAGCTGCAGATTTCTTAATTGCCACTGTTCCTATACACATTAACACTGGGTGGGGTGGGTGAGAATAAACTTTGTTCAGACATGGAAAGCACACAGTCACAACAGCAATTGTTAAGCCAACTCTTTTCGTAGCTTATTGATAAGGAGTTCATAAACTGTATCTTTTTCAACATACTGCTGTTTTCTCCATCAGCCCAGTAAAATCATGGGGTTTTGAAGAGGTCAGGGAATAATTGTGGGAGCTCCCTCTTCACTTGTCAACCGAATGAAAAATCTTTTGGCCGCCATTTGTAGTGACTATGAGCTTTGCAGGATATTGTACTCGGGATCTAATATGAGCCGCATACACTTTTGATTTTGGTTCTTTATGTGCTGCTTGCTTGTCACAAATTTGCAGCTGTAGGTCTTGGAACATGTAGATCCTCCTCCCTTCCAACAGTAGCTCCTTAACTTTCCTGACCTCGCTGAGAATGTGTGTCTTGTCTAGAAAATTTGGTAATTTGAAAATTATTGGCCTCGACTTCTTCCCCCTCAGCAGGCAGGGGCCACAGCACCTGTGGGCCCATTCAGTCACATAGTGGGGGCCGTTTGGTGAGAAACCTGCTATTTTCATACATAGACGCTGAACAAAGAGGATCATGTCCATGCCTTCAAACTTCCCAGGCAGATCTATGATAACAAATTTATTGCAATGGCTCCATCCCTCTTGATCTTCAAGGCACTCCCCAAGAAGGGTGAATTTTCTATGAAGCCCTGTCATCTCTAGCTCTATGCGGTTGCACCAGTCCTCAATGGAGCTCACCAAAGTCTCTGCATTGCTGACCCTTCGGGATAATTCTTCAAGAGCTGATCTAATTGCTTTTACATCCCTGACAGGACAAGCATTGTTTCTTTCAAAGGGGTAAGTTCTTTTAAAAAGTGTTCCAGGGTAAGGTCTTAGGGGATTGGGCCTCCTAGAGTTGCTGGAGATGCACCCTGCCTGAGGTACTTAGACTACTGCGGTCACTCCGGAAGAAGGGGCGGCGTGTGGAGAGTGGGTGAAATCTCAACACTGGTGTCCATCTGCTCCATCATTTTCACCACCCAGCTTGATATCCAGATGGAGTATGCTATGCTGTTTAGAAGTTGCAGTTTATCTGATGGATTACCTTGATTTTGTCTTGATTAATGTCTGGAGAGGTCAGAACACCGCTGGAAAGCTGGCGCTAGTTCTGACGCATCACGTGACTCTCCCCAGCTGTTTAATTTTAGGCTTCCTTCCTATCTGGGTGAAGCCCACTTTCCCCCAGTTGTTTAATGTTAGGCTTCCTCCCTATCTGGGAGAAACCCACATCCCCCCAATTATTAATTAGGGTTCTCCCCATTTGGTGGAAGCACCTAATCAACCCAAGTTTATTTAATTTAGGCTTCTTCCCCTCCTGGATGAAGCCTTCTTTCTCATCCATTAAATAAATTTCTTCCCTACGGGGGGGTGAAGCTTATTCTTGGCAGAAGACACCAGGAGGAAGGACTGCTGTGTGACTGGACTTCTCTACTGGGACAGGGATGGGGCAAAAAGGAGTAAGGCCATCAGGAAATGTAGGGTAATGAGTACCAATGCCCATAGTCTGGGCAGCAAGCTCCCTGAGCTGGTGGCCTTGATGGAAGAGGGATGCCTGGATATCGTAGCAGTCACAGAAACATCGTACACAGAGAACCATGACTGGGATGTTAACATACCAGGGTACATAACCTACAGGAGAGACAGGCAGGGAGAAGAGGGAGGGTAACTCTCTATGTAAAGGAAGGATAAAGCAACTGAACAAAGAGTAAACAAGGAGGAGAGGAGGCACTGTGGGTCACCTTGGAGACTGGAAAGGTCACCACAATCCGCACAGGGTTGTGTACAGACCCCATGTCAGGGGAGGCAATGGACAAGGATATGATAGAAGGCATTCTTAGGATGGCAGAGAAAGGGGAGATACTGTTGATGGGAGACCTGAATATGCCAGATGTTAACTGGAGCACATTTGCTGCAGCCACATCCAAGAGCAGGGCCATTCTCGATGCCCTACAGGTGGCAGGCCTTAGACAGCTAGTTTTGGAACCCACTCGTGAGGGAGCAATCTTAGACCTCGTACTCTCAAATGCGGCAGTGAGAGGATCTCAGATCTAGAAGTGGGTTGCCATCTGGGAACAAGTGACCATTCAACAGTGTGGTTCACATTAAACTCAGCTACAGAGTCTACAAAAGTGAGGGTACTGGACTTCAGGAGGGCTGACTTTGGCAAGATGGGAGAGTGCCTCAGAAAAGCACTAGCAAACAGGCTAGAAGGAGGGGTGGAGCAACAATGAGGAATAATCAAAACTGCCATCACAGAGGCAACAAGCCTTTGTGTGAAGCAAATAAGCAAGTCAAAATGAAAGAAAAAGCCACTATGGTTCTCAAAAGAGGTGGCTGGGAAAGTCAGGGAGAAAAAGATAGCATTCCAAAGTATAAGAAACACAGAAGGAGCAGGACAGAGGCTGTACCAATTAAGGCAGAAGGAAGCGGGGAGTCAGAATAGCAAAGGCCCAAACTGAGGAAAAGATAGCCAACTCAGTTAAGAAGGGGATAAAACATTTTATAGGTACATCAGAGGCGTAGAAAGATAAAAGAAGGGATAGTGAGGCTGAATAGAATGAACGGTGGGTGGGCAGAGGGGGACAGTGAAAAAGCAGGGATACTGAATGAATATTTCTGCTCAGTATTCACAAAAGAAGAGGGGGAAGTGCCTCATCCAATTAACAGAAGCACTCTAGATAGGGGGATCGATCCCAGTCCTTTCACAGGAGAAAGGGTTCTGCTAGAACTCCTAAAACTGAAGGTGGACAAAGCAATGGGGCCTGATGGAATTCACCCCAGAATTCTAAAAGAATTAAGGGGGGAATTAGTGAAACCACTGGCTACTCTTTTTAATAAATCTTGGGAGGATAGTGTGGTACCTGAGGACTGGAGGAAGGCAGATGTGATTCCCCTTCACAAAAGTTGGACCAAGACAGAGTCAGGAAACTACAGACCTGTCAGTTTGATCTCTGTGGTAGGGAAAGTGATGGAGTCACTTCTGAAGGAAAGAATTGTTGAGTACCTAGAGGCCAGTGGGGCACAGGACCCAAGGCAGCATGGGTTCACAGCGGGAAGGTCATGTCAGATGAATCTAATAGATTTCTTTGACTGCGTGACCAAAGTAGTAGACCTGGGAGGGGCTGTGGACATGGCCTACCTAGACTTTAGCAAGGCATTTGACACAGTCCCACTCAAAAGATTAATAGTCAAATTAACCAGCCTGGGAGTGGGTCCCAGGGTGGTAGCCTGGGTAAAACATTGGCTGGACAACAGGACACAGAAGGTAATTGTAAATGGAGACAACTCTGAAGAAAGAGGGGTTACTAGTGGGGTACCACAGGGTTCAGTACTGGGTCCAGTCCTTTTTAATGTCTTTATAAATGACATTGCAGAGGGACTGGAAGGAAAAGTATGCCTCTTTGCAGATGACACAAAGATCTGCAACAGGGTTGATACACAAGGAGGCGTGGAAAGGATGAGAAGGGACTTGGCAAGGTTGGAGGAATGGTCAGAAGTATGGCAGCTAGGATTCAATGCAAATAAGTGCAAAATAATGCACCTGGGAAAAGGAGGTAGTAACAACAACAAAAAAGGAAAGGGACCTGGGGATAATCATATCAGATGACCTTAAGGTTAGCAAGCAATGTGAGAAGGCAGTAGGGAGGGCTGGGGGTATACTGGGATGCATAGGGAGAGGCATCACCAGCAGAAAACAGGAAGTTGTTATCCCTCTGTACAGACAGTTGATGAGACCCCATCTGGAGTACTGCGTCCAGTTCTGGAGTCCCCATCTCCTCAAGGACATAGACAGGATAGAGGCAGTCCAGAGGAGGGCAACTAAAATGGTGCATGGTCTGCAAGAGAAGCCGTATGAGGAGAGACTAAAGGAGCTTAATATGTATACCCTTGAGGAAAGAAGGGAGAGGGGGGACATGATAGAAACTTTTAAGTACCTCAGTGGAATCAACAAAGTCCAAGAGGGTAGCATCTTTCAGAAAAAGAGACATGCAAAAACAAGGGACACAATTTGAAGATAGAGGGAGCGGTTCAGGGGCAATGTGAGAATATTTTTCACAGAGAGGGAGTGGATGCATGGAACAGCCTTCCTGAGGAGGTTGTGGGGTCTACAACTGTGGGAGAATTCAAGAATGCATGGGACAGACATAAGGCAATTCTTGTGGTGGGTAGGAAGAAATAGGCTGTTGGTTAACTAGGATCTGTGGCCTGTCCTGTAGGTAGGGAAATGGGCAGGCTAGGTGGGCCAAGCAGTCCTTATCTGTCGTCAAAGTCTATGTTTCTATGTTTCTATGTTACACCCTTCACTTGGCAAAGTTACAGGGTGACAATTGCTTGCTGCCCCTCTGATATGTTGCTTCTAACCCTGTAACTCTCACCCCTCCTATTTTCCCTCACCTCCCTCCCCGTCTACTGATTACCCTTGCCTTCTCCTCCTCAATTTCCCTCCTCCCCTCCCTCTCATCCAGACTTTCTACCTCTTGCCCCTCCATCCCATTCCTCCAGTATCCTGGGCGCAGTCTCTTACCTTCTCCTTAGCTTCATCTTGAAGCCTTCAGGCACCTGCTCCTCTCCTGTACCTCTCATCCTCCTCACATGCACCCTCCACCCTCTTCTCTCCACAAGCTACTCATATGCTCCCTCTAGCTCCTTGTTTTTATATAGTAGCAGGTGATACCAAGCTCAGTCCTGGCCCTGCTTAGTCATCTCCTTCTCATTTCCCCAAAGGACTAAGAGTGACTCATATCAATATCTGAAGCCTCCTCCCCAAGACAGACCAGTTGCAACCTCTCATCGTTAATCACAAAGCTAATCTGTTGGTGGTCTTGCGGAGCCTTGGCTCTTCTTCAGGATTCCTAATACCATTGTTGCCATTCAAGGGTACACAACCTTCTGGCAGGATCATGCTAAGAGGGGCAGTGGAGTTGCAGTCTACATCTCCTCTAGTATCCAGTTGGAGCCAGCCAGTGCTGTCTGTCACCTCCCCTTCTTCCTATGAGTTGTTCCTCATCAAGCCCTCCCTCCTTTTCTCTGTCCCTATATTTGTAGCTGGAGCCTACTGGCTACTGCTGCCCTGGCATATTTCAACCTTCAATCACCAAGCTCCTCACCACCATCTCATCCCATGCCTCCTCCAGTGAGCTCCTCATTCTTGCTGACTTTAACCTCAGTTGGCTCTCCCCCCTTAATCAAATTATGGCAAAATATAAAGTCCCTTCAACTTTCCCAACTGACCTCTGACACAGCCACCACAATTACAGATCCCTCAATCACTCCCTCCTGGACTGAGTTCTGTCCTTCCACTCTCACTGTAACATGGATGCTGATCCCTGCCTGATGCACTTAGTGACCACTGTGTGCACAAAATTAATCATCCCAAAGGACCCTCCCAAATTCATCCAGATCTGCTCCTTCAGGTCGCTGGACTTGTCCTCCCTCCATGCTGACCTGGTGGTTACTGACTGGTCACCCATCTCTACAGTCAGCAACATAAACTCTGCCCTCCAATATTTCAACTAAGTTCCTTTCTGCTTGGGGTCTCCATGCCCCCTTAGAAAAAACAGGATCCAAATTTCCCACCTCTCATGGATCTCAGGAGAGTTGCTGGCCTGCCTCCATAAATGAGACATTGTCTGGTAGGCCCACAGGTCATCAGGCTCTGCTGTTGACCTAATCAAGTACCAGACCCTTCATAATGCCTGCACCAGAGCAACCAGTCCTGCTAAATCTGAATACTTCGCATCCACACTCCAGAACAACCTTAACCACATTTCTAAGTTCTGGAAGGTTATCCATGCCCTTTTCTCCCCCAACCCAATCCCTTCCCCCCATCCTCAAGATGGATAGCATTCCTATTGCTGACTCCTCTTCTGTCACCTCAGCTTTCAACTCTTTCTTCACCTCCTGCCCCTCATCATCTCTTCCTCTCCCTCCCCTCCCTCTTTCTTTCACCACACACCATCCCTTCTCCTGCTCTCCTACCACTCCCGCTGCATCTCTTAAGGCCCTCTTGGTTCTAAACCCCCACAAGGGTGTGAGCCCAAATGTTCTTGACCCCAAACTCCTGCATCACTCTGCACATGACATTGCTGTACATATTACTTCCATTCTCAATCTCTCCCTCTCCTTATCCTCTGTCCCTGATACTTGGAAACAAGCTGGAGTCATCCTCCTTCCCATAGAGGGTGATTCCACCTCACATGATAACTACCACCTTATCTCCCTCCTCCCTACCCTTGTTAAGCTTCAAGAACCTCTTGTGCTATCCCAGCTCTTCCCTTCCTTGATTCATTCTTCTCCTTCACTACTTTCCAAGCAAGTTTCCAAAAATCCTATTCCACTTGCACCTCCACCTCCCTCTCCTGTCTTATTGACTCCATTCTATCTGGCATGGATCAGAACTTGGTCACCTATACTATCTTTGTTGACTTGGCCAAAGTCTTCAACACTGTTGCTGACCCCCTTTTCCTGGACAAGCTCAAGACTACATGGCTTTCTGACTCCTCAGTTGGTTGGTTCCACTCCTACCTTGAAAGCAGATCTCAAGCTGTCCAGATTGAAAATTCCATATTTCCCTCACTCCCTATCAGCTCAAGTGTGCTTCAAGAGTCCATCCTTGGTCCTGTACTCTTCTCCATCTTCCTGGATGACCACCTTGCTGCCTTCTTCTCTGCCTCTACTCATATGTACACAGATGATATGGTACTCATTGCCTCCATCTCCTCTGCCCCAACCTCATAGCCAGACTCCAACTGGACTTCAAAAACTTCCAGCACTGATTCTGGGCAAATCAGTTGCCCCTCAATGCCAAGAAAAAACCCTCCATGACTCTTAGTACAAGGCAGAAACTTGCTAGGCTCACCCCCTCCTTCCATACCCTTGATGGAGTTGTGATTGAGGATGTCTCCTTTAAATGCCTCAGGGTCTGGCCGGACTATCACCTCCATTTCTCAGTGTATGTGGATGCCATCCACCAGAAGCTTCACCCCAAATGTGAACTTTACAGGAATAAAGGGAGTTTCCTTGCTTCCTGCCAGAAGAGACAGATCATCTGAAAAATGATTCTCCCCATCTTCGACTACAGTGACATAGTATACAGTGCTGCTTCCAACTCCACCCTGGCCGGACTGTATCACCTCTTTCACTCCTTTTGTCATGTTGTCCTGACCATCCCCCTCCCCACACCCTCCACTGCTCCCTGTACTCCTCCCTTTCCTTCCCCTTCCTTGAGACCAGACACCTCTCTGACTGTGCTTTCTTTATCTCTAAATACTAGCTTGGCATCTTCCCCTCCTACCTAGCTTCCCTTCTCACCCCCACCACCACTTCTTATCCCCTTCACAACTCTGGCTGACGCTCTCTCCTCAAGGAAATCTACTGCTGGTGAAGCGGACTTCTCCTTGTGTTCCCCAAACTTTGGGGTTCTCTTTCACCTTACCATCTACTCTGCCCCTTCCAACCACTCAGTCTCCTCTCTCCTCTGTGACTTCACTACTCACTCCTGCAGTTGCCCCTAATACTGGAACATGATCTGCTGCCCTTCATCCCCCTTTCTTGGCTCTTTTTCCTTGCACCTACATTAGTGCAGTTCCCTCTTCCATCCTCCGAAATCTACAACCATTGTTCCTACCCTGAACTCAGTATTTCCATCTGCCCATTACAAATGTTGTTATCCTCCAGCACTTGGGTGTATCGTCATGTATCTGACTTACAGTATACGGAATCCTTGTCTTTGCACAGTTTTGATTCATGATGCTTGTATATCTAGAATTTGAATTATTGCTGTTAGTGTACCTCACTGTCCTCCCTTTCCCTCTCTCTCCCCCATCTGGAAATGAGTTATTACCAGCTCAGAATGCCTTTCCTGGTAAAATGTTTGAACTAAAACAATAAACTAATAAATAATAATAAAGTAATAATAATGATAAAAAATCCAGTGTGGACACCCATATATAATAACAATAATCCTGTGTGGACATCCATAGTCTCTGTCTCATCACTGAAATATGACTGGCACTCCTCTTCCTCCTCCATGTTCAGGACTCCAACTCATCCTCGAATGAAACATCTAGAAAAAGGCTTCTCCTTTTAGCTTCCACCTTCTCTAGCAGCTTTGTGGCATGCTGCGGGTTTGTGAATCAATATGTTTTTCTCAAATTCCTATTTTGAGTCAGATCAGGAAAAGTAGGATAAATGGAGCTTTAAGTCTTTAAGTCAATGTTTTAACCCCTCCAACTCCTTTCTGTACATCCATATGGCATATGAAAGGTCATGTTATATTTGAATTAGTGCCTGGCTATCAGTTTTTTGATTGCTTTCATTGCCTTTAATGCTTTGTTCCAGAGGGACATTCAGGTGAGAGTAACCAGCATGGTCCAGGCTGTGTATGCATTTGGTAGGTCCTCTAGGACTTAGTTCAATAAACTCACTCCACAAAATTGCCTGGTGGGGAAACATCCCAATTAAGTATTTGTGGGAGCCAGCTTTCCATATAGGTGACCAGGCCCTCTCCCTCCAGCCCTTTAGGCTGACCGACCACATGGAGGTTCTTTTCTCAAGTCACATTTTCAAGATTCTCCAGTCTGCTGGCCTGGTGGCAGGGAGCGCTGAGGCACTGGACACCTCACCTCCTGTCACACCACAACCCCGGTTCGGGAATGGATGCGAGTCTCTTGGGGGCTGACTGGGGGGAGGATTGAACTGCCTTTTCTGCTCTTGGGGAGGGGGGTTTACACACATCCTGCTAGGCAGCTGCTACCAGGAGAATCTGGGTGGCAGCACAGTTGGACCCATGGGAAGGAGTCCCACCTGCTTGATGCCAGGGAGCATGTCTGCAGAGGTGGAGCTCACACAATACATCTTTGCATGCACCATGGGACTGTGGAGAAAATAAAAGGAAAACCCTCGACCGTGAGTGAATGAAGGCCTAGTCCTCCACGGGCCCCACACTAGTGATTGGGCATCTCTAGGTCCTCTGGAAGAGGACAAATGGAGCATGTGGTAAAGTCCCAGTGAAGCCGGATGATGGGGCTGGGTGGACCCATCTGCATGGGAGCAGGTTGACAGATAAGGTAATTAAGTACTGATTAAAAAAAAAGAGATTTTCCAGTCTACATTTCAAAGTCCTGTTTTTGGCCAAGAGTTTGTTTGTAGTAGCAATTGCTGTTTCTACCTGCCCGGCCCTAGTCACCACATGTTTCAAGGCCCATCATAGATTGCTCTATTGATGCTGCTCTTGTAAAATCATCAAATTTTTTCCCCCAAGGCAGACGTGACTTACATAAAGTTAATAATGAGTTTTCACTGTCCATTATTTCACTTGCAATGGTGGGGAGAGGTGATGACAGGAAAAACTGCAGGCACTGGTTGTCCTGGCAGACTCGGGTCCCTAGAGCCTTGTATAGGATGAAAGAAGTCTCCAGCTGGCACCTAGGAAGTGGTTCTTTTTTCTCCCCATATGTTTCTGATAGAAGTGATGTGCAGGAAAAAAGGTACCATTAGAATTTGTTTTAAATTATAGTTTATTGAGAAATTCTAAGGAAATGCACATTAAATTGCCCCTGATGTCCTCTCTAGACAGCACATTAGTGTGAGGCATCAGAGGCTTATCAGTTATATCATATTCAACGAACATCTCATCCAAATATCCCTTTTCTTGTAAAACAAAGTTGTGTCATGTTTAACACATGTATAGGGTTTTTGCTTTTTGTGAGCAAGAAACTGTCACCTATCTGAGTTAAACTGTGTTACCGCCAACATTACAACTAGGACTAGTGGAAAGTTCTACCTTTCTTACATATGCACTGTAAGGTTATGCTAGTCATTTAAAGTCAAGCAATAAATATAACAATGGGCATTCATAAAAATGCATTTTGAAACCATCAGAAATGTTATATAAAATTGTGTTTTATATTTTTTTAGGCAAATACCAAATCATCAGCAGGAGCTGATGTGAAGTTTGTCTTCCCAGTTCAACCACTAACTACACCCCTCTTTAGATGTCTCTCTGAGCAGTTTTCAAAAATTGTAGATTGTCATTATACATGGGTTTGACATCACAAATCCCAGTTTACCCAGCTGTGAGGTCATATTCATGTAGAATAATATTTCTGGAATATGGGAAAAAAATAGTGTCTTATGGTATTTTTTTCCCTTCCCTCTCTCCTGCCTTTTCCCTCGCATATTCAGCATTAAATGTACCCCAACCAAATCTCCCACCCCCACCTTGTTGTAGATCCCAGACTCATTGATTAGCAAACATTCATGACAATACAATGGCTATTTAAGGTCCTGTCAGATTGTTTTACCTGATGAAGGGACCTGTGTGCCACTGAAAGCGTGTATATGAAATCATCTTTGTACAAGATATACAGGGTATGTTGGTCCAAGAAAATGGATCACACTATCCAGTGACTCCAGTTACCAAAAGGAATTGTTAAAGTCACTGCCTGCACCCCTTGACAGAATCTGCATCCTACAACCAAACCGTTTTTCTGTCCTTGGAACTGATTTAATAAAAACTATGAGGTCTTGTGCCCCATAGAAGACTTGTAAGAAAGCTGAGGGACCTGTGGATGGAGACAACCTAACTAGGTGGATTAATAACTGGCTGCAGCAAAGAACTTGAAGGGTAGTTGCTAATGGGGAATACTGAGGGATTAGAAAGGTGGTAGTGGTAGTGGTAGTAGTAGTAGTAGTAGTACAATTTATTTATTTATTTATTTTTTGTTGATCTGGTAAGCGCACTAGACAAATTCTGTCTATTTCCAGGCATGACCCCAGGGAACGGGATACAGATGAATGCCATCTGACCTTGAACCAGATTAAGCTGTTTGTAGTATTTTTAGTGACTGGGGGGAAATTTGGCCAGGGCACTGGGGAAATTCCCCTGTTCTTTTCGAGAAGTGCCATGGGATCTTTAACGTCCACCTAAACAACCACCAAAACAGGCAAATGGGACCTTGGTTTAACGTCTCATCTAAAAGACAGCACCTCAAGAGTGCAGCACCCCCCTCATGCTGTACTACAGTGTCCGTATTGGAATTTAACCCAAGTGCCAGGTGTGGGGAATATAATTAGTGGCACCCTTCCCCAGGGGCTCAGGGCACATTACAATAAAGCAAATCAGGGAAAGAAATATCACAAACATACAACAAAAATAATTACATAAATTCTGTAGCTGAAGCATCTGTGCTGTGGGGTACCTCAAGGTTCGGTCTTGTCGACCTTGTTGTTCACAGTGTACATGCTGCCAATGGGGGACATTATCAGGTGGTACGGGCTGGGTTTTCACTGCTATGCAGATGATA
The DNA here is from genome assembly GCA_016271365.2 of Neoceratodus forsteri. Taxonomy (NCBI): domain Eukaryota; kingdom Metazoa; phylum Chordata; order Ceratodontiformes; family Ceratodontidae; genus Neoceratodus; species Neoceratodus forsteri. Next base: position 189,681,226 of record CM057452.1, read on the forward strand.
CCCAGCTGTACCTGTCCTGTGTGCCCAAAACCCGGGTGTCGGCTTCTGTATTCAACAGCTGCCTTGACAAGATCTAGGCTTGGATGACTCAAAACTGGCTTAAACTTAACCCAGACAAGACAGAGGTACTTGTTGTGGATCCAGTTTGTCATGGCAGAGGGCATTGTGAGGGGTTACCCCTGGCCTTGTGTTGGGGGGTGTTCCCCTCACTCCATCTAGACAGGTGAAGGATTTGGGCTTGTTCCTAGATGACGGTTTGATGCTTGATGCTCAGGTGTTGGCCGTCATCAGAAGTGGATTTTATCATCTTAGGAACATTGCACGAATCTGAGCCCTGATCCCACCGGATGATCCGTCCACACTGGTACATGCATTTGTCATTTCCAGGCTGGACTATTGCAATGCCCTGTACCTAGGGTTATCTGGAGGCAACCTACGCAGGCTGCAGCTGGTGCAGAATGTGGCAGCAAGATTACTGACTCGGGCAAGACACAGGGATCATATCACCCCGCGGTCCTCTGTGGACTGCACTGGCTGCCAGTCAGGTGGAGGATTGTCTTCAAGGTAGGGCTCTTGACCTACAGGACCCTACATGAATGGGGACTTGTCTATCTGTAAGATCTTCTTGCTCTCTACCATCTGCCCTGGGCACTCCATTCTGCTGGGGGAGGCCTCCTTGGAGTTCCCAGAGTGAGGCTGCAGCATTCCGGGGATAGGGCATTTTCAGTGGCAGTGCCTACTCTGTGGAACTCCCTTCCTGGCTATCTTAGGGAGGATCCCTTGGTGGAAGCCTTCAAGAGACAACTAAAGACATAACTGTTCCAGCAGGCTTTTAATGATTGATTAATGACGGATTCATTTTAAATGGGGTGGATAGAATTTTAAGTTTATGATAAACTGCTGCTTATGTGTATTCTGTTTTTAAACTGTATTGTATAGTGCCCAGAGTTCATGGAATTGGGCACTTTTTAAATAAAATATCTATCTATCTATAGAAGTATAAAATATGATAAGTAAATTAGCTAGCATAATTAAAACAACTCTGATAAATATTTAACTACATTTATATAAGTAACAGACTGGGTATCCAGATGGTAGTGGGTAGTTAATCCCCAAAAGCCTACATAAACAAATAGAGTATGTCTTCAGGCCACTTTTAAAGGCCTTGAAAGCTGGTCACTAGTGGGGTATCACAGGGGTTGTTCCTGGGGCCGGTCCATTACAGTATATTCATCTGTGATATAGAGGAGGAGGCCGAGGGAAAAAACGGTCTCTTTGCAGATCATACCAAAATCTGTGGCAGGATGGCTATAGCAGATGGAATATGAGCAATTAAAACAGACCTTGACAGACTTGAAAAGTACTCCAAGATATGGACACCCAAATTTAACTCCAGAAAGTGTAATGTCATGCACATTGGCAAAAGAAATCCAAAAACAGAGTACTGCTTTGGGGGAGTTAGGGTGGAGAAGATGTCAGACGAAAGAGACTTATTGAAAGTCTAGAGTCCCATGCCTGATGCAGGAAGGCTGCAAGGAAAGCAAGGAGGATGCAGGGGTGCATAGGCAGGGCTTTGCTGGCAGAAGGATGAGATGATTCTTCCCATGTACAGGTCTTGGGTTAGAACTCATCAGGTATATTGTGTTCATTTCTGGAGCCCACATCAGAAGGGCAGGAACCTCTTGGAAGCTGTTCAGAGGAGGGCAATGATCAGGATCCGAAGCAGCAGGGGAGGATGTAAAAGGACAGGCTGGATAGTCCTCATATGTAAACACCAGAGGCCAGGAGGGAGGTGGAACATGATAGAGACCTTTAAGTACATAAGGAGTATTAAGTGTGGGGAAAGATAACAAGAGACAATGGATACAAACCGGTGGGGGGAAGTTTCAGAAGGAACATAAGGAAGTTCTTTACAGAAAAGGTGGTGCACAAGTAAAACACACTGCCAGAAGTGGTTGGCACAAAGTCCACTGTCAGCTTTAAACACAGGATGGTGAGCACAGGAGGAGAATGGTCCAAACCAGAGTAGGGAGGGAAGGTGGGCACTCAGGAGAAGGAAATGAGTGGACCAGGGAGGTTGGTTGTCGAAATGCAGTCAGGGCCATCGGTTCACTGGCTCTGGTCCAGCACTAGGCTGTGTGTGGATGTAGGCAGTGACTGGACTAAATCATCCTATTCCAAGGCAAAAATATAGGACTTCAGAGGAGCTGACTTTGATAAGATGGCCAACAGAGTTCATCTAGCCCTGGCAAGAAGAAATACAGGTGAGGGGGTGCAGGCAAAGTGGGCAAGCATTAAGGATGCAATACTTGAAGCAACATCCCATTGTGTTAGAGAGAAAAGCAAGAGCAAAAGAAGGAGGATACCACTCTAGTTCTCAAAAACAGTAGCAGAAAAGGTCAAAGCCAAAAGGCTGACCTTCAAGAAAGATAAAGGAACGCAGCAGGATGAAGATAGGGAGGCATGCCAAACATCCCTAAGGGAAGCAGGGAAGGCAGTAAGGCAGGCAAAGGCCCAAAATGAGGAAACACTAGCATGGACAGTACAAGAAGGGGACAAGACTTCCTATAGATACATTAGTGAAAAAAGAAAGTCCAGAGGGAGTATTGCTAAGATCAAATGGGATAAGGGAGAATTCCTGAAGGAATTGGAAGTAATAAGAGTTGATAAAGCAATGGGGCCAGATGGGGTGCACCCCAGGGTCCTTAAAGAACTAAGAGAGGTGGTGGCTGAACCTCTTGCTATCCTGTTTAGCCGATCACTAGAAACAGGGGAGGTACCCAAAGACTGGAGGATAGCAGATGTAGTCCCTTATACAAAAGCGGGAACAAAGAGGAACCGGGGAACTACAGACCAGTCAGCCTCACCTTGGTAGTGGGGAAGATCATGGAAGCACTACTGAAGGAGAGATTGGTGGAACATCTGGTTGTCAATGGACTACAAGACCCAAGGCAACATGGTTTCACCAGGGAAGGTCATGTCAGACCAACCTCATTGAATTTTTGACTGGGTGACTAGGGAGGTGGATCAGGGAGGGCAGTGGACATGGCCTATCTGGACTTCAGCAAGGCCTTTGACACTGTGCCACATAGAGACTATTGCACAAACTGGGGAATATGGGTGTGGGCAGGACAGTAGTGCGGTGGGTGGGTAACTGGCTGGGCAGCAGGACACAGAGGGTGGTGGTAAATGGCTGTCACTCCACAGAGGGAAGAGTGACCAGTGGGGTACCACAGGAATCAGTGCTAGGACCGGTGCCTATTCAATATCTTCATCAGTGACATTGCACAGGACCTAGAAGGCAGAATTTCACTGTTCGGTGATGACACAAAGCTCTGTAACAGAGTAGACACACCAGAGGGTGTAGACAGAATGAGAAGGGACCTGCAGAAACTTGAAGAATGGTCAGGGGTTTGGCAGTTGAAATTCAATGCAAGAAGTGCAGATAATGCATATGGGGCACAAAAACCTGGCACAATATATCAGTTGGGGGTGAGGATATAGCATGCACCAAGCAGGAAAGGGATCTTGGAGTTATCATCTCTGATGACCTCAAGGCAGGGAAACAGTGTGACAAGGCAGCAGGTAAAGCAAATAGGATGCTGGGATGCATAGGCAAGGGCATCACCAGCAGGAAAAGGAGGTCATAATTCCACCATACAAGACACTAGTGAGGCCGCACCTGGAGTACACTGTGCAGTTCTGGAGACCTTACCTCATGAGGACATAGACAGGGTAGAGAAGGTTCAGAGGAGGGCAACAAAGATGGTGCATGGATTGCATCACAAGTCCTATGAGGACAGGTTGAAGGCACTGAACATATACTCCTGGAGGAGAGGAGGAGAGAGGGATTTGATAGAGACATACAAGTATCTTACAGGGAGGAACAGGGTGCAGGAATGCACTATTTTTAAGTGAAAAGATGTTCCAGGACTAGAGGGCATGGGATGAAGTTGGAGGAGGATGATTCAGAGGAAGCGTGAGGAAGAATTTCTTCACAGAGCAGGTGGTGGACAAGTGGAACACCCTGCCAGAGGAAGTGGTGGGGGCTGAAACAATCACGGGATTTAAGAATGCATGGGATAGACATAAAGGAATTCTGGAGGTCAGGGGTAAGGGGCAACAGACTTCCTGGAAAACATAAACTGAACTTACAAACTTAAATGGGCAGACTGGGTGGGCCATAGGCCCTTATCTGCCGACACTGTCTATGTATCTATGTATGTATCTATGTATGGAGTAGGACCAAGGAAAAGCATATATTCTAAAGAGATACTTCTGCTCAGTATTTACTGAGGAGAAGGTAGGGCATGGCCCACAGCTCTGCACCATGGACACAGGGGGGAGGGAGGTGTGCACTAGTCCCTTCACAAAAGAAAGAGTCCTACAAGAGCTCACTAAGCTCAGGGTGGACAAGGCAATGGGACCTGATGGCATACATCCTAGGGTACTAAAGGAGCTAAGGGTGGAACTAGCAGAGCCATTATCAGAATTGTTTAATGAGTCTCTGGGCTCAGGAGAGGTCCCAGAAGACTGGAGAAGGGCTCATGTGATCCCGCTCCACAAGAGTGGCAGCAGAGAGGAGGCAGGAAACTACAGACCAGTCAGTCTTACCTCAGTAGTGGGCAAGATTATGGAGGCACTCCTTAAGGAAAGGATAGTGCAACACCTTGAATCCATATGGGCATAGGATCCAAGACAGCATGGGTTTACAACAGGAAGGTCGTGTCAAACTAATCTCACAGATTTCTTTGACTGGGTAACCAGAGTGGTAGACCAAGGGGGAGCAGCTGATGTCGCCTACCTTGACTTCAGCAAAGCTTTCGATACTGTTCCACATAGAAGATTGATTAATAAGCTGGGTAGGCTCAGGGTGGGTCAGAAGTTGGTCAACTGCGTAGCAAACTGGTTGGCAGGCAGAAAACAGAGAGTGGTGGTAAACGGTATACAGTCAGAAGAGATGCAAGTCACAAGTGGGGTACCTCAGGGATCAGTCATTGGGCCAGTCCTCTTCAATATCTTCATCAGTGAGATTGCAGATGGACTGAAGGGTAAGGTTTGTCTGTTTGTAGATGACACCAAGATCTGCAGCAGAGTAGATGATCCAGATGGGGTGGAATGATTGAGAAGAGATCTGAATAAACTGGAAAAATGGTCAGAAGAGTGGCAAATGGGGTTTAGCACAAAGAAGTGCAGAATCATGCATATAGGGAAGAGAAACCCTGAAGCCACTATGTAGGTTGGGAGGGGAGTTGCTGGCAATCACAAGGGAAGAAAGAATCTTGGACATTATCATCACAGATGACCTGAAATCATCCAAGCAGACTACTAAAGCAGTATGTAAGGCTAGAGGGATGTTGTGGTATCACAAGTCGTAAGAGGGAGATAATAATCCCTCTTTACAAGACACTGGTTAGGCCCCATCTGGAGTACTGCTTGCAGTACTGGAGGACACACCTGCACAAGGACATTAACAAAATGGAGGCAGTCCAGAGAAGGGCAACCAAAATGGTGCAGGGACTGCATCAAAACATATGAGGACACATTAACGGAGTTCAATATGTATACCCTAGAGAAAAGGAGGGAGAGAGGTGATATGATCGAAACATTCAAACATCTTAAGGGCATTAACAAGGTGAGAGTCTAACATGTTTCAATATAAGAAAAACAGCAGGACAAGAGGACACAGCATGAGATTAGAGGGAGGCCGATTAAGGGGTAATGTGAGGAAGTTCTTTTTCAGAGAAAGGGTGGTGGATGCATGGAACGGCCTACCTCAGGAAGCGGTGGATATGAATAGAGTGCAGGGCTTCAAACAGGCATGGGATAGGCATAAGGGAGCAATACAGATGAGTATGAATAGATAGGCCATTGACAGAGCAAAGGCCTATGGCACATTCATAAGGTAGAAAAAGAAATGGGCAGACTGGATGGGCCTTGCAGTCCTTATCTGCCATCAACTTCTATGTTTCTATGACACCCGGTAGTGTTTGCACAGCATCCTGCACCATTGAGGTCACATCAGCTACCATCTGGATCTATATATCAGCGGCATCCATGGCCTTCTTAGCAATTACGGTCTCTGGGCTGCCCTCTCTCCTTCCCCGGAGGAGCATCCAGTGGAATGCCTCATCCTCTCCCCCGCAGCTGGCCACCGGCGTCCTGGTTTGCTTCTAGTCTCAGGTTATTGACGCTATGGATGGCAATGCTGCTGCTGGGCCAGTGGGCTGGCACACCCTTTATTTTTTGAAAGTGCAGGGCTGTACACATTAAAGTTTTTGCCTGCTTCACTGGCAGAAAATATAGTGCACCCATTTCTGCCTGTTTCTTTGTATATTCTGCCATTATTATCTAATGAAAGGCTCTGCGCAGCCTGAAAGCTTATATTCTGTAAATCTCTTTTTTGTCCTATAAAAGGTATTAAATCACCACTTTGTTCATCTTTTCATACAAGGACCAATATGGCTACAAATAATTCTCTATATGTCTGTTTCACTGTAAGTGATAGTGGAATTTGAATGATCTTCTTCGAGGATATCTCCCTCCATTGCGCCATATCATGGTGCTGCAAGCCATCAACGTCAGGACCACCCAGAAACTTTTTTGCAGGCTGGGATAGAAACATAGAATTTGATGGCAGATAAGGACCGCTTGGCCCACCCAGTCTGCCCATTTCCCTACCTACTGGATGAGCTGCAGATTTTGGTTAACTAACAGCCTATTTCTTCCTACCCCCACTAGAATTGCCTTGTGTCTGTCCTATGCATTCTTGAATTCCCCCACTGTTTTTGACGCCACTACCACCTCAGGAAGGCTGTTCCATGTATCCACAACCCTCTCCATGAAAAAATACTTCCTCACATTACCTCTCAACCATCCCCCCATTATCTTCAAATTGTGCCCCCTTGTTCTTGCACATCTCTTTTTCTGAAAGATGCTACCCTCTTGGACTTTGTTGATTCCCTTGAGGTACCCGAATGTTTCTATCATGTCCCCCTCTCCCTCCTCTCCTCAAAGGCATACATATTAAGCTCATTTAATCTCTCTTCATATGTCTTCTGGTGTAGACCCTGCACCATTTTAGTTGCTCTTCTCTGGACAGCCTCCATCCTGTCTATGTCCTTGCGGAGATGGGGTCTCCAGAACTGCACACAGTACTCCAGATGGTGTCTCACCAACTGTCTGCACAGAGGGATAACAACTTCTTGTTTTCTACTGGTAATGCTTCTCCCTATGCATCCCAGTATCCCGCCAGCCCTCCTTACTGCCTTTTCACATTGCTTGCCCACCTTAAGGTCATCTGATATGACTACCCCCAGCTCCCTTTCCATTTTTGTTGTTAGCATCTCACTCCCATTGTATACTCTTCCCCTGGGTTTTTGTTTCCCAGGTGCATTACTTTGCACTTCTTTGTGTTGAGTCTAAGCTGCCATACATCTGACCATTCCTCCAACCTTGCCAAGTTCCTTTGCATCCTTTCCACCCCACCTTCTGTATCGACCCTGTTGCAGATCTTTATGTCGTCTGCAAAGAGACATACTTTTCTTTTCAGTCCATCTGCAATGTCACTTATAAAGACATTAAAGTGGACCAGTCCCAGTACTGAACCCTGCAGTACAGCACTAGTAACCCCCCCTTTCTTCAGAGTGGACTCTGTTTACTGTTGCCCTCTGCATCCTGTTTTCCAGCCAATTTTTTACCCAGGCTACCACCTTGGGGCTTACTCCAAGGCTGGCTAACTTGTGTATTAATCTTTTGTGTGGGACTGTGTCAAATGCCTTGCTAAAGTCTAGGTAGACCATGTTAACAGTCCCTCCCTGGTCTACTACTTTGGTCACCCAGTCAAAGAAAGCTATTAGATTTGTCTGACATGACCTTCCTGCTGTGAATCCATGCTGCCTTGGGTCCTGTGCCCCACTGGCCTCTAGGAACTCAACAATTCTTTCCTTCAGAAGTGATTCCATCATTTTCCCTACCACTGAGGTCAAACTAACAGGTCTGTAGTTTCCTGCCTCTGTCTTGCTCCCACTTTTGTGGAGGGGAATCACATCCACCCTCCTCCAGTCCTCAGGTACCACACCATCCTCCCATGATTTGTTAAAAAGGGTAGTCAGTGGTGTCACGAGTTCTACCCTTAGTTCTTTTAGAATTCTTAGGTGAATCCCATCAGGCCCCATTGCTTTGTCCACCTTCAGTTTTAAGAGTTCTTTCAGAACCCTTTCTTCTGTGAATGGACTGGTATTGACCTCCCTATCCAGAGTGCTTCTAATTTTTGATTTAGGTACCTCCCCCTCCTCTTCTTTTGTGAATACTGAGCAGAATTATTCATTCAGTATCCCTTCCCTTTATTAAGCCTCACTATTTCTCCCTTGGTCTTTCTTTGCTCCCTAATGTACCTGCAAAAGGTTTTATCCCCCTTCTTAACTGAGTTGGCTATCTTCTCCTCAGTTCAGGCCTCTGTTATTCTGACTGTCTTCCCTGCTTCCTTCTGTTTTATCTGGTATAGTTCTCTGTCCTCCTCCTTCTGTGTTTCCTTAAACTTTCTGAATGCTACCTTTTTCTCCTTAACATTCCCCACCACCTCTTTTGAGAACCATAGTGTTTTTCTCCTTCGTTTTGTTTTGTCGATTTGGTTCACACAAAGACTTGTTGCCTCTGTGATGGCTGTTTTGATTTTTCCACATTGTTCCTCCACCCCTCCTTCATGCCCATTTGCAAGTGCTTTTCTGAGGCACTCTCCCATTTTCCCAAAGACTGCCCTCCTAAAATCCATTACTCTTGCTTTTGTATGACTTGACTCTATGGCTGTGTTTATCGTGAACCACACTGTAAGGTGGTCACTTGTTCCCAGATGGCTACCCACTTCTAAATCCAAGATCCTTTCTCCATCCCAGTTTGACAGTACCAGGTCTAAGATTGCTCCCTCCTGAATGAGTTCCAACACCAGCTGTCTGAGGCATGCCCCCTGTAGGGCACCAAGAATAACACTGCTCTTAGATGTGGCTGTAGCAAAGGTGCTCCAGTTAATGTCAATGGCTGCATTAGCACCTTTAAATGTCAGCATCCCCAGCATGCTTCAGTTCTTTCTCCTGCCGTCAACTGCTTGTTGGTCCACTGCTGCTGAAGAATGCTGTTGAACTTTTGCAAATATTTTGCTATTATAGTATACTTCTTCTATTTGTTATTTTAATAAAAGTTTATGCTGCAGATGGACAAACAACTGTTGTTCTGCTGCTGTTTTTGCTGCTCTGTTAAAATTTATAAAGATGATGATCACTCAGTTTTGTATCTGTTGCTGTGGCAAAGACCATAATCTTAAAATCTGCAAAAGGCAAACAGGAGATGTCACTGAAAAGCTTTGGAAAACAGACTGTGGCAAAGGCGGCTTCACTGCTGTCACCTGCTCCCATTCCCAGCTCACCATTAGCTCGTCACTCTCCATGGTAGATGGCAGCGGGTCCAGACTCTTCTAAGAAAAAGATTAAGAAAAATCTTCTAAGTCGGTGGATAGACACCAACATGTTGAAAAGGGAACATGCCAAAAGGAAAGAGAGGCATCCCCTGCCTGTTCTCTTTCAACAGTTAGATGGGGTAAGTCACTTGAGAGAGATGGGGCCCTAGCTATGACTATGAGTCCTGCCACCTCCCCACTGTTTTACAGACAACAAGGGCAGAGTCTGGCATTGACTTATCTTCCCCCCCTTGGGATTTGTAGCCTATTCAGCTGTTGAGTACTGTCTCATCGATAGCTAAGCCATCGACACCCCCTCCTGGCTCTGTCGATACACAAGCTTTTTATCAGACAGTGTCTGAGCTGTTTCAGCAGATAATACTGCTGTTGATGACTACATCGTTGGCATCTCCAACTGGTCCATTGTTGCTTGTTCTATCTACACTTCCGTATTTTGTCCCTGACTACAGACAGAGTTCAGGTGGACCGTTGTTGATGGATCTGCAGTTGTTGACTGCTACGTCAGTTCCCCCTCCTGTCATCAACCCGCTGCCTATACTGGTGGATGTTGATGATAACCTGAAACATAATCTGGAATACTTGGAAGAATAGGAGGAAGCAATGGAAGAAGAAGAGGAAATAATAGATGTGATTGCATCAATTTCCACTCTATCATCTTGCTCTGAAGGGAGTGTGGTGAATACACCCAGATCTCCCCAAGAAGATGCCTCATTCCAGGCCTTCCTTAAAATGGTGCAGGCCAAATTAGTATTTCAAGATGAGGAGGAGGCTTCTTCCAAGAAGATTTTTTATGAGTTATTGGAAGTCTCCGTCTCTTCTACAGTTATTATTTCTCCAGTGCATTCAGCCTTGGAGTATGCTACGTTGGTAGCCTGGCAGTGGCCTGCACAACTGCCTGCAGCTCCTAGAAAGGCAGATAAACAATATCCTGCCCCTATTTCTAAGTCACACTATTTCTCACAGCCTGAGACAGATTCTGTGGTGATCATGGCTGCTCATGAGAAATCTGAAGTGACTAAACACTTGAACTCCCTCCCTCCAGACAAGGAGTCATGGAACCTAGATGAAACTGGTAAGAGGACTTTTGCCTCAGCTACCCTTGGCCTAAGAATTGCAAACTATCAGGTGTACATGATTAAACATCAGACTTGCCTATGGAAGACTATGGCCACTTTGGTTGAGAAATTGCCTGAGGGCCAGGATAAGAAATTGGCTCAGCAGACAATTGCTAATGGCCAAGAGGCAGGAAAGCATCTTCTGAGGTCTGTACATGATATTTCTGATTCAGGAATTTCCGTTAGGCACCACTCCTGGCTTAGAATGGCGGGTTTCTCCTCTGATGTGCAACAGTTGTAAAGAATGCTCCTTCCAGAGAGAAACAGTAATTTGGAAATTATGTGAAAAATACTTTGAGGGATTTGCAGATTTCAAGAATGACTATAAGATCCCTGTACACTTTGAATCCTAAGCCCTGGGAAAGGGGTCTGAGTCTTTTCATAGGCCCAATGTTTGTTCTGGTAGAGGGTTTTCCCAGAGGCCCGGGCTGTGGCTCACAGAGGCCTCAACCCTCTTCCTACCAGGCCACTAACCTTCCCCCCGGTGCCCATGCCTCCCTTACCAAAGGTCAGGCCATCACTGGAGCCTCTGCCACCCTTGGTGCCTTCTGATTGCCCTCCCTTACCTCTGGCCTCACTGCCTCAAGCGGTTTTGGTGGGAGACCAGATCTCCCTCTTTCTAGAGAAACGGAGGGAGATCACAACAGATACTTGGATTCTAGAGGTTTCTCAGCAAGAACATGCCCTAGAGCTCGTTACAGTTTCTCCAGTTACCCCCCATTGCCAAACCAGTATTCCCTGGGACATCATGTTTTTCTCCTGGAGGATGTTCAATCCCTCCTCTGCAAAAGAGCTGTGGAAGTGGTCCCAGTTGCAGCAATGAACCAAGGATTTTACTCCCAGTACTTTTTGATCCCAAAGTGGACAGGGGATTTATGGTCTATCCTAGACCTAAAGGGCCTGAACCTCTACATATAATACAAAAAAATCAGAATGGTGTCCTTCTTACCCTTACAGTTAACAGGGGTTTGAATGGTAACACTGGACATAAATGAAGCTTACATTTATGTCAAGATCAGAAAGTCTCACAGTATCTATGATTAATGCTTCAGGGATCTCATCTCCTCTCCTTCACAATTCTTCCTCTCTTTTCTCTGTCAAATTGCTGCTATGCCTCCTACCCTATCACATAGCACTTGATATGTTTGTTCCCTATTTGCATAGCCTGTTTTGCTGTATTGTTATCGTGAATTGTTTTATTATGCTTCCTACTGTGTATAATTGTATTGTATACTTTGATCCCTTGCTCCCTTTTGTCGCACCTGGAGACGAGTCTTGGCTAGTGTGTCTTTACCGGTCACCAAATGTTTAAATAAATAAATCAAAATCATGTCTTGCCCTTTGACTTATGCTCTGCACTGAGTGTCTTTACCAAAGTATTTGTGGGGGTTGCAGTAGCCCTCCACAAGAAGGGTCTGTATCTGTTCCCTTACATAGATTGACTAATAAAGGCCCCATCCAAGGAAGCAATAGTGTAGACACTGTTTCACACCAGACAGCTGTTTGACCAACTGGGAATCTCAGTTAACAAGTAGAAGTCAGTACTTGCACCCTGCCAACGCCTCCCATACATTGGAGCAGTTTTGGACCCAGGTCTGGGCTGGGTATTCCTGCCCTCAGACTGTACCACAGCACTAGTGGCACAGGTACAGCTGGTGACCTCCAATGGACTATGTAACTGCCTATTGTCTCTTAAGACCCTTGAGGAAAGAAGGGAGAAGGTGGACATGATAGAAACTTTCAAGTACCTCAAGGGAATCAACAAAGTCCACGAGGGTAGTATCTTTCAGAAAAAGAGATGTGCAAGAACAAGGGAGCACAATTTGAAAATAGAGGGGGACTGCTCAGAGGTAATGTGAGGAAATATTTTTTCACAGAGAGGGTTGTGGATGCATGGAGCAGCCTTCCTGAGGAGGTCGTGGAGTCAAGAATGGTGGAGGAATTCAAGAATGCATGGGACAGACATAAGTCATTCCTAGTGGGGGGTAAGAGGAAGTAGGCTGTTGGTTAACTAGGATCTGCAGCTTATCTGTTAGGTAAGAAAATGGACAGACTAGGTGGGCAAAGTGGTCCTTATCTGCCATCAAATTCTATGTTTCTATGTTTCTAAGACTAAGAGGTCTGATGGCTGCTGCCATCCTAACAGTTCTGCTAGCCTGAATCCATATGAGAATCCCACAGTGTTTTTTCAGGGCACAATGGGCTCAACATTCGAATAAGTTGGAGTGCCTTATACCAGCCACTCCTCCTCTTCATTGTTCTCTCCTGTGGTGGATGGAGAAATCCAACCTGGAGAGAGGAGCGGCATTCCTGTGGCCATTTCCACTGCTGGTAATGACAACAGATGTCTCAGTGATGGGGTGGGGGACCCATTTGGGCCCTTTCCAAAGTCAGAACAAATGGGGCCCTCTGTATACGGTGCTTCACAGCAACACTCTGGAGATGAGGGTTGTTCTACATGGCCTATAGGCCTTTGCTGCCTTCTTTCATGGCAATCAGCTGTTGATTCACACAGACAATGTCAGTGACATAGTACACTGATCGACGGGGAGAGTCCATTCCTACGCTCTCTGGAAAGAAGCAATAAGAGCTTGGCACTAGGCAGTGGAACGTGACATATTCCTGTCTGCAGTGTTCAGCGCAGGGACCCTAAATGCATTTGCAGATCACCTCAGTTGATTCAGTGTGCTCTGCCATGAATGGGAACTCTCGGACTCAGTAGTGAACAGCCTGTTTGAAAAATGAGGTTGTCCAGAAATAGACCTGTTTGCATCTCCATACAATGCAAAACTGCTGTGTTTCTGCTCACTAACTCCAGAGTCCAGAGTTTTTGGTGAGACACATTGTTCCTGTCTTGGAAAGGGAGGTTTCTGCATGCATTTACACCATTCCCTCTCATACAGAGGGTTATGGTGAAACTGTGGGCTGAGCATGCAACCCTGATTCTGGTGGCCTTGCACTGGCCCAGGCAAATTTTGTTTCCACTTCTCCAACAGTTGGCGTAGAACCTCCGCTCCCACTTTCCACATGAGCTGAACTTCTGACACAACAGCAGAGAGCTCTACTGCACCCGGACTTTTAAACCCTGCACCTTCATGCATGGCTTTTGAGGATGTAGAGCACTCCCATCTCAGGGTTTCCCAGTGGTAGCTGATGTGCTCTTAGTGGCTAGACAACCATCTGTGCAGTACACTTATTCACAGAAATGAAAGCGTTTTACTGTTTGGTGTACTTGACATGTGCTGAATCCCTTGACATGTCCATTTTCTAAACTTCTGGACTATCTACTGTCCCTAAAGGACTCAGAACTAGGGTATTCCTCCATGAAGGTTCACATGGCTGCTCTGTCAGCCTTTTGTGCCCTATCTGAGGGCAATACACTGTCAGATTACTAAAGGGCATCCTCCTTTTGTGCCTTCCAGTCCAAGTTCTGGTTCCAGTGTGGAACTTTAATTTGGTCTTAAAGACCTTCACTGTACCTTCCTTTGAGTCTGTGGCTACTTGTGAGATGCACTTCCTCTCCTGTAAGACACTGTTTCTAGTAGCTATGTCTGGTAGACACATCTCGGAGTTACAGGCTCTGGTCACAGACCCTCTGTTTATTTTTTTCACAAGAATAGGGTCACATTATGTGCCAGTCCTTGTTTCCTTCTCAAGGCTATGCCTGAAAGAACAGTAAATCGGGCAATAGATGCTCCAAAGAGTGGTTGATTCCTGGAACAGCTTTCCAGTGGAGGTGGTGGGGATGAAGACAGTGGTGGGGTTAGAAAATGCATGGGATAGACACAAGGGGATCTTAGTGGAAAGGAAGGGGGGAGGGAGGAAGAAAGAGCTGTTGATCAAGTATGGTCTGCGGTTATAATGTAGGTAGGAAAAATGGGCAGACTGGGTGGGACAAACAGTTCTTATCTGTTGTCAAATTCTGTATTTCTGTGTTTCTAAAAGGCCTTCCTGTTTACTTTTCCTCTCCCACAGATAGTGGGGAGTGTTGGTTACACATGCTGGATGTCCATAGGACACTGCGTTAGTACTTGGATCATACTACGGGTTCAAAAAATTCTCTCAACTGTTTATTGCCTTTGCCCCAGAATGATGGACTCACCGATTTCTAAACAAGGCCTCTCCAAATGACTGTAGTAGTATTATGTTTTGTTATCAGAACTGTGGGAAGCAGCTTCCTGGTCCTCTTCATACTCATTCCATCTGAAAGGAGCTACCTCAGTGACTTGTTTTCAGAATGTGTCCGATGCTGACATTTGTGCTGCTGCCACTTGGAGTACTGTTCATTGTGACAGGGTGGAATAGGACCCCCTCCCAGTTGTCATGGAAAGAGTTTGAATGCAGAGATACATTTTATTCTCCCCTTTCACATCTCTTGTCTGTCTGGTTGTGCAATCAAATTGTCCTGTGAGACCTAGGATTCAACCAGCCTGACAGTCTCGCAGTTCTTTGCCTCTCACCATCTTTCATCCCTCCCTTACTGTCTGTTTTTCCTCCCTTGCATATCTGCTGATATAAAAATATATGCAAATCATTAAGTGGAAATGTAACTGATATTGGGATCCCTTTGTTTAAAAATATATAATGTTACTGTTGAAATGTATATAATTATAGGTTGACATTACTGCAAAAAGTTGTTAGAAACTCAAGAGGTTACCTGAGTTCAATTTTCAAGCCTTTTGCAGAAAAGCTGTGGAGATGGGGCAAGTTTATTTTTTGTATGTTACTGCTAGTGTAAATAAATCTTTTTGGTGAATTCTACAACTGCTCCTGGTTTTCCTATGCTTCCTGACCTGTGCCTTGATGACAGATGGTGTGAGAGTGGGATTTACGCCATGCATACTCTAAGCCACGAGTTTTGTGTGTGGGTACTGGACCTAGTATCAGGGAAGCACAGAAGAAGATATGGATTCTGCAGCATCAAGTCCAGGAGTGGTTACTAGGAGAATGGCAGCCAAAGTAGCACAGACAGAAGTCCAAGCTTAGACTGTACAGCCAGCACAAGTTATGGAAAAAGAACAGGCAGTGACAGAACCTGAAAGCCTGATAAGACTTTTTCAAATGGTGGGCTATACAACAAAAAAAGACAGAGCAGCAGAGGAAAGAAGAGATGCAGTGACAGGAGCAGAAGATGATAGAAGAGGTGCAGCGACAGGAGCAGTGATGGCTGGATGCCTTGCAAGCTATCAAAGGCAGAGGATCTGGCACAGATCCAGATGAGCAACAAAACACAAGCAACTTAAAAGTCATTAAACTTACAAAGTTGTGGCCCTCGGATGATAGAGAGGCATACCTGACAACTTTTTGCCCTCTGGTTGGAGCCATTTTTTCAGGAGTTCTCCAAGTCAGGCGAAGGCTTCTTGAGGATTGTCGACCAAGTTGTACCTCAGAAATTGAAATCTCTGACTGTACGTCTCTCCAGAGATGTCATACCTTTTCAGGATTTTGCTTTTCACCAGGTCATAGTTTTCCGACTGTGCAGTGTCCATATTGCTGTAGGCAAGTTGGGCTTTCGCTATCAGGTAGAGTACCAGTCTGATTGTCCATTGTTGCTTTGGCCACTGCCAGGCTGTGGCAACTTGTGCAAAGGTTGTCAGGTATGCCTCAATATCATCTGAGGGACACAACTTTGTATGTTTAATGGCCTTTAGGTTGCTTGCATTTTGTTGCTCATCTGGATCTGTGCCAGATCCTCTGCCTTCGATAGCTTGTAAGGCATCCAGCCATCACTGCTCCTGTCACTGCATCTCTTCTCTCATCTGTTGCTTCTGTCGCTGCATCTCTTCTCTCCTCAACACTTCTAACTGTTGAATTTCTTTTCCCTCTCTGCATCTCAGTTTCTTTTTTTTTTTGTATAGCCCACCATTTCAAAAAGTCCATCAGGCTTTCAGGTTCTGTCACTGCCTGTTCTTTTTCAATGACTTGTGCTGGCTGTACAATCCCAGACTGGACTTCAGCTGCAGAATCCATACCTTTCTCTGTGCTTCCCCTGGTACTAGGTCCAGTACCCACACACAAATCTTCTGTTTTAGAGTATGCATGGCTTAACTGGCACCATCTGTCATCGAGGCACAGGTCAGGAAGCATAGAGAAAATCCAGGAGCGGTTGTAAAATTCCACAAAACTGTTTATTTGTAGTTGCAGTAACATAAAATAAAATAAACCTATTCAGAATAACTATATACAGAAGTAAAATAAAATCTCTTGTAAAAAATCTCCCTTGCAGCTCAGCTTAGCTGTTTTTATAACTCTTTTTAACCCCCATCCTTTGCAAGCATCATGTCCTTTGTAAATTTCAGGAGCTGCTAGAATATTGAGAACTCTCTGAGGTCCCCACAACAGCTGCAAAAGGCTCAGGCATTTGTGCCCAAGTAACCTCTAGCTTTTTACACTTAAATTATAAATATATATACATTTCAACAGTAACACCATATTTTCTAAATAAAAGTGATCCCATTATCAGTTTCATTTCCATATATTGATTTGCCCATATTCTTATATTACCAGATCTAGATATGCAAGGGAGGAAAAACAGAAAGCAAGAGAAAACACAGAGACAGTGAGAGGCAAAGGATTGTGAGACTGTTCAGGTTGATCAAGTCCGAAGTCTCACAGGAACATTTGGCTGCGCAACCAGATAGAGGAGAGAGAAAAGGAAAGAATATAGATCCTTGCATTTATACACTTTCTCCAACAAATAAGACAGGGTTCTATTCTTCCCTATCACAATTTGCCATGGAGCAATTCATCATCATCTTGCCTACAGATGTGCAGCTTTGGGTAAAGGAGCACCAACCAGAGAGTGGGAAAAAGTGTTTTTCTTTGGCCAAGTACTACCAAATGGCCAGACAGATGCCACAGCAGCGAGGTAACAGTCAAGCACTGGTAAGACACTCTTTTTCCCATTTAATTTCAAGTCTGCTAAGAACTCTGGTGGGGGTAACAAATCTGTGTCCAAAGATGTTATTTGTTATAACTGTAATAAGCCAGGTCTCATCGCAAGAAATTGCTGTAAGAAGAGTGGCACTGGAACAGATTTGTCCTTGGCAAATTGGGGCAAGTACTATACTTAACAGATGTGAAGGTGAGGGATAAGACTATAAAGGGACTCATTGATTCGGGAAGCAGACAGACCCTAGTGCATGTTGAAGTGCTGGGAAAACACTATGCAAAGGGACCAGGTACTGGTGTCATCTGCATCCACGGGAACACTTGATACTATCCTGCCACCCAAGTGGCTCTGATCATTAAGGGTGTGTCGCACCAAATGAAAGTGGGGGTAGTACCTAAGTTACCTGTGATTATTGGAAATGACTTTCCAGGATTTACTGAGTTAATCAAAGAGGAAGTAAATCCTGATGTTTCAGCAGCTGTGGTGACAAGAGCTCAGGCAAAGAAAATCTCAGATGGTGGAGACCCCAATTTTGAAGGCGGCAGTACCAGCTGAGTACTCTGTGATACACAGCCCGAGGAAGGATCATAGAGGCGAGGGGGTGGCCTTTTTTTTTAAAGGTAGCCTGAACCTCATGGTGCTGTCTGTGAGTCCAATGTGGTCCTTTGAATGTGTGGCGGCATGAGGGGTTGTGGGTGTGGGTTTTGGTGTTCTCCTGCTCTATCGCCCCCCAGGTAAATTATGGGGATTTCTTACGAATGGTAGAGGAGCTCTTCATGGGCCTTGTGTTGGAGTCCCCCAGATGGTTGATTCTGGGGGACTTCAACACCTGGCTCAATGAAGGGCTGTCAAAATTTGGGATAGATCTTCTTGAAAGCATAGGGGCACTAAGCCTGACACAAAAAGTAATGATAGCGACACACTCGGGCGGCCACACATTGGACCTGTTTTTTTCCTCTGAGTTAGATGTTTTGGACCTTAGTGTAGATCCAGTGATTTGGTCAGATCATAGCACAGTGGGGTTCACGTTTAGGGCTCCCCCCCAGATGGTCCAGCCCCTATGGAGATGGTCCAGTAGCGGTCATTAAGAGGAGCATCCTCAGAGAACCTTTTGGCAGTGCTAGACCTATTGGGTGCTGGAGCAGCTTGTGCAATTGGGTCAGAGGAGGCAGTAGTGGCCTATAATGGGGAGGCTGGTGTGGTCTTTGACTCAATCGCACCCTTGCATGTCTGACCCCTGTCTACTCATCAGAGGTCTCCTTGGTATGATGAGAATCTCTGAGGTTTAAAGACTAGGGGTCAGAGGTTAGAGAGGCATTGGAGGAGATATGGTCTGGTGGAGGACAAATTGGCCCTGAGATCTCATTACATGGACTATCAGGGGGCAATCTCCCATAAAAAGGCAGAGTTTCTGTCTAGGGAGATTGCTACAGTGGGAAACAGACCAGCTCAACTTTCTGCACAGTGGTTAGGCTTCTACATCCAGACTGTCTACATGCTGGGGGGGCAGGTTCGAGCACAAGGTGCGAGGAGCTGGCTCTGTTTTTCGTTGACAAGGTGTCCTCCATCAGAACTGAGGTCTCATCAAACACCTCTCAAAAGGGCTACAGGGTCTGGCCTGAGTCGAGTCAGAGTACTCCTTCTGTCTGGGATGAGTTTGAGCTTATTGGGGCTGGGGAGGTGGTAGTGATAATCTCTAAGCTGAAGCCAACACATTGTGATTTAGATCCAGGCCTAACTCTCCTTTTGGCTGAATGGTCCGGTGGTTGCTGAGGTAGTCTGGAGTTCATTAAGGAGTGGGATCTTTCCATTAGCCTTGAAAGAGGCTTTGATTAGACCGCTCCTGAAAAAAACAACTTTGAACCGTGGCAACTACAGACCTGTTTCTAACCTCCCATTTTTAGGGAAGGTTATAGAAAAGGTGGTGGCTGTTCAACTAGAGAGACATCTTGCTACCTCCTCTGCCTATGAGCCATTCCAGTCCAGTTTTCGTATGGGGCATAGAACAGAGATGGCCCTGGTGAGGGTGTGTAATGACCTCCTGATGGCGAGGGATAGACGGGACTGTACAATCTTGGTTCTCCTAGATCTCTTTGCAGTGTTTGACACCATGGATCATGAGGTGTTAATTGACCGCCTACAGTTTTGGTGTGGCCTATCTGGAAATGTCATCAACTGGTTCAGGTCATACCTCACAGACAGAGTGCAGATGGTGACCATGGGAATTTTCTCATCAGATCCGAAGCCTCTGTGCTGTGGTGTTCCACAGGGGATGGTCTTGTCGTCTCTGTTGTTCATGGTGTATATGCTGCCACTGGGGGACATTATGAGGAGGTACGGGCTGGGTTTTCACTGCTATGCAGATGACACCCAGCTGTACCTGTTCTGTGCACCCAACAGCCAGGTGTCAGACTCTGTACTTAATAGCTGCCTTGAGGAGATCCAGATGTGGATGACCCACAATTGGCTTAAACTTAACCCAGACAAGATTGAGGTACTGGTGGTGGTGCCGGGTCATCAGGGAAGAGGGGTGTGTGGGGCATTATCCCCCAACCTTGTGCTGGGAGGTGTGCCTCTAGCCCTCTCTAGGCAGGTGAAGAGTTTGGGAGTAATCCTGGATGGCAGTCTGACACTTGATGCTCGGGTGTCGGCTATGGTGAGAAGTGGGTTCTATCATCTCAGTAATATTTCCTGAATTCGAGCCCTGATCCCGCCCGAGGTCCGCCCACACTGGTACATGCTTTCGTCACGTCCAGGTTAGACCATTGCAATGCCCTGTACCTAGGGTTATCAGGAGGCAACCTCCGCAGGCTACAGCTGGTGCAGAACGCGGCAGCAAGATTATTGATGGGTGTGAAAAGATGTGTGCATATCACCCTGGTGCTCCATGTACTGCACTGGCTGCCGGTTCGTTGGAGAGTTGTCTTCAAGATAGAGCTTTTGACCTGTAAGACCCTGCATGGAAGGGGCCTAGTCTATCTGCAAAAGCTCCATGTGCCTTACTACCTGGCCTGGGCCCTCTGTTCTGCTGAGAGTGGCCTTCTTGCGGTTCCCAGGGTTAGGCTGCGTCATTCAGGTGCCAGAGCATTTGCGGTGGCTGCGCCTACCCTGTGGAACTCATTGCCTGGCCATTTGAGGGAGGCCCCCTTGGTAGAAGCCTTTAAGAAGGGCCTAAAATCCTATGTATTTTATTGCTGTTCTAAATTTGTGCATTGCATTTTTAAATGTTTTTGTATTGTTCTTTTGTGCAGCACCCAGAGTCCAATTGGGGATGGCCGCTATATAAATAAAATATTGATTGATATGTTGATTGATTGGCATGTTTCCTTTCAGTGATTTTGATTCAGACTTGTTTGAACACAGCTCCAAGATCTGGAAATCCAGGAAAGAAAGATGATGCCTGAAGAAACTGTGGCAACAAATGACTGATGGACATAAGGGGTTAACATATGAAAATGCTGAAACTAAATTGATAACCGATTGTGATTTTCTTTTAGAACAAGCTAACAATGTTTCTCTCCAGGGTTATTTTAAGCAGCTGGGGGTGAAACCAAAACAGGGTGGACCAATGTTTAAAAAATGTAATGGGTTACTGTACAGAGTTTGGGTTAAACCTCAGACACAGGAACAGACAGAACAATTGATTATACCACAGAAGTATAGAACAAAGTTGTTACAGATAGCACATGATAGTCCTATGGGCAGCTGGTCACTCAGGGAGGGATCGCACCCTCGCCAGATTGCTGTACAGATTTTACTGGCCTGGAATTCATGAAAATGTTGCTACCTATTGTAATTCCTGTGTTGAGTGTCAGAAAGTAGCCCCAGTCACTAGAAAAGACAAGGTGCCCCTGGTGCCTCTACCCTTAAAAGATGGGCCTTTTGAGAGAATTGCAATGGATGTGGTTGGTCCTTTAGACTAAAGTAAAAAGGGTAATAGATTTATCCTGGCAGGATGCGACTATGCTACTTGATACTCAGAAGCAGTTCCAAAAGTGGCAGCAGAGCTTGCAAAAATTTTCAGCAGAGTAGGCATACCTAAAGAAATTATTACTTATTAGGCCGTCTGGAGGAGAAGGCTGCAGCGTCCCACGACTGCTCGCTTTCTCCTGGGGAAGGAGGGGACCATACCCGCAGTTTGCCTGATACCGTGTGGAAGCTTGGAGTGCAACAAGTCCTGCAGTTGCAGAAGGGGCAAGGTTGCAACGTGTGGTGGAGGTCGGCACCTCACGTTATGACATCAAGGGTTTACACCACACGTCGTGGAGTAAAGAGGAGGAAAATAGCCTGCTATTGCCGGGAAGATGGAGTTCTGGGGACATGCCCTAGATGTGCCTTCGCCTGCCCATTGGCCCTGGAGTGACAAAATGTAAGTTACGGGGTACTATGGGCCCCCACCTCATCCCCGTTAGGGGGGTAAGCCACGGCTCCATGGGGATCTGGGGGTCATCGGGTAGGGCGAGAGGCAGGGGGATGTCCGGCTTGGATCTCCAGATGGGTCGAGGATGACAGGCTGGGGAGGAGAATAAATGGCAATTTAAAAAAAAAACCTGAAATTATTACTGATCAGGGTAGTCATTTTGATGCTGCATTACTTAAGGAGCTGTACAGACCACTAGGTATCACTGCCATAAGAACCTCCCCCATATCACCCTCAGTCCGACAGTCTTGCTGAGCATTTTAACCAAACCCTAAAAAGCATGTTAAAAAGGTTTGTAAAAGGGGAAGGAAAAGACTGGGACCAATACTTGCCTTACCTACTCTTTGCTTACACAGACGTGCTACAGGCATCAACACGGTTTTCACTATTTGAAATGCTGTATGGTAGGCAGCCAAGAGGGCCACTGGATGCGATACAAGAAACGTGGGAAGATAACCCCACTCAGAAACAATCTATAACTTCTTATATGTGTGCCCTAAGAAAGAAACAGGCAAAATATGCTGAAATTGCCCATAGTAATCAGGAAGAGGCCCCAAATCACCAGAATGTATATTATGACCATGGAGTAAAATAAAAAGTTTTTGAGCCAGGTGAAAATGTTTTGCTACTGTTACTCACAACAGAAAATAAACTGTTAATGAAGTGGAAAGGGCCTTATAGAGTAATTAGACATACTGACACCGTTAACTATGAGATTGAGACCCCTGACAGGAAAAATCCTACTAAAATATACCATGCTAACCTCCTCAAGAAATGGGTTGAAAAATTGCCAAAAGCTACTTTGCTAGTTTTACCAGAAACTGATAAGGAAGATATTGTTGTAGCTTATGATAGACTGGAACAAACTGTAAATGCTGATGCTGTAAAGGTGAATATTTCTTTAGCCTCAGAACAAACTGCAGTCATTTGCAATGCGCTAAAGACATTTAACAGTACTTTCATCATAGTTCCAGGCTGACCAAAAGGGGTCGAGCATGGTATAGGGACAAGAAATGCTCATCCTATTAGGCAAAAGACATACTGATCACCAGAGCGGTTAAGAGCTGACATTGTTAAGGAAATTCAAAAAATGAAAGAACTGGGTATCATAGAGGAGTCAAGTAGTGCTTGGTAATCTCCAATGGTCATTGTAAAGAAAAAAGAAGGGTGTGTTAGAATCTGCATTGATTTTAGGAAATGTAATCAAGTGTCAGAATTTGACAGTTATCCTATGCCCAGAATAGATAATTTGGTGGACAGACTGGGGAGTGCAAAGTATATCAGTACCCTCAATCTCACCAAGGGTTACTGTCAAATACCTCTAGCTAAAGAATCCAGAGACAAAACTGCATTTGCCACCCCTATAGGATTCTATGAGTTCACCACCATGCCATTTGGTTTACATGGTGTGCCAGCTACATTCCAGCTGTACATCGATGTAATTTTATCCCCTCACACTGGTTAATGTGCTGCATACCTGGATGATGTCATGATGTACAGTCCAGACTGGAAAAGCCACCTGGAACACCTACAAGCAGTTATCCAAGCTATCAAGAATGCAGGTCTAACTATTAATCCTACCAAATGTGCATTGGGCATGCAGGAAACCAGATATTTGGGCTATGTGTTGGGAAATGGAGAAGTTAAGCCAGAAATCTCTAAAAGAGAAGCTATAGCTAACTGCCCTATACCTAAAATAAAGAAACATGTCAGGTCTTTTTTAGGGCTGGTTGGTTATTATTGGAGATTTGTTCCCAACTTTGCTGAGTTAGCTACTCCCCTCACTGAACTCATGAAAAAACGGTACCCAAATAATGTGAAATGAACCTCAGAGTGTGATGAAGCTTTTCAAGCCATTAAGGTTGCATTACGTTCTGCCCCTGTTTTAAGAAGCCCGGATTCTGAGAAACCATTTTTGTTATAAACAGATGCATCAGAGGTAGGCTTAGGTGCGGTACTTATCTATTTATTTAAAAGTTTTACCAGGAAGGCATGCTGAGCGGAATACACTCAATTCCAGATGCGTCCTGGGGGAGGGGAAGTTTGGATAGACAGTAACATGTAGTGATACAGTATGATTATAGTAGCATGATTACGGTAACATGACGTGATACAATACATGATTGAGTAGAAGACACATTTTACAAGATACATCTGCCTCGTGGCAGGGGAAGTAGACATTAGTACCGCTAGGCGATAGCGCCCACTGTAAGGTTAAGTGCTGCAGCAATAGAGGCTTGTTAGTGGTAGGAATAAACATAGACGTACAGCATTGGGCGTAAGGGGCTAGCTGCATGTGCAGGCAGTGGTGAAATGCTGTTTGAGGAGACGGTAGAGCTGCAGAGTGGAGGTGGAGTGTCTGAGCTCAGCAGTAAGGGAGTCCCATACATAAGGCATCCTGTACTTGAAGGCAAGCTGGCCTTTGGTGGAGGACATCCTTGGAAGGGAGAGTATCCTGGAGTCGGTGTGCCGGAGGGTGTAAGTAGAAGGTGTTTGGGGAACAAGGGAGGTTGCAAGGTAAGGGGGAAGGACTGGGTCCAGAATTTTGCTG
This sequence comes from Neoceratodus forsteri, assembly GCA_016271365.2. Classification (NCBI taxonomy): domain Eukaryota; kingdom Metazoa; phylum Chordata; order Ceratodontiformes; family Ceratodontidae; genus Neoceratodus; species Neoceratodus forsteri. The sequence goes on from CM057452.1 coordinate 189,705,676, forward strand.
TTAGTCTAGTGCAATGCGCCATTCTACTGTCCTTTAAGGAAGGGAGATCTAAGGATTTGAAAAGGTCACAGTGGTGCGTTGTGGGTGGGTGGTCCAGGGCAAAGTGGCAGAACGAATGGAAGAGAGGGTCCAGCCTGGCAAGGAAGAACTTAGGGGCTGCGCTGTACACAACATCCCCGTAGTCAAAATGCAGGAGTATCATTTTCCGCACAATTTCTTTGCAGTTTGCCAGGGAAATGCAACCCCTGTTCTGGTAAAGGGCACCCAGTTTCGGGTGATGTTTTTTGCGGATAGCATCAATGTGTGCTGAGAAGTCGAGGTGTTGGTCAAGCCAGACCCCAAGGTATCTGAACGAGGTGCAGGACTCCAGGAGGGACCCATCTAAAATGTGGAAGGTGGGGGTTTTGGGGAGGTGGGAGAGCCTTTGTCTTGACCCAAAAGTGAGTGAGACAGTTTTCTTAAGGTTGAGAAATAGCTGGTTTGAGCAGAACCAGAGCTGGATAGCATTAAAATCCTCCTGAAGTCTGGATGACACTTCAGTGGGGGATGGACCTGAGGCATATAGTATGGTGTCGTCAGCATACATGTGTATGGAAGAGTGAGGGCATACTGAGGGCAGATCATTTAGAAAGATAGAGAAGAGTAGCAGGCCAAGGACCGAGCCTTGAGGCACCCCTATAGAGACAGGAAGAGGGACAGAGGTGTGTGAACCAAATCGTACTGCTTGTTGCCTCCCATCCAGGTAAGATTAGAACCAGCTGGTAGCCTCACCTGAGAGGCCAGCGAGGGTGAGTTTGGTTAACAGGAGTGAGTGGGAGACTATGTCGAAAGCTTTAGCTAGGTCGATGAAGGTGACGTGCCCTTTGTCCATGCCAGAGAGGATGTCGTTGGTTAGCCTTAGAAGGGAGGTGATAGTGGAGTACGATTTCCAGAAGCCAGACTGGTAGTGTGAGAGAAAGGAGGCGGAGTCAAGGGAGGAGGATAGTTGGGCGAGAGCAAGTTATTCCTGGACTTTGGCTAGAATAGGGTGAAGGGAGATAGGTCAGTAATTGCCCGGTGAGGAGGGGTCACCACCTTTAGGGAGAGGGATGACTGTGGCTTGTTTCCATTTAGCCGGGATTTTTGAAAGAGAGAAAGAGAGGTTGTAGAGGGAGGCCAGTGGGGTGGCGATGGCTGGGGCAGAAAGGTAAAGCATCCTGGAGTCAAGGCCAGTGGGGCATTTACCTTTGAAAGGATTGAGTGAACTTAGGGCTGTTAGAACTTCAGCTGGGGAGACCAGGTAAAATGAGAAATGGGAGGAGAGGGGTGGGGGTGGCGAAGGTGGTGCTGTGATCGTGGGGGGGTGCTTGTTATTGGATAGAAGGGAGGAATCACAGTTAGTAAAAAATGTGTTGAAAGCAGCGGCCACCTCACCTGGGTCAGTGACCATGGAGCCTTTTATATTTAGGTCCGGATTGGATGACTGAGAAGGGGGAGAAAGCAATGATTTCATTGATTTCCAGAATTTCACTGGGTGGTTGAGGTTTGATTGGATAGAGACCTTAAAGTAGTTTGCTTTTGCCTAACGAATTAATCGAGTGCATACATTACGAAGTGTGTTTTAGTGTTGGAGGGCTGCCTGGGTACCAGTAACCTTGTGGGATTTCCAGACTATGTCCGTGGCGTGGAGTTGGTCAATAATGTTTGCGTTAACCTAGGGTAGATGGGCACCCCTTACTCGGGCTCTTCTGAGAGGTGTGTATTGGTCCCAGATTGCCAGGAATTTGGAACTAAAAAATTCCAAGGCCAAGTCGATGGAGGAGGCATGTTGAATGCCTGTCCAATCAGTGGTGGATAGGTTGGTTAGGAGTGCAGCAAGGTGTAGGGATTTGAAAGATCTGGTGAGTAGTATTTGAGGGGGCAGCACCTGGGGCTTGAATACTTTTCTTACTACATAAATCATGCAGTGGTCACTTAGGTAGTCGGGTAGTGTACCTGCTTCTATGACTGGATGGGTATGTGTGGTGAGGGCCATCTCCTGAAAGCTCCATTTGTGTGTGTTGGTCCCCGCCACCCCCACCACCACCCTTGGTGAGCACCACTTTTTATAGGCTGGGTCCCGTGGGGTTTTTAGCCAATCAGCTCAGTTTCTCAGTAGCAGGTTATACCAACCTAACACTAGTGGCCACCCCATCACTCTCCCATCTACCTTAACCCAGAGTTCTCATCATGCTGCCTCATGGCAACATGGGCGATGTGCCAACAGTACAGAGGCAGCGTGATGAGAACTCTGGGTTTAGGTAGATGGCGGAGACCAACACACACGGCTGGAGCTTTCAGGAGACAGCTGCCCGGGCTCAGTAATGCTTCGTTTTCATACCTGCTGCGGTCTCTGTCATCTGGAATCCAGTCCTAATTCGGGGGAGGGCAGGACACTTGATGGCCCTCATGACCACCGGCTGCTGGCTGCTGCGGTCTCCGTCGTCCGGAATCCAGTCCGAATTCGGGGGGAGGGCAAGACACTCGATGGCCCTCACAACCACCGGCTGCTAGCTGCTGCAGTCTCCATCGTCCGGAATCCGGTCCTAATCCCTGAGTCAAAATATAGATGGGACAGAACATTCTATTCTGTATATAAGTAGGAGGTTGCATGACAGAGAGAAAAGGTGCTCCACCATTGAAAATAAATGTTTAGCAGAAAAATGGGCCATGGAGTCCCTTAAGTTTTATTTGCTAGGAAATGTCTTTGTACTTATAACAGATCACAATCCTCTCTGTTGGCTTAACCAAATGAAAGATAAAAATTCCAGAATCACAAGGTGGTACCTGGCACTACAGCCATTTAAATTCACGGTGATACACAAATCTGGTAAAGAGAATAGCAATGCTGATTTTCTGTTGAGATATGGATCAGGAATTGATGGTTCTGAAGGTTGAAAAACAAATCTGTGAGTTTGAACTTTACTGTTTGCTGTACTGTTATAGAAAAAACAGATAATGCACATGTGCTTAATTTTTGAAAATTAGCATCAAATATAAGTAGAGAATTAATAGAAAGTTTTGGAAACCTGTTTGATAAAACTGGTTCCTTCTTAAGGAGGGGGGTGTATTTGACAGGATGGACTAGGACCCCCTCCCAGTTGTTATGGAAAGAGTTTGAATGCAGAGGTATGTTTTATTCTCCCCTTTCCCGTCTCTTGTCTGTCTGGTTGTGCAAATTTTCCTGTGAGACCTAGGATTTGATCACCCTGACAGTTTCGCAGTTCTTTGCCTATCACTATTTCTCAGCCCTCCCTTGCTGTCTGTTTTTCCTCCCTTGCATATCTACTGATATAAAAATATATGCAAATCGTTATGTGGAAATGTAACTGATATTGGGATCCCTTTGTTTAGAAAATATATAGCGTTACTGTGAGATGTATATAATTATAGTTTGAGATATTGCAAAAAGCTGTTAGAAACTCAAGAGGTTACCTGAGTTCAATTTTTAAGCCTTTTGCAGAAGAGCTGTGGAGATGGGGCCTCAGCTTTGGGACATTGTGTTGTAGCTGCACATTCCTGATACTTATAAGAACAGGCTGCTTGTTAAGAATGGGGGTTGGAAGGACTTATAAGAGAGCTGAACTGCAATTGCTAGAGAGAGAAAAGGGACACAAAGATTGAAGGAAACTCTGATGGATGTTCTCTATTTTATTTTGCCTTTGTAAATAGTTATACTGAACAGGTTTATTTTTTTTATGTTACTGCTAGTGTAAATAAATCTTTTTGATGAATTTTACAATTGGTCCTGGTTTTCTTGTGCTTCCTGACCTGTACCTCAATGACATTCATACATTCACTAAACACTACAGTCTGGACATCGTCTCCCGTAGCTATGCTGGCTTTGGCCTCAGTGTTCTGCAAGACTTCCTCACTCAGGATCATTAGGTCCCACCATCCTCTCTCAATGCTTGGTACTGCTTGGAAATTGCTCCATGATGTGGCTCAGTGGAGGGAGATATTCTCAAAGAAGACAGAATAGTTAATTCCCCGTAACAGTAGATCTTTGAGAGAATCTCCTCCATTGAGCCACAGCTCTCCCTCCTGCTTCCTCTCTTGTCAGGTGATGGGTGACTGTACTGACTGCTGTCGCATGCTGTTTTCTCCTTGGTTGCCATTAAGGCAGCTGTACTCAGGTTTTTATAGCCTCTTCTCTGTGCCTAGTTTTGGTTCTGGTTGCTTCGGTCTCTGCTGGTCTGATGATCCTCCGAGCTTGTCTTTGACAGGGAACTGAGGCATGCTGGTGATGCTGACTTTATATAGGCACCAATGCGGCACATGGACATGGGTGGCTACAACCTGCAAAAAAATTTTTGGGTGGTCCTGACACAGACAGCTAATAGTTCAATGATGTGGCTCAATGGAGGAGATTCTCTCAAAGATCTACTATTACTGTAGGTAACCATTCATTCACATGGCAGCATCTGCCATCAGGATGCTGTTGTACCATCGATCTGACATCAGAATAATGGTACAACGCTGGCTCCATGGTGCCAAGCGATGAGGAATCACTCTGACATAGTGGTGACCAAGGTTCGTGCTTCAAGCCCGGGAAATCAGGAGCAGAGGCAAACAGTGAGAATCCAGAGTGTCCAGTAAATGTTCTCCTCCCAGGGGAAGGCTTGATGCTGCACCACTCTGCAGCAACTCCTGGTGAAGGCATGTTGTGGTACCACTTGATGAAGTGGGTGAGCCCTCACTGTTATGCACCCCCTTCCCAGCTCAGTCGCAGCGTGCATGTCCTTGTGGGTTGTGGGTGGGGTGAAAATGGAGGAAACTGCCACACAAGATATGCCCAAAAATAGCCACATGGTTCCTCCTACACCAAACAACCCCCAGCCTCCATCCAAACTTGTATGTTCCTCCTGCAGTCAGCAGGGAAGCCCCCGGCAAGGACAAGCCTGCCAATCAGAGGAAAAGAGGGAGGTTCCAGGTGTCTTCCCCTCCATGACCATCAGAGGAGGCCCCCGGCAGGGACAAGTTGGCCCAGCGGACAGAAGGCTAAAGACGGACTTAAGTGAAGCTGGAGATGCCACTGTGAGTCTGGAGGGTAGAGGGGATGGCATTAGTGTCCCGAAGGAGAGGAGTGTTGGTGGGCATGGGAGGCACAAAAAGAAATGGTGTAACAGCATCCTTATGTTATATTAATGATACAAGGTTGTGATGTCATTGTTTACTTGTGGGAAAGTGACCAGCCCTTATGGGAAAAGTGACCAGCCATAAACTAAATAAAGATCTTTATCTATTTATTTTATTTATTTATTGAATCTTGGAAACAACCTTTGACCAAAACTGCTCCTTTACAAAGGTTCCACGTCAAATGATAACATGTAAGTAGTCAATATAAACACAATACATTACAATCGCACTACTCATACAAAGTTAAAACAAAAATTTACAAAGGTGCAATAAAGCAAAGTTGAAGGATTAGCTACCTAGATTGTGCTGGTCCAAAAAAGAAGAAAGAAAGGAGAGAAAAGAGAAGAATCGCATGGTCCAAGTGCTTCCCAGTGAGAAAATGGTAGGGTAAGGGGTGAAAAGGGAGGGGTCTACAGGGGGCAGAGAGGGCGAGCAGAGAAGGGGATTACAGAGGAGGAAAGGGTTACCTGGGAAAAGGGGGAACAGGACAGGTGAGGGCAATAGGAGCTTAGAGGGGGAGCAATCCACAGGGTATTGTCAGTACTATGCGAGGAAGAGGAGATCAGTGTAGTTGGAGAGAAAGGAAATGGGATGTGACTGGAGCATAAGGAGATGTGTCAGTGGAGAGACTGGCCCAGAGAGCTAGCCACCCAGGAAATAAGGGGGTGGGCATGAGAAGTGGAAGGAAGTAGAGGCCAAATGTGGAGAGTAGGGAATTACAGGGGAGCAAAGGAGGGTAGGGGAATGAAGTGGAGAAGAAGGGTTTGGTTAGGTATGGACATGAACAATCTTAGTAAGTGAGGCGACAGTCGCACTCACTGCACGAAACAAGATGCGCTCGCAGTTATCGCTTGAAGGGGCCAAGCTTTGGTTCAGTAATGAGGGCATTAAAAACTGAGGTGTTGGTTGTGGACCCAGACCATTGAGGGGTGGGTTTGCTGACTGGGTCACCTTCAAGTCTTTGGATTGGGTGGACCCAGTTGGCGACCTCAGACAGGGTGCAGAACTTGGGTGTTATATTTGATGACTGTCTGATCCTTAAAGCAGCAGTACTACGAAATCAGGAAGTGACCTATCAAAATTCTTTTTTTCTGCTGTAAGCATGTGGCCAAATTCCAGTTTCCATACCTGTAAATGTTTTTCTCCAGTCGTCTTTAGTTTTTTAGATATTTGCAATTTATTTGAATGTTGTAGTGCTACAATAAATATGGCGGTTGACTAATTTTCCGTGCGCTTTTTCTACAGGTCGCATCACATCTTTTGACAACAGCAGAGGGACCCTCTGCTGACCATTCCCAATGTCCCTGCAAGTCATAAACATTTGCAGTTGGCAGCAGAGGGGGTTCCAGTGCAACGTGCTGGGTGGCAGACATGTAAACAAAGGCATGATCGGGGACCTAGTTACCTGCAAGATCTTCTTCGTCCCTACTGTCCTTCCCGTTGACTCCGATCCACCGCTGAGGGATTGCAAGAGATTTCCAGGGTTCATTTAAAGACATCTGGGGCAAGATCATTTAGTTTTATGGCCCCAACCCTGTGGAATTATCTACCTCATTGGGTGAGAGACTGCCCGACGGTCCAAAGTTTTAAGTCAGCCATAAAGCCATATTTGTTTAATCTGGCATACCCAGATTTTTCAAATATATTTATTGATTGATTTCAGGATTTTGTTTTAATTTTATGTATTGATCTGTTGTAAAAGCGCCTTGGTTTTGGAAACGCGCTTTTTGAAAATAAAGTATTCATTCATTTAAAGAATTAAGCCAAAGGCGGGACCCTATACCTGAAGAACCATTGCCCTTGTATTGAGTAATGAAATGGGACTTGGAAGGCAGCTTTACTAATGCCTCTGGTTAGTCTAGAGTTAGTTGAGGGGCTGAGGAGAGTCTGTACCCCCGGGAGTGGTAGGCCAAGGGTGGCTGTTTTTGCTAGCAGGCATACATGGAACTGCATTCTGTTCCTAAGATTGAACCACCCAGTGTTGGAGCAGAGTGAACATGTATGGGTTGTGGGGTGGGCCCCAAGTACAAGCCTACTGGTTTTGTTGAGGCAACTTTTATTTGCTTAAGCGCATTGTTCGATGCAGCTCCATAGACAATAAAACCATAGTCTATGACTGACAGGACTGCGCTGGTAACTGCCAGTTTGATTGCTCTGTCAGTGAGGCAGTGTTTGTGGTGGTAGAGTTGCCCTAGCCTGGCATTTACTGCCTTGGCAATATGGCCAATGTGCAGCTCATAAGAAAGAGAGCAGTCTAGTGGGAGCCTGAGGTACTGTATTTGAAGCTGTTGACTGTCTGCAGGAGGTCATTACAGCAGTTGTGAATTTTGATGGGTAGAGCCTTTTGCCTGTTGCGTCGGGAGGCGAACAGCATCACCTTTGTTTTCTTGTAGTTCAGTAGGAGTCTGGCAATACAGAACCAGGACTCAATCATGGTAAAGTCAGCTTGCATCTGTTTTTCAAGCAGATCTGGTGCAGAATGACATGTGTACAGCACAGCGTCATCTGCGTATAAGAGTATTTTGTGTTGGCAGGCTTTGGGAAGGTAATTTAGGAATAGACTGCATAGCAGGGGGCCCAGGATAGAACATTGTGGTACCCCTGTGGTAACAATTTGTTGATTGGATAGAGCTCCTTGTATTTTGACCTGCTGGGTTCTCATGGAGAGGTAACTTCTGAACCAGCCTAGGGACACAGAGGAAATCCCTGTGTGGGCCAGCTGTCTTAGCAGTAGATCTTGATTAACTGTATCAAAGGCCTTGGTGAGATCAATGTAGATAGCCCCCACCAAGCAACCCTGGTCCAGTGCCTCATGTATGTAACTGGTGTACTCCACAAGGGCTGTAGTTGTACTATGCACCTTGTGGAATCCTTGCTGCTGTTGACACTGGAGTTTGTATTTGGAGAGGTAGTTGACTAGCTGGTCATATACTATTCTTTCAAGGGCCTTTGAAAGGAGCAGGAGAATTGATATGGGTCTGTAGTTAGCGAGACTGGAACGGTTGCCGCTTTTGAATACAGGGCTAACAATTGCCACTTTCCAGAGAAGAGGGAATTTGCATGTACTGAGTGATAAGTTTAGGATTCTGGTGAGCGGGGAGAGAAGAATAAACAAGGTTTGAACAAATAGCTTGAGATCTAATGCGTCACTACTGAAGCTGTTTTTCTTGAGGGCACAGATTAGTTATTTGTGTGCTTCAGACAGGGTGAAGGCTTTGAGGTAGAAGGGGGTTGGGACTTACTGTATTAGGGGGAGAGCGGGTGTTTTCACAGGTGTTAGTTCCTGAAATGGTCTCCAAGAAATCAGGGGAAGTACACTGCTGAGGTTGGAAAAGGCCTTGTTGAAGGCATTAGCAATGTCTTGGGTGATAGTTCCATTGGTGTTGATTATTGTCGGAGGAGCTTTGCTAGCTTTCCCAGTAAGGGATTTGATGTTCTCCCAGAACATACGACTGTCACCCCAGGAATTGTTCAGTTCAGTTTTAAAGTATGCACTCTTGGCCCGATGGATGGCCGTGGTACATTTGTTCCTTGTATCTTTATAATTCTGACGGTTCATGAGGGACCCGGTACTTTTGGCATTGTGCCAAAGATAGTCCCTAGTTTTCATTTGCTCAAGGAGAAGGCGTGTGACCCAAGACTTATTAGTCCCCTTGATTTTTCTCTTTCTAACTGGTGAATATATGTTACAGGAAGTGTTAAAAATGTTGATAAAGCACTCAAGAGCTGTATCAACATCAGTTGCACTGTATATGGCTGACCAGTCTTGAGAGCTGAGGTGGGTTTTGAGTGAGGCAAGTTGCCCTTTTTTTAGCACACGTGAAATGATTGTTATAGGAGGGGTTTTAAGAGCCTTATTCGACTAAGAGCATATGACTGTGGAGTGGTCGCTGATGGTGTCGGGGAGTACTGAGGTACTGGATATTCTGTCTGGCCTACTGGTAATTACCCAGTCTATCAGTGTGCTAGTACCAGTACGATAGTTTGTCCATGTGGGAGATTCCACCATTTGGTACATATCAATGGCTGTGATGGCATCTTTGTAGGGTGCTGCCTTGGAGGACAGTCAATTGATATTGAGGGTCCCCAGCACTAGAACCTCAGAGGACTTCTGGAGGTCAGATAGGTAATTGATCATAATCTTGAAAGCTATAGACAGGTTTTTCAGGGGAGTGTCAACAGATACTGAGGTAAGGCATTTTCCTTGAGCACCGAGTTGCAGCTGTATGGCTTGCAGCTGGGTGACATCGCCAGATGGAAGACTGGGGAGGGCCCTGCTTTGAAGGGTATCTCTGATGTACATAGCACATCCACCTCTATGCTTTCCCACTCTATCTAGTCTGTAGGAATTATAGCCATCAAGCTGGATTGCCTGGTCGGGGGTTCTGGGGGTTAACAAGGTTTCTATGAGAGGGAGAACATCGAGTTTATGTCGTACCACCCATGCTTGCAGGCAGGGAGTCATATTTGGCCAATAGGCTGCAGATATTGATGGAATCGACTTTGAGTCTGCTAGTTTTTTTAATAGTTGCAGGTGTTCTTGGCTCATCATGGGCCCAGGATTAGGATGAATGTTACCTAAGAACAGTAAAAGGAGCCAGGCCAGCCTAATGGCGTGGAGTTTGAGAAGTTCTTTTGTGAGTGAGCTGTTAAGGGAGAAATTTGCTTGCTTTTAGTCTTTTCAGCTTCGGTAACAGGAATGCTTAATTGTATAGGGGAAAGGGGTGCATTCTTGTCACGTTCTGTGTATGGCACAAGGTGTTTGAGGAACACCAGAGCATATGGTCTCGGTTGCAGTGGGGGTTAAGAGGCACAGAGGTTGCTCCAGTGAAAAAGAAGACAGTAGTTCAAGCGTATTGTTGATAAGGAGGGGTGTGTGGGGGAGGGTCAAGAAAAAGGATGATATAAAGGTGAGCAAGAGTAGGAGAGTTGCCATATTATAATCCAAGAGAGAGAAGGGTTAAGGACCCAAAGCTGCAAGCTGCAGGGACAAGATGTATGTGGGGGGTAGGGAGGGGTGACAGCAGGCAGAGTACAAGAAGGGTGCAGTGCCCTGGAATGTAAAGCTAGGATAAAGACAGAGGAATAATAGGGCTGACTGAGTGGTGTAGAGGTTAGATGTGTGCCTATGGTGGAGAAGGTTGAGGGTTCAAGTCACAGGAAGGGGAGAATGTGAAATATGGCAAGTACAGGTGAAAATACAGGGAGAAAGAAGAGGAATAGAGGGCTGGGGGGGTAGTGGATGGTTAAAGATGAATAGTGGAGCTGGAGGTTGGGAAATGTTAAAGAGTGCCTCCTTGTGGTAACAGAGTATAACCAGCAGATGGAAAACTAAGGACTTTATTAAATTACCATGCCAAGCCACGTGCTTGGTCACAAACTCAGAGGGCTGTTACCTTGCTCCTGTTTAGAGGGATGCCTGAGTTCGGGAGGCTGCCAATGACTGAACAAGGGGTTGCCCTGGAGCCTGCTTGCAACTGTTCAGAGGGCTGCTTGCAGGTTGGGAGACCGCCGATGACTAAGGGGGGGTGGGGTTGCCTTGGAGCCTGCTTGCTCCTGTTCTGAGGTCTGCTTGCAGATTGGGAGGCTGCCAATGACTCTTAAGAGGGGGTTTGCCTTCAAGACTGTTTGCTCCTGTTCAGAGGGCTGCTTGCAGGTCAGGAGACCGCCGATGACTGCATTGCAGCTGCACAAACTTTAGATTAGTCATGTACATTCTTTACATACTGTACAGATTAAATACATTGCAGGTGCAGTAAACATCAGATAACCTATGACAACCAACAATCCAGTGTAAGAATAATGTCAGTCACAGAAGTTTCTTTGAGTTATGTAAAGCAGATGCTTAGTTGCTTCAAGTTGTCAGTTAGCTGGGACCACCCATTGGCCCAGCTGTGCTGTCATGCTGGCGACCCAGATCAGGAGCAAACTTAGACACTTAGGTGTACATCCACAGCTGGAAAATGGTGTTGCTGATGACAGTGTTTCCAGCCAGAGGAAGGAGTGGGTGACAATCTAGCACCACAGCAACACCTGTTGTGGACCAGGGAGCTTGCTATGGCATCCAAAGACTGTGGTTCCTTCTAGTGGGGGGAGGTAGGGACAGCAAAAGTGGGGAAGATGATCCTAGCTTCTGTCTCAGTAATGACCAGTACACCCAGGTTTCGCATCATTGAGAATACTGACAGTCCAACTAACTAGATCCTGAGCTCTTTGGGGGGGGGGGGCGGCAGTTTTTCTCCCAGAGTTCCAACATGGGGGAGAAAGCCATGAGGGAAGATGGTGGCATGCATGCAGCACCAAGGTTAGTTGGGAACAAGCTGTGTGGTAGACAGGGCTCGATGAGAGCAGACAAGCTGAAAGTGATGACAATTTCTATGAAAAAAAGCAGCCAGGTAGCTTTCTCCAGTTTTCTAGAGCAAAAAATGGAAACACTTGTCATCCACAGTCTGTCTTTGTTTTTGGTACTAGTACTCTAGCATTTTAAGTGGGGCTCCAGTTACCTGCAAAAACACAAAATAATCAAAATTGCAATCGTATGATGTCAGTTACACAGCAATCCAAAATGAAACTGAATTCCAAGTCATTCTGTTCTACTTTTGCAACAAAGATGTTTATTGAAATGCTTCAATTCAACACAGCACGTTGCAAACAGGATTGTACAACGTATTCTACAGCTAGGACCAACACTGGAGCACAGCAACCACGAACACAGACAATTACAATCACCTGCAGGAGGTCAGTAAACTCGTGGCAACACTCATTGCAGATCATTGCTGAATCACAAGGGTTACATTTATTGGACAGTGAGTGGACATGCGACAACAGGACAACCATCACAGCAATCATAAAAGAAAGGAGGACTCTAAGGTCAAGGGGTCATGTCCTGAGCTACATCAGTGGCCACTCTGGGTGGGGGGGGGGCACTATGCTGCAACCCCACTGGTGGTTTGATAATAAAGAGACACTATTCTGTTCATTAGTAACAAGAGCATGTGTATCACTACCTGACCCTTGTGCTTTAAAGGGGGACATTTATGAACAGTGACCATCATAATTTGAAAGCCCATGAAAAGCTCTTTTAAACGAGGTATGAGGTTTGCCTGCAGCTAACAGTAGTCAATGAATATTAATGACTAAGACTACCCTCTACTGATACTAGCTTCTCACTTCTTTAGACCCTTGTGATGTCACGCAGGGTGAAGCCGTGCTGAACTATGGTGTGGTCAGGTGCAGTTTCATCCTGCATGACATCACAAGGTTCTAAAAATGGTGACAATATAGTATTATCACTATAGTACAGATGTGACTTAGTCATGGGCCTCTCTGGGCTACTGCCAACTAGAGGTAACCCAATGCCTCATTTAACAGTTTTTCATGGGTTTTCAAACTATGATCAAGGCCACAGATTTACAATGATTAAAATAATGAAATTCCATTTTCAAGACATGAAATTCAAGGAATTGCACTGATGATTATTAGTCTAATTTCCAGATTTTAGCAGGATTCTACTGCCATTCTTTTACTAATGTGTATAAATCATTTCAATGAAAGAAGGCTTAATATACAGAGCATTAAATGAAGCAAACTGAAAAAGTACAGGAAACAATTACAAGAAAAATACAAGTTCTGTAGATTTACTGATCTGGTAAAAAAATGCCAAATTCCATGACATTTTTTGTTTTTACTGGTGTGCAGGCAGTTCAAATTCTGGAATTTTACTGGGTTTTCTGGTAAAAAAAACAACAAAAAACAGTGGCCTTGATAATGATACGCACTGCTCAGAAATGTTTTCCTCTAAAGTTCATTTTGCACCAATGCTATCCAAGAGCGTAGGTCATAACCCTCCGCTTATGACATAATAATGCATTACATAGCAACAGTGTGTGATAGCACAAGCAGAGGATTATTAAGACCACAGCTTCTGAAAACCATGAGAGCAGGGTTATATTTTAACACGTACAGTATATCTTCATTAACAAGGAAAATAAATAGCTTGAATTTTTAATTTTATTTTGGAACGTTGGGTACTTGGGGCCTGCGGAATGTCAACTGTGATCCCCCACCACTGGTGAACAGAACCTCTCTTTTGGGTCTGTCTACATCGTAAATATTTAAAACCATTTTAACTCTGTTAAATGGTTTAAAAAGGTTTATATCCAAGATTGTAAAACAGCAAAAACCATGTTTCCATCCATGTTCTAAAACTATGCTCTAACACTGCTATGAGGCTCAAGCCCTCTGAGGAAGCTCTTTAAAGTGAAGCACTGGGCCGTGCCGGTACAATAAGTGATCTAATAATAGCTTGATGACTGTAATGATTAATGTGTGTGCAGAGAATGATGTACTGTTTGAAAGAATTTTTCTGTTAATAAAGAGTGATCTTCTTAGAGGATATCTATAATTTTACCATTGTCCCAAGAGATGATGACTGTAATTTGTCATTGTATCACTGTCTTATGTATTACTTATCCTAGTTTGTCTCACAGCGTGAATAACTCTGTATTGCCTTTTCTCTCCTACTGTGTTATTTATGCGCTTCACTATTTTAATGCTATATAAAATTTGAACTACTGTGAACGTATGCTGTATTGTTACATTCTGTCCCCTTGCCCTTCCTCGAGTTGCACCTGGAATCGAGCCTTGGCGCAGTGTGTCATTCCCAGTTACCAACTTTTAAATAAAAAAAAAAATAAAATCAATAAATAAATATCTCCCTCCAGTGAGCCACATCATGGAACTGTAAGTCGTCAGCATAAGGTCCACCCAGAAACCTTCGCTAGCTGGGGCTACCCTTATTGACATGTATTGTCGCCACCCATATAATGTGGGTGGCCCCATAATGTCACAGGTCTTTCTCCCACCATCAACCACATGTCGGTCCACCACTGCTGAAGAATGCCACTGAACTTTAAAGCAAGTTTTGGCAATGTTTAACTACTACTTTGTTTTTTTGTTTTAATTTTAATTAGTGTTTATGCTGCTGATGAAAGAAAATGAACTGTTGTTCCACTACAGTCATTGCGGTAAAGATTTATAAAGGTGATGCTCACGTCATATGCATCTGCTGCCTTGGCATCTCTCATGATGTGAAGGCCTGCAGTGTTTGCCAGGGTTTTAACCAAAAGGCCTTAGAAGTTTATTTTGAAACTTAAGGCAATGGAGGACAAACAGCGTGTGTTGCAGACTGTGCTGCTGTCATAGTCTTCAGGTTCTGCTGCACCCTGACCATCTCTCAGAAACCAAGGTTGGGATCTGGCACTTGCTGTAAACCCCCACCGGGGGATTCACAGCCCATTCTGCTGCCGGCACTGTCCCATCGTGAATCAGTCATGATGACCCTGGCATGCAGATGCTATTTCAGACCATGTCTGAACTATTTCAAAGGCTTCTGCCCATGGCTCCACCATCGATGCCAAACCTGTTGCTTCCACCATGTCCACCACCATCAACACTGTTGAAGTCACCAGCACTCCCTATGCAGGTTATTGTATCTAGCCTGGAGATTCCTTTGTCCCTCTCTGGTCCATTGATGGTTCCTCCAGTGTGGCCTCTTCCTGATATCGACCCACTGCCTGTTGCTGTAGGAAAAGGAAAGAGGTATGACCCCCCCACCGATGTAGTGGGCTCCAGCTATACTTTATTCTCCTGTAGTGTGCATTACACAGCTAGGTCCAGCTAGGTCCCCTCCTCAGGATGCCTCTTTTCAGACTTTCCTGCAGCAGATCCAGTCCACACCAGGCTCTACTGCTGAGGAACAAGATTCACCCAGGAATACCCTTTAGAAATTCTTAGAGACTTCTGCTCTGCCTATGACTATTGTTTCTCCTTTTCATTCAACTTTGGAGGAAGTCACTATGGCTGTTTGCCAAAGGACCCATTGCTCTGCCTGCTGTGCCAGGTAAGGCTGATGAACAATATTCTGCACCTTCAAACAAGTCCTATTATTCCACACAATCTGCAAGGGATTATGTGGTTATTATGGCTGCACATGACCATTTTAAAGCTCCAGAACACATGAGTTATCTTCCTCCTGATAAAGAATTGAGGTAGTTGGATGTCATGGGTAAAATGCAATATGCTTCTGCATCCCTTGGCCTAAGGATTGTCAGTTATTTGGATTGTATGATTAAATATCAGAATACCCTGTGGAAGTCTATCACTGTCATGGCTGACAAAATGCCTGATGGACCAGCCAGAACTAAAGTCCAGCTAGCAGTTGCCCATGGTCTGGAGGCCAGTAGACATCTCTTACAGTCACCTTATGATGCATGCCTCTGATGCTGCAGCTTGAGCAGCTGCTTCTGGCATTTGCCTATATTGCCACTCATGGCTATGTGTGGGTTGCTTTACTATGGTTGTTCAACAATCAGTTCTTAATGCTCCCTTTAGAGGGAAGCAGCTTTTTGGTTCCGATGTGGGATCATAGACAATGACAGCAGAAAAACACCAAAGGTCCATCCAGTCTGCCCTGAAGTTTGTTTGCCTGGGAGTCTGCTTTGGGGGACCTGTAGATGTCTAAAATGATTTTGAGGTCCCTTCTCAATCCAAAGCTCAGGGTCAGTGCAGGGGTTCTTTTCATAGACCCTATGCCTGCCCCGGTAGAGGCTTTTTCAGAGGGCCTGGCCATGGCTCACAGTGACCCCAAGTCTCTCCTCAGGCCCCTTTGCCTCCTGGTGTCCATGCAAGGGCCACAAAAGTTGCAGGTGTTGGTGCCACAACAGCTGCCTTTGGAGCCTTTTGACTCCCTTCCACCTCTCCCAGACCCTGCAGATCAGGGAATCCTTGTGGAAGGCCGCATCTCCCTTTTCCTCCCAAAGTAGAGGTGGTTCAGCTAGTACAGACCCTAGAGCTCCTCTATGTCCCTCCTGCCATCCCTCCCTACCAGACTGTTCTGGGATAGCTTGCCCACCTACTGGGGAATGTTCAATCCCTCTTCTACAGGACTGTCATAGAGCCTGTCCACTTGTAGAAAGGAATCAAGGCTATTATTCTCAGTACTTCAAAACTCGTACCAAAATGGACTGGAGATTTATGTCCCATCCTGGACTTTATGGACTTCAAACTGGTTATAGATCAAAATGGTTCAGCATGGTCTCTCTTTGGTCCCTGCTCAATCAATCAATCAATCAATTAAAATCTTTATTTTGTGAGTTGGAACATCGAGACAAGCTCATTTACAAGATGGACCTGGGGCCAAACAATTGCCAACAGGTTAAGACATCATAGGTTGAGTGAACGTACATAACAATTACATAGTAATAATAGCAACATAATAACATATAACCATCGCATGTGACAAGATACTTGCACCAGAACATAGCAATAGGTTCAACAGGAGGTAGTGCCATTTAAATACAATTGCTTGGATACAGATATATGGACGTAAGGCAATGAGCTAAAGTTTATACAGTAAACATCATTGGAGTTGTCATAGTGAGCAGTAGTGGCAGTTCCTCTAGTGTCAAAGTGCTATCCCTACTGATGCAAGGGGATTACCTGTGTGCCCTGGATATGAATGACACTTACATCCGTATCAAGATACACAAGTCCCACTGAAAGTACCTGTGGGTTATGTTCCAGGGCTCTTACTGTCCATTTTGTGTGCTGCCCTTTGGCTTATCCTGCACTGCATGTCTTTACTAAGTGCTTTGTAGTGATTGCAGCGGCCCTCAGAAGGGAGGGCCTTTATGTTTTCTCGTAACTCACTGATTGGCTTCTGAAGACCCCATCATAGAAGGCAATCATTTAGACACTGTTCCGTACCTGACAGCTCTTCGAGCAGTTGGACATTCTGGTGAACGAGCCAAAGTCAGTGCTCACTCCATACCAGTGTCTCCAATACACAGGAGTGTTTCTGGATATGGGGGAGGGCAGGGCAGGGCATTTCTTTCCTTGGACCGTGCTATGGTATTGGTTGCCCAGGCTCAGCTTGTCTTTTCCAGTGACTGTGTCTCAACCATATTTCTCCTCAGATTGATAGGTCTGCTTATGAGGATTCCACAATAGTTCCTCAGTGCCCAGTGGGCCTAGTGTTCGGATGAACTAGAGTGTCTCATACAGGTGAGTCCTCTGCTTTGCCACTCCCTGCTGTGGTGGTTGGACTGCTCCCACCGGGGTCCCCCTTTCTGCTTCCATACCCTCTTCTAGTGATGATGAAGGACACCTCTGATTCTGGCTGGGGTGCCCATCTGGGCCTCTTTCAGACTCAGGGTCAGTGGTCCCCCTTAGACATGGTTCTACATTGCAACAGTCTGGAGATGAGGGCTGTTCTGCTTGTCCTATGGACCTTTGCTACCTTCCTTTGGGGTCACCAGCTGTTGATCCAAACAGGCAACATTTCAGTGACTTACTACATCAACCACCAAGGTGGAGTCCACTTGTATTCTCTCTGCAGAGAGGACAAGAAAGTATGGCACCGGGCTGTGTAACATGACACTGTTCCTGTTTGCCATTTTTCTTCCTGGTATCCTCAGTGTCCTTGTGGCTCATCTCAGCAGGTCCCAGGCACTCTGCCACAAATGAGAGTTGTTGAACTCTGTTGTGGGTGACCTTTTCATAAGGTGAGGTTGCCAAGACACCAACATCTGTGCACCTCCATACAATGCAAAATTGCCACTTTCCTTCTCACTTGCTCCAGGGCCCGTTTTTCTTTTTTTGATGAGACGCATTGTCCCTCTCTTGAAAAGGGAGGTTCATGTGTGCATTTTCTCCATTCTGTCTGATACAGAGGATTCCCGTCAATTTGTGGGCCCGAGTCAGCCACCCTGATTCTGGTAGCTCCTTACTGGCCCAGGCAAATTTGGTTCCCTTTGCTTCAGCAATTGGCAGTGGAAGCCCCTGTCCTGCTCCCTCTACTGCTGGGACTTTTGTCACAGGAGCAGAACTCTCTCTGGTACATCCAGATTATTGATCTCTGCACCCTCCATGCCTGGCTCCTGAGGACATAAAACTCTCCCAATTTGGGGTGCTCCCAGTATTTGCAGATGTTCTTCTGGTGGCTCGTAAGCCATATACTAGATACTCTGCTTGCTGAAATGGAAATATTTTATGACTTGGTGTACTGCTTGTCAGCTGAACCCCTTTACGTGGCCAGTCAGTCAAATTATGGACTAACTCCTGCCCCTTATTGATGCAGGCCTCAGGTATTCCTCGATAAAGGTTTACTTGACTGCGGTGTCAACTTTTCATGCCCTCACCGACAGAAAGACAGTGACCCAGCTTGAGGTTTCCTACAGGTTCTTCAGAAGTATTCTGCTTCTGCACCGCCCCTGGTATGTGATCTGGTTTCAATGTGGGACTTTAATATGTTTCTGGAGACCCTTACAGTATCTTCCTTCAAGCCTGCTGCTACTTATGACCTGCACTTCCTCTCTTGGAAAACATTATTCCTTGTGGCTATGACATCTGCTAGACATATTTCTGAATTGCAAGCTCTGGTTGCAGAGCCTTCTTATCTTGTTTTCCACGAGGATCGGGTTACCGTGAATACCAGTCCTTGTTTTCTGCTTAATATAATTTCTGAGTCTACACTAAATCAGGCTACTGGCCTTCCAGTTTACTTCTAGACTCCCACAGATAATTGGGAGCATCATCTGCACAGGATTCACATCCATCGGATGTTGTGTTGGTACCTTAATCACATTAAAGATTGCAGGAAATCATCTCAGCTATCTGTGGTTTCTACCCCAGGCTGGTGAGCTCCCCCATTTCTAAGCAGGGCCTTTTCAAATGGTTGGCCTGCTGCATTAATTTATGTTATTAGAAGCACTGTAAGCCCCTTCCTGGTCCTGTCCATGCTCATTCTACTTGTGACATGGCTACCTCTGTGGCCTGTTTTCACAGTGTGTCTGCTGCTGACATCTGTGCTGCTGCCTCTTGCAGTACTGTTCACACATTCCCTAAACATCAGTCTGGACATCATCTTTTATAGACATGTTGGATTTGGCATTATTGTCCTGCAAGGCTTCCTTCAACAGAGTATTTAGAGCCTTCCTTCCTCCCTCCCTCACTTTTTGGCACTTCTTGGAAATCATTCTATGATGTGGCTCAATAGAGAAAGATATTTAAGTAATAAGGCATGACAGAGTGTGCACTGTGGTGAGATAATAGCACACCTAGGGTGGGTCAAAGCATGAGGCTGAAGGCCAAGTGCTTCTGCCACCCTAGGTGTGCCGTTATCCCAATACAGCACACACCCTAGAGTGCCTTATTACGATTATAAAATGGGTATAAAAAATCCTACCAGACTTGAGAAATTAAGAAATACATAGAAAAAAAAAATATATGAAGTTATAACTTAATTAATTTTGACATAAAATAAAGATAAAATAGTCCCTGTAAGAGCTTTACTGTATCACTCTATATTGCTTACATTGACGTTTTATAGCCACTTGTATTACACTGAGCTTAGCAATATTTTCTATACTCCTGCTTTTATCTCATTTTTCACTTTGCAGAATTGTACACATTAATATTGACAGTCCCATTTAGTGTTCCTACAGAGCTCAATCGTGCTGTGGCAGAGGCATCCATGTGGTTATTTTCTGTGCTTCATTGGTTGTTAGGACAGAATTCACTCCTGTTAAAAAAAAAAAAACAGAAAAAAAAAATTAAGCAATAAGACATGATAGGGTATGCATTGTGGCTGGATAACGGCACACCTTGGCTGTGTCGTGAGGTATGAAGCATCGCTGAGTACTTTCAACCACCCAAGAAGTGCTGTTACCCCACCACAATCTACACCCTAGAGTGTCTTATTGCAATTATAAAATGGGTTCAAGATTTATTTGAGGGGTTGAAGAAATACACCAAATCAAAAAATAACAATTTTTATGACTTTTCTGAAATAGTCCCAGCACATCCCAGCACTGACATACCATCTCAGATTCAAATATTATGCACAGCAAAATACATGTATTTTTAATTAGCTCTTAACCCCCTCTATTTCTTCAGTACACCCCCATTTACCCATTTCCTCATTTTTTCTTTCTTCTTCTTTATTATATTCCCTCCCTTTTCTCTGTCCTATTTATTTTCTGTCTTGCCAACATTCAAAAGATGGAATGTTTGCTACAGATGGAATTCAAACCTCTGCTCAGTTCTGCTGGCAGAATGTTTAGTAAGCAATAAGACACAATGGGGTGTGCATTGAACAGATATTATCGCATGCCCATGGGTGTAGCGAAGCATGAGGCTACATGCTGAGTGCCTCCAGTCCCTGGAAGTGTGGTAATATCTGTTAAGTGCACACCCTGGAGTATCTTATTGCACTTAAAAAATGGACTATTTTTTTATTCTTCTATATGTAGGCAAAACATGATTATATGTCTGAAAAAATTCTATTATTACATGAATTTGTGGTAAAATAGTCCTTCCACATGGTAAAAAATTACATCATTTGAGCTTTGTGAGATTGTTGCCAGGCAGGAGCCCCCTCCTCGCACAGTGCACATAGGGGCTATAGGAGACACCTGCGTTTCTTGTTAGCCTGGGATAGGCGATCGAGATACCAAGCAGTTATTGAAAGTTACAACTTTTTCTCTGTGTTACCCACTGAACTAGTCAACAGACAAAAATCATTCATTTATATAAACAAGAAGCCACGGACCAACATGGCAGCCTTAAAATAAGTGTAAATATAGTAAGTGTTCTCATTATGTTACACGAATAGAAGTTCTCCCATTCTTTGAGGTAACAGTCAGGGTAGCGGTCCCTCTGTATCCTGTACCTGAATCTCGCATAAATCGCGTTTCTGCCTGTGTGTATTTTTTTGTATCCTAAATTATCCGTCCTGCAGGCCGTATTGTAGGAAGTTTACTTGTAGAAAACACTGGCAAATAACAACCTCTGCCCTACACAATTACCTTTCCCTCTGCTGTTCATGCTTTAACCCACCTTAATACCTATCCCCAGTTTCTGCCCTCCTACCACGACCCCCCCCATGCAGGGTTCTCAACATCCTGAAGGGGGAAATCAGGAAATGGCTACCCCTTCTCCTCATATTCAGTTCTTGCCTCTCCCCCTCTCTTCTCCTCCAGTGTGCACAACCTAACCCCATCCTTTTTACTCCAACATCACTTGCATACTACCTTGAGCCTGCTCCTGGTACACTCACGCACTATACATGGTTCTATCACATTTTTACTGTTTTGTACGTTTATATGTTCTTTTGCATGATTTTGGACATGTATTGTAATTTACCCAATGTTCCACTACTGTTTATTGTACAATACCTTGTGTTCCAGCTGTTGCACCATCTTACAATGCTGTATTTTTTGTACTACCCACATACTACTGTAACTGATCATCCTTCACAACCCAGTGTAACCCCTCCCCCCTGGTCACACCGTGAGAGGAGCAACTTGTTGTTCAGTGTGCCCTACTGGTGAAACATTTCAATATATAGATAAATAACTCGGTCACTCGGCAACAGCACTCCTGAGCCTGCCACAATACAAATTTTAAAAAATTATTACAGAAACAGCTGCGTTCATTACATTAATGAGTTTGCTTGACTGGGAGCCCAATTCTCAGCAGAGACATCAGGAGCAGGCAGGCGGTTGGAGGAAAAGAGTGGAGTGAGTGAGTGCCATTTCCAAGTAAACGGAAAAACTTGTTTGTTACTGGTGTCCTTTTGTGGGGGGTTTGGGAGATTTTTTTACTTTTTACACAGAAGCAGGATTACAAGAACAAATGATCACTCCCATTCCTGCGATGTAGTGTCATTGCTAAGTGACCGGAAGTATTTAATTGCCGCTGTTGACACCGACGTGTTTTCTACAAATAAACTTCCTACAGTCTGGATAAATTAGGATTCATGTAACATAATGAGAGCACTTAATATATTTATTTTTTTTGTAAGGCTGTCACATTTGTCCATGGCTTCTTGCTATTTAAATGAAAATTTTTTTCAGTTGAATAGTTCAGTTGGTAACAGTAATGAGCCCTCTTAGCGAGAGGGAAAAAAATGGCGGCTACTTAAAAAGCAACGTTTTAACGGCACATTGATATCGCTGTCTCTTCAATGCAGTCCTGCTTTTCTGATCTTGTTTTTACTTGTGCATTGGATGGATTTGATGCACAGGTAACAACTAATAAGATAGCAGGATTTTTTCTCTCCATTTTATAACTCCCACTAGCACACAACAGAAGGCCTCAGATGGAACCAGAGCTTTTGTTTTATCTGTAACAGGTTAAACAGCACAGATTTTCCTAGTAAGCAGGTGAGAACATGAGGGGGATTGTTCGTGGTCAGCAAAGAAACACCATAAATTAAAATTGTAAGTACTGTAGTACTTCATTTTTTAAGTTATGTATATGTGTGTCTAAGAAGAGGATTATGAGAGGAAAATAACATTCAATTATTAGGTTTTTAAATTTAAAACAGTTTTATTTTTAGGGCCTAGTTGAAGGCTTTTAGTGAGTAAAGATGACAGCCACATTTGTGTTTGCAGTCAGGGATGTATGGTAGTATTGATTTTATTGTGAAGAGGTTGCTGGATCTTCTTCCAGTGTGGTTGTGCTGGGATATCAGCACTGGGTTCCAAGCTCCTCAGCCAATCAGGTTTCTGGATTTTTGATACCCATTTTATAATTTATTCTGTTCTATAGTAACTGGGTAAGGCCCACTAGGCACAATTGCCTGTTTTCAGGGGTGACCCAGGAGCACTGGGAAGGTGAAAGAGGACATGAAATCATTTCTAATTGTTTATAAAGTTCTTATTCTCAGAAATGATATGCATTCCCCTAAATAATCCATAGTTAAGTGCACCTGAATAAAATGTGATATAAAAAACTGTATTTTGCATAGTTTTGTTTTTATGGGTAGCATTCTGTTACAGTTCTCTTTATGGAACCAGTACTTTGGAGTTTTAACTATGCCATGGTTTGTGCACAGAATTCTAAGCATGGTTCTGATACGCTAACAAATCAAAATTAGAGTTTTGTGCACAAACCGTGGCATAGTAAAAGCTCCAAATTACTGGTCCCAGGGGGAGAACTGTAACAGAATGCTGCCCATAAAAACAAAACAATGCAAAATACAGTTTTTCATATGGCTTTTTATTCAAGTACGGTTAAATATGGATAATTTAGGGGAATGCATGTCATTTCTAAGAATAACAACTTTATGTACTGCTGCCAGTTAGCACAAATTCCCTGTTCCTTTTAAGTGACTTACTCAGAGTCGCACAGTATGCAAGTGGAGGTTGTGGGAATCAAACCCAGATCTGTGTTGTGGATGTATCAACCTCATTTACAGCTCATTACTCTAAGCTATACCGCCAGCCCTAATTCTGTATCCTCGAAGCAGATAGAATAGTCTTTCGGTATACAATACCATTGATTGCAGCACTTTTGAGCTGAGTGCATGAACTGTGTGCTGGAACCCTGCTACAAGGTCGTCTAAATGGTTAACTTAACCCAAGTTAACAGCAGTGTGTATGGACGTGGTGTTTTAATTCAGCTTAAGGAAACTGACCTCAAGAGAAATACATACTGTACAGTATCCTCTCCTCTCAAAATCCACTCTGCTCATCCACCTGCTCCTTACCCCGTCATCTCCATCAGCACATAGCTCCAGCTTGCAACTGCACCTCATACCGCTCTTCCTCCTTTGTTCTCCTCTTCTCCCTTCTGCAAAGCCCAGCCAATTGGTTCTATCCCATCTCTTCCCCATGCAAATTCCTGGTTTCCTTGCAGGGTTCTCAGCATCCCAAAGGGGAGAAGACCCTCTCCCCCCAATCCTTTCCCTTGAGGCTACACAATCACAATTAATTTGGTTGGCCTTAGCCAACCTTTGGTCTAAGCTGAGGGAAATGGATAATCTAGCACTTAACATTTAGTTTTCCTTTGGTTTCCTTGAAATCAAATGCACATTGTAAGCCTAAGCCTGTTTGCACTGCTTTCTGCTATGTATAGCCTACTCTGAGAGTGAGTATTGGATTGTTTCTTTGCTACACTAGTGTATATGTTTCAAGTCAAGTTGTATTGCTTCTGTTTTATTCTCACCCCCTCTCCATTCAAATGGAGTACACTGTATGTTTTCTGTTGTCACTATGTAATTATAACATTTAATTTTACCTTTCCCTGTTCTCTCAGCTGATTCCCAGTCATGAGGGGTTAACTCCATTTTCAGAGCATTTGACTTCCAAAAATAAGGTAAAAACTTCCAAAATAAAAGTGGAGGAAGTTATTGACTTCCAGATGTAAAACAAACACACATTTGTCAATGCCGAATGTTGTCTTGCTGGCATTGGCATTGGTAGTGCATAAGTTAGAGAGATGCATAATAGTAATGGCAGTGAAGTATTGAACTGATGCCACCCCCACCCCCATCCTGCAGAGACTGACAGGCATTGGGGTGTGCCTTTGGGTCGTCGGCTATAATGCTCACACCATTTCACCTCACCCTACCCTGCAGATACTGACAAGTGTTGTGGTGTGCCTTGGGGTCTTCGGGCCTTACACTCACCCCATCCCATAAGGAAATATGCTGAGATGGCTGCAATATAGGAGAATGTGGTGAACTTTGGGGCTGAAGAGTCTGAGGCATACCTCAATGCCTGTCAGTGGCTGCAGGCTCGGGGTAGGGGTGGAATGGCATGAGCATTACAGCTGAAAATCCCAAGTCACACCCCTGACGCCTGTCAGTCTCTACAGGGTGGAGCATTACAGTTGAAAACCCTAATGCCCCAGGCGTTTGTTGGGATTTTCACTCCGAATTTTCAACATGGGCTTTTTGTAACCCCACCTCATGAACAGTGGCACTATCAGTTCATTAGCCAAAAGGTGATTTTGCACAATGACTGTGAAATTTGGCACCACAGGTATGAAAAATATTTTGGGCAGGACATGGAAAATGACAGCTGTACTGTTCATGGGGAGGTGTAAAAAATGGTAATGTTGAAAATCTGGAGTGAAAATATGAAAAATTGATGAAGTCACGAGTGTGCATAGTTACTGCGTGACATATGCCCGTAAGGCAATTATTTTGGGGATTTTTTAAACCAAATTTTCAACATAGGCATTTTGGGACCTCCGTTC
Organism: Neoceratodus forsteri; assembly: GCA_016271365.2. NCBI lineage: Eukaryota > Metazoa > Chordata > Ceratodontiformes > Ceratodontidae > Neoceratodus > Neoceratodus forsteri. The sequence continues at coordinate 189,730,879 of CM057452.1, forward strand.
ATGAACAGTAGCACTGTAATTTTGTAACTCTGTCCCAAACATTGATTTCCCACAGTGGCCAAACCATTCTGCGCCAGATGTGTGAAAGCACATTTCAGGCAGGATGTGAAAAATGACAGCTATACCATTCATAAGGAGGTGTGAAGAAATGGCAATGTTGAAAATCTGTAGTGAAAATATTAAAAATTCTCAAAGTTATGAGCGTGCATGGGAACTGCGCAATACACACTCATAACACAGTCATTTTTTGGAATCTTTTCACCAAGTTTTCAACATAGGTATTTTGGGACCTTCGCTCATGAACAGTGCCACTGTGATTTTCTTAATCTGTCCTGAACATTGATCTCCTACAGTGACTGTGCCATTGTGCGTCAGATGTACGAAAACACATTTTGGGCAGGATGTGAAAAATTACAGCTGTGCTATTCATACGGAGGTGAGAAAAAATGGAAATGTTGAAAATCTGGAGTGAAAATATAAAAATTCTTGAAGTTACAAGTGTGCATGGAAACTTTGTACAATGCACGCTTGTAACACAGTCACGTTTTTGAATTTTTCACCATATTTGCAACATAGGCTTTTTGGGAGCCCACCTCATGAACAGTGGCACTATCATTTCATTAATCGGTCCCAAAAGGTGATTCTGTGCAGTGACTGCGAAATCACCTTTTGGGACAGAATAATGAAATGACAGTGACTGATTTCATGAGGGTGGGGTCCCAAGAACCCCATGTTGAAAATTTGGAGTCAAAAGTCAAAAAAATGGCTGCAATATCTACCTAAGTTGAAACCTTCCCCACTGATGCCATTATATAGCTTACCGGCATTTCTTCAGTACGCAGTTGGCTTTAAAGAGTGCAGACGTGTTCCCGCACCACTGAAGATCACAGCACTGACCTCCGGAGGTAAGTATGGGGTGAGTGGGGTGTGGGGAGGTGGGGTGCACAGAGGATGGGTGTGGGTTGGGGGAAGGGGCGCCGTCGACAGAAAGGGACCTTTTTTTTGTTTCAGGTACTTAAAAAAAAAAGGAACACTGCAGATGGTTTTCTTTCTTTACAGGTGTAAGAAAACAAATGTTGCACACACAGGGGTAGGCTCCCAGTGTGCCCAATGACTTTGGGAGGGTGACATTGCCCACACTGGGGTGGGCTCCCAGTGTGGCACACAATTGAGGTGGGGCAGGGGCAGGAACATGTCGACGTGGTCGGCTTCTGAACACTGTGGAGGCACACTGGGGTGGGCTCCCAGTGTGCTACACAATCTTGGGGGGTATTAAACATGCTGACAGGGGAATGGGCACCACCGAAGTCAGCTGTCTAGGGACTGTGAGAGGCAGACGGCATGAGCCGCCGCCATATTTATTGAAATGTTTCACCAGGCAAGGTACGTAGGGGAGATGTGTCATCTGTGCCGCTGCATGACAAGCTTGTCTCTGATTGCAGTGGCAAGTTTGTTTCAAGTTGGTGGCACTGCATAAAACTTGTGTCACCACTAGCATGCTTTCTAATTGGTGAATGAGGGATGCACCTTCTAAAGCATATAGTGCAAAGCAAGGCAGTATAGTGCAGTGGTTTAAGGCTCTGAGCTGCAAATCTGGAGACTTGGGTTTGAATCCCACAGCCCCCACTTGCATACTGTGTGACCATGAGCAAGTCACTTAACTTCCTTGTGCTCCCAGGTTGCAACTGTAAACAAGTTTTCAGGTTAGTGTATCTCACCTGGTTAAACAATTGGAAAAAAAAAGCGTGCCCTGCATTTGCCAAAACTGACACACCTCTGCTTTTCTCTTACTACCATCTCCTACTGCTACAAAATGTTGCTTGCGCATGCGCAAAACAACATAAAAAGTAGATGACTTCCAAAACTGTAGGCATGGAAGTCAGAAATTATGGATTTTTCTGAAAAAAGTTATATTTTACCATTAATATATTGTATTAACATCTGTAAATTGGTCATTCCTAGAATATTGACTTCCGCAAGTGGGATCTTGGAAGTATTTTGACTTCCAAAAAATTTGAATGACTTCCAGATATTGACTCATGGAAGTTTAGACTTCCACTAAAAATAAATTAACTGAACCCCTGGTCATGAGTGTCCCACAGTGCATTGCGTCACCCACAATGCCTTGTACAGGTGCTGCAATGCTGCAGGGGAACCTGAACGGGCCAGTGTCAAAGCACAGTGTGGATGCTCCAAACACTGTGACAAGAGCAGTTTTTTAAATATAATAAATATCTATAAATGCAATAAACAGAAATTAAAAACAAAAGTTATCCCAGTTCAATAATGTGTACAGGGCCTAGAAAGACACAGAAAATAGTGTGTTGTGTTCTGCTTTGCTGCATTAAAAGATTGATGGGTATTTGGCTTTTGGTTAATTACATGTTCAAAATCCTACATACAGTATGTGGATAGTTCAAGTCTGGAAAAAAGTCAAGTATCCTAATCTTCTTTTCTGTACTGCAAGGTGGTGAGACACTAGCAATCACTAATCAGATTCCATCATGAGTACAGTTGACAGTTCTCGTTCCCATGCTGAGAACCAATGTTGTTAGACTGAGAAGGCGAAGGGGGAGTGACCAAAGTGGTTGAAAGCCTGGAAGACATGGGCTCCGGGGATCATGGAACTGGGAGAAGGGATTGTTCTTCATGAAAAAGAGAAGACTCGGGAGGCATGATTACAACATTTAAAGATTTCAAAGGAAGAACACCATCACCCAAATGCAGGTCCTTTGGCGGTGCTAGAATGGAAAAGCAAGTGTACACTCAATGTCTTTGAAAGGAGAATGATTCAAAGGAAATAGCAAGAGGATGTACTTCACAAAACATGTGGTAGACAGCAAACACATTTCCAGAACAGGTGGTGTTAGCCACTAGTGTTTCTACCTGTAAAGGAACACTGCTAACCTTTTTTTTGCATCAGATTATCTTAGTTGAAAACCCTTATTTTGTGATTGCTTGCCGTCTCTAAAATTCATCGATGTCACTGGTTGTTTTATCTGGCTCCTTTCCTAGTAGAAGTGAAAAGCATGCCAATGGTGTAATTATACCCAATCTTGTTTTGCTTCAAATCCTTGATCTACTCTTATTGCATACTTCCAGAACATTAGGAACACTCCCAAATACTGCAGCCACTCATAATGCAATAGGCTCCTCACCTCCCTCTGTATCATTAGTGGCTAGACTGTATTGGGGGTATTGCTAAGTCCAGGAAAGATGTAGTGGGAGTTGATCAAAGAATGTAAACCAACATGTTTTCGTGCGGTAACACCACTATAGATGGGCAGTCTGTTTTTCACTTTTAGAAAGAAAATGGTATCAGAATCAAACTATCAGCTGCATCAACAATCTCTAGAGAATGTGAACATTCAGAATACGTGTTGTTTAAACTAGGGACATGTTGATGCCTAAGAAGGTAGACAGTGTCCCTTTAAGCTCAAACTGGATAAGTATCTAGAAGAAAAAAAGAGTGACAGTATTCCCTGTAAGTCGGTGGGGGAAAGAACTCAATTGGGCAGTGGTCTTCTTTTTAAATTCTTTCTCTCTTAAATTTGTATGTTCACATGAACTAACTGAAACCATCTGCTATGTAACAAGTTGGCTGCTTTGATAGCTGTAGGCCTGCAGAGGGCACTCTTGTCAACCAGAACACCAGAATGCCTGCCAGTAGAGTGCATTGAGAAATGCTGTGTGCGTTTGCAAGGAGCAAGTTACAGATGGGAATGTAACAGAGCAAGTTGCAGCTCCAGGAAACATAGAAACGTAGTCTGTCCTTTTTTCTACCTTATGAAAGGAGGGAGGGAGACCAGGCTACAAGTTCCAGCTAATTTTCCTGGCACAGGAACTTTGGGCATACACACATTTGTCACACCAGATAAGGTCAGTGGCGCTCCTTCTCAGACACTCTTTAGTGCTGTATTGGCTTTAGTTCTCAAACTAGAAACTCTGGAGATGGTAACAAAATCCAAGTGAACCAATACAGTGGGAATGAGGGTCAAGTAACCCGAGGAAGAATCTGTTGATCTGCTGACAACAAAAAAAATAAATAAATAAAATAAAAATCATCTTTTGCCATGACAAAGGCAAGTTAAAGTTAACCTGGGTCCAGGAAAATCTCTTCCCTTTAGGTAGATATATGCCTCTACTAGATACATAGATACATAGAAATTGTTGGCAGATAAGGACTACTAGGCCCATCTAGTCTGCCCAGAAGCCCTAAACTTGTATGCAGTCACTGACCCTAAGATCAATGGCTCTTCATCACTCCCTTCCCACCCAATGTTCCCTTGTGCCTATCCCAGGCATGTTTAAGCCCCTCCACTGTGCTTGCCCCACCACCTCTTGTGGCAGATTGTTCCAAGCATCTACCACCCTCTCTGTGTAGAAGAACTTCCTCATGTTACCTCTTAATCTACCCCCCTCCAGTTTCATATTGGAGTTCATACCACTGTTGCATGAAGGAGCAGGGTTAACATACAAGCCGTGGGACCCTTTGTGCAGCATATCTCTCAACTGTCCACTGTAAGAGAGCCTTCCCACATCTTACCAGTCAGAAACCAGTTGTCCATACCCCTTAGCAGTCCCATATTAGGAGGGACATTCTTCATTTTATCACGCAGAACCCCCATCTCGCAGACATCCTTTAACCTTTGACATGGAGCCTTTGCAAAGGAGTCTCTGACTGAAAGGTTTGTAATTCCGATATGTTCAATAAATAAACAATAAATAAATATCCCACATTAAGAAAACGGTCTCTGATTTTACCCTTCTGAACCCCTGTCCATACCTCTCAACTGTCTCATATTGAGAAGAACATTCCTCTCAGCTGTCCTATATTATAGCTAGATGTCCCTTTGTATACCACTCAGAACACCTCTTTCTTAACCTTGTAGCTGTCCCATATTAGGAGGGACGGGATGTCCCTCATTCTACCCCTCAGAACCCCTCTGTCTATCCCTCTCAACTGTGTCATATTAACAGGGACACCCCTCCTTTTACTACTCAGAACCTCTCTTTCCATACCCCTCAACTGTCCCCAGTAGAAGGGACATCCCTCATTTTACCACTCAGAACCCCTCTGTCCATACCTCTCAGCTGTTCCACGTTAACAGGACCGTTACACATTTTACTCCTTAGTACCTCTCTGTCCGTACCTCTTAGCTGTCCCATATTAACAGGGCCATTCCTCAATTTATCACTCAGCATTCCTCTGTCCATACTTCTCAAATGTTCTACATTAGGAGGGATGTCCCTCCTAGTTCCCCTTGGAAGCCCTTTCCCGCAGTGAGCAGCTGCTGTCCCACACTGTATACAGGAGTTTAAAACAGAAATTCTTGTTCTTTTTACTATGTCAATAGTAAACTTTATGAACAAACAAATGAACATTTCGCAATTTTCAATTCTAGTAAGCAACACACAGAAATATTTTCTAGAACCAAAACTGCAGAACGTTCACTCACTAGTTATGGTCCAGTGATACTAAATCAACTAATTCATCAGGGCTTAGACCTTCTTGCAAAATGTTCAGTGTTTAAATTGAGCCTGTGTAACAAACTGCAGACAAATACCTTATGCAGCTGTAGCCACAATTAAGGTGCATTGGTTGTTGTAAAAATCCAGTGTACATAAGAATATTGTCTTGTTTTGCTTTTAAATGTATTTTAGTTTTTTGTACTTAGTTTTGCGTTTTGTATTGTAACATGTATTGTCTGCCTTCTGCTTTAACCCTTAACCTCAGGCATGGCTGAAAATGGATAATGTTGATCCAGTTCACCTTCCTGGTAAAACAGAAATAAACTCCACGATATGATAACGTGTCCCACACGTAAGTAACCAAAAGTTGAGGCCATGATGGTATGCAGGTATGCTGTGATGCGATGCACTTCAGCAATAAGACAAGACCAAGGTTATGTTACTGTTTTGTTAATCACCCTCGGGGGTGTAAAGTGGCATGAGGCGCAGCTGAGTGCTACATGCCACTAGATGGTGATCAACTGCACAATAACATAACTCCTGGGAGTGCCTTATTGTTATCATAAAAATTAGTATATTAAAATAGTGTTGTACCCTGCTTAGCATTTCATTAGACCCTACATAGTATATGTTTACCTAAGATTGACATAGGCCTAATAGAATGTTTACAGTCAACAGAAAGCACTATTGCAGCTACCCATTTTATAATTACAGATGGCCCTTTAGTTACCTGCACAGGACAGCAGAACAATCAACAGTCACTTTAGGGAGGGGGGCAGTGACCCACTGGTCTCAGAGCAGTAAGGTATTCACCCCCTCCCTCAGGACACAAGAAAAAGAGTGGGGAGTTAAATTACCATCTGCACACCAACCAACAGGGGTCACATGTCTGGGGTATCGTTTCATGTCTCCTAAATGAAAAGTAATGAGCGTATCCGTGGAGACAAGAAACCCAGTTCTTGCTGGAGTGAGTTCCAGTGCCTGACCTTTCTTGCTGGCTCGGATACAGTCTGGCACGCCTTGGGCACTCAGTGCACTGACCTCACAGGGCTAATCACTTTCACCGTTTTCACATGATTTTGATTACAGAGGCATAGGATGTGGGGATGGGGGTGACTCCAAGAAAACAAGAAATGAAACTGCAAGCTGACGCAGACTGTGGAATATGTAGGGCTGTGGAATTGGTATGGAATAGCAGGATATGTGGAGACAGCTGCAATTTTTCCAGTTCACATAGTGACATCATGAACCTGCTATGAAAAACTAAAACCAAGTCAAAACTGGCTACATGCTCTTACTTTATTGACCTCCCCAAGGGGTGCATGTACATTTGTTAACCCCTTACTAGCCACTGATAAGGTTCCGCTTAGGCCAGTAGCTAGTGTCCCCTCCCAAATGCCACCTCATATTTTCTGGGCTTGCTGTAGGCCAGGGATCCACATTGTGGCTGTAAAGGAAATGAGGGAATGGGCCAGTCTTGCAATGTTCATGTTGTAAACCAAGGTCTTGTCTGTCTGTTCTGGTGGTTGTTCTGGGAGACATTAAAGATCCCATGACTCTTCTTGAAAAAAGTGAAGGAAGTTTCCCCGGTGTCCTGGCAGAATTTCATAACATTCACCTATTTACCAACAGATTAGCCAAGTTTAATATCCATCAGTTCACGTCTGGACCTGGAGTGTAGAAGACCTGTTGTGGTGTATGCGTGTGTGTGTGTGTGTGTGTGCTGGCAGTCTAGCATGGAATGGCTACTGTGTCATCCCCCCAAGAGGTGCCTGCACTTCAGTGACTGTCTGGGCTAGAGTTGTGTGTTGTGATTGCAAAGTGCTTTGAAATTCCTACATGGAAGTCACTATATACATGCAAATGGTACTGTGTTCTGAAAACATGCAGCCTCGGAAATCTGAGGCCACTAGGAGGGAGTGTGTAGTGTGTAGTTACTGCAGGCAATCTGCTACAAAGCCACTAAATTGTATTTGTGTTAGGCATTTAATGTGTTTCAAAACACTACACTGGTAAATAGGTGATAGAGCATGGTTTAGCAAAATACAAAAAGTACCAAGCCAGCTAATAAGATAAACCGAGACTGAGAGAGAGAGAGGGTTCTGGGGAATTCAAAAGCTATAGAGAAGATGTGAGCTGTAAGAAGGGATGAAAAACATTGAATTGAGTCAGTGGTCTGCAATTTCCAAGGGGAAGGGCATTCCAAATGGCAGGAGCCAAAGCTTGTAGATAACATCTAGAGAAGTGTGTGTGTGTGGTTAGTGCAGGGATGGTGTTGGGGGCATTGCATATGGGAGGGGGGGGTGAGACTGTGGATAAACTTGAAGGTCAGGATTTTTGAGTTCCACTTAGTTTTCACATAAAAACTACTCTTTTAACAGTAGCATGGTGTAGAAGTTTGAATCCCACCCCAGTAACTGCTTTGCTGCATGACCTTGAGCTAGTCATGGACTAAGGAGTTTGAGTTACAAGGGCATATTAGATTACCTGGGGTTATGTAGTTTGGATAGAAGATGAATTAGAGGAGACTTGATATTCATGTTTAACTTTTTTGATAATAAGTACCTATCGGCAGACATGGCCTTGGATCTGAAACAAACAGGTTATGACCACAGGGATCACAATAAACAAATCAGGAGTAAACCCTATAGGACCGGTAAAAGGGGTGCCTTTTTTACCCAGAGAGCAGTGAAACTGTGGAACAGGTTGCCACAAGAGGTGGTGGATGCAAAGAACGTAGACTGTTTCAAATCAATATTAGACAGGGAAATGGACCACTTGGTGGGTGTATATATCACTGATTAGTGGGGGAGTAGACGTGTAGTACCATCAGGTATATTTCTACTCCTTTTTATTCAAGTATTCAAAGTATCTAAGTAGTCACTTGACCCCCATGTAGTACAGCACATGACCCCTGATGAAGCGCCGCCTAGCACGATGTGTAATGTAGTGCAGCCTCAGGTTTTATTACTCCTTGCTTGCCGTCACACTATTGTACTGAGTGTTTTGCTATGCTTTGCACAGAATAAAGACTGTTTTGTAGCACCTGACTTTGGTGTAATATGTAATCTTTTATCATTGGAGAAAACTGGAGATATTGTAAGTGGCATCCAACATCTTTTACGGCTGCTGTGTGTAAGTCTGTATATCAGAAGAGAGAGAGGTACAACATTCTCCCAGTCTACATCAAATTGACCAGACTTCTCTACACAAACCCTAAGGCATCAATATTAACAAACAGGCTTAAATCATCAAATTTCCAGCTGGTTAGAGGCACCAGGCATGGGTGCCCTTTATCCCTGACAATAGAACCACTGTTACAGAAAATACAATTCCCCTTCCCTCAGATACAGGGAATCATGGGCATAAAATAATCACACAAACTGGCAACATATGCAGATGATATCATCATCTCACTTACCAACCTGGAAGCAGCGAATCTCCCTCTCTAAACGCCATCAAGGAGTCTGGTTGCTTCTCAGGTTACAACCTTGAACATCAGTAAATCTGAAATCATGCCCCTGAATCATATGTGCAGAGAGAAATGATAAGCAGATCAGGAACGCAGTGGCAGCCTGGAAGTATAAAGTACCTGGGCATTGCATGATGCCCCTAGCAACAGATGCAGTCAGGAAAAAAACACAAAACTGATGCTTCAAAATATAACGGCAGACCTAGAGAGATTGGTAACACTTCCTTTATTGATGGGACAATGAATATCATCCTGAAAAATGAATGTGTGTTGCTGAGAATCCTGTTTCTGTAGAGCATGTTGTCGGTGAATATCCCCACAGTTTGGATCCAAGCTTTACAAAGGATAGCTTCGAACATTCTTTTTTCCGTAGAGATTTGTATCCACCTACATGCAGGGTCAACTACTCAGCCCAGTCCCTGATTCCCCAAGCTGGCCCCCACCTCCCCAGGACTCACCTTTAGTCTGGTTACTCCCAAGAATGTGCCCCTCATGGCAGGGCCAGAGGGTGGAGGACCATCCCCCCCAGTGCTAAAATCCAGTGCAGACCGAGCTGACCTTCCCAGGTGGCAGTGCGGGCTCAGGGAAGAACAGGCAAGGCTTCATTATGCCCCTGACATCCTTTTCCCTGGGTTTCTCACCATCCCTTGCCAAAAGGCATCAGGCCTGAGCATGGAGGCGCACACAGCTGACATTCATCTAGCAACCAACATTTTTGCAGCCCACACTGCATCGTCACCATGCCTCTACCTAGTGACTGTCCATGGCTGGGCCAACAATGCTTGCCATCTCAGGAGAGGAGAGCAGTCCCTTGTATGCTCAATCCTCTCCCACGCTGGCCAACCCCTGGTGACCTGAGTCCATTCCTGAACCCGAGTCACAGGTATAGCAGGAGGTAGTGCACCAGCACCTCAGCCCTCCATGCCACTGGGCCGGCAGTTTTGAACTTTCTATAGGCAGCATAAAAACAAACAAAAAAAAAAACCCAGATGTTCCCTCAACAGATTGGCACGTCTAACAACACTTATTTATTTAATTTATTTCAAAAGATTTACCAGAAAAGACATACTGAGCTGAAATAGCTTGTTTCCAGACGTGTCCTGCGGGCAGGGGGGAAGGGAAGAGTACAACAGTAAGTTACAACAAATAGGTTACAGTAATCAAAACAGTACAAGTTAACAATAAATAGTAACAACAAGAACAAATTGTACAATAAAATGCAGATGGTAGCAAACATTTAGCGTGAACAAAGGACCAGCAGATTTAGCAAAATAGTGCAGATTGAGGCTAAAATTGTAGGGTAAGCAGGGCACCGTGGAGTGCAGTATACAGCTAATAGGGGAGAATGAGGTAAGTTTGGGGGTGTTGGGGAGGACTGACTTTTGGCACTAGCAGGGGCAAAGAGGGATGTAGAGTTGGAGGGGGTGGAAAAAATAAAGCCCAAGCCAGGGGCAGAGGCATCTGCAGGATTGAGAAGAGAAGTCAATGGAGGAGAGCTCTGAATGAGTGGAAGAAAGAAGCAGTGTAAATGGGTGTGTGGGGTGTGTGGGAGAGCCCCACGGTTTAGGGAAGTGGAAGAAGTAAGCAACTTGGCCTGCAGATGATTTTATTGATGGGAATGCCAGGGAGTGAGGGCAAAAGTTAGGAAGGGAGTAAGAGGTAGAAGGGGGCAATTGAGTAGTGAAGACAGGTTGGGGGAAGGATCCCGAACCAGAATTTAGAGATGAAGGTAGTGCAATGAGTATGGCACCAAGAGACAGTGAGGAGAAGGAGGAATATAATGAGCAGTGGTGGGCTCTAGGGAGACAATCAAGGGCAAAGAGGCAGAAGAAGTGAAAGAGGGAGTCCAGTCTGACTAAGGTGGATTTCAGAGCAGCACTATAAAAAAAATGTCATCATAATTGAAGATAGGGAGAATCATCTTTGAAACAATCCGTATGTGGGCAGGAAGCAGGATACACACTTTATTCCTGTAAAGCACACCAAGTTTGTGGTGAAGCTTCTGGTGGTTGGTGTCCACATGAGCTAAGAAATCAAGGTGATGATACAATCAGACTCTGAAGTATTTAAAGGAGGAGACATCCTCAATCTTAACACCATCAAGAGTATGGAAGGAGAGGAGGGGGAGAGCCTAGCAAATCTCTGCATTGTGCCAAAAGTTATAGAGACAGATTTTTTTGTCATCAAGGGACAGCTGATTAGTTCAGAACCAGTGCAGGATATTGCTGAAGTCCAGTTGGAGCTGGGCCATGAGGTCAGAGGCAAAGGAGCCAGAGATGTAGAAAAGCATGCCATCTGCCAACATGTGAATAGACGAAGAAGAGCAGGCAGAGGGAAGTAGGAAAATGAAGACTAGAATAGGGCAAAGGACAGACCCTTGGGATATGCCAGAGCAGATAGGTAGCTGAGTGGATATGGTGTCACCAATATAGACAGCTTGAGACCTGCCCTCAAGGTAGGAGCAGAACCACTCAACTGAGGAGGCTGAGAGTCTTGCTTTCTTAAGGTTGTCCAGAAGGATGGGGTGGGCAACAGTGTCAAAGGCTCTGGCCAGGTTAAATACTGGAGACCTGAGGATCTCTGACTTTTTAACCTAGAACTGGGCTAAGCAACTCACCTATGCTAACAAATGGATCAAGCCTGAAAACATCAGCACTAGCAAATACAGACCAGTATGGCTGGATTTTGGGAAATAAATCTGTCAGAAGGAAAAACACAGACCTTGTGTTGCTTTTATACAGGCCACTCTCTCCCTCCTCGAGAGACCTACCCTTGAGTTACACAAATGAGACTGTCACAAAGATGTTAAACACCACTAAGGAATTCCTCAGGTATAGCCTATTACAACCAGTATGGAATAATAACAATATAATCAATAACCAGAAGATCAAGTTTGTGACATGGAAGACCAGTTGATTAAGTAAAATGTTGGAACTCGTACAAGGCACAGAATACATCCAGTTTAGGGAACTTTAACTCACTCGTGAACTAGGTGTGGGCAATGCTTACAGATTTCTACAGCTGTAGCATGTACTAAAATACCACAGGGAAAGACAGCCCTGGTGGAGGAAGTCTTCCCCCTGGCTAACTGAAATAAGAACTAACCTTTAGAATGACACCTCAGCATCCCAATGCTATATCATCCTGACCGCCAAAAGATATGGCAAGGCTGAAGAGGTAACTATGTGGTGGAACAAGGAATTAGTATTGGATATGACACAATGGAACTGGCCAATGAACTGGAACTTTTTTAAGCAGGCCACCTCCCTAACAAAATTATTTCCACTCTGCTACCTCCAACCTAGTTGACATTACCATTGAAGCTACCCAGGGCTCGACCCTAGGTCCATTTCTCTTCTCTGTTAATATCAATGATCTACCTGATGTTGCCCCCGGCTGCAACTCATTGTTGTATGCAAATGATCTTGATCCATGCTACAGTGACCAGACTGTTCATGCCATCCAAAAATCCCTCTCTGATGCCTTTGCACTCACTTAGTCTTGGCTATTAGCAAATAAGCTCATTTTAAGTAGCAAACAGGCCAAATCCATACTCTTTGGTTCCAAGCCGAAACTCTGTGCTACCTCCTCAAAACTCTCCATCACCCGCAAGGATGGATCCTTAAATACTTAGGAGTATGGTTAAATCCCTCCCTTGATTTTTCCTCCTACGTCTTCTCAGTCTGCATGTCTTTAAACACTAATCTCGACCTGGCTTTTAGGGTCAAACACTGCCTATTCCTGACTGCTCAACAGTCTACAGCTCAAGGTGTTCCCCTGCCAGGTCTCATGTACAGCCTTATGGAATTTCTGGGTGCAAGCAAAACTGTCCTTTCTAGATAGGATACAGCATACAGTAGCATGTGTCATTTTGTATTGGCCTCCCAAAAGCTCACATATCACTGCCTCTTCTACAGTGTTCTGAGCGGGTCTTCTCCTGCTGGCCAACAATCTCTTGCTCTGGGCCATTTTATGGACAAACTCCTTCAAACAGGCTCCCCAACTTGCCTAGCAAGCTATTTGCAGTGCCCATACCCTACATACTTGCTAAGGTCTGTGGATCCCAAACCTCTCATTGAGCATCAGTGCTCTACCTGCATGGGAAAGCTGGCTTTTGCAGTCTATGCCCCATTTATATAAAATAATATAATATAATATTATATATATAACCCCCATCTGGGGGCTTACTGTAATTGTCCTCATTTCTCCTCCGAGTTGCCTGCTGATGCCTAGTTTCACCACCACGGCCCAGGTCTGCAGGTGCTCCCATGGTCCCTTTTCGGCACATTTCTGTTGTTTTTGCCCATCATGGGCTGGGAAAACTTGAAGATGCGATCTGCCACCACTCTTTAGATACAGAGCAGGTAGGTTGTTGCGCATGCGTGGACTTACTGTGCTGGTAATTCGCGATAGGCTGGGAGTATGTCTATGATCCCAGTGCCCTTATGTCTCTGGGGACCAGAGACCTGAAGGAGATCAGGCAGAAGCCCGTAGCTGCAATAAAATAAAAGTTTAAATAGAGAGGCCACTCATGACGTCATGAATATTAATGAGTGGCACCATGAATATTAATAAGGCTGCTGCCTGCTGCCTAGGGGGACCAAGTTTCGGTAGCAGCCACAGCTGTTTGATAGGGGCTATTCTTTTAACAATGGTCTTGTTTTGCAGGGACTGTTGGGGCTACAATCTTGAGGGGTGCTTGTATAAATAAAGTATTGTGTCGGACTGCAGTCACATTATGAAACTCAGGGAACTGTATGAACTCCATAGAACTGAATGGGAGCTGACATGTTTGTGACACTTGACCCCAAGATTGCAGTCAATCAGTGATCTGGGCACCCAAAACTTGGACAGAGGGACTCCTGGGAAAAGGAGGGGACTAATTCAGATGCCTAGATCATGCTCCAATAAACGATCAGGAAATATTGATCTCTGTGGTTATCGATTATTGATAGGCTTCATCAGCTAATCAGGGGTCTGGATTTTTGGCTGAAACATACTAACATACTAAAATGCCAGCAGAATAGGCCTAATGGTCTTTCGTGTCTGCTCGTTTGGTCAGCCCCCACCCTGGGAGCTGACCTTGCTGCCCCCCTCGCCTTCTCTGGCTTCTCCCTTCCCAGTTCCGGATATTCTTGCTGCATTGGATTTTGCTTCCAGAACCCTTCCCCTGTACTTGTCCCACCCCCTCTTGAACCTCTCCACCGTCTCTGCTTCCACCAGCCCCTAGGCAGCGCATTCCATGGCTCCACCACCCTCTCAGTGAGTAGCACCTCCTCCTTTCTCCCCTGAATCTTCCCCCCTTCAGGTTCCACCCATGCCCTCTAGTAGCCCCCTCCTCCTTCCTTCGAAGCACCCTGACTGTTCCTCCCCTATTTACCCTCTTCATGTACCTGAAGACCTCTATCATGTCCCCCCGGTCCCTTCTCTCTTCCAGTGTGTGAAACTGTGTGGACTTTCTGGGATTTCTTCAGTCAGTTCCTGGGCGCTGTAAGAGTCAGGAGTATCCTGTGAGAGTGGACTTTGGGGGCTTTTCCCAGACCCTAGTTGGAGATTGCTGTCTGCAGGGTTGGACTGAGAAGGGGAAAGAGACTGAACTGTGATCCTGACTCCCCAGTTACTGAGAAATTGCTTAAACATTGCTGAGAGAAATTAGATGCTGCAGAAACCCTGCACTAGTTGGCTAGATTGACTGAGAGGACTGCAAATTATCTGAAGGCTACAGTTGCTACTGAGAGTTCGATCGCTTTTGGGGGACTGCAATTGTAATTTTGAAGAGACAAAGGATCTCTTGTCGTCAGGGTGCTAGCCAGGTGCTGTACATGTCCTGAGTGAACTGGTTAAAGTTGGCTGAGAGCTGTGATCTAGCTGCAGCTGAAGACAAGGTTGTGGACATTGTTTAGCTGGAAAGTGTGGACTGGTGTACAGGGGCTTGTTGTTCTTGGATTCCCCTGTTGGATTGCACCTGCACTTCTTGGAACTAAGGCTAGCACCCACTTCACTTGGCACTGGACTGTATTTGAATAACTGCCTGTGAACTTTTCTTGCCTTGAACTTAATACAGGGACTGCAGGACTGCAGAAGGACCTCCACCATTTGGGAGTTCTCACCCTGAGCCAGGCAGGGAACCCACTAACCCCTTCCAAGTGGAACTCACTGTCTCAGGAGGTCACTGGTGCTTGCTGGCATGCTAGGGCACCTACGACCCATCAGGGGAGCCGGGCTGTAGAGCTAGTCCCGGGTCTGGGCCTTCTGGGGCCGGTGCTGTCCTGCCACAGAGCTCCGCGATGGGCCAGAAATGGCTGAAGGTGACAAGCAGCCAGAACTGCAATCAAGGTGACCAGCTGCAAGATTTTTGAGTTAGTTTCATCCTGCCCGAGGCACCGAGGCTGGCATTATTCTGTGTTTTGTTGCACTGAACAAGGAGCTCCATACTCTAGGTTTTCTTAAAATCAACAAACAGTGAGTACCCAGGACCTGGCTCCTGGAGAGGGAAAAGGGAAATGTGTATTGTTTTCTCAAACCAAGTTCTTTGTCAATATTTCAGGGCCTCGACAGCTGGTCAACCCATGGCACCGATCAGGCCTGCACCTAGTGGGTATCTCTCAAGACAATCTGGGAACACTGGTACCAGTGGGGGTGGAGTTGGCCTCTGGGTCCCAATGTTTATTGTTGTTGCCTATTTCACTAACCTTTTCTCCTTTCACAGCCATCCTTTGTTCCGGTATCCAGTGGCGGCTCCAGCTTCTGTTGGTTACCAGGGCACTGGGTGGGCACCACAGTTGGCAGCCAGGCACCTATAGAAACCAGAATTTAAATCGTGTGTATATTCCTGCACCCCCCCCCCCCCCAAAAAATGAAGCTCTCCCAGCAGCCAGCCAGCCAGCCATCAGGCCATTTCTATCTGCCCTCACTCCAAAAACAGAACCTAGGAGTTCCATTTTAAAATCTCGGTCAGAGCACAAACCTACATCAGAGGGCTCCAAGTCTCCCCCATGCAACACCAACTGCCACATTACACTAGGAAACTGCAACCCCCAACCCACAAAATAGAACAGCACCCCCTTCCCAAGTCAGCCATCCAAACAACAGGACACTTTAGTTTTACAGTTTCTCTCCACCACCTTTCAAACTCCTGGCTTCCCAAACAACAACTGTAAAAATGCCCTTTCTCCATCCTTTCCAGTATGTGAGGTATGCAGAGTCTGAACCAGGCCCAGTAGAGGTGCAGGAGAGGTAAAAGAAAAAAATATATATAGCTCCCCCACAGCCAGACAGTTATCAGGCCATTTCAACCCTCCTCTCACTCCACAAACAGAACACAGTAGTTTCATTTTTAAAATCGCAGGCCAAAGCACAAAACCACATCAGAGGGCTCCAAGTCTCCCCCATGCAACACCAACTGCTCCATTACATCAGGCAACAGCAACACCCCAGCTCCCCGACCCACCCCCACCCAGCAGCCAGCACACAAAATACAACAGCCAGCACAGTCCCCCAAGTCAGACATCCAAACATCTCTGGACACTTCTTTAGTTAGTTATACAGTTAAACTCTCCCAGTACAAACCCTTTTCAAACCCCTGGCTTCCCAAACAACTGTAAAAAATATATCCTCACAAAATACAACACAAGCCAGCCATCCAAACATCTCAGCACACTTAGTTATTGTGTTAAACTTTGAGTCTCCCACCCTTCAGTCAAGCAGCAGACCCTGGCTTCCCAAACCAAACAACAACTGTAAAATGCACCCTTTCCCTTACCAGTACAGTACACGATGCTGGCAGGATAGGAAAGGTCTCGGTCTGATTGTTGGGGCAGCCGTTGTTGAGGTCTGGATTGCAAATGCAGTTTGCATAGAGCCTGGAAGGAGATGGTTGGGGTTGACCTCGATGACTCTAGTCTTGTCCATGGCTCCTCCGTCAGATCTGGCCCCACCAGGACAGCGGGTTCTGATCGCAACTCTGGCGGAGGGCTGATTGTCCCAAACTCAAAAAAAATCGTGTGGTAAACCCAGATCAGGCAGGCTGCACATCAGCAAATGAAGCAAGGAAGAAAGATTCCGAATCACAATGCTAGTCTTCTTGGCAAATAAAGATAAACTGGTCTTCTGTCCATGCTTCTTTATTGCCGGAACAAACACTCGATGGACATCCTGATTGGCTGTTGAATCAGAGCTTTCATTGGCTCATGTTTTCTCACTTCAGATTTCCTCTTTCTAGATTGGTCCCCTACTCCCCTTTACTTATTTTTCATTTCCCTCATTGGCTGCTTCCTGAATCTGCAAGCCTGGCTTAGCTCCATGACAATGTGTGCCCCCCTCCGAACCCGTGCAGCGCGAGTTTTCAAATTATGCTCAGGGGAGTCAGGGCTTGATAGAAGGATGTCCATGGCAGACGCAAAAAGATTTTTTAGAGCTCGCATGCTGTATGTAGCGCACACTAAATAAGGATGGCAACGGAGACTAGCTGGAGCACCGGGGCACGAACTGGGGCACAGCATTTTTTCACCAGGGCACGTGCCCTGGTGTGCCCCGGTGTAGCGCCGCCACTACCGGTATCCCTTTCCTAGTCCTTACCCCTGAATAATGCTGTGAGTTTGTTTGTTGAAACTGCTGTGTTAGTGAAATTCATTGCATGTGCCTATTGCTGAGATAAATGGTTTATGGTGGAACAAGGCTATTGGGGATACAGTGCAGAGTGTTTGGTTGGGTAGGTGGGGAGGTACAGTATCCCAGGGGGCTGTACCAAGCGGATACCTGGCCCACTTATAATCTACTCTGGGTGGAGGCACCACACTATTATCTATATCTTTGAGAATGAACCCCTGATTGTCACCATAGCAGGACCCAGGCCCCTTAACCTGTACCAGGGATAGCAGGCAAGGGGGTAGCCCACTGGCATATGGTACCTGGGCTACATATATAATATGAATATATATATATATATATATATATATATATATGCTGTATATATATATAGTATATACTGTATAAGACACTGGTGAGATCACACCTGGAGTACTGGTACTGCATCCAGTTCTGGAGGCCCCATTTGAGAAAGGACATAGGGCGGAGGCAGTGCAGAGAAGGGCAACTAAAATGGTGCAGGGCCTGCAGGAGAAGACCTATGATTAAAGACTAAAAGAATTAAATATGTATTCCCTGGAGGCTTGGATGGGGGGGACATTATAGAGACATACAAATATCTCACTGGTATAAATAGAGTACAGGAAGGGAGCATCTTCCAAAGTAAGAGATGCTCCAATGCAAGTTCGAGAGGGGACAGCTCAGGGGTAACATGAGAAAATATTTTTTTCACAGAGATGGTGGTGGATGCTTGGAATGGCCTACCAGAGGAGGTGGTAGGGGCTAAAATGGTTACAGGTTTCAAGAAGGAGTGGGACAGACACAAGGGTATCCTGGAGGTAAGTGTGGGTGGGGGAGCTCTGGAGTTCAGTTTGTGCATCAGACCTCATACTAGGTAGAGATAAATAGAGCAGACTGGGTGGGCCAAGAGGTCCTTCTCTGCTGTCAACTTCTATGTATCTACTGTAACTGCCTTTCCCCTGAATTATATCTCTCTCTCTCTCCCAGTCACTCAATCATCTGCAAGGCTGTAAAGGACTCGCTGTGTCTACCCTGCCCTTGCTTCTGCTAGAAACCAAAGGACTGGCTGCCCTAGCATTGCACACATTCTACTTAAATCTCTGATGTGTACTATAGTACAGGCCACTTAATCAGGATGTGCTTAAAGGGGACGTTCAATTAAATGGGGCATCCCCCTGGACACCAATTAAGTGGCCATTGTATCCTATTAGCAGTGCTTCCCTTAATAGGGGTGTTTATTTCGTTGTAATGGGATGATTTCATTCAGGGGTCTCCCAATTTGCAGCTCATTAGCACATGGTTAAGTGCTTTAAAAATGGCCATTGCAGCTAGAGCTATTAATCTGCACTGCTAGAAGTGTGTTCTACATTGGGCTCCTGCTCTCCTGAAAATGTTTAGTGAAATAGGGCATCAAAAAGGGTCAATCTGCCTCCTTCAGAGACAATTAAAGTTATCGAGGTGCTTCAGCAATGAGGCATGTCTCTCGCAAAGGTTGCCGAAGAATTTGCCATTTCTGAGAACCAGGTAGGACGTATCAGCCTAAACAAAAATCACCTACTCTCTGAGTGACATATAAACAGAAACCCCAACAGAAAATGCAAGAGAGAGAGAGAGAGAGAAAACACATGCAGGTGGAAGATACCCTGCATGTTTGGTTTTCCCATGCCATCAGCAAGAGAGCCCATCTGTCCAGTCCTGTGTGAAGAAAAAAAAAACAACGGGATAGCCACCCATCTTCACCACACAGATTCTGAGACAACCGATGGGTGGCTATCTCATTGAAAAGGGTGGCACGACTTTGGCCTCAGAGATAGCCAGAAAGATGAATTTGCTGGATGCTATCTTTATGATGCACAAAGCATGGACCGCTATAAATCCTATCACCATAGCTAACTGCTTTAAACGCGCTCTAGCAAGAGCCAGTACTGCTTCTTAATTGCCTAAACTGCAAACCAGTTTAGTATATGTGTATGTATGTTTATCTACAACTTCTGTAAGTATAAGTTCTCCCTTGTCACCGGGTCGCACTTGGAAATGAGCCTTGGCTCAGTGTGCCTTTCCTGGTTATCACATTTTAAATAAATAAAAATACAGCTGCAAAATAATGGTATTGTGGGCAGTAAGAAATGTGTAAATTAGTGTAACCCCTATGTGGTGCTATCCCCAGTGTTACACCCCTGCCTACTACTTACAAGCTAGGCTGAGGGGTTTGGGCTCGCTAACTGATAACCATACTATAAAATCTTTGTGCAGTGCCTCCACTCAGGATGCTTTATGTAGGTAAGCTGGTAAATGGTATAGCCACCTGAGATGCTATACCACCCGCGATAACCATTTACCTCCCCCAGACATGCCCCAATAAACATTTCCCCACATTTCAATACTTTGCATTTAATGACTATCTCTAATAATATGCTCACACCAAATATTTCGACAGCAATAACAAGATATTTATTTGGGGGTACAAGGAGTTAGGAACGAGGATGTGGAGTAGAGGATATTTGATTACTATTTACATATGTACAGGTTTGGTTGGTGTTTTGCTGGTGAACCCTCCAGCTGTGTGGCTACTTACTACTAGACAAAAAGGCAATCACATTTTTCAATTCGACACACGATACCCAGAGTCCTGGCTATCTAGCTGCTGACAAATCAGATTGTACATAAATAATTATCATTATTACCCACACTGGTATCAGCCCCAGATACAGTAGAAACCCCTCAATCTCATACCGTGCTGGATAACCAGATACCACAGTTCAAGATGTTGCAGGCCTGGTGGATGTTGCAGCTGGTACAGTTGGCCGGCTATTGATTTGAGGGAGGGGGCAAACTTGGAGAATGACTTCTACAATGACTGCAAATGCTATTTACAATGAAGGCAGGGATTGCCCTGCATTTTTAGCAGAATTAGCAGGAATTGACCCTACTAGTCACAAAGAGCCAGGGATTGCCCTGCACATTATAAACTGAACATTTCAGGAACAGATACTTGGATTTCACATTCTGAACATTCAGCACAATAGTTGAAAGTCCCATCCAGAGTAATTAGTAGGTGATACTTTTGTCAAGCATCCAATATTTCTTTGATACAAGGTCACATCCAGTACATTTATACCCCAAAAATGCATCCATCCAATATAAGCAGACAGCGATGCTTTTATCAAGCATTCAATATTCAGTTACGTGAAGTCACATCCAGTACATCTAAATACCAAAAACAGCATTCATAGGCAAAGTCTCATCCAGCACGTTTAGACCTTTTTACACTTATAGCAAGCGCTCTCAGATGACATCCAGGTAAGAAAAAGATAAATTCTCTTCAGAATAACTCAGACACAATATGTTCTAGGGCCTCCTGTCCCATGAAGTGGCAAACGCGGCTTGGCAGTCAGCTCCATGAAGGAAGGACTCTAACCCATATGGCAACGAAAGATTACCACACATTTATATGATTCACTGTCAAGACATTTTGATGCACCTGCATTTTTAGCCATTTGGGCAACAAGCGAGATACATCCATACTAACTTTGAACTAGGCGGTCTCTCTAGGGGCCTTTTGTCCCTGACTGATAAGTCAGAGATTTTATCACATAGCAGAAATATCTGGAGCGGGGCTTGGGGACCCTAAGATTACTTTTTAAGCTACTCCCTTGGACCGGGGGATACGAGGGTACTCACTCAGGTCCTCCATGGGTCGCATCCATAATCGAAGGCATCCTGAAGTTCTTCTTCAGCTCTCTCACAACTGAAGCATGGTAGATGGTCTCCTTTTCCATGGCTTTCCCCGATGTGGGAGGGAGGGCTAGCTTCTGAAGGACATATCTGGCAACCTCCAGACTAGCAGTTGCAGAAACTCTAAATTTACTTTAATTAATAACTTTAACTAGAAAATAATAGATGCCCCCTGATGACTGGAGGGGCTTAGCTAAGTGACCCAGGCCTGGAAACATGGCAGGGGCCTGAGCTCCCACCCCAGTGGGGGGCTCCCAGCAGGCTGGAGCCTGCTCTCCTCTTCTCACCCTGGCAGAATCTGATGAAATGCTGGCAGAACACTGTCTCTTATACGGCTCCTTTTTTGATTCCTGATTGATAGCCGAGATGGGGGTGACAGGTCTCCGATTGGCTGAAGGACCTGTCAATCAGAACAATCGAGACACAATTGGTTTGGAGAATTGGTGCCTAAAATTATGTCCCTGTAAGTCCCCATGAGCACTTGGGTGGTTATCCATGAGGAGTAGTGAATGTCCCACAAGTCCTGGCTTTCTATTCCTGGCTTCCCATTGGCTGTGGCTGCTGGCAATGGCTGCTTAACTCACTGTCCCTTATAGTAGATCAGATACAGTCCTGAAAAATGTCCTGGTGCAACCAGAAAGAAATAATTAGTTGCCCCATTGCCCCACAGCTCTGCAGCTCAGAGTCTGTACTTGCAGCCACTGCACAGATGAAAGGTGTGACTCCACTGGTTTTCCTGTCACTACTGCACTTAGTAAAGCTCCCCCTGCAGCAGCTGACAGGCTGACACTTAGAGTCCCAAAGTTGCTTGTAAATCCAGGAAAAAGCATCTATTTTAAAGTTAGACACTTTCCCCATAGGTACAGCACATCCCTTACAGGCAGCAACAGGTTACAATTTAAAAAACATTTAATTTATTTCTTTTTTGGCTGAAGCTGATTATGTCTACCCTGGAGGTAGCCAGACAAAAGGAATGAATTATACAGATGACTGGGGACCTTTTTAGGCATATTTCAATGAGCCCCAGTCAAACTCTTTAAATGGGCATCTGAGCAGTCCCCCATCAGGCTGTCCGTGGTCACCAGGTCCCAATTAGGTGGGAGGGATCCCAGGACCCATGACACAGTTCCAGGGCAACCGTAAAACAAGCTGTTCCATTTTGAAGGCACATTTTGCACCAACACAACTCCCACTACCCTGGAGGCAGCACTTTTAAAGCGGGAGCTCACAATGCAATTTCTGCTGCCCTGGAGGCAGCACTTTTAATGTGGGTGCTCATGAGTGGACGTTTTTAAGCCTTGAGGGGCTGGATTTTCATTCAGGCTGCAGGCTGGGACTCAAGAGGGGCAAAGCAGACCTGGGGGACCAGAAACTTGGTGGCAGGATATTGGGTGAAGCCCGGGAGATAGCAGGAAGAAAACAGAAGGTGCAGGGCTAAGGTAAGCCCAGGCAGGCAATTTAGGAATCCCCATTTGCAAGGGGCTTACACTAGCAATTTTTGCACTAACCACTGAGCCACCTAACTGCACTTTCTAATTGCTGTGATACACACATACTGACTAATACATATACACATATATGCATATATATATTCCAGATAGCAGTGTGCTGTCTACACACATTTTTACAGAATAAAAAAGGCATTGAGAGACCTTGTTCTTCTTTTCAGGCTCTGAGGGAATTGGAGGGTGGGTGGGGGTTGCCACTAGACACCTCATTTAAATCAGCAGTGACATGCATAAGGCTGAAACTGATCTAGATAGCAGGGAAGGTAGACTAGCAATTTTTGTACTAACCACTGAGCCACCTAACTGCACTTTCTAAGTGTTGTGATATACTCACACAAACAAATACATATACACATATATGTATATATATTCCAGTATAACATAGCAGTGCACTGTCTATACACACAGAGCACTGTCACACACACACACACTAATACACATACACTGCCTTATAAGACATTTATTTACTTATACATCTAACCCTAACTTTTACTGTATTTAAGATAAGCACTGTGTTCTTCACTAACTCATAATGCTAATCTATGGCAAGACCGGGTAACTAGGGTAGAAGACCAGGGAGGTACAGTGGATGGGGCCTGTCTGGACTTCAGAAAGGCCTTTGACACTGCCCCCCATAGAAGGCTGATTAACAAACTATGCAACCTAGGGATGGATCCTAAAATTGTTCTGTGGGTGGAGAACTGGCTGAATGGCAGGAGTCAAAGAGTTGTGGTAAACAAGGAGTACTCTGGAGAGGGAGAGATGATGAGCAGGGTGCTGCAGGAGTCAGTGCTGGGGCTGGTCCTCTTCAATGTCTTTATTGGGGACATTGAAAAGGGACTGAAGGGGAAGGTATGTCTCTTCACAGATGATACAAAGGTATGCAATAGGGTGGACATGCCAGGGGGTGTTGACCTAAGAGAAACTAGACAGTGCAATAAGGCAGCTGGAAAGGCTAGCCAGATGCTTGGATGCATAGGGAGGGGTATCATGAGTAGAAAGAGGGTGGTCATCTTACCCCTGTATAAGACACTCGTGAGATTGCACCTGGAATACTGCATCCAATTCTGGAGGTCCCATCTGAGAAAGAACACAGACAGGGTGGATTCAGTGCAGTGGAGGGCAATTAAAATCATGTTCTGAACTGTGCACTGCTAACATATAGCATTACAGCCATTTGCAAGCTGACTAGAAAAAGGTTAATGTACCAGGAAAGGGTTAACAGAGTGGCACATGCGTGCTCGCATGCACACACATTAACTCTTGTAGATCTTCTGAACTGATAAAAAAACACAGTTGTTAATACACTGCGTATATCCACTGACTGTAATTTGAGCTGGCAGGAGTATGCTCCACGTAGAAGAAATTTATGAATAAATCAAACAGTTTCAGCCAAAATATTGCAGAGTAGGGAGACACCACAGCCAAACTGCTGCAGCAGAGGAATTCTAAGAAAACTCCAATTTTGTGAATTCCGTTAGGAATCTGGAGAGCTCCCTTTTTCTACTGTCATAGCAACACCTCTGCAGGGCTCCACCCACTGCAGCTGTAAAAAGCAGGATATTACACTGATGAAAGCAGTGAGTTTACTGATGTGACAGCCACAGCAGAGGAGGCAGAGGCTGATAACCCACTGGCAGATGTTAACAGACCCTCCCATTTCAGTGTTCAGGAGTTTGAGGAGTTTGTGGATTTCGATGCTGACAAGCAGACAGAGGGAGATCTCATACTCGATTCCATCTGTGCAACCATCACATAAAATCCAGATGCTGAGGCAGAACCAGATGATGATGAAGAAGATGAAGTTGGCAGCACTGCCTGTTTTAAACTGGCTGGATTGGTGGTAGTTCAGATGGATGTTAAAAATCCCATGGCACTTATCGAAAAGAGTAGGGGAATTTCCCCGGTGTCCTGGCCAAATTTCCCTCATTCACTAAAAATACCACCAACAGCCTAATCTGGTTCAAGGTCAGTTGGCATTCATCTGTATCCCCTTCCCCCGGGTTGTGCCTGAAAATAGGCAGGATTTGTCTAGTGCACCTACCCGGTCAGCAAAAACTAAATTAGTAAAATAAAAATAAAATAAACGTGGAAGAAAAGGAGCGCATTGGACCTTTTCATGACTGGTGCATTCAATACGGGTAGATCCAAGAATGGGAGCATTTGTTTGATCTGGAAGTACTAATAATCAGCCAAATGGCCCTTGATTCTAAACAAAAAACATTATGGATTTTTTTAAACGGGATATCAGCACATAGAGGGAGACTGAAGACTGGAGATGTTCGCCCTTTTTTTTTCAATGTTTTTATTAGTTTAAAAGTAAAAACAGATAATACACAATATCCTAGACAAGGATTTTTAACCTACTAGTAACAGTGCTTGGAACTACAAACACCAAACAATCAAAAAAGAGCTGTAATTCACTGCTTTCACTGTGTTTTTTGTTTTGTTGGGTTTGCGTTCTCTGTGTATGTGCGTGACAATTCTGTCTGCGTCTGTGCTGATAATCTCCTGCTCCTGATAATCGAGATGCCTGCTGAAAGTGGTCAAAATGCTCTCCATGGAGCCGTCCCATTTAAATGTCTTCTACTGTACTTATAGGCTGTTATTCCTCTCTGTGTGTCATACTTGTACTCACAACGTGGATGACATTGATTTTCTCTTATGTCCTGTAGTGTATTCCTTTTTTTTCAAGCACATTTTTTGACTGCACCTGCTACTGTATTTTTGTTTTCGTGACTGCTTATTATGATGTCAATTGATCATAACTCCCTGATGACGTTTGCTCTCTAAATCCATATGCTGTTGCTGTATATTTTTCTTGCTGTTAGTCTGTAACTCTCCCAGGTCATGCCTGAAAATAAGCATATGTATGCCTAGTGTATCTTACTTGGTTATCAAAAACAAATCTATGAAGATGCAACAGTTCAAGATACTTAACAGTCTCCACCTAACCCCCACAAGCTGCAGAAGATAAAGAGAATACCCATGGCGAACTGCTACAAGTGAGAATAAGAGAGGAAAATGAATCCACCTTTTAATGGGGATGCAAATATATTCATAAGTATTGGGAAGAGAATAAAAGTAAGATGAATTCATTGCTGGGTCTTCAAGGCCTGTTCACTTCTGAAATTTGCATAGTGGGACAGGTTAATCAACCTGGAGTGGCAGCCAGTAAGAGGCACCCTATATACTTGATCCGGAACGCAGCAAAAATGGCAAATCTTAAAATTATGGCTATATACAGGCAGGCAGTATAGCCTAGAGGTTAGAGTAATGAGCTGGGAATGAGCTTGGTACATCCAGCAGACCTGGGTTCAATTCCCACAACATCCACTTGTATATTGTGTGACCCTGAGCCAGTCACTTAACTGCCCCAGTGCTGCCAGGTCACTCCTGAAATAGAGAATGACTCTCAGATGCCTTGGAATGTCTGAAACTGGAAAAGATAACAAATAGCCTCCAACATGCAAACAAAGCATACTTGAGGAAATATGGGAAACTGGATGCCCTAACAACCATGCATGAAAGATCAGTGAAAGAAATCAACAGATGCAGGAACCCCAGTTAGATCTGTGTGCCCCCCCCCCCCCACAACACCGATTTTTCTCTCTCTCTGTCCTTTAGACTGCCCCAGTTAACCTCAATGTGAAGCAAAAAAGTGCTTGGTAATACCAGGTAGTGCCCAATAATCAAGGGCAAGAGTATGAGTAACCACAGAAAGAAAAGGTGCACTGGTTCTGAGGAGCTTATACTGAAGAGTTAATAGAAGTTTTAATGAGCACATATGTCTACTGTAGTTGTCAATCCTTGTTTGTGTTTGATTATGTTGCTTAACTGACTACTATGTCATTCCTCCTGTATATAGCATGCTAGAGACCTTAACCTCATGAACAGTGTGTCTAAGTGGATCTACATGCCCCTTATTCATTCCATAGGCATCCCGAATAGTTGTGGGGTACGCAACCATTTCTACGTAGAATGCATTAAAGTTCTTATGGAGGAACAACAACTCTGATTGTAAAGAAATGAACACAGCTGTATATGTTGGTACTGTACTATTGCCTGATAAAAGTCGATAAACTTTATGTTAAAAAAATCAAAAAGGCCAGTTGGTGCAACGGTACAACTGCCATCCGTGATGCAGATGACCCTGGTTCAGGAATGCACCAAGTTATCCATGGCCAGCCGGGAGGCAGGAGGATTGTGCATCCCACAGGGTGCTCTCTTGCTCCTGGGAAGAAGGGTCCCTCTCTCCACTGCAGTGCTGCTCCCTAGGTGACCACAAGTGGAAGCACAGTGGAGGCATGTTGGGAGGGGGAACACCTGTCAGCACACTGAAGTGTACACTCCTGCAGTGAGCCCATGGCACGCAGAAGTCCTGAGGGCTGGGTGCAACAAGGGAAAACACTCCAGCTGTTGTAGGATGATTTCTGCCTCTCCCAAGCACACCATCAGCTGCGGCACATCTCCTCCTAAGCTAGCTAAAATGACTTGCTGGGCCCACTGTCATCCCTGATGAAAGAGCCCCGGGGGGGGCAAGCTATGGGGCAATAGAGGAGAGAGGTAAGTCATAGGGAAGACAGGTAATGGAGCTGGGAGAGAGAGAGAAGGAGGATGTGGACTGGAGAGACAGCAGTATTAAAGGGGAGCAGTCAGCACAAAGGTCCCCTCATACGAGTGTGGCGCTGGTCCCAATGTGTAGTTTGTGTGCAGAAACATTTTGGTTGACTTACTGTTTAATGTAGTATGATACATTGTATCAGACTAATTTTGTTTACTTCTAGGCTGACATCTTCTGTTACTACAAATCCCAGTATCCCTTGCAGCTGACAGAGCAGTAGGCAGCAGTGGGAGATTCAATAGCCTGCAGTGCGTGTTTTTTGTAACATGAGCCTATTGAGAAGCAGATGAATGACAATACAACAGTTTACATAGCATCATCACTTTTCAGTGGTTACAGCCGGAGTAATTTCTTACTTTAAATTTTATACAGTTGCTTAGTGACCTGGTTTCATCCAATAGCTCAGTTTGTTTTAGTAATTTGAGTTGGCATGCAGGTCCATGTGTATTCTGTTGTACTGCTCACCTAGTAAAGATAAATGCATTTGCAAAGCCCAAGTTCTTGCCGTAGGTATGTTCATGCTTTCTCCATTAAGAAAAAGAGCTATTGCGTAACAAATTAATACATAGCAAATCTGCTAACCAATACAACTGTGTATGTCATCACTGTTTGATTCTCACCTCTGTGAATGGTAGCTACCTAGCTGGGTCTGCAAGTATTCTATGCCCCCTCGATAGAGTATACGGTAGACTTCCCACTTTAACCTGTGGTGCATGATAGAGTGTATATAAGCTCTGATCTTTTGTTTGCTGGTCATGCTGTCCTCACTGAACTATGTACAGTCACAGAGGACTGTACTTAGCCCCTGAAGAAAAGCAGAACCAGAAAACATCTGATCAGAGATTGTACAAACTCTAACATGCACTGCAGGCTATTGAATCTTCAATGCTCTGATGCCAGCTGCAGGGGATTCTAGGATTTGTAGTAACAGAAGATGTCAGCCTACAAGTAAGCAAAATAAGTCTGATACAATCTACTGTACTACAGAAAATAATAAGTCAACCATAATGCTTTTGTACAAAATGTGCACATTCGGACCAGCCCCACATTTGAGTGCAGGGCCCTTTGTGCTGACTGCTCCCCTTTCAAATAAAGTAAAATAAAAAGACAATTGAACCTGGGATAGTAACAGAATATGCACCAATATTTGAAATACAGCTTCTACAGAAAGGACAGCCTTGAAAATTAAATGCAGTTCTCTTTAAATGTCCCTTTATTTTATATTGAGGGTGTTTGTTGGGGCAATGGAGGGACCAGCCTCCTAGACTGTTTGGGCTCCAATGTCACTGGTGGTGGTGGTGGGAAGTGTTCTTCTCATCTCATCACCAACATTAGTAGCACCACAGGGAATGGGCATGGGATCCCCTGGAGGAGTTTGTCAATTTGGGGGGGCCAAATCAAAGCACAAAATTAGTATAAGACATAAGTATGAGAGATACATTTAGTTAAGGTCAGGGCTCATGTCCATGGTCTGGTCTTTTTTGTGGAATTTGTATTTTGTATTTATTTGTTTTACCAGGAGAAAGATCCATTGAGCAGTGTTCATTTACAAGGAGGTCCTGGTTAGAACATGCAACAAGGCATCAAATGTACAGAGAATATCACAGGTACAGCGGTAGCAAAAATAGAAGCATACATTATATAGAGTGCAAAAAAAACAAGAAATACATGATAATAAAGGCATCACTACAGGGTATAAAATAAAAGGATAAAATGAAGAAGATGGTTAGTAATCATATCCTGTTAGAGCCCAGCAGTGAACTCTGTGCCTGCAAGTTCCTTGAAGCAATGAGGACCCCCCCCACCCCATTTCAGAGTCTGTGTTCATACTCTGTTAATATAGCATTCCTTCATTGGGAAGTATGCTGCTCCCAGACATGGAACTATTTTGAGATGAGAGGTACTCTATGACACTCTGTTACTCCAGGACACTCCCTTATAAGTGATTAGTGGTTACTCTAGGATGCATGGGGGGTATGCCAGAACTTGCTTTGACTTGCATAGTTACTCCATGATACTCCATGATTCTGGGATTCATGGTTATTCCAGGACACTCAGTTATTCTGGTACCAATGGTTACCCTGTGTAGCAGACATTTGTGTCTAGTGGTTAGAGTACCAACTTGGGAACTGAGAGATCACAGGTTCAATCCCTGCAAAGACCAAATATATGTGCTTCAGTCCACCCATCCGGGGAAATTGATGTAAGCAGGACCCAACTGGAAATGAGATGTTTAATATTAGCTGGGCTATCCTGTGTAAATAATTTGTGGGGAAAAAAAACACTCAGTTACTCTGGGACAGTTACTCTGGGACCCATGGTTGCTCTGCAGCACAAATTATTCTGAGATGTATAGGTATTCCAGAGTGCATGATTACTCTGACATCTTGGTTATACTGGCACCTATGGCTACTTAGTGACACTCAGTTACTCTGGGATCTATGGCTTCTTAGCGACACTCAATTACTCTGGGATCTATGATTTCTTAGTAACACTCAGTTACTATAAGACCTATGGTTACTATAGGAATAATTGGAGGCATTGGAGGGTGTACATGGGAATAATGGCAATGGGCACTGTAGACAGAGGCCAGAGGTTGCTGTCACTATTTGGGGTGCCCACTGCAATTATTCCCGAGGACTGATCCACTAATGCTTACAATTATTGCTATTATTATATTGAAGTCAATAAAGTTAGTTTGTCAGTTTCTGACAGCTGTACGAACCACAAAGATGAAGTAATTTCTGTTTCAAAAGTTTCAAAGTTTTGTTTCAGACACAGTGCTCATGAGGTGAATGCTAAGCCAGAAACCCATTTGAATGTTCGGAATGCCTCACTGCTCACTTGTATGCTCTGAATGCCTCTGTTGCCCTATTTGCATATTTCAAAGGTGTTTATTGCCCAGTTTACATGTTTCAAATGATAAACGTGAAACAAACTTGTTTGCACGGCATTGTTGCCACACAATGCCCTGTAAATAAGCAATCTGTTGGTTCATGGGATGTCACCTTGATATAATCTGACCCACAATGATCAGTTACTCTGGGTCACTCATTTACTCTGACACTCAGGATTACTCTGGGGCACATGGTCACTCTGCAACATTTAGTTACTCTGGGATGCACAGGTATTTAGAGTATATATATATATATATATATATTGAGAGAGAGAGAGAGAGAGAGAAAGAGAGAGAGAGAGAGAGAGAGAGAGATTGTAGGCAGTGTTTGGGGCACTTTGAAACTTGTCTTAAAAATTTTAAGAGGCAGTGTGGGGGAAACTAGCTCAGAAAACTAGCCCACCAATTGGAAGTAATAGCTGACTCAGGAAGTCCCATCTGGGGAGGTTCCACCTGGTGTACAAAAGCGGACACTCCTAATGTGTCCTCACACACATTTGTGTCCCAGCATGTGAATGGAGTAGTACAGGAGTGGAACATGTGTAAGACTGGCATGTTAGGCATCGGCAGGTATCAGCAGGAAGAAGTAGGAAGCTAGGGACTCTGCCAGTTGACTAAGATAACTTACCTGTTCACTATTGTTCTGACATTGCCTGCTGGGAATGAATGAAATGAAATTAAACTTTATTTATATGGTGCTTTTCTTAAACCAAGGCGCCTTACAATAATTTAAAACAATGAACAATAAATAGTAAACACAAATCCATAAATAATTTATACTATACTAAATCTGAGTTCCATCACAATCAATTAATTAAAATTAATCTTTGACCATACATAGGTCTTGAGGGCCTTTTTAAACTCCTCCATGGTCACACACTGATGAAGCAGACGGGGGAGAGAATTCCAGAGGGTCGGAGCAACAAACATAAAATCACGAGCACCTGATGACTTTAAAGAAACCCTCAGAATCTCTAGCAACCCCTCGTCTGCTGAGTGGAGAGATCGCCCGGGGCAGTAGGGAACCAAAAGCTCTTTCAAGTAGTCTGGACCCTGTCCGTGTAAGGCTTTGTAGGTCAAAAGACCAACTTTAAAGGTAATCTGTCACTGAATCAGCAACCAGTGCAGATCGCGTAATACCGGCGAGATATGACAGGTACGAGACATACCTGTCAACAATCGGGCCGCAGCATTTTGCACCAGCTGCAAGCGGCGGATATCAACCCCAGGAAGCCCTAGATAAATGGAGTTGCAATAATCCAGGTGTGAGGTCACAAAAGCGTGGACCAACGTAGGAAGGTCAGCTGGCGGAATAAGGTGCTTAATCCCGGCGATGTTCCTAAGATGATAAAACGAAAGTTTGACAACTGCCAATACCTGCAAATGCAGTGTCAGTTCGTTGTCAAAAATCACTCCCAGGTTCCACACCCATTCGGAGGCAGGGAGCTGGATACCTCCCAGAAATAAACACTGAGGATAAACCAGCTCCCATCCCCTCTACCCTGTGACCTGGGTCCACAACTAATACCTCTGTCTTCTCTGAGTTCAACTTTAGCCAGCTTGAACCCATCCAGCCTTGGATTTCAGTGAGGCAGCTATTAATGGCTGAGAGACCTCTATCCTGGTCAGGTGCAAAAGACAGGTAGAGCTGAGTATCATCTACATAGCAGTGAAACTTCAGCCCATACCTTCTTACAATGTCTCCGAGGGGCAGCATATATACTGCAAACAACATGGAGGACAACACCGAGCCCTGGGGTATCTCACATGACAATGAGAGTGGGCAGGAAGAATTTAATCCAGACACCACTCTCTGAGTCCTGTCAGTGAGGAAAGATCTAAACCAACTGAGGACTGTCCCCGACAGACCACAGATAAACTACAGGTGTGCGAGAAGTACCCCATGGTCCACGGTGTCAAAAGCTGATGAGAGATCAAGAAGAATGAGAATGGAATGATTCTTCTGATCTCTAGCCATCAGGAGATCATTGAGCACCTAAACCAGTGCTGTCGCGGTACTATGCCTCTTTCGAAAACCAGACTGGAGGGGTTCATAGATGTCATAGATGGTTAAATGGTTCTGCTGCCACCACTTTCCCAATAATCTTCTCAACAAAGCGAGGATTAGAGATTGGCCTGTAGTTAGCATGGCAGTCGGGGTCCAAGGTAGCTTTCTTCAGGAGGGGTGTCACCACCGCCTCCTTCAGGGAGCTAGGAAACTCACCCATATCCAAGGAGCACCAGACTATACTTGCTAGAACTGGGCCGATAGTCTCAAGACAACCCTTTATCAAGGAAGTCGAGCCCGGATCTAAACTACAGCACGTAGGATACATACTCTGCATAATCCTCATGACATCAATGAACTCAGGCCGGTCAAAGGAACTCCAAGAGAGACCGGAGGGAGCAACCAGATGCCGATCAAAAGCATCTCCAATAGAGGGAGCAGGTTGAAGGGCTGCCCTAATGTTGGCCACCTTATCTGCAAAGAAGTGAGCAAGCTCATCGCACTCTAATTGTGAAAAGGCTTCCCAAACCTGGAGACAGGCAGGGTTGCACATTCTGTCAACAGTTTGAAAAAGCTGAGCTGGTCGGTTCTGAGCAGCCGCAATCTCTCTGGACAGGAACTCTGCCTTCTTACGAGAGATTGTGGAATGATAGGATTGATAATGTTCCATCAATCTAAGATGGTCGGCATCAAGGGCAGTTTTCCACCAAAAACGCTCTAATCTGCGTCCTTGTCGCTGCAGGGTGGAGGGTCAAGGTAAGTGAAAATTGAGAATTGTTGCAACACCCCAACTAGGGTAGTAATACAAAGGGATTAAGGGGAATGGAGGAAATCAAATAACTGCCTTTCTAGGGTCAGGGTACAACGGGAGTAAGCAAACAGAAGTTTATTTGAAAGCTCAAGAGGAAACAGACTGGTACATATCCAGGGTATAGCAGTGGGGGTAGTCAGGAAAAAAAGGGAAATCAAGAAACACCCTATCTAGGGTAAGTGTATAAATTATTTTTAAGATAATAGGCATGGTAGATTTGGGAATAATGGGAGTGGTGCAGTGCAGTGACTGTGGAGCGGCAGTCTTCAGGGAGACCTTCTGCAGACTGAGGTGCTGCCCCATTTGTATGCACCTCTCTGGGCTGAGGGGGAAGGTCTCTAGACTATGGTCTGAGTTGGCAAGGATTCAAGAGTCCTCTTTCCCCCACCCAGGGGCCACCAAATCCACCACCATTGCCTCAAAGGGTGCCTGGAAGGAGGGTCAGCTGGATTGTGGCAGGTTCCAAGACAGTGGGGTTGGGGTACGAGAATGCATACCTCCACCTGTTCTACTAAAGAACTCTTTCACCACTCTAGCAGGACAGAACTGCCAAGATGAGGTACCCATAGTAGTGGCGAGGGAGGATGTGGTGGTCCTTCAGAGCACAGGCCCCAAGGTGGGAGGAAGAGAACCCCAGCAGAAAAGGAAGCAGTTTCTGGTGGGGGACTCAGTTGTCAGGGAGATAGCTTTGGGAACATCACAGGAAGGAAGGAGGGAGGGTGCTTCAGCATGGAGGGATGGGGAGCAGATCCTTAGGATCCCAGGGCAGTGGGGCAGCAGGGGAAGCTGGATGTTATTTTCCATCTGAGGACAAACGACCTGGCAAAGGAAGCAGCCAGTGTGGTGCAGGACAGGTTTAGGGATGTGGGGAGGGGCCTGAAGCAGGTATCATGCATGGTGGCCTTCACTGTGATGCTACCTGTGCAAGGCTGGGGGGAGGGAGGAGAGGACATACCATACCATATGCTTCAACAGCTGGTTGAAGGTATAGTGCTGGGAAGAGGGGTTTGGCTACATCGGGGACTGGGGTCCTATCAGGAGGGATGGAGAACTGTACAAATGAGATGGCTTCCATCCATCCAGGAGGGTAACAGCAGTCCTGGATTAATGGGTGGGAATTTTACAGAAGAGAGAGAGTCCATCAGAGGTTGGAAGCCCTTAAGGAAAGCAAGGTGATGGGGCTGGACAAGTTTCACCGAAGGGTAATAAGGAACTGAGCATGGTGCTTGCTGTTCCTCTGGCAACACTATTTAGTAACTCACTGGAGACTGGGGTGGTTCCAGAGGAATGGAGGAGGGCCAATGTGGCTAGCAGATGCCTCTCCCCCATCAAAGGTTCCTCGGTTAGAGCCAGGACACTGCATCAAAAGTAGCACATGTGACATAATTTGCAAAATCCCACAAAGATGTTCCAAATGCACTAGGAACATACAGTATGCTATGGACACTGGGAAGGAAAAAAGAAAACTACTACAAGGAAGACAAGCGTTATGGGAAAGCAGTAATATTAATGATCTGGAGCCAAGGAGTTCCATCACAGAAACTACAGAAAGGATGGCTTCTGAGAGAAATCATGCTTGTAAAATGAAGGAGGGTAATACATGGAAGGGAGTGGTAGCTAATGCCAGAAGCCTGGCTAACAAAATTCCCGACCTCACAGCCACTATATGAGAGGATGGACTAGACTTAGTGGCTGTGATGGAAACTTGGTTCACAGGAAACCATGGATGGGACATGGCCATTCCTGGATTCAACATGCACAAGAAGGACAGAAAGGAGAAAAAGGGAGTAGGGCAGCATTGTACATCCAGGAGGAAATCAAAACCACAGAAATCCGGGGGACCCTAGGTGAC
Source organism: Neoceratodus forsteri (assembly GCA_016271365.2). Classification (NCBI taxonomy): domain Eukaryota; kingdom Metazoa; phylum Chordata; order Ceratodontiformes; family Ceratodontidae; genus Neoceratodus; species Neoceratodus forsteri. The sequence goes on from CM057452.1 coordinate 189,765,864, forward strand.
ACTGAGGCACTGTGGGTAACAGCTGAGATGGGGAATGGGGCAGCCATTAGGTTAGGAGTTATCTACATGTCCTCATCGCAGGGGGAAGATGGGGAAAAGAAACAATGGAGATGATACATAAAATGGCGGACAAGGGTGAGGCAATTATAGTAGGGGACTTTAACTTACCAGACATTACCTGAGGTTCTCAGACAGCATTGACAACAAGAGGCAGGGAATTTGTAATGGCCCTACAGGGAGCAGGGCTGAAGCAACTTGTTGAGTCACCAACCAGAGGTGGAGCTGTCTTGGACTTGGTTCTGACCAACAGTGACAGGGTAGAAAGGGTTGAGGTAGGGTGCTGTCTTGCAACAGTAACCATCGTATGGTTGGATTCCAAACCAACACAACTATGGATATCAGCCATTCCAAGATCAGAGTTTTGCTTCGGAAAGGCAGACTTTTCCAAAATGAGAGCCAGCCCAGCAGAGAAACTCAGGCATTGGCGGGGGGGGGGATATTGGGAAAACCTCAAGGGAGCTATCAAGGAGGTAACTGAGCAGTGCGCTAGGAGGATCAGCAAGGCAAATGAGAGAAGGAAACCCCTCTGGTTCTCCAAGGAGGTGGCTACTATATTAAGGGAGAAAAGAAAGGCCTACAAGGCATGTAAGGCATCAAACAAGGATGAAGACAGGGAAACTTACATAGTTGCACAGAGGGAAATGGAAAAAGTAACAAGAAAAGCTAAAGTTCACACCAAGCTAAGGATAGCACAGGGTGTTAGGGGGGAGAAAAAAAATGTTTTTAGGTACATAAGAGAAAGTAGAAAGACTAAAGAAGGAATAGTAAGGCTAGCAGTTTTGGGAGGGGGACTAGTAGAGAAGAACAATGAGAAGGCAGAAGTTCTATAAAAATATTTCTGTTACGTGTTCACTAGGGAGAACACAGGGGATGGCCAAAACCTACAAAGCAGTTGCACCCAGGGACCGGGGTAGACTCGAATCCTTTCACAGAGGGACAAGTCTTGGAAGCCCTAAATAAATTAAAGGTAGATAAGGCCATGGGGCCAGATGAGATATTTATTTATTTATTTATTTATTGCAGTTGCAGAGTAACACCTTTGAGCCAACAGGCTCTTTTACAAAGGTTCCATGTCAGGTAGACAAACAGACAAAAAAATTACACAGGTTCCCTGACAATAGGACAAGAGACAAGATTCACCCAAGAGTTCTCAAGAAACTGGGGAGTGTGATAGCAGCACCCTGGCGGAGCTCTTCACCAAATCACTGGAAAGTGGGACAGTGCCTGAAGACTAGAAGAAGGTGACAGTGGTCCCACTTAACAAATCAGGGAGCAGGGAGGAGGCTGAAAATTACCATCCAGTAAGCCTCACATCAGTGGTAGGAAAACTGATGGAGACACTGCTCAAACAAAGAATAGTAGCACATCTGGAATCCAGTGGGCAACAGGACCCAAAGCAGCATGGTTTCATAGCTGGAAGGTCAAGCTAGACAAAACTGGTTGACTTTTTTGACAGGGTAACGAAGGCAGTGGACCAAGGGGGAGCAGTGGATGTGGTCTATCTGGACTTTAGTGTGGCCTTCAACTCAGTTTCACGCAGAAGGCTGGTAAAGAAGCTGGACCACATCAGTGCAGGTAAGGAAGTGTTGGGTTGAGTGAGGAACTGTCTGAAGGGATGAACACAACAGGTGCAGTTAAATGGAGTGGTATCAATGGAGAGGGAAGTGACTAGTGGAACACCTCAGGGGTCATTGCTGGGGCCCTTACTCTTCAATGTGTTCATAACCAACATCTGTAATGGATTGGAAGGGAAGGTGTGTCTTTTTGCAGATGACACCATGATCTGCAACAGAGTGGACACCCCAGAATGATTCAAGAGCATGGAATCAGATCTGAGGAAACTTGAGGAGTGGTCAGATGCCTGGCAGTTGAAGTTTAATGCCAAAAAGTGCAAGGTCATGCACTTAGGCAAAAGAAACCCCAAGTTGGGGTACTACCTGGGAGGGGAGCAGCTGGCATGCACCAACCAGGAGCGAGATCTAGGAGACATTATATCAGATGACTTAAAGGTGGGGAAGCAGTGTGAAAAGGCAAAGCTAAAGGCCAGTGGTATGCAGGGCTGCATAGGGAAGGGAATCACTAGTTGCAGACAGGAGGTGGTGCTGCCACTTTACAGGGCGCTGGTGTGCCCTCACCTGGATTACTGTGTACAGTTCTGGAGGCTGCACCATAGGAAAGACATTGATAAGAATGAGACGGTGCAGAAGAGAGCCACAAAAATGATTCAGGGTCTGCATCAAATAGCATATGAGGATAAGCTGAGGGTGCTCAACATGCACTTCCTGGAGCAGAGGAGGTAGAGGGGGGACATGATTGAGACATTCAAGTATATCAAGGGTATAAATAAGGTAGGGGTACAGGAGCTCCTACTGGAGAAGAAAAGTGTCAGAACTAGAGGACACAATATGAGGCTCAAGTGTGGGTGATTCAGGAGTAATGTTAGGAAGTTCTTCTTCACTGAGGATGGTCGATGCATGGAATTGTCTGCCCTGGGAAGTGGTGGAGGCCAAAATGGTAAACAGGTTCAAAAATGCCTGGGACAGGCACAAAGGTATCATTTCACAGAAAGGATGGGGGGGAGTAGTTACCCATATCAGGTAGACTAGATGGATCTTTCTGTCCCCTTCTGGAGGGATTGAAAGAATGCAAAGACATCTGGGGAACTGGAGGAGTGGTCTAGGGAGTAGCAGCTGGGTTTCAATGCCAAAAAGTAGAAAGTCTTACACTTAGGGTGGGGAAACCCAGGGGCTGTGTATAAAACGGGGTGAGGTACTTACGGTTACCAAGCAAGAAAGGGACCCTGGGATGATCATATCTGATGATCCCAAGGTGGCAGGGCAGTGAGACAGGGCAGCAAGCAAAGTGAGCAGGATGGTGAGGTGAATAAGGAGGGGGATCTCTAGCAGGAAAAGGGAGGTGGTTTTGACCCTGTATCTTTCACGTCTGAGACACCACCTGGAATACTGTGTCCAGTTCTGGAGGCTGTATTTCCACAAGGACATTGACAGGATGGAAGTGGTCCAAAGGAGGGCTACTAAAATGGTGTGGGAGTTGCACAAGAAACTATACAAAGAGAGGCTGCAGGAGCTCAACATGTACTCCCTAAAGGAGGGGAGAGCAAGAGGGAACACGATTAAGACCTGTAAGTACAGTACCTCATGGGGGTGAATGAGGTGAAGGAAGGGAGTTTCTTAAATAGGAGGAGGAGCACCAGAACATGGAGGCATGCCATGATTCTTTGGGGAAGGGTTTAAGAGGAATGTGATGAAATACTTGTTCACAGAAAGGTGATGGACGTCTGGAACAGCCTGCCAGAGGAGGTGCTTAGGGCAAAGACAATGGGGAGCTTCAAGTATGCGTGAGATAGGAACATGGGTATAATTCTTTGCAATACATGTCATTAATGCACCAGTTAGGATTCAGGTTAAACCAACAAAAGTAGGGAAATGTGGTGTTAGGGTTCGAACCCTAACACCACACCCCCACCCTGCAGGCAGTAAAAGGAAAATCCATTATGGTTTCCCATCTCCTGGCTCTTTGCAAATCAGGCCTGGGGTGTTCCTTGGGGTTGTCAACCCTAACGCTCGCCCCATTCCATCAGTAAAGAAGCTGAGATGTGCAGACAATATGAGAATGGGGTGAGCATTAGGGATGACAACCCCAATGAACACCCCAAGTTTGATTTCCAAAGAGTCAGGAGAGGGGAAACTGTAATGTTTTTTTCTTTTGCTTCCTGTAGGGTGGGGGTGGGGCGTGTAGAGGTGTGGGAAATAACAGATGTCCAGACGATATTCAAGATGCATAAAAACACATGCAAATGTGTTTATCATTTTATTTAAAAAAAAAAAGTTCACAGAAAGGAAAGTATTGGTGTTAGATTCACATCCATCCAACACAGGAAATATGCCTTGATCCAAGCTCCTGAACAATGTCTTTTCCTTTCATCAAATAAAGCACTTTGTGTGGAAAGCCTGCACACAATCTCCTCAACTTGTGGTCAGTCAAATACTGACCCACCTCCGTAAAATGGTCCCCTAGTGGACAGTTTATATAACACCTGAGTCTATGACCTCACAACCATGTGACTATAATCAAGAAAGAAAGAAACTAACTTTGTCTCTTTCTAAGAACTCACACACTGGTTTGGAGGTACCTATCAGGACACTGACATCATGGTGCTTTCATATCTCTTAGCATATATCACATAACAGGCTCTATATTACTTTCTAGACCTTAATTTGTAGGGGGGGGCGTGATTTCGAATATAAGCCCCTCCCTCCTATGTGACATCATCCTCTCTAGTCCCTATAAAGGCAGCCATTTTCTGGACTGCCAGCCCTATAGTAGGACTCTCCAGAATAAGAGAGAATATGCAGGTAAATAGCACTTTAATATCATCATGTCGTATACAGAAAGGAAAAACATGGTTATTTCCTAGGAAACAGAATCTACAACTCTAGCAGAGAAAACCATGATGAGGGGCATGTTCCCTATCTGTTTTCCTCCAGGGTGCTAGTATTCTGTTTGCACATTTTGCTAAAACAGAAAAACATCCTTTAATTTCATCCTACTCGTATTCATAATACTGGTATATACATGCAGTGCACTCCTGCAACCTTCGGTTAAGCTGCATCAGCTTTTTCTATCATCCTTCAGGCTTTCATTCATGCACTAGCTTACCTGATGGCTGAAATTTCAGCCGACGGCTTTTGTACATTTCAGTCAATTCTTAGAGGGTTGCATAACTAGTGAAAACAGCTCTTTCATGTCTCCTTTTGGACACTATAGGGCTTTTATTCCCTATACCCTCAATGTCCTGCTTGCAATTCTTTTAATTCTGCCCCTTCCTAGTGTATCTGAGGGGTTGATACTGCAACAACACTTCAGGGATGCACAGACTGGTTTCCTTAGCAACTGTACACAGTTGCTTTGTTTTCTGGCTCTCAGGTTTAGCCACGCAATCAGGTCCTTTTTCATCGCAACAAGTGGTTGTGATTCAGCAAACCAGATGCTCTTTTTCTTTGGGGATGCTCTTTCCTGCACGAATGTGCATAGGGTCCCCCAGCGAGTGTGCGAGTGGGTGGCTGTGCGAACGTGTGCATACCCATCCGCTGCTCCCACTCACTCGCTCGCTCAACTTCAAAGCGCATAGCGCTATTTCATTTGATTTACTTGCTTTTTTTCCTCTGCTTTTAAGCATACTAATATTCAAGACACGCCGAAACAGAGAGGGCAGGAGAATGCTTTAAAATAAAAACAAAACTCTTTTGGACATACTGCTTTCTTGCAGTATACACTAAGGTTTACTGAGGACAGCTATTTTAAGGGTACTTATACTAGATGCAAAGAAGTAAATTTAGGGCCTAAAGGACAGTAAAGATAAAAGATTGCCAGGTTGGCCACCCAGACAAGAAATATAGGATAGCAAGGCGTTTGACTCTGTCCCCCACAATGGTCTGGTGGAGAAACTGATGGGGTTAGGAGTAGGCCCTTTGATGGTCAGATGGATTGAAAACTGGCTAGCTGGACGCACTCAGAGAGTAGTGGTCTGTGGGGAGCTCTCGAACCCTAGAGAGGTTGGTAGTGGGGTACCACAGGGCTCGGTCCTGGGTCCGATCCTGTTTAATGCATACATATCGGACATCAAGGAGGGTATAGGGTGTGAAATGAGTCTCTTCGTGGATGACTCCAAGATGGGAGCAGTAGTTGAGGGAGAAGAGTGGAGGGTGGCCCTGCAAGGGGACCTGGACACCCTGGAAAGCTGGGCTCACACATGGAAATTAAATTTCAATATCACCAAGTGCAAGGTGTTGCATCTTGGTCGGGGAAACCCTAAACACAGGTACACCCTGGGAGGGGAGGCGCTGGAGGCCTCAATAGGGGAAAAAGACCTAGGGGTCATGGTGAATACATGTATGAATAACTCTGAGCAGTGCAGGAGAGCAGCTAGCAAGGCAAACAGGATGTTGGGATGCATCGTAAGGGGGATCACCTCTAGGAGCAAGGAAGTGATTCTGCCGCTGTACAATGGACTGGTTAGACCACACCTTGAGTACTGTGTACAGTACTGGAGACCACACTTGAAGAGGGACATACAGCTCCTGGAGAGGGTACAGAGGAGGGCAACAAAGATGATACGAGGGCTAGGGGATTTGACTTATGAGGACAGACTTGAGGAGCTCTGCCTGTTTTCATTGGAGGAGAGGAGAGACAGGAGGGACATGATTGAGGTCTTCAAGTACCTCAAGGGAATAAATAGGGTAAACATGGAGGGGATCTTTAGACTAAAGCAGGGAGGTATCACCAGAGGGCATGGTTTGAAGTTGGAAGGTGGAAGGGTGAGGGGGGAAAAGAGGAGGAGGTTTTTCACCGAGAGGGTGGTGGACCCTTGGAATGCACTGCCTGGTGAGCTGGTTCAGAGATCCACAGTGGAGGGCCTCAAGAGAGGGTGGGACAGACACAGAAAGTGGATGTATCAGATGATGGCCTGTCCCGGGGGGGTGGGGATGGATGATAGGGGTTTCTGGAGATCAAGGGATGGGAGGGTCTCGGCATCCAACTAAGGATCTAGGTTTGAGCAGACTCGATAGACCGTAAGGCCTAATCTGCTGGCAAATAGTATGTTAGTATGTTAGTTTGATATAGAAATACAAGAGTGGACAGGATAGAGTGAAAAAGAAAATGGGGGGGAGGTTATTGCATCTTGGTAAAAGTGTGTAATACATTATTATTATTATTCATAACAGGTCTTCCTGTTACACACCTCCCACCACAAGGAGACAACAGAATACATTTGTTGGCTGAGACCCTTCACCCTTGGAAGGGTTGGAACTTCCGTCCACCCACTCCAGAAGTTCCCCTCAGGGACCCTTAATAAGTAGTTCTGTATTAACGCAGTACTTACAGTACTATTAAAATTACTATATAGACTATTCCCTGAGGTTGTAAGTGCTTAACATAAACACATTACGTATGAAATAATATCACAAAACAGTTTCAGTTTGTTTCCAATAATCTGCTGTCAGCACCATGTCTAGAGAGATAATCTCCATTTTGGTGTTTTGCATCAGGCCTGTGTTTTACAGTATAGCGATAAGGTTGTAATGACATGTACCACCGCATAATCCACATGATCTTATCCTTCATTTTATGTAACCAACAAAGTGGATTATGGTCTGTCATTACTATGAAATCGTTTCCCCATAGGTAATATTTTAGGGACTCTATGGCCCATTTTAGAGCCAAACATTCATTTTCAATTGAAGAATATTTGCTCTCATGCTCATTCAGCTTCCTGCTGATATATAACACAGAATGTTCACCCTTGTCATCATGTTGTTTGAGTAGCGCTCCCAAGCCTGTATCAGAGGAATCAGACTGAATTTCAAATGGCTTCTGAAAATCTGGGCTAGTCAAAACTGGGGCGGAACAAAGTACTGCCTATATGTTCCTAAAGGCTTCCTCACAGGAAGGTATCCATTTGACCTTATTTGGGTATTTGTTCTTTGTTAGCTCATTAGTGGTGTAGCTAAGGTGGCAAAGTCAGGGATAAATCTCCTATAATAGTTAACTAGACCCAGAAATGATTGTACCTGCTTCTTTGTAACAGGGATGGGGCTCTTGGCTACTGCCTCCACTTTATCAATTTCCAATTTTAGGGATCCTTCTCGTATCACAAAACCCAAGTACTTGGTCTCTGTTTTTGCTATAGCACATGTAGCAGGATTGGTGGTTAAACCTGCATCCTTGATTTCTTGAATGAGTGCACTTAAACAGATCAAATATGTGGGCCAATCAGGGCTGAAAATAACCGCATCATCCAAATAGGCAGAGCTATATTGGGCATGGGATCTTAAAATGTGGTCCATATAGCACTGAAAGGTGGCAGGGGCATCATGGAGTCCAAATGGCATTTTTGTAAATTGGTACAATCCTATTGGGGTAGGGAAGGCTGTTAATTCTTGGCGCTTTAGGGGCCAAGGGAATCTGCCAATATCCCTTAGTTAAATCCAATGTACTGATAAAGTGGGCATTTCCAATCTTATCCAACAGGTCATCTATTCTAGGCATGGGATACCCGTCAAAATCGAAAACTGCATTTACCTTTCGAAAGTCCAAACAGACCCTTATTCCACCCTCTTTCTTATTCACAACTACCATCGGGGAGGACCATGCACTCCTAGAAGGAACTATTACCCCCAACCGTTCCATCTTTCTCAGCTCATCAGTCACCTCCTGCCTAATTCTTTCTGGTAGTCTATAGGCTTTTTGATGTATGGGATTTTGCTGGTTCACTTTGATGTCATGTACCACTCCCTTAGCTCATCCTGGGGTTGTTGTAAATGTATCCTTAAAAAATGTAACAACTGGTCGATCTCTGTCTTCTGTTCGGGTTTTAACTCTGGATTAATTAAAATGCCCCCATCACTTATGGGACGGTCAAGTCTCACATAAGCAGAGTCCAATTCAGTCTGTTCTAATTCCTGGTGTATGTATAGGGACTGGACTAGTGGTTTCTCCACCCATTTGTGTAGAAGGTTAGCGTGATACACCCTTCTTGTTGGTCGATGACCAGGCATTTCAGTTTCAAAATTGACAGTACATGTCTGTCTAATGACATCATAGGGGCCATGCCAACACATTAACAACTTGTTCTCAGTTGATGGCAGCAATAACAGAACTTTTTCACCAGGCATAAAACATTTGCTCTTTAATCCTACATCATAGGCTTCTTTTTGTCCCATTTGTTTCTGGGTCACATTCAAGTGAGCTAGGGTAACACATTTTACCAGTCTCTCTCAATGCTGTCATATAGTCTAGGATATTACTATACCCAGCATTTGTACCTTCCTCCCAATGCTCTTTCACTGCATCCAATGGACCCCTGGGATTTCTTCCATAAAGCAGTGAAAAAGGTGAAAACCCAGTTGTTGCTTGGGGTACCTCCCTGTAAGCGAAGAGGAGGTATGGGAAATATTTGTCCCAATCCCTGCCTTCTTCCTGAATGTATTTTTGCAACATTTTCTTTAATGCCATGTTGAATCGCTCCACAAGACCATCTGTTTGGAGGTGGTAAGGTGAAGTACGAACAGCAGAAACCCCTAGGAGATTATACAACTCTCTCAACATGACAGAGGTAAAATTACTGCCTCTGTCTGTGAGGATCTCCTGTGGTATGCCCATCCTGCTAAATATTTTAGCCAGTTCTTCTGCTGTACGGGGGGGGGGAGGGGGGCAGTAACAGTATGCATGAGAATGGCTTCAGGGTACCGTGTGGCGTAATTGCACACTACAAGTATAAATCTGTTACCCTTTGAACTTTTAATAAGAGGGCAAACAACATCCATGGCAATTCATTCAAAAGGTGTTGTAACATAAGGTATGGGCTGAAGGGGCACCTGGTCTCTTTTTCCACCCTGGGCAACCATTTGGCATTCTGGGCAAGCACGGCAATACTCTGCCATATCTTGATGTATCCCTGGCCAGCTGAAACGTGCTAGCAATCTTTGCGAGGTTCTATTCTTTCCTTCATGTCCTGCCATAGGTACTGTATGTTATGGGCTAATTGCATGACTTTCTCCCTATATACCTTTGGTACCATTAGTTGTTCAAAAGGCACGTTTAATACAGGGTCAACAGTCACATTTATTTATTTATTGTTTACCGGGTAAGTGCACTAGACACAAAAGTGACTATTTTCAGGCACGAACCGGGAGGTTAACAACACAGAGAGATACAATCACAAAGCATACAGTGTCAGGAGATATACAATACAATACATCATACCGAGAAATTGAGACAAGGTATTGACAGGTACTGGTACATAGCATATAAGGTATAAATCATACAACTAGAGATAAGTGCTCATATGAAGACTAATGTAATAATATCACAATGTTTGATACATGCAAGAAAGCAAATATAACAACAGGGTAAGGTTACATTCAACTAAGAACTGAAAAGGATGTTAATATTAGGATGAGGGGGGAGAGGTAAGGGAGGCTGAACATGATAAGGGGCATAGATAGCAGGGCAGTTAGGACAGGGGGAGTCAGGATCTATGGAGGGTTGAAGCAGGTACAATTTGAGCAAGCGATGAAGAGGGAGCGGTGTTTCTTCTTAAAGGTGGCATGATTAGGGGCAAGGCGTACATCTAGGGGCAATGAATTCCAGTAGGAGGGGCCTATGTGTGAGAAGACAGATTTCCCTTTGGTTGTTCTACATCTAGAGATGCAGAGCAAGGAAAAGTCAGTTGATTGGAGACCGTAGGATACGTCCTGAGGGGTTAGCAGGGAGGCTAGATAGGTAGGCGAACTTGATCGCAGTACACTATCCAAAAGGTTCCCAAGGGATAGGAGACGGTGTGCCATGGGGGATGGCCATTTTAGGTCAGATTACAGCAGGCAGTGATGCTTTAATCTAGAGGATGCGGAGGTGTTACGGCATATGTTGTTATAGGTTGTGTCCCATCTTTGAAGAGTAGCCTTAGAAGCATTAGTATAGATTGCAGAACCATAAGAAAGTGAGGGAAGCAGGATACCTTGAGCAATGGCTGTTCTAGTGGTGGGGGTAAGAATATGGCTAGTTTTGTAGGCTAAGCCGAGTTTTATGTTTACTGCCTTACTAATGGAGGTAACGTGAGCGTCAAAGGTGAGGGATTCATCAAGTAAGACACCTAAATATTTAAAGGAGGTTTCCATCTCCAATGGGGAACCATCAGCCCAAGTGACCTGGAAAATTTTACGGCACAGTTTTAATTTTATAGGGGATCCAAAGAGCATGGCTTTGGTCTTTCCACTGTTAACAACGAGCTTATTTTTGGAGATCCAGGATTGAATATTTTGCAGATCCGTAGAGAGCTTATGATTAATAGAGTGAACATTGTCTGAGCTAGTGTAGAATATGAGGTCATCAGCATATAGCAATGATGAGCAAGAGGAAATGCTATGAGGAATGTTGTTGATGAAAATCGAGAAGAGGAGGGGGCCGAGGATAGATCCTTGAGGAACACCAACATTGATGGCTGCTTTATCTGAGGTGGCCGAGTTGAATTTCACAGTTTGGTATCTGCATGAGAGGTAGCTATGGAACCAGTTCACAACTCCAGTTGAGAAACCTAGGGAGTGGAGGTTGGTAAGCAGAAGAGGGTGGTCAAAAAGATCAAAAGCTTTCGTCAGATCAATAAATACTGCACCGGTTTGTTGACCCTGATCCATGGCCTGAATAGTATCATTTGTCAGCTGAAGTAGGGCAGTTTGAGTACTATGGCCTTTTCTAAAGCCGTGTTGATTTGAGTGGAGAAGGTTATATTTAGTAAGGTGTTCAGAGACCTGTACTGAGATGAGCTTCTCTAGGATTTTATTTAATATTGACAGTATATCTATTGGTCTGTATTTGGCTATAACTTTTTTGTCACCTTTTTTGAACACTGGTGTGACTTTAACCAGTTTCCATACCTCAGGTACTATGCCTTCACTTAGTGACAAGTTTAGTATACTGGACAGAGGTCCTGCGATGAAAGGAGCTGCAAGCTTTAAGAGCTTAGGTTCGAGGCAGTCTGATCCAACAGCAGTACTGTCTGATATGGAGTTTAGATGTTTAAGGACATCATTCTTCGATATAGTTTTAAAATAGAAGGTAGGCATCATTGGGATGTCATTTGGGTTGGGGGAACCAGGTAATAAGTTATTCGAAGAGAAGGCATTTGTGTAGCTCGAGAGGTAGGAGAAGTGAGAATTAAAGCGTTGGCAATTGAGCCGGGTCATTACAGTAGACACCATTCAGTATCATATCATTATTTAGCGGGTTTGCTTAGAGCCGAGGAAGGTCTTGACATGAGACCAAAACTTTTTGGTGCTGGCAGCATCCAGCAGAAGGCCCTTACAGTATTGGCTTTTTGCAAGTCTTATTTGTGTTTTGCATTTAGATCGCTGTTCTTTATAGTTATTAAAGTCCGCAGAGAGACTGGATATTTTAAACTTTTCCCAGCTTTTGTCCCTGTTTTTGAGGGCTGTAAGGAGGTCTTTGTGCTGCCATCTGGTTTGTTTACCGCGAACGAGCTCGGTGATGACTGGGATGTGTTTATCTTGCAGGGGTACAAACCTGCTCAAGAAGGCATGAAGGGCAGCATCAGTACTTGTAGATTGGAAGACAGGGGACCAGTCAATGTGAGACACATCATATAGGAAATGAGCCTGATTTAAGTTTGCATAATTTCTGAAGCATATATAGTTATGGGGTGATGTAGAGGTAATGGATGTCCTCCATATGCAGAAAATGGGGGAGTGATCACTAATATTATCCGGCAGCATACCTGTTTTTATAATTCTGTCCACGCGATTTGTTAGGACCCAGTCAATAAGGGTTCTGGTGTCAGTGTTGACTAATACTCTTGTGTACTCAGTAATGATTTGGTGCAGGTCGTAGTTTTGAACCAGGGATAGAAGGGTATCCTGAGATTTTCCTATCTAGTTTAAATTTATGTCACCAAGAATGATGAGTTCATTTTCCAGCATAAGCAGCCATTATGATCGAGCAAATCCGCTGGCCTTTTATTCCACTATTGGGTGGATTGTAGCACATACAATATGGAGTTTTTTGTCTCCCAACCCGAGTATGGCGTGGATGTGTTCACACAAGGAGTGATTTTTGTCAGTTGATAAGGTCATGTTTAGATTGTTTTTGTAATAGATTGCGACACCCCCCTCCTCGTTTAGGAGATGGTCTGTCACACCTGAGAAGGTTATAGTTTGGGAGCAGGCAAAATGTATCTGGGATAGAGGGTTTTAACCATGTCTCAGATAGACAGAGCACATCAGGATGGTGGTTAACCATCCTGGCTTCCAGGTCTGCATAATTTCGGAGAAGACTCCTGATATTTAGGTGGACTATGTGAAGTCCTTTCATATCATAACCAGAGCAGTTAGAGGAGGATGTACCTGGTGTAGGACCAGAGTTCAGCTCAATATCCCCTGACAGCATAAGAGCCAGCAGTATGAAATACTTTAGCTTATGCCGGACAAATATCACGTCTATAACAGCGACAGTAGATGCGCCATCGTTTTGAAAGTAAATGCTGTGTACGATATATGAGTAGTTTAGGGAGGAGGGCAGGGGTTGTATCAAAGCGACATTCAGTTAGTATTAGCATGTTAGAGTATTTAAAATCGTTAAGATTCATGTTACTGTTTTGGATAAGATTCTTGCAATTGGGCACATTAGGTATACTTAATAGCACCAGAGACGGGAGGAGAGAGGTCCCAATTAGGGGTAACCAGATCATTCTGTACAACTTAGAAATAAGCATGTTTGATAGGCTAATAGCAGGGATTGAGGGATGACATGATCCAAGATATCATTTTTTTCAATAAAATGAGACTGTCCAGGATTTGATTTCTGATGCTTCTGTGAATAAAAAGGTTCAAGGGATTCATCTGCCTTTTGTTCTGTAACAATGTCCTGGAAAGACAGACCTGGTGCAATGCCAGTGACTTTATGCTTTTGTTCAACCACCGATTTCCACTGTTCCATCTTCTTTTGTTGTCTGGATTTCCTGATTTTTCCTGTAGCCTCAAAATAATCATCTTCAAAAGGAAATGTCTGCTCTAATTTCTTTGAGCCTGTGAGTGAGTCACCACATTGACTGCATAAACTCCTGATGGGTTTTCATTAAAGTGTCAAAATGGGGAAAGTCTTGCCCAATCATCACAGGTACTGGGAGTTTAGGTACCAGTCCTACAGTCATACAATGGTTTTCATTATTGACCTTTAAATCAACTTTGGTAGTATGGTACTGGTGAATTTCACCATGTATACATATGACAGTAGTATCAGTTGGGTTGACTGTTACATCTGATACTAAATCGGCTCGTAATAATGTCTGTCTGCTTCCAGAATCCAATAAACCCATAGTCTGTTGGTTGCCAATCCCCACTAATGTAACATAGCCAATATTTGCTAAAGCCAGATGTGTTATGTCCGGCCTTTTCTTGTTTGAACAATTTCGGACAATATGTCCCTTGCCCAGGCATCCATGGCAGATAAGTTCAGCATACGGTATTCTTCCCCCTCTATCTCTTCTACTGGCATTATTCTGATGATTATAAGGATAAAAAGGTCTTACCAACTCAGTAGTCTGCTGTGGGGTGGTCTGTGACCCTCTAGGTCTTGTAGGACGAGCAGCTAGATAATCCTCTGCCAACTTTACTATATCCTCTGCAGACTCAGGTTGATGTTCTTTAACCCACAATTGAACATCATGCTGTAATACTTAAATGAATTGTTCAGTTTATAATCATGTCATGTCCATGATCTGTTCTTTAGTCTTGACTAGGGGTTGTAGCCATTTCCCTCCATAGTCTCTTAGTTTAGCATATATTTCCCTTGGGGTATCATGCACTGTCATATGTTTGGTCCTGAAACACTGCCTATACGTCTCTATGCTGATATAATATTGTCTCAATACTTCTTCTATTACTCGATCCTAATTATTTGCATCCACTTCACTTAACTGGCTGTAGACCATTTGTGCTCCACCAGTTAAGTAGGGAACCAGTATTATGACCCATTGGTCACGGAGCCAAGCGCGGGTTTGGGCGATACACTCAAAAGTAGTGAGGTATGCCTTGATATCATCAATCTCAGATAATTTTGTTAATTTGATGTCTCTAGGCACAGTACAATCAGTCTGACCTTGTGAAAGGACCTGTATGGCCTTCAAAGTGTCTGTCCATTGCTCGTCCTGTCTCTAACGTTCCTCTGCCTGGACACACCTGTCCTCTTCCCTCTGGCGCCGATCCTCATCCTTCTGGTGCCGATCCTCATTCCTTTGGTGATCCAGCTCTACTTGGCAGATACACAGCCATTTCAATAGTTCTCCGGGGTCATCAGGTGCTGGGGCCACCTGGGCTGCCTCCTGCTTCAGGGATTCCTCGTCCATATCCTCATCCTCTGGTCTCTTCATCTTGGACCTTGCTCCGGGTTCCAGGCCAGGCAGTAACTGAATGCCAGTCTTCTCAGTCACTGATCTTGTAACATGCAACACATCTTGATCTATTTGGTCCTTGTTCTCCATCTGTTAGGACACTTGCTTCAGTACCCCTGGACAACGACTTCTGTGCAGTCTAGATGAGCCAGTTAAGTCCCACTTCTAACACCAGTGTAAAAATGTGGGAAATAACAGATGTCCATACAAATGCATTTATCATTTCATTTTAGAAAAAAAAAGTTCACAGAAAGGAAAATATTGGTGTTAGGTTCACATCCATCCAACACAGGAAATACGCCTTGATCCAAGCTCCTGAACAATGTCTTTCCTTTCATCAAATAAAGCACTTTGTGTAGAAAGCCTGCACACAACCTCCTCAACTTGTGGTCAGTCGAATACTGAAACACCTCTCTAAAATGGTCCCCTGGTGGACAGTTTACATAACGCCTGAGTCTATGACCTCACAACCATGTGACTATAATCAAGAAAGAAACTAACTTTGTCTCTTTCTAAAAACTCACACACTGGTTTGGAGGTACCTATCAGGAAACTGACATCATGGTGCTTTCATATATCTTAGCATATATCACATAACAGTCTCTATATTACTTTCTAGACCTTAATTTGTAGGAAGGGGCGTGGTTTGGAATATAAGCCCCTTCCTCCTATGTGACATCATCCTCTCTAGTCCCTATAAAGGCAGCCATTTTCTGGGCTGCCAGCCCTATAGTATGACTCTCCAGGTTAAGAGAGAATATGCAGGTAAATAGCACTTTAATATCATCATGTCATGTACAGAAAGGAAAAACATGGTTATTTCCTAGGAAACAGAATCTACAACTCTAGCAGAGAAAACTAGATGAGGGGCACGTTCCCTATCTGTTTTCCTCCAGGGTTTTAGTATTCAGTTTGCACATTTTACTAAAACAGAAAAAACATCCTTTAATTTCATCCTACTCATATTCATAATACTGGTATATATATGAAATAAACTCCTGCAACCTTTGGTTAAGCTGCATCAGCTTTTTCTATCATCCTTCAGGCTTTTATTCATGCACTAGCTTACCCGATGGCTGAAATTTCAGCCAATGGCTTTTGTACATTTCAACCGATTCTCAGAGGTCTGCATAATAAGTGAAAACAGCTCTTTCTTGTCTCCTTTTGGACACTATAGGGCTTTTATTCCCTATACCCTCAATGTCCTGCTTGCAATTCTTTTAATTCTGCCTCTTCCTAGTGTATCTGAGGGGCTGATACTGCAACAACATTTTGGGAATGCACAGACTGGTTCCCTTAGCAACTGTACACATTTGCTTTGTTTTCTGGCTCTCAGCTTTAGCCGTGTGGTCAGGTCCTTTTTCATCACAACAAGCAGTTGTGATTCAGCAATCCAGAGGCCCTTTTTCTTCAGGGACACCCTTTCCTGCACGAATGTGCGCAGGGTCCCCCAGTGAGTATGGGAGCGGGCAGCTGTGCGAATGTGTGCACACTCATCTGCCGCTCCCACTCGCTCACTCAACTTCAAAGAGCATAGCACTATTTCATTTGATTTACTTGGCTTTTTTTTCCTCTGCTTTTAAGTATACCAATATTCAAGACATGCCAAAACAGAGAGGGCAGGGGAATGTTTTAAACTAAAAACAAAACTCTTTTGGGCATACTGCTTTCTTGCAGTATACACTAAGGTTTACTGAGGACAGCTATTTTAAGGGTACTTATACTAGATGCAAAGAAGCAAATTTAGGGCATAAAGGACTGTAAAGTTAAAAGATAAAAGATTGCCAGGTTGGCCACCCTGACAAGAAATATAGGATAGATATAGACATATAAGAGAGGACTAGATATAGTGAAAAAGAAATGAAATGGGGGAGGGGGGTTATTGCATCTTGGTAGACGTGTGTAACACATTATTATTATTATTCATAACAGGTTTTCCTGTTACAAGGCGTTAGGGTTTGGAACCCTAACACCACATTTCCCTACTTTTTTCGGTTTAATCTGAATCCTAACTGGTGCAATAGCAAAGTTTTTTTGCAAAGAATTTCCTTACTTTTTGAGATGGCATAATCACACCCTCATTCAAGCAGGCCCCAAAGGGACCTGTGTGAACATATTTTGATTTGATTTTGTTTGTATACAGGTAAGTACACTGGGATACAATCCCTTTTACAGGTATGACCCATGGTCAATCAAAAATACATACAAAACATCATCAGACAGAATTATACATAGTACAAAACATAATTAAATAGGAATAAAGATTCCGCATCTAAATAGAATCACACATTAATATTGATTTAAAAACTCTAATACAATTCAGACTATTGTGCAAAATCCATGTCACTAAAACTGTAATTCCATAGTTGATACATCCAATCAAAAAATATATCAATCTGGATAACATCTGCACTTAGACAAGTTCATAAAGTGTGTTTTCAAGGCTATAGTAAATGACCCATAACTACCCATACCTCTGATATGTACTGGAATATCATTCCATATTTTAGGTGCACAGTATGCAAACGATCGCTGTCCTCTTAAAGTATACACGAATGGAATTCTTAACATAGTTGGGTCCCCTGATAATCTAGTATATAATTTAAAGCTAGAAATCACAAGCTGATTTTTTAATTTAAAAGGTACCCCTGTTTGTTGTGTTTTATAGACAAATTTAGACAATGCAAACTTGTGATAATATTCAACTGATAACCATCCAAGGTTCTCCAGTATAGTACAATGATATACATTATTGGATATTAGTAATGCAAATCTACCTATTTTGTGCAACAATACCGATTTACGCCTTAATGTACTATAAGGAGCATTATCTACCACCATTGAGGCATAGTTCAAAATAAGCAACAAACATTGATTAGCTATTGCCAAACGTGCCTCATCTGTCAAAAAACTGTGCAACCTATATAATAAAGCAATTTTAGAATATATTTTAGATGTATATGTGACTATGTTAATATTGGATTTAAGACTACCCCAGGCACTTAAAGCTGTTTATATTTTCGTACAAAACCCCATCTAATGACTCAACTTGTAAACTAGAACCAACAGCTTTTAACTTAACAGGAGTGCCAAATACCATGGTTTTTGGTTTTTGCTTATTTAATAATAATAATTTATTTGTCAACCAGTTTTGCATTGCTTCAAGTTCCTTAGTCAGAGTCACATTGAGCTCTGACAGTGTTCCCCCATGTCAAAAGACAACAGCACCATCTGCATACATAACAACATGTGCATCCTTAATAGATGAGGTAACAGAATTAAAAAAAGATAGAAAATAAGATTGGCCCCAGTATGGAGCCTTGTGGGACTCCACACTTGACCAAAGCCTTATCAGATAAACTACTTCCAATCTTTACCACCTGAAATCTATTTGAGAGATAGCGTGATACCCAAGGCAATACTGCAGTCCCCACCCCTATATACCTAAGTCTCTCAACTAGAAGTGAATGATCCACCAAATCGAATGCCTTGGTCAAGTCCACAAACGCAGCCCCAGTCAGGCACCCCCCTTCCATGCCCTCGTGGACCGTGCTCATGAACTCGACCAAGGCACTCTCAACACCCCTCCTCTTCCTGAAACCATGCTGACATTGTGATAGTAGACCATGTGTTTCCAATAGTCAGACAGTTGCCCAAAAACAATCTTTTCCTGTAATTTAGATAAAGCCGACAGAATAGAGATTGGTCTGTAATTTATAAATTCACTAGTTGAACCTGCCTTATGGATTGGAATTACAAAAGAATATTTCCACAGGTCAGGTACTTCTCCCAAACAGAAAGACAAATTAAAAATCAAGCTGACTGGGTATGCTAACTCTGCTGAAGCTAAATGTAGCAATTTAGGAGCTAGACCATCAAAGCCACAGAATTTATCTTTCTTAAGTTGTTTCAGGAGTTTAAACACCTCTGAATGCATGACTGCCTTTAAGTAAAAGTTGGGATTATCCATACAGCCTCTTGTGTTATCATCAACTAAACCTGGTTTGTATTGAGCTCTGTAGTGATCCAAATCAATAAACAATGCATTAAATTACTTTGCCACTGTCAAAGGATCTGTTAGTTTTTCACCATCCTTATTCATGTGAAACTTTGACTCAAACCAAGGATCAATCATATTATTAATGGTTTTCCAAAATTTAGCACTATTTGTCAGTCCCGCAGTCTGCTGTTGCCTCAAATATTGAGCCTTAGCTTTTTTAATCTCAACCTTACATCTGTTCCTTAGACACCTATAGTTCTGTAAATTTACGGCTGTTTGATTTTTCATGTAATGTTTCCACAGTTTGTCCCGTTCTTTCATTAGTTAAAATAGAGAAGAAGTTAACCATTTGGATTATTTACCTCTAACCAGTCTTCTAATAAGTGGAGCATACATATCCAATACCCTAGTAAACTCTGTAGTAAAATAATGCAAAGCACAATTGACATCAAGTATTATTTCAAGAAAAGACCAGTCTATGTTCTGAAGGCTATCTCTAAATCCAGAGACATCAAAACCTGAAAAGTTTCTAAACTCAGAAATCATAGGTTTTACTGTGGATCTATATGAATGTTTCCAGAAGCAGACTATAGGGTGGTGATCACTAAGTGAATCTGAAATTAAACCACACCTTAAAGTGTGATTTACTTTGTAAGAAGCCAATCAAGCACAATGTGCTTATTTGTTTTTAAATTCAATCTTGTGGGGATATTAATTAGTTGCTGAAGACCAGTGTGTGATAAAACATCTATCAGCCCAGGTACTCCATTCCCAGACCAATCTGAATTAAAATCTCCCAAACACAATGGTTTCTCCCACAGTGTTAAGGGCTAGCATCTCAGAGAACTCCTGTAGGCCCTCTGTACTTACTTTTGGGGGCATGTACACACAACATATAATCAGTTTCTTAACCATACCAATGGCAATCTGAATAGACAAAAGTTCACAATATTTAAGAGAACTAGTTTTTTTTGTTATATATTTTTTCTAGTTTCCTCTGTGGCTGGGGGGGTGTTACCAATAGTTCCCCCACAATCCAGCCTGACCAACATCACCCCCCAGTCCATCCCCCATCCCAAGCTCAACCCCCCTTACCTTCCAACCATCACAGCGATCTGTTTTCCGTGGTGGGCACACGACCACCGCCACAGGATCCGAAGGGGTTATCCAGTTCTGGGGGAGCATCCAGGCAGAAGCCGGCAGAAGGCAGCTCATCAACCTTCATGTAGCCCACAAGGATTTTTCCTCATTTCCTCCCCTGCGTCTGTGGCGTGCAGTGACGCCAAGGGACCAGAGCGTACGAGCTTCCGCACATGCCCCTTCCCAGCGTCTTGCCACAGCACCTCCCACAAGTTCAGCCCCTGACTTGCCATAGCCCCCAGCCACCACTAGGAGCCAGCGAGACAGCAAGGCATCCCCGCTCCCACCCCTGGAGAAGGAGAGCAGTGTAACGGATGCTCAATCCTTCTCCACCCCCGCCGACCCCCAACAGCCCAGACTTGTTCCCGAACCCGGGTTGCTGGCGTAGCGCGAGGTGTGGCATCCAGCGCCTCAACCCTCAGCGCCACCGGGCCAGCTATAAGAGAACTAGTTACCATATCAATCTCATGTACAGTGTAACTATTCCTAACATAGAATAAAACTCCACCTGCCCTCCCTGTCAATCTATCCTTTCTGTGAACTGTATAACCACAGATGCTAATTTGACTATTAGTGATTTGGGTATGTAACCATGTTTTACTAATTGCCAAAACATCAGGCTGATAGTTTGTTACCCATGCCTCAACCTCATGAAATTTAGAAATAAGGCTGTGGATGTTAAAATACATAATTCACATCCTTTACCAGCAGTAGTAAAGTAATCCAAATCTGCTAAATCATTACACATTGGACCAGGGTTACATTCAATATCCCCAGCCCTTAATAGCAGATTCACCTTTATTATGTCCACTACCAGAAATAACATCCCCAACAACCTCTCAGACGATCTCATCTCAAACCCAATATTATAACCCACATATTTATAACATGCACCTATTGTGTGGCTTTGTAACAAACTGTAATTACTTAACAGATATCCATTTGCCTATGGAAGTGCAGTGTCCATCCCTCCATACATGCATACATCCATGTTGATAGTGGGTCTTGCACTTCCATTTATCCCCAAAAACAATTCATTTTCCTGGTTGTATGGCTTGCTAAACTTCTAATATTATCCTATGGGAATTTAGATTTTTTAAATGTTATGGTTTTTATATGGCCCCTACATTTTCTGGAGGGTATGTATTATTCTTGTAGTACTCATTAAAACCTTTATTTTGATATATGGATTGTCCCTTAATTGCAAATATTGATGTAGTTATGGCTTGTTGAAGTTGAAAGGGGGGAAAACTGAGTGCAGATCCTTTTTTTGCATGAACAAATCCTTTTTCATATGAATGAGACAACCTCATGAAAAAGGATCCATTCATATGAAAAAAGACTGTGAAAAAGCTAAGTCCAATTTTTTTTTCATATGAAGGGATCCTTTTTTGTGAGGTTTTGTCATTCATATGAAAAAGGATCCCTTCATACAAAAAAAAAATCTGGAAAAAACTAAATCCAAATTGTTTTTTCACATGAAGGCATCCTGTTTTGTTTGAATGAAAAAACTCATGAACAAGGATCCCTTCATACGAAAAAAGAATTGTAAAAAAAAAAAACTATGTCCGATTTTTTTTTCATATGAATGAAAAAGCCTCACAAAAAAGGATGCCTTCATATGAGAAAATAATTTGGACTTAGTTTTTTTTCAGATTCTTTTTTCATATGAAAGTATCCTTTTCCATGAGGCAGTTTTGCTCTTATAAGATGCCTTCATATGAAAAAAGAATCTGAAAAAAAATTAAGTCCAAATTCTTTTTTCGTTTGAAAGGATGCTGTTTAATATGGCCATATGAAAAAAGAAAATTGAGTCACAAAAGAAATTTAAAAATGTATAAAAAACACATTTCTGGGTAATTTTTCCATAAAATAACTGCAGAATCCACCTACTGGGGTCCTGAGTAGCAAGATACATGTGCTGCTGTCTGTAGGATCTAATTTTTATGCGTTTTCAAAAAAAATGTTTTGCAAAAACAGAAACAAAGATGTTGGCTATGCAAAAAAAGATTTTTTTCTCATGAAAAAGAAGCTTTTTTCATATGGACCCAATTATTTTTTCATTCCAAGCAGCTATCCAAAAAAAACATACTGAGTATGCTCCGAACTGAAATTTCAAATTTGTATAACTTTGGAATGGATTAATATTTTTTCACAAAACCAGTAAAAGGCACCACTGTGGCCCATGCTGTTTGCGCCCTGAAAATTTCAGAGCAAAATTTCAAACCGGCTGCAGGCTAAGTGACGACAAAAAAAAGCAAAAAAAACCCAAACAAAACAAACAGATTGTTTCACTTTTTGCACTGTCCGAATCTCAGAATCTGCACATGTGACTGGAGCGAAACTTGCACGTCAAGAGATCTTGCCCCGAGACCATGCATGAAAAATGTGCAAATCCACTGAACAGTTGTGAAGGTATTAAAGTGCAAACCCTAACTATAGCGGCGCTACCATGCCACTATAATAAACAGAGGTAAGGGAGGGGGGAGGGACACCTGTGACCAAATAGAGACCAGGGTATAGTGTTAGGCAGGGAAAATAGGGGCCTACAAGTCCTTTTCTGCCGACACATTCTATGTTTCTGTCAGGCCCATCAGCCATACTGGTAAGGGGTGAAACAAAGACAGAGAGGTATTTATGCCACCAGGAGAAATCTTGTGCTCATTTTATCTTGGGCCTCAAACTGAATACAATAAAAGGAATGGAGACAATATATCTCTGGAACATATGTGTGGTCACAGCCTTAAAGAGGGTCACATGCAAATGGCTATAGACAGAGCCACCCCAGTACAGAATTGGGTGGAGGTAGCTGAAGAAATAACCGAAATGGAGAGACAAATTTTATCAGGTTTAAGACAGAGGGGAAGTCTACAGTATATCAATAGGTGGACCAGCTGGGAGCTGACAAAAGGGTGAGATGGTATACTGTAGATAACAAGGAACCTAACCTAACCTAAGAGGATTGGGAATGAGACATTTTATCATCTAAAGAAAAAAAAGTACAAAAGAAAACAAGAGCCTGTGAGTGCAATCCTCCACCCCACCGCCTGGTTGGCTGAGGCAGAGACCATCATACTCCAACCTGAAATGAGTTAAAACAGTATAGCCACCGTACCAGCAACATCCATAGTATTGTTTTTATGGTGTTCAGTTGATGTGTTTTAGTCTTGGTTGTAACAAAAATTAAAACAAAAAAATCTGACTGTCACATAGTGGCACATGCTGTGTCTACTTCAGAACAGAATAAGTGGAATGTATTTCCACTATGATGTACACTGAGACCTTTATGTATTTTGGTGCAAATCAATGAAGAATGTATAACATAATGAAGGGGAAACATTAAACTGGACCAGTTGGAAATATAAGGGCATATTATGCCTAAATGACTTGATAGATTAGTCTTCTGCATCCCTACTTCCCTTCGCCTTACTAGCACATCAGTTCAACATACCTAAGACTGACTTCTACAAATACTTCCAGCTGAGGGACACGCTAAACTAGGTGTTCAACTCAAATTTGGTTATGCCACCTCTACATGCATTAGATAAAATCTTTACTACCTCTAATGGTCTAAGTAAGCAATAACCCATGACAGGGTGTGGGGTTATAGGCATTTAATCCATGTCTGGGGTGCGCTGTGAGGCATGAGGCCACAGGTTGAGTGTCCTCACAGCACCCCAGGTGTGGATTAATTGCCTATAACCCCACACCGTGGAGTAGGTTATTGAGCTTATAACATGGGTTATGTGAAAAACATGAGAAAACCCAGGAAAAAGGGATTTTTCTCTTGTTTAAAGCCCAAAAAAGGTACTGCACCCTGCCACCCTGCAAAATAGTCCCTTCAAAAATGGACATTTGACTGCTCTTATGCACATAGAAATGTCACACATACACTACAGACATGATCTGTGACATTTCTTGTGAATAATATGCTGTGGTACTATGGGTAGGACACTTCCTCTCCTCCCCCACCCAACCAACACATCTCTCTCTCTGTCACTCACTTTCACTCATTGTGGATGCTACTGCTGTGGGCCACAAAGCAGGAACTGCAGCACTTGTTCTCTCTCAGTCAACTCTATGAAAATGGGATGCACCACTTGTGCATTCTGCCTGCCGGTCCTAATTGCTGTGTCACTCAGGATCTCATTTTGTGTCACTGAAACTGGCTGACCTCAGCACTGTCTCTCACACTGGTTCTCTCTCTCTCTCTCACACCCTGCCTGACCTGACGGACTGCTTACAGCACAGCATGGGGTACTTATCCTCCGAGTATACTGACATACAACATTGTTCAGAAGAGGGCACGGGAGATGTGTGCATAACTTACTTTCACACACTTGTAAGTGCTGAATTTGTGCTGCCCCCCCCAATGATCCTTGCTCATGACTACTGTGACACACGAAAACAACTGTTTCCCTGATTGCATTATTACATTTCTTTGTCACTTACAAGAACTGGTGTTGTACACGACTCCCAACACCACTTCACTGGGCCCTCTCTCCTGCCATGCCTCTCTCCTGTTCTGCCACTCGCTGCCAACAGCATCAGGTCTGCTCATGACCAGACTGCTGCTCATCAACTCTGCTCACTGTCATTGCGGAGCAGTGGTCACAGTGTGGCCATACATGGGGGGAGGGGGGTTTGCTGGGAAATTTCACTGTTTACAGAAGGTCTGATATATGTCAGCAAGGGGATATTCTACAGCAGGATCGTGACCATGAAACAGCACTTCTCTGGAAAGGAACGACAACAGAGCAGTGTGCACTTGGTCACAGGAGGTACGCAGGGTGGGTGAGTGGGGAGAGACTGCAGGACTGCTACATCGATGCTCGTGCCATGCACTAGGAAGCTCCCCTGAGAACAGTGCTGATGGGTCAGTGATTGTAGCTGTGGGACAACTGCAACTCTTACTGCTGCTGGTTTTTCTCACTCTCTGAGTCATGCTCATGGGGGGGAATGGGGGGATGGCAGGGACCAATGGTACTGTTAGGTTCCTGTAAGTGTTGTACAGGACTCAGGAATGTGGCAGAAACATGCCTGTAGATGGAATGGTGACATAAACCTGACTTGTCGGTCTTTGGAGGTCCACGGCCGGGTGGGTGGGGTGCTTTATGTGCCGGACACCTGTTACAGTCTGTCCACTGCTTCTGGGAGATGGACATGGGTAGGCACAGGTTTGCTGGGTGGCTAGCTGGAAAGACCTGGCATTGGCTTTGTCATGCATCTGCACTTCACGTGACACGGAGCACAAGAGTGTTGGTTTCAGATTCCTGCCTATCTGCTGTTTTCAGTTGCGATCTAATTGCACATCTGCCCGCTGTTGCTGAGTTAACATTGTGTATGCTCGATGCTGATGAGCACATCGATGTCTGTTCTACACTGTGCACCCTACCTCATGCATCACTGTCAGTTTCTTCAGCTGCTGCAGGCCCCGTTTTGTCCATTACACAATGTGCTGTGACGCTTGGCCAGCTGGTTATGATTATTGTATGCTATTTGTAATATAAAAATATAGTATGTGATTCTCTCACATAAGACAGCCTGTGCTCCATGGGTGCCCTCTCCCCAGGTTTCAGTGAAAACTACAGGATATATAATTGACCAGGAGATCTCTGTAATGTAATTAACTTCCTTGAGACATTGCATTTTGTGGCTGTTTTATGACCTGTTGCTGCTCTGAAGCTGGGAAACTGAAATATACATTTTATGACTTCAGAAACAGGACATCATTAAACTGATTCCTGCCAGATATCTTGCACCTAGAGTAGGTGAGGGATTGCAGGGTTGTAAAACTTCAAGGGAACTGGTGGGCCAAAAGAATCATAATTTTGGGAAATTAGTTTTTGCTGATGTCACCTTATTTAATATACCTCCTGATAGGACATCCTGTTTGAATGTTTTTTATATTCTAAAAGGAGGAGCTAGATGACTCACAGAAGGGGTGTGGAGAGACACAGTTTAAACTATACTGTGTCTGAACTGTTTAGATATATTCCATCTGGGGACTCTAGAAAGAGACACAGCTCTCTGATAAGCACTTACAGGTAATACATTAGATCGAAAATAATCTAACTGTATGTTGGTAGGAGTTTGTCTGTAGTTTTCTTTGCCTTTTTTTAAGTGATTGTATGCATTTTTATATATTGTTCTGTGTTTACATTTTTCATATTTTTATCATCTTTTTGTAAAATACCTTTTATTTGAAAGACTGCCTGGGTGTTTACCAGTTCTTTTTTGCATGTGACGTATAGAGGGTTAAGTCTGACAAAAAGTGTTCAAAAGCTTGATGGTGTTACTAAACTGGGAAAAGGTAAGAATGTACCTAAGGTCTTTTACAGAGTTTTAAGGGTTCATTTTGGAAGCCTGGCTTGGTGCCCCTGGCGAAAGATTGTACCGTAATTCCCAAAGAGGGTACGTATCTGAACCTGTACATTGGGTATGCTAGCATAAGGTTCACAGTTTGAATCCCCCCAGAACTTCAGACTAAAGATGATTCGGACCCACAAGCAAACAGGAGGGTTACCCTGTCTGTTACCTGTTCACACTGTTGCGCCCTGAGGTTGGCACTGTGGGAGCAGAGGGCCTGACCTGCTGATTGTGTTTGTGACAGATTTGGTTGACAGTGGTGCAGATAAATTTGGTAACACAAGCTTTAACTGTTCAGTGTGTCAGCTTAATACTGTACAGCTCACTTGCAAAATAAGGCAGTGATTTATTTTTAAAAAGGAAACAGAACTATATCATTTTGCTTACAGTTAAGTTTCTACCTGTTTTATTTTTTTCCAATGTGCAAGTACCAGTAGTCATAGTTAAGGAAGAAGATGGCTTCCAACTACAGCGGGTACACTGCAGACTACTTGAAGCAGTTGTGCCAGGACAGAGGAGTCCTGCACGAGGTGAGTGCCACCAAGCAGAACCTCGTGGATGCCCTGATGGCAGCCGATGCCCAGAGCATCGAGTCACAGACTGTTACTGTAAAGGACCAAGCCTTGGGTGTGGAGGGGCCAGCGGCCAGTGCAGTGTCCAGATCCGGTGAGGAGGGCAGCAGGGCCAGTGCAAGTGAAGGGCCACAGCAGCAGGGGAAGGTCACCAGCATTCTGGAGCCAGAAGCAATCAGGCTACAGATTGAGTTGTGCAGAATGCAGTTGGAGTTCCAGAGAGAAGAGAAGTAAGAACAGCGAGCCACAGAGGAGAAAAGGGAGCGAGAACAGTGAGAAGCTGAACGTGAACAGCGAGAGGCGGACAGTGAAGAGCGTGACCACCAGAGGCGACATGAACTGGAGAAGTTATGACTCCAGCCACCAGCACTGGAGCAGGTAAGTGGCTTTGGTTTAACTGGAACTACAAGACTGGGTTACAAATTGAATTCCAAATTGATAGCTGAATTTAAAGAGGGGGAGGATATGGATGCCTTTTTAAATTCCTTTGAAATGTTTGTACTCAGGCAAATATTCCTTGAGGGTCCTGGAGCTTCTAGCTATCCTCACTACTTACCAGGAGAGCTCGGGATGCATTGGGTCAAATGGACAATGATTACAGCAAACAAAGCCGCACTTTTAAAAAAGTTTGATTTAACTGCAGAAGCATACAGAGCTAAATTCTGTAAGCTCATGAGAAGCCCTGACATGAGCTACAAGGAGCTAGCCATGAAACAATGTCAACATTTAAAATGGTGGGAGGAAATTGAAGCAAACTCTGTAGATAAAATTGAAAATGCTATTTTCTTAGAACAGTTTTTTTGGGCATGCCCAGCAGAGCTGAAAAATTGGCTGGAGGACCGAGATCCCAAAACAGTACAAGAGGCTGCTGAACTCTCGGACCGCTATGCCAAGAGCAGTCCTGCTCTGAGAGTGAATGGGGCAGGTGTGGCAGCACAGAAAGGGAAAAGTGCACCTTCAGGGCAGCTAAAACCCTCACTGCCTCCACCAAAACCAGTTAGCCCCGGGTTTCAAAGAAAAGATTTTTCTGAGAAAAGAAACAAATGCTGGGTTTGTAAAGAAACTGGGCATATTGCCAGACAGTGTCCCAAAAGGATGAGCAATATGCATCATGGGGCTAGGAAAGAAGTGGATTGTTTATGTGTCCCTGGAAGCATGCCTGTGAACATGAGGAAACACATGAACCCAGTTCCGGCGAATGGGGGTACAGACACAAGGGTTAAGAGACACAGGGGCATCCCTGACATTGGTAAAAGGGGATCTGGAAGAGCCTGGTCAGCTTATACCCAATAAATTTGTAACTGTACAAGGGTTCACTGGTGAGGAAACCACATTGCCACTCACTAGTGTTCTCCTAGACTGGGGTGAAACTGGGGGAACTGTGCAACAGGTGGCTGTAGCCAGACCTTTAGCAGTTGACGTCATCCTTGGCAACAATCTCAAACAGGGGATGGTGTGTGCAGTTACCTGTAGCTAAGCGGCAAGAGAAAATTTTAGTTCCCTGGACCCTACAGAAGCCATTGTGGAAACCACTGGGAGGCTGGTTCCCCAGCCTGTGCCTCCTGATAGGGAGACTAATGAAAAGGGGGTTGAAATTTCCCCAGTAGCAGTTAACCACACAGCTATGGAGGGTTACTCCGAAGAAGGAGGAGTGACCCATTGTCAGTGTGTTAGGGATGACAGTGATCCTGAAGGCCCTGACGGTAGTGCTAGGGACCCTAGTTTAGAGACTGAAAGGGACCTGTCTCATGCTTTGGGAATGTGTAAGAAGTTTGCAACTGCTCAGAAAAGTGACTCTAATCTAGAGAAGCTGAGGGTTTGGGCAGACTCTGATGGAGCACAGGGAGGTGATGGTAAACATGAGGTTTACTGGGAAAATTGACTGATGTATACTCAGAATGTGAAGATAGAGGGAGGGGTGATAGGCAGGCAGCTTGTCATTCCCCAGGGGTATCATGAGCAGTTGCTCAAGATTGCACATGATATTCCCTTGTCTGGTCATCTGGGAATTGCATGCACTACACAACGGTTGGCCCAGAATTTATATTGGCCCAACTTCACCCAGCAGGTGAAGGAGTATTGCAGGTCTTGTCACTGGTGCCAAGAAATAGGGAAGGCAGGTAAGAAAACCCAAGCCGCCCTAATTCCATTGCCCATAGTGGAGGAGTCATTCCAGAGGGTGGGAATGGATATTGTGGGGCCTTTAAATACTCCAGTTCCTCTGGGAAGAGGTTCATCCTGACTGTTGTGGATTATGCCACCTGGTACCCAGAGGCAGTCGCCCTATCCTCACTGAGGACAGACAAAGTGACAGATGCCTTACTAGGGATTTTCTCCTGTGTTGGGTTTCTGCAGGAGGTTATCACCGATCAAGGGGGTTCCTTCATGTTGGACCTGAAGAAATGTTTGTGGGAGAAGTGTGGGGTGGTGCAGAGATGCACAACACCTTATCACCTGCAAGCCAATGGGCATGTGGAAAGATTTAACAGTACCCTGAAGTCAATGCTCCAAGTGTTTGCTGATGGGAGGTGCCCCAAGAGTCGACAGGGTTTTCCCCCTTCGAGCTCTTATATGAATGCTGGGTACGTGGGCCCCTAGACTTGATCCGGGAGGACTGGAAAGGCAAGCACACCACCCAGGGCACTACCATAGTGGATTACATCCTTAGGTTTAGGGAAAGGCTGAAGGAGCTTATGGGGACAGCCCAGAGCAACCTGGCAACTGCCCAATAGAAACAAAAAGTGTGGTATGACCGCAGAGCCAGAGATCACTCGTACACAGTGGGTCAGGAAATCATGGTCCTTATTCCGGTCCTGAAAGACAAGCTGCAGGCTAAGTGGGTAGGACCGTACAAAGTAGTTAGGAAGGTAAATAATGTGAACTATATCATAGAGTTACCTTACAGAAGACATACAGAAAGAATGTACCATGTCAACACGATGAAGCCGTATGCTAATAGGGCTGACATGGTGTTTACAGTATGTAGTCCTGGGGAGGGGACCGATGAAGGAGACCCCCCTTCTGGACTTGCTGGAAGAAAGCAAGCAGGAGTCCTCTGTGAAGGCAGTTAAATTGTCTCCCCAGCTGGCCCTGAATGAGATCCAGGAAGTAAGGGAGGTTTTGGCAGACTTTGCCCCACTGTTTAGCACCAAGCCTGGATTACCCCCCTTAGTGACGCATGATGTAGAGACAGGGACACGGACGCCTATACAGTGGACAACATATCGGGTGTCAGAGGCTGTCCAAAAGGACATTAGGAGGGAGGTGGAGAAAATGCTGGATTTAGGGGTAATCCAGAGATCCCACAGCCCCTGGGCTTCACCCGTAATCCTTGTGCCCAAGCCCGATGGCTCTACTGATTTCCATGTGGACTATCGTGGACTGAATGCAGTCATAAAGTCCGACGCCCACCCAATGCCCCGGATGGATGAACTCCTGGACAAGTTGGGAGGGGCGACATACCTTATGACTATTGACCTGACAAAGGGGTATTGGCAGGTAGAGTTAACTGACAGTGCTAGGGAGAGGTTGGCCTTTATCACTCCAATAGGCTTATTTGAATTTAAAGTAATGACTTTCAGAATGAAGAACGCCCCAGCCCCTTTCCAAAGGTTGGTGAACCAGGTGTTAAATGGTGCTGAGGAGTACGCCGTGGCATACCTGGATGACATTGTCATCTTTAGTGCCAGCTGGGAGGAACACCTGTCCCACCTTAGGGAAGAGCTGGGCAGGATACAGAGGGCCGAGCTCACTGTCAAAGCTGAGAAGTGCCAGGTGGCCATGGCTGAAGTGGCATACCTCAGGCATGTTGTAGGCCAGGGACAGCTCCGTCCTAACCAAGTAAAAATAGAGGTGATCAAGGTGTGGCCCAGACCAGAAATGCAGAAGCAGGTCAGGAGTTTTCTCAGAACAGCAGGGTACTATAGGAAATTTGTACCCAATTACAGTGCCCTGGCTGCTCCCCTATATGACCTTGTAAAGAAAAAGATGCTTAAGAAAATTACCTAGGAACCAGCCTGTGAA
Source organism: Neoceratodus forsteri (assembly GCA_016271365.2). NCBI lineage: Eukaryota > Metazoa > Chordata > Ceratodontiformes > Ceratodontidae > Neoceratodus > Neoceratodus forsteri. The sequence continues at coordinate 189,797,011 of CM057452.1, forward strand.
AAAGCCTTTACCAGACTGAAGGAGGCACTATGCAGTGCTCCTGTATTGACAAGTTTGACTATAGCAGACCCTTTATGGTCCAGACTGATGCCTCAGACATGGGTATTGGGGCAGTACTGAGTCAGACATCCAACCAAGGAAAGATCATCCTGTAGTGTACCTGTGTAAAAAGTTACTTCCCAGGGAGCCGGCTTACTCTACTGTGGAAAAAGAGTGTCTTGCCATAGTGTGGGCCCTAAAGAAGTTAGAGCCATACTTACATGGGCAGCATTTTGAGGTAAAAACTGCCCATAACCCCCTGGTTTGGCTGACACAAATGAGAAAAACTAAAGGTAGACTATTAAGATGGAGTCTTGCCTTGAAAGGGTATGGCATGACAATCTTACATAGGGCTGGAGCAACCAATCAGAACACAGATGGCTTGTCATGTCTATATGAGGAGTGAACTGACTTGGGAAGCTCATTCATGCAGGGGATAGAGCCCCCAAATTCAGTCCAGGTGGGGAGGACTGTGACGCTTGGCCAGCTGATTATGATTATTGTATGCTATTTGTAATATAAAAATATAATATGTGATTGTCTCACATAAGACAGCCTGTGCTCCATGGGTGCCCCCCCCCCAGGTTTCAGTGAAAACTATAGGATATATAATTGACCAGAAGATCTCTGTAATGTAATTAACTTCCTTGAGACATTGCATTTTATGGCCGGTTTATGACCTGTTGCTGCTTTGAAGCTGGAAAACTAAAATATACATTTTATGACTTCAGAAACAGGACATCATTAAGCTGATTCCTGCTAGATATCTTGCACCTAGAGTACGTGAGGGATTGCAGTCTTGTAAAACTTCAAGGGAACTGGTGGGCCAAAAGACTCATAATTTGGGAAATGAGTTTTTGCTGATTCACCTTATTTAATATACCTCCTGATAAGACATCCTGTTTGTATTTTTTTTATATTCTAAAAGGAGGAGCTAGATGACTCACAGAAGGGGTGTGGAGAGACACAGTTTAAACTATACTGTGTCTGAACTGTTTAGATATATTCCATCTGGGGACTCTAGAAAGAGACACAGCTCTCTGATAAGCACTTACAGGTAATACATTAGATCGAAAATAATCTAACTGCATGTTGGTAGGAGTTCGTCTGTAGTTTTCTTTGCTTTTCTTTTAAGTGATTGTATGCTTTTTGATATATTGTTCTGTGTTTACATTTTTCATATTTTTATCATCTTTTCCAAAAATACCTTTATTTGAAAGACTGCCTGGGTGTCTACCAGTTCTTTTTTGCATGTGACGTATAGAGGGTTAAGACTGACAAAAACTGTTCAAAAGCGTGATGGTGTTACTAAACTGGGAAAAGGTAAGAATACACCTAAGGTCTTTTACAGAGTTTTAAGGGTTAATTTTGGAAGCCTTGCATGGTGCCCCTGGTGAAATATTGTACCGCAATTCCTGAAGAGGGTACATATCTGAGCCTGTACATTGGGTACGCTCACATAAGGTTCACAGTTTGAATCCCCCAGAACTTGAGACTACAGGTGATTCGGACACACAAGCAGACAGGAGGGTTACCCTGTCTGTTACCTGTTCACACTATTGCGTTCAGAGGTTGGCACTGTGGAAGCAGAGGGCCTGATCTGCTGAGTGCGTTTGTGACATGTGCCACTTCAAAAGTGCTTCTTTTCATTGCCACTGATCCCCGCTGTACTGCAATCATTCGGGAAACAGTGGCAAACAACATACATGATTCTGTATGACCAGTAACTTCAGTGACCTCTACATCTTGTAGCGGTGAATGAGATTCCTTGTCGGAACCCAGGTCCCTGATGGCAGCAGTCTCCGAGATTTTAATTTTCTTGACATCTTGGAGTGTAGCTTCTCCATCTGGAACAATTCTCTCCAGTCACTCATTCACACTGACATTGCCAAGCAATGAAAAATTCACACCCATTGCTCCATTGATGACAGAATCTGCTCTGCTCGTTAACTCAAGAAAAACAATGGCTGCTAAGAAAGACGTGCACAGCAGAATCTGTAGATCCCTCCACAATGTGCTAAAGTCAACAGCACTCTCAATAACAATATCAGGCACAGAAACCATGGATTAAATAAGGAATTTAATCCACGGGCACCTGACAGGTCCCAGCCAATCACTTTCCCTCCCTCAGGTAACCCATGTTATAAAACAATTTATAAAATGACATTAGATTCTAAAGTTAACACAGTTGACCTGTTAATGCCCAAATTGGAACAGGAACTGAATGTCTCGATTTCCCTAAATGAATGGAGGAAGGGTTGGGATAATACTGCTGTGGAATGCAAAGCATCTAAAGGTAAACTAATACAATTCAGAATTGCTCTCAGATGACACTATACGCCCTGCAAACTGGTCAAACTGGGGATTTCTAATAATGGTACGTGTTGGAGGTGCCTTTGTGATAAAGGGAGATTATCCCACATACTGTTGTCCCGTGATAAAATTAAACCCTTCTGGAATGATGTCTGGAAAGAATGTGAGGCAATTAATAAATGTAAAATGGTCTCATCCACCAAGTTTATAATTTTATTGATAATAACAGATCTTCTTAGCCTTATTGGTTCTCAGGAACTGTGGTGACACATTGCCAGTATTACAGCAAAAAATTTCATTGTTAGACACTAGAAACAGACAACCCCATCTAATGTGACAGATTGGCTACAAGACTTGTCTACCAAAGCGAGAATTGCTTATTCTAACAGGAAGAGGCTGGATAAATTTTACAGTATCTGGGACCCTTATCTTAAATCCAGATATTGTAACCTCTCCTCAATAATTTTCTACACAGTACAGATGCTGTATTTGAACACTCTTTTAATAGCTATGTGATTTTCTCATTGCTTCTTTGTCATCAGCACCTTCTTTATTATACATTGTGGTAGAATCTGTTCTTTATGTCAAATAATAGTTTTTTTTTTATACATGGTAACTAGAGGTGGGCAAAGTTGAAAAAATTTGCTCCCCAAAGTATTTTGGAAATAGCGCTCAATTCACAGAGCGCAATTCGTGAAATTCACCACTTCAGGGAGCGTGAGCTGATGGCAAACGTGTGGAATTTTGCATGCAAAATTCCACACTGGCGCTATCATTCCCGAATCCCTGGCATCTAGTGGCCCCCATCTGCCAATCGATGACCCCTATAATGAAATATTTTTCCCACATCCCTGGTGTCTAGTGGATCCCCCACCCTGACAATCACCGGCCTGGCCCCCAATAATGAAAATATTTTCCCACCACATCCCTGGTGTCTCATGGACCCCCGCACCCCTCACCCTGTCTGGTAGTGGCCTCCTGCCACCACTCCACTACCCTCCTCAGTCACCCTGACCTGGTCCCTGAGTGGGCCACTGGCACAGCCCTCCACTCACCTCCATGGCCAACAGCCCGACTGATGTGCTCTGAATGAATGAGCACGTGCTTGTACAAGCACACACTCATTCATTCATTCAGTCAGCCAGGTCATCAATTAAGGGGACATTTTCCTGGGGCAAGAGAAGGGGGGGGGGCTGCTCCAGTCTTCCGCAGGATGGTGGGATGGGGAATGGCATTATGGATCCCTTTGGGGTCCATAGCACCATTCCCCATCCTGGCCCCGTAAAGTCCAGAGCAGCCCCCTCTCTTCTGTAGCCCCAGGAAAAAGGTTCCCTTAGTTGACAAGCTGGCTGACTGAATGAATGAATGAGGCGTGTGCTTGTACAAGCACACGCTCATTCATTCGGAGCATGCGCCAGTCAGTCTGCGCGTTACGGAGGTGAGTGGAGAGCTGCGGTGGCCAGCCTAGGACCGGTTTGGGGTGACTGAAGGTGGGAAGGGAGGGTGGTGGCAGGGGCACTACCAGATGGAGTGGGGGTTGAGGTCCACTAGACACCAGGGATGTGCTAGGAAAAATACTGTCATTATTGGGGTTCAGGCCGTCGGCCAGGGGTGGGGGTCACTAGACACCAGGATGCGGGAAAAATATTTCATTATTGGGGTTGGTGATCAGTGGGGTGGGGGCCACTAGACACACCAGGGATGTGGGAAAAAATGTTTAATAGGGCCGGCGATTGGCGGGATACAGGGGGCACTAGACACTAAGGATAGATTGGGGGGGTGGTGTTGGGGGATTTCCCATTTGTCACCTCTACTTGCTTTGTTTTTTTTAAGTGCAATTTGCACTTAAAACCCCCGAAAGCAAGGCGAAGTCAGAAATGACGAATTTTGAGTAATCTGAAGATATTACATGAAGTGCTCCGCTGGGTGAATTTGGCGACTTTGCCGTATATTCGTCCATGGATTAAAACTTTGCTGCATCTCTAATATTAACCCTTAGGCTGCTGGAAGATTTAGAGCGTATAGGTTTTTAGGACGTGTATACATGTTGGTGGCACAGCAATGGTATTTGATGATGATGATGATAAATCTTTATTTTTCAACAGGATAGAACTGTTAGGACTTTGCAGCCCTCTTTACAAAGTTGTCCTGCTTGGATACAAAGTTTCATATCTACAAAGGTGGAATACAAAAGGTTTCAGTCTAACATTGTATTATACATGCTATATACAATTACTCAAATGTTATGAGACAATGTATATTTATTTGCTAAAATTATCAATAAAATGTTAATAACAAAGAAGAAGATGCCCACATCCCAGGGGAGATGAATTCCAAGATATTTAAGAACTGTTACATTCCAGCAAAAGGGAACTTGGGCTGCGATTCCCAGTGATGGGCTGTAGCAAAAGATGAGAGGTTCTTTCTTTGCTTTATTTAACGTATATCCTGAAATATTTATTTGCTTGTTTGCTTATTTATTTTGTTAACTGGGTGGGCCAACTGAGACATAGGAGTCTTTTTCAGGGGTGACCCAGAATTAATGACATATAACAATCAGTCATTGGCAGCTTTTCAAGGCCTCAGGGCTTCAGTCTGACTATAGGGACTACAGATTACTGAGAAACACCTGCAAAAGGAACATTCGACTAGCAAAAAACTCCTTCTGCAAAGACTTACTAACAAAAGCCTCAAGTGACTCCAAGAAATTCTGGTCAACCATAAAAACCCTCCTTGGAGCTAATCATATGGCTACTGCAAGTGATATGTTGTTAAATGGCATACACTGCAATAATCCGGTAACCATCGCCAACTCCTTCAGTTGCCACCTTCTCTGACATATCTAGCTACCTGGCCTCTTTCCTTCTGAACACACTGTCCCCGGGATACTGAATCTCTACTCCCGCATCCTCTGTTCAGATTCCGGACCATCACAAGAGTCGAAGTTCTAAAGCTGCTACTCTCCATCCCTGACAGCACCAGCATGGGGTCTGATGGTTTGGAACCTAGGCTCCTGAAAGCTGCTGTCCCTCTCATAGCCTCCCCCAACAAAAGTCTTTAACCTGTCACTATGCCATGGCTCAGTTCCTAATATCTGGAAATAGCTAAAATTACACCCATTCCTAAAAAGGACTATCCTAAAGAAATCACTAATTACCGACCTATAGCTATTCTGTCCCTGCTTAACAATATCTTAGAAAAATTAGTCGCAACCCAATCCATAGATTATCTTCAGATGCATAACCTTCTCTCTTGCTCCCAGCATGGCTTCTGCAAAGGTCACAGCACCTCCACCGCACTTCTAAAACTCACAAATGACATCTATGACTCCATAGACTCGGACCTCCTGACAGGTGCGGTTTTCATTGATTAAACTAAGGATTTTGTCCTGGTTAACCATACCCTTCTCCTTGCAAAACTGTGTTCCCTTGGCCTCTCTGCTGATGTACTGGCCTGGTTTAATAGCTATCTGTCCGACAGGAAACAGGCCGTAGTTTTCAACTCAGCCATATCTGACCTCTCGTCTATACACATTGGCGTTCCCCTGGGCTCCATACTTGGCCCTTTGCTTTTCTCAGTCTTCATTAACGACTTCCCACTGCTCGCACCAACCTGTTCATCTCTGCTTTACACGGATGATCTTGTTATTTACCACAGTGTAAGAAATATCTTGGACATTAACCACTCTCTTGCCTTGGACTTTTTAAGTGTTCAGTCCTGGCTAACTGAGAACAACCTTGTTCTCAATACAAGCAAGATACGCTCCGTGCTCTTTGGCTCTCCTGCCAGACTTAAAGCTAACCAAAACTCACTCAAAATATCATGTGCTGTCAGTTCCCCCACTGGTTAGCACTAGCTCCTTTAAATATCTAGGCATTCTTCTTGACGAATCTCTGGATTTTGATCTGCACATCACAACCACCTGTAAGTCTGTCCATGCTAAGATAGGAGGTGCCTACTGCACTAGCTATGCCTTCACTCCATCGGCTAGACTAGCTAAGGCACAAGGCTTTCTACACCCAGCCCTGGCCTATGGCTCAGTCACCTACCTATCTGCCACAAAGTTTGCCCTCCATAAATGGGACACCACCCATAACACTATCTGCCGTTATGCCTCTGCACCTCCATGATACAAACACCATTGCCAGCTCTATGCTGACCTCAAATTGCCCTCCCCCTCTGCCCATTGACTCCAGTCCTATGGCTCTCTAATTGGTGGTATTGCCAGATCAGGCCTCCCCCCAATCCCTCGCCTCTCTGCTTCACTCACAGCCACTCTCCTATGGGCTCTGATCTACTGACCAAGCCCCTCTCCATATCCCCAGATGCAAAACCAATATGGGTGCACATGCTTTCTCTTACACGGCTCCAAAGTACTGGAACTCCATACCTCAAACTATTCATCACGCTCCCACCCATGCTAGCTACAAGAAACTTCACTGTGATCATCTGTGTGTTGCTAGCCCCTGCACGTGCTTCCATCCACCTTAGACCATATCTTCTCCCTGCCCTCTGTGCTCCAGGCAACAACTCCACTGACACTTTTCTTCACCTCTCTTATAACCCTCCTTTAATGCTTTCTCTCCTATGTTACCCTCTTCCTCTGCTTCCCACCTCTCTCCCCTTCCCTCTCCTATCCTGTTTCTACTCTCCCCAAGCCAATGGCAACATAAAGGCACTTATTGTATATTTTGTACATTGCGTATACTTTTCTTTACAATGCCTGTTTCTTTTCACATGTTTTTCTGCATTATTGTTTTCTTTTGACTGTCCAAACTGTAATGTTTGAACCATGCTGAACAATGTTTCTCCTAACCCCCAAGTTGATTGTATGTGATCTCCCTCCTCACTGTGATCATGTGCTGCGTCACATGTATACTCATGTATTGTAACTTGTATTCTCCTGGGTCGTGCATGAAAATAGGCATTCTTATGCCTAGTGCACCCAACCGGTTACCAAAAGCAAATCAATAAATTACATAGTCTAAATACATGATTAGAGAAGAAATACATATAGCAAAAACTGGAATACCAGCACACATGAGAAAAGTATTAATAACAAACTTTGATTACACAAGGGAGGGTAAACAGATCAGAACTGGATATTAACATAATCCAGGCTGTGTAAACAGAGGCAGTTATAATAATCTGAGCAACGGTCACCGATTACAGGAGCAAAGGCTGCACTGCAGCAGGACAACTTTGAACCCTTTCTTAAACCCACTAAGTGAAGAACAATACTGTAGGGTAGATTGTAGGGCATTCCAGAGGTAAGGTGCTGAAGTTGCAAATGACCTGTTTCCCACACAAGATCTAACTCTGGGTACCTCTAATAAGGTATTGCTAGAGGAGTGCAGGGCCCTCCTCCAGGATTTAATTGTCAGGATGTCACATAGGCTAGGGGGAGGGGAAGGGATTAACCCTTGATAACCTTAAAGGCCAGACAGAGGAGAGGGTACTTTAAGTGGCTCTCCAAAGACAGCCAGTTCAGTGAGCACAATAACATCACAGTAGTGTTCCTTGGACGGGGCTCCGGAAGCAAAACATCTAATTGTATTGTAGAGAACTCTAAGCTTGTTGAACTCAGAGGACTTCAGGGATTGTAAGATGGGTGCACTATATTGCAGGAGAAGAAATAAGGTACTGTTAGCAATGAGTGGTCATGAATCCATAGTTAGGAAATTGCCGAGGTGGTAGAGCAAGCCAAGTTTTTAGGTGAAGGATCTTGGTGGCATAGTCAGAATGGATTCTAAATGAGAGTTCCTGGTCCAGGTAAACCCCAAGGTATTTGCTGGACTCTGCCACTTCTATGAGAGCTCTAGAAGAAGTAGAGAAAGGAAACTGGTGCTGTCTGGTCGAACGCAGATTTCTAGGGGAAACAAGTTTACCTTGGTCTTTTTTTTGTATTGAGGACCAGTCTATTGGCCACAAACTAGTTTTCCAGTTCTCTGAGGTCTCCAGCGATCTGTGCATTGACACTACTGGGATCACTAGAATATCTGTAAAGGACAGCGTAATCAGCATAAAGCAGTAGGTTAGCCTCCCCCCCAACACAGTTCCCTGGCATATTATTGACAAATAGTAAAACTAGCAAAGGACACAGTATAGAGCCCTAAGGGACACCATCAGTAACAGTTTTTTGAGGAAAGTGAGCCCTGTCTGAAAGCATTTAGTATGTCAAAAGTGGCAGACAGAGAGGTCTCCAGCTCTTGTAGGTACAACAAGATATTGTCAGCATACAGTGCAATACGGTGTTCTCCATCCTGCATCTGAACACCCAGAATGACTGTGGATTCTATTTTGACCTGTGCTAAGGGCTTTATATAAATGATGAGCATCAAGGGGGAAGAGGGCATCCCTGTCATGTCCTCTGGAGAAGAGAAAAAGCCAAAGAGTGATGCCCATTAACTTTGACAAAGGCCTGTGGTGACTCCTATATGTGATGGAGTAAGTGAATGAAGGATACCGGGAATCCCAAGTGTCCCAGCGCCTAGTACAGGAAAGGTCAGGAGATCCATCAAATGTTTTTCTACATCAAGGCTCAAGATGGTGGATGGGGTATGCATGGAATAAAAATGGTGTAGGATATGCAGTGTGCTTCTAGTGTTATCTACAGTGATTGGTGTGTTGAGCACTGGGATTGGGCTGTGGAAACCACAATTTAAAGGAGTCTTATGCAGTTTAGGAATAACCGATATAGTGGCTAAAGCCGAGGAGGGTCAAGGGATGCTCCCTTGTAGAAAGGCATTGAACACCTGATGCAGAAAGGGGAGCAACTAGTCTTTTGTTACCTTGTAGGTTTCAGAATGGTAACCATCTGGCCCAGAAAGCCTTCATTGTTTTGAAGCTACGGATAGTAAGATCTGTTTCCCCCAATGATATCATGGTCATAAGGTGCTCCTGATGAGTCTGAGACAGATAAGAAAGATAAAGTGGGGAAAGGAAAGCCTGACTCTCCTGTGTAAGTGTCTCTGTTTCGTGGGTATACAAAGTTTGATAATATGCCCTGAAGGCATCTACAATATCATGGAGAAGAGTGTGTTTTATTCTCAATAAGGGGCGTGTTATAGCTGAAACTGTGGCTCTTTCTCACTGGTGCCGCAGTTGAGAAGCTAAAAGATGAGAGGTCTGAGATCCCACTTCATAAAAGATTTAAGTAAGTGATACACCGTCCTTCCACCACCAGCAGGTCCAATCTCTCTCCCGACATATACAGGACCCACAGATGCCACGCTGATTCCTGTTTTGAATCAGTATAAACTGGTGATTACCTTGTAGCTGGGGCCTCTCTGTATTTATGCCAGAGGTAAGGAAGGGCTTATAGCTAAAGATCCAGTAAGGGGGAAGAGGCGTCAGTTTGCTTAGAGGAAGCAGTAGAGCTCACCAGTCCGATGTGGAACATCAGGGCACTGAGGTGACACCTGCACTTACCCAGTGAGCATGTTGAAGTCTTAGAATCAAGGAGAGGTAGCTGGCCCACTGGTGCAGTGGTAGTGCTACCACTCAGAACACCGACAGCCCCAGTTCGTGAATAAGCCTGAGTCATTGGAGGGCTGGCCAGGGGAGGTGAACAGTGCATCCCGAGGATGCTCTCCATTGTTGGGGGGGAGGGTTGACAACCTTTGCTCTGCTACTGCCACTTGGGTAACCACAGCTGGCAGTGCAAGTGGAGTGGCAGAAGAGGGGGTGCATGCCAACACCAGGGAGTGGGGCAGCAATAGGACCATAAGGGAGGGAGCTGCCCAGGGGAGCAGGTCCAGAGAAAAATCCAGGGGCCTTAGGTTCAACTGCCTCAGAATTCTCAGAGTGTGTCAGATTGCTGCCAAGGAGGTCATTGTGGGCTCTACTGGGTTTCCCTGGGCTGCTCAAAGCTGCTGTACAATTTGCTGAAGAGTTTCAGCAGCATATTTATTACACTGCCCTTTTTGGGCCCTGTTGTCTGCCATACTCTCTGGAATATCTTGGAGGCCAGTGATGCTGGTGTAGGTTTTTGCCATGGGGTTGCAAGTGAGATACCACAGGCTGACAGTTCTTTTAAGGCTGCTTCAGCAGATTCAAACGTTTGTGTGTCGTCATGAAACTTGATAGTGATGTTTGCAGGATATGGCATATCAAATTTGATCTGTTGGGCCTGCAGGGTGCACATTACTGGATTGTAGACACACCTTCTCACCATTAACATTGGAGGCATCTTCAAAAAAGAGGTGCATAGCTTCATAAAACACTTATTTTTGCTTTCATGTGGCATGCAGGATATCCTCTTTATCTGGATGGTGCAGGAAGTAGATAATTACTGAGTATCCGGTGAAGCTGATTTTGTGCCCAAGGCCTGATGTGCACACTCAATTTCTAGCAAATTGGTTCAGCCCCAAATGTAAGGCAGAGTACAGAAAGTCCTGGATTAATGGATTGAGGGTTGTTCCTTCGAACCCCTCTGGCAGACCATAGATAGGTAGGTTTTGTGGTAGTGTCGGCATTCTGAATCTTCAAGTTTAATTTGAAGTATAGTATTTTGAATGTCTAATAGGGTTATAGTCCTGCTTGTTCTGTTATGTCTACTTTGCCATCTGTCACTAAGAGCTGCTTTTGTGCTTGCTGTTTTTCTAGTTTAGTGATGTCAGTCGTTATTGTCATTATTGTTAGCCAGATTTCTTTGTGGAAATCGCGTAATTCAAATACAGTATAATGATTTCTATTTGGCACTTCAGAGTGTCAGAATTTAGTGGGGTGTCTGGCCTCCTGGGCTGTCACCTGAATCTCGAGGCCTGGGAGCCGTCACTCTCAGTCCAAGCATCTTTGAATCAATCACCATCCATGGAATCCACTGGCAAGCAGGCCTGTCTAGTGTACCTCTTTATCTATTTTTAAGCAAGAAGTTTGAAGATTGAAAATCTGTAGATGAGTTTATTCAGTGGGACAGGGTGGAACACTGAATTCAGGCTGCCAACTGGTGCATGGCATCACCAAAAGTCCCTTGAGGACAGGATTCTTAAAGTTCAGAGATGCGGACACAGGCTCTCATTCTTTAGGTGGATGGGTACCATGCTGAAGGCTGCTTTGGGAACTAAGGGCCCTAGCAGGTATGGCCTTTGTGGGAACAGGGATGGTGAGAGGGAAGTGAATGTGAAGGAAACAAATGGGTATGTCACTTTAGGGATATTTCTTTCTTGTTTTGCTTTGGGGTGAACTGTACTTTATTGGTATTGATGTTAAGAGAGGTCACAATTCACTTTATTCTGTATTATTTAAAGGAGACAGCTATAGTACATCTATAAACACATGACAATTTATTTCACTGAATGCATACTCTTTCCTCCACCAGTGGCTAAATGGTGCAGTCATCTGCTGGAGTGTATGAGATTACAAAAGTTACAGTATGCAATGCAGGGGCAACAACAAACTTATGATCAAATGTGGGCCACCCTGGAGAGGGCACTGGGGTCTTGCTCCTTCCCTCTCTACTCCCCCCACCCTGAACACACTGATGGTGCAAATTTGAGCTGAGCCATGATTCAAGTAAAACTGGGCAGTGGGGATTGACCCCAGGCATCTCTGGGAGCCCACAGATGGACCACCACTGACCTGGTGCCTGGGAAGGTGTATGCTTAAATAGTTAGCCCAGTTACAGGGTTAAAATGCATCCAGTGTTGAGTCCAGAGTCACTGAGATAGTCAGCAACAGTGTGGGCTTCTCCTGCTTCCCAGCTGTACAACCCATGATCTGCTGTGAACCCAGGGGGAGGTAACCCTGGTACCAGACTCATCCTAGTATACTTAAACAAAACACAAATACTTGCACTCCAGAGCCTGGAGAAAGTTTCTCCAGTGAAGGGGGCACAAATGGCAGATAGTCCCAGATGATCTGCACAACAGAGAAGTCCGCGTGCAGGTGCCCTGGCACTTCACCAATTAAGGCTTTGTCATCCCCTAGGGCCTTCCTATTTTTATCTAGAGATGTCAGGTTCATTGATAGGTAAAGGGCACAGTGATGGGTGGAGTAAGGGCAGTTCAGGACAAAGCAGCAGAAAGAGTGGTAGAGGGGATCCAGTCTGGCTAGGGTGGACATGGGCCCTGCACTGTAGACAACATCTCCGTAATCGAAGATAGGGAGAATCATTTTCTGCATGATGGCCCTGCGAGCAGAGACTGGGATATTGTCATGGATGCAGTAAAGTGCACTGAGCCTGGGGTGTAGCTTCTTGAGTATGGAGTCGACATGTGCAGAAAAGTTGAGGTGCTGATCAAGCCAGACTCCGAGGTACCTGAAAGAGGTACAGGCCTCGAGGGACGTCCCATCCAGGGTATGGAATGTGATAGGGGAGGGGAGCCTGGAAAGTCTCTGCCTAGTGCCAAAAGTCATTGAGACAGTTTTCTTGGCATTGAGGGATAGTTGATTTGAGTGTAACCAGAACTGGACATTAGCAAAGTCCAACTGCAATCTGATCATAACCTCTATGGCCGAGGGGCCAGATATATACAGCACAGTATCAGTCTCATACATGTGAATGGAGGTGTGTGGGCAGGCGGACAGCAGGTCATTAAGAAAGATGGAGAACAGTAGTGGGCCAAGGACTGAGCCTTGAGGAACCCTGGCAGTAATAGGGAGGGGGGCCAAGGTGGCAGAATTGACTGACCGATTGTGACCTGCCTACAAGGTATGAGTGGAACCAAGTGGAGGCCCAGCTAGACAGCCCAGTGTTGGTGAATTTGGTCAGGAGGAGTGAGTGGGAGATGGTGTCAAACGCCTTGGCCAGGTCGATGAAAATGTCGGCTGTGATGTGGCCAGCATCCATACCTGTGAGGATGGAGTCATGCATACATGCCAGTTTTCTGCACCCAGTGTTTAAAATTCTGTACACTATTTTCTGAAACTCTGTGCAATATAGTCAACAAGTCTGCATTCCCCTTTTCAATATTTACAGTTTAATGTCATGTTTCTTACATCAAATATTTTGTTTTTAGGTCAGATAATTATACAACTAACTGAATAACGAAACACTTGGAATATCTTTGAAAGCATTCTCCTCTCTTTGCTGCAGTACATTTCAATTTTTTTTACTGTATCTGACTTCACTGCTATTTTACACTGTTTAAGCACTCTGAAAGCTCATTTTGATGACTTCTCTTGTATTCTGCACTAGGAGAAAAAAATGTATATTCTCTGCGATTTTTCTGCGCTGTGCTGAAAAATGGAAAACTAGCATGAGTTTGTTAAATACCTGAAATTAACTGTATAACCTGTATAGATACACAATAATTGTTACAGTGTCTGTCCAAGGACAAACATAGACACTTGCATCTATTGACGTCCCCCAAAAGATAATCCTAAATTCTCTACCAACTTCTTTTTACATTAATCCCAATTTTCCAATCTGTACCTCATAGAAGGTGATTTGTACACTGTACTCTCTTCTACCCTTTACAAAATTTGAAGGAACAGGTTCATTTATAACTCTGCCAATCTGATAATTGCATATGTTATAATCATGGGTCTAACTGACTTTTGTCGAAACAGAAATACAAGTGAACTGGAATAAACATTTTATTCAATCAGGTACAAAACATACTCAAGAATCAGTGCTGGGTTCCCCCAGTGAAGTTTTCTGATTTCCAATATGGTCAAGAAAAGATTATGCAAAACAGTCCTCTACTATTAATAGGAATGCAGTGTGTCATAAGAAGTGATAACAATTTCTGACCATGCACCAATACTGTTAAAACTAAATCGTTAAGGGATGTTAAAAATAAAAAATAAAATGGATCAGGGACCCATTATTAATTAATTTTTATTTATTTAGTTTATTTGACTGGTTAAGGAGGGCTACACAATGTGCTGCCTATTTTCAGCCTCACCCCCAAGGGGTGGAGATACATATGCAAACCAACTGGAATTGAACCAGATTAAACTATTGGTAGTATTTTAGTGAATGGTGGAAATTTGCCCAGGACACCTAGAAAATTCCCTTATTCTATTCTTAGCTACAGTTCAACAGTGTGTGTGTGTGTGGGGGGGGGGGCACAGAGGTGGATGAAGGGGAGTCGGAGGCATCTTATTTTATCTCATCCCTTTGTGATCCCTCATCAGATATGGAGGACTCCCAAACAGAAGAGTGTGCTAAGAAAAAGGTTAGTTGTTGAACTAGATCTCAGACAACAACCTGACCTCCCCCCGCCTAATCATTTATTAATATGTGTAAAAGTCATACTATCTCTCCTATCACATTAAAATTAACAGCATAAAAATTGTTAAAAAAAAGGGAAACAACTTTGCCTCTGCTGGAAACACTGCAGGGTAATATCATCTTTTTGAAGGGCGCCAGATTAAAGACCTTACATGAACTGTCTTTAGCAAGGCAATCCTGGTTACAGGGCCCCCTCTTCTGATCACAAGGATCAGAAAGGTGCAAAGGGGTGGGCATTCTCCTTAGAGGGTCAGCATTTAAAGTGTCAAAATTAGTAGAAATTTCTCCAGGGCAGGCTCTGATGTTAAACATAACACATGAGAGCAAGGCATTATGGTTAATAAACATCTACACGCCACAAACTTGGGCAGGTGGCTTCGCTCCATTTATAGAAGTCAGACCATATTTCCAAACTACTAAACTAGTAATGTTTGGTGGGGATTTTAACTGCAGTCTGACCAAAAATGACCATGGAGGGGTTACAACAAAAACATAATGTGACATGCCCTACCTTAAGGAAATGGTGACAGTGGCTAACTGAGAAAATGGGTTTTTAGCTTGTCAGGGAACTAACAGTGCAACCTTTAACAAAGAGTCCCTGGCAACCCAAACTGACTTTGTATTCCTTTCAAAACAATTGTGCATTAAAGGAGCTAAGACAATACCATTGGAAACCTCTTACCCCCTGTCAGTTATGTGCCACTGTATAACAGGGTACATCAGTCCTCACACCTTGACCTATATGGAGATTGAATGTTACTTAAGAAACTGGAAATATGTTTTATGCAAGATGGATGGTGTGACACTTGGACAGCTGGTTCTAATTAACCTATGCTTTTTGTAATATAAAAAAATGTGTTATGGACTGTCTCTCATGAGAGATACTGAGACAGCATGTGAAATGACCCCCACACACACAGGTTTTAGATACAAGGTGTTACCTGGAAGGCCAGAAGCTAATTACAGACTAGAACAGACCTTAATCAAGGATCTCCTATTTATCTATGTTAATTATAGCTGTAGTTGCTAAGAGGGAAATCATAAACTTTTATAATGCTTAGAGGAAGAAGAGCAGGTTATGACGTTTTAGTGCAGTCATAAAAGATGCTTTGATGTCCTGGAAAGGGGAGGCTGATCATAAGATCAAAAAAATGTAATTTGAAAAGAAAATGAGTTGTGCTGAGATCACAGAATATTAATTTACCTTCTGGAAAAGACATCCTGTTTTTATATAGATATATTTTTTATATATTCTGACAGGGAGGAGCTAGGTGACCTCATGGAAAGAGATTGGCAAAGCCAGCTTTTAAACAATATTCTGTTTTCCATTTTCACACAAATGTTTGGACTCTGAAAGCTACAACATCTACAGCACTGTGAGATAAGAATACCTTAGAACAGACAATTCTAAGTGTACCAGCGGTAGGAATCTGCACTTTTGGAAACCTTATTCTGTTAAGTGATTTGTATGTTTTGTGATATATGGTTCTGTATTTACATGTTACATATTTTTATCTATTTTAGTAAAACTCTATTTTTAGAGTCTACTTGGTCTGTCTTTGAATTTCTTTCTTTAACAAGTAAAGTATATATGGTTAAAGCAGACACTGTGCATAAGCTTGAATGGTGATACCAAATTGGAAAAAGGTGAGAGTTTAATCTGAAGTCTTTTATTAGAGTTTTTAAGGGTTCATTTCTGTACACCTGGTTAGGTTCCCCTAGGCAAAGATATCTGACTCCTTGAAGACAGAATTATCTGAACCTGTGCATTGGGTATGCAAGCAAGAGGTTCACAGTTTGAATCCCTCCAATACTTGAGACCAAAGGTTGATTTGAACCCACAAAACAGACAGGAGGGTTACCCTGTTTCTGTTAACTATTCACAATACTGTGCTTGGAGGTTGGCACTTTGGGAGAAGAGGGCTGACCTGCTGAGTGGGTTTGTGACAGATTGGTTGGCAACAGTGTGGATAATTTTGGTATTACAAGCTTTTATTGTTCAGTGTGTCAGCCTGACCATCAACTCACTTGCAAAGAAAGAAAAAGGCAGTGATTTAAAAAAAAAATGAAACAGAACTATATCACTTGGCATACAGTCAAGTTCCTACCCTTTTTATTTTTTTTTTAAAGTGCAAGTCAGAGTAGCAGTAGTTAGGGAAGAAGATGGCTTCCAACTACAGCAGGCGCACTGTAGACTACTTAAAGCAGTTGTGCGGGGACAGAGTAGTCCTGTTCGAGGTGAAAGCTAGCAAACAGAACCTAGTGGATGCCATGATGGTAGCAGATAGCCAGAGCACCGAGTCACAGACCGTGACTTGAAAAGGACCAAACCTCGAGCGTGGCAGGGCTAGCGGCCTGTGCAGTGTCCAGATCTGATGAGGAGGGCAACAGGGCCACTGTCAGTGAAGGGCCACCACAGCAGGGGAAGGTCACCAGTATCCTGGATCCAGAAGTACTCAGGCTGCAAACTGAGTTGCGCAGGATGGAGCTGGAGTTCCAGGAGAAGAAAGAATGAGAGAGACGAGAGGCAAAGTGGGAACAGCAGGAGGCAGACCATGAGGAGCGTGAGCACCAGTGAGCTGCAGAGGAGAAGAGAGAATGAGAATGCTGAGACGCAGACCTTGAGGAGCAGAAGCACCAGAGACAACACAAACTGGAGAAGCTACGACTCCGACCAGTGGCACCAGAGCAGGTAAGTCGCTTGGGTTTAACTGGGACTGCAGGACTGGGTTACAAATTGAACTCCAAATTAATAGCTGAATTTAAAGAGAGGGAGGATATGGATGCCTTTTTAAATTCTTTTGAAAAAGTTTGTATTCAGGCTAAAATTCCTTCGGAGTCCGGAGCTTCCAGCTATCCCCGCTATTTACCAGAAAAGCTCGGGATGCATTGGGTCAAATGGACAATGAGGACAGTGATGATTACCGCAAACTTAAAGCTGCACTGTTAAAAAAATTTTAATTAACTGCTGAATCATACAGAGCTAAATTCTGTAAACTCAGGAGAAGCCCTGACATGAGCTACAATGAGCTAGCCATGAAACAATGTCAGTTTTTAAAACATTTGTGGGAAGGAGTTGAGGCAAACTCTGTTGATAAAATTGAAAATTTGATTTTGTTAGAACAGTTTTATTGGGCATGCCCAGCCAAGCTAAATACCTGGCTGGAGGCCCGAGAACCCAAAACAGTGCAAGAGACTGCTGAACTCTCGAACCGGTATGCCAAGAGCAGACCTGCTCTGAGAGTGAATGGGGCAGGCGTGGCAGTGCAAAAAGGGAAAAGCGCACCTTCAGGGCAGTTAAAACCCTCACTGCCACCACCAAAACCAGTTAGCCCCAGGTTTCAGAGAAAAGATTTCTCTGAAAAGAGAAGAGAATGTTGGTTATGTAAAGAAACTGGGCATATTGCAAGACAGTGTCCCAAAAGAATGAGCAATAATATGCAGAATGATACTAGAAAAGCAGTGGGTTGTTTGTGTGTCCCTGGAAGCATGCCTGTGAACATGAGGGAACACATGCACCCAGTCATGGTGAATGGTGTACAGACGCAAGGGTTAAGGGACACAGGGGCATCCTTGACTTTGGTAAAAGGGGATCTAGTAGAGCCTGGTCAGCTTATACCCAATAAATACGTCACTGTACAGGACTTTACTGGTGAGGCGAAAACATTGCCCCTCGCTAGTGTTCTCCTGCACTGGGGTGAAACAGGGAGGAAATGTGCAACAGATGGCAGTAGCCAAAATGTTAGCAGTGGATGTAATCCTGGGCAACAATCTCAAACGGGATGGTATGTGCAGTTATCCGTAGCCAAGCGGCAAGGGAAAATTGTAGTTCCCTGAACCCCACAGAAACCATTGTGGAAACTACTGAGAGGCTGGTTCCCCAGCCTGTGTCTCCAGATGGGGAGACTAACAGAAAGGGTGTAGAAATTTCCCCAGTAGCAAGCAACCACACAGCTACAGAGGGTTACTCTGGAGAGGGAGGGGTGACTCATTGTCAGAGGGTTGGGATTGATAGTGATCCTGAGTGCCCTGATGCTAGTGCTAGAGACCCTAGTTTAGCAACTGAAGGGGACCTGTCCCATGCCCTGAGAATATGTGAGGGGTTTGCAGCTGCTCAGAGAAGTGACCCTAGTTTAGAGAGGCTGAGGGCTTGGCCAGACTCTGATGGTGCCCAGGAAGGTGACGGCAAACATAAGGTTTATTGGGAAAATGGACTTATGTCTACTCAGGCAGTACAGACAGAGGGAGGGGTGCTAGGCAGGCAGCTTGTCATTCCCCAAGGGTATCGTGAGCAGTTGCTCAAGATTGCACATGATATTCCCTTGTCTGGTCATCTGAGAATCATGTGCACAATGCAGCGGTTGGCCCTGAATTTCTACTGGCCTAACTTCACCCAACAGGTGAAGGAGCATTGCAGGTCTTGTCACCGATGCCAAGAAATAGGGAAGGTGGGCAAGAACACCCAAGCTGCCCTGATTCCATTGCCAATAGTGGAGGAACCATTCCAGAGGGTGGGAATGGATATTGTGGGGCCTTTAAATACCCCCAGCTCCTCAGGGAAGAGATTCATATGGACTGTGGTGGATTATGCCACCCAGAACCCAGAGGCAGTCACCCTATCCCCTCTTAGGACAGACAAAATGGCAGATGCCTTGCTTGGGATTTTCTCCTGTGTTGGGTTTCCACAGGAGGCTATCACCGATTGAGGGGGTTCCTTTGTGTCGGACCTGATGAAATGTTTATGGGAGAAGTGTGGGGTGGTGCAGAGATGCATGACACCGTATCACCCACAAGTCAATGGGCTTGTGGAAAGATTCAATGGTACCCTAAAGTCAATGCTCCAGGCATTTGCTGAACAGCATGGGAGAAACTGGGAGAAACACCTTCCCCACCTGTTGTTTACATACAGGAAGGTGCCCCAAGAGCCAACAAGGTTTTCCTCCTTCAAACTCTTATATAGACGCTGGGTATGTGGGCCCCTAGACTTGATCCAGGAGGACTGGGAAGGCAAGCACGCCACCCAAGGAACTCCCAATGTGGATTATGTCCATAAGTTTAGGGAAAGGCTGAAGGAGCTTATGGGGACAGCCCAAAGCAACCTGGCAGCTGCCCAACAGAAACAAAAAGTGTGGTACGACCGCAGAGCCAGAGCTCGCTTGTACATGGTGGGTCAGGAAGTCGTGGTCCTTATTCCAGTCCAGAAAGACAAACTGCAGGCTGAGTGGGCAGGACTATACAAAGTGGTTAGGAAGGTAAATGATGTGAACTGTATTGTAGAGATACCTAACCAAAGACAGACAGAGAGGATGTACCATGTCAACATGATGAAGCCGTATGCAAATAGGGCTGACATGGTGCTTGCAGTGTGTATTCCTGGGGAGAGGACTGACAAAGGAGACCCCCTTCTGGACTTGCTGGAAGAAAGTAAGTGGGAGTCCTCTGTGGAGGCAGTAAAATTGTCTCCCTAGCTGGCCCTGGACCAGATCCAGAAAGTAAGGGAGGTTTTAGCAGACTTTGCCCCATTGTTTAGCACCAAGCCTGGACTAACCCCTTAGAGACACATGATGTGGAGACAGGGACACAGACGCCCATATGGCGGACAGCATATCGGGTGTCAGAGGCTGTCCAAAGGGACATTAGGAGGGAAGTGGAGGAGATGCTGGATTTAGGGGTAATCCAGAGATCTCACAGCCCCTGGGCCTCACCCATAGTCCTTGTGCCCAAGCCACATGGCCCTACTCATTTCTGTGTGGGCTATCATGGACTAAATGCAATCATGAAGTCAGACATCCACCAGATGCCCTGGATGGATGAACTCCTGGACAAGTTGGGAGGGGCGACCTACCTTACAATGATTGACCTGACCAAGGGGTATTGGCAGGTAGAGTCGACATACAGTGCTAGAGAGAGGTCAGCCTTCATCACTCCAATAGGCTTATTTGCATTTAAAGTAATGCCTTTTGGAATGAAGAATGCCCTGGCCACTTTCCAAAAGTTGGTGAACCAGGTGTTAAATGGTGCTGAGGAATATGCCGTGGCATACCTGGATGACTTTGCCATCTTTAGTACCAGCTGGGAGAAACACCTGTCCCACCTTAGGGAAGTGCAGGGCAGGATACAGAGGGCTGGGCTCACTGTCAAAGCCGAGAAGTGCCAGGTGGCCATGGGAGAGGTGGCATACCTCGGGCATGTGGTAGGCTGGGGACAGCTCTGTCCTAACCAAATAAAAATAGAGGTAATCCAGGCATGGCCCAGACCAGAAACATAGAAGCAGGTCAGGAGTTTTCTAGGGACAGCAGGGTACTACAGGAAATTTTTACCTAATTACAGTGCCCTGGCTGCTACCCTATCTGACCTGACAAAGAAAAAGATGCCAAAGAAAATGACCTGGGGCCCAGTCTGTGAGGAAGCCTTTTCCAAACTAAAGGAGGCACTGTGCAGTGCTCCTGTTTTGACAAGTCCTGACTATAGCAAGCCCTTTATAGTGGCAGTGGCTCAGTAGGTAGCACACTCACCTCTGAGGCCGGGAGATCAGAGGGCTGTGGGTTCAGTTCCCACATCTGGCACTTGGGTTAATATCCCAGTATTGACACTGCAGTGCAGCATGAGAGGGGTGTTGCACTTCTGAGGTGCCATCTTTTCAGATGAGGAGTTAAACCGAGGTCCCATCTGCCTGGATTGGTGGTAGTTCAGGTGGATGTTAAAGATCCCATGGCACTTATCGAAAAGAGAAGGGGAAATTCCCTGGTGTCCTGGCCAAATTTCCCTCCTTCACTAAAAATACCACCAACAACTTAATCTGGTTCAAGGTCAGTTGGCATTCATCTGTATCCCCCTTCCCGGGTCATGCCTGAAAATAGGCAGGATTTGTCTAGTGCACTTACCCAGTCAACAAAAACTAAATAAATAAATAGTTCAGACTCATGCCTCAGACGTGGGTATTGGGGCAGTACTGAGTCAGACATCCAGACAAGGGACAGATCACCCAGTAGCGTACCTGAGTAGCAAGTTACTTCCCAGGGAGCTGGCATACTCTACTGTGGAAAAACAGTGTCTTGCCATAGTGTGGGCCCTAAAGAAATTAGAGCCATACTTGTATGGGCAGCATTTTGTGGTGCAGACTGACCACAACCCCCCTGGTTTGGCTGACACAGATGGGTAAAAATAATGGTAGATTGCTAAGGTGGAGTCTTGCTTTGCAAGGGTATGATATGACAATATTACATAGGGCTAGAGCCAAAAATCAGAACTCAGATGGCTTATCTCGTGTCTATGAGGAGTGAACTAATTTGGGAAGCTCATCCCATGCAGGGGATAGAGACCCCAAATTCAGTCTAGGTGGGGAGGAATGGTGACACTTGGACAGCTGGTTCTGATTAACCTATGCTTTTTGTAATATAAAAAAATGTGTTATGGACTGTCTCTCATGAGAGATGCTGAGACAGCATGTGAAATGACTCACACATACAGGTTTTAGATACAAGGTGTTACCTGGAAGGCCAGAAGCTAATTATGGACTAGAACAGGCCTTAATCAAGGATCTCCTATTTATCTAAGCTAATTATAGCAAGATAGTTGCTAAGAGGGAATCATAAACTTTTATAACACTTAGAGGAAGAAGAGCAGGTTATGACGTTTTAGTGCAAAGTCATAAAAGATGCTTTGATGTCATGGAAAGGGGAGGCTGATCATAAGATCAAAGAAATGTCATTTGAAAAAGAAAATGAGTTGTGCTGAGATCACAGAATATTAATTTACCTTCTGGAAAAGACATCCTGTTTTTATATAGATATATTTTTTATATATTCTGACAGGGAGGAGCTAGGTGACCTCTTGCAAAGTGGTGGGCAAAGCCAGCTTTTAAACAGTATTCTGTTTTCCGTTTTCACACAAATGTTTGGACTCTGAAAGCTACAACATCTACAGCACTGTGAGATAAGAACACCTTAGAACAGACAATTCTAAGTGTACCAGTGGTAGGAATCTGCACTTTTGAAAACCTTATTCTTTTAAGTGATTTGTATGTTTTGTGATATATGGTTCTGTATTTACATGTTACATATTTTTATCTATTTTAGTAAAACTCTATTTTTAGAGCCTACTTGGTCTGTCTTTGAATTTCTTTCTTTAACAAGTAAAGTATATATGGTTAAAGCAGACACTGTGCATAAGCTTGAATGGTGATACCAAACTGGAAAAAGGTGAAAGTTTAATCTGAAGTCTTTTATTAGAGTTTTTAAGGGTTCATTTCTGTACACCTGGTTAGGTGCCCATAGGCAAAGATACCTGGCCCCCCGAAGACAGAATTATCTGAGCCTGTGCATTGGGTACACTAGCAAGAGGTTCACAGTTTGAATCCCTCCAAGACTTGAGACCAAAGGTTGATTCGAACCCACAAAACAGACAGGAGAGTTACCCTGTTTCTGTTAACTGTTCATAAGACTGCGCTCAGAGGTTGGCACTTTGGGAGTAGAGGGCTGACCTGCTGAGTGGATTTGTGACAGATGGTACTAAGCGCATATGATGATGTCCTCTCCTGGTGGGAAGATACCAAGAAGGACTTCCAAAACCTATTCTAATCCTATTCAAACCAGATTGAAATGGAGAAATGCTTAAAATATTTTGAGTCTTAAGGGCCCCATTCCATATAACAGAACACACCCTATGTCCATATAACAGTTCAAAGGGGAGAACCCTGTCAACTCTTGGGGCACTTCCCTTTATGCGAACAACAGGTGGGGAAGGTATTTCTCCCAGTCCCTCCCATGCTGTTCAGAAAATACATCAATTTTAGGGTACTGTTAAACCTTTCCACCAGCCCATTGGCTTTTGAGTGATAAGGTGTCGTGCATCTCTGCACCACCCCACTCTTCTCCCACAACCACTTCATCAGGTCCTACATGATGATACCCCCTTGATCAGTGATAACCTCCTGCAGAAACCTGACATGGTATCATTATTATTTAAGTATTTTAATAAAAACATATGTTTTCTAAAGAAAATCTACCTGAGTGATATTTCTATAAGTGTGTGTGAATTGTGATACAGTATTATAATCTGTGACAAGCGTATTGCTAAGGGGTTGTTGCCATCAGCAACCAAATCAAAAAAGGAATCTGTAAGGGATATGGAAGGATAGGGAGAATACCAGAGTCTGCAGGGATTTTGAACCAGGCTGTTGCATGTCCTGTAGGGAGAAGACCAAATCAGGTTTTACGCTGCTACCCCCAAAGAGAGTGTGACACCTGGGTCTTCCCCCTTTGTGTAATAGCCAAGGAGGGGTTCATATCTGGCTACAAGACTCAGGCTGGTATTGTGCCCTTACCCAGGGATTAGAGGGATGCCCTAGGTCCTCGTGGAAGAGGTGCAGTCGTGACCTCGGCAAGCAGTCTAAAAAGACACAAATAGGATAGCCCTGTTCCCTCCCCGCCCCTGGCTGTCACAGATTGCACTTAGGGGTGGGCACTGTGAGCTCAGTGGACCTGATCCCCAGGAGTGGGTTTGTGACATGGGTCAGCCATACCTTTTTGTTTGAAGTACTGAAGAAATACGGTATCCCAGAATGTTGTATTGAATGGCTTATGTTATTGTATAATACTGCAACTGTGCCACCATGATAAGGGGCATGGAGTACCACATAGAACAACATGGAAAAACTGAGGTGGCCATCAGGTGTCTCCCAGCAGCTTCTGCCAAGATGGTTTCCACCATCAGGTGTCTCCTAGGAGCTTCCGCCAAGAGAGATGTAGATTGTATCGATCCGATACTATGAGGGATAGAGGAGGGTTTGAGGGTCTTGGTACATATTGGAACCAATGACCTGGCAAGCAGCATGGTGGAGGAAGCCAAAGAGCACCTTATGCAGTTTTTTTTGTCAATTCTGTTTATTCACCTATTCAGCTGTGAGGATGGTGGTTTGTCCCCTATCTGCCCTGTACCCAGGCTCTCAACACTCCCTTGGCTGCCTCTTCCACAACTGCAGAATGGGGAGGAAAGCAGCTTACCCCCAATGGAGGGGATCTCCCAGAGGGGGAGGGAGACGAACATCACCCTGGGGCCCCCATCCTGACTTACGTTGGGTGTTGTTTGGCCAAGAGGAGTGGTAGCCTGTTATGGGCATTATGGCACTTGCTGGAGAGGGGCTTTCTTGCTTGCTTAAACCCTGGGGGCATGGACATGCAATGAAGTCTGGCATGTGATGAGCGTGCTTCCGTGCTTGCCTGCAAGATGTCCATTGCTGCCCCAGTCCCATGTCTAGGTGTTTCCTGCTGCAGCAACCGCCAGACTCCACTGGGGATTGCAAGTGCAGGGGACACTAACCCCATCCCTTCCCAGGAGAAGAGAGCAGTGCTCCAGATGCTTAATCCTCTCCTCTCCTCTCCTCTCCGTCTGACCCCCCGACAACTCGAGCTGACTTCCAAGCCTGGGTCACCAGTGTGGTGCGAGGTGTGGTGTCCAGTACCTCAACCCTCAGTGCCACCAGGCCGGCTATGCACCTTATGCAGTTAGGTGACAGACTGGCCACCCACTCGAACTCCCTCACCTTCTCGGAGGTCCTCCCGGTATGGGGAACAGGAGGCAGCACTCAGACAATTAGGACAAGCCACATCACAGAGTTCAATATATGACTGCGAGTATGGTGCCAGGACAAAGGGCACAACTTCATCAGAGATTGGAAAAATTTTGGGGACAGGAAGTTCTTCACATTTGATGGGCTGCACCTAAACAGGGAGATGAAGAGAGCTCTGGGGCAAAAATGTGATGTCTATGTCGCTAATGTAAACTAGAGGAGGGGGGGCCAAGGTATGGGTGTCCACCCGGCAGACACCCGGCCACAGCTCTCCCAAAAACCCCAGGAATAGGGAACAAAAGTAGGAAAGACAAGAAAGGACTCATCCAGCACAAAAATATGGGGAAGGGCAATATTCAGACTTCAAATTGTAAGCTCCGAACATGGGCTGCAACGTACATAAATGCACATAGCCTGGCAAACAAGTTGCCAGATCTTATCGCCATGCTGGCTTCGGCCAACATAGACTGGGTAACAGTATCTGGGACCTGGTTCAGTAAACATCATGCATGGGATACAACAATCCCAGGGTACAACCTCTACCAAAAGGATAGAGAAGGAAAAAAGGAGGGAAGGGTCACGATAGACATCAAAGAGGATACAGAAACAACAGCAATCCAATGAAATCAGGATAAGGTAGAAGATCTGTGGGTCATGCTAAAAACAGAAAAGGTAGAAACCATCCATCTTGGAGTGATATACAGGCCACATGGACAAGATGAAGAGTTGGACAGAGAACTACTGGAATCCATCCAGAGGATGACAGAAAAAGCGGAAGTGATCCTGACAGGAGACTTTAACTTACCAGACATCAACTGGGATAATCTCACAGCTGTGTCATCCAGAAGTAAGGACATGCTAGTGGATCTAAAAAGCACAGGATTGACACAGCTCATATCAGAATCCACCAGAAAAGAAGCACTCCTGGACCTAATCCTCACAAATGGAAGCAGGATCACCAATGTAGAGGTAGGAAACCACTTGGGAAACAGTGACCACTGCTCAATTTATTTCAAGGTTGCTACAGGAAAAGAAACAAGTTACACAAAGACAAAGGTCATGGACTTCAGAAAAGCAGCTTCTCGAAGATGAAGGTCTGCCTAACAGAAAGTCTTAGTAACATGCCAGATAAGATGGACATCAAAACTAGATGAACCAGGTTAAAAGAAGCCACGAACGATGCAGCTAGTCAGTGCTCAAAAATGGTAAACAAGTCTCAAAGAAAGAGAAAACCACTATGGTTTACAAAAGAAGCTGCAGATATTGTAAGATAAAAACACAGGGCATTTAAAAAATACAAGGGCAAAAAGACATAAGAAAACAAGGACAATTGCAAAAACAAATCAAAGGAATCTGCAATAGTTATCAGAAGGGCAAAAGCACTGATGGAGGAGAAAATGCATACCATTGCTACAGCGATGGTAACACAACCAAGACCAGTACAGCGACAGAGTCGGCTGTTCACTGTAGTGGTCTGCTGTGTTACTGATGTGTGGTCTCCGGGGTGTTTGCCTCCTCCCTGAAACAACTCCAACTCAGAGTTGGAAATCTACGTTGCAGGGAGTGAAGCTTCCCACAAAAAACACTTGTGTCCTGGACAGCACAATGCCGGCTGTCAGCATTGTGCCATCGCTGTAATGGCATCGACAGAATTCCTGTTGCTGCAGCATGCTGGAACCAAGAGAAAGTAGTGCAACAGGCCAGAAGTGGGGACAAACCCTTCTTCAGATATGTCAGAGAGCTGAGAAAGGTTAAAGAAGGGATCACCATGATAGAAACTTTCAAGTACCTCAAGGGAATCAACAAAGTCCAAGAGGGTGGCATCTTTCAGAAAAAGAAATGTGCAAGAACAAGGGGGCACAATTTGAAGATAGAGGGGGGACGGCTCAGAGGTAATGTGAGGAAGTATTTTTTCACAGAGAGGGTTGTGGATGCATGGAACAGCCTCCCTGAGGAGGTCGTGGAGTCAAGAACAGTGGGGGAATTCAAGAATGCATGGGACAGACATAAGGCAGTCCTAGTGGGGGGTAGAAGGAAGTAAGCTGTTGGTTAATTAGGATCTGCAGCTTATCTGTTAGGTAGGAAAATGGGCAGACTAGGTGGGCCAAGCGGTCCTTATCTGCTGTCAAATTCTATGTTTCTATGTTTCTATCACCAGTTGGCAAAGGACTCCAGAGGGCATGCAGAGGAAGACCACGAAAAGGCAGAAATATTGAACAAATATTTCTGCTCAGTCTTTACTAAAGAGGAGGAAGGGAAATGGACCAGAGGGAAGCACGAAAACAAACACAGAAATGGATACCAGCCCCTTCACCGAGGTAAGGGTCCTCAGGGAACTGGAGAGATTGAAGACAGACATGGCAATGGGCCCAGATGGACTTCACCCCAGGATCTTAAAAGAAATGAGGGAAGTTCTGGCTGCACCTCTGGCTATGCTATTCAGTGAGTCACTGGAACAGGGAATGGTGCCAGCAGACTAGATAAGGGCAAATGTTGTGCCACTTCATAAAGGTGGGAGCAGAGAGAAAGTAGATAACTACAGACCACTCAGTCTCACTTCCATAGTTGGAAAGCTGATGGAAACCCTACGAAAGGAAAGGCTAGTAGAATTCCTGGAATCAAATGGGTTACAGGATCCAAAACACCATGGATTCACAGCAGGTAATTCCTATCAAACAAATCTGATTGACTTTTTTGACTGGGTGACAAAGGTTGTCGACCAGGGAGGAGCAGTGAATGTGGCCTATCTCAATTTCAATAAGGCATCTGACTCCATCCCATGTAGGAGGCTCTTAAACAAACTCAGTAATACTGGGGTCAGAAACAAAGTTGTTAGACAGGTAGGGAATTGGCTCCATGGCAGTACCCAGAGAGTAGTGGTGAACAGTAATGTCTCCGGCAAGGGCAAAGTGACCAGTGGTGTAACGCAAGGATCAGTGCTAGGTCCAGTCCTCTTTAATTTGTACATAGACAACATCACAGATGGCTTAAATGGCAAAGTGTGCCTGTTTGCAGATGATACTAAAATCTACAACAGCGTTAACACCCCTGATGGGGTAACTAAAATGGTGTAAGATCTGAGGTTACTTGAAAAATGGTCAATGACCTGGCAACTGAGGTTCAATGCAAAACAATGTAAAATTATGCACCTGGGAAGCAGTAACTCCAAGGAGCAGTACTATATGAATGAGGAAAAATTAATTGCCTCCAACCAGGAATGGGATCTGGGTGTCATCATATCGGATGACCTAAAGGCAACCAAACAATGTGAAAAGGCGACACTGAAAACAAGCAGCATGCTTGGATGCACTGGACCGGGCATAACCAGTAGGATGAATGAAGTGGTCATGCCACTTTACAGGTCCTTGGTGAGGCCCCACCTGGAGAACTGGAGGACATTGACAGACTAGAGGTCCAGAGAAGAGCAACCAAGATGATGAACAGATTGCACCAGAAACCTTACTAGGAGAGACTGAGAGAGTTGAATATGTACACACTGGAGCACAGAAGGGATGGGGGGGACATGACAGAGACTTTCAAATATCTCACAGGCATTAATAGAGTAGAAATGACTGATCTCTTTCAGATACACAGTCAAACTAGAACAAGGGGCCATGAAAAGACTGAAGGAGGGCAAACTCAGAGGAAACATGAGGCAGTTCTTTTTCACCGGAAGAGTTGTGGACCCATGGAACCAGCTCCCAAAAGAGGTGGTGGAGTCAAAAACAATAAATGGGATAGAGAAAGCTTGAGACAGGCACAAAGGAATCCTGGTATAGGGTAATACAGAATAAATCGTGTGGGAGGGGGTAGCTTAAAATACAATCAACGGGCAGACTAGATGGACTGTAAGGCCCCCTTCTGCTGACAAGTTCTATGTTTCTGTGTAACTCTTTGCAAGGTCTCCAAGTCAGTGTAAAAAGAAGGGCCAGGCAAGGTTGCCCATTGCGCTCGATTTTGTATACATTCACCTTAGATTCTCTTCTGAGGCTGCTAAGCCAAAATGCATCAGTTCATGGAATATCAGTGGCCTCTGACTCACCTACTGTAAAACAAACTTTAGCTTATGCTGATGATCTGTGCATCACTCTATGAGATTCACAATCAGGAAAAGCTGCAAAAGCGGTGATAGACAAATATTCAGACATTTCAGGATCTTGTAATAATTTTGATAAAATACTGCTATGTGGATAGGTACTCCCCTTCCACAACAGGAGAAACAATTGTAGCATGTGGTAGGTATTTTCTTAACCTCTGATCCAATTAGGATACTAGGGGTAGTTTGTCAACACCATCAATGATGCTGGCTTGAACTGGCAATACTGTATTCAGGTAGCTGACAGAAACTTGGCATGCTGGAAAAGCACACATCTATTAAAGTTAAAAAGGGTATACTTAATTAAAACATTACTACCCCACTGTTATTTATTTTTAGGTTGTTTTTCTCCCACCTCAAGAACTAAAACCCAAAATTTATAGCATTTTATTTTGGGGCATATGGGGGTCTAGATTAAACCCAGTAAAAAGGTAGGTAACTTATACGTAAAAAGTGACGGGTGAGAGTAACATGGATAACCCAATAGCTTTTTGATTTAATGTATTTTTGACTAGTAATTTTGTTACACCATTGGGAGCTACGCACTGCCCCTGGAACCCTCCCACAGAAGAATAGTTAGCAACGATGGTGCAAGCTTGGAGCCTCGGCTCATTCTTCTGTCTCGGTAAAGCATACATACATATAGTACTGTACCTCAATACATCAGGCTAGCATTTTTGAAAATTAGAAAATAGCACCCCACCATATGAGAAATAAGGTCAAATTCTAGGAAAGACCTATACAGGAAAATTATGGAAATTAACCTCTCTCCCCCATTAGAACTTAAAGTGTCCAGCAGAGCTCATAGGGGAAGCAACAAGCCAACTAATTAATCCCTGCATACCAAAATGCATGTGGGGAGTCACTTGGTTGGGAATCCATGGTACAATAGCGGTAGGGGATACCTATAAACATAAATAATGTCCTCGTCCCTCCTGTGTTGAGAACTTAGAGACACAACAGCACATTTCATGCAGTAGAATGTTTTGGGATCTGTTTATGTCAGGAACCACTATTCAATTCATTCACATATCAAATGGTTGTATTAGACATATACTTGGGAGCTTGGCTGAAATTCCAGAAACAAACCGTACAGCTCTGTTTTGCTACATGTTAAGTGCTACTTGTGGCAAGCATGATGTGCACTAACAATACAGCAGAAACAAACCACCCCACAATGTACAGTAAAGATGACAGTAGACCATCTGAAAAGCATATATTTTAAAGAAAGAGCAGCTTTACATGATACCAAAGTATGACAATACTGGAAACATTGTCAGGGGATCTTGCAAACAGGAGAACATTGTAATTGAGGTGTATACGAATTATGTCACTGCTTCTTATTATTTTTTGTTCTTCGAGTTCAGAAGTACATGGAGGTTCCAATCAATCAATCAGTCAATCAATCAATCAATCAATATCTTTATTTTGCCAGGTGCAACACAATTGAGACAAGCTCATTTACAAGATGGACCTGGGAGCAGTACAATAGCCAGATGGGCCATGAGTTAAGCATATAATAAGAATATATGATGACAACATAATAATCATACAGGGCACATACAAGGCAAGGAAACATATGGAATATGCGGCAGGCTGGAAGTCAGTAACAAGCTATATACATTAGCGCTTATGAAAGATAGTAATACAACACATTTGAATAGAGATTACATGGTTTTAGGTGAGAGATGTACAGGCCAGTAGGATGTAGCTTATACAATTAAGTTTGTTTTGATGTAACAGTGAGATTCAGTATAATAGCAGTAATTGCAAGTGCGTTTTGCCATAAGACTGTAGGGTGACATGGTCTAGTTGAATTAAGTACAGTGTGCTAGAGTGTGCAGCCTACTCATGCTAAAGTTAGGGTGACCAAGTCACTAAACATGCTGGTGCACTGAAGGAAGGGGATAGAATAGAGAGAGATGTATGGGCAGTCAAGAAGTAGTAGTGGCAAAACAGAGTAGAAGAGAAATAAGGGTGAAGTGTACATAAGGGCAGGTAAGGGCAATACAGTTGTGGGGGGGAAGGGTTTAGAGGATGGAGAGGCTGGGGGTTGGAGGTCGACAGTAGGTGATATATATGCCAGAAATGGTATCTCTTAGGTCGATAGCCTAGTAGGCGGGGGCCTGTAGGAGTATAAGCCATATGACAGGTGAATTGGCCATAGAAATACTACTTCCCTCATTTGAAGCAGTGACAGACCTCAGAGAAGGTCTTTAGGAACATGGCTTTAATTCAGGAGAGTGCTACAGGGGAAGGGAGTCTTAGAGATTTTTGTATCTTGTTCCAAAGCTCTGGAAAGGCGTGGCTTATGGAGGCTCTACCAAAGCACGATCTGAGTTCAGGAATAACAAGGGATATGTAGGCAAGATTTCTGAGGAGATAAATACTGAATACTGGGGGGGGGGGCAGGTGGGCAGGCAGCCTAAGAGGAAGCTTATGAGTGATGGCCTTATAGGTCCAGAGTACAGCATTTTTCTGCCTCCTTAAACTAAGTGAGCTCCAACCTATGGAAGCACAAAGGACACAGTGGTGAGTAGAGTAAGGTGCATCAGAGGTAAACCTGCGGGCTCTGTAGTAAAGGGTGTTCCACAACAATTAGTAAAAAGACATTTAGCCTAACGACATTTCGCCTAATGACATTTTGCCTAAAGTGACAACTGGCAAAAACAACCTCAACACCCACCGACAGTGGGATGGTAAGCATGCTACAAGGCGGTGGAGCGATAAATGAGGCTATGTTGTAGTCGTTAGCCATTGCATTAGAGCAAACCTCTTTAAGGCCAAACAAGTGTAACCCCAGGCTGGTATGCCATTTGTATCTGACAGCAATAGCAGGTGGGCTGGGTTCGGGGAGGAATAGGTCACTCGGCACAAAGGCTAGGTTTGCTTACTCTGCATGGGGCACCCAAGTTACTCTGACCACAGGAACAAAAACTGTAATGTCCAATACCAGAAGTGGGATTCTAAAGTGTGACTTTTATTCACATCCAAACAGAATAAACAAAGCATAGCTGGATCCCCACGGGGTTACACTCCTGGTAGTGCAGATTAAAGGAGACCAGAACACATCCTCATCACTTTAGCCCTCAGGCTCTACAACACACTGGGCACACAGCCCAGACTTGTACGCTGCTTTGGGTTACACAGCCTGAACTTGTACACTGCTCTGGGTTTTCCCTGGCTCGGCTCCCTTGCCAGCCACTTGGACACCTTCCATACTTCATGGAAACATTTTCTGGTGGCTCCCTAAACCACCTAAGAGTACCTCTGCTCCATCAGGGAATCCTCCTCTTTAATCCTACATCTGGGTGCTTTCCTCAGGCACTGGCCAAGTACCTGAGAGAAAGCAAAAGGTGTCTCAGAGCAAATCCGTATAGGTGAATTTGGTTACTACTGATGGGGGGGTCTCCCACCTCTTGCTCCCACAATTCATACCTGGTCATTTCTCTGGACAGTAAACACCTCATCCTTTAAAACTTTGCTCTGTAGATTCTTGCTAAATGTATTTCACATTCAATCTACTTGTCTTGCTTCCCATTTGTGCTGGACTTGAATAAACTTATATGTGGCTTTGTCCATTACTCTAGACCCCCCCCACTGAGTTAAGCAGTCCAATCCCCACATCTTCCAACTGTACTTGGCTGTCTTTTCCTGACCCCACAGTAACAGTCCCTTTAGTTTCTTTCTGTTCAGGTGAAAACACTTGGCCCTTTTTCAGAGTGAACTCACCCTTTGGTTGCAGGTGCCCCACAGGCATTTCTTCCACAAGGAATCTTCCTCTCAGAGCTTCTGGTGCCTCAGCACAACTGGAACAGGCAGCTTCTTTCCCTTAGGGGTTGCCCCTGGAAAACAGGCAAACACCTTCCCCCATCCCCTTGGGGATGGGTTTATGAACCATTGAAAGCGGTCTCCACCAGTTCAATTACCAGTTCCTGTGTTTCTCTTCAGGTGGAAACATACACCTTACCAAAAATAGCTCTTAAACAGAGCTTAAAACTCTGAGAGCCTGCACACACTCTGCTGCACTACAGTCTCTCTCTAAGACTGCACACAGACTGGCTTCAAATTCCCCAACATTCTACTCTAACCTCCAACTGCAACATTCCAGTGTGGCTTATGTGGCTGCGACAGTTCTAAAATGATGTCATCCCTCAGTCTCAGCTGAGACTGAGAACAGAATGAGACAGTGTGAAATCCATTTAACTGGAGTTTCACAAGCTGCCTTCCCTGCCTACCACTAGGTCTTACTGGGATTCTAGTAACCCCAGGTAACAGGGGGGTTACACTCACCCTGGGCCAGGAAAATGACTGTCCGCAGTCATTAATCACCCGGCTTAGGCCATCTTGCCCCATGTGTTGACTACGGGGAGGTAGTGCTACCTTCTCCCCTACCATGTGCCAGCACAGGCAGACAACACTAAGGGCCTAGAGGCCTTTGGCTGATGCATCAGCCTCTACTCTAACCGCTGACTATGGGTACCTATGGCTCCAGTAGAATTGCCCAGAACATAGCCCTAATAGATCAGTACTACAACCCCTACTGCAGGTCAGGGCCACAGCCTGTCTATCCCCCCCATCCCTCTAGGGAAAATCTGTCTGCCTGTAACTCAAATCCCAAACAAAACCAACAGGGGACCTCCCCGACCCTGGACACCATGCAACCACACACCGGGAGTTAATACCATACCTATGCTTTACTCCCACACTCCCCCACAGCCATACCTGTGGAAGGAAAAAGTTATACACAGTAACAACAACAACAACAATAGTACTTTAAACTCTACACTCTAAAGTACTAGTGAGGGATTCCGATGAGACTCTCCTCCTCTTCTTGTCTTCTCTTCTATCTTCTTCAGGAACACCTGCAAGAAAAAGAAAGACAACACACACTTCTAATCTGCATACACAGTCTATCTAAACCCCTACCATCAAACACTGGAGAATCCCCAAAAGATTTTTTTTTTTAGAAAAATAGAAAAACAGTATAAACATTAGAAAACAGTAGAAAACAATTACATTATTTACAATACATCATATTTGGGGGGTGGAGTGCTCTAAAAGTCCCATCTAGTGACCACAGTGCCCAAAGGCAAGTCCATTAAAGAGTCTCTCCTGTGCCGGAACCCGGTGAAGCACAGTTCTAGCAGGCCAAAGTCCCGAAGGGGAGAGTCTTTGAGGACAGTTCAAACATCTGGAGTCTGCTAGTGTAGGGTGTGTACTGCAATGTCATAAGAATAGAAAAGTCTGGACTTACCAGTCCCTTGTAGAATGACAATGGCACCAACCGGGTCCTCAGCCGAAGACTCTCCCTGGCAGCATTCTTCTGATACAGCTGGGCGGACATCTTCCAGGAATGACAGGAGGGCACATCTGGAATCTGCTAGGCTGATGTCATCTCTGGAGATGGAACCTTGGAACAGGAACAAAAAGGAAAACAGCTGGTCTGAAGTCATCTGATTACCAGGTGATGAGTCAGGATACAGCTGGGCTGGTGTTCTCTCTGGATCTGAAGTCATCTGGTGGGTCAGTCAATGGATTTTGGAAAGCCAGTACACTGTAGAACTGATGAATGTGGGGCACCTGAGTCCTGGACGTCCATA
Organism: Neoceratodus forsteri; assembly: GCA_016271365.2. Lineage (NCBI taxonomy): Eukaryota > Metazoa > Chordata > Ceratodontiformes > Ceratodontidae > Neoceratodus > Neoceratodus forsteri. The sequence goes on from CM057452.1 coordinate 189,831,813, forward strand.
CTGGTGGAACAACATAGGTACTGCAATGGCTGGAGTGGCAGCACTGGCTACCACTGCTCTGCTTTCCATTTGGTAGGCATGGGCACATTCGCAGGGAGGTCTTTGCATTGTGGCCAATAGCACAATGGGTCAGGTGCTTGAATTATTACCCCGTCTGGGCGCTCATAATTCACACTGTGAAAGGTTTCATGTCCCTCTCCATCCACAATTCGAACAGTGTCCATTAACAGTGTCCTGCCTCTTTTCCACTGGCTGTATTTGTCGTGAAACATTCTGTGCTTGACATGTTTGTTTGCACCAGGATGCACACATTTCATTGCTTCTGCCCAAATCCAGAACTTCCTGTTTTGTTCAGTCTCCTCCCAGACTCTCCGAGGAAAAGTAGGAAAGGACATCTCATAGATTTCATTCACCTTCCTACGAACCAGTCTTTCCTCTTTACTAGCTTTGGTCAATCTGAGACCTCTGGCCTGGCTTGGGGGCGGCCAGTCCTGGTTCTGCCTGCTACGCATTCTCAAAGACACAAAAAATGGATCCCTAGCTTCTTCTTGCACAGCCAGGGCAGTGGCATCACCACTCTCTTCCATGCATTCCTCTGAGGCAAGAGCCTGAGGCTGTGTACCAGTTTCTTTTTCACAAGGCCACATAGGTTCCCCCTCTTCTTCTTTCTCACTGAGAATCTGTGCCCAGGAGGGAGCAGTCGTCCTCACTCCTGAGACTATCCACTGTTCGCTGGGCGCGGAGGATGAAACCTCCCATTCAAAGGCCTCCCTCATCTCGTCTTCTCCTATGAGACTTGGGCTAGGCCTCGATCTCCAAGGGTCTACTGATGCTCTTTCTGAGATGTCTCTCTGCGACTCAGAATCCAAAACATCAGCACATTGTTCTGTCTGTAAATTTGCACTTTCTAGCTTTGTGCCACACTCCCTTGAGGGGCCTTCTCCAACAGGCTCCATCTGGTGCTGTGTGTTGCCAACTACAGATTCTTGAACGTTTGTTCATGTGGGAACCAAACAAATCTTAGGCGCTTTAAATAAACCATATTTCTCTAGACACCCAGAACAGTAAGGTACCATGAAGACGTCCCTTCCAGCATTTTAGCACATTAATCATGCTTGCACTGGATATCCAGGAATCACCACTTGAGGAGGCAATCATCCTCTGTAGTAACATCTCTCAATGTCCCTTAACTTGTTTACTTCTACTGCTACCACAGCCCGGGCATGATAATAATAATAATAATAATAATAACTTTATTTATAAGGCGCCTTTCAATTGCCAAGGTGCCGTACATAAATAACAGATTACAACAATAAAAATCATAAAAAAATACAGCTGGATCAAAACAGTCATTTCAATCACTATTCTAAAAATGCAGTTTCCCACAAAAAAGTCTTCAAGCCTCTTTTGAAGCCCTCCACAGAAGTGCACTCTCGCAACCGACGGGGTAGAGAGTTCCAAAGGGTGGGGGCCACATATGCAAAAGCCCGAGAGCCGAAGATTTCAAATTCACCCTTGGAACCTCTAGCAACCCCTCGTCGGGCGGAGTGATCGATTAGGGTGAGAAGGAACCAGAAGTTCTTTCAGATAGACTGGGCCCAGATCGTGTAGAGCTTTGAAAGTCAGCAATCCGACTTTAAGGTGATCCGCCACGAATTTGCAGCCAATACAGTTTGCGCCTTCAGAGTAATGTGACAGGATCTACTAGAACCTGTCAAAAGCCAGGCTGCAGCGTTCTGCACTAGCCACGACACGGATTTCAACCCCAGAAAACCCTAGATAAATGGAGTTGCAATAATCCAAGCGTGAGGACACGAAGGCATGGACCAACGTTGGCAGGTTGGCAGACGGAACATGATGCTGAATCCTGGTGATGTTCCTAAAATGGTAAAAGGAAGTCTTGATGACTGCCAACACCTGCGAATGCAGTGTCAGCCCGTCGTCAAGAACTACCCCCAGGTTCCTCACCCATTCAGAGGTCGGGAGAGAAACACCTCCAAGAAAAATTCTGGAAGACACACCAGCACCCGACCCCCCTATCTGTCGACCCGGGTACTCAACCAGTACCTCAGTTTTATCAGAGTTCAACCACAGACAGCTAGAATTCATCCACTCCTGGATTTCTTTTAGATGGCTATTAAAGACCAAGAGACCTCCCTCCTGGTCGGGGGCAAAAGAAAGGTAGAGATGGGTATCATCTGCATAACAGTGAAACCTCAGCCCATACCTCCTTACAATGTCTCCGATGGGTAGCATATACACCGCAAATAGCATGGGTGACAGTACTGAGCCCTGAGGCACCCCACATGACAAAGCCGTTGAATCTGAGGAAAAAACCCCGGACACAACTCTTTGTGATCTCCCAGTGAGGAATGATGTGAACCATCTTAAGATGGTTCCAGATATTCCACAAAACAGCCTCAGGCGTTCTATCAACACCATGTGATCTACGGTGTCAAAAGCTGAAGAAAGGTCGAGGAGAACCAAAATGGAATGACTCTTCCGATCTCGAGCCATCAAGAGATCATTGAGCACCCGAACCAGTGCTGTCTCGGAACTATGTCTTACGAAAACCGGACTGGAGGGGTTCATAGACATCATGGATGGTCAAATGGTCTTCCAGTTGTGCAGCCACTACTTTCTCAATCACCTTCCCAACAAAGGGAAGGTTAGAGATGGGTCTGTAGTTTTCAAGGCAGTCAGGGTCTGTGGTAGCTTTCTTCAAGAGGAGTGTCACCACTGCCTCTTTCAGGGAGCTGGGAAACTCACCAGATTCCAGGAAGCACCTGACAATCTGCATAAGGACTGGAACAATGATGTCAATACAACCCCAAATTAAGGCGGTTGGTACAGGGTCCAAACTACAGCATGTAGGGAGCATGTGCTGGATGATCCTCATGACATCAATGAACTCCATCTGACCGAAGGAACTCCAGGAAAACCGAGGCACCGTGATCTCACACCAGTTCACAGCAACCCCCATACAGCGTGATGGCAGCAGCCTGGCCCTAATGTCAGCCACCTTATTTACGAAGAACTGAGCAAGCTCATCACACTCCAATTGCGAAAAGACTTTCCGAACTTGCTGACAGGCTGCATTGCACAGTCTGTCCACAGTTCAAAACAGCTGAGCTGGTCCAGGTAGCGGGCTGGTCCTGAGGCCACGACTGAAGAGAAAAACAAACAAACGCTCACTGTTACTTCAAGTCCCATTTCACAGAACGCTTTCTCTCTGTTTCAAAATGGCTCCTCTCCTGCTGTGTTTACATTACTACTCCACCCTGTAATGGTGGCGGCAGCACTCCTACGCATCAACATTCTGGAACTGGGTCAAGCCACTGAGCATCCGATTTACACACTCTACTGATAACGTTGCTCAAACTGCACAAACTTGCACTGTTCTTTTTCCTAGCACATTTATATGATTTACCAGGGACTTTTCACTTGCTGAAGACATTGCTGTAGCTCACAGTCCCTTAAAGCCTCAGTATTTCAAGCACAGGATTGCCTGTAACTCTTGCTGCATATCAAATACAACTCACAGTCTCTCTCATGGCTTTGAAACTTATACTGACGCTGAACCTATAATTATGCTCACAGTCAATGGCTTAAAATGCTTGCTTTTGCTGGTAAAAACTTAACACAGTCCAATTTTGCAAAGCGATTACACTGCTACACTCAGATTCAGCTGGCTTTTGGCAAAATCACTTAGTTTAAGTAATTATTTCTGTTGGTACTCACTGCTATCGGTAGCTGTTTGCTGTGATGGAAAACGGCCTGTAACCAGTCTTGGAGGCCTCTGAAGAGAAGCGGGTTGGCAGTCCTGCCGATTGTCCCTCTGAACACCACACTCACAGTCCAGTCGATCGAGATGCGGGTTGAGCCCTAATTTAAACAGAAAAGTCCATTTTTAACACTTTTTACAGCTCTTTCAGTCACCGCGATGCTCTTCCTGATAAGCCAGTATGCACACTCCACTCACTCTCGCTCTCAAATGCTGGGCAGTCACTGTACAGCTGGCTTGGGGGCGGGACTGATTGCAGTCTCACCAATCACTCGATGGCATGCAGATGAGCCTCTTTCCTCTTGAGTGCTCTTCTCCTCACGGCGATCATCAAGCAGGCAAATTTAAACTGCAAAACCACACTTTTTTTTACCTCAACTGACTCCATGGCGGGAACCCATTTCAACCATTTTTCATGGCCATTAACACAACAAGTCTCTCAGTTCACAAGAAAGCATTTCCAACGTCCAGGGCACAATTTTCCTTTTGCACCCACAGTTTTCCACACTTTTCTTTGTCACAAACACTTTTAAAAGCTGACAAACACTGTAATTTTGATGTAGGACAAGGGCATACACTCTCAGGCTTTACTGCTCCTTGGTAAACAGTTGGCATTTTAACAGTAGCACATGGACAATAGCACACAGCGGCACATTAGTTAACCTTTGCTTCAGCTTTTTGGGCTACCCACTGCTAGATGGCTAAAACGCTAGCCCCTTTGCCCTAGCAACCTTTCTTACATTCCTCCCTAAATTCCAAACCCAAATTCTCAGTGGTGCCTCCATTTTTGTAACCCCAGGCTGGTATGCCATTTGTATCTGACAGCAATACCAGGTGGGCTGGGTTCGGGGAGGAATAGGTCACTCGGCACAAGGCTAGGTTTGGCTACTCTGCACAGGGGCACCCAAGTAACTCCAAACACAGGAAGCAATAACTGTAATGTCCAATACCAGAAGTGGGATTCTAAAGTGTGGCTTTTATTCACATCTAAACAGAATAAACAAAGCATAGCTGGACCCCCACGGGGCTACACTCCTGGTAATGCAGATTAAAGGAGACCAGAACACATCCTCATCACTTTAGCCCTCAGGCTCTACAACACACTGGGCACACAGCCCAGACTTGTACGTTGCTTTGAGTTACACAGCCTGAACTTGTACACTGCTCTGGGTTTTCCCTGGCTCGGCTCCCTTGCCAGCCACTTGGACACCTTCCATACTTCATGGAAACATTTTCTGGTGGCTCCCTAAACCACCTAAGAGCACCTCAGCTCCATCAGGGAATCCTCCTCTTTAATCCCACATCTGCGTGCTTTCCTCAGGCACTGGCTAAGTACCTGAGAGAAAGCAAAAGGTGTCTTAGAGCAAATCCGTATAGGTGAATTTGGTTACTACTGATGGGGGGGGGGGGTCTCCCACCTCTCGCTCCCACAATTCATACCTTGCCATTTCTCTGGACAGTAAACACCTCATCCTTTAAAATTTTGCTGTGTAGATTCTTGCTAAATGTATTTCACATTCAATCTACTTTTCTTGCTGCCCATTTGTGCTGGACTTGAATATACTTATACGTGGCTTTGTCCATTACTCTAGACCCCCCACTGAGTTAAGCAGTCCAATCCCCACATCTTCCAACTGTACTTGGCTGTCTTTTCCTGGCCCCACAGCAACAGTCCCTTTAGTTTCCTTCTGTTCAGGTGAAAACACTTGGCCCTTTTTCAGAGTGAACTCACCCTTTGGTTGCAGGTGCCCCACAGGCGTTTCCTCCACAAGAAATCTTCCTCTCAGAGCTTCTGGTGCCTCAACACAACTGGGTCAGGCAGCTTCTTTCCCTTAGCCAGACCCAGAGGGGTTGCCCCTGGAAAACAGGCAAACACCTTCCCCCATCCTCTCAGGGATGGGGCTACTGAACCATTGAAAGTGGTCTCCACCAGTTCAGTTACCAGTTCCTGTGTTCCTCATAAGGTGGAAACACACAAATTGCCAAAAGTAGCTCTTAAATAGAGCTTAAAGCTCTGAGAGCCTGCACACACTCTGCTGCACTATAGTCTCTCTCTAAGACTGCACACAGACTGGCTTCAAATTCCCCAATGTTCTACTCTAACTTCCAACTGCAACATTCTAGTGTGGCTTATGCGGCTATGACAGTTCTAAAATGATGTCATCCCTCAGTCTCAGCTGAGACTGAGAACAGAGCGAGACAGTGTGAAATCCATTTAACTGGAGTTTCACAGGCTGCCTTCCCTGCCTACCACTAGGTCTTACTGGGATTCTAGTAACCCCGGGTAACAGGGAGGTTACATAAGTGTTAGGTCAAATGTCATAGGTGAAATGTTGTTAGGCTAAATGTTTTTCTACTAACTGTTGTGCTATCGTACATGGAGAATTAATGAACTAATGCTACTATAAATATATCATACACATGCAACTATATACTGTTCCACAAGTAGTAGTGGTATGCAACATTATATAGGTCATCTTTTTCTTCATATATTTTTCTTTGTTTGTTCTGCTCTTGGTATCGTCATTTGCACATCAATTTTTCCTTTTTTAAGTTGGCAGTATTATATGGCATGTTCTTTTCTATAGTATGTTTGACTACTATATAAATATTGTATGATTAATTTTTATTTAAATAAAAGTTCCCCCTTGTTTTTGGTTTTCTTTTTATGCACACTGATGTAATTGTTGTAAGTTTTATTTGAGTGTTTTATTTATCTATGAAATTTTCTTTTAAAAAAAAAATGTTGCTACTCTTTTCGAGAAGTGGCGTGGGATCTTTAATGTCCACCCGATCAACTACCAGAACAGGTATACTGGACCTCAGTTTAACATCTCATCCAAAGAATGGCACACCCCAATAATACTGTATCCTCTCAGTACTGAACTCAGGGGCCAGCATTTATAGTATGAGCCCAATCCCAGTGTGGGTTTAGAGCCTATGACCTTCTGGTCCAAGACACAGGTGCTACCAGCTGAGCCATGCTGACACCTGATTAAAGGCGAATAGTTTCAGCAATACTTAAGTAAGGACATAGACATTGTTTAAGAATTAACCAAATATAAAACTCTTTGTGGGATAGCCTTTAGGCATATGTAAGGGAATAATTATAAAATGTACAACTAGAAAAAGGATAAAAGGAAACCACTGGAAGAACAAACAAAAAGCACAGAATAAAAACATGTTTATACCAAACTAGAACAAGACTATAAAATGTCTTCAGTCATTAAAAAGAATACCAAAATGTTCTTAATCAGAAAGTTGAGGGACTGATTCTACTTACTAGAGCCAAATAGAATGGCTAGGCAGACAGTCCTGGTAAACTCCTGACATCAATTAAATAATGAAAAAGTGCATAGAAATATTTTGTTTCTAAGGAACAATGAAAATGCTCAAATGAATGTCCTGTTCACTATTAATGAGGAATTTAGAAAGCATTACTCAGAATGTTATACATCTGAAATAAGAAACAGATCATACCCGCTCTTAGATAATCTTCCCATGGCACAGGTCACGAATCAAGATAGAGACGTTCCGGCTTTTCTGATCTCACCCAAGGAAGTCAAAGTCACTCTTAAATCCATAAAAGTAGGGAAAACTCTGGGACCTGATTACTACCCACTTGAATGTTACATTCTTTTCATGGGGAAATTAATTAATTTTCTGATATGGCTCTTTAAATCCTTTGTACAGCAACAAACTTAGTAAAAAATCTTCTATGATGCTATAATAATAGACAAGTACTGCTGAAGAAAAATAAAAATTCCACAAAAGTCTTATCCTCCAGACCCATCACCCTATTAAAGGAATACATTCATGCCTAGTGGTCATCACAGTTTGAAACCCCTTTCAAACAAAGTATTGGACTTATAGGTATTAATATTGAACAGACTCAGCCATTTATCTTTCTGGAGTACTTTATTTAGTTGTTTAACCAGGAGTAGCACACTAAGCCGAAAGCTTTTTTACAGGAGCGACCTGGGAACACAGGGAATTTAAGTGACTTGCTCAGAGTCACACAGTATTCAAGTGGAAGCTGTGGGATTCAAACCCAGATCTGGTCTGGTCTGCTGGATATCACCAGATTTGCAGCTCAGAACCTTAAACCACTGCGCTATACTGCCTCCCTATAAGATACAGATGTGTCCAGTACCTCATTTGAAAAAGCTTATCATGCATTTTCAAATTATGCAAGCTACTGTACATGAATGTTTCCTTTTTAATACAGATGGCAATATTTTTTCTAGTTACCCGGTTACCAAAAGCAAATAAATAAATAAATAAAATACTAGTGACTGGACTGGATAACGCATTTCCTAAATCGATCCCTAGGGCTTGAGCAGTTTTTTTTCAAGGGTATAGGAAGATAAATAATATAAGAAATGCTCTGAATGCCCTTTTCAGACATCAAAAAGATAATTATATGATGTTATCATTAGATGCCAGCAAGGCATTTGATAAGGTTGAATATAGATCATTATTCACGGTCATGCAAAAAAGGGTTTAGACAATAGTTTTCTAACTGACAACATATGATTTATCAAACTCTGATTGCCAATGTTATGATAAACCAGGATATTTAATTGTTTGTCCAGACAAGGGACACTAGGATGGATGTCCACTTCCCCATTACTGATTGCTTTGGGAATGGAGCCCCTGGCTATAATAATCGGAAGACAGCACTATATATAGAGGGTAAAACTATTTTCCAATACACCGAGAAGGGACATGATTTAAAATCCTCTCTCTCTCTAGAACTGCAGTCGGAGCTTGGAGATAGGTACATACATTACTTAAATCAAAACTCAAATATTAAGATATACACTCCAGCTTCTAAAACTGATCTGCACCAAAATTTACATGATCCTGGATTACAAAATTTGGATGGGGGAGGCACCTGGTCAGCAGCCAACAGAGCAGGATGTACTAAGTAGAGGCTCCAGCTCATTTTGCATACTTCTACAAACAACTTAATTTTCATAATCTGAAAAATGCTCATAATTGGCAACATTTGAAGGCTGATTCACATGGTGCCTTGCCGCTACTTATAATCATTTTTAAAAATTATTTGGAAGTGTTAGAGAGCCACGTTCACACCACATTGGTGTTGCTGCTGCTCTTTTCCCTTCCGACAATTCCAGTGTTCCAGTGTTGTCCCTACTTTGGGTAGGGAATTGTGGTGTTGCAGGTGGTTTTGATGTTCACACGGAACAGGAAACCACCAACACCACTCTGCAAACCCAAGGAAAGAGGGATCACAGTGGCAACACCATGCAGCAGAAAATTGCCAACATGGTAAGGTCCACACGGGGCAAGGGCACTGATCTTGCAGCTGTGAGCCACTGACAATGGCTCACAGTCCCTTGTGTGAATGAACCTTGAGAGAGGTCATTGTACTAATCCGAATGATACCAAATCTGATTAGCTTGGCGATGGGTAAATTATGGCAAACTGGTAAGCAAGAAGGTTGCAAAAGAAAGCAAAGTAAAGCACCAGAGACAACTGGAGCAGCTGGATTGGGCCCCAAGGTAGCGGTTGGCGGGGAACCATCAAATACAGCATTGCTACTTGTCATCCAAAACTTGGATAAGAAAGTGGAAGATCTCCACAAGAGATTTGCTACTCTGGAGTCCAAACTGGCACAAGTTTCTGAGGAGGCAAAATCAGCAGCCAAAACAGCAAAAAACGCATTGAGCGTAGTTACAGGTGAAATTGCAGAAAACAGGCTCCTACGTATGGGGCTTGAACACCTTGAAAATGAACCCTGATCAGCAAATTTGTGGCTACTGGAAATACAAGAAGGAACCGAAGGGGATGACCTGTTGGCATATGTAATACAACTTCTGGAGCAATGTCTCAAAAGCTCACTGGTGGATCACCTCTTTAAAGCCTACCGCATAACATCAAGACAGAGCTCAACTAACTCGGATCAACCCAGGACCATTTTGATCATCTCTGCAGGACAGCATATAAAAGATCGTAGTCTCTATGAATTCTGTTAAAAAGAACATATGCAGTCTCCTGATGGAAGTCAGATATATCTTTTCCCAATCTAAATTACTCTACCAGACAGCGCAGAAAGCATTTTGACGCAGTCCAGATGGGATTAAAAACCCTGGGAGTTAATCACTTTCTACAGTTTCCTGCAAGATTGCAGATTACCTATGCTGGATGCACGTACTCCTACACTGACCTATCGGAGGTGGGTAAGAGATTGGAAATGATTAAAGCTGACTTTGCTAAGAAAACTAGGGAGGAGGCTTCCGAAGGCGATGAAGAGCACGACTAACTGACTTTAAAAATGTTTGTTTTTTATGTTTGCTTGCACGCATGTGCAAGAAACATAGTGCCTTCATCGGAGATTTCGGAGGTGTGTCACCTCCTCCTCCAATTCAGTCAGTGGGCTGGCAGGCGCGGCCCCTGTAAGCCAATGCATTTTGGAGCTGTCTATGACGCTGCACAATGGCGCAGTATGTGCAAAATCAATGTATGGGACACATTAAGAAAATCACAGTGACACTGTTCATGAGCAGAGGTCTTAAAATGACTATGTTGAAAATTTGGTGAAAAAATTCCTGAAAATGACTGTTTTACGAGCGTGCGTTGCGCAGTTCCTATGCATGCTCGTAAGTTTGCAAATTTATTATTTTCACTCCAGATTTTCAACATTGCCATTTTATTACACTTCCTTATGAACAGTACAGCTGCTATTTTCATATGTCACCCAAAATGTGTTTTCTAGAAGCATACAATGGTAAAAGCGTTAGTGTTTAGACAGATTAAGAAAATCACAGTTACACTGTTCATGAGCAGAGGTCTTAAAATGGCTATGTTGAAAATTTGGTGACAAAAGTCAAAAATGACTGTGTTATTAGTGAGCAATGCGCAGTTTCCACGCACCCTGTAAGTTCATGACTTTGTAATATTTTCAGTCCAGATTTTCACCAGTGGCATTTTTTCACACTCCTTATGAACAGTACAGCTGTCATTTTTCACAACATGGCTGAAGTGTGTTTTCACACTTTCAGCGCTGAGATGCATGGTCGCTGTGGGAAATCATTGTTCGGCACAGATAAAGAAAATCACAGTGACACTGTTCATGATCGGAGGCACCAAAATGCCTGAGTTGACAATCTGCTGTAAAATATCCCCAACCTAATTATATTACACCTGTAAACAAGCTTTTAGCTTAGTGTGCCACTCCTGGTTAAACAATTGAAAGAAAAAACAAAGTGGAGGAAGTTACACAAGACCAAGACGGGATGTTTATTTACCTGAGGAGTAAGTACGAGACAGTATCATGCATGCTGTTAAACATTTACATCCCAAGTAGAGATAACAAAAGCATTTAGAGCCCAAATAGAGATAACAAAATCACCAACTTCTTGAAGAAAGTTATCATTAACTCAGCACCTAATCCAGGTGAAATATATATTATAGGTGGGAACTTTAACATGGTCCTTGACCACAAGGTGGATAGGTCAGGAAAGAGGACAGAACAGAGTAATGCACCAGCCAGCTGTCTGAAGAGACCTGCAAAAGAGCTGGGTCTGGTGGAAGGGTGAAGATACCTGCACCCCCAAAAAAGAGATGATACTTGTTAGTCTGCACCCCAGCAGGTCTCTGCTCATCTTGATTACCTTTTGATTTCTGCCGAATGGCTGCATACAGTAGAGAAAAGCTCTGTCTGAACAATCACTGTCTCAGACCACACTCCAGCAGTGATGGAACTATCAAACCTGAGCAGGGAATCCCCGACCTGGAGGCTAAACGGATCCTTATTGAATAATTCTGAATATAAGACATTAGTAGAACAGGGTCTGGAGGAGTATCTGGTCACAAACCCTCTAGAAGAAACATCTGCCACTACATTGTGGGATGGATTTAAAGCAGTGATTACTGGTAAAACTATGAGTTTTGCTTGGAAGCTCAAAACAGAAAAAAAACGAAAGAACAATTGGACCTTGAAGCAAAACATTTTGATCTAGAAGCCGAACACAAATAATACTCAACAAAATGGTCAAGAAAGATTATAGGAATGCAGGAAACAGTTAAATAAACTGCTAGACAGCAGAGAAGAGAGGGTCCTAAGATAATCCCATCAACGATTCTCGAGGCAGGCAACTAAGCTGCTCCTCTTCTGGCCTGTTAGTTCTACAAAGAAGATACTAATAGGCTGGAATTACACCATTGGAAATGGACTGCCACACAGCAGTATGAAACGGATCCCAACAAAATAACAATGCAGCTTGCCGATTTCTATAAAAGACTATGGGCTAGGTTTTCAAAGCCCCTAAAATTTCCGCAGCTGCAGGAAAAATCTGGCACAAGTGGGTCTCCTCTTGCGGAGCTCCAGTTTGTCTCGCAGCTGCGGTATTCTCAACGGTGGAGCCAGTTTATAACTGGCTCTATGATTTACGGCAGCTTACAGCTGTTTTTTTTTTTTTTGGTGCAGCTGTACCAAAATGTTACACCTGGTGGAACCAGGCATAACATCCCCCATAGCTGCGCCGGCTAAAAATCCGGATCTAACATACTAACATACTATTTGCCAGCAGATTAGGCCTTACGGTCTATCGAGTCTGCTCGAACCTCAGATCCCTAGTTGGGTGCCAAGGCCCCCCTTGTGTTCCAGAAACCCCTATCATCCATCCCACCCCACCCAGGACAGGCCATCATCTGATAAATCCACTTTCTGTGTCTGTCCCACCCTCTCTTGAAGCCCTCCACTGTGGATCTCCGAACCAGCTCGCCAGGCAGTGCATTCCAAGGGTCCAACACCCTCTTGGTGAAAAACCTCCTCCTCTTTTCCCCCCTCACCCTTCCACCTTCCAACTTCAAACCATGCCTTCTGGTGATACTGCCCTGCTTTAGTCTAAAGATCCCCTCCACGTTTACCCTATTTATTCCCTTGAGGTACTTGAAGACCTCAATCATGTCCCCCCATCTCTCCTCTCCTCTCCTCTCCTCTTCTCCAATGAAAACAGGCAGAGCTCCTCAAGTCTGTCCTCATACGTCAAATCCCCTAGCCCTCGTATCATCTTAGTTGCCCTCCTCTGTACCCTCTCCAGGAGCTGTATGTCTCTCTTCAAGTGTGGTCTCCAGTACTGTACACAGTACTCAAGGTGTGGTCTAACCAGTCCATTGTACAGCGGCAGAATCACTTCCTTGCTCTTAGAGGTGATCCCCCTTAAGATGCATCTCAACATCCTGTTTGCCTTGCTAGCCGCTCTCCTGCACTGCTCAGAGTTATTCATACATGCATCCACCATGATCCCTAGGTCTTTTTCCTCTGTTGAGGCCTCCAGCGCCTCCCCTCCCAGGGTGTAACTGTGTTTAGGGTTTCCCCGCCCAAGATGTAACACCTTGCGCTTGGTGATATTGAAATTTAATTTCCATGTGTGAACCCAGCTTTCCAGGGTGTCCAGGTCCCATTGCAGGGCCAACCTCCCCTCTTCTCCCTTAACTACTGCTCCCATCTTGGAGTCATCAGCGAAGACACTCATTTCACACCCTATACCCTCCCGATATGTATGCATTAAACAGGATCGGACCCAGGACCGAGCCCTGTGGTACCCCACTACCGACCTCTCTAGGGTTTGAGAGCTCCCCACAGACCACTACTCTCTGGGTGAGTCCAGCTAGCCAGTTTTCAATCCATCTGACCATCAAAGGGCCTACTCCCAACCCCATCAGTTTCTCCACCAGACCATTGTGGGGGACAGAGTCAAATGCCTTGCTGAAGTCCAAGAATAATCCACAGGCTTTCCCTTGTCCAGTTCTGATGTTACCCATTCGTAGAACTCCACAAGATTGGTTTGACATGATCTACCTGGCACAAACCCATGTTGTCGACTATCCAGACCTCCCACCTCCTCCAAGTACACCCCCAATCATTCCTTTAGTATACTCTCCATTAATTTTCCCTCCACCGAGGTCAAACTGATGGGTCTATAGTTACCTGGTACTTCCCTTGACCCCCCTTTATGGATTGGCACCACATGTGCCTCTCGCCAATCCCTAGGTACCCTCCCTGTCTCAAGTGACCTGTTGAAGAGCTCCACCAGGGGTGCAGCCAGTATGTCCGCTAATTCCCATAGTACTCTCGGATGAATGCCATCCGGCCCCAAAAATTTGTCTTTCTTTAGGGCCTTGAGGGCTAACCACACCCTTTTGGTGGAGATAGAATCATCCGTCCCCTCCACCTTACTGGCCTTTTTATCCTTATCCTGATGTGACACCCCTAGGGTACCTCTCCCTCCCTCTTGCTCCATTTCTATTGCTCCCCTGATCCCACTCACTGCCACTTCATCCCCATTGTGCCTTGCTTTGTAGATATCCCATCCCCCTTCCTAGTGAACACAGAGGCAAAGTACTCGTTAAATACCTCTGCCTGGTCCTTCGCCTCTTCCACCCACCCTCCTTCTGATCTCAATCTGCTGAGATGGCCCTTAGTTTTTCTCCGCTCCCCAATGTACCGGAAGAACCTCTTTTCCCCTCCATGTATCCCCTGTGCCAGCCGCTGCTCTTTACTGGACTTTGCCCCCCTTACTATCCGGGTGACTTTTCTGGATGCAAGATGGTACATTTCCTTATCCCTATCCCCTCTTGTTGTTTTATATTTTTTGTAGGCCGCCTTCTTTTCTCTGACCGCTACCTGAACCTCACTGGACCACCAGCATGGTTTATGTGACCTTGCTCCCTTACGTTTCACCTTAGTGCAGGTCCTGACTGCCTCATGAAGTCCCCGTTTTATGACCTCCCATCTCCTTTCCACATTTGTCAGTGATGTAATCCCCTTCAAGTGATCCTTGAGAACATTTCCCATGCCCACAAAGTCTGCCCCCTGAAGTCCACTGCCAGTGTCCTAGATCTCCCCTCCCCCCCATGCTTATTTGAAACCAGACAGTATTGTGGTCGCTCCCAGTCAGGGGATCCTCTACAACCAGGTCCCTTACCAGATCCCCATCTGCCAGAACCACGTCCAGGACATGCCCCTTCCTTGTGGGCTCCATCACATGCTGTGTTAAGAACACATCCTGGAAGCCGGCCAGCAGTCTCTGCTCCTTGGCCACCTTAGAGGACATGGTTCCCCAGTTTGTACCTGGCATATTAAGGTCCTCCATCAACACCACTCCTTCCCCTTTTGGTTCACACTGGGCAATGATGTTGTCCTGCAAACCATCCTCCAGAACATCACCCATCTGAGGGGGCCTACGTACTACACCCAGCTTGACCTTATCTCCTGCTGGAGATCGTAAGGTGATCCATAAGGCCTCCACATTTCCCTCTGCCTCTTCTACCCTAGCAATTTCTATGTCATCTCTAATGAACATAGCCAGTCCACCCTCTCTGCCCTCCTTTCTATCCTTCCTAAGCATAGTGTACCCCACGTTTAGGTCCCAGTCATGGTTTTGTTGTACGTCTCCGTGACCGCCCACATCCACCCCTCCCGAACAGCATGGCCTGGAACTCTGGCAACTTGTTTCCCAAGCTCCTGGCATAACATCAACACCAACCCCCACCCTTATCCCTGATCCTCTTGTCGAACCCCACCCAGGTTCCTTATACTTCCATCCTCCCTCTGCTCCTCCTGAAACCTCCACCCCAGTCTATCCCCCCTCCCTCCTCCCTCCTTGGGTTTGAAGGCTACTCCCTCATCTGGAGGAGAGGCTTCTGATCAGCCCTCCCTTATCCCTTCCCCTCACAAGTTTAAACCCCACCTTTCTTGAATGTAGTCAGCCATCCCCTGTTTAAGGACTTCCTTCCCTAATGGGGCAAGATGAAGCATGTCCTTGGCATACAGTCCCTTATCCTCCCAAACTCCTTTCCAGTTCCCTAACATCCCCAACCCACTCTCTTCACCCCACTTCCTGAGCCAGTCATTAACCTCTGTGATCTTCATTTTTTTCTCCACTGAGGCCTTTGGTACTGGCAATATCTCCGAAAAGGAAATGTTGCATCCATTATCCCGACAGACTCTGGCAAGTTCTTGGAACCTTGCTTGGATTTCCAAAACGCTATTTCCCTCTAGATCGTTAGTTCCCAAATGCACCAAGAAATCCGGTTTCCCTCCACAATCCCTAACCAGTTCGTACACCAAGAACTTTGCTCTGTGCACTGTCAGCCCAGAGATACTCACTACCTTCACCTGGCTATGGCATCCACCCCCCTGTCCCTCCCACTGGATACCCCTAATCATTGAGTCTCCCAATAACAGAACCTTAACACTGCCATCATCCTTTTGGTTACCTCCACTATGCACTCTCAGACCCCCATCCCCCCCTTTATTCGTGATCTCAATTCCATGGGAGTCTTCCTGCCTTTTTAGAGACCGCCTTGTCACCCTCCCCTTTCTGCTTCCCTCGTTATTTTGCCCACTTAACTCAGACCCCCTCTGAATAGGTGTCCTCTTTAACCTCTCTTATCCGAACCATTTATCCTGGCCTGATGGTTTCCCTTCTCCCATACCGCCATCCTCCCCCTTGTAATAGTACCCCTACCTCCAGAGGCTCTCTGTGGGTCCCCTTTAGCTAGGGCCCCATCCTTGGTACTGACCCCTCTGCTGAAGGGGGGCTTCTCCTTCACCTCCTTGTCTCCCAGTTTCTCTCCAGTCATGCTCTCCTCCCTCATGTCTGCAATATGTTGCATCTCCCCCCATCTGCTTAACATTTATGTTTCCCCTTCTCCCTCTGGGACTATTTCTATCCTTTCCATTGCCGGTCTGTGATGCCCTATGGGTATCTGATTCCCTCCCCCCGGCCTCTGTATCAGTTTCCCCATTTCCACCAACCCCTTCCTCCCCCTCTAGGTTGCTTAGTAGCTCAAATTTATTGTGACACTCTATGTCAGCCTCCATCAAGTAACCCGAGTTTCCCCTGACTGCACCTCTAAACTGCCCCCTTCCTCCCCTTTTGCTCTGTTCTCCTTAGGAGCTCCCTTCCCACAGTCTGCTGTTTTAGGCTTCCCCACAACAGCCCCTCCCTTCTCAATGTCTGCTCTACTGCAGATGCAGAGATTTCTTTCTGCAGCGTTGGTTGTGGGATGGGACTTAGTCCCTGGAGGCTTTGAAAATCTAGCTCTATAAATTCAGGGCAACATAACTAATTGCCAGGAAAAACCTGAGACCTTTTTCCATAAGAGTAAAGGTTACAAACTTATGCAGGGAAACCCGAGATCTCCTACAGGAACCTATTTATGTGGAAGAAATCTCAGCCACACTGAAGAACTTAAAAGCAGAGAAGGCACCAGGCCCATATAGGTTGGCTCCTGAGTTTTATAAGACCTTTAAAGAGGAATTTGTACCCCACCTAGATAGAGTTTTCAGGTGGTGAAGGAGGGAGAGGGAGCTCCCCCTACATGGCAGTAGGCCTAGATTTCAGTAATTCCAAAACCAGTGAAAGCTCCCCCAACATGTGGCTCCTGCAGGCCCATATCATTACTGAACAAGGACCAAAACGTCTTCCCTTCGATGTTAATTAACAGACTCCAGGGCTGTGTGGAGTCTCTGGTCCACTCAGATCAGATGGGCTTTAAAAATGGAAGATTGATACATGACAACATCAGATACCCATTAAATCTCATATTGTAGCAAAGCAGGTTCCCGGAACTAGCATTTGGCATCTTTATGGATGCAGAAAAGGCATTTAATCAGGCAGACTGGAGATTCATATACAGGACCCTGGAGGAGAATGGGGATGGGCCCAACATTCTGTAACAGTGTTAAGATGCTCTATGCCTCCACACAAGCCACTATAAAAGTCAATGGTACTCAACTGCTGGAGACCAGGCATGGATGCCCCCGCTCCCCATCTACTTTTTGAACTATGCATTGAGCCCTTGGCAATAGCTATTCGAGGTAAAAACAAGATAGAGGAGATCAGGGCAGGAGACAGAAATACAATTTAATTTTATATGGATGACTCCCTTTTTCCATAACATCACCAGACACCTCGGTCCCAGATTTGTTGGATGAACTCAAGGTTTATGTGGAAGTCTCAGGTTATAATGTGAATTTAGACAAATTAGAGGCTATAAGGATAAGTGAGGCATATTCACCCAGCTTCAAAGCAATCTTACCCTTCAAATGTGCTACTAATAACATAGTTAGGTACCTAGAAGTCAGACTATCTCCCTATCTCACTTCATTGTTTAAACTTAATGACATCCGAGCACAAAGAAATAGTGTGTCACAGGAGTGTAGGAGGTGGACAGTGGCAACCAGCCCGTGAGTTCAACAGGGAAAAAAAAACACATTTCTGCACTCTGGGCAACAAAGATTCGGACACACAGGTCGATTAAAGGTGTATGGAGGGTGCACAGGAATGAATAATTGCTGTGAGTGACTCCTAACCAATTGAAGAAAAAACCTCCATATACCTTTAAACTACTAGTGTGTCCAAATCTTTGTTGCCTAGAGTGCAGATACTTCGTGTTTTCTGTTTTATTTAAACTTAACTATAAGAAATCGATGGGGAAATTAGGGCTGACATTGCCAAGTGGGTGGTCCTCCCCCTTTCCCTCAGGGGGAACCATCACAACATTAAAGATGAATATTTTGCTGTATTTCCTATTCTTCTTCCAGGCCTTGCTCATTAAAATCCCTGAGCTGAGCTGGAAACAGACCCAGAAACTCATTCTATCATTCCTATGGGCAAAAAGGAAGGCACAGAGTGAGCAAGAGACTATATTCCTCCCCAAGGTGAGAGAAGGCCTAGCCATGACGAACCTGAAATTGTACCACACAGTGGCCCAATTAGCTCCTATTGTATTCTGTCCAAAACAGTGTAGAGACACACAAGGTGGCTGGAAATGGCAGCTAGCCAATCTGGGTCTATCCCACTATTCATCCTGCCACATGATACTTTTTCCTCCGTGGTTTTGAAGGGCCTAACCAACCCTTGGACCAGACACGCCTTCAAGATACTGATTGAAGGGGAGTCACGTGATATGCTCTGTGAGAGGCAGCTTCCTTCTCAGCTCCAAGGACACAACTAACAAAACACAGCTAAACTTGTTCAAAAGCCAAATTTCTTATTTTCAAAACAGTCTCAGTCAGTAGTACTGACCTGCAGTATGCTGCCTACGAAGTTTCATCAAGAATGGAAAATCCTGAAGTTAATGAAATGGAGATTTTGGTCGGCCCACCGATCCAACTGAGATCACAGGCAGCTAAGTGGCACAAGCAGGGCTCTCCACTGGATGCTCCCCCAGATGTGGCCAGCTCCGAGAACATAGGGGACAAGGTGCACTGGTTCTTTTCTGAATCAGCCACAATAAAAATCAAGCTGATTGAGTTGGTGGGGGACTTTTGAGCTTTCAAACTGGCACTCAAATCTCTGAATAAAAAAGTGAAGCTCATTGGAAGATTGCCAGGAGATAAAAGGAGCTGAACTGGTAGAATTAAGGAAAAAAGTTGCAAAACTTGAGGATTAGATCAAGGACCAGTAAGGGAGAAATAGGCACAGTAATCTGGTCCTTGGGCAGATCACCAAAATGGCAAAGGGAACAACATGACACTAACATACTAAGAAGCCAACAGAGTAGGCCCTAAGCAGGTCTATCGAGTCTGCTTGGGGATCAGTGCCCATTCCAGGTGTCATTTCGGTCTCCCCCTCCCTCCTCATGAGGTCCTCCACCCCATCCCCTGATGGTGTTCTGAGATGCACCCTCCCTCTGTACCTGTCCCAGCCTCTTTTGAGCCCCTCCACAGTTGTAACAGCCACCAGTTCCATGGGCAGAGCATTTCAGGGTTCCACCACCCTCTCAGTGAAGTAACATCTCCTTATCTCCCCCCCAAGTCTCCCGCCAACCAACCTCAATGGGTGCCCCCTGGTGGCCCCCTCCTCCCGCAGCTGGAACACCCTATCCTGGCTTACCCTATTTACCCTCTTAAGATATTTGAAGACCTCAATCATATCCCCTCTATCCCTCCCCTCCTCTCCTCCAGGGAGTACAGGTTGAGCTCCTCGAGTCTCTCCCCATAGGACCTCACCCAGACCCTGTATCATATTGGTCACCCTCCTCTGGACACTGTCCAGGAGAGCAATATCCCTTTTTAAGTACAGATGCCAAAACTGCATGCAGTATTTAAGATGCGGTCTAACCAGGAAAATATACAGCGGAAAGAGTACCTCCCAGCTTCTCGAGGTTATCCCCCTGGCTATGCACCCCATCATTTTATTTGCTTTGGCTGCAGTCCTTCTACACTGCTCTGAGTTGTTCATTTTGGCATCTACAACTACTCCGAGGTCCTTCCCCCCCCCCCGAAGCCTGCAGTGTCTCCCTTCCTAAGGTGCACACATGAGCTGGGTTCCTGGCCCCTGGGTGGAGAACCCTGCATTTCTCAGTATTAAACCTCAGTTTCCAGGTGTGTGACCACCCCTCCAGAGTCTCCAGATCCCCCTGTAGGGCTGACCTACCCTCCTCCCCATCCACCGCCGCCCCCAGCTTCGAGTCATCAACAAAGAGGCTCATCTTGCTCCTGATACCATTTCTGATGTCTGAGATATAAGCATTGAATAGGAGCAGACCCAGCACTGATCCCTGTGGGACCCTGCTAATGACCCTCCTGGGAGATGAAACCTCCCCCCCCCGACTACCACCCATTGAAAACGCTCTGCTAGCCAGTTCTCTATCCACCTAACCATCCATTCTCCCACGCCAGTTTCTCTCAGCTTCTCCAGCAGCCCAAGGTGTGGCATTGAGTCAAACACTTTGCTGAAGTCCAGAAGGAGGATGTCCACTGGCCTGCCCCGGGCCAGTGCTCTCATCACCCAATCATAAAACTCCACCAGGTTGGTCTGACACAATCTGCCCTGGACAAAGCCATGCTGGCAATCATCCAGGTGGCTCCATGTCTCCAGAAACCCCTCCAGTCTCTCTTTTAAGATGACCTCCATTACTTTGCCCACCACCGATGTCAGGCTTACTGGCCTGTAGTTTCCTGGCTCCTCTCACAAGCCCCCCTTGTGTATAGGCATGATGTGGGCTGTCCTCCAGTCTTGAGCCACCTATTCCGACTGAAGGGAGGAGTTAAAGAGGTCCACTAGAGGCGCGGCCAGGATATCAGCCAATTCCTTAAGCACCCTTGTATGGAGACCATCAGGGCCCAGTGCCTTATCCGCTCTTAGGGCCTTGAGGGCTTCCCACACCCTACTAATGGGGATTTCAATATCCATGGTGCCCCCCCATCCACAGGTCCACCCTGCCCCTCCCCATGCAATGCTGCCCCGGCCTCCTCCCTGGTGAAGACCGAGGCAAAGTAGTCATTTAATACCTCTGCCTGCTCCCCTGCATCCTCCGCCCACCCACTCCCTACCCTCGGTCTACTAATCTGCCCCTTCCCTTTCCTCCTTTCCCTGATATACCTGAAGAACCCTTTTTCACCTCTTTTAATCCTGAGCCAGCCTCCTCTCCGTCTTCACCTTAGCTGACCTCACCAGCCTGGTGACCTTTCTGGTGATCGTATCATACTCCTCCTTGTCTATAACCCCACGCAAACACCTATATCAGCTAAAAGCAGCCTTTTTTCCCTTACCGCATCCTGGACTTCCCTTGACCATCAGCTCTGCTTCCTGGCTCTATCAAACTGGCGTCGCTCCTTCGTGCTGGCCTTGGTAGCTTCCAGGAGCCCCTTTTTGATAATTTCCCACTGGCTCTCTGTGTCCATACCCAGCCTGATCCCTTCTAGGTAACTCCTAAGGATCCACTCCATACCCTTGAAGTCCACACACCCCTAAAACCAACTACCATCGCTCACGTGTGATCTATACCCCCCCCCAGGTCAAGGGAGCATCAGACCGTGGCATGATCATTTCCCGCCAGTAGGTGCCCTACTACTAGATTCCAGATGAGATCTCAGTCTGTTAGGACAGCATCCAGGATGTGACCCCCCCTCGTTGGGTCAGTTACCAGCTGGGTGAGAAATGCATCCCGGAAGATGTCCAGCAGATGCTGCTCCCTGGCCAATGAGGACTCCATAGTTCCCCAGTCAGTTCCTGGCATGTGTAAGTGCCCTAGCACCACTAATCTACCCCCTCCCTGCCCACAATGGTCCCTAAGTTTTGCTACCAGGCCTTGCTCCAGGTCCTCTGCCTGCATGAGTTACCTGCATATCAACCCCAACTTCACCCGTTACCCCCAGGAGCCTGCAGGGTGACCCATAAAGCCCTCCAAGTGCCCCTCCACTTCCTCAACCCTGTCTATCCCTATGCCATCCTTAATGATAAATGTTACTCCCTCTCCCCTGGCCACAGCCCTGTCCTTTCTGAACGTGGTGTACTCTATTAGGTTCTGGTCCCAGTCATGCCCAGTAGTGGCCCAAGTTTCAGTGACAGCTGCCACTTCCACTGCCCCCTCCAATAGCAGTGCCTGAAGCTCAGACATCTTGTTCCCCATGCTCCTGGTGTTAATCAGGACCACCCTCCAATACATCCCTCTACCCCCTTCCCCCACCTTGAGGGCTCCCAGGTAGTTGCCTACAAGAGCCCCTTGTGCACAATTGGGTGTTCCTGGTCTGTACTCCCTCCTTCTCGCTAAGGGGAGAAGGCCATGGCCATCCTGGATGGGCATGCTAGGGTTCTCCACAATCCCCAACCCTCCCCCCTCACAAGTTTAAACCCCACCTAGACTGGATGAACCCTGCCAATCTTTGTTTCAAAACCTCCTTTCCACCCGAGCTAAAGTGGAGCCAGTCCCTTGCATACACTTGCATACAGTTCCTTGTCTTCCCAGGTTGCATCCCAGTCCCCCACCAACCCATACCCCCTGGCCTCACACCACTCACCAAGCCATTCATTTACTTCCCTGAATTTTTGTTTATTCCCCACACTGGCTCTAGGTACCAGTAGGATCTCTGAGAAGGAGACTGAGCACCCAACAACATGACAGACCCTGGCTAGTTCCCAGAATCTAGCCTAGATCTCCAGCACACTGTTACCCACTATATCATTTGCGCCCAGATGCACTAATACGTCAGGGGTTCCTCCGCAATCTTTCACAAGAGCATAGATCAAGTGCTTGGTCTCATGCGCAGTCACGCCAGATACACTCTTGACCCTGACACACCAGGGTGTCCCCTCCCCCTCCCATTTAATACCCTAATCATAGAGTTGCCCAATAGGAGCACTCTTACCACCTCCTTTACCTTAGGCCTACTCCATAACTCAGCATCCCCCCCTTCCCACTCCCTACCTTGTCAGCTTCCCTGGCCACACTCCCCCATCTGAATGCCAACTGCTGTCCTGTTCCTCCTGTTCCAGCTGTTTCTGCTCACTGACCTGTCCTTCCCAGCCTCCTCTCTTCCTGCTACAGCACTTCGGTCCATCCCTGTATCACCCCCAGGAACGAGTGACCCCCCCCCGCCTCACTGGGAAATGCATTTGTCCCTCTCATCATCCTCCCTCATACCTCTCCCCTCTTGCATCCCTGTTTGTTCCTGTCCCTCATTTTACACCCTCACCCCTCACAGACCTCCTCCCCCTTCCCAGGGACTCCCTAGTGAAAGCTCCTCCACCTATGCTGGCCCCAACTCCTCCTTTACCTCCGGTGCCCTGGCTCCTAGTCCTCCCCTCCTTCTCTGCTGCACTCTTGTATCCCCTATGACCTGCTCCCCCCTGCCCCCATTGAGTCCCTGTGCAAGGGAATAACCCCGCTGCTCCTGACTGCAGGGCTGTATTCCCTGTCCCATAATCCTGCCCCCCCAAAGCCTCCTCTTCCCCAGAACTGTCGTCCTCTCCCCATTCAACTGTACTAGGGATGCAAATCTGTTGTCATGCTCTAAGCATACTGTCTTGATTCCCCCTCTAGCTCACTACCCCCATCAGTTCTCTTTTGTGCATGCCTTGGCGCTTTTCTCCTAACCACCTGCCAGGTCCCTTGGCCCATATGCCGCTCAGGACCACCCTTACCCAGGCCCACTGGAGTTCCCCTTACCCATAGTGCCCCTCCAATGCTTTCCACCATAATTGTGTGGTCCCTTGTGCCCCTACCATCCTTTACCTGATGGCTCCTGCCCACTATGGGTGTCTCTCATGGACCCACTGCAACTCCACCATTATTCCCCCTTCTGCCCTCCCCCCAACTTCCACCCACACCAGATCCTCCTTCCTCCCCACCTCCCCTCTTTCCTGCCACAACTAGCAACCATCTTAACCACTTGACCTCCTTCTTTATTTGTGCCAACTGTTGGCACACCATGCATCCCCCCATCTTCCAAACCAGGGCTAGCACCATGGCCAACCCACACCCTATGCACCCCACCACCCAACCAAAGATGCCCGCCCTAGTGATCTGGGGATCATGCCTCATTTCTGTCCCCATCCCATTTCGATTGTCCCTCCAAATTGGTTGCCCTATCTTGATTATCCTAGCTGTGTTTGAGCCTGTTTTGGGCCCCCAAAGCCCAACGAGCAAGCTACCTGCCATAGAGTACCCCTGCAGAGTGTGAAAATATGTCACTAGGCAAACATCAGCAAACAGAGACAACTTTCAAAAACAACAGTCCAAAACACAATCCAAACAGAAAGAGCACAGGCTGCACCAGAGCTTGTAGCCCTACCTCAGACCCCCCCCCTCACCTTGAGCCCTGCCCCTGGCCACTACCCCCTAGCTGGCTCCTCCCTCTGAGACCATTTAATAGAGATTGGGGCCAGGGCAGGTGGGACAAACCCAAATCACTACAGCTCCTCCCTGGACTTGTCTTTTGATGGCCTGGCCGCCAGTCAAAAAAGCCTGCACTGGGGCCCGAGTGGACCTCATCCCGTAGTGCTGCCAGTGCAGCCACCTCCTTCCTCCACAAGCAGTGACGCTGATTGTGGTGATCCTGGCCGGTCCTGTGCAGTAGCTCGGGTCAGATTTTAAAGCCTGAGTGGCTTTTAACTAGTACGCCCTTGGCCCAGATTGGTGCGCTGGCCCCACTCGCTGATTGGCACACTCACAGCCTTTCCTTGCATCTGGATTGGATGCCTCTGGAGCTGAGCCCTCTGCTGAATGCTGCTGGACCCCCTCTATTCAGCAGTGGAGATGCTGCCGCTTGTCCTCTCCTGCTGCTTGTTCTGGTCCTGGCCCCCTCCTTGTGGCCGGGAAAGATCTCCGCCGTTGGCTGCTTGCCCTGGCCCTGGCCTGCTCTCTGTGGCTGGGAAAGATCTCTGTTGGTGGCCCCGGCCTACTCCTTGTGACCGGAAAAGCTCCCCAAGATCATTAAAGCTCCTCTGGGGACTTACCTTTTGATGGCTCGGCCACCAGTCAAAAAAGGCCACGCTGGGGCCTGAGTGGACCTCCTCCTGTAGCGCCGCCATTGCGGACACCTCCCTTGCTGGTCACTCATACAAAAACTTTTGCAGGAAATAGCTGGACACCCTGAGACAAGTGCAGTGCATACAATAGAGAGAAAGTCAACTGATCTCTGCAACCACAACCGTCTCCATGGGGGCAAGTCATGAGCAATCATCCTGAGGTGCTTTAACTTCCAAGAAAATGTTTATATTCAAAGTCAAGCCTGCAAGCAAGGTACCCTGTCCTGGAATGGACATCACTACTACATTTTCAGTGATGGGACATCAGTGGTCTGTGATGAACAGCTGGCCTATAAATGAAAAAAAAAGGCCTCCTTGCTGCCAACATGCCTGCCTGATTGTGACCACCGCTCAATGATCACATAAATTTCCCAGGGCAAAGACTGCTTATCGAGAACTCTCAAAACATTCTCCCTGGGATCCTGACTACTGTACATGCACCAGATTGCCTCAGTGGGGCTCACACAATGACGAGGTCATCACTTTCAAAACCTGCTTTCTAAGGGTCTGAGATGAGCTGAACCTCCCCCTTGGGGCTCCCTGATGTTGATGCTTAAAGATATCCACAGACATTTGTCTCTGCTAGAATGGCTAATGTAAGTCTATTGGGGCTGGGCATGTCTTTCCTTTCCTTTTTTTTTTAAATTTCTTTTTTTTGTGTAGGAGTTGTGTGTGCATTCATAAGCTGTACAATACCACTCTGGGTCACAGACCTTCAAGCTGGAAAGGTGGTGATGGCTCCAAGGGGTAAAACTGCAGCATCATCTTCTTTTACAAGTGCCTCTGTTTTCCCGCTGCCATGATCTACACAATGCACAGCTGTGGACAGCGGTTTGTTGGGAGCTGTCAAAACTGCTAACCCTGCAGATGTGACCTCCATGTCCACTGCACACACCCCCACCCTCCAACTGGCTACATGTCTTTGTTTCTCCCTTTTTTCTGTTTATCGACTCTGTGACTTAATCATAATTTTGAGATACAGATATTCTGGATCTGTTTTATTTATAAGGCTTGTATGTGAAGTACTTCGTTCAATAAACATGATATTTAAAAAAAAAAGAATGAGCTGACGTAACTAGCATAAGTTGGCTGTTTCACCAGTTCGAGCAGATCAATGTGAATGTTTGCACAATTGTGCAGATGGCAAATGCTTCCGCTAACTACCAGAAGCTGTGAACCAAATCATCAATGGACATAGAAGTGGGCTGGATATGTAATCCCAGGCTGTATGGTCCCTGTCCTCCCTCTGTCTGTCACCACTGCCAACCGCTCGCACTTACTG
This sequence comes from Neoceratodus forsteri, assembly GCA_016271365.2. Taxonomy (NCBI): domain Eukaryota; kingdom Metazoa; phylum Chordata; order Ceratodontiformes; family Ceratodontidae; genus Neoceratodus; species Neoceratodus forsteri. Next base: position 189,858,175 of record CM057452.1, read on the forward strand.
ATGTGGGGGCAATGGGGCCAGACAGGATACCACCCAGAATATTAAAAGAACTCAAGAGAGGTGCTAGTGGCACCACTGACAGCCCTATTCAACAAATTACTGGAGGAGGGAGTAGTACTGGAGGACTGGAGGAGGGCAAATGTGGTACCTCTCCACACAAGTGGGAGCAAGGTGGAGCCTGGAAACTACAGGCCGGTCAGTTTGACCTCAGTGGTGTGGAAAATAATGGAATCAATGCTAAAGGAAAGAATTGTGGCATATCTTGAAGCCAGCGGGGCCCAAGACCCAAGGCAACATGGATTCACAGCAGGTAGGTCTTGTCAAACAAATCTGATACATTTCTTTGACTGGGCGACCAGGGTGGTGGATCAGGGAGGGGCAGTAGACATGGACTACCTAGATTTTAGCAAGGCTTTTGACACCGTCCCACGCAATAGGTTAGTAAACAGGTTGTGCAGTCTGGGAGTGAGGTCCAAGGTGGTAAACTGGGTCAGAAATTGGCTGAGCAAAAGGACACAGAGGGTGGCGATAAATGGAGTTCAATCCGGGGAGAGGAGGGTGATCAGCGGGGTGCCACAGGACTCAGTGCTGGGCCCTGTCCTCTTTACTGTCTTCATAAGCAACATTGCGGAGGGGCTAGAAGGAAAGATATGCCTCTTTGCGGATGACACTAAGATCTGCAATAGAGTTGACACTCCGGGGGGAGGGGGGATGGTGTGTGGAAAAAATGAGAGGAAACCTAGACAAGTTGGAGGAGTGGTCAAGATTATGGCAGCTTAAGTTCAATACAAAGAAGTGCAAAGTCATACACTTGGAGCACAGGAATCCAGGAGAGGAATACATGATTGAGGGAGGTACTAATGGAAACCAAACTGGAAAGGGACCTGGGGGTTCTCATCACGGATTACCTAAAAGTAGCCAAGCAATGTAAGAAGGCTGTGAGGAGAGCCGGAGGGATGCTGGGGTGCATAGGGAGAGACATCACTAGCAGAAGACAGGAGGTGGTGATGCCACTGTACAGACAATTGGTGAGACCTCATCTGGAATACTGTGTTCAGTTCTGGAGACAACCTCTCTGAAAAGACATAGACAGAATGGAAGCAGTCCAGAAAAGGGCAAAGAAAATGGTGCAAGGATTGCACCAAAAACCATATGAGGAAAGATGAAAGACGTCAGTATTTACACCCTGGAGGAAAGGAGGGAGAGGGGGGATATGATGGAGACATTTAAGTACCTCAAGGGGATAAATAAAGTCCAAGAGGGCAACAACTTTCAGAATAAGAGATGTGCAAGAACTAGGGGTCATGGAGGCTAGAAGAGGAGGAGACTCGGGGCAACGTGAGGAAGTACTTTATCACAGAAAGGGTGGTAGATGCATGGAACAGCCTCCCGGTGGAGGTAGTAGGGGCAAAAGCAATAGGTGAATTCAAAAATCCATGGGATAGACAGAAGACAACTCTAGTGGTAGGAAAGAGAAGGTAAGCTGCAGATCAGTTGGTATCTGGGGTTTACGCTGTAGGTAGGGAAAGAGGCAGACTAGGTGGGCCAAGCAGTCCTTATCTGCCGTCAAATTCTACTTCTATGTTTCTATGGGGGAAGGGCACGTAGCTTGCTGATAATGCTTCATACTGAAACCCCTTCTCCCACTACTAGTCTGTCGCCACTCTTGAACTGCACCTCTTGCTCACAACAGCAAAACAAGTATCCTTGTTAAAGGACTTTGAATGTACTGTTTTAAGGAAACACTACTCTAACATTGAGTGTCCAGGAACAGAAACTCATACTGGTTATTGGGTTTTGATTTTTCCCTCTCTCCCTAGCTAACAAGCCCCATGAACTTTTGACAAAATAAACAAGTTTTTGTCCATCTATGCAGTAACACAATATGTTACCCTAGCACAGGTTGTATTATACTATGGTGGCTTTCAGGTGTTTTTTTTGGGGGGGGATGGGGGGAGAGGGAGGGCATCGTCTCACATCCATGGCTGAATAGGCTGACATTATCTTGGGCATGTTATGGTCCACAGACAGGAGAGATCGCCACGACCAAGCCCAGATCGGAAATATATTTCTTAGGTAGCAATCTCTGCCAGAAATGACAGTTTTTCTGATTCAGATTGATGGCAGGCATCTGTTGCACCTTCCTTGTGTTCTTGGTAACTATTAGTGGTTAAATCAAGTGTTATGTTGCTTTTTCTTTCCATATTTAATGTTAATGATTCCTCTTGTTAAGGTTATGTTATTTGCTGGGCACAAAAAACAACTTGATGATATACATTTCTATTTTTATCCCTCAGGGTACAAGGATATGGTCAGATGGGGAAGAAATGTACCAAACTTATTCATACCCTCAGGTCAAGAAGGTATCATGCTAGTACTAAGAAGCACTCAGTACAGTGGCTATGCAGTGTAACCAAGGCCTCATCCTTTCCCGGTCAATAAAAACTAAAATAAAGTCTCAAATACAAGCATGACTACCAATACTCTTATCACATGGAATGTTACAGTATGTTAAAGGGGCCCAACTGAAAGAACAAAAACATCAAATTCTTTACCATCTGAAAAGCACCAGGACCAGAATAGCCTTTTTACAGAAGACACACATAATCTCAGAGCAAGGCAATTTATGGAGATGGGGGCAGGGGTGAGGGGTAGGGCAGGTCTTTGCAGCTGACTCCTGTTGCTTAGCCAATTCTGCACCCACATCACCACCTTTGCACCCATCCCTAGACTGTTCAACTTGTTGACTAAACTCCAGTGTGGGACCGTATCAAAGGCCTTCCTGAAATCCAAGTAGGCCACATTCACTGCTCCCCCCCCCCGGTCCAGAATTCTTGTCACCAGTCAAAATACTAAATTAGGTTAGTTTGGCATGATCTACCCCCTGCGAACCTGTGCTGTCTTGGATCCTGCAATTTGTTACTGGTCAGATACTCCACCATTCTTTCCTTTATTAATGTCTCCATTACCTTCCCCACCATTGGCTTCAGGCTTACTGGCCTATAGTTCCCTGTCTCCTCCCTACTCTCACTCTTGTGGATAGACACCACATCTTCTCTTCTCCAATCTCCCGGTACTATCCCTGTATCCAAGGATAGAGTGAACAGGGCTGCTAGGGGTGCAGCCAGTTCTTTCCTCAGTTCTTTTAGTATCCTTGGGTGTACCCCATCAGGTCCCATAGCCTTGTACACTCTTAATTCTCCAATTCTTTAAGTACCCTGTCTTCTGTAAAGGGGCTCATGTCCACCCCACCACCATTCATTACTTTATCCTTTATCTGTGGACCCTTTCCCTCTTCTTCTTTTGTGAACACTGAGCAGAAAGACTTCTTCAGTATTTTTGTCGAGGCACAGGTCAGGAAACATACGACAACCAGGAGCAATTGTAAAATTCACAACAAGAGTTTTATTATTAATAACAGTACAACAAAAAAAAATGTTCAGAATAACTATTTGCAATGGCAGTACAAACACAGAAACCAGAGTCCATTTTCTTCTCAATTTCAAATCTCAGTCTGTTTCTCAGTCTCTGTCTCTCTCGCTTTTAGGTGCTCATTAAGAAAATAGCATGCATCTCACTCAGTGTTCTTGTAAGTTTCCAGTGTTCTTGCCAGTTTCAGCAGGTGCAGCAAAAAGAACATTGTGACCAGAACTGACCTCTTGTTTACATCTTCTGCAAAAGACTTAAAAATTGCATCTCAGGTTAACCCCTTGAGTTCCAAATAGCTTTGCAATCATTTTAACAGTATACCTATATACAGTTTTAGCTTTGCAATCATTTCAACAGTATAAATATATACAGTTTTAAAAAAAGGGCCCCTGGTATCAATTACATTTCCACAAAAATATTCACATATACTTTTATACCAGCAGATATGCAAGGGGGAAGAAATGACAGAACAGCAAGTGAGGGCAGAGAGATAGTGAGAGGCAGAGAATTGCAGTACTGGTTGGAGTGATCAAGTCCTAGGTCTCATGAGAAGATTTGGTTCCATACCCAGACAGAGAAGAGACAGAAAAGGAGAAGTTAGAACAGATCCTTGTGTTTAAACTCTTTCTGCATAACAACTGGCACAGGGCCATATTCAACCCTGTCACATACCCCCCCTCCTTAACAGGAAACCTGTTTTACAAAAACGGGTTTCCAATACTTTCTAGTAATTCTCATCTAACATAAGCATATAACCTTTGCAGTTGTGTGCATATGCAGTATCCTTTTTCCAAAACAACAGTACAACAAATAGTGAAGTTTAAACTCACACATTTGTTTTTTCAGCCTTCAGAATTCTCAATTCCAGATCCATATCTAGACAGAAAATCAGTATTGGTATTCTCTTTCCCAGATTTGTGCATCATTTTAAATTTAAATGGCTGTAGTACCAGGTACCACCATGTGATTCTAGAATTTTTATCCTTCATTTGGTTAAGCCAGCAGAGAGGATTGTGATCTGTTACAAGTACAAAGTCATCCCCTATTAAGTAAAACTTAAGGGACTCCATGGCCCAATTTGTTGCAAGGCTTTGCTTTTCAATGGTGGAGTATTTTTTCTCTCTGTCATGCAACTCCCTACTTATGTACAGAATAGGATGTTCTTTCCCATCTATATGCTGACTTAAAACTGCACCTAGGCCTACTTCTGATGCATCAGTCTGTAACAGAAATTATCTCTCAAAGTCTGGGCTTCTTAAAATGGGCTGAACATAATGTAGCCTTAATGGCTTAAAAAGCCTTGTCACACTCTGGGGTCCATTTCACATTATTCGGGAACTGTTTCTTTGTGAGTTCAGTGAGGGGAGTAGCTAACTCAGCAAAGCTGGTAACAAATCTCTGATAATAACCTGCTAGCCCTAAAAATGACCTGACATGTTTCTTGGTTTTGGGGACAGGGTTGTTAGCTACAACTTCTATCTTGGAAGTCTCTGGCTTGACTTCTCCATTTCCCAAAACATAGCCCAAATATCTGGTTTTCTGCATGCCCAATGCACACTTGGTAGGATATATTGTCAGACCTGCCTTTTTGATCAATTGGATAGCTGCTCATAGGCATTCCAGGTGGCTTTTCCGGTCTGGACTGTACACCATGACATCATCCAGGTATGCAGCACAATAACCAGTGTGAGGGGATAAAATTACATCCATGTATCACTGGAATGTAGCGGGTGTGCCATGTACACCAAATGGCATGGTGGCGAACTGATAGAAACCTATTGGAGTGGTAAATGCAGTTTTGTCTCTGGATTCTTTAGCTAGCGGAATTTGCCAGCAACCCTTGGTGAGATCAAGGGTACTAATATATTTAGCACTTCCCAGTCTGTCCACCAAATCATCTATTCTGGGCATAGGATAACTGTCAAATTCTGACACTTGGTTAAGTTTCCTAAAATCAATGCAGATTCTTACACCCCCTTCTTTGTTGTTTACAATCACCATTGCTGATGACCAGTCACTTCTTGACTCTTCTATGATACCCAATTCTTTCATTTTTTGTATTTCCATAACACATGATAGAGACTTTCAAATATCTAAAGGGGATCAACAGGGTACCAGAGGGAAGCATCATTCACATGAAGGAAAATAGCAGAACAAGGGGTTACAGCATGAGACTAAAAGGTGAAAAACTTAGAGGGAAATTGAGGAAATTCTACTTCACTGAAAGGGTGGTGGAGAGATGGAACAGTCTCCCTCAGGAAGTGGTGGGGGTGACCACGGTTCAGGGATTCAAGAATGCATGGGACAGGCACATGAGAATTATCAAGCTAGGGGTGAAAGGGGGGTCTTATAACATTTAGGGTACCTTAAGCATTAGAAAGAGGGATAGGGCAGACGAGATGGGCCACAAGGCCCTTATCAGCTGACAACATCTGTGTATCTATGTATCTACGTCTGCTCTTAACCACTCTGGTAATCTATGTTTTTTGTCAAATAGGGCGAGCTTTCCTTGTCACTATTATGTGCTTGACCCCTTTTGCTCGACATGGTACTGTGATAAAAGTACTGTTAAATGTCTTTAGTAAGTTACACATTTCTGCGATTTGTTCAGAGGTTAAGGAAACATTCACCTTTACAGCATCAACAGTAACAATTTTTTTAAATCTATCATAAGCCACATCAATATCTTCTTTGTCAGTTTCTGGTAAAACCAGCATAACAGCTTTTGGTGTTTTTTCAACCCATTTCTTAAGGAGGTTAGCACGGTATATTTTAGTAGGATTTTTCCTATGAGGGGTCTCAGTCTCATAGTTAAATGTGCCAGTACGTCCGAACACTTTATAAGGCCCTTGCCATTTCATTAACAGTTTATTTTCTGTAGTGGGTAACAGTAGCAAGACCTTTTCACTTGGCTCAAAAACGTTTTCTTTTACCCAAGGTCATAATACACATTCTTCTGGTTTTGGGCCTCTTCTTGATTACTATGGGTGATTTCAACATATTTTGCCAGCTTCTTTCTCAGGACAGACATATAAGATGTAATAGACTCTTTCTGACGGGGGTTATCTTCCCATGTTTCTTTTATTGCATTTAGTGGCCCTCTAGGTTGTCTACCATTCAGCATTTCAAATGGTGAAAAACCTGTAGATGCCAGTGGCACTTCACTGTAAGCAAAAAGCAGATAAGGTAAGTATTGGTCCCAGTCTTTCCCTTCCACTTTTACAAACCTTTTTAACATGCATTTTAGGGTTTGATTAAAATGCTCAACAAGACAGTCTGTCTGAGGGTGATAAGGGGAGGTTCTTATGGCAGTGATACCTAGTAGTCGGTATACCTCCTTTAGTAATACAGCACCAAAATTACTACCCTGATCAGTAATAATCTCTTTTGGTATGCCCACCCTGCTGAAAATTTTGGCAAGCTCTGCTGACACTTCGGGGGCTGTGACAGTATGCATTGGAACTGCCTTTGAGTATTGAGTAGCATAGTCACATACTACCAGAATTAATCGATTACCCTTTTTACTTTTGTCTAAGAGGACAACCACATCCATTGCAATTCTCTCAAAAGGCACATCAAGGGTAGGGGCACCAGGGGCACCTTGTCTTTTTTAGTCAGTGGAGCTACTTTCTGACACTCAGCACAGGAACTGCAATAGGTAGCAACATCTTCATGAATTCCAGGACAGTATAATCTGTACAGCAGTCTGGCAAGGGTGCGATCCCTTCCTGAATGACCAGCCATAGAACTGTCATGTGCTGTCTGTAACAACTCAGATCTGTATTTTTGAGGTATAACCAATTGTTCTATCTGGTGCTGTGTCTGAGGTTTAACCTAAACTCTGTACAGTAGCCCATTACATTTTTTAAACATAGGTTCACCCTGTTTTGGTTTTGCCCCCAGCTGCTTAAAATAACCCTGGAGAGAAACATTGTTAGCTTGTTCTGAAAGAAAATCACAATCAGTGATCAGTTTAGTTTCAGCATTTTCATATGTTAACCCCTTATGTCCATTAGTCTTTTGTTGCCACTGTTTCATCAGGCGTTGTCTTTCTTTCCTGTACTTCCAGATCTTGTGGCTGTGTTCAAACATGTCTGAATCAAAATCAGCAAAAGAAAAAGAGTCCCCACCATTTGAAATTTTCTTTGTCTGAGCTCTTGACACCACAGCTGCTGAAACATCAGAATTTACCCCCTCTTTGATTAACTCAGTAAATCCTAGAAAATCATTTCTAATAATCACAGGTACAGGTAACTTAGGTACTACCCCCACATTCATTTGGTGTGACACCCCATTAATAGTCAGAACCACTTGGCTGGTGGGATAGTATCGAGTGTCCCTGAGGATGCAGATGCCACCAGTACCTGGTCCTTTTGAACAATGTTTTCCCAGCACTTCAATGTGCACTGGGGTCTGTCTGCTTCCTGAATCTATAAGTCCCTTCACAGTCGTATTGCCTATTGCTGCTTTGGCCACTGGCAGGCTATGGAAACCTTTTCAAAAGTTGTCAGGAATGCTTCGATATCATTGGAGGGAGACAATTTTGTAGGTTTAATGTATTTCAAGTTGCCTGTGTCCTGATGCTTGTTTGGATCTGTGCCAGATCCTCTGCCTTTGATAGCCTACAAGGCATCCAGCCAGCTCTGCTCGTGTGGCTGCATCTCTTCTCTCCTCTGTTTCTCCATCTCTTTTTGTTGTATAGCCCACCATTTGGAAAAGACAGTCAGGCTTTCAGGTTCTGTCACTGCCTGTTCTTTTTCCATAACTGGTGCTAGCTGTACAGTCTCAACTTGGACTTCTGTCTCTGCTAGTTTGGCTGCCATTCTCCTGGTAGCCACTCCTGGGCTTACTACTGCAGAATCCATACCTTTCTTCTATGCCTCCCTGGTACCAGGTGTAGTACCCATGCACAAAACTCCTGGCTTAGAGCATACACGGTGTAAATCCAACTTTTGTCACCATCTGTCATCGAGGCACAGGTCAGAAAACGTAGGAAAACCAGAAGCAGTTGTTAAAATCACAACAAGAGTTTTATTATTAACAGTAAAATAAAAAAAAATAAAATTGTTCAGAATAACTATTTACAATGGCAGTACAAACATAGAAAGCAGAGTCCATTTTCTTCTCAATTTCAAATGTCAGTCTGTCTCTCAGTTATTGTCTCTCACTTTTGCAAAACATTGCAGCTCCTTTTTCCTAAGTCTGTGCAGGAGCTCGTTTAGAAAATAGCATGCTTCTCACACAGTGTTCTTGTACATTTCCAATGTTCTTGTTAGTTTCAGCAGGTGCAGAAAAAAGAACATTGTGACCAGAACTGACCTCTTGTTTACATCTTCTGCAAAAAGCTTAAAAATTGCATCTCAGGTTAACCCCTTGAGTTCCAAATAGCTTTACAATCATTTCAACAGTATATCTATATACAGTTTTAGCTTTGCAATCATTTCAACAGTATAACTATATATAGTTTTAAACAAAGGGATCCCAGTATCAATTACATTTCCACAAAAAGATTCACATATATTTTTATACCAGCAGATATGCAAGGGGGAGAAAAGACAGAACAGCAAGTGAGGGCAGAGAGATAGCGAGAGGCAGAGAATTGCAAGACCATCGGGGTGATCAAATCCTAAGTCTCACAAGAAAATCTTGTTGTGCAACCAGACAGAGAAGAGACAGAAAAGGAGAAGGAGAAGGTAATACACAACCTTGTGTTTAAACTCTTTCTGCATAACAACTGGGACAGGGCCGTATTCAACCCTGTCATAAATATGTCTGCCTTCTTCTGGTCCTTCCCCACATATTCACCCCCTCTGTCTTGATTCTCACTGTTCCTGCCTTATTTTTTCTTCTTTCACTGATGTATCTGTAAAATGGCCCCCCCACTGACTTTGCTATGTTCTCTTCTGTGAGAGACTGTGCCTCCCTGATCCCTTTTGCTGCTTCTTTTCTTATGCTCCTATACACCTCCCTGTCCTGTTCCCCCTGTGTTGTTTTGTACTACTTGAAGGCTATTCTTTTTGCCCTGACCACCTGGATTTGCCTTGATGTGGTCTGAGCTTAACCATTTGGTTCAGTCTGAATCCTTGGGACCACAAACTCCTGAAATGATTGTGGGATTTGCTTATTTTGCTGGTAAGCATAATGTAGTATTTTTCCTGTGTTTGTGGTTTGAAATGTGGGTGCTTTTTTCTCTGTAGTTTCACATCTGATTTCACTGGCAAAATAAAAATAAAAAAAAAAAAACTCACCCTGCCCCTGTGTAGTCACAATTCACAGTACTACTTGGCCTCTATAGTAGCTTCTACATTCCCCTAAGGGGCCTTGTTTATTCCCTTGTGCTCATTGTGCATATCAAGGTACCATAAAACCACTCACTGTAGCCTGCTGTGCAGTGACAGTTTAAAGCAGTATAGAAATATAGAATGTGACAACAGCTAAGGACTGCTTGGCCCACCAAGTCTGCTAATTTTTCTGTACCTAAAATATTACGACAGACAGCACTTGATCTACGGCGGTTTCTCCTCCCTCCCCTTCCTTTCCTCTATGATTCCTTTGTGCCTATCCCATGCTTTCTTGAACCCCACCACTGTTTTTGCTCCACCACCTCCACTGTAAGGCTGTTCCAGGAATTCATCACTCTTTCTGTAAAGAAGTACTTCCTCACATCTCTCCTGAATCTACCCGCCCTTCAGCTTTATAGTATGCTCCCTTGTTTCTGAGCACCTTTTCTTCTGAAAAATACTTCCGTCCTATACATTACTTACCCTTGTGAGTTGTTTAAAGGCCTCTATCATAGCCCTCCCCTTCTCTCTTCCAGGGTGTACATATTGAGGTCATTTAGTTTCCTCATAGGGCTTTTGATGCAGACCCTGCACCATTTTAATTGCACATCTCTGGACTGCCTTCACTCTGTCTGTGTCCTTCCAGAGATGTGTTCTGCAGAACAGGACACAGTACTCTAGGTGGGGTCTTACCAGTTATCTATACAGTGGTAACACCACCTCCTTCCTTTTGCTGGTGATAACCCCTTCCTGTGCACCGAAGCATCCCGCTAGTGCTCCCAACTGCCTTGTCACACTGCCTGGCCACCTTTAGGTCATCCAATATGATGAGTCCCAGGTCTCTTTCTGCTTGGTGGTCATCAGTACCACTTCACCTATTGTTATGCACCCTTGCTTATGACCTTGCATATGCAATGCTTGTAACCTGCCTTTGAAATCCTGTATCTGAGTTGTAAATATTGTTTATTATGCGGTTCTTGTGTCTTGAACTTGTTACTTCCCAGGCACCACTGTAACCTGCCTGTGACTTTGCACTTATTATATTTGCATTCTTACCCAGGCACCATTGTAACCTGCCTGAACACCCTTTATGTATGTATGTGTGTATGTATGTATGTATTTAGCCTCCTTTGTATCCCTCCCCTAGGTCACACCTGGAAATGAGCCCCGGCTCAGTGTGCCTCTCCCGGTTACCAAACTTTTAAATAAAAAATAAAATAACTAAAAGTGCATTATTTTGCACTTGTTCTTGTTGAAACCCAGAGTTGCCTTACCCTTGACCACTCTTCTTGTTTTCTGAGGGCTCTGGTCATCCTCTCTACCCCCTCCTTGGAGTGTTCATTCTATTGCAGATTTTGGTGTCACCCACAGGAGGCAGACCTTCTCTTCCAGCTCCTCTGCCATGTCACCTATGAAGACATTAAAGAAGCCAGTCCCAGCACTTATCCCTAAGGCACCCCACTGGTCACCCTCCCTTCCTCAGAGTGAACTAATTTACCACCACCCTCTGTCCCCTGTCCCCTAACCAGTTTCTTATCCAGTTTACCACTTTTAGACCCACTCCTAAGCTACTCAGCTTGCTTACTAGTCTCCTATGTGAAACAGTGTCAAAAGCCTTACTGAAATCTAGGTAGGCCACATTCATCGCTCCACCTTGATCTAAATCCTTTGTCTCCCAGTGAAAGAAATCCATCAGGTTCATTTGACTAGACCTCCCCCATGAACCCATACTGCCTCGGGTCTTGCAACCCACTAGATGCAAGATCTTCCACAATCCTTTTTTCAGCAATGATTCCATTAACTTTTCCACCACTGATGTTAGGCTGACTGGTCTATGATTGCCAGCCTTCTCCCTGCTGCCACTTTTGTTTGGAGGGGCTACATCTGCCCATCTCCAGTCTTCTGGAATCACTCTTGTTTCCAGTGAACTGTTAAATAGGGCTGTCAGAGGTGCAGCCAGTACCCACATGGGCTCTTTCAATTCCCTGGGATGCATCCAGTCTAGTCCCATTGCTTTGTCCACCTTCAGATTAGCGATTCCCTTCAGGACTTAATCCTCCAAAAAAGAACTAGTGTCCACCTGCTTCCCTTCAAAGCTCTTGTTACTTTTTTTATGGCCTCATCTCTTCTTCCTCTGGGAGCAGTGAACAAAAGTATTTGTTCAGGATGTGTGCACAGTCCCCCTCCCAACTTCCCTTTTTAACCTTACAATCTCACCCGTGATCTTACTCTTTTCACTTACGTACCTAAAAAATGTATTGACCCTTTCACTACCTCCTAGGCTGTTCTTTGTTAAGTTTGTGCCTTTGTGCTGCTTACAGCATTCTGTTTCCCTGATACACCTCCCCAGCCTCCTCCCTCTGTGTCTCCTTATACCTTCTGAATGCTGTTGCTCTTTTAGCTTTTGCCTTTTCAGCCACCTCTTTTGAGTCTCTTTTTCCTCTTACTTTCACTTGTTTGATACAGAGGTTTGTTTCCTATGCTCCTTTTTAGCTTCGTCCACTGTTCATCCACCCCACCCAGGCCATCTCCCCCCTGCTCCCCCAGGTCATCCCTGAGGAATTCACCCATCTTTATAAAATCTACCCTCCTGAAGTCCAGGACCCTTACCCTTGCATGGTTTGATTCCGCAGCCATCCTTTTATTGAACCACATTGTACAGTGATCACTGGTCCCAAGGTGGCCTCCACCTTGACATCTGCAATACTGTCCCTGTTACTGCGTGCCAGGTTTATTACTGCCCCATCATGAGTGGGTTTATTGACTAGTTGCCTGAGGAATGCCCCCTACAGAGAGTCCAGTATGTCCCTGCTTCTAGCCAAAGCCACTGCAGAAAGGCTCCAATCTACAGTACATCTGGCAGACTGAAGTCCCCCACCAGCAGCACCTCCCACTTTTCTGCCATCTTGCCAGTGGCTTCCACCAGTACCTTCTCTAATTCCTTCCCTTGTGCTGGAGGTGTGTAAGTCACTCCAGTGCAAATAGTGGCTCCAAAAGCACCACACACACACACACGTCCTTCATGAACAGAGTATAGCCTGATACGGCCATGTCCTAGTTATGGTTTTCAGTGCACCATGACTTGGTAAATGGCACAGTATCCACATTAGCCTCTGTCATGATGGTGTCTAGGTCCGAAATCTTATTTTCTAGCATTCGCACATGAGGCCTTCGAGATTTTGTTTCCACTCTGCTTGTTGTCCCCCTTTCTCCTTTTTGCCTCCAGTCCTCAACTGGAGGGCTCCTCGACATTCCTAGGGTTAGGCTTAAAACCTCCGGCGACCACGATTTTAGTGTCACTGGTCCTACCCTATGGAACTCGTTCCAAGCTAGTGTCAGAGGAGCCTGGACAGTTGCAGTCTTTAAGAAGGGGCTGAAGACCTACCTATTCTCACAGGCCTTCCCTGAAGTGGCAATGTAACTGCTATGCACCTCCCCTCTGGTTTCGTAGACTATAATAATATAGCCTAGTGGGATTACTTCATTGCTGAAATTTTATTATAATGTTTTAATAATGTTATTTATGTTATGTTTATTTTTACCCTGTACTGTCTGTATCATTTATTCTGTAAGGCTCCCAGAGCCTCCTGGATTGGGTGCCATAAAAATAAAATTTGCCTTGCTCTACCTCAGCTACTTTTTGTGAGAATCAAAGTGGTCTTCTCCTCTTATTCTTCGATTCCTATCAAATACATAGGCTCGTAGCTTCCTGTAATACCCCCTTAATTTTCTTCCACCTTTCCTCTACCCCCTCTTCATTCTGTATACTTGCCAGAGTGCTGCTAACTCCCTTCCCCATTTTCTTAAAGTCTACCCTCCTGAAATCTAGGACCTTTGTTCTGGTGTGGAATGCTTGTTGCCCAATACTTAACTCAAAGTGGTTTAAGGCTCTGAGCTGCAGATCTGGTGACATCCAGCAGACCAGACTGGGGTTTGAATCCCACAGCTTCCACTTGCATACTGTGTGACCCCGAGCAAGTCACTTAACTTCCCTCTGCTCCCAGGTCGCTCCTGTAAAAAAGACTTTCAGCTTAGTGTGCTACTCCTGGTTAAAAAACTAAAAAGAAAAAAAGTGTATAGTTTTGTGATCACTCTCCCCAAGGGAGTCCCCCACTGTGACTCTTGTCACACTGTCTCTGTTTGACAGTATCAGGTCCAGTGTGGCCCCCTCTCATTTAGGTTCATTTGTGAGCTGTCTCAGCAAGACCCCCGGCAGCTCCTCCAGAACCTCCCTACTCCTAATTAGATGATGCCACTGGGATGCTCCAGTCCACATCAGGCATGTTGAAATCCCCCATCAGTATCACCTCTCCCCTGTTGGATATCTCCCTGATGGCTTTCCCCATTTGCCTGTCCACTTCCTCTCCTTGCTTGGGGGGTCTGTAGATAACCCCTGCCCATATTATAGCCCCTCCATTTGCCTCCAGTGCTACCCATAACACCTCCTCCTCCCTACTGTCTCTTGGTATTTCTGTTGCTTTAATAGTGCCCTTTACATACAGTGCAACCTCCTCCCTTTTTTCCAACTCTATCCCTCCTGAATAGTGCATACCCCAGTATTGCAACTTCCCAGTCAGTGTTTTCATTAAACCAGCTCTCTGTTACTGCCTCTATATCTATCTTCTCCTCAACTATGACAGTCTCAAGTTCTGCTACCTTATTCCTCAAGCTCCTGGCATTTGTGGACATCACCTTCCAGATGATTCTGCCTGTTGTCCTATTCCTGTGTTAACTGCTGTCTATATATTCCACTCTGTGGATGCTACTAGTTTCCCTTCTGCCATCTCTTTTCTGTTTCCCTAGCATGTGGGTCTTTTTAGATTTTTCCTCTTCCTGCTCCTTGGTATACCTGCTAGCCTTCAAGGGTGGACAGCTGTTTTCCCTGTCTACCAGTGTAACCCCTTGGTGGCACTATCCCAAGGGCTACTACCCCTGCCTGCATGGCTATTAGCAGGTTAAGGGGCCTGAGTTCTGAAACGGGTGCCTTCATTCAGATGTCAGGGTTGGAAGTGGTCAAACTAACCTGGGCACAGCCCTCCGGGACACTGTAACCCCACTCTTTCCCTTCTAGTCGTCTGAGCAATTTACGATAATCACTTTCACAGTACTCTTTGTACACCATACCAGTACGCACACTCTTTGCACTTACCACCAGGGTTGGTTCCTCTGGCTCAACCCTGGGGACCCCCTGTAAAACAAGGTTATGCACAGTAAATAGCAACAGGACAGTATTCTTGGCACAAACTGGAACCACAGTCAGGTTAAATGCAGCAAAAAAGTCAGATCTGATTTATTCAGGGGACTTGAACAAGGAAGGGGCATAATCATGTTGATTGGCTTAAAGGCTATATTAATCAAACAGTTATGCATATGCTTTAAGTCACCACACAGTCACACCTCTGGGTACCCAGGCAGGGAGACGATGGGCTAGCCAGGAACGTTGCAACTGGTTGGAGCCCTGTGATGGAAGAAAGCAACATGCACAACACACACTATTTGTAAACAAGAGCCATAGGGCTCAGTTCATGAAAGAAAAAGCAACCAGACAATCAGATGACAACATTTTAGATTTAGCTGTTGTTGCAGGGAGCTACACTGATGTTTACTCATGATACCCAATACTGGACACAGGCAGGATGAAATTGAGACTGCAGGTTGTTGAGCTTGAGTGCCCGGAGAAGCGGGGCCCACACGAATCACAGAGGCGTCATTCCTGTTCAAGTGTTGAGCAGGGGACAGATCCCCAGGCAGGTCTCTCGTCGATGTCTTTCACTGTGCAGAAGGTAATCAGGCTGGGCTAGTGTGACAAGGCCCAGACCCAATGTAGATGATTTTGGATTCAGTCCATGGGGCTGGATGCAGCTTCCAGCAAGCAGAATACAGTTCAACCACAGTGGGGAACCAAATCGCGACCCACTAGCAGCACACAGCACATTTACAGGTAAGGAAATTCTAATGCAGCTTCCAGCAAGCAGAACACAATTCAATCAACAGTGGGGAACCAAATCATAACCCAACACATTCACATGTAAGGAAATTCCACTGTACCAAGCAAAAGGCTCTCCGGACGCAATTACAGAGTCTCTGCACAAACCAGGAGTTCAGAGGTGGCTGGAAGTCCAGACAGGCTGATCGCATTCAGCAAATCTTCGGTCTTCTTCAGGTAGGGGCCTGGTCACAATTCAGTGACTTACTTCGCTCTCCAAGTTTGGATTCAGTCCAAAAAAGGCATGAGTTTCCTCTCAGGGACAGCAGGCAGGCATGCAGGCCAAAACTTAGACCTTTCCACAGTTCTCCTGCACGAATCTATGCTGGGGCTACTGCTTGAATCATTCAAGCTGTTATCTCTTCACTTCCCAACTCAGAACTGAAACTAGCTGCAAGCAGCTTGGGAATTTCCCCAAGATCCAAAAGGTTTGGTTGGCTGATCTGTCTGTCAGTCACAACAAGGGCTCCCCCTCCAGGTTATTTTAGGCACCAAAATGCAAAAACTACTGTTCATACAAGTTTTTACCCCACCAAGCCCCTGTAGGCAGGACCCATTTTAGAGTCCTAACAGCACTGATTGGCCCATTCTGACAGTCCCGGGCCAAGTTGGTGGAGATAAACAGAACAGTCCTTGCTGCAAAGAAGGCAGGTTAGAACAAACTGCAATATTATTGCTGCTCTAGCAAATGATCAGCAAACAAGCACATCTTCTAATGGAGCTCCCGTTTAGATTACTTAAGACTGCAATTCAGGCAGCTCTTAAAGAGACAGTACACAGAAGCTATACAGGCACTCTCTGGCAATACATTTAATCTACTAAAACACAGAACTCCAGCCTGGCAGTGAGCATTTAGGCAAGCTCAAGGAAGACTTTTCGTGAACCCCCATTTGTAAAAGGGTTACCCCAGCCTGCTCCCTTGGCTAGTTTAAATGCTCCCCAATGTAGCATTTAAACTTTTCATTGAGGATCTGAGTACCTCTCCAGGATGGATGCAGTCTGTCAGCCTTGAACAGTCTCCCATTCCTCCAGGTGGGCCACCAGTCCCCAATTAATCCAAATCCTTCCTCTACACACCAATTCTTCAACGATGCATTGAAGCTCCTGGTGCATATGCCCCTGCACTTACCCATGCCCTTAACAGGTAGCACCTCCAAGAAGGTGACGGATGTAGCCTCCTGCTTCAGACCCCTCTCCAGTCTCCTGAAGTCTTCCTATACCACCTCTGATTCTTCCTCAGCCAGGTCATTAGTTTCTAAGTGGACAATGATGTGCAGCTCCTCCTCCGTTCCTGCCCTCCTGGTAATCCCTATGATCCTCCTCTCATCTCTCCTTACAGTGACTCCCTGACTCCCTCCCCCCCAATTCCTAGCTGCATTCCCTTCACTATTGAGTCTCCCAGCAGGATTTGCTTCCTGCTCCTCCTCCTCTGTGGTTCTCTGCTCCTTGCCACCTTGGTTGACCTCCACATCCATCCTTTTCACTACCTTGGGTGCCTCAGATTGGCAGTCACTCTTAGCCAATGGGACATAGGTGTTATGTTGTGGGGTAGGTGTTGGAATGTGCCTTCTGTTAACCTCCCTAATCCTCCTTGAGCCCACCATCATCCACGTAGCCTGTTTTCTTGGCATCCTCTGGAGCAACTGATTTGGACTGGGTGGCCCCTGGATGGGGTTGAAGCCTGTTCTGACCCAGGCTAATTCAGCTCTGAGACTGGTGACCTCCTCCCTCAATCCAGAGAGGCTCATGCAGATAGGACTGCACCTCAGAGACCAAAAGGTCTGCCTAATTATGGCTGCCTTGCAACCACTGCATTGCGCTACTGCCCATATCCTCTGCTTACTAGATTACCCTTTGTCTCCCTAATAGATCTTCATGTACTGATCTTGTTACTACAATAGCTGTCCAAGTGTAGTGTTGCCCCCTACAGTGTAATTTTTGTAAAGGTACCCCCTTAAGAAAAGACAGGAAGTTGTATGACTTGGGTACCCCTTAAGAAAATGCAGGAAGTTGTATGACTTAGGTAGCTATAAAGGTAGGGTGAGCACAGGGGTGGGTGAGTTGAGGGTAGGGTGAGTGGGAGCTACGTTGCTGCCCCCTGCTCCCACAAAAAACAATCAGGCAACCAAAGTAAAATTCACCATCAATACACACAGCCCTCCCCCCCCAGAACCTAGAACAAACACTAAGGTAAACAGGTAAAAATGAAAGCACTTTGTATTGCAGTTACTTCCTTCCCTGAAGATAGCAGCCGCCTCTTCACTCGCTGTTGTTCCTTCCCTGGGATGCCCGTTTCTGACCCCATCCAGAGGGCAGATATGTCATTTTGAGGGGCACAGTAGCCAGACTGGATATTGTCTGAGCTCAATCAGCAAGTGTTTTCCTGAATCCTGGCAAAGATAGCTTAAGCCATACAAACACCCCAGTCAACGTAGCAGAAAATTAGAATATTGTCACCAGCATGGATCTGGACAGATCCAGTTATCGCAGAGTGGGTCTCTTCCCAAACCAAAGAGCATGCAAAGAGCTCCAGGACTCCTTAGGTCTTCTGATAGTCGGGCAGGTACTGCATCCCGATGAAAAGGATCATGCAATTTGGTCTGCGGTCCATAATTCCTTTTCCAGGCTACATTATTTTCTAGTAAGTCAAACTGTACTGAGACCACCTTATGCTGTGACATTTTGCCCAAGACTGTTTCTGACCACTCCTCTGTACTCCTGCCAGTCATTTTTTTTTAAAGAAAACACCACCACCATAGACAATCCAGCCCATTTATTAGGGCCTTTAAATGCACTATGGGGGGGGGGACTTATTCATTTCGCGGCCACTTGGAAGTGAAACAGAGAGGCAGAAAGTGCACAACTCCTCTCAGAAATCAGGTTCAAAGAAAACACTATATCTAGTTCTTCCCCCCAAGGTGACTAGATACATTTTAATGGGTTCTGGGCAAGATGTAGGGAACCACTGAGAGAACAGGCAGAATTTGCTATTCTCTGGGCCAAGAAAAAACATGTGGATCAGGGTGAGAAAGCAGGGAGGCTCCTAGCTTTGAGGCTATGACAGTAGGAAATGTCCAGTCATTAAAGCAAAATGGCCATGACCGCAAGCCCCCCTGATCACACATCCTAGGGAAATGATGGCAGCATTCATGGCATTTTATGAAGCCCTATATACTAGAATCCTTGGGTAGCTGTCACCGGGGGATGGTAACACAGTCTCTAAAAGAACTCACCACGGACAAAACCCCTGGCCTGATAGTTTTTCCCCAAACATATACAAAATCCTGTTTGAAGAACTGGCAGGCCCCTTAATCACCTTGTTCAATGCTGCCAGGAAAGGTGGGGGACTGGACTCTGCCCTACAGGAAGCCCACACTATGCTGTTGTCTAACCCGGGTAAAGACCCTGAACAACTTAGCAGCTACAGACCCATGTCTCTCGTAAATGTTGACATAACACTATTGGCAAAAATAATGGCTACCAGGGTGGGCAAAGTGTGGGTCGAGCTAACTGGTGCAGAACAGGTGGGCTTTATGCAAGGCAGACTCTCAAAGGTTCACCTATGTAAACTTACACACATCATTTCTGTCTCGGGGAACTCCAGGTTGCCCTATGGTTCTGGGGCCCCTGGACACAGAAAAAGCTTTTGAAAAGGTCTCCTGGACTTTTCTGCATCACACCTTGGAGGCATTCAGTTTCTCTGCTTCATTTATCGACTGGGTTAAACTGCTTTATTTCTGTTCCCACGGCCAAGATAAACATGTAATGGTGCCCTCTTTCTACCATTCGCATTGCAAAGAGAAACCAGACAGGGCTGCCCCCCTCTTGCCCTACTTATTCAGTCTATATCTGGAAACCTTGACTAGAGTACTCCTGGCAGATAACATAATCAAAGGCATACAGGTGGGGGCTGCAGATATAAAATATCCACTTATGTGGACAATGTGCTCCTACACCTGGAGGATCCAGAATGACTGATCCCGGTGGCCTTGGAGCTGCTCCATGAATTTAGTCAATTAGCAGGGTATACAGTTAACTTCGATAAAACTTGCATTATGCCCTAAATCATATCACTACACAACCACAAGTGATGCAGTGTGTGTGTGGGGGGTTGGGCCTGGAATCCAGATGCTCTTAAACATAGAAACATAAGGACCGCTTGGCCCACCCAGTCTGCCCATTTCCCTACCTACTGAATAAGCTGCAGATCCTAGTTAACCAACAGCCTACTTCCTCCTGCTCCCCACCATAATTGCCTCATGTCTGTCCCATGCATTCTTGAATTGCCCCACTGTTTTTGACCCCATGATCTCCTCTGGAAGACTGTTCCAAGCATCCACCACCCTCTCTGTGAAAAAATACTTCCTCACGTTGCCCCTGAGCTGTCCCCATCTATCTTCAAATTGTGCCACCTTGTTCTTGCACATCTCTTTTTCTAAAAGATGCTACCCTCTTGGATTTTGTTGATTCCCTTGAGGTACTGTACTTGAACATTTCTATCATGTCCCCCCTCTCCCTCCTTTCCTCGAGGGTATACATATTAAGCTTTTTTAGTCTCTCTTCATATGTCTTCTGGTGCAGACCCTGTACCATTTTAATTGCCCTCCTCTGGACCACCTCTGTCCTGTCTATGTCCTTGTGGAGATGGGGTCTCCAGAACTGCATGCAGTACTCCAGATAGGGTCTCACCAACTGTCTGTACAGAGGGATAACAACTTCCTGTTTTCTACTGGTGATGCCTCTCCCTATGCATCCCAGTATCCCCCCAGCCCTCCTTACTTCCTTTTTGCATTGCTTGGCTACCTTTAGGTCATCTGATATGACTACCCCAAGGTCCCTTTCCATTTTTGTTGTTGTTAGTACCCCCCAATTGTGTACTGTTATCCTGGGTTTGTATTTCCCAGGTGCATTACTGTGCACTTCTTTGCACTGAATCTAAGCTACCATACATTTGACCATTCCTCCAACCTTGCCAAGTCCCTTCTCATCTTTTCTACCCCCCCGTCTTGTGTATCAACCCTGTTACAGATCTTTGTGTCATCTGCAAAGAGGCACATTTTTCTTCCAGTCCCTCTGCAATGTCACTTATAAAGACATTAAAAAGGACCAGCCCCAGTACTGAACCCTGCGGTACCCCACTAGTAACCCCCCTTTCTTCAGAGTGGACTCTGCATCGACATTATTAAGATGAATATACTGCCCAGTTTACTATACCCCATAAGAATGATAGGACAGATCCTCCCTGATAAGTGTTCACTCAGGTGAAGTCCACTCTCACCGCCTTTCTATGGAAGCATGTCACCCCCTAGGGCCTATAACAGGTTAACCCCCCTGAAACAGCAAGAGGGACTCCAACTTCCTGATATGCATATGCATTACCTCACACTTCATGCTCGTTACTTCCTCTCATGGAGAAGAAATCTGCCACCATCAGAAGACAGGCATTACACCCTTCAGTGGCAACAGATGGAAGTGGACCCATGCAGGAGCACTGGGGTTAATCCCCAAGCCCTTCTACCCACACAGCACATTACTAATGCAGCTAAGAGCCATCCCCCTAGGTACCTCCCATCTAGCATGTAAACAGCTGCACAGACTCCTGGGAACAAAGCCATTTTGTGACCCCAACCAGCCCATTCTAGGTAACTCCAATTTCAAAATCCAGACTAAAATGAGTCCACAAATTTTCTAAGATCTGCTGGCATTGATAAAGTTAGCAGCCTGTTGTACAATGATAAGCTCATTTCAAATGACAACTTTAAGAGAATCTCTTCTATGGACATGATCACCATTTTCCCTATCCTCCAACTACAGCATGTGTTGGTACTTCCCTGGGTCCCAAACCCTGTTTTTTTAGAAAAATGCCAGTGTGGGATGAATTGGTACCACTGGCTGAGCAATGACACTCTACTTCCCTTTTATATAGAAAACTGGTACAGCTCTCTATACCTGCCTACTAGGAAACCTGCATATATTGGCAATCAGAATTCCCAGAATTGATAGACCCAGATATTAGATTATAAGGGTTTGGTATGACTGCCCGACTGATGATCTCCCGACAATTTACTGCCCGACTCCAAGTTCCCATAAACCAAGTTCCCGTTCGGTATCATTTGCCAACAGAATCAATTGCCCGACCAGCAGTAGCACTGAAAAACTAATATTCTTTTTATTCAGAACATTGTTCATTGAAACCTTAGCAACATTTAACTTCTGTGCATTTGCTATTTCTGTAGCATACATTTACTTTAATTTGATAGGGCAGTACGTTCTGAAGCTGGAAACAAATGCACATTGCAATGTACGCTGGAAACCCAAAACTGCAGCTAGCATATTAGTCCTTAAAACCTTAGACTTTAGAGCAACAGTAGACTTCTGTACATTTGCTAATTCTGTAGCATACATTTACAGCTATTGCATAGGAACAGTAGTCTGATAATTGGAGAGGGCAGTACGTTCTGAAGTTGGAAACAAATGCGCAAAAACAGCTTACCTTTACTGTTGCATTACAGTACTTCCTTTTTAAAGTAATTTTGTCCTTTGAATGTAAATCATTTTCTGATGAAAATGAGCAGTCAAAGTAATCTTTTTCATGCCCTTTGAATGTAATGCTTTTCATACCGCAGCGATTTGTTTACTGAAAGTATGCATTTTCGGATGGAAAGGAGACATGAAAGTAATTTTTGTCATGATCTTTGAATGTAATGCTTTGCATACCACATCTTGGTCCTGTCCTGTCTGAAAGTATGCTGTTGAAGGATAGAGATGTTGTTTGGAGGGCATACTGTAGTGATGGGTTGTTTGTTGGGCAAGTGTTGTTATAGGATAGAATTTGTCGGCATACCAACCTGGTCGGGAAATCGAAGCTGGGAAGTCAGTTGTTGGCAAGTTACATGTCAGGCAGCAGTATGGATCCCAATCATAAATATGGCACAACTTATAGAAGTACATTAGAACTGAATTTGGACTGTGTCTCATGCAATGTCAAGTAACTCATAACTTGTATTACATACCTGTAAAACTGCATAAAATGTGCCACCTGGATTCTGACACCTGCACCAGGCAGTTCTCAGCCAAAGGCACCCTTAAGCACATCCTCTGGGACCGTGTCAAGGCTAGGCCCCTCTGGGAAAGCATCCAATGAAACCTGGACCCATTGCTGGGCCTAGAAGACCCATTAAATAATTCAGATTTAGACCCAATATACAAATCTGAGGCGTGAACACTTCTTCAAGGCCCAGCTCAAGTTCAAGTTCAAGTTCAAATGTTTATTAGGTCAACATTGAAGTCATTACAAAAATACATAAAAATTACAAGGATAAAATCATGATCCAAAAACACAAATATTTAGCCCTTTCCACTATGCCAACTTGCCACATAAACCGGGCGTGTTGGCATAGCTAAGTCGGAATGTTGCAGAGCGGAGGTTACGCAGCATTCACGACTAAGGTGCACAGCTGATATGTGCCTGATCCCCCAACCGCATGAACAGCAATGCGCCGGGGGTGGGCGGGGGCATGCTGGGGTGTGCCAACAGTATTCTCCTGCACCACGTCGAGTAGTGCTGTGCACCTCAGGGCATAGGGGGCCAGCTGGTAAGCCAGGGACAGCCCTGCCATAAGTGCCCCTACATGCCCAACAGCAGAATGGCCCCGTGAGCAGCAGGCAGTAACCCCACACACAGCCTAGGCGGCCCCCATACCCCCTGGCAGACACCCTCGCACACACAATGGAGCATTCCCACCCCCCCCGATGCTAGACACTTCCCCACATCATGGCTGTACTGCCATGCCCAAGTAACCCATTGCCTGAAAGTGCCAGCATGATACAGAAGGTGCAATAACCCCCGGCACAATAACCCACAACCTATACCTGCAGTTTTGCTACCGTGAGACGGATGGCCAGTGGCATAGCCCTACACACACCTTCATTGCCGCTGGCCATCTGACCTATGCTGGGGCATGCAGCCAATGTGCACCTGCATATGTCAGATGGATGGCAGCCATGGAGGTGTGTGGAGGGCTGTGCCGCTGGCTGACTGGCTCATGGTACCATAACCACAGGTATGGGTTGGGGGTTGTTGGTGCTGGGGGGGCACCATGGAATATCACTGTAGGGTTGGGGTACGGGGTTTAGGGGTTGCCTGCAGTGTGTGTGTGGGGAGGCACCTTGCTACATGGGCACTGGGGTTGCCTTGAGCTGGGGAGGGTGGCAGTGGGTGGCCCCTATGCTCTGAGGGCATTGCCAGGGGTCCAGAGCCCAATGGGGCATTGCCCTGCAGGTCCAGATGTCCGCAGGTGCAAGTCACGTACTCGAACCTGTGCCCTGCTGTGTGAGTGATCCGCTCAGGACCCAGGGTGGGCATTCGATTGGATGCCCAGCTGGGGTCTGCTGCACCTCCCCTGACCACCCTGTGCAGACCTGCACACTGGAGGGGGTGGGCCACAGACAGGTGGTGTCTGGTAGTGCATATTGGCCAATGCACACTTATCCACAGGTGCGGAGTTATGTGGGTGGGATACACACCTGTGGTGTGCATTTTCCACCCATTAGTGCATAGGGCCTATTGATGTTCTCTGTGAACATCAATATTTGTGTTTTTGAATCATGATTGCATCCTTGTAATTTTTATAAATTTTTGTAATGACTTAAATGTCGACAAAATAAACATTTGAACTCAGATAGATAGATAGACATAGATAGTTAGATACACATTATTTATAAAGTGCCCCTTTCCAGGGGCTCGGAGTGCTATAAAATACATAAAATCCAATACAACAATAAAACAATTGTCTTAACATATATGAAATCACCACCTTACAGAGCATGAATATAATTGAAATACAAGTCACACTGACTTTAAAGTGTCTGTTGGAAGCTCAAACTTACTGCAAAGAACAAACTGCAACTCCATTTAGGACCTGGAATCCTGATTAAGGCATAATACTGCAGAGCACTGGGTAAGAAGTGAGATACACTTTCTACAAAAAGTTTTATTTGTATTTTTCCTTATTGGCATTAAGCAGAGAATTGCAGGATTCCTTTAAAAAGGTAGTAATTTTATAACCAGAGTGAGATACAACTGAATTTGCTTGAGTGCGGGGGTTGAGACCTAGCATTTTGAAGGATATTGTTGTAACATTTTAAGTGTCCTGCTGGCTGAGAAGTTAATTTTTTAGCCCTGGTTTCACTGAAAGGTTTTGTGTATTGGAATCAGACATAGCAGTCTGCCTGCATTGAAAAGGCCTGCTTACATCACAGGTGTCACCAGTCAATCAATTGGCTCTGGGTGGGGTTTCAGCTCTGAGCTTATCTTAGACATCCTTCACAGTTAGAAGCCAGTCACACTGACTTTAAAGTGTCTGTTGGAAGCTCAAACTTACTGCAAAGAACAAACTGCAACTCCATTTAGGACCTGGAAACCTGATTAAGGCATAATACTGCAGAGCACTGGGTAAGAAGTGAGATATACTTTCTACAAAAAGTTTTATTTGTATTTTTCCTTATTGGCATTAAGCAGAGAATTGCAGGATTCCTTTAAAAGGGTAGTAATTTTATAACCAGAGTGAGATACAACTGAATTTGCTTGAGTGCGGGGGTTGAGACCTAGTAGAGTGGTTTGGTTTGTGTTGGAGCAGTGGTCTAGTATATTGTGGTGTTAGTTGTATTACTATAAAGGACAGTACTCACCAGGGTGGTGGAGCAGTTGTGTATCTGATTGTTTCTAACAGTCACCAGTGGCTGTACTACCCACCCACCTTCCCACCCACCCCCAGGCGTGGCATTTCCTTTATACCACAGTTCTGACATCACTTCCTCAATAGGTCTTGGGGCAGAACTGTCCATATTCCTAATAACCCTGCAACGTGCATAAGAGTAGTTACACAAAACAAATAATAATACATATATAATTACATATTGTATAGAATAAGGAGGCGGGACATGTGGGGGTGGTGCAATGCACTGGCTGTGGGGCAGCAGTTTCCAGGAAACATTCTGGAAACTGCGTTGCTGTCCTATTGTGAGGCAACTGTCAGCTCTGAGAGAGAGGTTGCCCACCTCCAGGCTGAACTAGCAAGGACTAAGAGGCCTCCCCTCCCAAAGCACCACTGCCACAACCACTGAGTCAGAGGTTTGGAGTATGAAGAGCAGTAGGACCACAGTGGGTTCTGGGAGGGTGTGTGTGGTGGACCAGAGGTGAAGCCCCCAGTTGTACCTCTACACAAATCAGATGCCATTCTGGCAGAGCAAGGTTCCTCTATGATGGCACCCTCAGTGGAGACCCAGAAGAATGCTGAGGACATCCACAAGGGAGACCCACAAAAGTGTGGCAAGGGACACCACAGGGGAAGGAAACAGCTACTGCTAGGGGACTCAATTGTTAGGGGGGTAGAACTGGGGAAGGGAGAGAAGGAAGTAAGCTGCCTGCCTGGTGCCATGGCTTGGAGGGACAAGAAGCGAATCCTCACAATTGTAGAAGCAGCATCACAGGAGACAGAACTAGATATCATTGTCCACCTTGGGACAAATGACCTAGCTAACATGGGATCAGTGCAGTGCAGAATGAATTTGTGGAGTTGGGGAGGGGCCTCAGATGGGTAGCAAGCACAGTAACCTTCTCAGAGGTGCTACCAGTCCATGGCAGGAATGAGGCTAGGGTACTGCACACCATACAGTTTAATGAATGGTTGTAAAACTGGTGCAGAGCACAAGGCTTTGGCTTCATTGGGGACTGGGGGTCCACCTGGAGAGATAAAGGTCTATACTGGTATAATGGTCTGCATTTGTCCACAAAGGGGACCAAGCTCCTAGGTGACAGGTTTAAATGCTTCCTTGAAAGCTTTTAAACTAGATAAGGGAGGTACTGATAAAGGCAGGAAAAGTCAAGCCTCCCCACAAAACAAGAGCAGGTAGTAGGGTAAACACTGAGGTACAGAGCTCAACAGAGGGCAGGATGGTGGTAAATGGTAAAATAGATGAGAGCAATAAGAGCAGGGATGGGGGAAAAAAGGATCAAGCCAACATTAAATGGAGGGCAATGACTACTAATGCCCGTAGTCTGGGAAACAAGCTCTCTGAGCTAGTAGCTTTGATGGAAGATGAACAATTGGATATTGTGGCAGTCACAGAAACATGGTACACGAGAACCATGAATGGGATGTCAACATACCAGGGTACACAATCTATAGAAGGGACAGGAAGGCAAAGAGGAGGTGGAGTAGTCTCTATACATAAGGGAAGGATAGCAAGAACTACAAAGTAAAGTAAGGGGAGGACAAGAGGCACTCTGGGTTACCTTGGAGATGGGGAATGGCATCCCAATCCTTTGGGGTTGTATCAGACCCCCATCTCAAAGGAGAAATGGACAAGAAAATGATAGAGGACATTCTCAAAATGGCTGAAAAGGGGAGATACTGTTGATGGGGACCTGAATATGCCAGATGTTAACTGGAGGACATGTACTGCCACATCCAAAAAGAGCAGGGTCATTCTCGATGCCTGCAGAGGCAGACCTAGACAGCTAGTGCTGGAACCCACTCGGGAGGGAGCAATACTAGACCTGGTACTCTCAAATGGAGGGATCACAAATTTAGAAGTCAGTAGACATCTGGGAACAAGCGACCACTGCACAGTGTGCTTCACAATGAAGCACAACCATGGAGATAAGCCATACAAAAACAAGGATACTGGACTTTTGAAGGGCTGACTTTGCAAAATGGGTGAACACCTGAAGAATGCACTAGCAAATGGCCAAATAGGAGGGTGGAAGAACAATGGAGAAAATCAAAACTGCCATCATAGAGGCAACAAGTCTTTGTGTAAAACAAATAAAGAAAACAAAGCGGAGTAAAAACCACTATGGTTCTCAAAAGAGGTGGCAGGAAGGTTAAGGAGAAAAAGGCTGCATTCAAAAGTATAAGGAATCACAGAGGAGCACGACAGGAACTGTATCAATTAAAGCAGAAAAGAAGTAGGAAAGGCAGTCAGAATGGCAAAGGCACAAACCGAGGAAAAAATAGCCAACTCGGTCAAGGGGATAAAACCTTTTATAGGTACATTAGGGAGCATAGAAAGGTTAAGGGAGGATAGTGAGATTAATAAAGGAGGGAGGTGGGCAGAGGAGACAGTGAAAAGGCAGAGATACTGAATGAATACTTTTGCTCAGTATTCACAAAGAAGATGAGGAGCAGTTACCTAAACCAGACAATAGAAGCACTCTGGGTGGGAGGTGATACCAGTCCATTCACAGAAGAAAAGGTCCTGAAGAACTCCTAAAACTCAAGGTGGACAAAGCAATGGGGCCTGGCGGATTCACCCAGAATCCTAAAAGAACTAAGGGGACCTAGTGACATCACTGACCACACTTTTAACAAATCATGACAGGATGGGGTGGTACCTGAGGACTGTGGGAGGGCAGATGTGATTCCCTTTACAAAAGTGGGAGCAAGGCAGAAGCAGGAAACTACAGACCTGTAAGTTTGACCTCAGTGGTAGGGAAAATGATGGAATCACTTCTGAAAGAAGAATTGTTGAGCACCTAGAGGCCAGCGGGGCACAGGACCCAAAGCAACATGGATTTACAGCAGGAAGGTCATGTCAGACTAATCTAATTGATTTCTTTGACTGGGTGACCAAAGTAATAGACCAGGGAGGGGCTGTGGATATGGCCTACCTAGACTTTAGCAAGGCATTTGACACAGTCCCGCACAAAAGATTAATAATCAAGTTAGCCAGCCTGGGAGTGGGTCCCAGGGTGGTAGCCTGGGTAGCGAACTGGCTGCACAACAGGACACAGAAGATAATAGTGAATGGAACACATTCCGAAGAAAGGGGGGTTACTAGTGGAGTACCTCAGGGCTCAGTACTGGGTCCAATCCTCTTTAACATCTTTATAAGTGACATTGCAGAGGGTCTGGAGGGAAAGGTATGCCTCTTTGCAGATGACACAAAGATCTGTAACAGAGTTGATACACAAGAGGGGGTAGAAAAGATGAGAAGGGACTTGGCAAGGTTGGAGGAATGGTCAGACATATGGCAACTTAGATTCAATGCAAAGAAGTGCAAAGTAATGCACCTGGGAAACAAAAACCCAGGAGAAGAGTACACAATAGCAGGAGGTACTAACAACAACAAAATGGAAAGAGACCTAGGAGTAGTCATATCAGATGACCTAAAGGTGGGTAAGCAATGTGAGAAGTCAGTAAGGAGAGCCAGGGGATACTGGGATGCATAGGAAGGGCATCACAAGTAGAAAAAGGAAGTGATTATCCTCTATACAGACAGTTGGTGAGACCCCATCTGAGTACTGTGTGCAGTTTTGGAGACCTCATCTAAGGACATAGACAGGATGGAAGCAGTCAGAGGAGGGCAACTAAAATGGTGCAGGTCTACATCAGAAACCATATGAAGAGAGACTGAGAGCTTAATATGTATACCCTTGATGAAAGGGAGGGACAGGGGACATGATAGAAACGTTCAAGTACCTCAAGGGAATCAACAAAGTCCAGGAGGGTAGCATCTTTCAGAAAAAGAGATGTGTAAGAACAAGGGGGCACAGTTTAAAGATAGAGGGGACGGCTCAGGGGTAATGTGAGGAAATTCTTTTTCACGGAGAGAGTGGTGGATACATGGAACAGCCTTCCTGAGGAGGTCATTGGGTCTAAAACAGTGGGGGAATTCAAACATGCTTGGGACAGACACAAAGCAATTATAGTGCGGGGTTGCAGGAAGCAGGCTGTTGGTTAACTAGAATCTGCAGCTTATCCAGTAGGTAGGGAAATGGGCAGACTGGGTGGGCCAAGTGGTCCTTTTCTGCCGTCAAAGTCTATGCTTCTATGTTTCTATGTTTCTAAATCACAATACTAATAAATAAAAGGGCAGTCTATAATGCATACATATTTCATATTATAACAAGTTAAACACTTGTTCAAATAAAAACTTCTTGAGCCCCTCTTAAAGGTTTCCATTGCGGGGGGCCCTCTAAGATACCCCTGGAGTGAGTTCCACAGGGCAGGGGCAGCCACAGAGAAAGCATGATCTCCTGAAAATTGCAGCCTTGCCTGGGAAACCACCAAGAGGCCACTCTCAGAGGAAAAAAAGAGGGTGAGTCAGGCAGTGTGGAACCAGGAGGTCTTGCAGATAGTCAGGTCCCTGACCGTGTAGGGCTTTATAGGTCAGTAATCCAACCTTGAAGGCAATCCTCCACCTTATCAGCAGCCAGTGCAGCCCTTGGAGAACCAGCGTAATATGTTCAGATCTAGATACACCCATCAGTAGCCCGGC
This sequence comes from Neoceratodus forsteri, assembly GCA_016271365.2. NCBI lineage: Eukaryota > Metazoa > Chordata > Ceratodontiformes > Ceratodontidae > Neoceratodus > Neoceratodus forsteri. The sequence continues at coordinate 189,888,154 of CM057452.1, forward strand.
CACCACATTCTGCACCAGCTGCAGACTGCAGAGATTGCCTCCTGAAAGCCCCAGGTACAAGGCATTTCAGTAGTCCAACCTCGATTTGATAAAGGCATGTATCAGGGTGGCAAGGTCATCAGGTAGTACCAGGGAACGGATCCAGGCAATGTTCCTTAGATGGTAGAAACCACTTTGAATGATGGCCGACACCTGAGCATCAAGTTTCAGGCCATCGTCAAGTACCACACCCAGATCCCTAACCCATGTGGAGGGGGTTAGGGATGAGCCACCTAAACTAAGACCCAGGTCACCCCCCAGCACCTCTCCATCTTGCTGATGACCTGGCTCCACCACCAATACCTCCATCTTGTCTGGATTGAGTCTTAACCAGTTTCAAGTCTTCCAGTCCTGGATCTCGGCCAGGCAGTTGTTAAACACAGAGACTGCCATCTGGCTCCCAGATGCACAGGACTGGTATAGCTGGGTATCATCAGCATAGCAATGAAAATCCAAACCATATCATCTGATAATGTCTCCTAAGGGCAGCATGTACACTGTAAACAAAAGAGGCAACAGAACTGAACCTTGCAGAACTCCACAGTGCAGAGGCATCAGGTTGGATGAGGATAACCACACCACCACCCTTTGCACTGTGCCCATGAGGTATGATCTAAACCAGCTGATGACATTGCCAGCTAGTACACACCAGTTCTGCAGGCAGTCCAACAACACCTCATGGCCCACAGTGTCAAACGCCACAGAGAGATCAAGGAGAACAAGAATAGATCACTCTCTCTATCCCTCCCTCTAAGGATATTGTTTGATACCCTCACTAGGGCAGTTTGCGTACTATGCCCAGGTCTCAATCCAGACTGGAACAACTCAAAAATGGCAGAGGAAGTGAGGTGAGTCTTAAGATGACCGGCCACCACTTTTTCCAAAACCTTCCCTAAAAACTGGAGGTTTGAGACTGGCCTGTGGTTGATGAGACAGTCTGGGTCCAACCTGAACTTGAACTTGAGCTAGAAGAAGTGTTCACACTTCAGATTTGTATATTGGGTCTAAATCTGAATCATCTAATGGGTCAAAGGAGATGCAACATGATACTTATATCAGCCAGAGCTAAAAAAATGATTCTTAAGCACTGGCTGGATGATTGTGTTCCCAGATGCAGAGAATGGCTTGGTGCTATCATAGAATCGTTGAAACCTGAAAAACAAAATGATCAGCAGCTTAAATAATTCTCACAGATTCTAGGTGGCGCTCCCTACATACCTTACTTACAGTTAACATCTAAGTGCAGGTTAAGTACAAGATGTAGCTCATGTCTAACTGTTTGATAACTCATTCCAGCTTCACTAGCCCCTGAATGTTGATGGGACAGTCAGGTCTATTTGTTTTGTGCCTAATGTTACTCCTGTTGATCTGGTTGTTGTTTTTTGCTGAGTCTTTAAAATTCAATAAAGTTTATTAATTAAAAAAAAAAGATACTGATTAACACCAGGACTATAACCAAGACACCAAACGAGGTGGGGCTGGGCCCCTTTCCACTGTAGTAGTGTAACCCCCACCCCCCTGCCTTTTTGCAAACGACAGGTGGTATGCTGTTTGAATCTGACAGCAGTACCAGGTGGGGACTGGGTTCGGGGAGGAATAGGTTACTCGGCACAAGAGCTAGGTTTGGCTACTCTGCACAGGGGCACCCAAGTAATTCCGAACACAGGAAGCAATAACTGTAATGTCCAATACCAGGAATGGGATTCTAAAGTGTGGCTTTATTCACATCCAAGCAGAACAAACCAAGCATAGACGGACCCCCACGAGGCTACACTTCTGGTAATGCAGATTAAAAAGAATCAGAAACACTTCTTCAACACTTCAGCCCTCAGGCTCTGAACCCACCGGGCACACAGCCCGGACTTGCATGCTGCTTTGGGTACACAGCCCAAACTTGTACACTATTCTGGGTTTTCCCTGGCTCAGCTCCACTGCCGGCCACTCGAACATCTTCCATATGTCATGGAAACATTTTCTGGTGGTTCCCTAAACCACCTAAGAGCCTTCAGCTCCATAAGGGAAACTTCCTTTTAATCCCACGTCTGGGTACTTTCCTCAGGCACTGGCCAAGTACCTGAGAGAAAGTAAAGGTGCCACAGAGCAAATCCATCGAGGTGAATTTGGTTACTACTGATGGGGGGTCTCCCACCTCTCGCTTCCACAATTCATACCCGACCATTTATCTGGACATTAAGCATCTCTTTCTGTAAAGCTTGGCAATGTAGATTAAGGGTAAATGTCTGTCACATTTCCTCTACTTGTCTTTGCTTTCCCACTGTGCTGGACTTGAACATACTTTTACTTTGCTTAGCCCATTACTCTAGGCCTCCCACTGATTTAGCAGTCCAATGCCCACTTTACAATAGTTCGGGTGAAAACATAGGCCCTATGTCAGAGCAAACTTACCCTTTGGTTGCAGGTGCCCCACAGGCGATTCCTCACAGGAATTTCTTTCCCACAGGTTCTAGTGCCGCTGCACAGCTTGAAATAAGACAGCTTCTTCCTTAGCCGGAACCAGGAGGGTTGCCCCTGGAAGACAGGCAAACCCTTCCACCCCCATCCCCTCAGGGATGGGGCACATGGACCAGTAACAGCAGTCTCCACCACTTCACAAACAGCTTACTGTGTTCCTCTTTTGGTGGAAACACACACCTCCCCCTCACAGTAGCTCTATGACAGCTTTAGGCTCTGAGAGCCTGTCCGCAGACTGATGTGCTGCTCCTCTCTTCAAGACTGCACACAGACTCTGTTAAAAAAAAAAAAAACATTCTTTCCTAACTTCCAACTGCAGATTCTAGTGTGGCTCATGCAGCTGCGAGAGTTCTATGGTGATGTCATCTCTCAGTCTCAGCTGAGACTGAGAACAGAGTGAGACAGTGTGAAATCCACTTAACTGGAGTTTCACAAGCTGCCTTCCCTGCCTACCACTAGGTCTTACTGGGATTCTAGTAACCCTGGGTAACAGGGGGGTTACAGTAGGACACCCAGAATTTTTACCATCATAAACAGATCCATGTTATTTAAGGGAACAGACTTATGCTAACCAGATATAAGGGTCAGATTAAAAACAATTCTTGCATAACATTCAATGAATTGTAAGAGAAATATGGCCTCCCTCAGCAGGATTTTCATCAAAATCTGCAAGTAAGGCACTATATTACGTCCAGGACTACCTCCCAAAAATGAATAGGGACCTCACACCTTTAGAATACTTTGCATTAGAATGGCTATGTTAAAAGGGAGGGGTGGTACAGTCTCCAGAGCATGCAGAGTATTAATAGGAGAAAAACACCCACAAACAAACAAAACAAGAACCCACTGGCAATCGGAGGCAGGGGTGATAATACTGGAAGATGAGTGGACTAGGTTGTGGGAGAAAGGCTGAAAGGTAACTGCCTTATTGGGATGGAAGGTATATAGATGGAAGTACCATATTTGATAGTTTCTTACCCCAACCATCACACAACACTTTAATAAAGAAAACTCAGACCTATGTTAGAGGGGATGTGGGGAGATAGGTTCACTTCCACATTTCTTGGGCATGTCCTAAGATTAAACCATTCTGAAAACAAATGCACAATGAACTAAGTAGACTGTGGGACGCCCCTATCCCATCTGAATTTAATAATCTAGTTCTGGGGGTTAAAATTAAAGAGCTAAGGAACCTGAAACAGCAAGGCCTACTCAAAATACTATGTACAACAGCACTAAAGGAGATCACTTCAAATTGGCTGCAGACCTCTGTGCCCTCATTCACCTTCTGGACCAATAGAATTAATAAAATAATTAGAATGGAATGCTTCACAGCCACTCTGAGGCTCACGCTGGGTAAACATATTGAACTGTGGTCTAAGCAGGAAACCAGGCATGTAGGGACTGCAGATCTTAGTGATGACATTAATGGTCAAGATAGCCAAACCTAAGTCTAATTTTACCCAAAGCAGTTATATTTAATTTTTTATATTCATCTCTCTGATCTATGATTGCACCCCTAAAAGAGGTTGTCAGCGAAAATTACATGTAAAGACATAAGCAAAGTGTCATGCTGGAATAGCCGCAGTTGGCAATATTACTGATGCTTCCTTGTTTGTTACTGACGTTTCCTTGTTAATATGTCCAAAATTAAGCTACTGATGGAAGTTTTCAGCATGAGAAGAAGTCATGTCAAAGCTATGCATTGCAAGTTATGTGGACTGATCATTACTGTGAGAGAAACTTTGTCTAGACTTGCGTAACTAATGATGTGCAGCTCTGTATCCCGGAATAATGGACTTATGATCTTGTAATATCATGCTACTCCATAGTAAAGCTGAGTTAAAAAACAAATACAAATTTGGGCAAGTAAGGACGCTGATCATCTGCTAAATTTTTATGAGGAAAAACATTCAAATCCTATACCCAATTGCGTACAGAATATGATCTAACCGTAGCAGGATTTTTAAAGTATCTTAAGATAGGGGCATTTTACAGTACTGTAGGCAACACTTTATGGGAACCAGAGATTACTCATATACAACATATTTTTAAGAAAAAGTAATCTTGAACCAAACTAATAAGTAAAATTTATAATCCTCTTAGAACAAACAGTAGATCAAGCCAAATGTAAGAATAGCTGAGAAAGAGATTTGGGATTAGAACTGGATGAATGTAAGTGGAGGGGAAGTTACAGTTCTCGAATCAGATTCAGTTCAATATTTTTCATGGAGTCTGTCACACTCCATACCTTTTTAATAAATTCCACCTACACTTGTTCCTTTTTCTAACAGATGTAGAGATCCGACTGAGACCTTAACACATGTTATTGCCACTTGCAGGCACATTCCTTCCTTCTGGAATGCAATTTGTCAGATAACAAACAAAATACTGTACTGAAGAAAACCCTAATACAAGAGGCAGAAGTTTGCTTGCTGGGCACATCATCAAATCAGACTCTGCCAAGAGGGCCATACAGAAGGCTTGGAGATTTAACACTGATTAGAAAATGGGCTTTAAAAATAAAGCATGCTGATTGGCTGAAAGCCATGGTCAGGCATGCATTTATTTTTCAGTAGAGCCTAGCAAAAAATGAGTACTAATTTGGGGCGCATTATTACTTAGGGTAGACTGGATGGGCCTTGCGGTCCTTATCTGCCGTCAACTTCTATGTTTCTATGTTTCTATGTTTCTATGTATCACTGGGCACTCCAAATTTTAAAACTGACCAGCTGCCATTTTATCTCTCTCGCTTAACAGCGAGTTGGTGACCAACCTCCTCCCCCGCCTCATCCAGCTCAGTCTCCTTTCATAAATTAAAAAAGGAAAAAAACACACACTGAAGGAATTTTTCCCATAAAAAGAAATTAAAAACCCCAAAATGGCTTTTACTGTCCAAAGCAGTAGCGCTAGAATGTCACGTACTCAGCACTACTCTGACCTGCTCGTGCTGACTACACTGTCACTGATCCAAAACACAAAAATACCAGGAACAGAATAATTTCTTTCCCCCAAAGAAAATCAGGTACCTTCATTTACGCTCCGTTTGTACCCTGCCATGATCGCTCCAATATCTAAGGACACATGCCCTTTCAGCCTCCTCTCCGACATTCCGAGTTACTCTCCCCATCCACTGCAATGCCCACCCACTGTCCACTACACAGCAAAACAGCATGGAATCTCAATTTTCTGGAGTGAAGACAGAGAAAGTACCTCTTGAGTAATCATGCAGCCAGCAGTACAGAAACAGACCAGAAATACTGCAATCAGCAGTACCAGGAAATAACTGACGGGAAACCTAAAAAGAAAAAAAAAAAACATCTTTGGGAACAGTAACATACCAAGCACTACAGTGCCCTCTACTGCTAGCACACAGTACAGGGACTACTTTATAAAAAAAAAAAACACTGAGAATTCATTTGTGATCACTTTTTTACAGCATTACTACAATTTTTTTGTAATCTATAAAAGATGATACATGTAGCCCATTTTCTAAGTGCAATAGTATCTCCGGGTTGGGCAGTATTGGGATATACTGGACCTTCCAGGGGCTATAAGGCCCTCCACCTGCGGCATCGGGCCTCATTACATACCTGGGCAGTCCAGTATATCCCACTACTGCCCAACCTGTTGGGTATTATTGCTTATTTAGAAAATGGGCAGAAAATGCCCTAGCCTTTGATTGGCTGAGACCACTGGCAAGGGGTAAATTTATGTGCCAACAGAGATTGGAAAATAACTAGTACCAGCCCAATGTTCCCCAACACAAGAGAAATCACTGTGCCCCCACTTTAAAAAATCCTAATGGCAGCCATTTTTCCCCCCTGTTTTTGAGAGTGACAACCCTCCTCAAAAACACACACACACACACACACACACACACACACACACACACACACACACACCAAGAAACCACAACCTCTGAATTAAACTCGGGCTCTGATTGCCACACAAAGTCAGAAACCACTTTTTCCTTTTTCAATATTTTTGTACAAAGACATTCAGAGCTGTCTCCCACCATTCAAGGCATGTGCTTTGCTTGTACTGCACTGCCAGTTTCATAGTACCGGCGGCATTCCCTGATTTCACTTTACTCCACCTAATTTTACTTTTCCCTAAATACAGTTGTTTTAACAAAATGTAGTCAACCTGGTTATGGAAGTAAGGTCTGTTGCTCTCCACACTGTTGACTCCTCAACTGTAGTTAGTCCTTGTGTCACAGAACCATGTTGCAACCACCATCACACTCCTCCCAGAACCACACTGCTGAGAACTGTGATCATGCCTTCCAATGTCAATCCTCCCAGCAGCCATCACTATATTCCGAGTTCTCCAGCACAGAAAGAATAAAACACATGACAACAAATGGGCAGCAGTCCCACAGGAAGCTGAGGGGAGTAGCAAGCAACAAGGGAACAAAGCAAGGCGGGGAGAGGAGTAGCAGACAACAAGGAAGCAAATCAGAGAGTGAAAAAAAAATCCTGTATTAAAAACAACTGTGCCCTCTACTGGTAAGTGTACAAGTAGAGGAGACTACTTTACAAAAAATGTTTTTTATTAATTTTAAATATTTCTTTCAATTGACTTGCTTTATTTTTTTTTAATATTTTATATACTTGTACATTAATGCCCATTTTTTAAACACAGCAATACCCTCCAGGGTGGGCGATATAGGCTATACTGGACATTTCAGGAGCTACAAGGCCCTCTGCCTGAAAAAAAAGCAATGATTCTCCATTGTCAAGAAGTATCACTTAATAGCTTATCCTAAGTCCTTTTGCTGTATAGTGGCTCCTGCTGGGAGAAACTGGGACTGGAGTAGCTGTGAGATCCCTCACAACCTAGATATTCCTGCTGGGTCTGGAGTAACTGTGAGATCCTCACAGCCCAGGGATCCTTGCTGGGAAAGGAGTAGTTGTGAGATTCCTCATAGCCCAGAGATTCCTGCTGAGACTGGAGTAGCTGTGCGATCCCCACAGCTCAGAGACCCCTGCTGGGACTGGAGTAGTTGTGAGATCCCTCATAGCCCAGGGACTCCTGCTGGATCTGGAGTAGCTGTGAAATACCCACAGCCCAGGAACCCTACTGGGATTGGAGTAGCTGTGAGATCCCCACAGCCCAGGGATTCCTGCTGGGACTGGAGAAGCTGTGAGATCCCCATGACCTAAGGATCCCTGCTGGGACTGATTCCTGCTGAGATTGGAGTAGCTGTGAGATCCCTCATAGCCCAGGAGCTCCTGCTGGGACTGGAGTGGCATGGAGTCAAAACACTGAAGTAAATAACAGTGTAGTCAAATACTGCGCATAAATAACAGTAGAAGTAAAAACAAGGTGGTGAATGACAGCAGTCTAAAAAACAGTGAGCGCTACCACCATATTCAACATTAAAAAAAAACAGACTTTTTGTGGGGTTCTCTTCATACCCGCAGCCCCCATTACAAGGGCAAGGTCAGCCTCGAGCCCCCCTAACTTGAAATAACTACCATGGGGAGGCAACTTGGGGATATGGAGAAACCTCGGGGGAGGGGGAGAACCACTTGGGAAGAAAACAAACAGGGAAAAAATTAAAATAACAAGTGTTCCAGGACCAGGAATCAAACCCCAGTCCGCCCACACTCTGCCGACGGCTCTACCCACTGAGCCACAGCAGCTGCTCAGCAGAGTTCCTGCCCAGCAGAACCTTTATCCCCTGCTTCCCTGCATCTCCTGCTTTCCTACTACCCTGCACTATTATTACGGCATGGTTATAGCTACAGGGATAGAGCTAAACGGTATCTCCACTATAGTATTCCTGTAGCTGTCTTTCACCACACTGTTTTTACATGCAGTTATTCCCTCACTATTCTTCCTCGTGTAATTGACCCGGTGCACGGCTGGGGCAGCTGGAGATCCCTCACAGCCCTGGGGCTCCTGCTGGGACTGGAGCAGCTGTCAGATCCATACAGCTCAGAGACTCCAGCTGGGACTGGAGTAGCTGTGAGGTCCTTCACAGCCCAGGGACCCTGCTGAGACTGGAGCAGCTGTGAGATCCCCACAGCCCAGACACTACTGCTGGGACTGGAGTGGCTGTGAGATCCTCTACAGCTCAGTGATTCCTGCTGGGACTGGAGTAGCTGTGAGATCCCTCATAGCCCCTTGACCCCTGCTGGGACTGTAGTAACTGTGAGATCCCTCACAGTCCAGAGACTCCTGCTGGGACTGGAATAGCTATGAGAGCCCTCACAGCTCAGTGATTCTTGGTGGGACTGGAGTATTTGTGATATCCCTCAAAGTCCAGGGGCTCCTGCTGGGACTGGAGTAACTGTGAGATCCTCACAGCCCAGGGACTCTTGCTAAAACTGCAGCAGCTGTGAGATCCTCACAGCCCAGGGACTCCTGCTGGGAATGGAACAGTTCTGATCTTCCCACACCCACTGCATTCCTGCACCATTGATCACAGTGACCCCTACTGGGAGAGGTTGGGACTGGAGTAGCTTTGCATTCCGTACAACAAGTGCTACCATACCACCACCTGCAGCAAGTCCTACTGAGAGAAGCTGGAACTGGAGTATGAGCTTCCCCACTGACACTGCTCCTATACCACTGTGCACAATGACTCATGCTGGGAGGAGCTAGGACTGGAATAGCTGTGAGCTGCCCTATAGCCAATGCTCCCACACACTGCCTACAGTGGCTCCTGCTGGGACAGACTGGAGGCTGGAGTAGTTGTGAGCTGTGCCCCCCTCCCCCATCTGTGCTCCTACACAATTACCTACAGTGACTCCTGCTGGGAGAGTCTAGGACTGGAGTAGCTGTGAGCTTCCCCACAGTCTTCCCATATTGTGAGAATAAATCTTATAGGATGTCTCTCAGAATAGCAAGACTAGGCACTTTATGGGGATATTGTCCACTCAGTGTAAACACCAGGTTCCACAAGAAGGCTGTTAAGGAATGTCTGTGTAGTAAAGAATCATTAATAACAATCCAACATTCAGTTTTGTATTGCAAAGCTTTGCAAAATGAAATAAACTCATGGGTAGAACCATTATTTGTTGAAAACACTTTTAAAGATGGTAGAGAAAGATTTGATTATTTGATAAAATTACCAGACAGAAAAAATTGATTTATGGAATAGCAACGTTTTTCGGTATAGTCCCGTGTAAATTCAGGTTTAGATAATGTTTTTATTACTTTTGATATGGTGTGAATTTTCTATATAGATAGCTGTTGTAGTGCTCTCCTGCTGTCTAATTGTAAACTGTATGTTTCATATGTATTTCAAATGTACAATGTAATAACTCTAAAGAATTGTATACATTGAAACAAATAAACTTGAAACTTGAAACACAGTCAGTGCTTGTACACCATTGTCTAAAGTTTCTTCTGCAGGGAGAGGCTGGCACCGGAGAAGCTGTGAGCTCTTCCCCAGTTTGTGCTCCTATACCAACAATGACTCCTGCTGGGAGAGCCTGGGATTGGAGTAGCTGTAAGATCCCCAGAGTCCATTCTTCTACAGCAAACAGATGCACACTTCCTGGATGTCACATACTGTCTGAGATGTACCCCTCAGACAAGGGGGTCAGCTGGCTGGGAGAAGGGTCAGTTGTCATTTTCTTGGCTGGAGAGAGAGGGGAGGGGACCCAGAGGTCCAGGTGCCGCAAGTGCAATGGGAGAGTGTGGCAGCAGCAGCAGCAGCACCTGCCTGAGCGCCACTGCAATTTCCACTTGTTTTTCATTCCTTTTTGTCCCATTCCCACCCCAATAGGGCAGACTAGTTGGTTAGTCAAAAGTGGGCTAAGACCAGGCCCACCCCACCCACCCATCTGACTGACACTTGCAGGCACAGGACTGGACATGTGACACCACTACATCACATGTCACCTTACTGCGAGGCCAGGATATTCCCTCCATGTATGGAGCTGTGTTTTCCTGTCCACAAGACTTCCTTCCCCTGGACCACTACACTGTAGTCCTGTCATGATGGAAGCTGCCGTAAATCCCAGAGGCAGGAGGTGTCCAAGGCAGAAACTTAGCACTGCCTCTGACACTCATGTGTAACATCCCGGGTTCAGGACTTGAACCTGCATCGTCAGCGGTAAGCTGCAATGCTTACACTTGGGCCCTTGTGCAGCCTAGTACTGATATAGTTTTAAAGTCTAAGTTCTATGAGCTGATGTTCCATTCTCAAGACCGAAGACAGCCTGCCCCTCCCTAGCTGCTGCTGTGATAATTCTTGTGAGCATCCAGGCTGTCTAGTGTCACTGAAATCAAGTAAACCAGTGCAGAGCTGCTACCCAACTTGTTCTACTTGGGGTTTAACCATGAAGTAAACCAGTGCAGAGCTGCTACCCAACTTGTTCTACTAGGGGTTTAACCATGAAGTAAACCAGTGCAGAGCTGCTACCAACTTGTTCTACTAGGGGTTTAACCATGAAGTAAACCAGTGCAGAGCTGCTACCCAACTTGTTCTACTAGGGGTTTAACCATGAAGTAAACCAGTGCAGAGCTGCTACCCAACTTGTTCTACTAGGGGTTTAACCATGAAGTAAACCAGTGCAGAGCTGCTACCCAACTTGTTCTACTAGGGGTTTAACCATGAAGTAAACCAGTGCAGAGCTGCTACCCAACTTGTTCTACTAGGGGTTTAACCATGTGGGGTAACACATCATTATGAAATCACTGTGAACACCTCCCAAGCTTCAAATGTCGGTCATATCTTCTGTTGAAGCTGTGATGAGAATAACAAATGGGGGGGAGGGATAGCTGCTGAACTACTGACAGTGGTCTGAAGGCATAAAACTCTGCTATTCTGTCAAAGTTTTCAAAGAGTTAATGGGAGCTGGTCCCCCCATGTGGACTCTGGCCTCAGATCAGACTGCAAGGATATTGGATCACGGAGCTTAATCCGTAGCATTTGAGCTGTTTGTGCCATCTGTCCTGTGTTTTCATTGACAATATCAATCATGGACTGGGCTATCCTGCTCATATTTTATAGCAGGATGAGACGTGAAACCCAAGAGCCATCAGTGTCTTGTGAATCTGACAGAGTAAGGCTTTGATTTTCTCAGACTTATGATGGACTTTCAACTCGACAGTTACTGTCGATCCAAAGGCATTTTTATTGCGCCCACATGCAGGCAAGTGGGGGAATCAGATTTTAACAAATCAGCCCGCAAAATAGAGCACCTGTTTATTCTCCACCCCCACACACACTCACACACAGAAAAAAAACAAATCAAGTGTCAGAGAGAGAAAATAAAAGGGGGGCATGAAGAGAGAAAAAGGGAGAGGATGCGAGGGAGAGGGAAAAAGAGCTGGGGAAATACAATAGTATTTTCTATTACCTCTTCATTACAGCTTAGCTCAAATGTATCAGAGGTACCAGGTGTCAACACAGACCTGGCTCCAGTTCATTAAAATATGGATTCAAAACAGGTTAAGGGGGAAGGGTTCTAAACAAATACTGTTTAATTTCTTGTCTGTGCAATATTTGATGGTACAGAGAGCATGGCATCCTGAGTTCTAGTTTTACTCTTAAGTACAACTGTGACTAGCAAAGAAGACCCATGTAGGTATACAGTACAGTTGTGTGAACCCCCTCTCAGCACATGGCATGGTATGAATAAAGAAGCCCTACTCAGGGCTTGCAAACCACTGTCTGAAGAAGAATCAACATTTATATAGCGCTTTTCATACACAGTGTATCCCAAAGCGCTTTACAAGCAATGCTAGACTGGTAGTGAAGTGACTGAATGTGTAGTGGCAGCCATATTGCACATCAACACCCACACACAGCCTTGGACAATTGCATGAACTGGTTTTATGGGAAGGGGAATGTTGGCCAGGACACTGGGAATGTCCACTACTCTTTGCGAAGAGTGCCTTGGGTTCTTTCACTTCCACCTGGACACCCACCAGGACAACACCAGGATGGGTAGAAGGGACCTAGGTTTAACATCTTATCTGAAGGACAGCACACCCCATCAGTACAGCACTCCCCTAATACTGCACTCAGTGCCAGCATTTTCAGTGCAAGTTCAATCCTGGTGTGGAACGAGAACCCACAACCTTCTGTTCTAGAGGCGGATGTGCTACCAACTGAGCCACACTGACTCCGACTGTGCAGTTAAATGTGACATAAAATGCATTGCAGTGTACAGGCAGGGTACTTCATAGACTGTGCTTGGAGCCTGAGGATCACAGTTACTCAATCAGAGGTTCCAGGGCTCTGGCTTGTAGCCGAGGGCATGTGAGATGCAGGACTGTGACTATTCTTTATAGAAAGAACTATGTAGCAGACCCAAGCCTTCACCCCCCCCTCCTTAATCATGCAGTGCTGAACAGTTATGCTTTATGCAAGCAATCAGACTTGACAGGGTGAGCTTTATGCTGAGATAACTGGGCACCCAGGAGAAAGCGAGGTCAGACACCACAGGCAGAGGACCTTACAGCCCCTTGAAGGGCAGTTTTCTTAACATAAAGCCCACCCTGGAATGTCTTATTGCATTTATAAAATGGATTGCTAGGCTTTTATAATTCAAATAAAATAAAAATATTTGAAATTCTGTTTTATTTTAAAATTTTTGTCTATTAAAGATACACTAAGCTAAGGCTTGTTTCCAGGTGCATCCTGGGAGCACAGGGAAGATAAATGACTTGCTCATGGTTACAGAATATGCAAATATTTCTTCTACTGATAGGTGACACTAGGGAGAGCTATCAGTTTTTTTTTAAGTTTGCTGTCGCATGACCCCCCCAACAAAGTACTGTTGTTTTTTCACAGTACTTTATTCTAGCATGTATTTTAAGTAATTCATTTAATTTGAGGAGAGGCAGAGAATGAGTGGCAAGAAGCACAGCAGCACGATGGCACCTTGGCGACTGTGCTGAGTTTGGGCATGAGCTGCCATTCATGCCTGTTGTAATATCAACTTTGCACTGGAGAGGGAGAAGAGAAGAAGACAACCTTTTAGTTTTTGATCAACTGGATGTACCTATGACGGCAAGCAAGCTACGTAGTGAGTGGCTAGGTGAGCAAGGTTATTAGTTATTGATTACGTGACTGGAGAAGCAAATGATTTAGTGTGATTTAATTGGTAAGTGAGCGTTAGGGTGAAGATGCAAATCGGAAGGTAAGCAGTTGGTTCGACAATGAAAGTTAGTAAAATGTTAAAAAAAGTCTACATACAGAGATTGTAGTGGTCCAACACTTTCTGAAATATTGAAGCTGCGTTTAAAGGTTTTTTTTTTTTTTGACATTTTGTTAACCCAGGCTACCAAACAAACATGGCTACCAGCTTTGAAATGAAGATTCTGAGGTTGGCACATTGATTTTCCTAGTAATGAGACTGATTGGTACCAGTACTTTTTACCTGGGCATTAGGCTAAAGTTAATGAATGAGTGTCAGGTTGCCTCAGCCAATCAGAAATCAGGGTTTTCCAAACTTATTTATAATGTACAGTAATATAACTGCAATTTAGTATAATTTAGAATAGTAACTGATTAATTGTAAGGACTTGAAGTATTGTGCAGTTACAATATTACATTATTTTAGCACATAATGAGTTACCATCATTTTTCTCCCGTTGCTTCCACCCTTGGACCCTCCAAACCAACCACATGTCTCACCTATATTAACAAATTAAATATAATAACTGATCATCAAAGTTTTTTCAGCGGCACAGTCCAGTTATTATTTGCCTTATTATAAAACGGTGAAGAAAAATCCAGTGATCTGATGGGTCAAAGGGGTCTGAGAAGTGCCTAGCAGGTTTTTGGAACTACACTGCTTCTGAATTCTTAGTAACTGTGACAGCTGGGGAAAAGAAGCTTCAACTAACATGAATGACTTACCTTCCTGCCAATTTGACCTCTCTGATGCCAAACCTAGCTGTCTAGTATAAGAACTGATTTGCCAGTGGTGAAGATTTATTTATTCTTAATTTAAATACTTGTTTATTCTTGTTTTGTTTTTTTTTTTAATTTTGGTGCCATTTTTATGTTTGCTTGCGCGCATAGCGCACATGAAGCATATTGAGATAGTAGAGCATTGCAGAGGTGTAGCAGTGTTGTAGCCAATGCAGTAGATGCTTTAATGGATGCATCCCTCAGCCACCAATTAATGCTAAAGCTGCCAATGATGGCAGTTTCAGAGTGAGCACCGCACTTGAAAGAAATCTGCCACTGCATTCAGGGCAGTTTCGTCATTGCAACATCAGCTTCCCTCCCTCCCTCCCAACCAGGCACATAGCAGGACAACAAATTTAAATGTTAGCTCCTGCCACTGCTGCTGCCTGTCCTACACCCTCCGTTCCCTGTCGCACTGGCATATAATGAAACTCCCCTCCCTCCCACTGCTGCTGCCCACCCTGCACCCTCCATTCCCCATTACACCAGCATATAATGAAACCCTCCCACTCCCTCCCACTGCTGCTGCTCATCATGCACCCTCTGTTCTCTGTTGCACTAGCATAAAACCCTCCCACTTCCTCCCACTGCTGCTGCCCACCCTACACTCTCCATGCTCCGTCGCACTGGCATAAAACCCTCCCATTCCCTCCCACTGCTGCTGCTCGTCCTGCACCCTCCATTCTCCATCCCCTGCTGACATCAGGTGCTCAATCCCCATGTCAGCATGTATCCCCCCCTCCCCAATAATGTGGCACACTGGGAGCTCACCCCAGTGTGCCAAAAAATACTTCTTTGATGTTTCTGACACCAGAATGCCCACTTCCGGTGTAGGATGCACCACCCCCAAGCCCCTATGTTCTCAGTCAACCTCAGGGTGCTCAATCCCCAGGTTGGCAATTCCCCCCCAGTACTCTGGCACACTGGGAGCCCACCCCGGTGTGTTGGAATCCATTTTATTAATATTTCACCTGTAAAAAAGAAAACAGTTCCCGATTTTTTTAAACCTGAAAAAAAAAACAGTTCCCTGTCTTTCCCAACGGCCCCCCTCCCCCAACCCACAAACTCCCTCTGCACCTCACTTCCCTGCAGCCCCCCTCATCCATACTTACCTCTGGAGGGTAGGAGCAGTGATCTTCTGTGGACCAGGAATACGTCTGCACTCTTCAAAGACCAACCGGGAACTAAAGAAATGTCGGTAAACTCTATAATGGCAGTCAATGGTGTGTGTGTGGGGGGGGGGGTTCAACTTAGGTTGATATTTCAGCCAATGTTTGAAGTTTTGGTCCCAAATTTTCAATATAGGGTTCTTGGAACCCCACCTCATGAATGCTGTTCATGAGGTGGGATCCCAAAAAGCCCTTGTTGCAAATTTGGTGAAGAAACTCCCAAAAATTACTGCATTACGAGTGTCCATTGCACAGTTTCTATGCACGCTCGTAACTTCATCAATTTTGAATATTTCCACTACAAAATTCCAACATTGCCATTTGTTTCACACCCCCTTATGAAGAGTACAGCTGTCATTTTTTGCATCCTTCCCGAAATGTGTTTTTGCACCTGTGGCACAGAATTGTGCAGTGCTGTGCAAAATCAACTTTCCGGACAGATTAACAAAATCACAGTGCCACTCTTCATGAGGGGAGGTCCCAAGAAGGCTATGTTGAAAGTTTTGTGAAAACATTCCAAAAAATGACTGTGTTACGAGCATGTGTTGCACAGTTTCTACGCACACTCATAACTGCGCCAATTTTCATATTTTCACTCAAGATTTTCAACATTGCCATTTCTTCACACCTCTTCATGAACAGTATAGCTGTCATTTTTCACATCCTGCCTGAAATGTGTTTTTGCACCTGAGGCACCGAATGGCACACTCGCTGTGTGAAATCACCTTTTGGGATTGAGTAACTAAATGATTCTGCCACTGTTCATGAGGTAGGGTCCCAAAAAGACCATGTTGAAAATTTGGAGCAAAAATACCAACAAACAGCCGGGGTGTTAGGGTTTCCAACCATAACTCCCGCCCTATACAGTCTGACAGATGTTGGGGTGTGTGACTTGGGATTGTCTACCATAATGCTAATGCCATTCCACTTCCACCCTCAACCTGCAGCCACTGACAGGCATCAAGGTGTGCCTTGGGGTTATTGGCCCTAACATTCACCCCATTCTCCTATACTGCACCCATCTCAGCTTATTTCCTTATGAAATGGGGTGCACATAAGGGCCGAAGACCTCAAGGCACACTGTGACACCTGTCACTGTTCTGCAGGTTGGGGTGAGTTGGAATGGTGACTCACTGCTATAAATGACAAAAAGGCACACCTCAATGCTATCAGTCTCTACAGGTGGTGTGAAGGTTGGTGTTACTTCAGAACTTCACTGCCATTCCTATTATGCATCTCTCTAACTCCTGCACTACCAATGCCAATACCAGCAAGCAAACATTTGACATTGACAAATGCTTGTATAAACACAGTAGCATAGTTCAAGGCTTGTTATTATAGGGTCATTGCCACACTTCCCCCACACCCCATGTTTGATGGGCACTGGGCTAATCCTTCATGCCTCCAACTAGCCGAGCTGGGGGGGTGGGCAGCAACTGTCAATAACCACATGCCATCTTGTATTAGTATTTACATAACCATCCAATTACTACAGGAATTGCCCACTCATACAAGTCAGACTGCTGGCATGTGACACTTGCAAGTGCATTGTTCCCCTCAGATTACAGTGTGGGTGTAAAATTAGTTCTTGGCCATCACTCTTGTTATAATTCATGTACCTCAGTATTTTAGCAAATATTTCCTCACAAACCAGGACCCTTATAAAGAAAACATCTCTTCATTTCAGTTTTTTTTCCATTGGCATAAAAGCTCCTGTCAAAAAAAAGATCATTGTGGTTCACTCCCTGTTAAGTTCAAGTTTATTGCAGGAAAGACTCTGTTGAGCAAGCTCGTTCACAAGGAGGTCCTGAGTCACATACACATACTATTCGCTATTACATTGACAGGAAAATTGAATGTGGAACAAGCAAAGAATATATATATATATATATATATATATATATATATATAATACAAGAGGTATACAAAATAGAAATCCTTGTGCTATTTATGCAAATACATTCCAGCTTAATCCTTGTGCCCAGTTATGCAACACATTCCTTAATGAGTAGGGGGACAGTTGGTACATAGGTAGTTGGCTTAGAGTTGGGGGGGGCCTAGTAGCAACTACATACATCTTTTATTTTAGAGACAGCTAGTGTTTTGTAGGAGTTATTTAATATGATACTGGTTAGCTTCAGCATGGCTTGTAGTCAGTTCCAAATGTTGGGGAGGGTGTATGAGACAGCTCGTTGGCCAGTTGTAGTACGAGTCCTGGGAACATCAAATAGAATAAAGTAAGATTTCCTTAGGGAGTAGGCACTATGCGAGATGTGTATAAGAGACGTTAAGTAGTCAGGCAGTTTATGTAGAAGTAACTTAGGGGTCCAAATACCAGCATGAAGAAGGCGTCTGGTGGCGAGTGAGGTCCACCCAACCGCTGCATATAGATCACAGTGGTGGGTCTTGTACACAGAGCTAGTAATGAAGTGAAGAGCACGGTGGTAGAGTACATCCAGTTTGGATAGGCTCAAGGTTGGGGAGGAGATAAAAATAAAGTCTCTGTAGTCAAGTAGGGGAAGGAATGTTGCTTGGACAAGTTGTTTGCAGGTCGCGAGTGAAAAGAGGGTCCTATTTCTAAAGAAGAAACCCAAGCATGCTTTAAGCCTCTTCGATAGATCCTCAACATGGTCATTGAAAGAAAGCTTGTTGTCTATCCACATACCTAGCTATTTAAATTTAGGCACAACTTCCAAGGGCTCACCTAGGGAGGTAGCTATGAAGTTCTTTGGTGGGGCAGGTAGGGCACCAGACAAGGCAAGTTGCGAAAAAATCATTGCCTTGGTTTCTTTGGCATTTAAGAGAAGCTTGGCATTGATAAGGTTGTTTCTGGCTGGATAAAGTCAGCTTGCAGTGCTTTCTTGACTTCAGATAAGGTCGAGCCTGATGTGTACAAAACCGTATCATCCACAAAGAAATGTATGCTAGAGTTCTTTAAGTGGGAATCAAGGTTGTTAATATACAGGGAAAAAAGGATTGGTCCTAGGATGGAGCCTTGGGGGACTCCTCTGGCAATTGGAAGGGGGGCAGATAGTAGGCCATCAGCTTTGACTTTTTGTATCCTTCCAGAGAGATAACTACTAAACCACTGTAAAGTAAGTGGAGTGGCACCTAGGTAGGCAAGACAGATGATTAGGAGGTGATGGTCTACAGTGTTAAAGGCCTTACTGAGGTCTAGTAAGACTGCACCAGTAACCTTCTTGGTGTCCATAGCAAGGATTCAGTCATTAGAGACTTTAGCCAAAGCTGAGATGATACTGTGTTTCGACCTGAAGCCAGATTGGGCTGGGTTTAAGAGTGAGTGCGCTTCAAGGTGATTTTTTAGTTGATTGTAGATGAGTTTTTCCAATGCTTTGGAGAGAACAGGCAAGATGGAGATAGGTCTGTAGTTGTTTAAGTCACAAGAATCTCCTAATTTGAAGAGAGGGAGAACATAGGCAGATTTCCAGCAGGATGGAACAATGGCTGTGGTAATGGAGAGGTTGAAAATGTGAAGAATGGGAGCTGTAAGCTGGGCAAAGCCTAAACACAAGAAAAATGATTCAAGGCCATCATCCCCTGCACTTTTCTTGGTGTCAGGGCTAAGAATTATGTCTTTGACTTCTTTATAGCTAAGCAGGCGCAGTTGAAAGGGATGAGGTTGGGTAGCATATGCAGAGTCTAGGCTAGAGTTGCTAATCACACTGCTAGCATACGGGGAGGAGTCGAATGCTAACCCGGCTGTGGCAAAATGAAGGTTAAGTTCTTCGAGGATCTGCAGTTTGTTTTCAACCACCCTGTCCTTGGCCAGAATCTTGGTGGGTAAGGAGGGAGCTGCCGGATGGCCTTCAATGGATCTCAGGGTCTTCCAGATTTTTGGGGAGTTTCCTTTGGCCTGCTCCAGAGTGGAGATGTAGAAGTTTTCTTTAGTAGCATGTACATTTTTAACACAGACATTTCTGGTAGTTCTAAATGCCTGCCAGTCTGCTGGGTTCTTTGTGTGCCTGGCCCTAGCCCATAGCTTGTCTCTATTGGTAAGTGCTGCTTTGAGCTCTTGGGTGAACCACGGATTCGAGATTTTCCACACCCTCACTTTAATAAGAGGGGCATGCTTGTTAATTAGGATGGTGAGGTTGTCATTAAGGACAGAGATGGCTTCATCAGTAGCTTTGGCAAGATATAGATCTTGCCATTTGATCGTAGCTAGTTCGGTTAAGAAGTTTACTGCATTGAATTTACAGAACGAGCGTTTGATTCTGAATTTAGTCTGCTGATGGGTTTTAGTTTGGAATCTTGTACATACAACAATACTGTGGTCACTCATGTCGTTATGGAAAACTGCAGAATGTGAGATTTTGTGGGGATGCGAAGTTAAGATGACATCTAGGAGTGAGCTATTGGCAGAGTTAGAAGTATTGTTTCTTGTGGGTTCAGTTACTATCTGCGTAAGGCCCAGCTCATCACAGATGGATTTTAGGCAGAGAGATTTAGCCGTGAGCCAGTCCATATTGAAATCCCCTAGGATTATTGTTTCCGTGTTAGCAGCCAAAGTTAGGGAATTCAGAATGTTAAGAATTTCTGTGCCTCCAGTTGGGGGTCTATAGCCACCAATGATTGTGATGCACTCTGTGGAGGGAAGGTGATGTTTAAGTGATACAATCTTGTATGCTTTTGGCTTAGTTTAACAGGAAATGTCACTAACATCAAATTTGGTTTTGGCTTATACAACCTCCCCCCTCGAATCCCTGTCAGCCCTGAAGAGCTTAAAGCCCGGGATAGTAATTTGAGGATCAGTGGTAGTCTTTTTCAACCATGACTCTGTAATTATAATCAGATCTGGGTCAGTGTGTGTCGCCCAAACTTGGAGATGATCAAGTTTTTTGAGCAGGCTTAGTATATTAACTATAATCAGTTTCATCCCCGGAGCAGCTGCAAACTCCGATGGAGAAGTGATTTGATTTGGGGGACCTGGATTTAGTTTGACGTTGCCTGAAAAGAAAAGGAGAATTAGAAACATTTTCATAAGGGCATTTATCAGGTAGAAATTGTCTCTTTTCGTTTGGGTTCTCATATGGTATTCAGTCAATGAAGTATGTCTGGCCAAGGCATAGGAAATACTGGCATGGCCTTTCAAGGTTAGCAGGGGAAGTGCACGGATAGGCATTGGTGAAGGGAGGAGGGCCAGAGGAGAGGGATGAGAATTAAGATGAATACCCGACAGATTAAGAGCGGGGGTGCAGTATGAAAAAACAGCAGGAACTACGATAGTGAGTTCAGAGGCTGGGATGGCTCCTGACTTTTCCTGGATTAGTGTATTATGAGTTATACTTTTTGCCAGGATTAGAAGTAGGATGATAAGGCAGGCCATATTACCCATGATTGGGTAAAGTGATTTGTGTAGCAGGGGTGGGACAACAGAGCAGTTGCCCTAAAGACACTGGTAGCCTGTGGACTTGGGAGAAATAAGGATAGGAGAAGACGGGAGATAAACCTGATGAAATTATGAAACAAGGAGAGGGACAAACAACTGAGTGGAAGCCCAGATGCAACCAGATTTACCCAATTAGGGCGTAAAAGCCATGAAGGGGGCAGAGTAACACTGTATTTAAAGGAGACCTGGGAGGGGGTGGTGGGGGTTGGAGAAAAATTCTACTAATACCAAACAGTTCTCCTGAGAGGAGCACAGCCGAGGAACAGTCCAAAAGTCCCTGTTTATGTCTATGGGAAAGGCGTTCCAATCAGAATGCAGCGGGATAGCAGGCATTATGGCAACCAAACTGCAACGCACAAAAATGAACATACTTTTTTAAACTCCACTCTACTTAATTTAATTATAGATGTTTTAATGAGCCCCAATATTAAAATAACTCACTAATGGGGGGGGGGGTAAAACAAATGACAAAGACAGACAGAAAGAATGACGAAAAAATTGAGAGCCAGAAAATAAATAAAATAAAACATGGGATGGCACGGTTACTTGAATTTTATAGACACCCTCAGTGTGTAATGCTTAAATAAACCCCCTAAGTTTTATTTATTTATTGAATTTTGTTAACCAGGTAGGCCCACTGGAACCCAAAGTCCCCTTTTCAGGGGTGACACGGGGTTAATTACAAAGAATGCCAAACAACATAGATTTAATAGAGTCAGACAATACATGGAGTAATGAACTAGTTGTGCTAAGTCAAATACAAACCATAACATGGAAGAACATACACAAGGGTAGAGGAGATTAGTTCACAGGCAGGAACATATTACACGTCAAGGCAGTGACACAGTATTAAGCAAAAGTTTTGCTCTCGGGGTTCATGCAGCATCACACAACTCAGGTTTGTATAAAATTCTCATAAGGCACACCACCCCAAACATTATTCTATATCTATAGTAAAACCCATCGTCTGCCCATCTGAACCACACCACCCTCCCCGTCACCCAGCACCTTAAGTTATTAGTTATTTGAACAGTCCGAAGCAGCACAAAGAGTCTTATCCTCTGTCTCACTGCAGAGCTCAAATGCTAGTTCTTTCTTTCGACTGTGCAGAGGAGCTACTGGGATGATAATATCACCATGTCATATTAAGGTTCATACTGAGGATGTTAGGACCTTAAAAGGCATGATACCCATTGGTAGCTCTGAACTGTCAAGGAAAGTATTCTAATTGGTGACAGTTCATAATGTAGCTATCCAGTTTGATTTTGAGTTCTGTTTTATTTTTTTTGCTAAAAACTATGTCTAATGGAAAAGCATTCCATGGATTCAAAACCCTTTGAGTGAAGAAAAGTGTCCTTTTTTGGGTATGGAAGTCTTCCAGCAATTTGTAGTGGATGTCTCCTTGTTTCTGCATAATTAGATTTCAGTTCTAAGTTTACTTCACACATTAGGTATGGGTCATTTATTTTTTATTTATTTATTTATTTATTTATTTAAAATTGGTGACCGGGAAAGGCACACTGAGCCGAGGCTCATTTCCAGGTGCGACCCGGGTACAAAGAAATTCACAAGAGTAAAACATTTGTTACAATACAATTGAAAAAAAAAGTAGAAGTTTACAATAGTTTAAAATAATTGGTTGAGTAGCAAATATTAACAAGATAAGACAAAAATATTTAAGGCTGAGAAACTCCACAGGTATAGCAGTGGTCAAATACTAAAATACAAGGTTGGTCTCAAGTGGGAGGATCTGGGGCAGATCGGGGATTGTTCATTAATTACTGGGTCATTTATTATGTTGTACATAAGGAAAACAATCCCTACCCCATAGGCCTCTTGTTGCTAAAGGCATAAACCCTAGTCCAATCACTCTATCCTCATATGTTTTGTTGCTGAATGTAGATATTAGTTTCATTGCTGTTCTCTATATCCAGTTTTAGGCACCAATGAACCCTGTGGTCGCCCTGCTTATGGGCCCCCCACAAGAGCAACTTACTGTAATTGTTTTACAATTTTTTACCTTATGATTTTCTTAAAACAGCAACAAAGTGTTTTGCAGCACCTTCCGATGTGGCATCATGATGTCATGAAATGCCTTGCAAAGCTCACCTTGTCACTAAGAGGTGGATGGGCAGCAATGGATGGGTTGGAAAGAACAGCCCCAAGGAATAACACTGTTGTCTCCCCCTGAAAGTATTCAAACATACCATACCACTGGTTGTACTGAAAATAAAATAAAGTGATGCAGATGGTCTACAGTCAAGCACATGCGGTGAAGGTCAGCCTGGTAAGAGGTTCCCATGACTTCACTAATCCTGCTGAGGGGCCCCCCAATACTCTAAAGCCAGCCCTGCTCTTCTCTGTATTTTCTCCACTTGAGAGATAGTTTTTTGTTTGTATGGGCACCGATACTGAATTGCAAAATCTATATGAGGATGCACATTCACCCTAAAAAGTGGGAAGATAATGTCTTTATTACAGGATGTTATGTTTCTTCTAATCCACCACATTACTTTATTCGTTTGTGTGATAACCTCATTAATGGCTTATGATGTTCCACGCCCTCAGTTACTGAAACCCCAAGATCTCTCTCATTTGATGTAGCACTCAGTTTCTTATTACGCAATGTGTATTCAGTTTGTTCTTTATGCCTAAGTGCATGACTTTGTTATTTTCATTATTAAGCTTCATTTCCCATTCTTTCACCCAGCTGGAAATTTAAGTATGATGGTATTATTGCAGATTGGTCATCGTTTCACATGATCCACCAAGCTTATGATCATCCCCATATTTCAATAACCAGCTAGATGTGGTCTTTGTCATTTCGAATATAAACATGTGCAATATTAGGGGACCAGTACTGAACCATGTGGTACTCCACTAGTCATTTTACCAGCTGTTGACATGTACCCATTTATTTTGAGTGATTCCTATTTGATAACCAGTTACGTATCCAGCTAATGTGTTTGGGGTTAATATTTGTTGTTTTCATCTTTCTAAATTATAGTCCAATGGGGAATGAGATTGAAAGCTTTACTGAAGTTTAAATAGATTACTGTATGTCATGTGGATTTTTTTTATTGAGTTTACTACTGATTTTGTCATTGAAGCACAGTAAGTCCACTATAATTTGTAATATCCTAGCAAGATGTTCTCTGGTCCCGAAGAGGAACTGGCATTCAGTTTATTGATTCTGTCACTTACATCATTTGCTACATACAACTATTTCTGGAGTTCTCATGGGGTCATTATTTTCCAGCTCCTTAGATTTTGATGCATGTACTGAACAGAAATAATTATTGAATGCTTCAGCCATATCAACTGAGTTACTGACTGCACCTACAAGAAGATGAATAGGACCTACCTCTTACCTAGTGCATTTCAAGGAGATAATGTAACTGTAAAATGTTTTACTGTTTTTTCTGCATTTAAGTTTAGTGAGACTTCCATATTTTATCTGTTTTTATAGTTTTCTTGCATATATGTTGATAATGTTTAAACTTAAACCCAGATTCCGGTGTTTTAGTTATCAAAGGATTTTATAGGACTTGTCCTTTTTATTTATACATTTACAATTTGTTTATTTTAGGTTTAACCATTTTGGTCTTATTCCCTTGTATTTGTTTATTTTCGGGATAGATTTTTGTGAATAATTGCTTTTAGGGTCTGCCACATTTCTTCTTCTGATTTATTTAAGAATAGTTTTTTTCTGAGTCTATTTTACTTAATGTATTTTTGATATTTTGAACGTTAGCCTTATCAAACTCATAGACTTTAGTTTTTCCAAGGTTAAATTTGTGTTCATTTAGGATATTGAAAAGTACAATGTTATTATTACTATTACTGAGAGGCACACTAGTTCTTCAGTTACTGATGTATAATTTTTTCTGTTGAGAGTACAAGGTTGAAAATATTATTTCCCCAGTGGGACGATTGTCATGTTGGTTTAACCTAAGTTGTTGCCTGCCATAGTACAAGCAGTCTGAGAGGCCCAGATAATGTCTACTAAGTTAATGGCTGACTAGTGTAGGACCAGGCTGTTGTTTCCTAGTTTAAAACCATTACCAACTAACTAACCAACTGGTTGATTGTGCCTCACACTGGGAAGGCCAGCTGTGTGCTTAAAAGGCAGTATAGTGCAGTGGTTTAAGGCTCTGAGCTGCAAATCTGGAGACATGGGTTTGAATCCCATAACCCCCACTTGCATACGGTGTGACCCTGAGCAAGTCACTTAACTTCTCTGTGCTCCCAGGTCGCACCTGTAAACAGGCTTTCAGCGTAGTGTGCCACTCCTGGTTAAACAATTGGAAGTAAAACACTAACTGCATGAAATTCACAATGATATAAATTGATATTATTTCAAAGCTGTTTTAAGTGTTCATAAACATTTTGTAACATTTTGGGGGTCTTTCAGTAATCATGCTTGCACATCAGGATGTAATGATGAGGCTGAACAGGCCTTTGCTGCTGGAAGGGCAAAATCTGGGGCTTGAAGTGGGACTCCATCCCCTCCCACATCCAGTCCCCAAAATAGACTTCAACCCCAGGGCTCCGGTTTTTGTATTCTTTGCTTTTTACAGATCTTACAATGTCTTTATCCTCTCCTGACTTACCTTGTTAATCACCAAAAACATCATTTTTGGTGAATCAAAATAGAGCTCTGACTTGATATGCAGTTTAACTGGTTGGGAGTGCTGCCTATATGGAGTTTTTCAGAAGTGTATTTGGGGAAAGCACCAAAACTCTATCATACAAAAAGTTACTGTTCCCCATTTTGTGTGCCTAGTGTGGTATGCTATATTGGCAATAGTCATGAAAGTAGTGCTCACCCACCTTCAGATTTCCAGTTTAACCACATAATTAATGCTGGGCTAGAGGGCAGAAGAATTAGTATCTGTTCAAGTCACATCTCAGCTTTTTGTTTATTTACACAACTATGAAAGCAGAGGAAGGTTCTAGGAACATGTGAGAGAGCCAGGGGTAATAGTTGAGATACTGAATTAATTCTTTGGTTTGGTGTTTGCCAAAGAGCCCTGAGCTGTTTATTTGGTGGACCCATGGCTTTATGGATAGCCAGGATACAACCAGTGGAGATCACATCCACCCTGACAGCTGACTACCTAATAAAGATCAATCCAGGTAAATCCCATGGGGTGGATTGGATCTACCCCAGGATCATAGCCAAGCTAAAGGCACAAATAACAGGGCTGCTAGCACTAATCTTTTATGAGTCATTCTGTACAGGTGTGGCACAGGAGGACTGAAAATTGTCCATTGTGATTACCCATCTTCAAGAAGCTGACAGTGTCAGAACCGAGCAACTAGAAGCTGGTCTGTTTATCGTTAGTACTGGAGAAGGTCTTGTAATTCATTATCGAGGGCAGAATAATGAATCACTTGAAGGGAAACAGTCAGCACTAAGAGCTCAACCCAAGTGTGGGGCTGTACCCAATTTTCACTTTTTGAAAAAACATGTTTTTTTTAATTACTGTTTACTGCAGTACAGTAGATTGCATCACACTGATTCTGCTGACTTCCAAGCTATCAATTTTAGTAACTACAAATCTCAGACTCCCCTGCAGCTGACATGAGAGCAGGGCTGTAGCACTGGGAGATTTAATAGCCTGCAGTGCCTGTTAAAGATTTTATAAACTCAGATCATATGTTTGCCAGACCCGCTGTTCTCCTGGGGCTGTGCACAGTTCTCTTAGACTATACGTATCTCAGGTAGGAAAGCGTGACTAACAAACAAAAGATCACAGGTTATAAAAACTCTAATGTGCACTGCTGGTTATTGCATCTCCAACTGCTGCAGCCCTGCTCTGATGTCAGCTGTAGGGAATTCTGAGATCTGTACTTGAAAATAACAGCTTGTAGTTGAAAATGGCAGCATGGAAGTAAGCAGAATCAGTCCGGTACAGTCTACTATAGTGCAGTAAACAGTAATTAGAAAAAGATGTTTTTGCACACATTGAGCTTGATTTTCAAAATGTGGTGCAAGTCATGCCAATGATGGCTTGCAGCGACTGCTGTTGTGCCAGGGACCCTGCACCCGATTCTCTATTGGGTAAGTTCCAAGAGGCAAAGTCACCCAGCTTGCATCAACTGTGGCCATGCAATAAACAGATGGCGCATCTGGACGGGTTGCCACAAGTTGCGGGGCAGCCAGGCACCACTCTAGGAGATCCCTGGTAGTCTAGCAGACCCCCATCCCTCCCTCCCTGATTACCACTTAATAAAAACATTCCCTGGTGGTCTAGCAGACCCTCCTCCCTATCCCCAATCACCCCTTGAAGGAGAATTACAGGCAGAAATAATGCAGCGACTGCTGCACAGATCATGGCTTCAGGAACCCGCTCCCCCCTGCAAGCACAATATTCACAATCCAGCAATTTTACCTGAATACTCATAAAAATGGTACAAAGCTCTGTACCAGGTGACATTTTCTAACACTGTGCTACTCACCCTCAAGATCGCATTGCTATCAATGCGATATCATGATGCGCCTTTGCCCCTTCCTCTGTAATGCCCTTTTGTGCAGAGATTTAATAATCTCCGTATTTGCCATGCCCTGCTTTATTTTTACAGACTTTGTCTAAATGGCACATGCATACATAGCATACACATGGCATTTAGGCAAAGTCTGTAAACATAAAGCAGGGCATGGCAGAGACGGAGATTATTACATCTCCACACATAAGGGCACCATAGAGGAAGGGGCCAAGGTGCATCATGATAACACATTGAAAGCAACGCAATCTCGGGGGTGAGCAGTGTAGTGTTAGCAAAATGCCATCTGGTATGGAGCTTTGCACAATTTTTATGAGTATTCAGGTAAAATTGTTGGTTCATGAATATTGCGCTTGCAGGGGGATCGGGTTCCTGGCTCTTCAATCTCAGTGGTGTGCTGTGTTATTCTGCCATATCTCCTTTAATAAAAACATTCCTGGTGGTCTACAGACCCCCTCCTATCGATCTTGTAATAAAATGTAGCCTGGTGGTCTAGCAGACCTGCTTCCCTATCCCTGATCTGCCCACATAACAAAAACACATAACTTTCGCTGGTGGTCTAGTGGACCCCCACCCCAGCAAGCAGTGCCCTCCACCCTGCTCCCCCCATCCCATCCTCGAGCTGGCGGCTGGCACAGTCCTCTACTCTCCACCACAGTCAGCCAACTGAGCTGTCATGGAGTGCATACTGTATACAGTATGTGTTCATTGACAGTACAGTCAGCAGCTGGCTGAGGTGGAGAGTGGAGGGCTGTGCCAGTCACCGGCTCATGGATGAGATGGGGGGAGTGGGGTGGCGGAGCATTGCCTGCCGGGGTGGGGGTCCACTAGATCACCAGGGAAAGTAATGTGTTTTATTATACAGGCAGATCTGGGATGGGGAGGGGGTCTGCTAGACCACCAGGGAA
This sequence comes from Neoceratodus forsteri, assembly GCA_016271365.2. Classification (NCBI taxonomy): domain Eukaryota; kingdom Metazoa; phylum Chordata; order Ceratodontiformes; family Ceratodontidae; genus Neoceratodus; species Neoceratodus forsteri. The sequence goes on from CM057452.1 coordinate 189,916,549, forward strand.
TGTTTTTATTAAGGGCTGATCGGCGATAGGTAGGGGGTCTGCTAGACCACCAGAGAACTTTTTTGTTAAGGGGCGATCAGGGATATGGAGGGGGGGTCTGCTAGACGGCCAGGGATTGATGGATGTTTTATTATGGGGAATCTCACCACACACATGGGGTTGGGATGATGCAAGGTGTCTAGCCTCCCAGAGGGCACACGTCTAAGTACCCTTAAGGCCTAACCCGTGTCTTGACCGAACTGCTTGTTTGGTGCTGCTACCTTGATGTTGTACTCTTTTAACACTGAATTGTTAAAGCTGGAGTATTGCACAAGCCTGTGAACTTGCCTTGACTTTGGAAAGATTTAAAATTGCATGTTAATCCTATTTGTACTACATTGCTTTTATGTTTGCTATCAAGTTGAATGTAATTAGCTCTGGATCTCTCCTATAAAAGGGACTTTTAGTTTCAGTAATCCTATCCTGTTAACAAAATTCATATAAATAAATAAACAAATAAATAAATACATTCGACTCTATCCCATATAACGGGTTAGAAACAGTCTGGCCTGGGTGTATGGGAGAAACTTGCTACCTGGGTTGGAACTGGATGGGGGGGGCACAGAAAGTGGTGCTCTAGAGGTAATTTTCAGAGTTGAGGGCAGTCACTAGTTGGGCACTGCAGAGGTCGATCTTGGAGCTAGAGCTGAAGCTTTTCAACATCTTCTTTTGTAAGTGAAGATATCTAGGACAAGATTTGCCTCCTTGTAGAGGACACACAAATCTGCAGGAGGGGAGATAATGAGGAAGAAATAAGGGTAATGAAGGAAGATCTGGCGAGCTGGCCCAGGGTACAGCAGCTGAGGTTCAATGCAAAGATCTGCTACAGTCATGCACGTAGGAGAAAAAATATGAGAACAGAATACAAAAAGGGGCGGTAGGGTTGAGGATAGAGCTAATAAAGGAATAGAGGGATCTGAGGTATTATACATGATAATCTGAAACAATCTGCTGAATGTAATAAGGCAGTAGGCAAGGTCACTTGAATGTTGGGATGCATAGGCAGGTGATCAGCAGTAGTAACAGGGAGTTGATACTTCCCTTTTACAGATCCCTGGTGAGACCCAACTTACAGTAGTGTGTGCAGTTCTGGAATCCTCACTGGCAGAAGGACACGGATAAGATCCCTCCAGGTTGCAGTGGTGCCGGAATGGTTTGAAAAGTGGTAGGGCCAAGGACGTAAGAGGTAAATTTTATCCTATTAAATATATTACTATGATAGCAAAAAGTGATAGGGCCACTTATGAAAGTGGTAGGGCCATGGCCCTAGTGGCCCCCCCGGTCCGGCACCCATGGCATGTTACACTGGGAGACAAGCAACCTGTTGTTCAGTGTGCCTTCCGGGTGAAACATTTCAATAAATAAAATAAATAAATAAATAAAAGATGGGGGGCCTGGCTCACTGTCTAGCTGATCAGTCGCATTTTCAGTGAGCTGCCTGACTGACATCTAACGCTTGCTAAATATCACTGAAATAAGCTTTTTTAGCAAACTGCAGCTTTCCTGACTTGCTCCAGATTGTGTGAAGACCGAAGTGTGCGCTTTTCATCACTATGGGCTGGAAAACAGGGGAACAAAGAGCTAATTTCTTTGCACCATACGGTGGGGCCTGTAAAACCTGACTACTCCTACAACTTCCTTGTCAATGGAGCAGGGTTCAGAAGGCGCTGGCCCAGCGATGCTGGAATCTGTACAGCAAGCAGTGACCACCTTGACTAAAACCATACAGCAAATCAACAAAAAAATGGATACCTATAATGAGAGGATGGCAGAGTCGGACTGGCCCACCTGGATACCTGGAAATTTCCAGGTGGGCCCCCTAGGTTGTGTAAGTGGTTACCTTCTGAACTCTGAAAACTTTTGCATTTATCACCTTTTTTCTAATGAAATAGGGTATCTGGGACACTGTTGATAAATGTAAGATGCAAAGACAGAGCTAGTGTATAAGATTGAAGTGGAATATTGATATGACTATGTCACACTGGGCCTTCCTCTATTGATTTTCCAGGTGAGCCCTTGTATCCTCTTTCCAGGCGGGCCCTCTGTACCCCAGTCCGACCCTGGAGGATGGTACTGGTGGAGCAGAAACTAGATGGAGTGGTGGAAGTGGTGAAAACTGCTGAGCGGTCATCGGAGCAAGCCCAGGCAACAGTGGCGATATGCATCAAAGAACAGGCCCTCCTAAGATCTCATCTGGAACATTTGGAAAATATCACCTGGTCTGCAAATGTCTGAATTATTGGACTGCCAGAGGGGGTCGACGGGAGGATTTTTCTCTCCTTTATTACTACCTGGTTGCTGGAAACATAGGGTCATGATGTTAAGACCCAAGTGGTTTGCGCCTATAGAGTGAATCTGTGAAGGGCAGGAAGCCCTTCCGAGGGAGTGAGGACAGTTATGTTGGTCATGATGTCCATGGCTATGTGGGAAAATATTCTGCAGGCTACTAGGAGAAAGAAAGGAGTGGTGATGGACGGTGCTAAGGTGCTGCTCTTCCCAGATTTATCGTACTCCACCTGCATGAAACGAAAGAGCTTTGACGCAATTTGTCACTGGCTGAGGGAGCTGGATGTCCCGTACAGCATGATGATGCCTGCGCGCCGGCATGTAACTGTCGGCAGGAAATCCTACATCTACACAGACCCTAAGGAAGGTGCTAAATTGGTAACCAAACTGGAGGTTGAGACAGCTGCAAGGGAGGGGGATTCATCTTTAGAATCCGAGATGGGAGACACTTGAATATCAAGTTTGAGTAAGTCTGTCTTTAATTTAAGTTACCCACTGGAACAGCGATGAGAGGGACATATATGAGAGACTTAAGACTGGCAAAGGCTCAAAGGAGAGACTGTCTTTCGATTTTATGGTTACTTAAGTGGACCTACATTCATTCTGATTGATGTGTGAATGCTAAATTATATTTTCAGTCTCGTTTTGGTTTGAAATATAATCGGACTCTCACTCTGCAAGTCAGTGGGACAATATGAGGGACTTTCAATAATATATGAATGACAATAATATCTATATACATAATTATCTGATTCTAATTATTTGATAATTAACATATGTATAAGTGTCTCTTCCGGTTATGGAACAAGGTTTAATATGAGGATGTGAAAGCAATTGGATGTTAGGGGAGCTATACTGAGAAGGTTCATGGAGTTTTGCTTCTTATTGATTATAAATACATAGGCCTATTTGGCCAGATTTTGGATTCCAAAATGTATAACTTTGAGCAGGTTCAAGTTAAAGCACTGGCAACTTGGCCTTAAGTGTTGATTATGGATTTATAGCTTAATATACAGGCTAGACCCCTATATCTTGTATCAAATGTAGGAAAGTCTCATTAATCTGCTTATCTCCAAGATATATAGATATGCTGCATGGCTTTACTCAGCATGTTTAAGTACAACTAAATGTCTTAAAACCTATAAATAAAAAGTTTAAATAAATAAATAAATAAATAAATAAAAGATGGAGCGGGTCCAGAGCAGGGCCACCAGAATGATTCTGAGGCAGCAGGGCAGGTCCTACAAGGAAAGTTTGACTGACCTTAAGATGTTCTCACTAGAAACTGGGGGGGGGGGGCATGATAGAAACATTCAAGTTTCTACAGTGGGTGGGTAAAGAAAGTGAACAGCAGTTCACTGTTCACCTGCACTGCCAAAACAAACACTAGAGGTGCTGTGAAGAAACTGTTATGGTCAGGATTAAGAAGGATATCAGGAAGCATTGTTTTATGGAAAGGGTGGTGGACAGGTGGAACAGACTGCTTAATGAGTTGGTCTGTACAAAATCAGTGGTCAGGTTCTAGCATGGATGGGATAGAGACATGAGTTTAGATGGGGGGCATCGGAAAGGTAATAAAAGAGGAAGGAGAAGACAGGTGATTACTAGGGGGCTCACTCATTATTTATTTATTTGAAAATATTTCACAAAGAGAGACAAGATGAACTGTAACCAGCTCATTTCCAGAAGCGTGGTGGGGGTTGGGGTTACAAGAGTAGGAAGAGCAAGTAAAAACATAAACGCGTAAGTGCAATTACCTGTAGCTAATACATACAGTGTTGTACAAATACAGAGCAATACAATCCAGAACATTAGGTTGAGGTAACAACCATATGTATGTAACAAACATTGCTGTAGCCAAGAAACAGGTAAACCGGTATATAAGGCAGAAAATGGAGAATACCTTTTAAGTGCTAGAAGTAGCAGGCTGAGCACAGGATTAATAAGTGCTAAGAGCAGACCTAGGGAAAAGCTTTTAAAACACAAGTGGGGATGGGGGGGGGACAGAGAGAGGGGAGGCAGAAGGAGGGACCCTTCAGGATGCTGAGAACCCTGCAAGGGGGACAGGACCTGGCAGAAATAGAGCCGAGAGGTGAGAAATAAGGGAGGCAGAAGAGAGGAGAGAAAGAGACAAGCTGTGAAGCTATACCCCTTCAGGATGCTGAGAACCCTGCAAGTGGGACAGGACCTGGCAGAAATAGAGGTGAGAGGGTGGAAACAGAGGAGGGGGGAGGAACAGTAAGTGAAGAGGAAAAGTAAGAGGGCAGAGTCCCAAACGGGGGTGGGGGAAGGTAGAGCAATAGTGTGCCAAAACTAGATGGGGTAGAGGAAGCAGGAGGGGGTAAGAAGTGGGGCAACTGAGAAGACAAGGAGATGGAGGGAAGGGTGTGCTGGAAGGAGGATAAGTTGGGGATAGTGGATGGAGGATAATATGCAAGGGAGGAGAGGACAGAGAAGGGGTAAAAACAGGGGGTTAAAAACAAGTAGATAAGGAGATGGAGGGAGGGGTGTACAGGAGGGAGGATGAGTCAGGGATTGTGAACAGAGGATAATGTGCAAAGGGAAGGGAGGACAGAGGAGAGGAGTTAAAATCAAGTACAGTTAGGGGAATAAAAGCTATGTTGGGCTGAGGAGACAGAAGATGAGGACACAGAGAGTCTGAAAGGAGGGGGAAGCAAGTTCCAAAGCTTTGGTAAACGGTAGGAAAAAGCATCCTGGCCTGTGGAGGTGGAGCGATGAGGAATAGCTAGAGTGTGTAAGTCAGTAGATCTGAGTTGGCGGGAGGAGGGGGGAGGAACAGTAAGTGAAAAGGAAAGATAAGAGGGCAGATACTCAAACCAGAATTTAGAAGTGAATTTAGCATAGTGAGAGAGTCGTCTGCACTCCAGAAGGGGGAAGGTTAGAGAGTGGTACAATGTACGGTGATGTGTGCGGGAGGGGGAGTCAACAGTAAAGTGTGCAGGAGGCATACCTCTCAACTGTCACATATTATGAGGTACGTCACTCATTTTACCTCTCAGAAACCCTTTGTCCATCATGGGGAAGGTGATATTCCACATTCCCCACAGATTTTAAAGCAGAAATTCATAATAATCTATTATGCTTAGTTATACAAAAACATTATGAACATTAGTGCACTGATAACTATAGTGTTCTGAGCTTCCAGTGCCATGTTAGACGATGTGGCACACATTTTGCTCATTTGTCACACATCCTGTCACACATTTTGGAGGAGAAAGGTTGAGAGGTATGGCAGGAGGGGGAGTCAAGAGCAAAGAGACAGAAAGCATTGAAAAGAGGATCCAACCTGGTAAGATAAGACTTGGGAGTAACACCGTAGACTATGTCGCAATAGTCAAAAGTAGGGAGTATTATTTTCTGAACAAGATCACACCTAACCAGCAGCAGCAGTAGTCAACCATAGTTCCTGTAAAGGGTGCCAAGCTTGGGGTGCAATTTTTTCAGGATGGCATCAATATGTACAGAAAAGTTAAGGTGTTGTTCAAGCCAGACACCCAGATATCTAAAAGAGGTGGTGTTCTCTAGGGTAGTTCTGTCTAGGGTGTGGAAAGAGGGTAGGGAGGGTAGCCTAGAGAGTCTCTGCCTATTGCCAAAGATCATTGAGACTGTCTTCTTGGCATTGAGGAAGAGTTGATGTGAGCTAAGCCAGCGTTGAGCATTACTGAATTCAATCTATAATCTGGTTGTCACATCGGAGGTAGAAAGGCCAGAGGTGAACAATACCATATCATCTGCATATATATGGGTAGTGGGTGAGGAGCATACTGACAGTAGGTCATTTAGAAAAATAGAGAATAGGAGTGGGCCAAATACAGAGCCTTGAGGCACACCAGTGGGGATAGGTAGAGGCGGGGACGTAGAGTCAGCTATTTTAACAGACTGAGTTCTACCTACCAGGTAGGCTCGAAACCAGTCGAAGGCAGTCAGAGATAGGCCAGCTGACTAGAGAGTTTCAAGGAGGAGGGAGTGGGAGAGAGTATCGAAGGCCTTGGCAAGATTGACAGAGATAGCAAAAGTGATGTGACCTTTATCCATGGCAGTATGGCTAGAGTCAGTGAGTCTGAGTAGGGAAGTGGTAGTGAAATGGTTCTTCTGAAAACCAGAAGGTGGAGTCATCTAGAAAGGAGGAGAGTTGAGAGAGAGCAATGTGTTCCTGAAGTTTAGCCAGAGTTGGTAGCAGTGAGATGGGGTGATAGTTCCCAAGAGATGAGAGATCTTTGCCCTTAGGTAAGGGGAGAACAGTTACATGTATCCAGGTTGCAGGGATAGACACGGTACAAAGGACAAGTTGAGGAGATCAGACAGAGGGGCAGAGATAGCAGGAGCAGATAAGTATAGTAGCTTTGGGTCCAGGCCATCAGGGGAGCTAACCTTTGTTTGGTTTATAGAGAGAAAATATTTAGGGTGTTGCTTGGATAGATGGGAGAGAAGAAAAAACCCTCTGCTAATAGGTGCTGTTTGGAGGATGTAGCAGATGGTGATGGGGTAGTAGCATGGGTAGGGAAGGATGCTAGCAGGGAGGAGGCACAGATTGTAAAATAAGAATTTAATTCCACAGCTATAGTAAGATGGTCTACAATGAGTTGGTTATTTATTTTGAGTAGTGTTGGTGGAGGTTTAGTTTGGGGGGAGAAGAGTGAGTGGACCACCTTCCGGAACTTTGAAGAGTTGTTTATGTTAGAATTAAAGGTGGTCTGGAAATATTCAGCTTTCGCCAGTCGAATGGCCTTGGTGCAGGCATTACGGAGTGTTCAGTAGATAGGGTAATTATGATGGAGATTGAAAGATTTGTGAGTTTTCCAAGCTTAACACGTGCTTGTTTATGGGCCAGAAGTTCAGGGGTAACCCAGGGAAGGTGATTACTGTCACAAACTTGCTCAGCCAGTCAGCTCTCCATTCCCAAAGTGCCAACCTCTGAGCATATGATTTGTGGACAGTGAACAGAACAAGGTAACCCTTTTGTCTGTTTTGTGGGTTCAAGTCACCTTACTCTCAAGCTCTGGAGGGATTCAAACTGATAACCTCTTGTTAGCGTACCCAATTATTAGGCTCAGATAATTCTGTCTTCGGGGGGCCAGATCTCTTTGCCTATGAGCACCCAACCAGGTCTTTCAAATGAACCCTTAGAACTCTATGCAAGACTTTAGAGAACGCTATCCGTTTCCCAGTTTGGTATATCAATAAGCCCATACACAGTGCTAACTGTAACCTTAAAAAGCTCCACTTAAATAAAAAGAAATGTCAAGGCACTCCAGGCATTTTCCGTTGTAAAATATATCTTTACTTTAAAATTGGAAAACAGAAAAAATATTACAGAACAAAATATATCTCAACACATACAGCCTTAAAACAAATAGGTTTAAAGTGCATATTCCTACAAATAATAACTTCAGACTAAGCTTGCCTAAGGTCCTTGCTTCAGTGCTTTGACGGTCTCTCTTCTCTCAGTCAGAAATATTGTCTTGTGAGTCTCTGTCAGGGTTCTCCCAGCAATTAAACACAGTTCTGAGCCGGCCTTCTCATGAGGTCACTAACTCCGCCTGGGTGTATCAAAATCTATATTTTACAATACAGGATGTCCATTAAAAAAAATAATAGGTGACCTCACTGACTTTCCTCTCCACTGGTTAACCAGACAAAACTGGTGTATGCTCTGCTACACATACATCTCAAAAGCTTCTTTGATCTAAGTCACTGTATTCAAAGCAAAAGTGTATTTGCCTCTTTAATCCCGTCTGGGCCTTGGAATATACACCTCAAAGGTCTCTCTGATACAATTCAAGGGTTCTCTGGGAAAGTATATTGGACCTTCCAAATTCATCTGGATCCTCCCTGGCCCAGACATCAACCTCTCTTCAATGTCCATTCTGGCTTTTCTCTGACACCCCTTCCTCTCAAGTTCTTCCTGACAACTATTGTAAGTCAAAGGATTTTTCCTGAGGGAATTGTGAATGGCTAATTTTATTTCCTGGGATGAAAGCAAATTGACAAGGAAATTCCACCCCAGATATCTACTGTTTAGCTATGTCCTGTCCTTTGAACTTATCCCTTGGGGGTCTTGATATGTCAGTTCTAGTAAGACAGTAGTTTCCTCAAACTGACCTTCCCATCAGATATTTTATATGTAATAAAAAATTTGATACAGCACTCAGATCTGGCTGTCTACATCACACTCCTTCCCACCTAGACTGAATTTGGGGGCTCTATCCCCTACATGGGATGAGCTTCCCAAATCAGTTCACTCCTCATAGACCCTAGACAGTCCATCTTATTTCTGATTCTTGGCTCTGGCCCAATGTATGATTTTCAAATCATACCCTTGTGTAAAGCAAGACTTCATCTGAGCAGTCTGCCATTGTTTTTCCCCATCTGCGTTAGCCAAACCAAGGGGCTGTGGTCAGTTTGCATCACAAAAGGCTGCCCATACAAGTATGGCTCCAATTTCTTTATGGCCCACACTAGGGCAAGACACTCCTTTTCCACCATGGAGTATGCTTGTTTCCTGGGGAGCAGCTTTCGGCTCAGGTAGGCTATGGGGTGGTCCCTCCCTTCACTGGATGTCTGGCTTAGTACTGCCCCAATACCCACGTCTGAGGCATCCGTCTGAACTATAAAGTTTTACTGTAGTTGGGACTTCTCAAAACAGGAGCATGGCACAATGCCTCCTTTAATTTGGTAAAGACTTCCTCACAGGCTGCACCCCAGGTAATTTTCTTGGGCATCCGTTTCTTTGTCAGGTCAGATAGGGGAGCAGCCAGGGCACTGTAATTTGGAACAAATTTTTGATAGTACCCTGCTGTCCCGAGAAAACTCCTGACTTGCTTCTGAGTTTCTGGTCCAGGCCATGCCTATATTACCTCTATCTTGTTTTAGTTAGGACGGAGCTGTCCCTGGCCGACCACATGTCTGAGGTATGCCACTTCTTCCATGGCCACCTGGCACTTCTCGGCTTTGACAGTGAACCCTACCCTCTGTATTCTGCCAAGCACTTCCCTAAGGTGTTCCATGTATTCCTCCCAGCTGGTACTGAAGATGGCAATGTCATCCAGGTACGCCATGGCATACTCCTCAGCACCATTTAACACCTGGTTCACCAATCTTTGGAAAATGGCCATGGCATTCTTCATTCTGAAAGGCATTACTTTGAACTCAAATAAGCCTATTGGAGTGATGAAAGCCGACCTCTTCCTAGCTCTGTCCATCAACTCTACCTGCCAATACTCCTTTGTCAGGTTAATGGTTGTAAGGTAGGTCGCCACCCCAACTTGTCCAAGAGTTCGTCCATCCAGGGCATCTGGTGGGCATCTGACTTCATGACTGCATTCAGTCCATGATAGTCTACACAGAAACAAGTCAAGCCATCTGGCTTGGGTACAAGGACTATGGGTGAGGCCCAGGGACTGTGGGAATCTCTGGATCACCCCTAAATCTAGCATCTCCACCATTTCCCTCCTAATGTCCTTTTGGACAGCCTCTGACACCCGATATGCTGTCTGCTGTATGGGCGTCTGTGTCCCTGTCTCTACATCATGTGTTGCTAAGGGAGTTAGTCCAGGCTTGGCGCTAAACAAGGGGGCAAAGTCTGCTAAAACCTCCCTCACTTTCTGGATCTGGCCCGGGGTCAGCTGGGGAGACAATTTTACTGCCTCCACAGAGGACTCCCGCTTACTCTGTTTCAGCAAGTCTAGAAGGGGGTCTCCTTCGTCCATCCCCTCCCCATGACTACACACTGCAAACACCATGTCAGCCCTATTTGCATATGGCTTCATCATGTTGACACGGTACATCCTTTCTGTCTGCCTATGGTCAGGTAACTCCACAATGTAGTTTATGTCATTTAACTTCATAACCACTTTATACAGTCCTGCCCACTCAGCTTCCAGCTTATCTTTCCAGACCGGAATAAGGACCATGACTTCCTGAACCACCATGTACGAGCGAGCTCTGGCTCTGTGGTCGTACCATACTTTTTGTTTCAGCTGGGCAGCTGCCAGGTTGCTCTGGGCTGTCCTCATAAGCTCCTTCAGCCTTTCCCTAAACCTTAGGATGTAATCCACAATGGGAATTCCCTGTGTGGTGTGCTTGCCTTCCCAGTCCTCCCGGATCAAGTCTAGGGGCCCACATACCTGGTGTCCATACAAGAGTTAGAAGGGGGGAAATCCTGTCGACTCTTGGGGCACCTCCCTGTATGCAAACAACAGGTGGGGAAGGTATTTCTCCCAGTCCCTCCCGTGCTGTTCAGCAAATGCCCAGAGCATTGACTTTAGGGTACCACTGAAGCGTTCCACAAACCCATTGGCTTGTGGGTGATACGGTGTCATGCATCTCTGCACCACCCCACACTTCTTCCATAGACATTTCATTAGGTCCGACATGAAGGAACCCCTCAATCGGTGATTACCTCCTGCGAAAACCCAACACAGGAGAAACTCTCAAGCAAGGCATCTGTCACTTTGTCCTCAGTGAGATTAGGGCGACTGCCTCTGGGTACCTGGTGGCATAAGCCACCACAGTTAGGATGAATCTCTTCCCTGAGGAGCTGGGGGTATTTAAAGGCCCCACAATATCCATTTCCACCCTCTGGAATGGCTCCTCCTCTATGGGCAATGGGATTAGGGTGGCTTGGGTCTTCTTGCCCGCCTTTCCTACTTCTTGGCACTGGTGACAAGACCTGCAATACTCCTTCACCTGTTGGGTGAAGTTAGGCCAATAGAAATTCTGGGCCAACTGCTGCATCCTACACATGATTCTCAGATGACCAGACAAGGGAATATCATGTGCAGTCCTGCAATACTCCTTCACCTGCTAGGTGAAGTTAGGCCAGTAGAAATTCTGGGCCAATCACTGCATTGAGCGTGTGATTCCAAGATGACCAGACAAGGGAATATCATGAGCAACCCTGAACAACTGCTCATGATATCCCTGGCTAATGACAAGCTGCCTGCCTAGCATCCCTCCCTCTGTCTGTACTGCCTGTGTATACATAAGTCAATTTTACCAATAAACCCTATGTCTGCCATCACCTCCCTGTGCACCGTCCGAGTCTGCCCAAGCCCTCAGCTTCTGTAAACTAGGATCACTTCTCTGAGCAGCTGCAAACCCTCTCACCTTCCAAAGGCATGGGACAGGTCCCTTTCAGTCACTAAACTAGGGTCCCTAGCACTAGCATCAAGGCCCTCAGGATCACTGTCAATCCCTACCCTCTGACAAGGGGTCACCCCTCCCTCTTTGGAGTAACCCTCTGTAGCTGGGTGGTTACTTGCTCCTGGGGAAATTGCTACCCCCCTTTTATCCGTCTCCCCCTCTGGAAACACAGGCTGGGGAACCAGCCTCTCAGTATCTTCACCAATGGCTTCTGGGGGGCTCAGAGAACTGCAATTTTCCACTGGCCACTTGGCTACAGGTAACTGCACATATCACCCCCTGTTGGAGATTATTACCCAGGATCACATCCACTGCTAATGTGTTGGCTACAGCCACCTGTTGCACAGTTCCCCCTGTTTCACCCCAGTCCAGGAGAACACTGGCCAGTGGCAATGTTTTCTCTTCACCAGTAAACCCTTGTACAGTTATGTATTTGTTGGGTATAAGCTGACCAGGCTGCACCAGATCCTGCTTTACCAATGTCAGGGATGCCCCTGTGTCCCTTAACCCCTGTGTCTGTACGCCATTTACCATGACTGGGTGCATGTGTTCCCTCATGTTCACTGGCATGCTTCCAGGGACACACAAACAACCCACTTCATTTCTGGTACTACTTTGCATATTATTACTTGGCCTTCTTGGACACTGTCTGGCAATGTGCCCAGTTTCTTTACATAACCAACAAACATTTCTTACTTCAGAGAAATCTTTTCTTTGAAACCTGGGGCTAACTGGTTTCGGTGGAGGCAGTGAGGGATTTAGCTGCCCTGAAGATGAGCTTTTCCCTTTCTGCACTGCCACATTCGCCCCATTTGCTGTCAGAGCAGGTCTGCTCTTGGCATAGCGGTCCGAGAGCTCAGCAGCCTCTTGCACTGTTTTTGGATCTCAATCCTCTAGCCAGGTTTTTAACTCTGCTGGGCATGCCCATTAAAACTGTTCTAATAAAATCACATTTTCAATTTTATCAACAGTATTTGCCTCTATATCTTCCCACCAACATTTTAAAAACTGATGTTGTTTCATGGCTAGCTCCTCATAGCTCATATCAGGGCTTCTCCTGAGCTTACGGAATTTAGCTCTGCATGATTCAGCAGTTAATTCTCATTTTTTAACAGGGCCACTTTTAACTTGCTGTAATCATCACTGTCTTCATTGTCCAATTGACCCAATGCATCCCGAGCTTTTCCGGTAAGTAGCGGGAATAGCTGGAAGCTCCAGAACTCTATAGAAATTTTAGCCTGAATACAAACTTTTTCAAAAGAATTTAAAAAGGCATACATGTCCTCCCTGTCCTTAAACTTGGCTATTAATTTGGTGTTCAATTTGTAACCCAGTCCTGTAGTCCCAGTTAAACCCAAGCCACTTACCTGCCCTGGTACCGCTGGTTGGAGTCATAGCTTCTCCAGTTTGTATTGCCACTGGCGCTTCTAACTCCTCTCCTCTGCCTCTCTGCACTCTCACTTTCTCTTCTCCTCTGCCTCTCACTGGCGCTCACATTCCTCATGGTCTGCCTCCTCCTGTTGCCGCTCTGCTTAATGATCTGCCTCTCTCTGTTGTCACTCTGCCTCATGGTCTGCCTCTCTCTGTTGTCGCTCTGCCTCCAGTTCCATCCTGCGCAACTCAATTTGCAGTTTGAGTACCTCTGGATTCAGGATACTGGTAACCATCCCCTGCTACTGTGGTCCTTCACTGACAGTGGCCCTGCTATCCACCTCATCGGCTCGGGACCCCTCATTGGCCACTAGCCCTTCCAGACTTGAGGTTTGGTCCCTTTCAGTCACGGTCTATGACTCGCTGCTCTGGGTATCTGCTACCATCAGGGCCTCTATGAGGTTCTGCTTACTGGCTTTCACCCCAAACGGGACTCTCCTGTCCCCGCACAACTGCTTTAAGAAATCTACAGTGTGCCTGCTATAGTCAGAAACCATTTTATTCTTCCCTCACTACTAATACTATTCCGACTGGCACATCAGAACAAAAAACAAAATGGCTGGGAATTTAACTGTAAGTCAAGGGATATAGTTCTGTTTCCTTTTTTTAAAGAAAACACTGCCTTTCTTTTTCCAAGTGAGCTACAGTAAATGGCCTCAAGCTGACACACTGTACAATGAAGCTTATACCACCAAATGTTTTTATGCCACGGCTGCCAACCAATCTGTCACAAACTCGCTCAACTGGTCAGCACTCTACTCCCAAAGTGCCAGCCTCTGAGCATATGATTTGTGGACAGTGAACAGAACAAAGTAACCCTCTTGTCTATTTTGTGGGTTCAAGTCACCTTAGTCTCAAGCTCTGGAAGGATTCAAACTGATAACCTCTTGTTAGCATGCCCAATTATCAGGCTCAGATAATTCTGTCTTCGGGGGGCCAGATCTCTTTGCCTATGGGCACCCAACCAGGTCTTTCAAATGAACCCTTAGAACTCTATGTAAGACTTTAGATAGTTCTGTCCATTTCCCAGTTTGGTATATCAATAAGCCCATTCACAATGCTAACTGTAACCTTTAAAAGCTCCACTTAAATAAAAAGAAATGTCAAGGCACTCCAGGCAGTTTCCATTGTAAAAAATATATCTTTAATTTAAAATTGGAAAACAGAAAAAATATTACAGAACAAAATATATCTCAACACATACAGCCTTAAAACAAATAGGTTTAAAGTGCAAATTCCTGCAAATAATACCTTCAGACAAATCTTGTTTAAGGTCCTTACTTCAGTGCTTTGATGGTCTGTCTTCTCTCAGTCAGAAATATTGTCTTGTGAGTCTCTGTCAGGGTTCTTTCAGCAATTAAACACAGTTCTCAGCCGATCTTCTCATGAGGTCACTAACTCCGCCTGGGTGTATCAAAATCTATATTTTACAATACAGGATGTCCAAATAAAATATTTAAAAAAAATAATAGGTGACCTCACTGACTTTCCTCTCCACTGGTTAAACAGACAAACTGGTTTGTGCTCTGCTACACATACATCTCAAAAGCTTCTTTGATCTAAGTCACTGTATTCAAAGCAAAAGTGTATTTGCCCCTTTAATCCTGTCTGGGCCTTGGAATCTACACCTCAGAGGTCTCTCTGATGTAATTCAAGGGTTCCCCGGGAAAGTATATTAGACCTTCCAAATTCGTCTGGATCCTCCCTGGCCCAGACATCAACCTCTCTTCAATGTCCATTCTGGCTTCTCTCTGACACCCCTCCCTCTCAAGTTCTTCCTGACAATTATAGTAAGTCAAAGGATTTTCCCTGAGGGAATTGTGAATGGCTAATCTTATTTCCTGGGATGAAAGCAAATTGACAAGGTAATTGCACCCCAGATATCTGCAGTTTAGCTATGTCCTGTCCTTTGAACATCCCTGGGGGGTCTTGATGTGTCAGTTCCAGTAAGACAGTAGTTTCCTCAAACTGACCTTCCCATCAGATATTTTATATGTAATAAAAAATTTGATACAGCACTCAGATCTGGCTGTCTACGTCACAACTACCACACACTCTAGCTTGCTTTAATGGGGCATATTTTTTTCAGATGTTGATTAGATTTTCTTTGAGGTATGCCATGGCATGATCTATAGTTTGGGCTGAGGCTGTAGGCACCCAGTCTACATGGATTAGCTCCTGATGTAGAGGGGCAAGGTCAAGAGATTTGTAAGAGTGGATTGTTAGTAGTTTAAGGGGTGCCTTAGGTGCGTGAACTTTCCTAACTAGGTAGATTATGTGATGATCGCTAAAAGCATCAGGCAGTAGGCCAGACTGGATTACCCCGTGAGGGTGGGAGGTCAGAGCCCAGTCTATTAAGTGTGGTTATGTGATTTATGGTTTAGGCATGTAGGTTCCATGATTAATTGGGAGAGGTTAAGGGCCGCTATGTCAACATGAGTCTTGCTTAAGGTAGGCAACAACCAGGTAAGGTTGAGATCACCTAATAGATAGAGCTCTCCCGAGGAGGTAAGGGACCCATTGGGGTAATTAGATCTGTAGCTGTGGAGTACTGTGGACCAGGATGACAGTAGGCACTTGTGATAAAGATTGGAACAGAGAAGGGTAGAGATAATCTTATGACGAGGGCTTCATAGACAGTTGGGACAGATGATGATAGAACAGTAGAGGTTTGGAGACTGGAGGAGGAGTAGACAGCTACACCCCCAACCCTGCAAGTGTGGTTCTGGTGGGTAATGACATAACGAGGGATTATGATAAATGTATCTAGGATTTTGTTTGTTAGCAAGGTCTCTGACACAGTAAGGATGTCTGGATTAAGGGATCCTATGAGTGGAAGTAGTAGAAACATAGAATTTGACGGCAGATAATGACCACTTGGTCCACCCAGTCTGCCCATTTCCCTACCTAATGGATAAGCTGCAGATCCTAGTTAACCAGCAGCCTAGTAGGTCAAGCTTTGGGAAGAGACTTTGAATATTAAGGTGGAGGATCTTTAGACTATGGTGAGTGAAACTGTGGTAGAAGGAGATGCTATCTGGGGGGGGGATGGAATAGAGGCATTACTGAGTGAGGGACCGGGGTTGGGATTAATGTCATCAGCAGAGAGAAGTAAGAGAGAGAGAATACTGAAATGCAGCTTAGTACTCTTGAACCAAGACTGGCTAATTAATTTAGGTGAGTGGGGATGGTAACTGGCTGGAGGAAGCTGAAATTTAAAGAGTTACAGTAAAGTGTAAGAGTATGGTATAGACATGAGAGAGGCAGAAGGACATATTGAGAAGTGGGTCCAAGTATAACGAAAAGGAGTTGGAGCTATGGCTAAGGTGTAGCAGGGGGTTAGCAGGATAGGAGGGTTCACAGGGGGAGTGTGGTGGGGGTTGGGGTGTTGAACAATTGCAGGGACAGGAAGGAGAACAGGGTGCTAAGTAAGAGGAAGAGGTGCGGGGTGAGATATGAAAAGAGAACATTTTGCCAGGTAGATTAGTAATACAGATAAGCTGAGAGAGTAGAAAGAGATGACTGTAGAAGTATGCAGCTTAGCTGAGAGTGCTGAGAGAGATGAAGGTAGAGGGAACAGTAGTGGGAGCCCTCTGGTGGATGAAAGATGGAGTTTGCAATTGAGAGAGTAGATACTTAGTAATATAACGAGGAAGGGAGTATAGTTCAGTTGCAGTGCACAAGTGATCTTATTGGTGACCAACACAGGAGGGGAAGAGGGTTAGGGGAGGAGCTGGAGTGTATTTAATAAAGGTCGGGGATGGTATGGGTGGGTGAGCAGGGGAAAATCTGAGTTGAGAGGCAGCAGCAGGAAAAAAGAACAGCAGTGCAAAAAAGCAGTTTAAGATTGCCCTTTGCTGCCTGCTCACTCCACGCAAGGCAGAAATAGAGCAAGCGCCAGTCAGGAGTCTCGGTGTCAGATTTGAATTCGGAGCTCTGTATGTGATATGTACTGACTCTAATAGGATAGGTAAAGATAAGGGCAGACAGTATAGACCAATTGGTCCTATTCTGCTGTCAATTTGTATGTTTCTATGGGTGGTATTCTGAATGGAGTGGGGTACTCAATGGCATCCCTCAGCGGCTGGTGCTGGGGCCACTGCTGTTTCATCAACAGTCTGTAAAATCTGTAAGTTGAACTCACCAGCAGCAAGGCTCACCAATGACACTACTCTGCCCAGCATGGTCGACTCCCTTGAGGATGATGCAAACTTCGAGGACTTCAACAAGTTGGCCATCTACTCAGACTCCCACTCAGTGTTAGGCTGATGGGCATTCGGTAGGAATAGAGCAGACTTGATGAATAACAGTCTTTTTCTGCCTGTGAAACTTTCTGTTTTTATGTTTCTGGTGTATTAAATTCAGTGCAGCCAAATGTAAGGTGCTGCACTTGGGAGAAAACGCAAACAGAGGTAGGACCTACAGTACAGTGCACACTATGGGAGGCTGCTCTTGCTAACGTGGGAGACAAAAAGGACCTGGGAGCTCATTATAGTCAAGGGGCTGAACTATGACAAGCAGTGCATGGCCACTGTCAAGAAGGCTGGAAAAATGCTGGGGAGCATCAGTGGAAAGGTGATCAGGAGAGCAGGGAAAGTAATTCTGCCACTTTACAAAGCCCTGGTTAGGTGCCACCTGGAGTACTGCATGCTGTTCTGGGCTCCCCAAAACAAAAAGGTCATTGAACCAGTAGAGAGGGTGCAGCATGGGGCCACCAAAGTGATCAGGTGTATGGAGGACAAACATTTTGAAAAAATACTGAAGGTCCTTAACATTTTTACCCTGAAGAAAAAGAGATGTGGGGGAACATGATCTCATACTCAAAGGTATGGACAGTCTCGAACAGTTGAAGAAGTTTATCCATTGAAACGCAGAGGTGGTAAATTTAGAGGGAATGTTAGGAGTCACTTATTTTCCCAGAGGGTGATGAATCTAGAGGATAATCAACCAGTGGGCAGTGGACACAAAGACAGCATAGATCTTCAATGTAAGCTGGGTCAAATTTCTACTTTCCAAGAGAATCACAGGGTACCCTAAGTGTTAGGTGGGTAAGGAATCCCTATGAGTTGGCACGTTTGCACAGTATACTGTTGACCTTTGCTTATGGGTTGGGGGTAGGCCTGGTGGTTATAGAGCTCCTTTCAATCTTAAATGACTAAGTTACTATTATGCAGCAGGATAGCCATATTTAGGCTATTACCTCATTTTCAAGTTGTTTTCTGGCTGACAGCAGCAAGAATTTATTAAGTTACAAGTAGGTCATCAATATTTGTTAGTTATTCATTTCCTACACCTGGGTGGCCTCATTTAGGTTTATCACCTGATTTATAGGGATGGAGGAGACCAGAAGAGTAGCAGAGAGAGGCCCTCTGCTCAGTTACTGGGGAGCGTTGCTATATGGTCTCAATGACCGCTTATCGCTACTGGTGACTTTTCAGCCCCATGGTGCTGTGCACAGTGGGGGTTGCTGCCCTTTCCTACACAGTCGCAAAACACTCAGCGAATATACAGGGAATAGATTTCCATACACATGACCTACAATGTCATGTTCAAAGACATCCTCGCAAACATAGTCACAGAGTTTTGTGCCACCCTGTGCCCGTAAAACTTTACGGGGCAGGTAGAGGGTGTATCACAACTCTGCAACTGTGTTTAGTGGGCCAGCAGGGGATGGAGATCATCATTGGACCTGAAGCACAATGAACTGCCACTGAGGAATGGGACTTGAGAAGTGGGTGTCCAGTGGATTCCAAGGCAGTGGCTATGAGCAAGTGTTGGGGTGGTGGGCAACTGAACTACCAGGGATCATCGGAAGGCTGCAAGAAAAATACAAATACCAATAGCCTGGGGGGAGGGGGGCCACAGGTAAGGGGAAACATCAAGGCTTCATGCCTGTTGCCCACAGAGTTGCTGCATGACTTAGCGCTATGCGACTCTCTGGTAGTCACAAACCAGAATGTTAGTGGGGGAAATTCTATGCTGGACCCACTAATATCTGGTCAGCTTGTATGAACTACAGCTTAGTCATAGGAGGGACTCCCCCACATCTAAGTCAGACTTTTTTTATATCACAGTAATGGGTGCTAGCAAAGCTAAGCAACTGTTACAGCACCTCCCCCTCCTATTTTTCACTGTCATCCTTTGCAAATGAGGCCCATGCAGTTTCAGTACAATTACATTTTACCATAAGCACATGTTACAATATGTGATACTACAATATTAAGATAAAACAAGATTGTAACAAAAGTATAGATAAATATGTCTGTATGACATGTCTGTATGAGGTAGTGGAACATGTCTGTTCTGTTGAAGGGTTATTATTCAACAGCTACAGGGTGTTCTTTTTTAGCAGATTATAAAGGTCAGGAATGTAAGAGTGAGTGGAATGTATTTACATCTTCTGGCAGGGAAGATGCTCCAGGTAAAAAGGGCAAGCAGGAGGAAGATTTTTTTCCCTGTGTTGTATACGAAGGCTGTACATGCACTATGTTGAGTTGAATTGTTTATCATGATTTGTATGAGGGACATTCTTGCAAATGAGCTTGCTCAATGGATTTTAGCTCTTCACAATAAACTTGAACTGTCATGTTTCAGTTACTTTAGGCTTTCTTTGATACATGTGCTGTTTATGAGGCTGCAAACATAGGCCATAAGGGTACATGCCATTGACACATTTGTAGATTGAGATGGCCCAATAATGCTTACATCTTGTAGTAGTGACAGTATAAGTCGAGCTGGTTGTATGTGTCATAGTGGGTGGCCATTTGTATCCAGGGGCAAATCTACAGAAGCTGTTCTACATTGCTGTGAATCTTCGTAGTCATATGCCGTTTGTTGTTCTGCACATGATGTCTGTCTGCTCTATGGAGGGGAGTAGAAATTATTTTGTTGGATGTTTTCGGATCTCAAGCCCGAGGCATCTATGATTCCTGTAAAGCTTTTGGTGGTTTGTCTTAAAATGATTTTCCAGTTTCCAGGAACAAACGTAAAATCTAATATCAGAGCAGATGCAGTTCTGCTTATAGTTTGTTGATTTTCTTGACTTCACTCCCTTCATTCCTTACTACTGAGGATGCTTGAGTGAAAGCTGGATCTGTGTGTTTTAGTCTTTATCTCATCTTCCTGCTTTTTCTCACACTGAAATCCTGCTGCTCTGTTTGTGACATCATAGCAACATAAGGGGAGTCACAAATGGATGATATGACCACTGCAGAGGTAAAGCAGGTGGATGGGATGAAGTCTGTACAGATAGGCCCTGTGGTTACACAAATGCCCTCAGTATTAAAGAATTATGGGAAACAGAGCTGGTCTGTCAGCACAGTGACAGTGGTGCCACCCTACCTACCCTGGTAACTTGGATTCAGGAATGAACCCAGGAAAATGGGGCTGGCCAGGAAGAGGAAGAATGAGCAGCCTGGAGGATCTTTTTCTTGCCTGTATTAGGGAGGGTAGAACTGTTGGCTGTAATACTGCCACCTGGGTGAGCAGAGGTAGTGGTGCACCTGGAGAGGCTTGTGGGAAGGGTGTACACAGCCTGGCTCGAGAGTGCAGCCACACATTTGTATGTGCACCTGTACCATGGAGCCCTAGTTGGCTGCATCCTGCGAGAAAGGAGAGACTGAAGAGGAGGACCACTGAGCACAGCAGCATGTGAATGGCATTCTTGGGCCCTGCCACCCCCCCGACTGCCTGCTAGCCTCCTGCACATTAGACCTGAGGGAAGTAATGCCGAAGACCTTCCCAGTGGAATCTACCATTAGAGGGTGAGCCCTCGGTAGACAGCCTGGGGATTATGGTATGTGATAGAGAAGGGTTGTGTGAGGGACTTGAAGGGGACCTTGGCAGAGGTGGGAATTAAACAAAAAAAACTTCATACACTACAAGCTTAACTGTGTCCGAATAGCATATGTTAACACAGTATTTTAAGTTCAGAATAAACTCTAGGTCAAGCAGGTCTGTCCCCCCCCACACTTGATATGTATGCTATGGTGTATGGTTACCCTTTGTTATGTCCAAAAATCAGCCTGCTCAAAATCCTTGTTAAGCACATTCTAAACTGTTATACGCATTGTAAAGTGTTGTTATGCACATTCCGAACAGTTGTTATGCACTGTTCAAAGGTCATACAATTTTAAAGTTCTCATTTATTCTACACCTAGCTACTTACTAATCACCCAGTGCTCAAAGCCATATCATTTACCTTTCAAAAGTCTGGAAATTTGATTTTGTTATGTGAGTAGAACAAGGAAATGGCAAGATTTTTTGTTTTCACTTCAGTGGGGGGGTCTGTCACTCTAGTGTAAAAAAACATATACTATAAAAAATTAAAATATGGTCAACCACACACAACTCGGCATGTGTTTCCATCTCAGGGTTGAGATGACAGCATGGACCTCTTGAGCTTCGCTGTCAGGGTTCATATGCTGTCATTTCAACCCCTCGATGGAAACACAGCCTTGTTGTGTATGGTTGCCCATACATTATTCTCTATGTCTATACATGTGTGATGATAGCCATCTGCTTGTATTATTTGTATTATATTTTTGATATAAATATATGTTTAGACTTCTGCTTAGAAAAACAGGCCTAGCAGCAAATGCCTCATGGAACATAGGATTTTAAAACAGAGGAAAGAGGGGTCTGCACTCTCGATGATCCCATGGCTAAACTAATTAAGAGCTTCCTTTTGACACCTACCTGTCAGAAGCCTGTAGTACTGTCCATAACAGACTGCATTTTATGACCTATCAGGAGGAAAGCAAATTCTGACAGAGACCGGTGAAAATCCTCACAGCTTAGAGAGGTTTTTTTGCAGGATGTTCTTCTGAAGATCAAAGGGGTAATTCTGAACTGTCATAAGCATGCTGCGCACTAATTTTAAAAAAATACATATCTTTTTTTAAGTGGAATGTGTAGCAGTGTGCAGATGCATGTGACTAATTCAGTATGCAGGAATAAGTGTGACCTCATAGCCAGCATCACCACACAAGCTGGGTGGGACCCTTTTCTCCTCATGATATTATCAAGTTGCTGAGAGAACAAGACAAACTTGTGTTTGGACTTTCAAGAGACACTTGTGTTCTGGACTCTTAAGAAGCACTTCTACCAAAATTAGGTAATTTCAGCACCACTATTTACCAACTGAAACTGGGGTAGTATCAGTTGCTTAGTATAAGGTGGTTTATTTATACTTGTCCATTTACTTTTATGACTGTACCATTAATGTTACATGTTCTGTGTTTTGTATTTTATTTACTATTTTTAATTCTAGTAAACTCTGTTTTCCTTGAAATCCTGCCTGAGCATTTTTCTCATTGTAAGTGTGAATGCTGGGACAGTGTCAATAATTCTGACAGAACTGTTAAGTACTTATAGTGTGTTATGATATGCACCAAGATAAGGAAATACCTAGGTCTCAATTGAATCAAGCACGCACTCATTCACTGAGCTCAGTTGGGTGGGATGCTGACCATGGAGGTGAGTGGAGAGCTGTGCCAGTGGCCCGCTCCAGTTGGGGTTGGGAGGGAGTGGGGTGGGGGCACTACCAGACAGGGGGGGCTACTAGACACCAGGAAAGTGATAAATGATTCTTTATTTTTAAATGGATCAGACTTGGGGTGAGGGTACTACCTGACAGGGTGGGGGATGGGGGTCCACTAGACATCATAGATAGGATTCATGAATTTTGGACTCAGGGTTGGGGGGAGTAGGGAGCCACAAACATCAGGGAAGGGATTAAATTAAATAAATTTTGCGGGCCTATGATCAGTGGAGTGGGGAGGAGGGATTACTGGACACCAGGGATAGAGCAGAGGTGGTGTTGGGGGGGGAATGCACGATTTGTAACCTCAACTTGCTCTGGGTTTTTAAGTGCAATTTGCACCAAACCCCCCAAAGCAAGGCAAAGTCACAAATGGTGAATTCCGGGTAATTAAAAAAAATTATGCCAAGTGCTATCTGGGACGAAACTGTCGACTTTGTGGCAATTTCACCCATGTAGTAAAACTTTGCTTCATCTCTAGACACGCCCCTGCACCCGCATATTTTTTTATGTCAGTAAACGGAGAGCTCAGGGGCGCGCCCCATAAAGTAGTAGAGGGACATGTTTTAAATGCTTTTTATTACAATTTAGAGTTCCCGTTATAATAAATCAAGGCCACCTCCCAACTAACAAGGTCTGACAACCAATCCATATATGCTCAGCTCTGTTGTTAGTTAATTACCTGCTGGTAGTTTAATTGCTATACCTCATTGGGTATAGTGACTAACCTGATTACTAGATTAAGTGGGTAAATGATCTCCCCCTTGACCTTACTGAATGTAGCAAGGTCAGCAAATTCAAAGCTGGGCTCTGAGTACTCCTAACTCTTGCTTGTGTATGTGAGTGCCCCAACACAACCTAACCCCTATACTAACAATCTGAGAGTCCTCCGAATGCTCTAATTCAAGCACTTAGAATGTCACTAAACATCCCCTCCAACCTTCCACTGCAACATTATTACAGATTTATCCCTCTCCTGCCTTCACCCCCCCACCCCCATGCCCCCCTGGTCCCATCCTCTGCTTCCTCCTCCACCCCCACCCCCACATATTACTGCCCTCACCTTATCCACCCCCCACTTGTACTTCCCTCCCTTCCCTGCCAACCCCTCAACCTCCCCCTTCCTGTTTCTCCCATCCCTATCCCACACCACTGACCCTCCACCTCCATGACAAAGCTCTCTTAGACTGCCACTCAAGCACATCTTCAACAAAGCCTTTCTTTCTGGTGGCCCTACCCTACACAAGCACAAGTTTCTGAAATCCATCTGCTGACCTGTGCACTCAGCATAGGGCAGCTTTCTTCTAGGAACAGACTTGAACTGCCTGTCTATATATGTAGGACTGATGGTGAAATTTCATGGTAAATTTCAAGGCAATCTGTAACCAAGTGTAACTTGACAATTAAGCACAATTGTTTTTTATGTAACCTTGAAACCAAGTTATCTTTTGTACGCCACTGTATTTCTGTGTATATACTGTTGTTGCTGTTTTTTTCTGTTCTGTACTGTGTTTGACTTGGAACCTTTGTAAATGAGCCATTGGCTCAAAGGTGTTAATCCCAAACTTCAAAAAATTAAAAAGTGATTGATTTATCAGTGCATAGTTACGTATGCCAGTCAGCAGGTAGTGGACCCTACAGGTCTTAAGGGTTTCTCAGGTTTTGTATCCATATAAGGCATCAAATACAATCAAATGGGGCCATGTACCATTCCATCTGGACTCCCCCCTTTGTCAAAATACTGCTTGCCACAATATTATTCCTGGGTCAGCTAAAAACAGAAATGCACGGGGGGCAGAAGGCAGTGCTCTGATGCAGGTGGGCATTGCTCACTTTAAATCAGTGTTCTAGGGCTACAGGTACCCCTGTTCTGCCACTAACCCGTAGGACCCCACTGTATGCCTGACTTTTATTCAGTGCATTATATCCTAGCAAAAACTGTTGGGGGCTACACCCTGACAACATGGCACCCCTGGTCACAAGGTGTGCTTTAAATACCACTCTGGCACACACAAATCTGTGAGGCTAACCCCAGGCCCAAGGGATCTAAAAAAACTTATACTAGTGCTTCACCTCCTTTTTGGATAATATCCACCCCAGTCCAGGCCTACCTAGAAATAACAACCCAGGTGTTAACCAAAAAGTGAAGATAAAAATATCTCCCTTAACATTGGTAGTCTACTCCCCAAATTTGACTTGTTGGAAGCATGGGTGGCACTAGTTAAACCTGACATAATTGCCCTAACAAAACCTGGCTTACTCCCAAAATCCCAGATGCTGCCCTTACCCTTTCTAGTTACAATATATTTAGGGAAGATCATCAGGAAAAACAGGGAGCTGGCTGTCTAATCTACCTTATGGCTGATCTACAGGGTTATACAATGAAAACTGACAACCTCACAAGGGACTGCAAATGCCTGGCAGTTAATGCTAGGGATGGGTCACAAATCTCTCGTCATAATGACAATGTAGATACCACCAGCCAAACACCAATCTGGCCTCGAGTAATTCGCTAGGCACGTCTGCAACCCCTAGGTGGCACTATCCCAAGGGCTACTACCCCCTGCCTGCTTGGCTAGTAGCAGGTTAAGGGGCCTGAGTTCTGAAATGGGTGCCTCCACCCAGAGGTCAGGGTTAGTAGTGGTCAAGCTAACCTGGGCACAGCCCTCCAGGACACTGTAACCCCCCTCTTTCCTTACTAGTGGCCAGAACAATACACAATGATCACTTTCACAATACCCCTGATACACCACACAAGTACCCACACTGGTTGCACTTACCACCAGGGATTTCCTCTGGTTTGGCCCTGGGGACCCCCTGTAAAACAAGGTTATACACATCAAATAACAGCAGTACAGTACTCTTGTGCAAACTGGAACTACAGTCAGGGTAACTGCAAAAAAGAGTTAGATCTGATTTATTTAAGGGACTTGAACAAGGAGGGCATAATCAGGTTAATTTGCTTAAAGGCTGTATCAATCAAACACTTATGCATGCACTTCAGGGTCCATAAACAGTCACACACTTTGGGTACCCAGATGGAGAATGTGGAATAGCTAGAACACAGGTGCTGGTTGGGGGCTCTGTGATGAAGAAACAACATGCACAACACACGCTATTTGTAATCCAGAGTCAGAGGACTCCGCTTGTGAAAAGAAACAGCAAGACAATCAGATGACACACTTTTAGATTAGGCTGTTGTTGCAGGGAGCTACCCTGATGATTACTCATGATACCCAAGACTGGACACCATCTGTAATCTGGAGCCGGAGGGCTCAGTTCATGAAAAGAAAACAGCAAGACAATCAGATGACACACTTTTAGATTAGGCTGTTGTTGCAGGGAGCTACCCTGATGATTACTCATGATACCCAAGACTGGACACAGGTTGGACAAAAATCGAGACAGCACGTGGTTAATCTGGAGTGCCAGGAGAAGCAGGGCCCACACGAATCGCCGAGGTGTTGTTCCTGTTCAAGCATGGAGCAAGGGGGTGATCCCCAGGCAGGTCTCTAGTCAGTGGCTTTCTCTGTGCATCAGGTAGTCTGGCAGGGCCAGTGTGGCAAGGCCCTGGCCAAATGAGGACAAATTCAGATACAGTCTGTTTTGGGCTGGATACAGCTTCCAGCAAGCAGAACACAGTTCACACAGTGGGGAACCAAATCACGACCCACTAACAACTCACAGCACATTTACATGTAAGGAAATTCTACTGTACCAGGCAAACCGCTCTCCGGTCATGATCGCAGAGTTTCTGCACAAACCAGGGATTCAGAAGCAGCTAGAAATCCTGACAGGCCGATCGCATTCAACAAAATCTTCAATCTTCTTCAGGTATGAGCCTGGCATTACTTCGTTCTCACAAACTTGGATTTAGTCCGAAATTATTCTCTTCTCTCCCCTCCCTCTTAGGGGCAGCAGGCAGACATGCAGGCCAACAACTCAGGCCTTTTCACAGTTCTCTCACGTGAAACTACTCAGATGGCTGCTTGACTGTCTCAAGCTGTTGCTTCTTCAGCTCCCAACTTAGATCTGACTCAACTGCCAGCAAGCCTGGGACTTTCCCTAGAATCCAAAAGGTTTGGTTGGCTGATCTGTCTGTCAGTCACAATAAATGCTTCCCTTTCAGGTGCAAAAAGGCACCAAAAGCCCAGTCCTACAATTCTTACAGATCTTGACTCCAGACAGCTCCTGTAGTCCGTCTTCATTTTAGGTCCCACCAGTACTGATTGGTCCAATTCGGCAGCCTAGGACCAAGATAGTGGAGATAAACAAAACAGTCCTTGCTGCAAAGAAGGCAAGTTAGACAAACTACATTATCATTATCACTCTAAATGATTTTCAGCAAATAGTTACATCTTTCAACAGAGCTCCCTCTCAGATTACTTATGTCTGCAATCCAGGCAGCTCTCAAAGAGACAGTACACAGAGGCTATGCAGGTACTCTGGCAATCACATTTAAACTGCTAAAATGCAGAACACCAACCTGGCAGTGAGCATTTAGGCAAGCTCAAGGAAGACTTTTGGGAACCCCCATTTGTAGGGGGGGTTACACCCTTCCCTGCCTAGAGAAACCTTGGCGTCCGCGTCAAGTCTGTACCATCACACTATTGCAAATGCAAACTATATGAGGCATTTATACCATTAGCATGTTATGCAAGTGACATCTGATGCATCAATCAACTTAAACTTATACCTTTTACTATACATATTCTCTACACTGCCCTATACTTTGTCCATTCTGACAATACATTAGGCATATTTCACACAAGCCAGTTGAACATTGCTATGCTAAGTCAGGTAATAACTTCTTGTACCTTGAACAATGCAAGAGGGGGCCCTTCCTGATCAGCTAACCTTGGGCTGGAGGGGGCAGGGGCACCATGGTGAGAGGGCAGAACCAGTAACCTAGAATGGGCTGTCAAGCTCAATTTGGGCACTGAGTTTGGTGAAACATAAACACCTTTGTGAACTACATGGAGGGGCAAGTCCACTGGCCTCCCGGGAGAATAATAACTGAAGCATACTACTGGCTTGACAGCTCTGCCAGTCTTTTTGAGGGGGACAACTACAGTCTCTGTACTCTCAGCACTGGTCTGGGGACTCTCGTCACTTGTGAGGGGTGCCTCTACCTGGATGGGAACGTCCAAACGTGGGTCACTGTCATCTCCTTGCTCTGCAGGCTCTGTTTCTACAACACATGACTCATTTTGTGAAGATGAAGGCACAATCAAACTTTGAGGCACTGAAGGAGGGGTTGTCCGCACTCTCAAGGTGTTCTTTAAATTTTGGAATGTCACCAGAAAGACTCAAACCATCAGCCCCTCCTTCAGGCAAATCATACAGTTCCACAATATACAGAGACTCAGCATCTTCTGATGTGATACTTTGCACTTCACTTTCTGGGTGCATTGGCTCCAAGGACAAAGCTGGGGGGTAAGGAAGTCTAGAAGGTCCAGCTTCATCCCCACAATTAGTCATAGGGTTACCTCGAAACAGCTGACTCAATTCATAAGAGGCGTAATAGGCATTGTCACATTCACTTTCATCTGAGGTGGACTGACAGTCATTATCATTCCGGACCTGCTGTGGGGGGAACCTTGAACTTGTAACCACTGGGGTAGGTTGACTGTGTCTCTTCCTTGCAGCAGCATGAGTCACCGGCCCAGGGGAATCAATCTCTGATCGTTCAGCCTCAATTATGACATGGCCAATAGGTAGGAAGTGGTTACGGTGCATGGTCTTGACAGGTTTGGAGTTGTTCTCTGCGCGCATCTTGTACACAGATAAATCATCCAACTTTCCAACTACTACATGGGGAAGATGGTGCCACCGATCAGCAATTTTGTGTTTACCACGCAGTCCCAAATTGTGTAACAACACATGGTCTCCAGGTTGAAGCTCTTGAATCTTTACTTTTTTATTATGCCTCTCTTTGTTGGCTAGATTTCTCTTGGCGGCCATTGTCTGGGCTAGCTGATAGGCATGGTTCAATTGAGCTTTCAGTTTTGGTACATATTGCAAGTAGTTTTTGGCTCGGACCCCATCTAGAGAGACCCCAAAACAGACATCAACTGTCAACCGGGCCTCCTCTCCTAACATGAGGCAGTAGGGGAGAACCCAACAGCATCATTTTTCGTTAATGTGTAGTGCACCAAGATGCTAATCTGCTGGCTCCATTTATGCTTGTCTTTGGGTGGAGGGTACCCAGCATGTCTAGAAGGGTGTGGTTAAAATGTTCTGGTTGAGGTTCTCCCTGCGGGTGATAGGGGGTGGTTTTTGACTTTCACACCCCCCATATGAGAGCATTTCTTTGATTAGTCGACTCTCAAAGTCTCTGCCCTGGTCAAAGTGGATCCAGTGGGGGGCACCATAGTGAACGAAGAAATTTTCCACTAGTACCTTGGCCACGGTAGATGCCTTTTTATCTTTGGTGGGAAAAGCTTGTGCATACCATGTGAAATGATCCGTAACCACGAACACATTGCCAGTGTTCCACTGATCAGGTTCTAAACACAAGAAGTCTATGCAGACTAGTTCCATCGGGGCGCTGGTAGTAATATTAACAAGGGGGGGCAGCCCTCTGAGGCAGAGCTTTTCTTTGCAGGCAGCAACTACAAGTCTTTACATGGTGCTCAACATCGGCCCCCATTTTGGGCCAGTAGAAGCGAGATCATACCAGGTCAAGGGTTCTGTCAATACCAAGGTGCCCCATGTGATTGTGGAGGGACCTCAGTACCAAATCTTTAAAGGCTGTGGGCAGGACAAATTGTTGCTTGTCTACTTTGCCACTATGATTTGCAGTCTCTTTATACAGCAACTGATTGAGCAACTTCAATCTGAGGCCTTCTTTAAACAATAAAGCAGTTCGCAAGTCAGTGGAACTTAACTTAGACACATCTTTCCCTGCACGCAGGGCATCAAGTGCTGGCTGAATCATAGGATCTTGAGATTGAGCCCACTGAATGCTGCCATTGTCAAATTGAGGTAGTGCACTAATATCTAGAGTGGAGAAGTGGCAATAAGCAGCTGGTATGCAGGTGTCAGAAGGGCCCAAGCAATCTACTAAACAGCTCACTGTGTCCACAAACATTTATTCATCTCTATCAAACTTTTGGTACAATGCTCGAATGTCAGGTTCAGACAGCCTGACACAATCACTCTTGGAAGTGGGCCTTCGTGATAGGGTGTCAGCATCAATATGGTTCAGGCCCGGACTCTATTCGACAGCATAATCATAGGTTGATAATGCAGAAAGCCACCGGTGCCCAGTGGTATCTAACTTAGCTGAAGTCTATACATAGGTCAGCGGGTTATTGTCAGTCTTCACCAGTATCTTTGCCCCATAGAGGTACTCATGAAACTGGTCAACGATGGCCCATTTTAGTGCAAGGAACTCCAACTTATGCACAGGGTAGTTTCATTTGGATGGGGTCAAGCTCCTACTGGAGAAAGCTACTGGTCTTAGGCCATCCTCATGGTCTTGATACAGCACCACTTCTAGACCCTGCAGACTAGCGTCCATATGCAGCACATAGGGTTTGGTGTGTCAGCATAGGCGAGGAAGGGGGCACGGGTGGGTGAGCTGGTATATGATCTCATGGATGGCTGCTTCACAGTCGGGTGTCCAGTGGGGCCCGAAGAGTTCATCTGGGTGGAAGTATACTTTTTCTGGATTTTTAACAGCCCCTTTTTTGCATTTATGATTGGTAGGAGGGTAACCGTGGGTAAGGTTCAAGATTGGGGGAATCACCTTGGAATATTTTATTTATTTATTTAGTATTTTGGAAAGACCTTTGAGCGTGAGCTCTTTTACAAAGGTTCCACGTCAGGGTGTGAATAGTCTTTTATGAACCTGTGGTAGCAGCCACGGAACCCCAGGAAACATTGTAGTTCTTTCAGATTATGGGGCACAGGCCAAGTAGTCAGTGCTTCAGCCTTACTGGGCTCAGTTTTTATCCCTTTTGTAGATACTAAGTGCCACACATACTTCAAGGAAGTTTGGAAAAACTGGTACTTGTCAATGGACAGCTTAAGACTGAAGTCTTCCAGTCAGTCTAGGGCTTCAAACAGTTGGTTCTCATGCTCCTGTAAGGTGCTCCCAAACACAATGACATTGTCCAAGTATACCAGGCATTCCAGCAAATTCATATCTCCCACTTCACGTTCCTTCAGTCACTGAAAGGTGGCTGGGGCACCCAATATCCCCTGTGGCATCCTCAGAAACTCATAGAACCCCAATGGACAGATGAAAGGCTGTTTTTTCGTGGTCTTCTGGGGCCATCAGGATCTGGTAGTATCCGCTGCGAAGATCCAACCCTGAGAACCATTTGCTCCCATTCAAGAAGTCCGGGGCATCTTGTATACAAGGCATAGTATATTGGTCTAGGATGGTCTGCCAGTTCAGGGTTTGATAATCAACACACATCCTCACAGACCCATTCTTCTTACACACAACCACAATGGGAGAGGAGTATGGGCTCCTGGATTCTTGTATCACACCAGCAGCGAGCATTTCCTCCAGGTGTCTTCTCACATCATCTACGTCTGCTGGGGATAGGCGTTGGGACCTCTCTCGAAATGGCCATTCATCGTGCAGGTGTATGTGATGCTCCACACCCTGGACACATCCCACATCCCATTCCTTCAATGAAAACACTTGATCTCTCTGGGCAAGTCTCTTGTTAAATTCTAGCCTTTCATTCAGCTGGTAACGGGGAGTCACCAAAGTCAAACAAGTCTGGGGTCACTCTCTCCTTCTCACCAGGGTGCTTGTTGCTGGGCAATACTGCAGTGTCTGTGCAGTGTACCGTAGCTAGGGTGCACCCTCTGTTCACCCGGATCTCCCGATCTGACACATTGAGAATCTGGAACATCACTCATAATGCATAGGCATGGGCATGAGCAGGCAAGATGCTGGGCTTGCCCAATAATTCTTCTGGCAAATTTTCATCGCCTGGTGCATCTAACATCAGTATTTTGTTCTTGACATTTTTTCAGAGTTGGACCTCCCCTTGAATGGTACACTGGGCATTAGGGGCCAGTAGCATTGAATCGGGATCCTTCTTCCACACGATCCCCACTGGTTCATCCTGGTCTACTTCCTCAGGTTTCTGTTGCAAATCATAGGCCCTCTTGATCAGAGCTGGAATTCTCAGGGTCCTCCCAGTCTATTGCCATTGTTTCTTGTGATAGAGTTGCCCCAGTCTCCCAAACATATGGGTGTTTGTCCCAATTAACGGGGGGACCCCATCATATGGTCCGGTGGGTGGACACACTAGGGCCAATGTCTCTACTCGATCCTCTACACCTGTTACAGTTGCAGGAAAGGACAACCAGAGGCGGTCATACGGTACCTAGGCAGGGATAAGACTTGTCTCTCAGGCCCCACACATGTAGGCCTTCCAGGGACTGCAAAGGCACATCAGATAAGTGTTTGTCATACCAGTCCTGGAATACAATGGTCACTTGAGACCCATTGTCAAGCACAGCCTGAATATGAATACCATTCACAGTCACCATAGTCTCCATTGAAGGGCCCACTATTTTGGACCAGTCTGGAGAGGCAGTAGCAGAGGCCTGGACAGATGATTTAGCCACAAAGAAATTTGAGTTAGGGTTTCTCAAACCCTCACTGTGGTCATTTTGGGCACACTTTGGCCACTGATTTGCTTTTCAGAGCTCCCCTTGGAGTCTGTTTACTACTCTTTCTAAGTCCTTCTGAGACCAGCATTCTTTTTTCATATGGCCATCCTTTCCACAGTTGTGACAAATGATAGACTCCTGGGTCATCCTGGGAGAGAACATTGTATGAGGAACTGAATCAGTAGTAAGAGATTGGGATCTAACATCTGCTTGCAGTGGTGAGAGTGTTGCAACATGTCTTAACAGTTCCTTTAGAGTGGCAGTCAATCCAGTGATCTCAGCCTTGGAGCCACCCTCGGTAGTGGATGCCTGAGGATGCACCCCCACCCCCATGGCAGTCACGTCCTGAAAGGGACCAGAATCTTGTTCCATGGGGGAAACCCTTGCAGAGGCACCCGTCTTCAACTCTCGGAATTCATGTAATAGCTCATCTTTCCAATACTGGGCCCAGGGCGAGAAGTCCTTTGCATTCTCAGAGTGTTTGTTAAGTGCCCACTTTTGCCCCTGAGCCTTACTTAGCTGATCGCTCTTGGTCACTTGCACAGCAGCAGCAGCAGATATGGGTACAATTCCTCACGGGGGCGCCTTTGCTCAACCCTCCGAATTTCTTTCATTAGCTCATCATAGGAGGGGAGCGATTCCAGTCGGGTGGCAAGGCGCAACTGAAGCAGTAATAATTCTGAAAACAGAGCAGAACTAAGGATCCGGTCCAGCCTAGTTTGATCTAATTTATTTGATGGCAAACTACTCTTTCTGAGGCACTCTTGTAGCAACTTTTCAAGTCAAGGTACATACACCGACAATGGCTCCCCTGGGTACTGATGCACGTTTCTTACGCTCAACCACAGATCCTCATCTGAATCTGGTCTCCCATACACATTTTCCAATGCATCAAGATAGTCCTGTGCAGTTCCTTCTGGGTTATTGGCCCATTTGGCATGAATGGTAGCCAGGGCAGGACCTCAGAGGCTCTCACTTAACCTCTTTCATTTCTCTGCTTCTGAGCATTGCCATTCAAGTACTAGGGGGCAACATAGTCCATGCAGTTCTCCCAGTCATCCTCCCCTTGGGGGTGGGGAAGGTCCCCGAGAAGATTCTCAGCCTTCGGTAGGAGTCGTGACTAATGGCAGGTACAGATATAGGGACCAGCATTGGCCCAGGCACAGAAGGCGTGGCAGTAACAGGTGCTGGAGTGGGAAGGGGCATTGGGGAAGGAACACCCCCAGGTGGCAGGAATAGTTTGTTAAAGTCCTCTATGGTTTTCCCTTCCTCCAGTAACAACTTAGCAAATTTCTCCTCAAAAGTCTCAGATAATGGTGGGAACTCATCCTCCCCGGGGTCTGTACTGTCTTTTCTTATCACTCTCCAGGCAGCTGGAACCCCTTCTGGAGCAATAGTCTATGGCACTTTAGAGCTGTCCATGAGGTCACTACACTCTACCAAGTCTATGAAAGTTTGGGTGATCAAATCAGCCTGTTGACCCACCACCACAGGTTTTTTAAACAGTCAACTTTGGAGAGTGCTCCCTCTACAGTGTCTTTACTGGTACCCAGGAGAATATCCAATATAAGTAGATTGGGGGTCGATCTCTTGCCCAGTACACCACCCCACCAACTGGTGTACAGCCATTTCTAGTGTGGTAGACAATAATCTTTAACAATAATTCATAATTTTTGGCTACTAGAAGGCACAAAATCCCAGCAGTGCCTCCAAAATGTAACCCCTTGGTGGTGCTATCCCAAGGGCTATTACCCCTGCCTGCTTGGCTAGTAGCAGGTTAAGGGGCCTGAGTTCTGAAACAGGTGCCTCCGCCCAGAGGTCAGGGTTGGTAGTGGTAAAGCTAACCTGGGCACAGCCCTTCGGGACACTGTAACCCCCCTCTTTCCTTACTAGTGACTGGAATAATACACAATAATCACTTTCACAATACCCCTGATACATCACACAAGTACCCACAATGGTTGCACTTACTAAAAGGGCTTTCCTCTGGCTTGGCCCTGGGGTCCACCTGTAAAACAAGGTTATACACAGCAAATAACAGCAGTACAGTACTCTTGCACAAACTGGAACCACAGTCAGGGTAACTGCAAAAAAGAGTTAGATCTGATTTATTTAAGGGACTTGAACAAGGGAGGGGCGTAATCAGGTTAATTTGCCTAAATGCTGTGCCAATCAAACACTTATGCATGCACTTCAGGGTCCATAAACAGTCACACACTCTGGGTACCCAAATGGAGAACGGTGGGCTAGCCAGGAACGTTGCAGCTAGTTGGGGCCCTGTGATGGAAAAAACAACATGCACAGCTCACACCATCTGTAATCTGGAGCCGGAGGGCTCAGTTCATGAAAAGAAAACAGCAAGAAAATCAGATGACACACTTTTAGATTAGGCTGTTGTTGCAGGGAGCTACCCTGATGATTACTCACGATACCCAAGACTGGACACAGGCTGGACAAAAATCGAGACAGCACGTGGTTAATCTGGAGTGCCAGAAGAAGTAGGTCCTACACGAATCACCAAGGTGTTGTTCCTGTTCAAGCATGGAGCAGGGGGCTGATCCCCAGGCAGGTCTCTTGTTGATGGCTTTCTCTGTACAGCAGGTAGTCTGGCTGAGCCAGTGTGGCAAGGCCCCGGCCAAATGGAGACAAATTCGGATACAGTCCATTTTGGGCTGGATACAGCTTCCAGCAAGCAGAACACAGTTCACACAGTAGGGAACCAAATCACGACCCACTAACAACTCACAGCACATTTACATGTAATGAAATTCTACTGTACTAGGCAAACCACTCTCTGGTCATGATCGCAGAGTCTCTGCACAAACCGGGGATTCAAAAGCAGCTGGAAATCCTGACAGGCTGATTGCATTCAGCAAAATCTTCTGTCTTCTCCAGGTATGAGCCTGGTAAAAAAATCAGTGGTTTACTTCATTATCACAAACTTGAATTTAGTCTGAAATAATTCTCTTCTCTCCCTCTCAGGGGCAGCAGGCAGACATGCAGGCCACAACTCAGGCCTTTCCACAGTTCTCCTTCGCAAAAGTACTCCGACGACTGCTTGACTGTCTCCAGCTGTTGCTTCTTCAGCTCCCAACTTAAATCTGACTCAACTGCCAGCAAGCCTGGGACTTTCCCCAGAATTCAAAAGGTTCGGTTAGCTGATCTGTCTGTCAGTCACAACAAAGGCTCCCCCTTCAGGTGCAAAAAGGCACCAAAAACCCCAAACTACAATTCCTACAGATTTTGACTCCCGACATCTCCTGTATTCTGGCTCCATTTTAGGTCTCATCAGTACTGATTGGTCCAATTCAGCAGTCCAAGACCAAGATAATGGAGATAAACAAAACAGTCCTTGCTGCAAAGAAGGCAAGTTAGACAAACTACATTATCATTATCACTCTAAATAATTTTCAGCAAATAGTTACATCTTTCAACAGAGCTCCCTCTCAGATTACTTACAACTGCAATCCAGGCAGCTCTTAAAGAGACAATACACAGATGCTATACAGGCACTCTGTGGCAAACAATCACACTTAAACTGCTAAAATGCAGGACACCAACCTGGCAGTGAGCATTTAGGCAAGCTCAAGGAAGACTTTTCGGGAATCTCCATTTGTAAGGGGAGGTTACACGTCAAACAAACTAATCATAACTGGGAAATTATAGTCACCAGGGACTTTAACATCAATTGGTTAGCCTAGACAGGTGCAGGCCATAGGGACACAGTGGCCAGCCTGTTCCTAAATCAAGTAGTCACTGACTCCACCAGGACCAACTACAAAATGGGAACTAAAATTTTAATTGACTGGATCTTGGCTACTCACTTGGACAGACTAATCAAAGTTTCTGTCCTTCCAGACTCCATCTGTGACCATTCCTTAGTACAATGTGTATGGATGGCAGAAAATCCCAAGCCCTCCCGAACCATCCCAAGCAGAGTCCTTCACAAAGATAAGATTGCTGACTTTAAGGCTTCCATGGCCCAGATAGACTGGAGCTTTTTGAATGTCATCCCATATATTGATGCTGCCCTTGACTATTTCATAAACCAATTCAAAGCAGCCAGCGACAAATTTGCCCCTCTTAAAAAGTGCATGGTTCGAGGCACAGCAGCAGGGTGGGTCACCTCTGACCTATTAACCCAAATGCACTTCAGGGATAACCTGTGGCACCGGACAAGAGAAACAGGCTCTAAGGGTGACCTACAAAGGTAGAAAGCTGCACGCAAGAGGTGCAAGAGTTTGGTAAGACAGGCCAAAGCCTCACACTGCAAAGAGCAGCAAACTAGGAACTGGAGTAATGGTAAAAAATTGGAGGATAACAGAACTCCTGGGCAAAAGTGTAAAAGCACCCCCAAAAATGTTCAATGTTGATGGCACAGTGACCTTGGACCCAGCTGAGATAGTCAAAAAATTCAACAAAACCTTCACTGACCGCAGCTCTATCCTCCCTTCTAATAATGGGCTAGGGGCTTATAAAGGGGAAGGAACAAGGCTACCTAGTAGTTCTGATCATGACCCAGGTTACCCCAAATTCTATTTCAAGTCCATCACAATAACAGATACTCTCAAATATGTTAAAAGGGTTTTAGGGGCAAAACTAGGATGGGGGTGACACGAAAGACATGAAACTACTGTCCCTAGTACTTGAGGAACTTGCCTGGCCCATTACTAAGATATTCAACTTTTCACTGCATTTTTTTCAGTTCTCTGGAATCTGGAAAACTGCATTAGTCAGACCTGCATTCAAGAGTGGAAACCATTCTAACTTGACCAACTACAGGCCCATATCTATCCTCTCCTCTCATCCAAGACCCTAGAATGAATAGTATCAGACCAACTAGTCAACCACCTTAGCAAGTACAATATTCAATGCCCACAACATGGATTTTGA
This sequence comes from Neoceratodus forsteri, assembly GCA_016271365.2. Taxonomy (NCBI): domain Eukaryota; kingdom Metazoa; phylum Chordata; order Ceratodontiformes; family Ceratodontidae; genus Neoceratodus; species Neoceratodus forsteri. Next base: position 189,953,549 of record CM057452.1, read on the forward strand.
AAACATCACGGCACTAGTACTGCCCTGTTAGAATATACCCACTTCCTGCACGAGGCCCTTGATGGTGGTCACCCGGTGGGTACATTGACTTGACCAACGTGTTTTACATTGTTAATCATAAGCTGCTGCTTGAAGAGCTTTTCTTACTTGGTCTCTCACAGGACATGGTAACATGGTTTCATAGCTATCTCATCAACCATTCACAGGAGGTAAAGTTTGACGTCTCTCTCTCCCTCTCTCTCATGTAAAAGCATTTCAGTGGGTGTGCCGCAAGACTTTATTCTCGGCCTCTCCTCTTTAATCTATTCATAAACAGATTCTATAGGCCTGTCTGACATCTAAGGTGCTCTTATACTGTTATCTACATCAGTAGTGTACAACAGGCAAAACTATGTACCTCCAAAATGATTTTAAGTCCTTGAGAAATGGTTCTTGCTAAATAAATTGGTCTTACACTGCAAAAAAACCAAGACCATGCTGTTCTCAGGGCCGCAAGTGAAAAACAAGATCCCTCCCCTAGACATCCTAAATGATAAAGAAGATAAATTAGAACAGGTCAAATCTTTCAAATGTTAAGGCGTTACTTTGGATGACACTTTATATTTCTCGCCACACAAGGATAACATTGTTACTGTAGCTATGTAAACAGAAAACTAGGCACACTGCTTAGGAACTGCCTGAACCTCACCACCGCAGCAAGGCATCTTGTAGTTTCCTGCATGGTCCTACCAATTCTGGACTACAGCCTCGCTGTCTATGCAGCAGCTAGTGACTCTACACTTAAGTGCCTAAGAAAGCTTGTCGCTTTGCACTTGGAGTTGACATCCTTTTACATACAGTAGCTGCTCCCCTTATACCCTAACCGGCTTCCCTTACATGAAAGGCTAAGATATGAGACTTGTTTGGATGTGAAAAAAACACTATTGGACCTTATCCCATTAGTGATTTGTAGCTTCTTTCACCTCATTAACAACCAAAACACTAACAGGAATATGTCTAGGAGTGCTCTAGAAATACTGTTCTGTAAAACTAGCCTTGGCAAGTGCTCCTTTGCAGTAAGGGTATCTAAATGGCTTAATGCCTGAAACTCTTTGTAGGACTCCCTAAAATTGCTCAATTCAAGAATGCGCTGAGAACAGAACTCACAAAAAAGTACAAAATGCACCTGTTATAGCTAGCAAATAAAAAACAAAAGTAATGGAGCAGCAGGAATAGCGTGCGGTGCTGTTTCAAATAAGATCCAGTAAAGCAGCAATAAGGAGCAGCACCAGCATCAGCAGACAAACGACCAGGACACCAAACTCTGTAGTAATCTGTCCTTTTATCAAGTAAAAAAGTGCAAATACAACACAAGGTGGTTTAAACCGAATAAAACTGATGTTTCACCAGGCAGCTACCAGGCTTCTTCAGAGTAATCTAACAAAGTGTCTAGGTGCTCTTTTTATTCATCAAAGGTGCGTCATCTGACCTACAATAACCAAGCACCTTCTTAAAAGTGTCATATAATACTTTGTGCTTTAAGTTCATAAGATCCTAAAAGGGTGTACCACCATTTTTGTTGCAAGTTATTTTGTAATCTACCTGTGTATACAAGCATGTATTGTATACCCCTGCCTCTCTCTCTCAATAAGGATCATGATGAGGTTTCCTAAATGGTGTTGTAGTGCCAGGCACCTAAATCTTATACTTACTAACTGCACAGGAGGCAGGACACTCACTCCTGTATATTACATGAGTGTCAACAGCTGAATAAATCATTTATATCTCTATTGTTTGAAAATAGATGCTTCAGCACCTATACTTCTTCAGAAAAGCAGACACATCTATACTATCGAGTCCCTTGCTAAAGCGTGCACTCAGCCCAAATATCCAGTAGCTTTCTCTCTGTCCAATCAGTTTTTTTAAATCACCCCCTCTGGGGCCCAATGCAACTAACTCTATCCTAATAAAGCTAATAGTATGTTTAATTAGCTTGTTTTCCTGAAAGTGTTTGACAATTGCATATGAGGAGTCCCCCCTGTCTATTGTCCTCACATGTTCACCTATTCTGACCTTGAATTTTCTCATGGTCCTGCCCACATAATACGCTCCTCAGTCACAGAACAGTATATACACTACTCCAGTGCTGTTGCATGTTATGAGGTCCTGAATCTGTATGGTTTTCCCTGTATTGGGATGACTGAATTCTTTACAAGAGTGTATATATTTGCAGTATATGCAATTGCCACATCTATGAGTACCCTTGGGCAGTGGTACAAGTGGAATTTGTTTACTTTTTTCTTGAACTGGTGTTATGTTTGAAACAACCACATCTCTGATGTTCTTACACTTTCTGAAAATTATTTTGGGCCCTTGTTCAGCTATATTTACTAGTTTAGGTTCTAATTCCAGGATTGGCCAATTGTTAATTTGTCTGATTTTGTCCCCTTTTCTGGAGAAACTGGTTACAACGGGGCAATCCATGTTCCCTGATGTTGTAGTGTGAGACTGGTATTGCAGAACTTGTTCCCTCTCCATCCCTTCAACTTTTTTAATCGCCATTGCAATGCTGTGTTGGCTGTACCCCCTATCCAAAAACCTTTTTACCTGTTCACTTCTTGTTTGTTTGAACTCCTCCTGCTCTGTACAATTTCTAAGAGTCCTTACAAGTTGCCTTTTGGGTATATTCTGGCATATATGGTGTGGATGGTAACTCTCAAACCTCAGCAAGCTGTTCTGGTCAGTGCTTTTTTGGAAAAGAGTAGTGCACACGCCACCCTTCCCACCTTTATAGAGCTTTAGGTCCAAAAATGTGATTTCTGTTTGGCTTATTTCATACTTATAGCACAAACAGCTGCTGGTCTGTTCCATTCACTCTATAAAATGTGTGAACTCTTCCTGTGTACCTTTCCACATGATCAGAATGTCATCTATAAGGCACCACCACAAATCCAGTTTAGATAAAAAAGGATTTGTGACAACACTGTACAGATGGTCACTCTCCCATTTCCCCACGAATGGGTTAGGGGCCATTGTGGTCCCCATTGTGTGCTACAAATTTGGTGATATAGTTGCCCCTGAAATAAAAATGCATTTTTCTTTAACACCAAATCAGCCAGTTTTATCAAAAACAAAGTAGGAACAGCTACACGCTCACTCTCAGACCTACTCTCTAAAAAGTCGGTCAGAGAGTCAAGTCCCCCTTGATGTGGGATAACCGTGTATAAAGAGTTCACATCTACCACTGCAAAGAACCAGTCAGGTTCCATGTACAGATCTTCCATGATTCTCACCACTTCTGTGGAATCTCTAATGTAAGAGCTTAGATTTTGTATTAATGGTTGTAAAAACTGATCTGTGTACATGGAAATAGGTTCAGTTAGCCATCCCCTTCCTGAAACTATCGCCCATCCAGGCGGCTGTTCAAAACTTTTATGGATTTTAGGCAGAGCATAAATCACTGGACTCACTGGATGGTTAACTACAAGGGTCCTATATTCAACATCCATGATGTATCCTCAGATATAACCTTCATTAAGTATAATGTCTACTTCCCCTTTAAAATTATCTACAATACTTCTTGTCGTTTTTTTATAACATGATGTTTCATTCACCAACCTAGTTACCTCTGCCACATAGTCACGTGTGTTTAATATTACTACTGCTCTCCCCCCCCATCTGCTGGTTTTATAGTGATGTCTCTATTGGAACTTAGCGCTCTTAATGCTATCCGTTCTTCTGTGTTGCAGTTATCCCTATATGGTTCATGGGGTGCCCCCTGCAAATTCAAGAATGCACTGACAACAGAACTCACAAAAAAGTACAAAATGCACTGTTATAGCTAAATAGGTCCCCTTGGCTCATTCTCTCCCCCTACTTCTTATGAACTGTATGCACATAGGTACCTAGGGCTTCCAAAACTCACTGCTGGTTATGCTCCCTTGGAGCAGTGGTTTTCTAGTTATTGTACCTTTCATATATTCTGTTGACAATGCTCTAAATGAGTTTCTGGTTTTTACTACTGAGTACGCTCCGTGTGAGCTGCCGTTACTGTATTACTCACTGTAATGAAGATTACTGTTTTATGAATCATCTTTTTGACTTAGATGCTGAACCTTTGCAAATTAGCACTTGTTCTCAAAGATGTAATCCAAATAATGAAATCAATAAATACATCTGAGTAAGCTTACAAGTGTTGTGCTAGGTCTAATGTAGTGCATTGGTTCAGATGCTATCTTACTGCTAGGCACCAGCAGCTGAGAGTCGAATGGCTAACCTCAACCTGTGTGCCCATCAACAAAGGTGTATCACAAGGCTCCATACTGGGTCCTCTGCTATTCACAATATACATTAATGACCTAGGCCAGAACATCACCAATGCTAACCTTTATTTTTATGCAGAAAACACTGTTCTTTATACTGCAAATCCAGACCCAGACTTAGTACCACAGTCCTTATAAGAAGAGTTTACTCTTCTATAAATTAATCTCCATGAGTCCAAGCTCCTCTGAAATGCAGCCAAAACCAAATACATATAGTCTTTTCATACAAACCTAACTTCACCCCCTCCTCATCTGGCATCACCACCCTTTCTAATGAAACACTTAAACTGGTAGGTTCCTTTAAATACCTAGGCATGTGGGTGGATAACACGTTGACATTTTATATATATATATATATATATATATTATATAGATGCCCTATGTAAGAAGTTATGACAAAAGCTGGGCTTTTATTTTCACAACAAATCCTGTCTAAACCGTGAAGATATGAAAATGCTGGTTTAGGCTACGTTCCTTTCCCTACTGAACTATGGTGATATTATCTATAGAAGTGCCACAGTCTCACGATTGAGCAGACTAGATGTGCTGTACCACAGAGTGCTCCATTTTATTTGTGAGCTCCCTGTCCTTATACACCAGTGCATCCTTTACAAGGAATTAGGGTGGCCATTGTTCTATAACAGAAGGCTAAGGCACATAAATCTTTGGAATCTCAAAGCTCTACGTAACTCACTACCTACATACATTTCCTCACTTCTCAGTAGATCCCAAGGCTCATACACACTTCATTTTGCTTGACGTTCCCTGACACTGCTCAAAATATGGGAAGATGACCTTCAGCTGGACTGCCCTAAAGCCTGGAATGCCCTCCAGAAAATAGTCAAGTTACCTACATTGAGTCTGTCCCCAGGTCTTCCAATTCTTTCTCAATCAACACTGCATGGCTAAATGTGTCTGGCACTAGTACTGCACCTGTTTGTTGTATCATGATTAGTTTTCTTTGTCTCAATCTTTTCTTTCTTACATTGCTCTCAATTGTTGATTTGTCCCATGTCACAATATTTACTCCCCACATCTGCATATTGTAACAATAAACAACCCACATTACTCCTATTAGCATGCTTCATTTTAAGATGGTCTGTTAACCCTAGGTTACGTTTCTCAAGTATTATGTACTTTCAGTTGGTATTGTGATTAGAACTTGTTATCCCTTCCTTGTTTTTATTTTTTCTTCTTTTCTGCATAACTGCTTTTCTTTATGCACTACCAATGACACTGTGCCTCAAAAACTGTAATTCACAGTATGTATGTATTGTTTTTATGTCCTGTCCTACCCAGAGCCTCCTTGCAAATGAGCTTTGCTCAATGGAGTTTCTTCCTGGTAAAATCAATTAAATAAAATTAATAATAAAGTCCCTATTCTACTCTATGGAGCATGCCCCTGCACTTTCCATTTACTGACATCACAAAACATGTTAATGTGGGAGCGTGTCTCACAGTAAGAAAAGCATCAGCATTTTGGCTTTCAGCTCCATGGAGGAAAACACGATGGCCCGGATATTCAAACTGCGCCCAAAAAGTGTGCAACAGCAGGAGCAAGCGCGAGTCCACTGCACCCATGCGCAAGAAGCGCGATATTCAAAAACTGCGAAGGTCAAGATGCGCCTCTGGCACACAACTGAATATCATGCCACCTGCACCATAGCACAACGAGGGATATGCAGTTGCACAGTCCAGATGTGCCATAGCGCAACCAGGGATGCCCCGTGGAGCAGGGCAGCAGTGCAACAGCACAACCAGGGATGCACAGGGACAGGATGCAGGGGCCTACCACCCATGCCACAGATCGGCAGAGGAGCACACAGCAGAACAGACATTGCCCCCCACACCCCATGCACTGCACAACCGGTGGACAGCCAGAATAACCACCAGCCCATGGATACCAGCAACCAACTCACAGCCGGGGCATGGTGCCCCAGCACACCACGTGGCAAGCTGTGACCGGCACACAAGGAGGGCTGACCACCATGTGCCACACCATCCCACCAATGCAGAGCACACCCTGCACCATGATCTCCATACACCCTGCCCAGGATTAGCTCACAAAAGTGCAGGATACCCCATGTATGCCACCACCCCCACTGTGACAATGCAACCCTGTGCATCATGGAGCCATGCAAGGCAGCCCCACCATGTGCACCCTGCAGTGGGTGGCAGCAGACAGCGATGCAACAACTGCATACACAGTGCCACCCTGCACTTCTCCCCCCCCGAGGTACAGCTGAGAGACCAACTATGCGTCGCCACACGAGGTACCCCACATGCGACATGGCATGCCTCGGACCCCGCCACCAGTGGTACAGCACCCTGCCCACCCTCCCAAGGACACATCTCATCCCAGCATTGGCCACAACAGCCAGCACAGACACACACAGTGTTGCATGGAAGCATGCTCCACACAGGATGCAACACAGTGCATGGACAAACACCCACCCATACTCAAGAGCACACCAATACAGGGACACAGTAGTGGGTCAACCAAGCCACTGGCGTGTGGCCACGGCAGCCATGTACACACGTATAGCACCCCTACATGGCACAGGTGTGCCAGCCACCCTGCGCAGGCACCATGAAGCTGTATGCCACCAGTATGCGGCCGGAGCACAAGTGACAGACAGTGGAGCACATCCCCTGCAACAGACACAACTGACAGCATGGAGGCGGGACAACAACAGCAGATGCCACAGTGCCACCCGAGGCAGATGGGCACCACACCAGTGACAGGAGGCAACCTGGCATTGTGCTGGGTACCGTGGTTGTCCAGCATGGACAGCCACAACTGACATGCCAGCAGACGGTGCATATCACAGACATGCAAGGGTGTCAGCTGCACAGCCCATGGATGGTCTGACAGGGGCGCCATGGACACAGACCATGCTCCGTGGACCACTGCACAGGCAACCAGTACACAGAGAACAACATACAAACCACAGACAGTGACTGATTCCCCCACCCACACCATAGGCAGTTCCCTGCCGGACACACACACATGCCCATGCCTGCACCACCCCGACGCCATGCACACCACTGCAGCCAAGCACCTGTAGCCCACTGCAAATCAGAGATCATAACAGTTGTCATAGCAAAATGTATGTATTAAAAAATATAAACACTCAAACATATTTACACATATATACAAGGGTGGGGCGAAGGGCCACAAACCAGGTAGGGGTGGGCATGGGGCAAGGGTGTACAAATGGGAGAGGGAAGAAGGGGGTTTGAGGATGGGTCCAGGGGGGTTAGATGAGTCAGGGGGTCATGGAAGACCTATTGTCTGCCCTACTCTCCACTCCTGTGGCACCTCCGGGTGCTTCTCCTCTGGACCCCGTGCCGCTTCATCCTCTCCAGAAGTGCCAGGGACGCCCGCGCCAGCTGCAGAAGCTCCTGTATGCCACGTTCTAGGGCCATCCAGCATTCTTCACCTAGGACAAGGGAGCAGAGTCAATACGTGTGACTGTCCAGCCCCCTGCAGCCCACCCACTGTGCATGGCATACAGCCATGTGCCACGCCCCTGTGATAGTGTGCAACCACCCACAGTGACCGCGTCCACAAGACCTGCCTACCCAGGCACCCACAGCCATGCAGACCACTGCACACACCCACTGCCCATGTCCCACACAGCACCACCAAGGCCATACAGTGACATGGCTATGCGGTGCGAAGGCAGTGGCACAGCCATGTACCCGGTACATGCATGGACCACCATTGACACACTCCCAGACATGCAGTGCCACTGGACAGTGCTGACTGTAACAAGTTGCGTGCATGGCAGTGGTGTCAGTGGATGGTGACCATGACCCACTGCCCACCCTGTTACACAGCATGCAATAGTAATCATGGATGTAAGGCACTCACCATCATCAGGCTAGTCTCTGCGCCTGTGTGGTCCAGCATCCCTCACGGCCTGCTGGTCCTCTTGGTGCCGCCTCCTCTCCCTCACCCGCCGGTGCTCCTCTGGGCCTAAGGTGCAAACATGGAGAGAGGAACATCAGTACAATCCGGTTGCAAAGTTCCCCCGCCCCCGTGTGTGTGCAATCCCACACAGCCATGCCCATCCACCCCCCACCCCGATACCACTACCACAGCCAACACTGGACGGCCCCATGTGCCGGACACATGCAACTGTGATACCTGTATGGACGTTAACAGTGTATGGATGGGGCACCTACCTGGCTGTGGCACCGTGCCCCTCCTGGAACGTGCCTGCAAGCGGGCAAGCCTGTCTGGGTCCCTGCACTGGAGGTCCCTGTATCAGTGGTGACACTGCTCAGCCATGCACCTGATTCCTGTGGCCTCCACCAGCGCCACCGCCACCTCCTCCCATAATGCACTCCTGGCCCTGTCCAGGGGTGCATCTCCAAAAAGTGCCCCAGCATGGGGCTCTACTGTGGCCACCAAACTGGCCAGCTCCACCTGGATCCAAACAGCAGCCCTCCTTCTTGCCATCTCTAAAGCTGATTGAAGTCAAAATGGCGCTTGGTAGTGCGGTCCGCCACATGCAGATGCTGCGCGGTACAGCGCTGCCATACCCTATCATGCTGTCACTGAACAGCACGATAGTGGGGCACCCATGTGGACGCATGGCACCTAGGGGCAAAGGTCAGGCACAGGGTCAAGGGTCTCTCGCGCACGGACCGCCACAGCATGATTGGTACTCACTGCGTGTAGCGCGATTGGGTGCTTGTGTGCCACCTCCTGTAGCGGCCTACCATGCTGTGGCCCCAGTGCACCTACAGCACCCCAGTGCCAGAGCGCCATATATGTGAACAGTGCAGTAGCGCCACTGGCACAACGGTGGCCATGCCCTGCATTGCCTACTGCACACAGCACGTCAGCAGCGTGGCAGGTGTCTGCGTCATCACCCCAGGCATGCACCATTTGGTGTGTACTGCGCATGTCACAGAAATGCGCCCTTGCCTGAGCACGTTTAACACAATTGTGCAAAGCGCAGCAGCGCGATATTCAGCTGGCATATGCAAATCAGCTAATCAGCCATTCAGTGGCACAGATACTGCATTTGCATCCACTTATAATTGCGCCTCACCTCATTTGCATGCGTTGCGCTATAAAAATGCAACATTGGGCTGCACTGGCCATAGTCTGTTATTGCAGTCTATTGTGGTGAGTTGCATGCTGTTTGGGAGTGTGGACTGTGGTATGTGGGACATGCATGGGACTGCACAGTCACAGGTAACACCTGTCATTCTCACAGGATGAATAATGAGCGATCGTGAGGTGGAGGAAGAGGAACAGAGACGTGGGAGGAAGAGAAGGCCTAACTTCACAAAGAAACAGATGCCCTGCTTGAGGCCTACCTCGACCAGGAGCCACTGCTCAGTGGACAGCGGGGAACACCACAGGCCTGTGCTACTGCATGGGAAGAGGTGGTGTGTGCCATGCTGGGGTGCAAAAAGAAGACGGGCACGGACAGGTGGAGGATTAAGGACAAGGTGGCTGCCATCAGGGCAGCACAGTCTATGACCGGTGGGGGACAGCCGGCCGTGCAACGCCTGACCCCACAAGAAGAGCGGGTTGCTGGCAGCATGCAGCGTCGTGCCATCAAGGGTGTTCCAGGTGGTGGATTCCAGACGGGTGGTAGCCAGTCACTGCATGGTAGGTCCTGGTCTGTCAATGGAAAGAGGGGACAGGGAAGGGCAGATACATTATTGCTACTGTGTTCCTTTACAGCGGTGGTGGGCTTGTCCACTGAGGGCAATACCATGGACATAGAGGAGGGCCCATCCACCTCCACAGGCATACGAGGGTCAGGGCGACAGTGGGCCCACCTGGACATCTGAACTGATGTTGGTGGAGCAGATGCGGAGGAGGCCCTGCCCGTGTCCCAGTATGCCAGTGTCCTTGGATGCAGCATGCTGCATGCTGAGACTTGGGCTGGTGCCAGATCCGTCACGGATGATGATGGAGCTCACTTCATGGACAGTGATACGTGTGGGCCACAGGATGGCCACACAGCAGGTGACATCACGGGCATGGCCATGGGTGGTGCTGCCATGGAGGCCTGCGTGACATCACAGTCCCAGCCTGTGCCTGTCTGCACCAGTGGGGCAGCACTGGTGTGTGTCCAGGACAGTGGGGTTGTTGCAGCCACTGCTGCAGCACTGTTGAGCCCTGGAGAGCGGCAGCCAGAGGGGCAGTGTCAGCAGTCGGCCAATGGCCATGGGGGTACAGTGTCAGGGGGCGGCGTCAGTGCACCACCTGTAGACATGCCCCGGCCTGGCCCTGGTGTGCAGTGCCCACCCTCAAGGGATGCTGCCCATCAGGGCCATGACCACTGTGAGGGGCAGCATGCCGATCAGGCAGATGACCTCTTAGAAGAGCACACCCGCATACTCCAAGAATCAGTCAATCAGCAGTTGCGGCTTGTGACAGCGGCGGATGCACTCAGTGCGGCTCTGTGCCAGGCAGAGGAGCGGCGTAGCAGAGACATTGCTCTGCTCCTGGCAGGGATGGACCAGATGCGGGAGGATGTGACTACTGCCATTGACAGGCAGACACAGGCAATCACAGCTGTCATGGCCACAATGGGCACACAGTTATTTGCCCATGCATCACAGACACTGCGCAGTGCAATGTCCACCCCCATTCCTGGCATCATGCGACACCCTCCTTGTTGACACCAGGTTCAGCTGTGGGCATCCCGAGCATGCCTGGTGCAGGCAAGTTCAGTGTGCTGCAGACCCCTGCACGAGCACAGTCGCATTCACACAGCGGAACCCCTGGGGGACCGTCGGTGCCACCCCATGAGGCCATTGCTCAGCTTGTCACTGCTGGAGGGGCTCGGTGGGGCCGCCCATGCATCCGTGGTGGCCATGGCACTGTGGCATGTGGCAGACCTGTCTCCCAGCATGGCTACTGTCTGATGCTGCCCTGTGTGCATTGTGTTGTTCAATGTGCATTGCACGGGTGGGGTACCCGGCCCTACACGCACACACACACATTCCATCTGCACACCCTCCCAGCTGCTGTCCCTGTGGCATTTGCATGATGATGTCTGCATTGCTCTGTCTGCCACTGTGCAATGGTGCCCAGCGTCTGACACACGCACAATGACAGGCACTGGGCATGGTGGTCTGTGGACGTGTGTGTGGCTAGGGGTGGCGGTTGGGGTCGGCATGACTCCTACCCTTTGTGCATGTCTTGTGAGGTGTGTGTGTGTGTGTGTGTGTGTGTGTGCGTGTGTGTGTGTCTGTGTGTGTGTGACCGCGTGCCGTGTTAGACCTTGCCCATCCCTGACGGCGTCTGCTGTTCCATGCTTGGCCAATTTCCTTAACAACATGCACCCCTGGGGTTTGTCCATGCGTGTTTGTGGGTTGTGCCCTTGCCACTGGTGGTTGCACATGGCCCCATGACTTACCTGGGTTGGCTGAAGTGCTCCTCTGTGATGGTGTCCCGGTGCAGCTGTGCCATCTGGATCAGTCGGGGGTCCCTTCGACCAAGGGGGGGCTGCCCGTCACCATCTTCACCAGTGTCCTCATCGTCCCCATCGCTATCCCCCTCTTTGACCTGTACGGCTATCCCACAGTCGTTGGTCATGTTGTGCAAGATGCAACAGGCCAGGAATAGCCTGCAAGCCTTTGAGGGGCTGTACTGTAGGGCACCGCAAGACGTGTCCAGGCAACGGAAACGTGCCTTCAGCATCCCGAACAGCCGCTCAATGACATTGCATGTGGTGGCATGTGCCTCATTGTAGCATTGCTGCGAGGGGGTCACGGGCCGCCGGTATGGTATGAGCAGCCACGGATGGAGTGGGTATCCTCTGTCACCTGTGTGTAGAGGGTGAACATTAGTTTGGTGATCAGCATTGCCCTACCTTGGGCCATCTAGACCAATACCCATGTCACTTCTGACTATGCCCCTCCCAAGCTCCATGTCTTTCTGCGTGGTTTGCATACTCACCCACTAGGTAGCCAGTGGGGATGTCCCCACTCTCGAACCTGTGGCACAGTGTGGACTGGTACCAGATGAAGGCATCATGTGCTCCCCCAGGGTGCGTGGCACAGACATTGATTATCCGCCCCCTGACATCACCCACCACCTGGCAGTTGATGCTTGCATACCCCTTCTGATTCATGTATGCGGCCCCTTCGGGGCCAGGTGGCATGCGGATGGCCACATGGGTGCAGTCTATTGCCCCGAGCACACCAGGCATACGTGCTACCCTGTGGAACTCCTGTATGTTTGCTGTGCTGTCTGTCAGTGTGCTGGGGAAACAGATGTACTCCACAGCATGTGGCAGCAGTACGCTGAGGAATTGGGTGAGGAGGCGTGATGCGGCCAACTGGGTTATGCCTGTCGTGTCCCCTGTTGGTCTCTGGAAGGTACCCGTGGTGAGCAGGCACATGACAGCTGTCACTTTGGTCTCCACTGACAAAGCATGGCTCTGTTGTGTGGGTGCCTGCATCACATCACTGAACAGCTCACAGAACCACCTCAGGATCACCCGATTCAGGCAGTGCTGGCCCATGATCTCAGTATCAGTGCACAGCTCGAAGTTGGTGGGGCTCGGTACTGTCTGTTGGGGGCATACCGCCGACGGGCCTTTCCACGGCTGCGCCCTTCCTGCTGCCTGCCTTCTCACCCCCCTCTTAACTGCCTCCATCTGGATGGTAGCACTGCCCTGGCTTGTGTTACCCCCCCGGCAGCTGTTTCTGTGTTCCCCCCGCTGTCCTTACTGCTACTCCCACTGCACCGGGAACACCTTCCTGTAGTGGCCGTACTGCCCACTATCTGTGCCCTCAGTGCTGTGTGGCATTTCCCCCCTTTTGACCTGCACTGTGGCACAGGCTCCCCACACCTTCCCTGTTCCTGGGGGCTCCAGGTGGTCTGTCCTGCTCCTGCCCTGTCCTGCTCACAGTTTCTATGTGCCTGTGTGGCTGCCTGCAGTTCACCAACTTGTGGTTTCCCTGTTGCATTCTTGTGCCTCTCTCTTGTTCCTTTTATTTTGGATCATTTCTGCTATCGCGCAACTTCCGTTTGCTCCCCTATTGCGCATGGCGCATGTTGAATATCGCACTGCACCATTTATGCCTGGTTACTCCCCCTTCATTTGCGCATGCATTCATTATCATTGTGCTCTTGCGCATTGTGATTTGGGGGAGCATCTGCCTCCCGCTGAATATCGCAGAATGGCGCATTTTCGTACTTGCGCTGACGCATCCCTGTTGTGCATGGCGCAACCCTTTTGAATATCTGGGCTGATATCTCTTACGTTTTTTTATACTGGCAGAAATGAATGAAAATTTGTACTGCAGTCCACTTGGGGCCATATAAGCTTTATTATATGCTTAGGGGTATGGGGCAGCAGTAGAAAAGGAAGAAGCTGCTCTGTAAGATACCGTGGAATATATTTCAGTCATCACGGTTTTGTTTTTCACAATAGTTCAGCTTACTGCCTTCATTTAGTTTTTATGAGGAGCCGGGATATTCCTATGCACCCTTGAGGCTCCCTGTGTCTTGCCTTCTGAGAGCTCTCAGAAGGCAAGATTTTGGATACTTGGAGATTTTTCAATTTTAAGTATTGAGGCTCACAAATTTAGGTACTTTCTCTATTCTTTGGCAATGGAAGCCAGATGTCAAATTCAACTGAACTAGTGGAAAAAAACTGTTCCCTTTGTCACAAGTTGGCTCTCCATCTCTGCTTAAAATGCTGAATTTTATACACTTTTACATAGCTCCAAAGGGACACTTCAGAGCTTGTTTAATATATGGAACCCTTTCTTCACTTTCTCAAGGGCCCCAGTGCGGTGCTGCTGAACCTGGTAATAAAATAACATTATGAAAAGGTTCTTAGAAATGCTGCAATCTGATCTGATGTCAGCATTCTAAGACCCTTATATTAATGTTTGTTACACTGTCACGTAAAGCCTGACCACCGTAGTGCATCAGTTCTTCCTGTCAGAATCCATACTCTAGCACTGCTGAATGACTGGATTGATGCATTCTGATTATGAACCAGCACGGCGGATTAACTATTTTATTAAAAATCTCCCTCTTATTGAGGAAAACATTCAAAAGGGACACTTTTAACATTTTTCTTTTGGAGGAATCTTTTATAATTGCAATAATGCACTCCCAGGAGTTAGCGTAACAGTCAGTTAATCACCCCCTAGAGGCAATGTGGCACACGACTGCACCTCGTGCAACATTATACCACTAGGGTGTGATTAACAGACTGTTTATCTAACCTCTGGTCATGACTTATTGCTTAATTTGTACTTTTCACTTGTTAGCTGAAATTAGTTGTAAGCTATTTTTATAGAGTGGTAGATGAGATGACGTCTTCAGTGACTGTGCAGTATTACAACTTGTAGAAAGGAAATTCTCTTCCTGGTAGGTGAACATAATAAAAGTTGTTGCTCATGATCCTAAGAAAAGAAACAAAGGTTTAATGTGTAGAAACATAGAAACATAGAATTTGACGGCAGATAAGGACCACTTGGCCCACCCAGTCTGCCCATTTCCCTACCTACTGGATAAGCTGCAGATCCTAGTTAACCAGCAGCCTACTTCTTCCTACCCCCAACCCCTAGAATTGCCTTATGACTGTCCCATGCATGCTTGAATTCCACCACTGATTTTGACTCCACAACCTCCTCCGGAAGGCCGCTCCATGCATCCACAACCCCTGTGAAAAATACTTCCTAAATTACCTCTGACCGCCCCCTCTATCTTCAAATTGTGCCCCTTGTTCTTGCACACTCTTTTTGAAAGATGCTACCTCTTGGACTTTGTCGATTCCCTTGAGGTGCTTGAACGTTTCTATCATGTCCCCCTCTCCCTCCTTTTCTCGAGGCTATACATATTAAGCTCCTTTCGTCTCTTCATATGTCTTCCGTGCAGACCCTGCACCATTTTAGTTGCCCTCCTCTGGACAGCTTCCATCCTGTCTATGTCTTTGAGGAGATTGGGTCTCCAGAACTGCACACAGTACTCCAGATGGGGTCTCACCAGCTGTCTGTACAGAGGGATAATAACTTCCTGTTTTCTACTGGTGATGCCTCTCCCTATGCATCCCAGTATCCCCCCAGCCCTCCTTGCTGCCCGTGTAAGCGAGGCTATATGAAATATATTAAATTCTCAAGAGTTAGTAATTCTAGGATGCAGGAGTATATGCATTGAGTTTTATTATTGGTCGACTTCTTTGTTAGATCTTTTTTCCTCATGCAATTTCAGTACAATGCCATCAGTCTGTATAGGGAGCAATGCTTTGTCCATCAGTTCTAAATGCTGAATGCAATATTTGCATTACTTTGAAAAAACGATAAAATGTTTAAATGCAAAATATCCTCCTGGATATTGGACATTTGGTGACATCTAAAATATTCACACTGAATTTGTCAATTTCGCAAGTGAATTTTAATCTGAAATCTTTACAATTTAGATAATCCATAAAACTGGATACTTCTTCCTCTGTGCCATGCCAGAGACACAGATAATATCAGTATCATCTGCAAAGTAGTACTAAAGCATCAATATATCATAATAGGTGTTACGTTCTGCATTGTAAATGTAGTGGTTTTTCCAGTGGCCCATGTAAATGTTGGCGTACAAAGGGGTGAAAATCGCCTTCATCGCCGTCCCTCAGTTTTGCAAATAGTAACTCTTGTCAAAAATTAAATAATTTCTGTTTAAGTACAAATTCAAGTGCTTGAAGTAGAAATAAAACAGGGCCAATTACTTCAACCTCATTGTGTGTCAAAAAATATTCCACAGCCTCACTTCCCTGTAAATGTGGAATACTCGTGTAGAGGCTTGACACATCAATTGTAAACCAAATAAAATCAAACTGCCACGTGACATTCTCCAATTTATTAAGTAGATCCTTTATATCCCAGATGTGGGATTTTAGACCCAAAACATGCAGTTGTAAGAAACAGTCCATGTAAACTGATAGATTTTTGGTTAAAGATCCCCCACCCAAAACTGTTGGGCATTCCAGTGGATTTTCTCTGTTTTTGTGAATCTTATAAAGAATATATAGGGTTGGGGTTATTGCATGGTATGCCTGTAGGGGAAACCTGCCTCTTCTGTAATTATCTAACTCAGTCCCAATGCTCCTCTGTCAGCCCACACAGTTCTGTTTCGAACTGACTGGTGAGGTCCCCCATCAATGTTTCATAATTCATTGGTTCATTCAATAAATTCATCACCTTTCTCTGTAGTCCACAGCATTCATTATAACTATATTCTTACCCTTGTCCAAAGACTTTATAACTATGCCCTCAATTGCTTGAATTTACTGCAATGCTTTTCTTTCAGAAAGGGTGAGAATATAGTTTCCATTTGTGATTTACCCAATAACAATTCATCCACTTCTTGATTTAATAACTTCTTGTGTGTGGAAATGGTAGTATTGACACTTGAATTGGGATAGAAGATTTAGGTGTGAAGCTAGTAGTGCTAAAAGATCTTAAAGACATAGGGACCATTTTCAAATGTCCCCTTAGAGTAGCACAAGGTGCACCAAACCCCATATGTGATAAAACTGGGTGCGCCAGGGACCCTGCACCAGATTTTGGAAGACTATGGGTCCTGGTGCCAAACTCCCAATGTTGCTGCATGTGGTCCTGTGTGCAAACTGATGGTGCATGGGAGGTGGATGATAGAAGCTGGGGCACACCTCACTGGCAGTGCAGGCAGTGGAACCCGCACCCACGGAGAAAACCAGAGCCACATCCCGGTAGGCACAAAGCATGGGATAGGAGATAGAGCCTCAGCACCAGACAGCACAATAGGGTAGCAGATCATGGGGTTATCCAGTGATAAGGCTAATGGAGGAGGGCTACCTGCATAAGGGCGAGTGCACAGGGGCAACATACAAGTGAGAGACAGTCCTGAAACAGCGACTGTCAACTGCGTGATTATCCCATTCCATGAATGTCAATACAGCGACTCTCAATGTAGGCAACTGGGAGTACGGCAACCTGTGAAAGGGGTGACTGGGAGTAGGACGACCTGCGAAAGGGGTGACCGTGAATAGGGCAACCTGCAAAATATCCTGTGCAGAAGTGCACAGTGTGTGCAGGGGCACTGCCGGACATCCTAGACTGGGTAGTATGCCAGACAATCCAGCACACAGCACTGGTAGTGGGGGTTGGAGTGTTGGCATTGCAACAGCATGGGGAGAGGTGTCATGGACTGCAGGAGTGCAGGTGCCATAGGGGGATTGGGAAGTCAGAAAACCACACAGATAGGCAGTAGCAGCCAGGGACAAGGCACCAGCTGCACGTCTCTCCATCCATCCCCCCATTCCTGGCTTCTGCCATACCTGCCTGGTTGACTGTGTGTGCATGTACCTCTCTGCCTGCTGTGTGCATGGTATGATTAACAGACTGTGCCCATACCCATCACACAGGATGCAGTGCTGTTGTGGGAGACTTTGAGCAATGGGGGCTTGCACTGGATGGACACTTCTGAGAATCTCTGTTCTCTATGATGACCATGACACATGCGCCACCAGGTATATTATGGGATGTCGATATCCTGAGCAGACCGCAGCTGTCCTGTCCTGCCTGCCTTGGGCTACAGTATTGGTGCAACAGGGTGTTATTTGGAAAATCCCATTTACAGAGATACTGCTGCCCCATTGTGGTGCAAGACACCTTCCACCTTGGTGCAACTGTGCATCCGTTGCAAGCACGGTACAAGACCAGCTGGCAAAGGCAGTCCCCCAGCTGGCACAAGCTATGATAGAAAACTGGGAATGATGCAAGGTGTGGTGCAGTGAGCCCTTACATCACATCTGTTTGATGCAGGCACCTTGCATCATTCTCAAGGCTTTGAAAATTGGGCCCATAATGTCCAGCTGGTCTTCATAATCATTATACAGATATTCATCCACATCAGTCTGCTGTATTAGGTCCATTGTTCCTTCTGGATCTTCCATGCCTCTTCCAGCTTCAGTGATTCCTCCAATTGGTTCCCTTTCTCACTGGTAGTGTCCCATATTTGCCCCAGAACTCATTCAACAGGGGGTTTAGCTGAACTGATTTCCTTTTCAGTTGTACCTACTGTTACAACATCCTGAGGTCCATCATGTGCGGTCTCTACCACAGTGCTTGATTCTAGGAAACCCGTTTCATTTATTATTTCTGGTTGGTCTTTTTTGTTGATTATAAATAATTTATAAAAAAAGTTTAAAGTCTTCTTTTTATTTTTAGAGTTAAATAAAGCCCATCCTCTTCCAGCTCTGAAGTGGAATGCACCACTTCTAACATTCGTGCATGAGACCATTGTACACAGGATAAGAGCACAGTGGCTCTGTTCACTGATTGGTTGAACTAACGCAAGTAAGCATTAATGCATGACAGAGGAGGGCTCTATACTAGGGAAGTAATGCCCGGTTGGGGGGTTCGGCCTCGTGCCTCCAACCACCAACCAGACATTAATTCCCTAGTAGAGCCCGACTCTGAGTGCATCAATGCACTTGTAACACGGCAAGCACAACAGAAATTTAGTAGTAACATTATGATTTCAAATAAATACACAGATGCAACTTTTTGTTTCTGGTATTTTTTTTTTACTTAGTGCATTGGGTTTTACAACATGTAACATCATTCAATATTGAGGCTGGTACGACTTAAACATTTAGATTCTTGCTCTTTAATGTCTGATAAACAGTATAATAAACAGTTTTGTTTGAACATGGTACTTATTTAACATGATTGCTTGTAAGTTCCTCTTTATTAGGTGTGTTGCAGTGCAAAGGATTATGGGAGTAATTAACATATTCATCACTAACAAAACTATGCGACTTTAAGAAAACATTTCAACATTTTCAAAATTGTTCTTTTCTGTTGATTTTACGGATATCACCCACTTGGATTTTACTGTTTTTTTTTTACATTGTGTAACTATTGGGTGATACGCCACTTGCGCTGCTGCTCCCAGCCGCATAATAAGGAGCTACACAGGTGAAAGTTTGTTATAATCTTTGCTCCACTCTTCATTTTATTCATTTTTGAAAACATTTTGTAGTCTTCTCTTATCGTTATGTTTCTTCTGCTATCTGTGATGATGCTACAGTGACCAATGGTGGGTATGGTGGGAAATTTATGATTCTAACATTCCTTACTTGTATACTCAGCTAGCGCTTTTAATGTGAACAGTGTTTGTACTATAAAATGAAATGGGCATTACTAGGGAATTATTGCCCGCTTCATTTTGTATCATGAGTTGCGTTTCATCCTATCGCAATGCTGTATTGTGACAGAGAAGCATTTGCCATGTTACACGCGATAATAGTAGGTGGAAGGTAGGTTCAGGGGGCTGTAAGCAGCAGGCAGAGTGAAGTGCATAAGGTTTGTTTTGTTGCATAATGCAGATGAGAGTTCGTTCCAAGAGTGGGGAGCTGAATAGGTTGTTCCATTCAAAATTCTGTGTATTGTGGCAGACCATTCCATTGCCACCTGGGAGAAAAGGTTTAGCACATGGGCCTCAAAATCCTAGGCTGTGGCTGGTTGGGCAGTGAGGGCATTGTGGAGATGAGGTGCTTCTCTCCTTGTGGGGGGGGGTGTATGAACCACCTTACCTGAATTCGTGCACCCCTTGCTGACTGATTTGGAACAGCACTGCCAGCTGTGAAGTACCTGAGCACCTGCCCACCTAGTGGGTGGCAGGCAACCCCCACTGTTGGGGGTGGGGGACAGGGGGAGCCAGGAGGAATGCAGAACAAAAATAGCATAGAAGAAAATTGCTTGTGTGCTGCAGATTCTGCCCCAGAGGGTGGTGTAGTGTGTGTTGCTGTTTTCTGTCTCTTGTTTACCAGTATTTTACCTTTTCTATATTGCGAGGCCCTCTGGGTGGACTGTCCCCACAAGGCCATCTGTTAAATGGTGGTGATGATGATGATGATGATCAGGACTAGCTCTGGCTTTTTATTTTTCTGTGCCATTATAGAAACATAGAATTGATGGCAGATAAGGACTGCTGAGCCCACCCAGTCTGCCCAATTTGTTGTTTGACCTTCATTTTTGCTGCAGATCCAACTTGCTCTACAGCACCTTCCCTTCCCTTCTGATTCCCTTGTGCCCATCCCAGGAAACATGTAGTAGCAGTCAACACCCACACACAACCTTGAACAGTTGAATGAACCAATTTTATGGGAAGGGTAATCTTGGACAGGATACTGTGGGAAATCCACTACCCTTATGAGAAGTGCCTTGGATTCTTTTACTTCCACCTTGACACCCACCAGGATAGCACCAAAGATGTGCAGAAAGAACCTTGGTTTAACATCTCATCTGAAAGGCAGAACACCACAACAGTACAGTTTCACCCTTGTATTGCACAGAGGTGCTAGCATTTATGACGTGATCCCAATCCTGCTATGGTGCAAGAACCCATGACCTACTGGCCCACAGGTGAACGTGCTTCCAACTTGAAACCTCACTTCTTCACCCAAATATTATTTTTCTGGGGTCATATGATAAGTAGGACATATTTTAATCAACATTTGACAGCACCAAACAGTTTCAAAAAGTCACCATTTAAGAAAAAAATATCTTTTGGGTCTAATGGCAAATGGCAGAACTATCCCTGATGACAATGGGCCAAGTGTAACAGACTCAGTTTTGAACCACAAACAATGAGGACTGCTTTCCCAAATAAGCCACTAAATGAGTCCTCAGCTGATGGTGGAACTGAAAAGGGATTGGACCAGTTACTGGTCCTGTGGGGTTTAGTAAAATGGTCTAGGGTCTCTGCTAGATATAGTTCATTCTCACAGGAGGCCACTCCTTTGTTCTGTAGAGAGGCACACAAGCCCTAAACAGTAGAAGCACCTTCCTGATGGTAAGCTTTTTTCCCTACTGGTTGTATGGAAATATGAGGTCATGGGGTAGATGAACAGTCCCAAAGTCCAGCACTCTCAGGCAAGAAAGCACAGTAACACACAGCATCCACAATGTAAGGTGCGAATACCAATAGTTATTGTAGTTGTGCACAGCTTGAGCTGCAGCCCAAACCCCAGTGCTTCGGCTTGACAGCCTTCATCAGGGTGTGTGGCAGGAACGGTAACTCCATCACATAAATAGCCCCAGGTGCAATTACATCATAATTAAGATGCAACAAAATCTGGTATTGAAGGACATTAATAATCTTTTTTCTTCTTGGCGGAAATATCACAAATATAATTTAACACAAGATGAATTGTATGCAATACAGGAACTTAGAAACAATGATTCCATTGTGATAAAAGAGGCAGGCAAGGGGGAGAAATTGTAATTTTGAGTAAACAAAGTTATGAAAATGAAATATATTGGCAGTTGAATGATTCTAACAGCTATAGAAAATTACAGGGCGACCCTACTAATTCTTTAAAAAATAGAGTTGATATCTTTTTGCAGGATTCACTGCATGTGGGTTTTACAACAAAATCCAAATTGGAATTTATGCAGGTAGATTTTCCAAGAGTACTCACGATTTATGCTTTACTAAAGATTCACAAAGACCAGACCAGCCCACTCAGCAGTCGCATTATTTCGGGATGTGGTTCACCAGAGTAAAAGATATCCACTTTTGCGGATTATTTCTTGAAGCAGCTAGTGCAAATACAGCCATAATACATATGGGACAGCATAGATGTTTTGTCTAAACTGGGTGGGCTGGTCTGGTCTGTGAACTCCGATGGGTCACGGTCGATGTTGAGAGCTTATATACATCAATCCATCATGACCTAGGTTTAAAGGCATTAGAGTTCCACCTTTATCATTCTTCTACCCTTACTCAAAATTTTCCCAGTCATTTCATTCTGGAAGTGGCAGAACTTTTTCTTAACAAAAACTATTTTGTTTTTAACCAAAAATATTATTTGCAAACACGAGGTACAGCCATGGGGACCAAGATGGCCCCCTCTTATGCCACTCTTTTTATGGCATGGTGGGAGGGGGGCCACCATGTTAAACCATGAACAAAACCCCTTTCTTTCCCACATAGTTGGATTAATAATTTTCCTCCTGCCATCTCCCGATAACAGCATTAGGCCCCCTACAAACATGAGCTCCGAAAACATCTTAATGCTAACACTATCTGTGACTGCTTGCCTTAGCCCCTCAATGCTGTTTTTCCATGTCCCTAAGCAGCTCTCCCTCATGACCACATGGCCCCTTAAATCCTGCACTTGTTACTTCCCTTTGTCATGTGCCTTAATGTAATCCCTTCCTTCCTTCCTTCCTTCCTTCCTTCCTTCCTTCCTTCCTTCCTTCCTTCCTTCCTTCCTTCCTTCTTCCTCCTCCCTCCTCCCTCTGTCAAACTCCCCTCTTACCCACCACCCTCTCTTTTCTCCTACTATCCTCTCCCATCTGTCTTCAGCCCCAACCCCTCCCCAAAATAGCTTCGACAGGCCTTCCTGGGCTGATGCTTCCCCACTTCTTGAGTGGGTGTTGGCTGCCCTGGGCTGCTGTAACCCCTGAACATAGCCCTCCATCCTGACAGCTCAGTCTGCTGCAGTACCTCCCTCTGCCTCACAGGCACCCTCAGTCTGAATTGTCCTCTCTTCTTTAAGCTGCCTTAAACCTCTCATAAACTATTTGTACTTATAATAACCTGCTGACTTAGTCTGCTTATGTTTATATTAATACTTGTTATTAGCCTGCACTTACAGCTGTATTGCATACCTATATATTTGTTTCTTTTTTAATCACTGTTAATGTAATTCTGACATGGAACCTATGTAATGAGCTTGTTCTCAAAGGTGTTAATCTGAGATCACAATAACTAAATAAATAGTTATGTGGTGGGGAAGATTCACTGATAATCAGGGCCCCTACTTTTCTGCAGCACAGTGGGACCAAGTTCTGTGGCAAGACTGCCATTTGCCGCAGAACTTCTGCGGCGGTGGTTTGTAATTTCTGTGGAAGTTCTGCGGCACTAACAAACTACCACATCACAGTGTCAGCTTGTCATCCTGACTTCACTTTCATGGCAGTGGTTATAGCAATAAGGATGGTGGAAAGCACAGTAACACTAGTTCAAAAAATAACAGACTTATAAAAGTAATTTTATGCCTAAAAAAGCAAAACAAATGTCTCTCATTTAAGGTCCTAGCCTATTGCATAAATGACATATGCAGATGGGATCTTATGTGATGAATAAGGTATTTCCATATGCATGCTATCTATCCCACTAATGAGATTTCCACTGTCTATCACTTATATATTTGTATGTGCTTTCTACACCACTCATGAGGTTCCCATTGTGTATCACTTATATATTTATATGCAATCTGTAACATACATACAAATATGCATGCGTGTGTGTGGTGAGAGAGACAGAGATACTGTGTATGTATGTGTGTGTGTGTGTGTGTGTGTGTATATGTGTATATATATATATATATATATATATACATACATATTTATTTATTTTTTTAATTTCCATGAACTTGCATCCTCATTCATACAGGTCCCACTGGAAATGGAATAGAGGAGTTATTGCAAAAAAATAATTTTACATGTCAACCTGCTTTCCCTGACACACTGCGTAACACCATAAGGCCATGACATGCATGTGAACCAATTGTGAGATACAGCTCTCCAGCCCATCACAATGTGTCCACCATGTGACAGAACACTGCATCATACCTTCCCAGGCTCTGAGCAGTTATGTGTTCCACCAATCCTTGTGCTGCCCAGCCAGCTCCCAGAGCTAGTCTCTGAACCTGGGTTGCTGGCACGGAAACACAGCATGCTACCCTCTGGCCCAACAGCTGTCCCTGCACACAACATTTTTCAATAACTTTTAGGTGATTCTATCAACCAATGACAATATGTAATCAATAACCCTGGCAAAAATGCGTACAGTGCAATTATTTATTTAACAGTTCTATTCTTTCAACTGGTCTACACATTATTATATTTCACTTTTCTGGGCATAATTACTTTATTTTTCTTAAACGTTTAGACAGTTAAATTCATTTTACCAGTTATTCATTTCAGAGAGCGTCTCTATACCTTAAAGGCACAAATAGGTTTGTACAAAGTGAGGTATGGACTTAACAGGTCTGTGCTATTGACAAGGTTTTGTTTAAGTTGGCCCTAGTGCAACAATGTAAGACTGAAAATTGAATTAGGCTGTAGTGCAGGTTGAGCAAATATCATCATGCATGATGTGCTGTGCCACCGTCTCTGGCAGTGGGAGCTGTGGTAGATAAGCTGACTGTTAATTTCTGTTGCAGAATGCAGCCCATTTCATTAGCTAATGTATGATGTTATAGCAATGATAACATCATATTCTGAACATATAGGGGTTTGGATATAAAAAGAGGGGAAGGGAACCAGATTCTATGTATAAACAGAAATATTAATCAAAAATCACCAAGAAGAGTGAATTCTATGCACGCAGAAGTTCTATGTAGATTGCAAGTTCTACGAAATCTCATGTCAAGAGAATTTAGGGCCTTGCTGATAATATATTGATTGTTTGAAGAAGGGATCTGTGAATTTTTTTGTAGGATTTCTTAATTCTAATGACGTGGGACTTAGATTCACACATATTAGTGATTCTAGCACAATCTCCTTCTTGGACCTAACTTTAGAGGGAGAAGAAGGCAAGACAGTGCAGAGTCTAACATTTAGAAAACCCACACCAGGTAATATGCTGCTGCATGCCACAAGTGCCCATCCACCTCACCTTAAAAAGAGCATCCCTTATGGGCAATTTGTTAGGATCAGAAGAAATTGCACATCACCATAAGATTATGAATTGCAGGCACTTGAATTAAAAAACATTTTTTGAAAAGGGGATATTCACAGCAGTGTTTATTTAGGTGAGTCATGTAATAGGAGTAGAAATCTGGAAAGGGATAATTTTACTCACACCTAAAACAAGACCAGGAACAAATCTCAGCCTGTAACTTTTGTCACTTCATATAATCAATTGGCTCCAGAGATTGCAGCAATAATTAATAAGCACTGGGATGTTCTAAGTGGAGACCCTGTATTTTATATAGCTATTGGTGACATGCCGAGGATTACTTACTGTAGGAGTAAGAATTCAAAAGACATGTTGATTAGTAGTTTCTATTCCAAAACAAGACTTACAAATAGACCAGATTGGATGCCCCTGCCCCCTTTTGGATCTTTTCAGTGTGGTAGATGCAATGTCTGTCGATACTACATTCAAGCAAAATCAATTACACGCCCAACTTTGGATGAAACAGTTTCTGTTTGACAGTTTATTAACTGCACTACACCCTTTGTGGTGTACATTTTGTCCTGTTCCTGTCCCCAAATCTATGTGTGGCGCACTATCTGTGCACTCAAAGAGTGGATTCAGGAGCATATTTGCTCCATAGCAAAAACTGAACTGGACAGTCCTGTGAGATAGCATTTCGTGGACTTTCATAATAGCAGCCCTACATCTTTTACATTTTTGGGAATTAAACATGTGCCAGTAAATCTTAAAGGTGGAGATAGACAAAAGAAACTACTGCAATGTAAAGCGAAATGGATCTTCACATTAAAGTCATATTTGTGCCTGGGTTTGAACAAACCGCCTATTGATATTTCCTCATATTTGTGAATTGATGTATTCTGGTTTAGTTGTTATCATAAATGTATTTAATGGGTGGCTATTTTTCTCAATAGAGCCTGTCCTTTTTAGTAAGTAGATCTCCTGGGATAGCAGTCTACAAAGGGAAAAGAAAATTGAATAATAGCACAATTTAATCTAATATGCTATAAAATAGTTTGAGCATTTATAAAGATTTCTATCTAAAACATTCAAAATAATAAAAATATTGAGTGACAGTTATATTCATTCTAGCATGTTATGATTCTCGTTCAGAAATGTTTTATCTGTTTAAATGACTCTCCTAGAATTTTCATGTAACAACTTTGTTGGGTGTTTATACTGTGGGGTTTTATGTTCGGGCTGTTTAGTGGTTAAGTAGTGAACAAATTTCCACTTTGCTATGGATACAGTCCCGTTAAGTTCTAGGTTCTCTTTAAAATTTATATTAATCCATCAAAAAAAATAGTTTTTTTCAGGCTCTTTACTTTTTAGCAGCTTGTATTCCAGAATTCGGAATATGTACATGCAGGGAACTTGGTCCATTTAGCAGTTGATGAAAAAAGGTTTTGCTGCGATTTTCACATGGTTCTGTAATTGTTTTCATATTTTTGGAGTTTTATAAGATATGGTATTAGTCTTGCTATAAATGGGAATAAATGCTGCTTTTGCTTATTTGCACTATTGTCTTTGCACCAAATGTCTTATTGGCACTGAAATTGGTTAATGTCACTTTGAGATGTTGAAATGTATAAAATGAGCATATTTATTTATTTTAGCTATTCGGAAATAACCTTTGAGCAAATGTGCTCTTTTCAAAGGTTCCACATCGGCATAAGACAGTGACAATACATTCAGAGAAAACAATACACAATAGATAATAACATACCATTGTTTGCATAGCAATACATAGAAGGACTCAGTGTACATGGCATTTTCAAATAATTACAATGGTTACAGGAAGGTAGTAACAAAGCAAGAATAAATAGAAGAGATGCAAGGTGTAGAGAGAAGAAGACCTATCTGTATACCAAGGAGCTGCAGCCAAGAGAGTAGGCTTTGTCAGGTAACTAAAGGCAGTGAAGCAGGTCAAGGTGGCCAAAGTAGAGGGGGTGGAGCGCTGAGTGGATTGGACAACCAAATGGGGGGATAGCACAGGTAGAGGGAAGGGAGGGGGTGTGTGGAATGTTTGTAATTGGATAAGAAGAGTGCCTGGGGAGGGGGCTTAGTAGTGGGAGTGAGTGGAGGGGCTGGTGAGGGAATGAGGATAATAAATCGACTGGGGGTATAGGTGCATGTGTGGGACAGGGGGAAGGGGACAGGCTACCATTGTCTGTAGCTAGCTTTGTTTAGGGTGTGTAGATAGACAAGAGTTGAGGGGGACAGGGTCATGCAATTGCGCTACATACACATCTGCTACTGTCAGCGAGATGGAGCTTAAGCTCCTTTTTGAAAGAGGCGAGGCTCTCAATGTTAAGTATATGTGTGGGCATCTTGTTGAGCCAAAGCAGGGCTCTTTAGGAAAAAGACCTTTGTCCAAGGGAAGTTCTTTTGAAAAGGATGGCCAAATGGTCTTGACTCATGCCCCTTGTCTGATAGCTGGACTAATTTGCTTGCATGAAATCCACAATACTGGGAGGAGCCTTATCCTGAATGACATTTTTCCCAGCAGGTACGTTTGGAACTTTATTCTACAATTCAGGTTCAACCAATTAGTTTGCTTGAAAAGAGAGCATGTGTAAGTTAGTTTATCTGTGCCAACAGCCAGCTTACAAGCTTTATTAAGAGCAGTCATGACACATTTGAGAGCAGTTTCAGATGCTGCACCATAGACAATGAGGCCATAGTCAATAAGAGTCAGTATGGAACTGGAGATTGACAGTCGGAGGGCAGAAGGAGTAAGATATTGTTTGTGCCTATATAGGACACCCAGTCTGTTATTGACCACTTTCACTACTAGGTCAATGTGTTGAGAGAATGAAAGAGTATCATCTATAGTGACCCCAAGGTACTTGAATGAGTGTACCAGTTCTAGGGGATCATCCTTATTATTGCGGATGGTCAGGACCAGATTCAGTTTCTTGTGCTGGTGGCTGGAGTTCAACATAGCTTTGGTCTTTTTATAGCTGAGGAGTAATTTATGCAAGCAGAACCATTCTTCTAGCTAGCAGAAGTTAGTCTGCAGTTCCTTTTGAAGCAGATTAGGCTGGATGTTACTGTCCAGGATTACGGCATCATCCGCATATAGAATTATTTAGCTTTTACAGGCTTTAGGAAGGTTGTTAAAAATAGACTGAAAGGGAGAGGACCAAGAATGGATCCTTGCGGAACTCCCAGTGAGATGTGCTTGGCAGCTGAGATAGAGGACCCTATTTTTACACTCTGGGACCTGAGGATCGAGTAGTCCTTGATCCAAAGGACTGCTTCAGGGGCAATTCCTAGTGACAGCATTTGCTGCAACAGCATTGTGTGGTTGACGGTGTCAGAGGCCTTTGTGAGATCTATGAAAATAGATCCCACATATTTGCCTTTGTCCAGAGCCTTATGCACGTATTCAGAGAACTCAACTAAGGCAGTAGCCGTGCTATGGTTCCTGCGAAAGCCATGCTGCTGAGTGCACTGCAGATCATATTTTTCAGATGTTCAGAGAATCTGGTCAGCAACAATTTTCTCTAGTGCCTTAGGGAGTGGTGATAAGATTGAAATTGGTCTGTAGTTGGCAGTGTTAGATCTGTCTCTACTTTTGGGGACAGGAGTTACCATAGCCTGCCTCCAAACGGATGGAAATTTGGCCAGGGCAAGAGATTTATTAAAGATTTTGGTGATGAGGGTAGTCACTTCATTAAGTGCCAAGGCAATTAGCTTTATATCAATGTTGTCACTGCCAAGCCTTGTTTTGCTCAGGACCTTTAGAACATAGGTTTTTGCCTTCTTGACCATGACCCGTATAAAGTAGAATCTAGCTCGAGAGGAACTGGAGCCCGACACAGTCTGGGGTGGATCAACTGTGGTGAGGTAATCCAGTGGGATGACAGTACTTAAGTCTGTGAATACGGAGTTGAATGCTTCTGCAATGGAGTGGGGATCCGAGGTGGGGGTGCCATTAATGTTAAGCATGGTGGGGTGTTTCTTAACTTCTCTACCCATCAGTTTCTTAATGTTATCCCAAAATCGCTTCCCATTGCCCCAGTTCCTATCCAACTGGTCCCTGAAGTATTTAACTTTGGCTAATCTAGTGAGGCGGGTACACCTATTTCTAGTGGCTTTATAATTTTGTAGGTCATTTGTGCTGCCAGAGTTTCTGGCCCGACACCATAGGTTATCCATGGCCCTCATCTCATCTAGTAGTTCCCGTGTAATCCATTAGTTTGTGGTTTCTCTAATTTTCCTTCTTCTCAAAGGTGCATAAATGTCACGGATCTCATTAAACTTGGCCACAAATTGGTTCGGGGCAAGGTCAATGTCCTCTGTTTCATCTAAGATGGTCCAATCATCCTGAGATAAGGCAGCCTTAAAAGCTTCTGCTTGTTCTGTTTTAAGTACTCTGCTGTGAATTGTGATTGGAGGATTTCTTTGCTCCTTATTTGCCCACCTACAAATAATTGGGGAGTGGTCACTTATGCAATCAGGGAGTACTGCTACGTCTTTGATCCTAGAGGGACAACTAGATAAGATCCAGTAAAGCATAGTACTGGTACTCCTCTTGTAGTTTATTCTGGTGGGTTCAGAGACCATCTGGGTTAGGTAGACATTGTCAGCCTGGTCTTTGTACATGCATATCAGTGTTTTGTCTCCTCCTGAGGCAGAGTCTCATTTTTGACGCAAAGTGCCAAGGTGTGAGAACTCACTGTGGCTCGTTAATTAAACACTGGATGGCTTAAAACTTTTTTTTTGCAGTAAATGCATTTTTTGACTTTATGAGCTTAAAGAGTGCAGTTTTTTATGGTATCTTGGACAGTGCATAGCTCAGACTGCACCCACTTCATTTTTTCCTACTAACACGGCTTTGTTTGTGTTCCAATTCATTTTATCATCCCTCTGCCCACTTTTCCCTCAAAGTCAATATTAAATGCACCCTACCAAATCCTTCCACTCAGTTCATGGCTCTCACACCCACTGTAGTATGTAAATTCAATTTTGTTACTCTTATCTGCTGATCCTACCATTCCTCCTCCCCTGATCTTCAGCTGGCTCATGTAGCTAGGGTGACTTGCTTTCTGTTCCTGCCTGCTGCTGAACGAGCAGCTGATCAGCACTGTTTTTCACTGTGCAGTGGATGGAAATGGAGACCCTGTAGCAACTGAAGATTTGGGGGAATAGCATGATACCCAGATAAGTGTTACAAAAAAATGTACAGACCATAACGGGTCCAGGAGCAACAGCTGAGTGGTGGGATTTGGTGGAGAAAAGGTCATTATTTTGTAGGAGCAGTGGGTGAGAGGGAATGGAAAGAAAACAAAATGGTAGGGGTGGAAATCTTTTTTTTGTTTGTTTTTAGATATTTTATGCTTCTTTCAGTCTTCAGCCACCATGTCCTGAGGCACACTGGAAGGCACACCTAATCCTTTATGCCTCTTACCTGAGTGCCTGTCCTCCATGGAGCATTGTTTATGCTCACAGGTAGGGTCAGGTGGGGAATTACCCCCACATTTTCATGCTTCATCAGGCAGCAAGTCTGGTGGTGCCAAAGAGCCAGATATTCTGGGGGACCATCTTCTCAGCAGCTAGGCCCATTTTCCTTGCATTTTCCCAGCCCCGGGCACATTAGCATGCAAGGAACACAATGCAGTGGTACAGTCAGCAAACATGTCAGCTGCATGCTGGCTGATATCCCTCAACCCTCTCTCCTGTCTAACACTGCACTACCACCTGTGGTCACCCTGGAGGCAACACTACAGTGGATTCAGCCACCCTCCCTCCTGGAGGAAGGAAGCATTCTCTGGGATGCTTTGTCCCCCTCCTCCTCCTCACCCTGACCAGATCCCAATGGCCTAGGCTCATTCCCGAACCTGGATTGCTGACTGCACGAGCTGAGACCCTATCGTTAGCCAACAGGCCAGTGGAAATGTTTTTTTAAATACTAAAACACATTTACTGTATAAAATAAAATACTACAGCTGGAGTAAACTTTTTGTTTTGCACACGTTTGGTTTTTAATGACCTTGTAAATCACTGAAGATTCACTGTAGCAATTGAATTACCCAGATTGACCCTAGTAGACTAATAAGCATTTCTTCATACTAGAAACTATGATTATTGATTCTGTTTGCTCTCATTCTAAATATGAACCTGTATTTGAGAATTAATTGTGTTAAGTGCTAATGTGGTATGTCTGTTAGTTATTTACTTATATAATGTACTTTTATTTATTGAAAAATAAAAACATACAGTAACAAAAAGCTTCAGTCTTGTGGTTTGTGAGGTCATCATACAAACCTTGTGTGTGTGAAACTACTTTTGTTATACATGGCCTTTTCATGCTACATGTATATTATAGGGACATCGTAGCACCCTTATCGTTAGGGTTGAGCTGGGGTTTCTATATTAAACCTCAAATTTTGTACTTTAATAACTTTGCAAGTGTTCAACAGATTTGCACAATATTTGGCATGTGCTGTCTTGTGGGGTAGATCGCTTGATGTGCCAAGTTTCGTTCTGGTCGGATGTGCTGATTCTGAGATCCGGATAGTGCAAAAACCTTAAAAGTTGCCTTTTTTGCTGTTTTTTTGTCATCACTTGCACCCAGACGGTGTGGAATTTTGTTGTGAAATTTGTATGGTAGAAAGAGCTTGGGTCACAGAAGGGCCTTTCGCTGGTTTGTTGAAAAAATATTAACCCAGAGTTATTCAATTTTTAAGTTTTGAGTTCTGAGCATGCTCAGTTCAGTCTTTTGGATAGCTTCCTGAAATTAAAAAGGAATTTGGTCTCATGAAAAAAGATTTTTTTTCATGAGGGGCCAATCCTTTTTCACGAGGAAAAATTCATTTTTTGTGAGCCATCATCTTGTTTTTTAATTTTTCAAACTCAAAAATTGTAAAGCATTCTTGCTACTTTAATTAATTTCTACTGAATTTTTAATGTTAAGTGCTCTGATTATTTTACCTGATTTCATAATGTTACATGCTATTTTTTGGAGCTCAGTGTTATCTACAAAATATAACTGAAGCTTCCTACAAGCTATTTTACTAATTTTTTTCCAAGGGCTTCTTAATTTAAGCGTCA
The DNA here is from genome assembly GCA_016271365.2 of Neoceratodus forsteri. Classification (NCBI taxonomy): domain Eukaryota; kingdom Metazoa; phylum Chordata; order Ceratodontiformes; family Ceratodontidae; genus Neoceratodus; species Neoceratodus forsteri. Next base: position 189,985,622 of record CM057452.1, read on the forward strand.
CATGAGCTCACCTTATAAAGTAAAGCAAAGTAATTACCCACCTGTAAGCTGGGCTAGGAACGGACTCCACAGCCCATCAGGCAGTTGCAGTGCTGTGCTGGGCTGACTTGCAATTTGTATTATACCTTGTATTGAGTGCTGTTTTTCAGTGTAGGAATGCCAGTTTATAGCATTTAGTTAATGTTGCTCAGCAGTAATATGGTTCGCTCTGGCATTTTTCTAGTTCTGCATCTTCAAGTAGCTTGCCTTAGCAGGGACTGATTTAACTGCCTTTATTTATTTGTTCCTTTTCTTTTTCCTACAACCTAAGTGTACCTTGCCTTCCTGGCTGAATTTCAGTTCTTCTGTCTCACTGTTTTGCTATCCCTCTTGTTGTTTCTTTGCCCCCCCCCACTCTTAATCTCTTAACCTTTTGTTTCTTTATCCCTCCCCTTGCTAGTAATCTTTTTAACCTCTGTCCATTCTCTCCACAGCCCATGCCCTGCCCCCTGGGCTCCTTGATATGCAGCAGGAGCTGCTGGAATAGCCCCCACCCTCCTGCAGTGCAGATTCAGGTACGCACCAGAACAGATTCGGCGATTCAGCATTCAACTCTCTTTTGAATTTGGCACTTTTTCTTTGGACTGCGCCACTTTGTCTAAAACATATTAATTAATTTCGGAATTTTTCAGTTGGAACTTTCTTGCTACTTTAATTAATTCCTACTGATTTCTTAATGTTAAGTGCTCCAATTATTTTACCTGATTTCATAATGTTAAGTGCTTTCTTTTAGAGCTTAGTGTTATCTACAAAATGTAACTGAAGCATCCTACGAGCTCACTTGCTACCTTACTAATTTTTTTCCAGGGGCTTCTTAATTTAAGTGTCCCATGAGCTCACCTTGTAAAGTAAAGCAAAGTAATTACCCACCTGTAAGCTTGGCTAGGAATGGACTCCACAGCTCATCGGGCAGCTGCTGTGCTAATGTCCCCACTGTACGTCGGCTCCCCACCCTTGGCTGGCCTTTCTTTTATAGCCAGTGATGGATCATGTGATTAAGTCCCAAGTTTCCCATCTGCTCATTATATGGTAGCTCCATTAGAGGGTGCATGAGTGACTCAGGCTTGTTCTGTTGGCTATGCTCATTGAATCTCTCATTTTTGGCTTAATTAAAGAGCTAGTGTACTGCCTGGTAACTGCCTACAGTTAATTGCAACTTCCAGATGTAGTCAGCTATCACTTCTTATATCTCAAGTATTTTTTTTTCTGTTTGCTAATTAGAAAATATTTCACCTGACAGTACTGGGGTGATATGTGGAGCAGCACTCTGTCTGGAGGGAAAAAAGTCAGTTCTGTTCCTCCCACTACATCAAAACTGAGATCACACTGACTATGACATCACTAGTAACCAATGAGAACCATTTCTCACTGCCAGGTTTCACTTTCAAATGAAGACGCAGGGACTGGCTCTCCCTGGTTACTAGTGATGTCACAATTTCCTGTATTTTGATTGGTAGCTTGAGAGAGTCACTGCTCAGGCTGCAAGAATTGTGGTACGTCCGGGTGTTTGGTCTCATTTCTGAAGATGTGGTGGGAGGAACAAAACTGACTTTTTTTCCTCCAGACAAAGTACTGCTCCACACATCACCCCAATACTGCCAGGTGGAAAATCTTCTAATTAGCAAACAGAAAAGAAAAAAAATACTTGAGATATAAGAAGTCATAGCTGACTACATCTGAAAATTATTATTAATTACAAGCAGTACACTAGCTCCTTAAGTCTCTCAGTGTCATCATTCTGGTTATAAATCCTGTAGATGGTTAAAAGCTTCTAAAGCTCTCAAGAATGTCCCCTGGGATTTCAGTCTCCCTGGCAGGGCCTGTAAATCAAGCTGATTTCAGTTCTGAAATTATATAAATATAAGCTTCTTTGAACCCGTGTTTCTCCCTTAGATAACAAGCTAAAGGTCTACACCTTGATTGCTAACACTGTATGTACTAGTGAATTGTGCACAGAATTTCTAATGCTTACTGTTCCTGGTGATTTTTGTGCTGGTTTAAAGTATACATGCGCTTCTCAGAAACTGCTCAAAACTCCTCTAAACCCAATAGCATACGATCAATCAATTTTTCTCTTTTTGACTCCTGTCCCCAGTGTCTAGTTACTATCCTGCTTACCCATTTTAATCGTGATACCCCCTTCACTTAAGTACTACTTAAAGTCTAAACTACATTATTTTTCTGGAGGCTACTCATACCCTTGGGTCCCACCATGGCTAAACAAGGCTTTGCGCTTGCTCTGCTAATTATTTTATCTTTTTCATTTCTAGACAATCTCTTTGCACATTGTCCAGTCTTCCAAGCCACCAAGCCCATATCCCTTCATTTTAGCGCTTTTCATTCTGATCCAGCCCCACCCTCCCACGTCATTCTTTTTATGAGTAAAAAGGATGCATTCTTTCTTGGTTTTTGTGCACAGTCCTCTCTGCTCTCTATATGTGGGATTAGCCTCAGATCTAGTTGCTTATACTCACCAAAGTCATCCTTAATATTTTACCTTTTCCTTCTCCTTCTTCAAGTGGGTGATATTGAACCAAATCCTGGCCCGCCTCATCCTATAGCCATGCCTGCCTCATCACCCCCATCCATTTAACCACATTTAAAGGGCATAACAATTGCACACATAAATGTTTATGTCAAATCTAATCTTCATGCAGTGGTAATACCCTCCCCCACTGATAATTTATTCTCAGTTGAATCTTTATTCAGCTCACTAACGCTCAGTAATGTAAAGAAACTTTTAGTTGGCTGTATTTATCTCCCGCCTAAAGATGCCACTAATGAGCTTCCTTCCCTCGTGTCATCCCTAGTTGATCTTCCCCCATATGATACAATCATTTGCAGGGATTTTAACAATGACTGGTTGCCCCCTCACAAAAACAAGGCACATGCCATCGTCACCGACTCAAACTTTACCCAACGTAACAGCAAGCCTACACATCATAACTCAAGGACAGAGATCTCAATGCTATTAGATTGGATTGTATCTAACTGCCCTCATAGTATCAAATCAGCTGCTGTACTATCTGACTGTATCAGTGATCAGTGATCACTGTCTTGTCTCTTGTGTTTGGTGCAACAATTTCAAGGCCCCCTTCTCGTAACTCATGAATCCAGAAACATGACACAGTTTAAATTAGATGAATTCCGAGCTGGCCCGGTGGCGCTGAGGGTTGAGGCGCTGGACACCACACCTCGCTCCATGCCAGCAACCCGAGTTCAGGATCAGACTTGGGTCACTGGTGGGTTGGCCGGGGGGGAGCATGTCTTGAGCATCCCACGACAACTTGCCGTCTCCAGGGAGGGTCGGGTGGGAGGGTCAATGCCCACTGCTCTTGTGCAACCTCGGGTGGAGGCTCAGGGGAATGCAAGCTCCCAATAGAAGGGAGATGGGTGGCCCAAGCACGCAGTAGACGTCAGTGTCTAGCACCTTGACATCAGGGGCTAACACTGCGTGGGGGAGGAGAAAAGTGGAAAAACTCCTGTCGGCTCCGGAAGGATGGGCTTCCTGGGGCATGCCTCCGATTTACCACTGCTCACTGACTACCTCCAGATCCAATGAAAGATAGAATTATGGGAGTCCGCCCCACCTCGTCCCCACTCAGGGGGTAAGCCGAAGCTACATGGGGGACTGGGAGGTAAGTATCGGTGAGCAGGTGGTAGGAGGATGACCCCTTGAATGCCCTGAAGAGTCGGGGCTGACAGGCAGTAGGAGGGGAAAAAGTACAATTTCAAAATAAATAAATAAATAAATTAGATGAATTCCTAACTGCAATTAATAACACTGATTGGAGTCCTACTGTAAACCTCCCCACCATAGACCTTGCCCTAGACTACTTCATTGTTACCTTTAAGGACATTATCAATAGACATGCACCACTAACTAAGCACAGATCCAAGGGCATCAAGGCCCCCTGGCTTTCCAGTGAAATCAGACTCCTTGTGAAGAAGCGAGATACTGCCTGGAAAGTTTATAAATTCAGCCAACTACACTCTGACTGGTTATCTTGTCGTCAATTGAGAAATCAATGCAAATATAGGATCCGGGGTGTTAAACAGGCCTATTACCATTCTCTCCAAACAGATAATCTAAGTAACCCCAAGGCTTTCTGGAATCAGATTCATTCAGTGATCAAAGGCAAATCAATACAATGCCCCAGCTCCATACTGTCTGGGTGCAAGCTGTTACAAGATCCACCCTCCATTGCAGAAGGAATTAACCAGTTTTTCACTGACCTCGATAGGTATACTGCTCATCTTACACCCAACCCTCAGTTCTTCATCCTTAACTAGCCCCATACTGCCCTGGGCCCCCACCTTGTGTTCCACTTAAAACTCACCACTTAAAGTGAAGTTCAAAAGTTATTACTAAAACTCAAGGAAGAGAGCTTAGCAGGATATGATTCTATAGAACCTATGTTCCTCAAGCTAAGGGCTGTGGCACTTGCTGCTCCTGTTTTTAATCTCTTAATTGACCCTTCCTCTCTGGTACTGTGACTGGTCAACGGAAAGTGGCTGTTGTGGTCCCCCTCCACAAGGGTGGCTCACTTGCTTTTGAAAACTTTAAACTTATCTCAATTTTATGTCCCCTGGCAAAGATCCAAGCGAGGATACTGTATAACTGATTGCAGTCTTACTTAGACACTCATCAGCTTCTCACAGACTGCTAGCATGACTTTAGAAAAGGCCATAGCACTACCACTGCCCAGGTCAAGGTCTCTGCTGACATCCTTAAAGCTAGTGACACAGGCCTAGTTACTGGTCCTGTGTTCAGAGATCTGACGAAGGCCTTTGATCTCGTCAGTCACCACCTTCTGCTCAGTAAATTGCACCGCACAGGCCTCGACAGCCTTGCGGTAACATGGTTCAAGGGCTATCTTACGGGTAGATTGCAATGGGTAAAATGGTCTGGGTCTCTCTCATCTCTCAGGCCTATTATGTACAGTGTACCTCTGGTTTCAATTCCTGGTCCATTGCCGTTCTCACTCTTTATTAACAAATTTCCAAACTTCTGTGGGGGTGCATCAGTGCAACTCTTTGTGGATTACGCAATCCTTTACCGTTCATCTGGAAACATGGGTTGGCTTAACCAAAGTCTTAACTTCGATTTCAGCGTGCTCAAAACCTGGTTCTCAGCTAATCACCTAATACTGAATACAAAGAAAACTAAGGCCATGGTATTCCACAATCCCTCCCCTAAACTATCCAACTCTGTCTCTCTGCATTCTTTTCAAATCTGCATGCAGTCAGTTGACACTATAGAGGTAGTCAAAACTTTTAAATATCTAGGGTTACATCTTGACATCTCCTTCTCACTAGAGTCACAGGTTACCCAACTAACTGAAACCATAAACCAGAAGCTAGGCTTTCTGTACTGACTCTGCCCCCATTTATCATTTTTCGCATGCCAAAAAATTACCTCCACATCCATCCTCCCTATATTATTCTATAGTGCTCCACTCTGGCTATCTGCTCAACCATCTTCTCTTGCATGGCTGCAACAAATGTATTTTAGGACTGGGCATTTTGCCATAGGGGCCGACTCTAGAAGACACCATTGTGACATCCTGGCTTCTCTAAATTGGCCAGATTATGACTCTAGGCTACAGTACCTCACACTATGCTTTGTTTTCAAACTAGTGAATCTCTTTAATCCCCCACGCCTAAGGGGTATTGTATACCGCAAAACAAGTGTTCGCTCACTCAGATCAACTTCCCTTCCATTATTGGCAATCCAGAAACCACACTGTCTCGCGGGTAAGTGTTCATTTGCCTACGCTGTGACCTTGACCTGGACCTCCCTCCCATTGATTATACTCTCCTGCCCTACCCTGTCACTTTTCAAACAAGAACTTCTCTCTTTCCTCCTTAACCCCCGTATTGCTCCTGCTTTCACTAATCCCTATTTCACTGTACTACTCTTTTGCTAAAGTATATTATTCATGAAGCTATGACGGTGTTTATGTCTGTAAATATGCCCACTTCTGGACCTGTAAATATGTACATTTCTAGATATTAATCTGTATTCTCATTACACTTATTGTGGTTGTTTTCTAGTTCAGTTAGCTGTAGAAGACTCTGTATTCCCATGTTATTCCTGTTCTAACCTTGGCACTTTGTTATATCCGATATTTGTATCAGTTGTATTTGCTGTATGTGTCCTCCAGGTCGTCACTGAAAAAGGGACTGCATGGGCTATACAATTAAAAATAATGGGAAAGGGGCCACAATTGGAGGGTGGGGAGTGCCACTGAACACCAATGAAAATATGCTACGGAACATATTTGTTTATTTATTAAATTTTGGTGACCGGGTAGGCCCACTGAGCCCTGAAGGTCCCTTTTTCAGGGGCAACCTGGGATAACAATACAAGATAAAATACAGTGGAAAAAAACCTTTGATTACATAGGTTGTTCAAGCATAAGGTGGTTACAGACAGTGGTTACAAACATGGTTATCATCATGACATAGTTTTGCCTTGGTACTACTTGGCATAGTGATATACATGAAGTAGCATTGGTCCCTAGGTGTCCAGATACTAGAGGGAGGTACATGGTTGGCTCACCTTTGGGAAAGTTTGATGCAGAAAAAGGGGATACCTTAAAAGCCGTGGCAGTGGCATGCACTTGTGGCCAGTATATGGGACTTGTATATGGAAATTGGTGGGTTGGGTGTGCCACTAGACACCAGGGCTATTAACTTAAAATTAATGGGAACTGGGTGGGGGGGGGAGAGAGTTCAGTTGATACCAGGGAACAGATAAATTTCAAATATGAAAATAAAATCTGACAAAATGATGTATGTGTGCCTTGGGGTTGTTGGCCCTAACGCTCACTCCATTCTCCTATACTGTACCCATCTCAGCTTATTTACTTATGGAATGGGGTGAGTGTCAGGGCTGATGATCCCAAGGCACACCCCCAATGCCTGTCAGTGTCTGCACCCTAACACCACATTTCCCTGCTTTTGTCGCAATACTAACAACCCTGACTGATGCATTAATGACGTTTTTTGCAATGAAGATATCTATATATATATATATATATAGTCATACAGTTGCTTGCCCCTGGACTGCCACCTTAACCTGCCATCTGACCCCTGTACTGGCAACCTCTTAGCCCCATCTGCTGCTCCCTTCATTGGTCACAACCAGTGGGCTCTACATGATGTGGGTTCTGAAAGTGTCAGCAACCATCATACAGTTAGAACAGGAGACATGCTATTTCTCTGTTTTTCTTTCCTGTTCTTAAGCCCACTGACCTCCCTGACACTGGGCACTGCCCTCTCAGGCTCTGCACATCTGCAGCAATGTCCCTGCAGAGGAGGCAAGCTTCCTGGCCTGCCACAGGGGTTGCTGCAGCAGCAGACCCACCACTCCCTCCCTTCCTGGCTGGGAGCACTGCCCTGCCACCCCAGCCCCCCTCAGCCACCTGACTCAGCTCCTGAGTTTGTTCCCAAATCAGAACGGCTAGCACGGGAGTGCAACATGCTACTTGCTGGGTCACTGGATGGCCACCAGTTATTCATTCTATAGTTACTGCACACCCACTGGATCCTGGAGCATCAGGGAGAGTGCAGTTACTGTGCTCTCCCTGATGCTCCAGGATCCAGCGGGTGACTACAACAGGATCCATGACAGGAGTCCGACAGAAATTCTGTCGAACGCCCTGTCAGCGACACCAGCAGGTCGACCGCATTCTGCAGTGGGTTGCCGGTTCGCTATTGCATTCTTTGTTTTCTGCAGGGGGCTTCGCCCCCCAAACCCCCCACTTAAGGATTCTCAACTCCAGTCATAGCTGATTTGGGGAAGGGTGCAGGACCCCAACAGACAGCACTGGGTTTCATGGTCTCCCATTGCGGCTAGGTGCTGTAGTCGCTGTGGGGGACCTCGCTCGCGAAATGTCACTGCAAGGGGGGTAAACGACTCCAACATTCTTATTTAAAAGTAAGATTTTCTTTTTTAACCTGGCTGCCACCTGCAAATATATTTCTTCATTCATTTAAAAAGATAAAAGTCTCCACACCTGCTTATTTCAAACAATGGTTACTTTTTTGGAGAGCTGTGTGTGTGGGGGGGAAGGGGAGGTGCTCAGGGAGCCTCTTAGTTTGCTTGTGGAACTCTCTTCAGATTTCTGATGGTGACTTACCTCCACTCCACCCATGTTCCAATCAACCACACAATGCTAGGTACGTTTATCACTGTAAGGTCTGCTCTGAGTAGGACTTCACTGAAAGGACACATCTGTAGGGTACAATGGCTGTTCTGGGAAGCAGGTTTAGTGCTGTGCTGTTCAAAAGGTCATTTGACTCTGCACTCTGCAGTGAATGTGAATACATGTCATTTCACCTCATCTGCAATCTGGTCAGCAGCTGCACTCAAATAAATTCTCATCCTTCTAGTGTAGCAGCAGAAGCCTTTAACTAACCCTCCTTCTCATTACCAACCCCCTAAGACTTTGGCAGCACTTCAGACTCTCTCCCCTTACCCTTAGCAGGAGACAAATCAGCTGCTCTCCTTCCCACAGCCTGGGAAAATACTGTGCTTCCCTACGACCTGCTATGATATGTGGATGTTTCTCTAATTCCAGTGAAACCCGAGTCCGCCTTCAGCTCATAATTTACTGGAGAGCAGGAGACAGAGCTTGGTACAGTGGCTCCTGAAACCGCTTCCAAAAACACAGAAGATTTCTGTAAAACAGTGAAATGAATACTTTGTCTTGGACGGCCTGAATGTTGTTGCTCAGTCAGGATTGCAGTATCTCATCTTTAGCCTTTGGCATGTATATGCTTCCGTCTCAGCGCCTCTGCACCTCAGATGACGGTGGGGGTTACACCTTTAACACCTCATGCTTTCACTAGTTGGCCTCAGCACCATAATTTCATGCTGGCCTAAATGATTGTTTTGTTTTTGTTTTCATGTGCCAGAAAAGTGCTCCTAGTACGGACATCAGAAAGAGTAATGTAATATTTCGGTTACATGTTATTTTAAGTGTCTGTTTCAATGTAACTAATCACTAATTACATGCAACCAGGTAATTCCACTGTAGTTACCGGTTTGTTGCATGCAACTGCATTGCAATTCCAATGCAGTTACAGTACAGTGTAGTTACATTAGTAGGTTGCTTGTACTGACACTTTTGTTTGACTTCTGGGTCCAGCGAAAATGGTGGGGAACATAGTGGTGATACAGGTATCACTCACAACAATGGACTAAATAAACTGTAAAATCCCTCCTAAACAATAAATACCCATTGAAGACAAGTTCAGCTTTGTATTCCTTTTCTACCTCTATTTTATTTAATCCAGTTCCAATGGGGTCCTGGATACTGTGCTGTTTCCTTTCTTATGATAAAAGAGTGAGAGGTGCAACAAGTGATCAAAGGAGAGCAATGCCATAGTTAGATAGCTTTATTCTGTTATAAAGCATTCTTCAGTAATCCCTCTACAGGTGGGGCTTACCTTGTTTTGTTCTCGCAGCTGCCTGGCCAACCTGCCCTGGTCCATGGTGCCCACTTTGTTGCTCCTGCCAGCCCCTGTGTGCCTGCTTTGCTGTTGAGGACTGGAGGAGCAGGCAGTTGAGGTTAAAACCATCAGTTAAGCGGTATAGTGCAGAGAGTGCTGAGCAATCCGGTGGAGTCCCATGTAGCCCCGTGTGTGCATGTTCGGGATGGCTTCTGCTTGCATGTGCGAGCTGCTGGGTCCGCTTGCAGTTCCTGTTAGCGCCACGGCACTTAGTGTTAAAGCTGCTTCTGTGGCTCATGCCAAGGTTCCCTCTGTGTGTTCTGATCCCTGGGACCTTAGAAACACTAGTGGGAGATCTGGAGTCACACTCACGCCGAGGTTCCCGCTGTGTGTTCTGATCCCTGGGACCTTAGAAACACTAGTGGGAGATCTGGAGTCACATTGGAGGGGGAAAGAAAAAGAAGTAAAGAACTCTGCCAGAGCACTCTTAAGCGCACTCTCAGTTTAAGAGCAGCCAGGCGGCATTGTGAATGAATGCTCTGCTTGCAACCTGGGGGGGTGGACAGTGCTTCAGAGCTAGCAACAGGCAGAGGGAGACTCTGTCCTGCACCACATTGCCACCTAACAATAGGGCAGAGGGGCAGCTTCTAAACTCTGGGTACAGTCAATGTCAAAACAATGTAATAGCCCTGCAATATGAAATTAAAGATAGGGCTCTGTGTAAACTGTATAGAATGTTTTTGTTTGCAGCCATCTTTGTTGCCTTTGAGCTGTTCTGCAGCCAGTCGGAATGCAAGGAGCCCAAAAGACTACAGAAAGGAGCTTTTGGGAGAAGGTGAGGACTGTGTATTGGTGCCTTTTTCTCCAGCCAATCAGGCATTGAATGAACATTCTGCATATTAATTTGATGGACTGACAGCCTGATTGACACATTGGGACTCTAATCTGATTTTCTGAGACCTGGGGGAGGGGCAGATCCAGCTAGAATCAGTCTCCTGGGAGCTTCCACAGAGTGAGGAGGCTCAATCTGTGTGTTTTGGAAAAGTTTGGAGGCCTGCCTTGGGCTTTCACAACCAACAGCCCAGGGGGTGTCCGATTCATTTCCATCACCTGGAAATCCAAAAAGCTGTTTTGTGATTTAAAACCTGAGCATATGAGAAGTGTTGGAAAAGTCTGAGAGACTGTATCTGCCCACAGCCTTGGGAGGTAGTACAGAATCTATTGAAGGAGAAGATCCAGATTTCTTTGTTTTGGACTTGTTGTGCCACAGCTGCCAGCCTGCAGTGTGGGTGAAAATATTAAAGCTGTGTTCCTGAGACCCAGGAGGTTCTTGCCATTGGAAAGTTGGGGAATCAGATAGGTGGTGTCACAGCTAGGCACTGCCTATCACCTCACCCTTAGGGCTGGATGCCTGGACAGGTGGATGAGGTGTGGGGCCCTGGTCTCCTAACTGGTCCCACCCAGAAAGCTGCAGATTTCCAGAAAGCTGCAAGAGATTATGAAATGGGTAGAAAGAATGCTAAATTCTGATTGGCCGAGAACTGCTTTCAGCTGGACCGTTATCCAAGCACAATGTCCCAGCTGAAAGTATTAGGTTTAAAAATGCATACAGTGTACTAAAAATTACCCATTTCATAATCACAATAAGGCACTCGAGGGGGAGTGTTATGGTGGGCTAACAGCCCGTCTCGGGTGGTGGAAGCCCTCAGCTATGCCTCATGCTTCAACTCACCCTGAGGTGGTCCATTATGCCACCATAACCCACCCCCTGTCATGTCTTATTGCTTAATTCAAAGAACTGTCAAAGCCCCAGAGCCACAGTTTGAAAGGTCTTCAGCCTGCAAATTTCAGAGACTGGTATTCCAGAACCATGAGTAACTCAGGGTTTGCCCTGCACTGAGGAGATTGTAATTCTGTTTAGCGACAGCCTGTATTTTTTACCTGCCTTGCACTTCTGCTGTTCTTTGCACTCAATCTTTGAAAATACCTTGATGAATGAATGAATAAATAAAGACCTCCTCCAATATGAGTGAGTCTGCATCTACTTTGTGTACATAGTACACTTTGGTGTGTTGGTGGAGTGGCTATTTTTTTTTACTTTTTAAGATTACAATCAGGAATACAGGACAACCAAACACACAGGTCAATGCAGCACCCTAGGGGCACTGGATGGCAAGCAGCTTACAGAGTCAGGAAGGGCCCTATCCACTCAGGACTTTAAAAGTCAGTGAAATTACATCAGAGTCAGTCCTTTGCCTAACTTGCAGATACTGAATGTTGCACAGCACAGGCGTAATGTGTTTTGACTTCCTGATGGAGTTCACAAGCCCTTCTCCTGTGTTCTGCTCTGGCTGCAAGTCTCAGATCTCCCAGATCTGACCACAAGGTGAACCCTAGTAGGAATACTACAGTAAGTGAGTCAAGAGGAAATGAACACCAGTACAAGGTTCTTCAGTGTCCTAGGTTCTTAGAAAGGGCACAGTTTGGGTAGTATGCTTTATATAAAAAGTGAATGGTCAAAGGGTGAAAAATACAGTGAACGATACAAGAGGGAGAGATGCAGTGAGTGATAAAAGGGCGAAAGATGCAGTGAGTGATCAAAGGGTGAGTGATGCAGTGACTGATTAAAGGCTGAAGGATGCAGTGACTGATTAAAGGGTGAGGAATGCAGTTAGGAAGCAAAGGTTAAGAGATGCACTGAGGAAATAAAAGGTTAAGGGATGCAGTGAGCGATCAAAGGTGAAAGATGCAGCGAGTGGTCAAAAAGTGAAGGATGGAGTCAGTGATCAAAGAGTGAAGGATGCAGTGAGGTATCAAAGGGTAAGAGATGCAGTGAGTGAGCCCAATATGCCCTTACTTCGGTGGGTAAACCAGGAGGGGAAGTTGGAAAGATGTAAGCATTGGACAAGGTTGGGTACAGAGCTGGGTGCTGGTCACCAGAAGGGGGCAGTGCCAGAGGAAAAGGGGCATAAATACATTTCAGAAAAAGGGTGAGGGGTGCTGTGATTGTTGAAAGAGTATAAAATGCAATGAAGGGTCAACAGCTGCGAGATGCAGTGAGTGATCAAAGGGTAGGAGATGCATCAAGGGGATCAAAGGTAAGGGATGCAGTGAGTGATCAAAGGTGAGAAATGCAGTGACTGATCAAAGATGAGATATGCAATCAGTGATCAAAGGTGAGATATGCAGTCAGTGATCAAAGGTGAGATATGCAGTCAGTGATCAAAGGTGAGAGCTGCAGTGACTGATCAAAGGTGAGAAATGCAGTGAATGTTCAAGGGTGAGAGCTACAGTGACTGATCAAAGGTTAGAGATGCAGTGAATGAGATAGCTGCAGTGAGTGATCAAAAGTGAGAGATGTACTGACTGATTAAAGGTGAGAGATGCAGTAATTGATGAAAGGTGACAGATGCTGTGAGTGATCAAAGGTGAGAAATGCAGTGACAGATCAAAGGTGAAAAAAGCAGTGACTGATCAAAGGTGAGCGATGCAGTGATTGATAAAGGTGAGAGATCCAGTGACTGATCAAATGCGTGAGATGTAGTGATTGATTAAAGGTGACAGATGCAGTGAGTGATCCAAAGGTGACCAATGCAATGTGATTAAAAGGTGTGGGATGCTGCAGCTGAAGAAGGGTTCACCCCGAAATGTTCCCACAATGGGTATACGTGAGGCATTGGTCCAGCAAGAGTGGTGGATGTTAGTGTTTTTATGATATTTATTCTGAGTTTGGTCCAGCGTTACAATCTTGGTAAATAAAAAGTTATTTACTATTTTACAACATATCACAAACTTTAGGATTTAACCTGTGTTCTATGTGCTACCGGGATGAAATACGAAGCTGAAAAACTTTGGGATACCATTTGGACTTCTATCTAATACCGCAACAATTTGTTTTGCATTAGAAAAATCCCCAGTTTGATTTGTACTAATAATGCTGCCTGAAACTCTGTGTTACTGCACTTTTTGGCACTTTAAATTCTATAGTTTCAGCTACATTTTCTTGCACTAAGCAGCTTTAACACACCTTTCGCCTTTTTTGCATAGCCATTCAACACCTTACAGCTTAGGCTTTTCAGCTGTTATTTAAAAAGAGACTCCCTTTGCAGCTGTTAATCAAACCCCATTGCATTTCATAGCCTAATAAGTATGGTGCCAGTGTGTTTAGCTTGGTAGACCTAAGCGAGACGGGTTGTACATCCCCCTAGCCCTGTTAATATCTTTCAGCGCATTTGACAACCGTTTGTGCAATAGCACTTAACACTTTTCCTTTGCTGTTCTAGCCAAGTTGCAACAGCGAGAGACAGTTTTTACCACACCAGTATTAACTTCCTAGTTCTGTTTAATTGATCCTTGCCTTCCCACTTCCTCAGAGAATGCATGATTCAGTACACCCAAGCAGGAGAGAGGTAAATGTCCACAAAAATTCTAGCCAGTATTATAGCATCTCTTGATGTTTTGTGCATCTGGGGTAAATTTCTATAACTGCATTTGGAATATGTGACTGCATATTTTAACAAGTGAATGAACATTTTTGAATATTTACTTCTCTGAATATTCCATGTGAGCTACTGTCTGAACTCATAATACTGTTTGGATCGCTGAGCTTTGATTATAACTACAGACTTTAGTCAATAACAGGTTGCACTTTATAGAATCAGCTTTTTTGACATGTTCCTTTGATCCCTGGAGTTTTTTTGTGACTGTGGTTCACTTGCAATAAATACCAAACTTCTACCAGTTTTTCAGACAGGCTTTTTGTCTGGAAATCCCTAGAGACTGTATTCTATGTGTAAATATATATTCACTGTTTACTACAGTGTACAATCGTATAGAGTTGTTATTACAAATTTGTCTGATGATGGAAATTGATCTCTAACTAATGATGAAACCTTCTTGCCTGGAATTCATTCAAGTCTGTGCAATATATATATATATATATATATATATATATATATATAATTAAGGCAAAACCTCCGTTTAATGCATCAGTTAGGGTTGTTCCACAGCGACAAAAGCAAGGAAATCGATGTTAGGGTTGGAAACCCCTTTGCACCCCTCCAGCCCACCCCCAACTGGAATCGAAGTGCGATTGGGAGTCATCAGCCTAACTTATCACATGGGAAAGAAGCTGAGGAATAGGAGAGATAGGGGTGACAGTTAGGACCGATGACCCCAATGCGCACCCTGATTCCAGTTGGGGGGGTGGGCTGGAGGGGTGCATAGGGGGTTTTGACCCTAACATCGAATTTCCTCGCTTTTGTCGCTGTGGAACAACCCTAACTGATGCATCAAACAGAAGTTTTTGTCTCTAATTTCCCTTCTTTTTGAGAATGATAATGAGAAATAGTGAATGTAATGTGGCGGTACAGGGCCCCGCGCTTCCGCCACGTGATGTCTTGTCACATAGTAACATTGTGCCCGCAAACGCAAATCGTAATGCGCACGGTGACACAAAGCAAAACAGAAAGAGAAACAGTACTGTAGACAGAAATGTTAAAAACAACGCAAACACAACCGTAAATGAACACGCAAAAGGTAATGGTGGCGTAAACGTGAACGGTAAGTGAAACGGGTACGGAACCGCAAGCAGAAACGGTAATGGTAACAGTAATGTAAGCACACAGGCTGATTTTCCTCAAAAGCTGTATAGAGAAAGACAGTGAGTAGAAAGAATGTATGCAAAATAATGACTCTTGGAACACAAAAATGAGGACTTGGAATAGTAAATTGCTTATATCTCAGTAACCGTACGACATAGAAAAACATTTTAAAGTCATATGTATTATCACTTTCCTGGCTAGTTTTGTACTTAGGTCCTATGAGGGGGCTAAGGATTTTTTCAACAAAAAGT
Source organism: Neoceratodus forsteri (assembly GCA_016271365.2). Taxonomy (NCBI): domain Eukaryota; kingdom Metazoa; phylum Chordata; order Ceratodontiformes; family Ceratodontidae; genus Neoceratodus; species Neoceratodus forsteri. Next base: position 190,000,977 of record CM057452.1, read on the forward strand.
CCATATCTCGCACCGTTTTCGAGATACAGGCCCTGAAAGGCGCAGTGAACGCCGTAATGTTATCCTATGGGAAAAAAACAGAAGTTCAGACTGCCATAACTTTGCCTCCCTGTAATATTTTTTCACCAAACCACTGAAAGGCACATCTGTGGGATGTTGGCTGTGTTCCCTGCAAATTTCAGCCCAAAAGACAAAACCGTTATTTTGCAGCAGGGCGCCAAACGATTGCTGCAATACGTCGTACGCCATAATGTTATCCTATGGGAAAAAGTGTCAACTTTGGAGTACCGTATCTTTGCTGCTGTGTAATATTTTTTCAGTGAAATACTGAAAGGCACATCTGTGAGATGTTGGCTGCATTCCCTCCAAATTTCATCCCAAAACTCCAAACCGTTCTTTTGCAGCGGGGTGCCAAAGAATTATTGTTATTTTGGGCATAGTGTCGCAAAGTAGTGTCATGATTTGCGAAGAAACTTTCATAAAAAATTTGCGACACTTTCATGAGTGCGACACTACTTACAAAGTACTTTTTCCAGAAATCTGAAAACATATTTCTGTGTTTTACCCAAAATAAAGACATAGCTAGCATCCTCAGGGCCGACTAGGTGAATACAAAAAGAATTAGGTTGCTAGAGGTCTCAATTTTAAATGCCAAGCATTTTCTGATCATTAACTGAAAACAAAATGGCGGATTTGTGACAGTAAAGGGCCATTTGTGACAGTAAAAGTGCATTTGCAAAAGTGTTGAACTTTTGTTAACTTTTCCCATTGACTTATAATGGGAACTTGTTTTTTGAATAACTTTTGAACTGTTTAATATTTTTTCATGAAATCTTTGAAAGGCACATTGGGGACCCTGACTGCATGTTCCCTGAAGATTTCGGACCAGTCGTGCAAACCGTGTGACCTGTAGGCATGACCATAGAATTCCAAAAAAAGCGTAAATGCACGCGCAGATCATGCTTAATAACTCCGCAGCCATATATCCGACCAGTACAAAACTTATCAGATCCCAAGGCATATGGTCTTGATTCTGTATTCCAAATTTCAGGCAAATCTGTTGAACGGTTGCAAAGTTATTGAGGTGCAAAAGTGTGGCTTAATATGTAAATGGCTCCTCATCCCTAATTCATATAGTAATTTTACCGTAAGTTACCATAATGTAATATATATATATATATATATATATATATATATATATATATATATATATATATATATACATATATATATGTATATATATATTCAGTATTTTTTCCAGTGTGCTACATAGAAATGCTATCACTAGTTTGAAGACTAAAACTGCTCTAAAAATTGTTATGCTACAACTAGATCAAATTGACTGATCAGCTTCAAGTGTGTTTTGGTTATTTTTGTTGGCCGTTGAGACAAAGTAACCATTTTATTTGTTTTTTGAGGCACACTATGGTGCTAACATCCTGATTCTCCCACAATCTTTTAAGGTCTGGGTTGATCTGGAGGCTGTGTCTCAGAAGAGAATTGATTAATGTTTTCTACATATATTTTGTCCTGATATTTGCCCTGCTGTAACTTGTCCTTTTGAGACATTAAGAAGTAGTGTCATCTAATACATACAATGCTTTGGAGATAGCCTCCCTCTTGAGTTCTGATTTTCAGGATCTCACATTGCTGCTGTAGGAGGCTGTGACTGATCAAAGGGTGAGAGATGAAGTGAGTGATCAAAAGGTGACCAATAACAGCAAGTGACCAAAGGTGAAAGGTGCAGTCATTGATCAAAGGTGACATGCAGTCGCTTATGTGGAAACGCAAAACATAAATTGCAAGGACAAAAGGTGCAAAAGGTGACATGCAGTGAGTGATCAAACCATGAGGAATGCAGTGAGTAATCAAAATGTGACGGATGCTGTGACTGATCAAAGGGTGAGAGATGAAATGACTGATCAAAAGGTAACAGTTGCAATGAGTGATCAAAGGTAAGCGACACAGTGATTTATTAAAGGTGACAGGCAGTTGCTTATATGTAAACTTTAAAATATAAATTGGAAAAAAAAGGTGACATGCAGTGAGTGATAAAATGCTGAGGATGCAGTGAGCGATCGAAGGGGGGTTGCAGTCAGGGATTAAGGGGGGGAGTTGCAGTGAGTAATCGAAGGGAGAGATGCAGTGAGTGAGTGAGCAAAGGTGAGATGACATGAGAGATCAAAGGGTAAACCATGCAGTGATCTATCCAGTATGTGGTGTACAAAGATTCCTATTAAGGGCTGATTACAGTACAGGAAGGTTACTATAAAGGGTTGATGATAATGACAAAGATCACAGTAAACTGTTGGTGAAAGCAGTTTTAGTAGAGTCATCCTACTTTATTCAAACATTTTACTGTGCTTTTATCACTATGGAGTTTATCTAAGAACATTTTTGAACATACTGTTTCATATAGTTATTGCCCAGTAATATAGCAGGGATTATATAACCAAATATAGTAGATATATCGATGAACTCACAACTAAGGTCCCATATTACAATGCTTATTCCTCATTTTTCATCTCAAAATTGTTATCCCATATCCATCCCTCATGGAAATGGTGCTGCTCATGCAAAGAAGGTACTGAAAACTGAGACTCCAAAGCAGACATTTATAATACTCTGTTTAGCAAAATGAAAATTAATTTTTGTACAAAGAAAATCACTAGTTTCCACAATGCTCTGAGATTGAAGCAACAGCTTTAACCATGGGTCCCACATCAAAGGCCAGAAGCATACATTTTCCCGCATTTTGAGTGTTAGTGTCTCACGATCTAGTAACAAAGGTTCATAAAATGGAAAGCCTAGGCATAACCAATCATACAATACAATGGATTTTAGAAACTGGTTGCAAGATAGGAAACAATGGGTGTTGATAAATGATAATCTACCCACATGGAAACAAATGACCCATGGAGTCATATAAGGTTCTGTGCTGGGGCCAACATTGTTCAGCATATTTATGAGTGGCCTCTGAAGGTGGGCACCAGTAGCTGGATTGCCAATATTGCTGATGACACCAAAATAGGAAGAATAGTTACATCACAGCAGGTTGTTACCGAAATACAGACGGGCCTGGACATGCTCAAGAAATGAGCTGAAAAATAGCAGATGAACTCCAACAATGGAAAAAGCAAAGTGATGCATCTTGGTAAGAAGAAACTAAGAGCAAAATACTACCTAAACAACTCAGAGATTGCAGACACGTAACAGGAAAATGACCTGAGGGGCAGTGATTGGCAAGAGCTTCTAGTGGGGGTAACAATGTGGTGCAGCAGCTAGTAAAGCAAAGAAAGTCATGGTATACACCAAAAGAAACTTTTTAAGCAGACTGAGCGATATCGTAATGCTACTGTACAGATGCCATCTTGAGCATTGTCTGAAGTTTTGATCCCAATATCGGAGGAAAGAGATCAAGAGGATTAAGAAGGTACAGAGGAGAGTGACTAATGTAGTTGAAGGTTTAGAAAACACGGCCTATGAGGATTGACTGGCAGAAATTGGACTGTTCTTCATGGGAAAGAGGAAAGTCAGGGATGACATGATTACAGGTGGTCTATGTAATACTTGATGACAGCCTAAAAGCGTTACTGTTATCACTCAGACAGAGTGCTGAAAACATTTCGGCACTTTGATATGATTGCCTCGGGACAACGGCACTGGGACACTGTTTTACTGCTTTCTGTGGGGGGGCTGCACCCCACACACCCCCGCGACATCCCTACTTACAGGATTCTCAACTCTGGGGGTATGTCGAGGGGTGTGAAAGCAGGAAAAAATAAGCACCGGGCCAGGCTCAATACAATCTGCACCAGCGCTCAGACCTGAACCAATACTCCTGCTGCATTCACCGCCAAACCCCAATGCCATGATGCAGCTTGGCCAGCTACTGCAGCACCACCCCTACAGCCTCTCCACCCCTCAGCCCATGCTCCCTGCTCCTTCCCCCATGCATACGCATAGCGACATCCTGTCGCTACGAATTAGCCCACAGCCTCATCCGGTCGCCCAACCCTCCCCATTGCCATGAGGGATAGCACTGGGCAGGAGTCACTGTAACGGATAGCACCCTTCCTCATGCGCCCACCTCATGGGTTACTATTATGGGTTTCAAATATCTGAAAGGGTTAACACTATCAGACTGAATGCAACGCTTGAGGTTGTACAAGGATACATGGATAAGGTCACTGTCCGTGTCTATGAAAGGAGGAAGATTCAAATGAAAATCAGGCAGAACTGCTTCCCAGAATGAGTGAGGGACACTTGGGACAGACTTCCAAATCAAGTGGTGTCAGGTGACACTGTTTCTACCTTCACTGCATCCCTCTGAGTTGTACTAAGCTTAATTCAGGAACAACATTACGGGGGGATATCCATAAACTCAACAGTCCAACTGCCACATGACTCTGTGCAGACAATGTTACATATTTTAACCGTCCATTTAATTCCCATAACTAATTATGCCAGCCCTTATGGGTATTAATGTCCTGGCAGCATTGTATCAGCATGGGCACTTTTACTATGGTGTTCACTAACTTTTTGGGACTTTTACTACTGTGTTTACTAACGTTTGAGCATTTTTACTACTGTGTTCACTAACATTTGGGCACTTTTTCTACTGGGTTCACTTACTTTTGGGCAGTTTTACTACTTTGTTTGCTAACTTTTTTGGCACTTTTACTAATGTATTTCACTGACTTTTGGGCACTTTTACTACTGTATTTCAATAACTTTGGGGCACTTTTAGTACAGTGTTTCACAAACTTGGGCACTTTTACTACTGTATTTCACTAACCTTTGCTCTTACAAGAGGCTCCTTGCACTGCACAGTGATGTCCACTTTTCCCGTTACAGTTTGCTTTGGGCATGGAGTCCCAGGCTATAGCAATTAGAAGACATCATGATACAGAGGGTATAAGGTGTGGAGAATATTTGAAACTATCCATGTATGCAGTAGTATATCAAGATACAGTACTAACTCATATCTCTCAGCTGTTACCAATTTTAAGGGACTCCCTGATTTTGACTAAAATTGTCCTTAGTCCCTCCCTAATCTGGCATTTTTGTCACTAAAGAATTAAGATTTAAATTATGAAATTGTGTCAGCATTAGTGTTGAGGTCTAGTTCTCCCGCAGAAAATGCCTTTATCAATAAGCCATACAGTGTAACAGCTTCTTAGGCTAATATTGCACTTTTTTAAAATGGCCCCTGATTTTGGTCCTGTGTCTCTGATTATTTTTAGCCTTGTCCCTGATTTGTAGAGCAGGGGGTTGAGAGGTATGCTAATAATGCATTTCCACTGTATTGCCAGACAGGAGTTTTTTCAGTATATCGGTACATTAGAGATATATTTACACTGTATCGATATACTAACAATACACTTGCACTATACTGATAGAAAAACATTTAAACTAATTCTAGGAAGAGGCATTCAATTACATATAAAGAAAGAAAGGAATGTGTTTATGTATGATACATTGAAAGATACTAGTATTCTGTTAAGGGGAAACACAGCTTAGCAAGATGAGACGTTCACACACATTCTCAGTATGAGAACAGCAGGACTTTCTTGACATCTGCAGCCACGGATGGAGGCGTGCTGTCAACTTGTGTGCCAGCAGTCAGCTAGTGAACTCTCTCTCTCATATCTGTCTGTCTGTCTATCTATTTTCACTTTTATTCCCTTCCCTTCTTAGCTCAGCCAGCCCTTCCTCGTTGTTCCCCATTAGGTTCACCCATGCCGCAGTGACATATATTTTGCTGTTGCCGATCACGACGCAGACAGATGCCACCTGGCATTACAGTGCCAGGCATTTTGTCTCCTGGGAGTTACAGCACCAAAGCGCACTTCCAGGAAACAGTCGGTTTTGCAGGGGACTTCACCCCCCCCACTCCCCCCAAAACTAAATATAACCTCCTGCAGGGCAGGCATGTCCGGGAGAGGGTAGAACCTGTGTGGGCACAAAGGGTGACATGAGTGAGGGGTGATCTAAAATCAAGATCGCCCCTTTCATTGTTGCCCTTGTTGTGGCATGGTAATTGCTCTGGCCAAAATCAGTCAGCAACTTAATAGCTTACATTCCCTATCATATGTGTATTCTGAAGTGAACCAGGATGCCAACCCCACAGCCCTCCATTGTTGTTCCCTGTTATATGTTTGTTCTGAAGTGGACCGGGGTGCCTACCCCAGTACCGCTCGCCCACTCCCCTCTCCTCTATGTCACCTGCCCCCCCCATGTACACGTGGCAACACCATGGTGCCCCGCCAAACAGTCAAAGCTCACACTTGGGTGCCAAGTCCCCACTGTCAAATCCATTTAAGTAGTTAATGTTCCTGAAAAAAAAAAAAACAGTCCCTCGTCTTCATTTTTAGGACTGTGGGCGGAGCCTGCAGCCATCTTGGGATCAATCGTACCTTACAAAAAATGGCCGATCGTGGAACCTTCCATTAGACTTTTGGAAGCATCCTTCCAAAAGTCCAATGGAGCTTGAAAATCCTCAGCCATAATTGGCTGCTATGGAATTACAGCCACACTATTTCTGCTGTTACTTCCGCATTCCAGGCAAGAACTGCGCATGCACAACTCGCCATCGTCAGCGCCAAAGAAAACTCTCCTGCACCCCCCACTGCTGCTGTCTTCCCCACTCCCTCAGTTCCTGTCACTGTCCCAACATTGGGGTCCCCATTCCCTGTGTCAGCATTATGTAGCCCCCCAACTCATATGGCACACTCGGAGCCCACCCCAGTATGCCCAAATGTATGTTTCCCCCCACCAACATCGGGGTGCCCAATTCCTGTGTCAGTATCATGTACCCACCCACCCCAACTCTTGTGGCATACTGGGAGCCCACCCCAGTGTGCCCAAATGTATGTTTTTTGTTTCCCTGTAAATAAAGGAAAAACATCCTCTCACGTGTTTTTTTAATTGTAAAAAAGAAAACAGACTCTTGTCATCACCCCAGTCCCCCTTCCCCCACCTCCTCCCACTGAGCACCCACCTCCCCTTACCCCATACTTACCTCCGGAGGTCGGTGCTGTCATCTTCTCTGGACTGGGACACATCTGCACTCTTTAAAGCTGAACTGCAAACTAAAAAATCTAAGGTAAGCATGCTATAATGGCATTCAATGGGGTGTTCAACTTATTTTGATAAAATCAGCCATTTTTTTTTTATTTTGGCACCAGATTTTCAACATGAGGTTCTTGTGACACCACCTCATGAACACTGTCACTGTCATTTCATTACTCAGTCCCGAAAGGTGATTTCGCAGTCGCTGCATGGAATCACCATTTGGGACTTATTAACAAACTGACAGTGCCACTGTTCATGAGGTAGGGTCCCAAAAACCCCAAGTTGCAAATCTGGTGAAAAAAATCCAAAAAATAACTGCATTACGAGCATGCATTGTGCAGTTTCTATGCACGCTCCTAACTTGGCCAGTTTTTAATATTTTCACTCCAGATTTTCCACATTGCCATTTTTGCGCACCTTTTTTTTTTACCAGTATAGCTGTCATTTTCCACATCCTGTCCGAAATGTGTTTTCATACCTGTGGCACAGAATGGCGTGGTCGCTCTGTGAAATCACCTTTCGGGACAAGTGAACAAAATGACACTGGCACTCTTCGTGAGGAGGGGTCCAAAAAAGGCCACGTTGAAAATTTTGTGCAACACCTCCAAAAAATGGACAAGTTACACCCGGGCGTTCCATAATTTTTATGCATACGTGTAACTTTGGTCATTTGGGAGCCTATCACAGCCCTATCAGCTCTGGCTAGAGTTTGTTTTTTTTGTTTTAACATGAAAATAAGAAAAACATCCATTGCCAATTTTCCCCCATACCCCCCATCCCTCCCTGACCTCCAATCAGCACCTACCACCCCACAACACCCACTCACCTAAAACTGCCCCACAGCATAGACACACTCTCAATCAAAAACACATCTTGCTGCTGGAACCTGCAACTATGATATGAGAAAATAAGGTAATTTCAGCTTAATGTATTTCAATGGGGTTTCAACTTCTACTCATAACTTTGCCATTTTTCAATATTTTTACACAACATTTTCAACATGGCATTTTTGGGACCCTGCTTCATGAACAAGGTAGGTGAGATGTTCCAAATATGTCCCAAAAGGTGATTTTGCAGTCACTGCACTAAATCATCTTTCAGGCAGGATTTTGAAATTTTCACCTACTGCATTCATGAGGTGGGGTCATAAGAAGGCTATGTTGAAAATTTGGTGTAAAAATATGGCAAAATGACCAAGTTACGAGTGAACATTGAAATATTTCAACCATATTTCGACATTCACTCATAGCTTTGCTAATGTTCAATATTTTCCCACCAAACTTTCAACATGGCCTTTTTGGGACTCCACCTCATGAACAAGGCAACTGAAATCTTTCAAATATGTGCTGAAAGGGGATTTTGCAGTCATTGTGTGAAGTCACTTTGCAGGCAGTATTTGAACATTTTCACCTACCAGATCCATAAGGTGGGGTAATAAAAAGACTGTTGAAAATGTGCTATAAAAATATAGTAAAATGACCAAGTTGTGAGCGAATGTTGAAATGCTTCAATGTTCACTCATAACTTCACAAATTTTCAAAATTTTGACTCTAAACTTTCAATATAGCCATTTTTTCACACCACCTCATAAACATGACCAGTGTCACTTTTCAAATCCTGGATGAGACGTTTTCACACTTGTGGTGCAAAATGATGTTTTGGCCAGTATGACATGGCATGTTTACAAGCAGGAGTCTTTAAATAACTATCCTGAAACTTTGGGGTCAAAATTAAAACAAACAAAATTATGAAAAAAACATTGTGTGCAGGGCTAGCCTTTACCACAGTGGGTAGTGCTCTGTGATCCTGTGCCAGTAAGCTGAGTTCAAGAGTGAGGTTAATGAGTCAGCTGATGGTCCGAGGTTGGAGGGGGGTGGCACTATCATGTGACACCACCACACAGCCTGAAAAAAGAAGGTGCAGTGTTACCTGCACAGGCCCAAGTACCATTTAGTAAACAGAACTCTTCTTTTGGCATAGGGATCTACACCTCTGGACCCCTGAGGGCCCCGTGCCATTGGCTGAGAGATGAACTCCTTGCCTTATGCATCTGTATCTGCAGCCACAGGGAAGCGCAGGGATCAGAGTTCCCTGTGCTTCCATAGCCCACCAGACAGCACCATGAATTCTTGAAATCCATTGCTGCACTTGCACAGGTGGACAGAGTCTTCCCTTAGCACAGGGTCCAGAGGGCCCTGCACATCTGGATCTGTTCACGCAGGTCCTGAAGGAACTGCATGAATGAGTATACGGTTCCAATAACTCAAAAAGAAAGGAAATTCTCTGCACAAAACTGCATTAATGCACCAGTTAGGGTTCAGCTTAACAACACAAAAGTAGGGAAATGTGGCATTTAGAGATTCCAACCCTAACTCCCCCTCCCCATGCAGCAAAGGGAAAAAAAAGCATTAGAGTGTTGGATCTCTGGAGTCTTGGCAAATCAGTGGTGGGTCTACCTTGGGGATGTCAACCCTAATGCTCACCCCCCTCCACTGAGCAAACAAGTCAGACATGATCTCACTATTCACACAGGGCCCACAGGGCGCTGCGTGAAGAAAGCTACAACAGATCTGTTGGCAACATGTGACAAGACATACTTCTGTACCTTTGAAGAATGTATCACTACGAGGCTCTGGCTTGGAGCTGTACCTTGTGCTTTAAAAAGGAAGCTATAGACTTGGGGAGGAGTGGTGAGCATTAGAGTTGACAACACCAAGGAAAATCCCACTAATTTGCCAAGATTCTAGAGACTCAAAACCCTAATGATTTTTTTTTCCTTTTGCTGCTTGCAGGGTGGGGGTGGGGAGATAGGGTTGGAAACCCTAACTCCACATTTCCCTACTTTTGTGGCATTAAGTTAAACCCTAACTGGTACACTAACATAGTTTTTTTCAAATTCTCTCTCTTTCTCTCTCTCTCTCTCTCTCTCTCGCTATATATATTTATAGAGAGAAAAAAGTATGGGGGAAGTGTGCGATATGAGAATTTAATGCACACCCGAGGGGTGGGATGCTACATAATCCCTGAGGGCAAAGCCCCAGGGGTTTATTTAAGCATTCCACACCAAGGGTGTGCATTAAATTTGACTTTCACTTAGTTCCCCATATTTTATTTTTTATAATAACTGGTGAGCATTTTTTTCCAGCCTGACTTTTGTGAGCACTGTTTTCAAATTCTGACTGTGTGTGACACACACACACACACACACACACACACACACACACACACACACAGAGTCTCCCTCTTCCTCCCTCCTTCAGAATTAGCATTTTCATTTCTTATGCATTTTATTTATTTAATTATCTATTTTTTAAACACTGTTTAAATCACAATCCTGGTTAGGTAGCGCTGCATGCAGTCAGCCACGATCCGAATCCTCACACTATCACTGTCGCACCAGGGTATGACCCGCTGACAACGAACGGCAGGATCAACCAGACAGAGATTTTTTTTTAAGTTTAAAAGCAGGATTAATCACATACATAGTACAAAAAATCTAACTCTTGGAGACACGAGTGTTGCCGTGGCTCCTCACTAAAAGACTGATGAAGCCGCTGTGTTATTGGAAGCATTCAGCCTGCCCATACAGGGAACGACAGCCAATTAGGTCATGCTTTCAGTTTGACAGGCAGAGTGCATTTATGGCAAATATCAACTGGCTGAGCACGTAGGAAAAAAATGCTTGCCAATTATAATATGTAAATATATATATATATATTTATATACATATACACACACATATTATGTATATATCAACATGTGGCATGAACATTAAAATTCATTATAAAAAGGTCAAATAAAATGTCAGAATCTGATTGGCTCACAGACATTCTAAGTCTCCAGGTTATCTGCTGGAAAACCTGAGGTTGTAGCCTCATCAAAAGAAGGCACAGCAGATCAATACTTTAATATGGCAAAACAGGATCTGACTAAAATGGCAAACATTCTAAAGAAAACTGTCAGTCAGGGACATTTAAATTTCAACATGTTATCTGCTATAGCAGGCAGTGGGCACCCACTTTTCTATCTAGAATCAAGCCTTTTTTGTGTTAAGAAATCTCTTGAAGTTCTTTTTTTTTATTTTATTTAAACATAGGACTGTCACATAAGCATAGAAGTAAGACAAGTGAACACATTTTAGGAGAGTCAATAATCCCCAAATTACTCCCCAGAAATTGTCCTGATCTCTTCTATGAGCTGCTCCACCACAAACATCTTCTTGGTGCTGAAAAGAAAACCTGGCCCCCCAGAGCACCTTCTTAAACTCAAGTCACCTACACAACAATACACTGCACTGCCTCTGGAACATCGGGTGCCAAGCATCTTCCATAGAACAAAAACTTACAGCTATATACTGTATTGCCTTTTCTTTTTCAGTGCTGTGACGGTAGCTGGGAGGATCTCAGCACTTTACTATCGCTGCACACTTGCACAGTATGGGAGGGGTGGAGTTAACATAACAGTTAATTTTGGTATTAATAAGTGGCCTAAAATTTTTTTTTCTGTATGTTAATACCACCGTTAAGACCACTCTTATGGTTGTAAGAGTGGTCTACATGCATTCTTAGAGTACAAGAACTGCAAACCGAAGGCCTTATGGTAAGAGTGGTCTTGGTGGGGGTATTAATATATTATTTGTTGAGCTCGATCAATAATATTTAAAAGTAATACCTGAACTTGCCCATTTTCAGGGCAGCTGCACATAAGACACACTTCACAGAATAAGACTGTCTCACACAGAGAAAAAAGGAGCACTCCAATTGGTCGGACACACTCTCTTGATCTATAATGGTTTTTATTTCACTACTGTCCTACTTTGATAGCCCTGTGTTTTAGAATGAGTATAAAGCAATCAAAAGGAACATCTGTAATGGGTTTGATTCCAAACTAAGAGAACGGTAACAAAAAGGGACTGTAGTGTATTGTGGAGGTTTAAATGGTCACCACGGGAACCTCTTGACTGCTACACATGCTTGTTGTAGATATAGAACCATACATTATCCTCTATATCTTTTCTCATAAACCAGCAGAGTTTAGTGGTAAGTAAAACTTCTCTTTAAAACTTAAGAGTATAGCAAAGTTTCTGTATATCTGTTCATTTGTATGCTTGCTTGCATGCATGTGCAAGAAACATTATGTGGCAGCTTAGGAGAGAAGTGGGTTTTGGAGGTGCGGCACTGTGGCAGTCAATGCCACCACTGAATTCATGGGCTTGGCCCTCATTTCTTAATGTGGTGGCATGCTGCTGCTGACACTAATTCAGGGAGTGTGTCTGACCAATTGGAGTGCTGCTTTTTTCTCTGCATGAGACAGTCTTATTCTGTGAAGTGTGTCTTATGTGCAGCTGCCCTGAAAATGGGCAGGTTCAGGTAGGGTTTTTAAACATTATTGATCGAGCTCAATCAATAATATATTAATACCCCCACCAAGATCACTCTTACCATAAGGCCTTTGGTTTGCAGTTCTTGTACTCTAAAAATGCATGTGAGACCACTCTTACATCCATTAGAGTGGTCTTAATGGCGGTATTAACATACAGAGAAAAAAAAACATTTGAGGCCACTTATTAATTCCCAAATTAATTGTCATGTTAACTCCAACCCTCCCAAATTGTGCAAGTGTGCAGTGATAGTAAAGTGCTGCGATCCTCCCAGCTACTGTCACAGCACTGAAAAAGAAAAGGTAATATATAGCTGTAAGTTTTAGTTCTATGAAAGATTCTCTCCACCTGAAGGCCACCAACTTGAAATGAATTAGCCGCTGCAATGAGGGAGCAACCCATCATTGCAGGGCGGTGCCGTACCTGGTGTAACATTTCAAAAAAACATTGCGGCGGCTGTCGCTGTCCACTCAAAGTGCCTATAAAAGCCGACAGGGTGCCCAATCCCCCTGTCGGCATGCCCCCACCCCAGTTCATTTGTCGATGGGGGAGCCCAATTCCCATTGGCATAATGTCCCCCCCAATTTATTGTGTGCCAAGGGTGCCCAATCCCCCTCGGCATCATAGCCCCCCCAAACAGGCTTTCTTTGCCAACAGGGGGTCCACCCCTCACTTAAGTCCCCTTCCCAAAAACACAGGTGGCACACTGGGAGCCCAACCCAGTGTGCCCAAAGAAAACCTGCAAAATAAAAATCTTCCTGCAATGTCTTTTTTCCGTAAACAAAGAAAATGGTCCTCACCATTGGGTCCCCTCCCAACCTGCACCCACCCTCTGCACACCTTTCACCACCTCCCACCCCTCCCACACCCTTATTTACCTTCAGATCCGGGCGCCGGCGGATCTTCGTGGACCGGGAACATGCTGGCACTCTTCAAAGTTGACCGTGAACTGAAGAAATGCCGGTAGCTGTATAATGGCATAAATGCGTTTTTTTCAACTTATGTGGATATCGCGGCCATTTTTTCAACTTTTGGCACCACATTTTTAACATTGGGTTCTTGGGACCCCTCCTCATGAATTCAGTCACTGTCATGGCATTATTCGGTCCAGAAAGGTGATTTCATGGTCACTGCGCGGAATCACCTTTCAGGACTGATTAATGACATGATCATGCCACTGTTCATGAGGTGGGCTCCCAAGAAGCACATGTTGCAAATTTGGTGAAAATATTCCAAAAAATGACTGTGTTATGGGCATGCGTTGCACAGTTTCCATGCACGCTCATAACTTTGAGAATGTTTAATATTTTCACTCCAGATTTTCAACATTGCCGTTTTTCCATACCCTCCTTATGAACAGTATAACTGTCATTGTTCACATCCTGCCTGAAATGTGTTTTCATACATCTGGCACACAATGGCATGGTTGCTGTGGGAAATCAATGTTCAGGACAGATTAAGAAAATCATAGTGACACTGTTCATGAGCAGAGGTCCAAAAATGCCTATGTTGAAAATTTGGTGAAAGAATTCAAAAAAATGACAGTGTTACATGCATGCATTGAGCAGTTTTCACTCACACTTGTAACTTTGAGAATGTTTAATATTTTCACTCCAGATTTCCAACATTGCCATCTCTTAACACCTCCTTATGAATGGTGTAGCTGCCATTTTTCACATCTTGCCTGAACTGTGGTTTCACACATCTGGCGCAGAATGGCGCGGTTGCTGTGGGAAGTCAATGTTCAGGACTGATTAACAAAATCACAGTGACACTGTTCATGAGCAGAGGTCCCAAATGCTTTCATCAGGTGGGGGTCACAAAAAGGCCATGTTGAAAATTTGTAGTGCAAATACCAAACACCTGGGGCATTAGGGGTTCTAACCATAATGTCCCACCCTGTACAGACTGACAGGTGTCAGGGGTGTGCCTCTGGATTGCCGGCTGTAATACTCATGCCATTCCACCCACACCTTGCAGCCAGTGACAGGCATTGAGGTGTGCCTTGGACTCTTCAGCCCCAGAGTTCACCCCATTCGCCTATACTGCACCCATTTCAGCATATGTCCTTATGGATTGGGGTGACTGTAAAGCTGAACACCCCAAGGTACACTTCAACACTTGTCATTGCAGGATAGGGTAAGGTGAAATGGTGTGAACGTTAGGGGCGACAACCCAAAGGCATACCCCCCAATGCCTGTCTGTCTCTGCAGGGTGGAGGTGGGGTTGGGGTGAAGTTCAGTACTTCACTGCCATTCCTATTCTGCAAACATTTGGCATTGACAAATGCTTGTTATAATAGTATTAAAGTATTCCTGGGGGTTAGTTTACCGGTAGTTAATCCAACCTCTAGGTACATAATGCCCTCGGCTATGCCTTGGGGACTCGTTACACATGTGGGGCTAGATTCACAAAACGTTGCCCAGTGCAAACCCAGTTTTGCACGAGTAAACTGGGTTTTGCACCAAATTAATATTCACAAAAGCCCTGTTTGTGAGTGCAAATTGGGTCTGCATCAGGGCAAAGAGTGGAGGGGGCTGCAATGCAAATGAGGGGGAAGGGACTTGCATATCGACACAGTCCCATTCACACAGCATTTTCTCCTGCAAGGGCCTTTTGCAAGGTTCCCTTGTGTGGTGAAAATACTGCCAAGTGAGACCTTTCTTTAATTCCGCACAACCCTAGTAGTTGGCAGAGGTACTGCATCAAGCCTCCCCACCAATCGTTGGCTCGATAGAAAAAGAAGCCTTTCCTGATGGTAGTAGTCCCCCACCACCAGTCACCAGCTCCTGTAGAAAAAATCAATTTTCAGTTTTCCCTGGTGGCTAGTGGTTCCTTCCCCCGCCGATCGCCAGCCCAGTTATGAAGAAAAAGTTTTCCCTGGTGTCCAGTGATCCGTTCCCCCACCCACATACATGCCCGCTCTTAATGCCGTATTTCCTGGTGGCCTGTGGTCCCTCCTCCTACCTGCACACATGCCTGATCTTAATACCATATTCCCTGGTGTCCAGTCATCCCTTCCCCCACCCTCACACATGCCTGATCTTAATGCCATATATCCTGGTGGCCAGTGGTCCCTTCCCCCCCCCACACACATGCCTGATCTTAATGCCATATTCCCTGGTGTTCAGTGGTCCCTTCCCCCACCCACACACATGCCTGATCTTAATGCCATATTTCCTGGTGGCCAGTGGTCCCTTCCCCCACCCACATGCATGCCTGATCTTAATACCGTATTCCCTGGTGTCCAGTGGTCCCTACCCCCACCTACACACATGCCTGATCTTAATGCCATATTCCATGGTGGCCAGTGGTCCCTCTCCCCACCCAATCTCATACCCAGTAGGTCAATATGATTCTCCCTGGTGTCCAGTGGCCCCTCCCCATCAATCCCTGTCCCCATCATGGTACAAGCTATTATTCAGTTGGACCCCCCCATGATCACTGGCCTGGCGTGAAGGCACCCCTTTCCCTGGTGTCTAGTGGACCCCCATGCCAGCAGGTAGTACCCCACCACCCGCTCTCCCCATCCCAAACCCCTAAGCTGGTAACCGGCACAGCCCTCCTCTTACCACCATGGCTGGCTGCCAGACTGAGCTCTCAATGAGCGCATACTGTATACATTACATGCTTACTGATTGACAGCTCAGAGTGAGCTGTCAATCAATGAGTGAGTAATGTATGTAGTATGCACTCATTGAGAGCTCCGTTATCGGCTGTGGTGGTGAGAGGAGGGCTGTGCTGGTCACCAGCTCAGGTTCAGGATTGGGGGAGTGAGGTGGTGGGGCACTACCTGTCAGGGTGGGGGTCTACTAGACACCAGGGAAAGGTATCTCCTTTACGTTGGGCTGGCAATTATGGGGGGGAGGGGTTGGTCTAATCGAATAGCTTGTACTCTGATGGGGATTGGACAGGGGTGGGGCCACTGAATGCCAGGGGGAATCATATTGACCTACTAGGGCACGGGATCAGGTGGGGAAAGGGATCACTGGCCACTAGGGAATATGGCATTAAGATCAGGCATGTGTGCAGGGGGGGACCACTGGCTACCAGGGAAAACTTTTTCTACATACTCGGGCTGGCAATCGGAGGGGGGGAGAGACCACTAACCACCAGAGGAAACTTATTTTTTCTACATGGGCCATCAGTCGGCAGGGGGAGGGACCACTAGCCATGAGGGTCAACTTTTTCTTCATACTTGGGATGGCGATCAGTGCGAGGAGGGACCACTAGACCACCAGGCAATATCTTTATGTTATGTTGGGCCAGCAGTCAGCAAGGAGGGGACCATTAGATCACCAGGTACTATTCTTTTTTCATTGGGCTGGCAATCAGTGATCTAGGTGAGGGGTAGAGGGGGGAACCACTAGCCACCAGGGACTATTCTTTCTTCATCAGGCTGGCGATCAGTAATCATGGGGGTGGGGCACCAGTGGTGCCATGGAGCATTCTTTTTTTTTAGCTAGGTTAGCGATCGGTGGAGGCTGCACTAAACTCCATTGCGGCCCATGTAAATGTGCCCATAATAAGCATGCAAATAGCCACATAGTGCCGTGCATGCCCAATGAGCTCATTTACAAGGCTGCTTTTGTGAATTCTGAATAGTGCGTCTGCGTTATTCATTGAGGGGCCATTCTCTGGGATGTATGTCGGGGCGGCGCTAATAGGGTTAGAGGTAGTGGCAAGGGGGTTAGCACTGCTTCATTCTGTCCCTATTCACAGTCAGATAGTGCACTGCACTATCTGACTGTGAATAGCAAACTTACACATCTATGCAATCGCAAAGCGCGGCGCAGATGTTTGCGCTGTACTTTGTGATTTTTTGAGAATCTAGCCCATGGGGGTTGGATTAACTACTGGTAAACCAACCTCTGGTCGTTCCTTAATGCTTAAATCATCATATATAGT
This sequence comes from Neoceratodus forsteri, assembly GCA_016271365.2. Classification (NCBI taxonomy): domain Eukaryota; kingdom Metazoa; phylum Chordata; order Ceratodontiformes; family Ceratodontidae; genus Neoceratodus; species Neoceratodus forsteri. Next base: position 190,018,342 of record CM057452.1, read on the forward strand.
AGTCACAGTGTTTGCACAATAAATGGGAAATCAATGTTTTCAGTTGAGAAATGGAATGCAATGTTTTAAACTTGGCATTTTTCTGTATTTGCATACTAAGAATATGGAAAGGTATATGACAGGGATTGTGAACCCATTTAAGTTTGAATTTTAGGAAGAGAAACAAAGAAGCAATAATTTCTTGGGTAGCCACATCAAAATATTTAAGTGTTACACAATTTAACGTTTTCTGTTAAAGTGGAATAGTCACCACTGAAATGCACTGCAGGCTGTTGAATCTCCCACTACTGCAGTCTTGCCTGACGTCATCTGCAGGGGATTTAGGTATTTGCTGTTACAAAACAATGTCAGCCAGGAAGTAAGCAAAATTAGTCTGACACAATCTGGTATACTACAGTAAACAGTAAGTAAAAAAAAGAGTTTTTCCACACAAATTGGAACTTGGGACCAGCCTCACACTTGGGTGTAGACCTCTTAGAAACACAAACATAGAATCTGATTTCAGATGAGGACCTCTTGGCCCACCTAGTCTGCCCATTTTCCCTACCTGTTTCATATGCCACAGGTCCTAAATGATCTGTGTCTTACCTTCTCTTTCCTATCACTAGAGTTCCTTTACTTCTGCCCCATGTGTTTTTGAATTCTCCTACCATTTTTGCCCCTACAGTTGCTGCCAGGAGGCTGTTCCATGGATCCACCACACTTTCCATGAAAAAAAATATTTCTCATGTTACCCCTAAGTCTTCTAGGCTTCAAGCTCTGATCAGGCTATCCTACGGCTGCAGCTGGCACCTCTTGGCCATCCGCGCTTCACCCTGCACCCCGCTGGCTGAACCTTCTTACCAGGCTTCAGGCCCTGATTGAGCTATCCTATGACCGCTGCTGGCACCTCTTGGTCAGATGCACTTCATCCTGCTCCCCACTGGCCAAAGTAAAAGTAAAAGTAAAAGTAAAAAAGTAGTAAGTAAAAAAGTAAAATGTAAAGTAGTAAGTAAGTAAAAATTTTAGTTTTAAACAGGAAACAAGTCATTCAAACATAGGAGTCCTGTTTCCAAGGCAGTCCTGTACGTAAACCTAAGATTACATAATACAATATAATATAAAAATATATAAAACAATACAATACACAGAATAACCACTGGAGCAAAAGCACAGAAGTAACAGGTAATTAAGTGAAACAATTACATGTATGTACCACTGTTTTCCTGGCAGCCTGAAGAAATCTTAAATATTCTGGAATCTTGTGAACAGTCAGATGGAACGAATTCCAGACTGCAGCAGCCCTAGTGGAAAGGGTCCTATCTCCAAACTTATTAAAGTGTTTACCCGGTAACATTTTATTCAAATGAACTGATCTAAACAATACTCTCCTGGATGTCTCCCCTTTGAAAATAAGATGTTGAGAGATTGGATGATCAGAAGACCTTAGCTTATGCAGCAATGACAACCAAGTTCTGTTATAACTTATTTCAAGAGGCTGCCAATCCAGCCTACTAAATAATAGGCAATGATGAGTGAAAAAATACATCTTAATACGTATCTGGCACTCCTGTAGTGTGTTTTGTCAAGACACACCAATAAAGATTTATTTTCTGTTCTATAAATCAGTTGGCCATAATTCAAAGTTGGTAGGACAATTTGTTCTGCAATCCTCTTTCTGTTGGGCAATTGCAAAAACCCTGTAGTTCTTTTGAATACTCCCAGTTTTTTATTCACTCTCTTCCTATGGTATTTGTTATATGCTTTAACGAAGGTCAATTCTGTTTTGAATATGATGCGTAAGTAGCAATAGCTATCTACCATTTCAGGGTGGAGGCGTTTTGAGTTTGAATCTTAAGTTTATTTTTACCCTTTTTAACCCCTTCACCCATGTTGGGGGAAAAATACATCAATTTAGTCTTCTTTACATTCTTAAGCAACTTTGACCTGCGGAACCACCCCTCAATGTTAGAAAAATCAGACTGCAGATTAGACTGTAATTTCTCCATATTTCAACCTGAGGCAACTATGGCAGTATCATCGGTGTACAGCCTAATGGCTGTACGTGTTGCCACATTTGTTAGATCATTATTAAAAATAAGAAATAATAGGGATCCAAGAATGGACCCCTGAGGAATGCCCCTTGTCACTTTCCATGTCCTGGAACACACTCCATTAAAGAGCAGCTTCCTAGTAGCTGCTTACCCCAACCCATTCGATAACTTAACCCCACAAACAGCTCCCAATAAAGTGTGGCATAACAAGTCATTCTGTATCAAGTTATTTTACTAGTAAAATTAAAATCAAGCCCACCGGCAACAAAAGGACCGAGCAAACCATGCCCCCATGTCAGCCCATGCAGTCCTGTTTTGTGATGTCACAAAATGAAGACTGTGTAAGCACACCCCATTCACTTATAACGGGGCCGATATTGTCACATAGTTTTAGTCTTTTTACTGTCGGGATTTTCATAAATCAAAGTTGATCGACTAATAGGGACCCTACTAGTTGATCGATCACTCTGATTTATGAAAATCCCGACAGCAAATAGTCTAAAACTATGTGACAATATCAGCCCCATTACAAGTGAATGGGGTGCGCTCACACGGTCTTCATTTTGTGACATCACAAAACAGGGCTGCATGGGCCAATGTAGGGGTGTGGTCTGCGGACTGGGAAGTTGGTCCTTTTGTTGCAGGTAGGCTTGATTTTAATTTTACGAGTAAAATAATTTTTGATGTAGATGACTTATTATGCCACACTTCATTGGGCGCTGTCTGTGGGGGTAAGTTATTGAATGGGCCGGGGGAGGGCAGCACAACTATCAGTAGGGAACTGCTCTTTAATGTCAACACTTTGAGAGTGCCCTCCCAAGTAAGATCTCAACCAGTCTAACGGACACTCTGTAAATACCAGGCTTCAGACCTTAATTGGGCTATCCTACGGCCACAGCTGGCACCTCTTGGCTGGCCGTGCTTCATCCTGCTCCCCACTGGCTGAAGCTTCTTACCAGGCTTCAGGCCCTGATTGGGCTATCCTATGGCCACAGCTGGCACTTCTTGGCCGGCTGCACTTCATCCTGCTCCCTGCTGGCTGAAGCTTCTTACCAGGCTTCAGGCCCTGATCAGGCTATCCTACAGCCATGTCTGGTACCTCTTGGCTGGCCGTGTTCCATCCTGCTCCCCACTGGCCAAAGCTTCTTACCAGGCTTCAGGCCCTGATTGGGCTATCCTATGGCCAAAGCTTCTTACCAGGTATGGGATCAAGAGACACAATTCTGATTGGCTCAATCTTCTGCAGCCCCATCTGTCATTGGGTGCACCTTCCCGGCTGCCAGCGTGTGATTGGGTGGCTTCCACTACTAACTTTAGTAATGTGGGGACTGCCAGTTTTCAGCCATTTGTCTGAGCTCGATCTTATTTTATTTGTTTAGCCCTTGGGTTCTGAGCCAGGGGAACGCTTTTCGCTCTACCAGGAACCGCGGCGCCCCTACTCACTCCACCCAAGCTGGATTCAGCTAATGATGGCTTAGAGCTAACTGTGCCCATTTGGTTTCTGAGCTGGGGTCCGTTTCTCGTTCCGTTGGGAACCGTGGCACCACCGCTCACTCCCCCCTATCTGAATCTGGCTGGTGGCCAAGAGCAGGGTATGGTTCCATGTTATACAGATTCCGTGGCTCCCTCGCCCGGCCAGCAACTTTTGGTTACTGTTTTGGCCCATTCGCCCACCCCACCCCGGCCTCCATTAAATCCACCATAACCACTCCCCCTCTCCTTGCCTACCTGCCTATTGATCGGCTATCATTTAGCTGTGCCACACGTTGGTTTGCCAGGCTGGTCTATGTACCGCCCATCTATAGGATTCTAACCAGGATGCCTTTAGTAGGTTTGCCTATTTGCTCAGCACCTTTTGTCAGACTTCATGAGTAAAGATACTTTTCTAGACCTCAGTAAACTGCTACCAGCCTTGCCCCCAAAGTTTCACAATTATTGGCACACCATTTGTCCCAACAATGTATATCGTCCTCCTGTCCTTTTCAGGACTGCCCAAGTATAAGCATCATGAGCAGCTTGATCCTATGTACACCCTCATCCTGAATCCACTCTCTTCCTGGTATTCCCACCCAACTGGGGATATGCCCACCAGAAACTTGTCACTCTCCCGAGTGTCCAGAGTACCATACAATTTCAAAGCAATTTTGCTTTTGGTTGCAATTTCACCCCGCTATCTTACCCCAACAGACTGTGAGCCAACAGCATACATCACAATCTCACTCCCCATCACAAACTACTCATTATTACCTCCAAAATCAGGCTTTCACAAGTTCTATTAATGCTTCTCCTATGTTCTGGCAATGCAGAACTTAATCCTGGACCATGCTCAACCCTAACCTCTTTGGATTATGTTACAATTAAGGGCTTCAAAATGATGCTTATAAACATATGCAGCCTGCAAAAGAAGCTCACAGAATTTCAAGCATGGGTGTCCTACTTTATGCCAGATGTACTGGTTGTGACAGAAACCTGGTGAAAATGCTCAACCCCAGATCAAGCTACTGTAAATCCTTACCCTCCTACTCAATATTCTGCATAGATAGATCTGCAAGAGGTGGAGGAGTGGCTATCTATATCAATGTGAAATACACTTGTCTCCATCCTTGAATCGATCTCTAAGCCTAATCAGTTTGAGTGCCTAGCCCTCAAGCTAGCTATCTCATCATCTGAATCGGTAACTATAATTGGCTGTTATTGACCGCCATCTGCAGGCTTGGATATCCTGTCTCACATTTACCAATTTCTAGATGCCAACACAAATGAGATACTAATTTTAGGTGACTTAAACCTGGATTGGCTCAGCTCAAAATCAGCCCCTCTCAAAACCATCTGGGATGACTTAGGTCTTTCACAATTAGTATCAGAAGTAACCATGCCTAGCTACACATCTCATTCTCTCGGTTCACTCCTCGATGTTATTCTGACCAACAGACCACACAAGATATCCCATGAAGCTTCTGGCATGACTCCTTTAGTGATCACAATATAGTATCAGAAACATGTCTAAGTCACTCAGATCCAACAAAACTATTACCAAAAGATCCTATAGGAAGTTCAACCCAGCTAATTTCCTAGCTGATCTGAGAAACATTATTGGCAACAATTTTATTTAGCCCCATCAATCAATGATGGTCTGCCTATTTTCAATTCTACCATTACAAGCATCATCAATATTCATGCACCTGTCATAACTTGCAGAGTGAAAAAAGCATCTTGCCCTTCGTTTAATGCAGAACTCCAATTAATGCTAATCAAAAGAGACAAATTATGGGTCACTGCCAGGCGCACAAAATCTCCTGCAGATTGGACAGCTTTTAGGATGTGCTGTAATGCATGTACAAAACTAGTAAGAACCACAAAAGAAAAACTTCTCCCTCAATACCTTGGAATCAGCCAACGGGAATCCATCAAAGATCTGGCATACCAGCAAATTAATAGAAGAGAGTAAAGCCCCTCCATCCCTTCCTGCCACTGTCTCCCATAATTTCAGACAAACCCACCATTCTCGACACACTCAGTGAGCATTTTGCCACAGTGGACCTCGCCTTTCGCTCCTCCCAACTAGCCACCCTCAGACCCTCTTTTCCCCACGTGGCTGCTCCATCTAAGCCCTTATCTCGTGCATCCTTCTCCTTCTCGGCCATTACCTTCAAGCAGGTTGAAGGACAACTGCTTAAGCTTGATGACAAAAAGAGCAGTGGTGCTGACAATTTAAAATCCTTCTTTTTGAAACTGGGTCACTATTTCCTTACTGCACTGATTACACATTTATTCAGTCTTTCACTATCCAAACTCATTGTACCCCAAGAATGGAAAATGGCATATTTTTAAGTCTGGTGACCCCAGCGATGTTAACAACTATAGGTCAATTTCAGTATTGCCTGTCCTCTCAAAAATCCTTGAGAAACTGGTCAGCACCCAAGTTAAGTCGTTCCGTGAATCTAATTAGCTGCTAAGCCCTCTCCAATCAGGTTTCAGATCACACCATAGCACAGTCTTGGCTCTGTCAAAAGTCATGAGTGACTGGTTTGATGCCAGGGGTAGAAAACATGTCACCATGGCGGTATTTTTGGATCTTAGTAAGGCCTTCAATACCATCGATCACCCTTTGTTGCTTGACAGACTCAAATTTTTTGGCATGTCCGACTCAGTGGTAACCTGGTTTGCCAGCTATCTGGGTAACAGATAACAACAAATTAAGATTAATGGAACCTCTTCTTCGGTACTCCCTCTCTTAAGAGAAGTCCCTCAAGGATCAATTTTGGGTCCTTTGCTGTTCCTGGTTTATGTTAACAACATTGGCTCAGGCATTACTCATTCCAATATCCATTTATTTGCAGATGATACAGTCCTTTATACATCAAAGCCAACTCTTGGCCAAGTCTGTACTTCACTCCAGGACGATTTTAACAAACTCCAGCATAACCTAATTCTATCAAAGCTGCTTCTTAATGCCAATAAAATGAAGATTATGTTTTTCTATCTGCCCAGCGCCCATTCAGGCTGCCCCTTATCAAACCCCAATATGCCTATAATCACTCTCCTAGGGGATACGCTTGAGGTGGTAAAAAACTTCAAGTACCTTGGATTTATAGTCAATTCCCACCTGCCGTTCTGCTTGCACAATGACGCCCTCACCAAAAAATTAAAAGAAAGACTAGGTTTCTTCTTCAGAAACAAATCCTTATTCTCCAGGGATTCTAGGACCAGGCTTGTACAGGCTACCTTCATGACCCTTCTTGATTATGCCAACATTCTCTATAATAGTGCAACCATTTATCTCTCCAACTTGGACATGCTCTTCCACCGGGCCATTCGCTTTATAAGCAATGCCCCAGCGAGAACTCACCACTGTACCTTACATGAAGCCATAGGTCAGGGGTTCTCAAATGGTGAGGCCAGCCTCCCTGGGGAGGCCCCAACCTGTTCCAGGGGAGGCTCAAGCAAGTCTTGAAAAAGTATTATATTTCAGTTTAGAACTTTATAGATTTTGTGTGAAGGGATAAGGCAAACTGAAAGAGGATAATAGGTGAATTTATGTATTCATTCACAAGGATAATAGTAGGTGAATTTATGTATTTATTCACAAGTATGTGACCAGAGAAGGTGCTGTACACTGAGCCATGGTTTATTTCAGGTGTACCCAGGGAAGGGTGGTGAGAGAACACAATTCAAAATGTAACTGCAAAACACTTGAGCAATACAGAATGAACAAAAGTGCAAACAAATTAAAAACAATAAACTAACAATGCGAGGAACAACTGATCAATTAGACTGGCAGCAGAACTATCCAAATACAAGAGTTAACCATACAGGTACTAGGGATAAGAGCAGGAAGGAGCAAAATGATCCCTGAGAAGTTGTTTAAGAGCAGGGTGAGAGGCAGAGGTCGGCAGGAAGGTTATTCCAGATATAGAAACAGAAAAAGCAGTCTGACCCATGAAGGTATGGCAGTAAGGGGTAACAATGGTTCAAAGATCAAAATATTGGGGCAAGTAGGTTGTCCTGTTGGGAGGCGGGGTTACAATAAGCTTAATAACATGAGAGCCAGCTATGCAAACAGGTTTAAATTTATTCCTGATGTACTATGAAAAGTAAGCTATTTTTCTATGGGGAGGCCCAAAAATATTTTAGTATTTTGGGGGAGGCTCAAGATCTTTTCCATGACATAAGGGAGGCTCACTATGACAAAGTTTGAGAACTGTTGCCATAGGTTAATCCTATTTAACTAACAGGAGACTCATCCACACCTACTCCTGGATTTACAAAGCACTGCTAAACAAGCTGTCCCCTTATATCTCATTGGTCCTTATTCTCTCAAGTAGTGCATGTGCCCTTAGGACATGTTCGTATATTTCTTTGAAGGCGCCCAGTTGTCGAACCCACTTTGGTATGGCATCAATTAACTATTCCCTTCCTACCATATGGAATAAGCTACAAACCTCCTTAAAACTGCACACTCTAATTCCATTAAGAGCATTGAACAGGCTGGTCAGAAATTATGTCACTGAAACCTGTCAGTGCACTTAGCTTCCCTATCGACTGTTACCCTGATTATGTTCTGTAGATCTACTGTTAGCACTTATTCTTCTGTGCTTCCCTCCTTCATCTTATATAGTGTTCTGTTCTCCCCCCATGTTTTGCATTTTTGTACTATTAGACTATGCTATTTAAACCCAGCTGTTCAATTGTCTTACTCAATTCCCTGTATCAATAGGTATATTACTTGTATTGCATGGTTTATGTAATTTTGTGCTGTCTTATATTTTCTTCTGTACCATTTATGTATCATTGTTGTATATTGCTTTAGTGCAAATTGTGAAATTGTGCATTTGAATATGTTGTAAAAGGGACCTCCTTGTAAATGAGCGTGCCCAATGGAATTTATCCCTTCACAATAAAACTTAACTGCAGTCTACTCCCCTCTATTTTCATATCATGCCCCCTAGTTCTTGAACATCTTTTTTTTTTAAAGATGCTACCCTCTTGTGCTGACTGCTCCCCTTTAAAAAGTCACGAATGTTTAACATTAATATGTCTTAGTACCGCCCAGTGCCTCAGTGGGTTGTGTGGCATTCCTATGCCTGTGGCCTGGGTTCAGGAGTGAATTCAGGAGCTGACCAGGCAGCTCGGGTCAGGGGACCCACTGCCACATGGCAGTGCATCCAGTCAAGGATGAATGGCTCAATGTTATGTTGCACTAACGACCCCTACAGTGTGTCAAGGAGCCTGCCTCTTCTGCAGGGGAATGCTAAATGCTGCCACAACCTGCAGGGGTATTACCATGCATCAAGTGGCTGGAGGGTGGGGAAGGAAAAACTGGTGTCAATTTATATGATGGCAGCAGCCTGTTGAGCCTCACACCAGTCACTTCCTCATAGTACGGTGCTGTGGTGAGTGAGGATGGGGACACCTGCCATTCTCTCCAGCCATAACGTGGGGGGAGGGTAATCCATGGTAGGCACAGGAGAGGACCAGTAGTGGAGCTGGGTAGCTGCATGCCTGAAGCATGTGGAAATGGCACGACCAACAACCAACCAGTGAGGATAAACATAAGAGTAGAAAAAAATATTTTTCAAACTAGAGATCATCTTGTTATTATGTTAAATCTGTCATTCTGGCCATTGAGCCACTTCTTGCCAGTTGCATTTCTTTAAAGCATTCATTTTGGGAGTTTAAAATGTGGCCAACAGTGATATGATAAAGTGTGTACCAAGTGACAACTCAAGCCCTATTCCTCTCCAAACAAGAACTGATTTTTTAAATGATTGCTTTCTGGGTCTCCAAATGTTTAAACCCCTACCACGTGGCCCAGTAACACCTCCCTGGGAGCAGGAGTCTTAGATCTCCACATGTTTAACAAGCATTTGTCAATGCCGAATGTTTGCTTGCTGGCATTGGCAGTGGTAGTGTAGAAGTTACAGAGCTGCGTAATAGTAATGGCAGTGAAGTATTGAACTGAAGCCAACCCCACCACCACCCTGCAGAGAGTGACAGGCATTGGGGTGTGCCTTTGGGTCGTCAGGCATAATGGCCACACAATTTCAGTACACCCCACCCTGCAGACACTAGTAAGTGTCACGGTGTTCCTCGAGGTCTTTGGTCCTCATGCGCACCCCATTCCATTAGGAAATACAGAGAGATGGGTGCGATATAGGAGAATGGGGTGAACTTTGGGGCCGAAGAGTCCAAGGCATACCTCGATGCTTCTCACTGGCTGCAGGGTGTGGAATGGTATGAGCATTACAGGCAAGAATCCCAAGTCACACCCCTGATGCCTGTCATTCTGTACAGGGTTGGCGTTATGGTTGGAAACCCTAATACCTCAGGCATTTGTTGGTATTTTCACTCCAAATTTTCAACATGGTTTTTGTGACCCCACCTCATGAACAGGGGGAATATCAGTTTCTTAGCCGAAAGCTGCTTATGCACAGTGACTACGGCATTTAGCACCACAGGTGCAAAAACATTCCGAACAGGATGTAAAAAATGACAGCTGTACTGTTCATGGGGAAGTGTAAAAAATGGCAATGTTGGAAATCTGCAGTAAAAATATTTAAAAAAATAGTGAAGTCATGAGCGTACACAGAAACTGTGCAACGCACACCCGTAATATAATTAGGTTGGGGATTTTTTTACAGCAGATTGTCAACTCAGGCATTTCGGTGCCTCCGATCATGAACAGTGTTACTGTGATTTTCTTTATCTGTCCCGAACAATGATTTCCCACAGCGACCACGCATCTCTGCGCTGAAAGTGTGAAAACACACTTTGGCCATGCTGTGAAAAATGACAGCTGTACTATAGATAAGGCAGTGTGGAAAAATGCCACTGGTGAAAATCTGGACTTAAAATATTACAAAGTCATGAACTTACGAGGGTGCATGGAAACTGCACAATGCTCACTCGTAACACAGTCATTTTATGGACTTTTGTCACCAAATTTTCAACATAGCCATTTTAAGACCTCTGCTCATGAACAGTGTAACTGTGCTTTTCTTAATCTGTCCCAAACATTGCTTTCGCACACCAACAGCACCATTGCGCTACATGTGCGAAAACACATTTTGGGTGACATATGAAAAATGGCAGCTGTACTGTTCATAAGGAAGTGTAATAAAATGGCAATGTTGAAAATCTGGAGTGAAAATATTAAATTTGCAAACTTATGAGCATGCATAGGAACTGCGCAACGCACGCTCGTAAAACAGTCATTTTTAGGAATGTTTTCACCAAATTTTCAACATAGCCATTTTAAGACCTCTGCTCATGAACAGTGTCACTGTGATTTTCTTAATTTGTCCCGTACATTGATTTCACACACCGACTGCGCCATTGTGCGCTACATGGGCGGAAACACGTTTTGGGTGAGATGTGAAAAATGACAGCTGTACTACTCATAAGAAGGTGTGGTAAAATGGCAATGTTGAAAATCTGGAGTGAAAATATTGAAAATTCGCGAACTTACGAGCGTGTGTAGGAACTGCGCAATGCACGCTCGTAAAACAGTTGTTTTTGGAATTTTTCCACCAAATTTTCAAAATACGCTTCTTGAGAGCCCACCTTATGAACACTGGCAGTGTCGTTTTGTTAATCGGTTCAAAGGTGATTTTGCGCAGTGACTGTGCAGTGACTGCGAAATCACCCTTCGGGCCCGAATAACGCCATGACAGTGACATCATTCATGAGAAGGGGTCCCAAAACCCCATGTTGAAAATTTGGTGCAAAATTCCAAAAATGCCTGAGATATGCAACAAGTTGAAAACCCCTATCTAGCCCATTATACAGCTTACCAGCATTTCCTCAGTTCAGCGGTCGGCTTTGAAGAGTTCAGGCGTGTTCCCGGTCCACGAAGATCGTCGCGCGAGGTCGGAGGTAAGTATGGGGTGGGGGGTGTGGGGAGGTAGGTGCGCGAGTGGGTGGGTGCGGGTTGTGGGAGGGCCAGGAGACTCGTGGGACCGTTTTTCTTTACAGGTGGTATTTTTGTTTACAATGACTCACAGCGGATGTTTGCCATGCGGGGTGGGCTCTGGCGTGGCACAAGGACGGTTGGGGGCATTCAGCTGACGAGGAGTTAGGCACCCCATCGCCAAAGACATTGCCATGCTGGGGTGGGCTCCCAGCATGGCACCCAGTACCGGGGTGAGGGACAGTGAGCCGATGGGGTTGGGCACCCCGTCGGGCTATATCATTAGTTGCCACGCTGGAGTGGGCACCCAGTGTTGCATTTGAAAGGCTTTGGGGGCCAGGGGGCGCAGCACAGCCCGTGAGGATTGGGCACCCCGTCGGCTATACACTGTATGCGTGCGTCGCGAAGCGCGCCTGCGCTGTGTGGCGTGTGTGTGTGTGGGGGAGCTGCGCATGAGCAGGAGATATCTTATGCTGCTCACTCAAGTGTACTCCCCTTTGAACTGTATGCCACTGCATTTTGGAGCTTGTCATAGACAGCTCCAGCATGCATTGGCTTACAGGGGCCGCGCCTGCCAACACACTGACTGAATTGGAAGAGGGGGTGACACACCTCCGAAATCTCGGATGATGGCACTATGTTTCTTGCACATGCGTGCAAGCAAACATAAAAATGGCTCACATGACACACCAGGTGAGCAGGAGTTCTGGTTCTCCACGTTTAAAAATTGCCCCCATGACACAATGGTGCCACCTAGTGAGCAGAAATATTTAGTCACACTGTATTTAACAACAGCCCTCCCATGGCACAGTGGGATCTAGTGATGGGCAAGATTTCAGGGTCTCCACTTGTTTAAAAATGGCTCCCCGTCATACCTCTCAACTGTACCACATTACAAGGAATGTTCCTCATTTTACTTCACAAAAAGCTCCCTGTTCCACATTGTGAGGACTTGTCCCACATTCAGTGTTAACATTTTAAAGCAAAAATCTATAGTAAATGATGCAAAAAATACATTATTCAATTAATAACAGACTTGCTGAACATAAATGCAAACATTTTAACAGTGTTCTGAGCTTCTTGGGTAAAGATTTGATTAAGTGTTCCACATTTTGCTCATTTGTTCCACATTTTGAGAGCCAATGTTCCACATTTGGGGGACAAATGGTTGAGAGGTATGCTCCCCGTTGCCCAATTGCACCTCCTAATGTACAGGACTTCTGGATCTCTACATATCAGAAAATGGCTCCCCCTGTCCCTGTGGCACCTCCCAGTGAATAAGAGTTCTGGGTTTGCACAGGTTTGAAAATTGCTCCCCATGGCTCATTGGCACCTCCAGTGAGCAGGAGTTCTAAGTTTACACATGGTTGAAAATGGCTCTCTGTGGCACCTGCCGGTATGTGGGAGTTCTAGGTTTACACATGTTTGAAAATGGCTCTCCATGGTCCAGGGCACCTCCCAGAGGGTGGGAGTTCTGGGTTTACACATTTGAAAATGGCTGTCCATGGCTCAGTGGCACCTGCTGGTGTGTAGGAGTTCTAGGTTTACACATTTGAAAACGTCTCTCCATGGCCCGGTGGCATCTCACAGTGAACAGGAGTTCTAGGTTTAAAAACAGTTCTCCATGGCCCAAAGGGACCTTCAATTGATCAGGGGTTTGGGGACTCCACATGTTTGATAAATGGCTCCCCATGGCCCAGTGGTGCCTCCTAGTGAGTGGGGTTCTGGGTCTCCACATGTTTGAGAAATGACTCCCCATGGCCCAATGGTGTCTTCTGACGAGCTGAAGTTTTGAGTCTCCACATGTTTAAAACTGGCTCCCTATGGCCCCATGCTGCCTTATGTTAAATAGGGTTTCTGGGTCTCTACATGTTTAAAAATATCTTCCTTTCCCATGATCCAGTGGGGCCTTATGGTGATTAGAGTTTATGGATCTTCACATTTTTAATAATGGCTCCCCAGGTCCCAGCAATACCTCCAATTGAACAGTTTTTAGTTTCCACATGTTTAAAAATGGCTTTTCATAGCCCAGAGTTGCTCCCAGGTGAGCAGGAGTTTGTGGTTTCCATGTATTTAACAATGGCTCCACATGACTCAGCGATGCCCCCAGGTGTTCTGGCTCTCCACGTGCTTGAGAATGACTCCCCGCAACCCTGGGGGCCTTCATGGTGAGTAGGGTTTCAGGATCTCAACATGTTTTAAAATGGCTCCTTATGGCCCAGTTCTTGGTCTCAACATGTTTAAAAATGACTCCCCATGCCCCAATGGCACTTTTAAGCAAGCAGGAGTTTCCTTTGTAAAATAGCCATGAGAATGAGTAATGTGCTATTAAAGAGGCATTGGGATGCCCTGCAACCTGTTTCTTATTTTCTTGTAAGATGCCCCGTGTCTCCATTTTCAGTCCACTTTGGCAACTCTCACAGAGTTTACATAATTAAAAGGGAGCTCCATTAAATATGGTTGTCCCTGGGTTTTCATCACTATTCTCACTATTTGAACACTCCCAGTTTGACATCACTCTTCTTGTGACTCTAATGAACTACTTTGGCATGCTTTACATGTGGAGAAACATCAGGACAAATTCAAGGCCTCAATATGTATGCTCTAAAAGGGCAACAAAATGAAATGTGGTGCGATATATGAACAGATTTGGAAACAAAAATGAACAGCAAGGATCCACATCAGGAGTCGGAAAGAAGTGTAGAAAGAAGTATACAGAACATTACATAGAAATAGAAACATAGAAGATGATGGCAGAAGGGGACCACAAGGTCCATCTAGTCTGCCCATAGTACATATTTTCTCCACCCCCCGGTGAATAATACCTTTGTATTTGTCCCAAGCTCTCTTGAACCCCTCAACTGTTTTCGCGCTCACGGCCTCTGAAGGCAGTCCATTCCAGGTGTCCACCACCCTCTCAGTGAAGAAACATTTCCTAGCGTTAGTCCCGAACTTACCCCCTTTTAGTCTGAGATCATGCCCCGTTGTTCTACTTCCTTCTTTGACCTGAAATATCTCCTGTGTATGCACCTTATTTAAACCCTTGATGTGCTTGAATGTCTTGATCGTGTCTCCCCTCTCCCTCCTCTGTGCCAGGGAGTATATTTATTCTCTCAATCTATTTTCATTTGTCATCTGGTGTAACCCCAGAATCATCTTTGTCGCCCTTTGCTGCACTGTCTCTATCCTATCAATGTCCTTGCTGAAGTTTGGTCACTGAAACTGGATGCAGTATTCCATGTGGGCGTGGACTAGTGCCTTGTACAGTGGCACAATCACTTCCCACCTTCTGCTTGAGATTCCCCTCCCTATGCATCCCATCACTAGCTTTTAGTGCCACCTTCTCACACTGCTTACCCATTTTCAAGTTGTCTGATGTGATGATCCCCAGGTTTCATTCTTGGTTGGCTGCAGCTAGCCCCTCCCCAAAAAAAAGCAGTACTTTCTCTCTGGGTTGTTTCTTCCTAGGTGCATGATTTTGCACTTTTGGTGTTGAATTTCAGCTGCCACGCTGTGGACCACTGCTGCATTTTTCTGAGGTCTGATTCCATTCTACTGATTCCCACTGGGGAATCCACCCTGTTACAAATCTTAGTGTCGTCTGTGAACAAACACACCGTCTCCTTGAGCCCATCTGAAATGTCGGCTATGAATACATTGAATAGCAGGGGCCCTAACACTGAGCCCTGGGGCATCCCACTGGTTATTTCTCCCACCCTTGATAATGTGCCATTTACCTGCACTCTTTGGATTCTACCATGTAGCCAGTTGTTCACCCAGTTTTACCAGGAGAGACACATTAAGCTGAAAGCTTGTTTACAGGTGCAGCCTGGGAGCACAAGGAAGTTAAGTGACTTGCTCAAGGTCACACAGTACGCAAGTGGGGGCTGTGGGATTCAAACTCTGGTCTCTAGGTTTTCAGCTCAGAGCCTTAAACCACTGCGAAATACTGTCTCCAAGTTTACCACCTTCTGTCCCACTCCTGTACAGCCCAGCTTCTTTACTAGCCTTCTGTGTGGAACAGAGTCGAAGGCTTTGCTAAAGTCCAGGTAGGCCACATCGACTGCTCCCCCATTGTCAACTGCCTTTGTTACCCAGTTGAAAAACTCAACAAAGTTTGTTTTGCATGACCTCCCTGTGGTGAACCCGTGTTGCTTGTAATCCTGCTTACCGCTGAATTCCAGGAATGCTAATATTCTCTGCTTGAGCAAAGATTCCATCAATTTTCCTATGACTGAAATTAGGCTCACTGGGCGGTAGTTACTTGCCTCCTCCCTGCTCCCTGATTTATGAAGTGGGACCACTGATGCCCTCTTCCAGTCTTCGGGAATGTCTCTGTTCATAAGTGATTTAGTAAATAAGGCTGCCAGGGGAGCCTTCAGTTCCTTTCCAAGTTCTTTCAGGATTCTGGGGTGTATATCATCCGGTCCCATGGCCTTGTCCACTTTTAGTTTGTTTAATGCCTTGGTCTGCTGTGAAGGGGCTCATATCAACCCCTAATTCATAGGTGTAGTTACAAACTAGCTCTGGTCCATTGCCCTCTTCCTCCTCTGTAAACACTCAGCAGAAGTACATGTTCAGGACCTCTGCCTTTTCCCCATCCTCCTCCTCCACTAGGTTCCCTTTCTCTGCTGTTAGTCTAACTATACCCCTTTGGTTTTCCTTTTTAACCCCCTTATGTACCTAAAAGAAAATGTGTCTCCTCACTGTGCCCCCTCTGCAATCTTCACCTCAGTCTGTGGCTTAGCTTTCTTTATCACTTTACTCACCTCCCTCATTTTCCCTTCATATGCTTCCTCATCCTCTTCATTTGATGCTCTGTATTTCCTGTATGCTGCCTTTTTATGTTTGCTTGCACGCATGTGCAAGAAACATAGTGCCATCATCCGAGTTTTCTAGAGGTGTGTCAGCCTCTTCCAGTTCAGTCAGTGTGTTTGCAGGCACGGTCGCAGTGCTCCAATCATTGCTCCAGCTGTCTATGACAGCAGTTGAAAATGCAGTGGCTTACAGTTGCAAGGGAGAGCTCCGCTTCAGTGAGCAGAGCTCCCCCCTCAACACGTACGCACGCATATTGCGTGCTCACGTGCTCTCCCCACATGCACATACTGTATAGCCCTGACGGGGTGCCCAATGCCCTACTCGGCTCCACGCCCCCCCAAAAAAGCTTTCCATGTGCCCACGCTGGGAGTTCACCCCAGCGTGGCACCCATCCCGTATGGCTGTGGGGGGTGCCCAATCCCCGTTGGCTCCAGCCCCAAACAGCCTTACAGCTGCCACGCTGGGAGCCCACCCCAGCATGGCACAAGTCCGTATGGCCAACGGGGGTGTCCAATCCCCCATTGGCTCCAGCCCCCCCAAACAGCCTTCTAGCTACCATGCTGGGAGCCCACCCCAGCATGGCAAACATCCCATCGTCTTCCTTAAAAAAAAAAAAAAACTGTAAAAAGAAAACTTTCCCTCAGCATTCTCCCAGCCCACCAGCGCCCACCCACTGCGCACCCCTGCCTCCCACACACCCCTTCACCTCATACTTACCTCCGGAGCCTGAAGCGATGATCTTCCGTGGACCGGGAACATGTCTGCACTCTTCAAAGCTGACCACGAACTGAGGAAATGCCGGTAAGCTGTATAATGTAATAGATTGGGTTTTTTCAACTTTGCTGCATATCTTGGGCATTTTTTGGAATTTTTGCACCAAATTTTCAACATGGGGTTTTTGGGACCCCTTCTCATGAATGCTGCCACTGTCATGGCGTTAATCGGGCCTGAAGGCTGATTTCACAGTCACTGCACGAAATCACCTTTCGGGACTGATTAACAAAATGACACTGCAAGTGTTCATAAGGTGGGTTCTCAAAAAGCCTATTTTGAAAATTTGGTGAAGAAATTCCTAAAAATGACTGTTTTACGAGCGTACATTGCAGAGTTCCTACGCACACTTGTAAGTTCGCGAATTTTCAATATTTTCACTCCAGATTTTCAACATTGTCATTTTACCGCACTTCCTCATGAGCAGTACAGCTACCATTTTTCACATCTCGCCCACAATGTGTTTCCGCCTATGTAGTGCACAATGGCACAGTCAGTGTGCAAAATCAATGTATGGGACACATTAAGAAAATCACAGTGACACTGGTCATGAGCAGAGATGTTAAAGTGGCTATGTTGAAAATTTGGTGAAAACATTCCCCAAAATGACTGTTTTAGGAGCGTACGTTGTGCAGTTCCTACACACGCTGGCAAGTTTGCGAATTTGTAATATTTGCACACCAGATTTTCAACAGTGCCATTTACTGCACTTCCTTACAGAGCAGTACAGCTACCATTTTTCACATCTCGCCAAAATGTGTTTCCGCACATGTAGCACACAATGGTACAGTCGGTGTGCAAAAACAATGTTTGGACAGATTAAGAAAATCACAGTGACACTGGTCATGAGCAGAGGTCTTAAAATGGCTATGTTGAAAATCTGGTGACAAAACTCCATAAAAGCGACTGTGTTACGAGTGAGCATTGCGCAGTTTCCATGCACCCTCATAAGTTCATGAATTTGTAATATTTTCAGTCCAGATTTTCACCAGTGGCATTTTTCCCCACCTCCTAATGAACAGTACAGCTGTCATTTTCCACAACATGGCCGAAATGTGTTTTCACACTTTCAGAGCAGAAATGCGTGGTCGCTGTGGGAAATCATTGTTCGGGACAGATAAAGAAAATCGCACTGACACTGTTCAAGATCGGAGGTCCCAAAATGCCTGTGTTAACAATCTGCTGTAAAAAAAATCCCCAAACTAGTTACATTACGGGTGTGCATTGCACAGTTTCTACACGCTCGTGACTTCACCAGTTTTTTAAATATTTTCACAGCAGATTTTCAACATTGCCATTTTTTACACCTCCCCATGAACAGTACCACTGCCATTTTTCACATCCTGCTCAGAATGTGTTTTTGCACCTGTGGTGCCAAATGCCGTAGTCACTGTGCAAAAGCAGCTTTCGGCTAACAAACTGATATTGCCACTGTTCATGAGGTGGGGGTCACAAAAAAAACATGTTGAAAATTTGGAGTGAAAATACCAACGAATGCCTGAGCCGTTAGGGTTTCCGACCATAACGCCCCACCTGGTAGAGAATGACAGGCATCAGGGGTGTGACTTGGGATTCTTGCCTGTAATGCTCATACCATTCCACCCCCACCCACACCCTGCAGCCAGTGAGAGGCATCAAGGTGTGCCTCAGACTCGTCGGCCCCAAACTTCACCCCATTCTCCTATACCGCACCCATCTCACCGTATTTCCTGATGGAATGGGGTGCACATGAGGGCCAAAAACCCCAAGGCACACCGTGACATTTGCCAGTGTCTTCTGGGTAGGGTGTGGTGAAATGGCGTGGTCGTTATGCCTGACGACCCAAAGGCACACCCCAATGCCTGTCACTCTCTGCAGGGTGGTGGTGGGGTTGGCTTCAGTTCAATATTTTGCTGCCATTCCTATTATGCAGCTCTGTAACTTCTACACTACCAATGCCAATGCCAGCAAGCAAACATTTGGCATTGACAAATGATTGTTTTCTTTCACTATATTAAACACTTCTTTTGAGAACCAGAGAGGAGGTTTTCTTTTCTCTTTTACTTTGCTTACCCTTCTGGCGCAGTGGTCTGTGACTGTTAGAATTGCTCCCTTTAGGCTTTTCCACATCTCTTCTACCCTATTCCCTTCTGTGATTTTTAGAACCTCCGTCAGGCTTTCCCTCATTTTCTGGAAATCAGCTTTCCTAAAATCTAGGATTCTAGCTTTGGAGTGGCTTGTGTCCTCGGTCATTTGTCAACACCATTAGCTGCTTAAATAAATGTAAATAGTAAAATGAGAGCAAGTGATTTTAAGAATTTTCTTTTCTTTTTTGCAGTGTACCTAGCTGAAAAATAAGGAGTACAATATAGTTATCACATGTGACACCTTTTCCTCCTCATAGGCAGGCGCAGATGACATGTTGATGATCTTTTGGCTGTAAAGCAAAGTTCACCTTAGCACTAGTATTTGTGGGTTTGCTATAAGGGGGCTGACAGATGAGAACCGTGTCTGGTGTTTGAATCTGGAGAAAAGACGTGAGGAAGATAGTGAGGCTTAGCAGTTCCCTGTTGATTTGTGACTCCCAGAGACTCTTGTTTACTGGTCACGCTGTCAATGGCTTCAAACATCCTGATAAAATATGGCTCTTAGGATCTGTCAGCTAATCCTTGGGAAACAAAACAGCAAAATAGGGGCAGCAGGGAGGGCAAGGAAAAGAGATGAAATTTGCTGTTGGTCTGTAGTGTGATTGGCTGCTTTGCCCCCTCTGCCTCTTCAGGACGTCAGCTGGAGACAACTGACACCTGACTGCCTTAATGAAGGCTGATTCTGGCGAGTCCGCTATTAATTTAGTCCCTAATCACAACAAGACTGAAGGCAGCTTCTAACAGCTGTGAAATGCCAGGGATCAGAAGCAAGGCTCTAATGAACACTTTAGGGTGGGGGTTGGGCAGTCTGTAGACCTTGCTTTACTGGGTAATCTAATAACTTGCAACATTTCAGTTAGTTTTCTTTGGTGACTGACATGACTGTGTCTTAGTCTTTGAAAGAGAGACCCTCAAACTAATCACTGTCTAATTCATGGGTTTTGTTCAGGAAAAGATGTGAAACATTTAAGAGAAAGGTGCAAAGGGAGTTAGCAGTGAGCTGTAAAGGTGTGTCTAATCTTTACACAGTAGCCCATGAGAGTGAGTGAGTGTGTGTGTGTGTGTGTGTGTTTGGGGGCCAAGTGGTACTTAATTACTGGCACTCTTTATCCTTCCCCCAGTCACTACTCTGCCTGCCTCCTTAGCCTATCAGGCCATCAGCTGCTCCAACTCCCCTTTGACATTGCTCTGACCCCCCCCCCGGAACTCCAGTCCAGACGCCCCTTTCCCTCCATACTCCCACAGTTTGCCCACTGTCAATAGTGTTCATCCACTTTTGCCCATGTTTCCCAGCCCATTTGGAATTTAGGTCAAGTGAATGAGGTCAGGAGAGTGGTCACAGACTGTGAGGGGGACTGACAAGCTGCAACCATCACATAGGCTATGATATTTGCCCCCTTTTAGGCCCCCCCCATAAATAAAGGCTGCCTCCAGTCTCACACCTGTTGCCAACACTGTCACTTGCAGCATAAGTACTGTCCCAGCTCACACTGTAAGAGGCACTACCCAGAGATGGCAGACCTACTCCCTTGCAGTTGGAGTTGGGACGTGCTGCCTGAGATGAGATTCCATTGGCCACCTGGCATGGCAGTCAGGCTTCAGACATGAATATGAATCTCCCATACACATCGCATCATACTACCAGCAGTGCCACCCGGGATCCAGCACCAGCCGTGATCCCATTCTGGATGTTTTTACCAACAGGACTTTAATTTTTTTTTTTTTCTTTGGTAACCAGGTAAGGCCCACTGGGCACAAGTGCCTGTATTCAGGGGAGCACTGGGGTGGTTTAGTGACTTGCTCAGAGTCACACAGTATGCAAGTGGAGGTTGTGGGACTCAAACCCAGGTCTGCTGGATGTTCCAAGTTCATTCACAGCTCATTACTCTAACCTGTAGGCCATACTGTGGTCCAGTATGCCTACCCACCTCGCCTCCTAGCTGACCCCTCAGTCCATCTCCTACGGTCTCTGATCTTCTGACCTTTCCTTGCTTAGCATCCCCAGATGTAGAACTACTAAAGGGAAATCAGGTTTCTCACACGTAGCTCCCTATTACTGGAATTCACTGCCCCTAGATGTATGCCTGGCCCCTAATCATGCTACATTTAAGAAGAGGCACTGCTCCCTCTTTACCGCATGTGCCTGATGCACCTGCTTCAACCCACCATAGATCTTGGCTCCCTCTGCTTCAGCTGCCCCACAGTTTCCCTCCTACCTTCTGTGGGTTGAGCTGTCACCCTGCTCCTTCAACTTCCCCCACAAATTCTATCCTCCCCTTCTCTTTCCCATCCCTTTCCCTTTCTAGTTCCCTCTCTCATTAGGCTATATCTCTGCATTATCTTTCTCCCTACCTCCTCCCAATAACTGTTTTTTCAGTTTCAGCCGGATGTATATTGCATTTTTCTGCACTTTAAATGTGATATTACTATAACTGTTTACTCACGGGCACTTACCTTCTATTTGTATAATACACCTTTACGTGCCTTAGTACCACTATTGTCTTAATCTTGTTTCACTTCTGATATGTGATGTATTGTGTATTTCGTGGCACTGTATTCCATGTACCTGTATCTCTCTGTGTTGTTGACCTCCCAGGTCGTGCCTGAAAATAGTCACTTTTGTGTCTGGTGCACCTATCCGGTCATCACAAAATAAATACTGCCAGCCAGTACTTTTGCTTATAACTGCTAAGTTTGTTACCCAGGCAGCAGCAAGCCTGCTAGATGTTTGCATTTGAGCTGCAATTTCATTTTAAAAGCAGGTATTTGATAAATACTGTGAAAAATATGGGGGTGGGGTTTCCATCACAAAACCTACACTGAACAGCTCTGAAACAGGCTAGTCACCTATGGGATGGACCCCCGCCACCCCCCGTAAGGCTCTGGATCCATTACCATTCAGGTCCTCAGGGACATATGTTCCTCACGCAGAAATTCCTAGTGCAGGCAGAGGTACACAGGACAAACAGCTGTGACCCCCCCCCAGTCAGCATCCTGCTTCTGTCATTTCCAGCTGCACCTCTCAATTGTCCCTAATTTTCAAAGACGCCCCTAATTTTGCCTCAGAAATGTTCCCTTTTTCCTCCCAACTCAGGCATTTCTGTCACTCAAGTGTTGAGACTGGAAGCTTAAAATAAGGTCAGAGATTAGTGTTACAGTCAAATTATCCTTCAGAAAATGCATTTCACACTAAACAAGGTAGTGTAACATCTTGTTGAGCTGATATGACCATTGTTTAAGATGTGTCCCTGCTATTATTTGTCAATTATTTTTCTTAGCATTGTCCCTGATTTGAGGTCCCTGATTTGAGAGGCTGCAGGTTAAACAAGTATACCACTGACTGACAGTCTGTACAGGTGACTGGGGGCGGGAGACACACAAGGCGGACTGTTATGCTGACAGTTCTAAACCATTTCTGCCCACAGGATCCCGGCATGTAGCTGATACTCTATGACAAACGGAGCAGAACAGCAGACGTGGCGTTCTACGATTCCCAGGAATTAATCAGCCAAATGGGCCAGCATGCCGGCTCAACAAGCATTTGATTTGTTTCCCCTGTCTGATTAAATTAGAGACCTCTCCCAATCAAACAGATACATCCAGGTAAACAATAGCAGTGGGCCTAATGAGACAGAGGACAAGCAAGCTGTCAGCCTGGGGATAGGGTTCAGTGCGCCTGCTGCATGGATGAAGATGGTTTCCCAGCACTCAGCATTGGCTCCGACACCAACATGATTAGGTGCGCACTCATTCTTTACCTGGTCTGACACTCACTGCCTGCAGGGGGTTTTACAATCATTTGACCCCTGACTACTCATCCCATTAGTGCCGGAGAGTGACTGCCCAGCCTGTCTCTGATGACTAAGATAACCAGTCTCAGCACCACAGGTTCTAGTTTGGACCCGAAGGGTCAGGCAGCAAACCTTTTTGAGTGGGGCAGCCGCAGGTTGAGGGGCTAGCTGTACAGTAGCACCTGTAAGCAAGGTTCCAGCTTAGTGTGTCTTTCCTGGTAAAAAAAAAAAAAGACTCGATAGACCGTGAGGCCTGTTTCTGCTGGCATTTCATATGTTTTTCTAAATACAAACAAAGCCAAATTGGGAAGTGGGGGGAGTTTTGGGACAACAAACCAGTCCCTGGCGGCTCCTAACAGATCCAAACAAGACTTAGAATTCCAAGCTTTTCCCAGTTCAGACTCAGGAGCTCTTAATTCGATTTGATGTTCATTTCTTTTCCCCATTTTTTCAGTTACAGATTACACCTTTCCCTTTTGTCACTGACACCCACTCTCTCCAGATAGCTGGTTACAAACTAGATCACTTGTATCACTATGCCAGCCAATGCCTCTCCATGGAGACATGGCTTGCTCCCCAAGTAGAGTCAAGGGGCAGGCAGGGGATGTAACCCCAAAATTCTGCATCTCATCAGGAAGCAACAGCTTGATGGACATATGGAGCCCAAATATACCTAGATCATTTGCCTTGGACACTAGGGTCATCTTTCTCCTGGTTTTTCTCCCATAGGCTGACAGTGCATTAGCCGCGCATCCCACTGACAACCTCCCTTCCTTGCTTTCTATCACTGTGCTTCTACCCATATTCACCTAGGTGGCAGCACTGTAGCAGAGTCAGTGATGACTCCATTCTGAAGAAGAAGAGTATCCTCTGGGATGCTTCATCCTCCTCCTCCTCCTCCCTGCCCAGCCCCGATATTTCCTGACCCAGGGTTGCTGGCATTGCGAAAGGTAACCCAACTGCCGTGCCTACAGGCCGTCTTTTTGTTCATTCTAAAAGACCTCTGGGGTGCTCTTCCACAAAAGGCAAGTTTCCTTTTTTAAAAGGTATAAAAACATTAAATGTATGGCACTGCAGTAAATTGTGGCTTTTCATATGATAAACTCTGATGTGACAGATCAGAGCTTAGTTTGTTAAAATTCAGATGTACACTGCAATTGGATATTTGGGGCTGGCACCTCTCATAAAGCCCAAATCCAGCTGTCCCACTGGCATGGAAGGCTAAGGCGCTGGGTACCTTACCTCCTGCTAGCCAACAACCTGGGTTTGAGAACAGACCTGGGTTACTTGGGGGCTGGCCGCGGAGGGAGAATTAAACATTCATAATACAGCTTTCCTCCTGGGGGTGGATGGGTGGAATTGCTTGTCCCGCAGTTTGCCTGCCATATAGAGGAATCTAGGTTGCAGCACCATGGGACAACATGGGAAGGATGCCATGGCCCAATACCTGGGGCATCTCCATGTAGGCGGAGTACACACATGCATCATTGATGTGATAAGATAAATATAGCATATGGCTTTTGTATAAAAGCTTTGCAAAAAGGCATGATTTCTGTCTCAACTATATGAGGCACCTGTATGAGGCACCCTGAGGGTGACAAAAGGGTCAGGGGACGGTCACTATCAGAGTTTGGGGTTTGTGGGGTAAGAAAAAAAGTATTTTGGCTGGTCCCACCTTCCTCTTTTTCTCTGAGCAGGCACTAGTTCTAGAAATTTTGCAAGTAATGATGTCATACTACAAAAGTGTATAAGAATAGTCAGACAAAGTGGGCACTTGCACACATCTTACTTCTGGGGGGAAGAAGGCTACAAACCGTGCTTTATGACCCTAACAGTGACAAACCACTGGGGTGTCAGCAATGGCTACTGCAAGCATTGTGTTCTTTGTTTGTTTGCAACAAGCTTACTTGTAATAAAAAGAGGTTTGCTAGGAGGAGAATTAGTGTGTCTGCCTCAGTTCTGTTGCAGTTGCTCTGGGAAAGCTAACCCACAATTCTTATCTTATTACAATATCACTGCATGTGCATGGGCCCAGTGGGGGAGAAAATAAGAGGAACAACCCCAAGTGTAGCATGGTGACTGCTTGATCTGTCGCAGGCACTGTACCGATGACTGGATGCCTCCAAGCCACGGTCCTGTGGCAGGATCACCAGAGAAGGTAAGTCCCAGCCAGAGATGTTTGGTTATGGTGCTAGGAAGAGCAGTCCAGAGGGGGCCTGGTCAGAGTGCTTGAGGAGATAAACAGCTACACCCCCACGGACACTTCTGGAAATGAACTGTTTACAGCTCATGTTGTCTTTCTTGGTGAAACCTTTGCAAATAAATAAATAAATAAAAGAAGCACAAATCAGTATCAGAGCATTTCACAACAAAGCAGCAGTTTAACTTGCTGAAAAAGATGTTGTTTTTCCCATTCCATCAGGTGATGTCTTCAAGACAATCAACTCCAACACATAATCCGGGTCTGAAAGTAGTTCATGCCATCAGTCAACAAAAACTATTAAATATTTTTACAACACACTTCTTCATTTTTTTTCTAATTTCAAAACTGGATCCATTTTATAATCCCATTAATACACTCCAAGATGTGCAGTCTCGTGGCATATCATCCCTTCTCAGGTGGCTGAAGTCACGCAGCCTCACAGTGCACTCGAGGCTAGATGATACAGCATGTTAGAAAACGGGTTGGAAAAATTCTGCTTCCTGATTGGCACACACCATCCAGCACCTGGGGCCGTATCAGGCAACAGAGACCACCAAACAATGAATTCCAGTGCCAGACTGCCTTTTTATTCTCCATATCACAGTCCCAAATAAAATGTTGACTTGTTAAATATAGCAGTCATTTTTTTTTCACTCGTTTAGCAAGCTTGCACTAAGCTCACCCCTTGCTTCCTCTGCTCTGAAACACCCTAAAAAACTATAAGCTATGCAGTACTTTACTTCCTACTCTGAAAAAGTTTAATCATACTCCAACCAAAAATGAATGTTAACCATGTGCTGCACAGTCTTTCACTGCCTTGCAGTCATTCTCATGTGAGCCGCCATCATACACTGAAAACCGGTAGACCCCCTCACTGCTCCTGTTTTGTAATGACAACACTCTGTGTTCCAGATACACTCCTCACAAGGCACAAGTGCCATTGTTTAAACAATGGTCCTCCATAAAGTACTGTGTATGAGGTGGTGGTGGGGGGGAGGCAGAGACACAAAACAAAAGTGGCTTTCCCAAAGAAGACTCTGAAACACACCAGTGCCCTCTACTGGCAATTCCACCAGTGAAGGGACTACTTTATAGTCATTTTTTTATTAATATCTATTTATTTTATTCAGCTTTTTAAAACTTTTTAAACTTTTTTTTAAAAGATCGACAAAACCTTGTTTTCTAAGCACAACAATACAATTCAGAGTGGGTGGTGTTGGGCTATACCCACCCTTCCAGGGGCTGTAAGGCCTTCTGGTTGTGACGTTGGGCTCCACTACGCCCCTAGGGGGCAAGTAGAGCCCAACACAAACCACTTGTTTGTGTGTTATTGCTTACATGCTGCACACCTTGTCATGTATGATTGCCCAAATAATACACAAGGTAACTATCGTAACCATATTTTATTCAAGATATTTATATTTTCTGACTCTTTTGAAAAACATAACTGTTTAACTGGTCTCAGGTCAGGACGTTTTATTTATTTATTTTTTATTAAGAAGCAATAACTCAAATCTGGACTGTCCTGTCCCAATCAGAACTGGCAGCAACCATAAAGATCTTGTATCACAGTGTTCCGCAAAGTAATGCAATGCGTATTCGGAGCAATACAAAAGGAAAAGCACATTTTGCATTTCAAATATGAGACTTCCAGGTCTTCTACTGATGACTCATCTGACCTCCAGCTTCTAAGCCTCTTTCATAGAAACATAACAAGCATTTGTCAATGCCGAATGTTGTCGCGCTGGCATTGGCAGTGGTGGCGGTGGAAAGGCATAGCGCTGTGAGTTTGTCAATGTGTCCCAAAAGGTGATTTTGCACAGTGAGTATGCCACTGTATGGCAGAGCTGTGGAAACGTGTTTTGGGCAGGCTGTAGAAAATGGCAGCTGGACTGTTGATAATGAGGTGTGCACAAATGCCAGTGGTGAAAATGTGGCATGAAAATATTGCAGATTGACGAAGTTACAAGGGTGTATGGAAACTGCGCAATGCACGCTTGCAACACAGTCATTGTCTGGACTTTTACCACCAAATTTTCAACATAGGCATTTTAGGACCTCTGCTGATGAATAGTGTCACCGTCATTTCCTCAAAGTGTCCCAAAAAGTGATTTCGCACAGTGACTGTGCAATTCTGCACCGGACAGGAGAAAACACATTTCAGCCAGCTGTACTGTTCATAAGGAGGTATGGAAAAATAACAGTGATGAACAGCTGGAGTGAAAGTATTACAAATTCACAAAGTCACGAGCGTGCATGCAAACTGCGAAATGAGCACTCGTAAAACACTCATTTTATTGACTTTCACCCCTAAATTTTCAACATAGGCATTTTAGGACATCTGCTAATGAACAGTGTCACTGCCATTTTCGTAATGTTTCTCAAACACGGGCTTTCCACAGCAACCGTGCTAGTGTGCGCCGGAACTGCGAAAATAGATTTTGGTCAGGATGTGAAAAATGGCAGCTGTACTGTTCATTAGGAGGTGTAGAACAATGGCACTGTTGAAAATGTGGAGTGAAAATATTGTAAGTTTGCGAACTTACGAGCGTGTGTGCAAACTGCGCAACGCATGCTCGTAACACAGTCATTTTATGGAGTATTGTCACCAAATTTTCAACACAGGCATTTTAGGACCTCTGCTCATGAATAGCATCTCTGTCATTTTCGTAATGTGTCCCAAACAGTGATTTCGGACAGCGACCGTGATATTCTGCAGCGGAAGTGCAAAAACACATTTCGGCAAGGATGTGTGAAAAATGACAGCTGTACGGTTCACAAAAAAGTGTGGTAAAATGCCAGTGTTGAGAATGTGGCGTGAACATATTGCAAATGCGCTAACTTACGAGCATGCGTTTCATAGTTGCTACGCACGCTTGTAAAACAGTCATGTAATGGAGTATTGTCACCAAATTTTCAACACAGGCATTTTAGGACCTCTGCTCATGAACAGTGTCACTGTCATTTTTGTAATGTGTCACGAACACTGATTTCACACAGCGACTGCACTATTCTGCGGCGGAAGTGCGAAAACATATTTCAGCCAGAATGTGAAAAATGACAGCTGTACAGGTCACAAGAAGGTGTGGTAAAATGCCAATGTTGAGAATCTGGCATTAAAAAATAGTGCAAATGCGCTAACTTGCGAGCGTGCATTGCGTCGTTGCAACATGCTCATAAACAGTCATTTTTGGGATTTTTCCCACCAAACTTGCAACATAGGCTTTTTGAGAGCCCCTCTCATGAACAGCGGTACTGTCATTTTGTTACTCAGTCCCGAAAGGTGATTCCGTGCAGTGACTGCGAAATCACCTTTTGGGACCAAATAACGCCATGACAGTGCAAGAATTCATGAGAAGGGGTCCCAAAAACCCATGCTGAAAATTTGGGGCCAAAATTCCCAAAAATGCCTGAGATATACATTAATGTTGAAAAACCCCCATTCATTCCATTATACAGCTTACCGGCATTTGTTCAGTGTCGGCTTTGAAGAGTGCAGAGAGTGTTCGGTCCACGAAGATCGTCATGCCAGACTCCGCAGTAGGAAGTATGGGATGGGGGTGAGGGAGGCAGGATCTTGCAGAGGGTGGTGCGGGTGGGGAGGAGGGCATCAATACTACAAGGGACGCTTTCATTTTACAGAAAAAAAAACATCATGGGACAGTTTTTTTTGCAGGGATTTAACACGCTGGGGTGGGCTCTCAGTGTGCCACCTAACTGTTGGGGGTGTCTGTAGCTGGCGGGGATTAGGCACTCTCATCCAGCACACAACATGGGGAGGGGGATGAGAGTAGTATGCCGGGGATTGGGCACCCCCATGGCACAAAAAAGGGAGGGTTAACCGACAGGGGATTGGGCACCCCGAAGTCGGCAATAGTTAGGGCGGCAGCCTGCTTACCAACCATGCTCATAATGTCAGCGAGCATGTAGGAAGGGTCCGCTGCTTATGACGAGCTTTGCTCGGATTGAAGTGGACCTTTGCTTAGATGTGCTCACCACATTATGTATGCATGGTGTGGCACTGGCATGCAGGTTGATTGGGGAATGAGGGACGCACCTACCGATGCATGCCCTGCATTCGCCCAACAGCGACCCCGCCTCCAAAGCTACACTGTCCCACGATGTTGGCTGAGCAAGAGTGCCAGCATAAAAAACATGGACTTTGATGATAGACAAGGACCACTTGGCCCACCCAGTCTGCCCATTTCCTTACCTATTGGATAAGCTACAGATCCTAGTTACCCAACAGCCTACTTCTTCCTACCCCAAGTCCATTGAGTGAGAGAACAGCGAAGCAAAGTTGAGCAGTTCTGGCGCACAAAGGACCTGGGAAGAAACTTATAACCATAAGAGACACATAAAACATATTATCAGTCATGATGAAGAGTTTTGTTTTTTGAAAAATGGAACTTATTTAAAACCAAAATGTTTTATTTTGTAGAAAATTAGAGAACCCCCTGTGTAAGAAATGGACTATGCCAACTGAACTTAGAACTTCGGAATTTTAGAACTGTTTGCATGAGACACCTGCAACATTTAGAAGTCAACTGTTTTAATTTATGATGGAAATTACATACATAGTATTATAAAACAGGTGATGAAACCCTAGCAAGCTGACAGCATCATCAGTTCTTAGAACACACCTGGACAGTTCAGAACTGACTGCTTACACTTTAAAAATCAATTTAGGACCTATCTAACAAGAGGAATAATATCCCTCAAGTTGTCCAGGCATGCTGATATATGGACTTCTCAGGTGGTTGATGACACTTGGCCTCACAACACACCTGAGGTGTCTGTATATCAGAGCATGCTGGGACACCTGGGCAGGTGCTATTGCTTACACATAGTAAATTAAGGATGTAATGGACTCTAAGGCCATCATGTTCCGCCCCTGCTTTATAAGTAGGTGTAAATAAATATGTTGTGAAAACCTTTAATAACTTAACGACATACTCTACCCACTTAACTACGCTGAGTATCCAGTGATTTCCTTTTCAATCAGAAATGCATCCAGGCTTACCTTGAAGGCCTGTGCTGTCAACATATCTGCTGCTTTAGCTGGTATGCTGTTCCATAGGTTCACCACCCTCTGGGAGATGAAGTGCCTCCTAATGTCCATTAGGAAGCAGTTCTCACATTTGTTAGACTTCATTTTCCACCTCAAGTCAGACAGATTCACAGTGCAGTCCAAAAGAGTAATGTGTCCATGTTTTTGCCGATTTAAAGGGGGTTGGAGGATGGCCAATGTAGAAGAGACATTTGCAAATCCCACAGTGAACATCTGGCCAAACACCTCAGGAGAAATCAATGTCTGCAACAAACTTTTTGCTGATTTAAAGGGGGTTGGAGGATGGCCAACATAGAACAGATGTTTATAAATCCCACAGCAAACGTCTGGCTATACACCAGAGGAGAAATAACGGCTGCAACTACCAGGTAGGAATTATAATGTTTAGGGTGACAGGCCCTTTCACAGGTGGGAGCAGAACTTGGAAGGAAGGAGTTTGTGGCATAAAGGGCTAATGGTGCTATGTGCCTTACCTCTCACCATGCTGGCAACCCAGGTTCAGGAACAAGCTCGGGTGTGTGGGAGAGGGAAGATCAAGGGTCAGACAGGCTGTTCTCCTCTCACAGGGTGGGGGAAAATGCTGTCTCACTCCTTGGCAGCCACCTGATGGAGGCGGGGTGGTAGCGCCAGAGTTTGAGAAGTGCAGATGAAGGGCTGTGGTTACTTAGCATGTGTGCACCTCCACGTGCACATGCATACAGCCTGCCATGGCAAGGGGAAAAAAACTGAGGAAAAATGGTGGTCACAGGCTACATGAAGCCTTGCCTGCCAGCCCTCGCCCCACACTGTCACCGGCTCACTGATCCTCCAAATCTGGATGCAGGATCTCCAGGTGGGGGGAGGATAACTTGCCGGGTGGGGGAGGCGGGGACAGGGCTGAAGGGCTGAACAGATATCTGTGACAGGCCCGGAGGATAAAAATCGGTATAGAAAAAAAGAGGGAAGAAGCTTGCTCCTCTGTGGTGCTTCTGTACACTGAAGCTGTGCCTCTGGCCGAGAGCTCTAGGGGACATCAAGCCATGACCTGCCAGGAAAACTGCAGTGTCTCTGCACTGGAGAAGCTCTTGGTCTGAATGGCAGAATGGATGGTACCAAACTATAATGGGGTGGTGTTAAACCTAGGGGAGGAGGGGTCAGAGGCTAGTCAGTCTTTGGGTTTTTTAATGTTATCTGAGAATAGTAGTAGTAGCAGTAGATTTTATTTCTGTCAGAGTCCTTCCCTAGAGGTTCAGGGTGCTTTACAAAAAGTGTAGGAATCAGCTAGCTTGGTGGTGCTGAGGTCTGAGGTGCTGGGCGCCTTACCTCTCGCCACACCAGCAACCCATGCTTGGGAACGAGCACAGGCCACTGGGGGTTGGCCGGGGGGGGAGTCTGGGAGTGGATAGAGTGGCCACCTGTCAGCTCTCCTCTCCCAGATCGGGGAGGTCGGCTTTCTCAGCCTAAGACCACCACCATGTGGAGGCGTGATGGTGGTGCAGGCAGAGAGGGAGCTGGGCGCTAGGCCAGGGGTGGGAGGAGTGGAGTTGGCTGAGCCAAGGCATCTGCACACACCTCCATGCACATGCCTGACCTTGATTGGGGCTCTGGGACTAAGGGGGGGGCAGAAAAACAGAACATGTGGGTGGCGATGGCTGGATGACACCCCCAGGCTGACTCCGGTGGTCCTGCTGGGAAGTGGATGTGACCCTGAAAGGACTGTGGATGTCTGGTATGGTCAGCTGACACAAGCTGCTGGCCCACTGGAAGGAAATATTTGTATATAAAAAGAAAAGTGTAGGAATGACAGTTAATAACAAACAAATAAATATCATAAATCAACAGTAAAACACTTCAAACCCCATAAAAGCAGCTGGGAAAAAACTAAAGGGAAAAGGTATCAATACCCAAAAGCTTGATTGAACAAGAAAGTCTTCAGACCCCTCTTAAAGGCCCCCACCATGGAGGCCTCTCTGAGTGCCCTCGGAAGCAAATTCCATAACAGCAGGCAGGCAGGCCACCTTAAAGGCCCAGTCACCCGAGGTTTTTACTTTCGGTAAGGCTAAGAGGCCTACCACGGTGGAGCTGATAGCGAATGAGGGCACATAAAGATGCAGGCGATCTAACAGCTAACCAGGACCCAACCCATGTAGTGTCTTATAGGTTAGTAAAGCAACTTTAAAGGAGATACCCCACTTAACCGGCAGCCAGTGCAGTTAACTCAGCACTGGGGAGACATGACTCAACCTTGAAAGGCCTGTCAGCAGCCCAGCAACTGCATTTTGCACTGACTGCAGGTGCTCTAGCATAACCCCATTGACCCCGAGGTACAGGGAATTCCCGTGGTTGAGCTGAGACTTCACATATGCATGTATCAGTGCAGCTAGGTCCCTAGCGGGGGAGTAAGGGAGTTAATCTGGGTGATGTTTCTTGGATGGTAAAAGCCACTCCGGACAGCATTCGACACCTGAGCCTCAAATGGCAGCCACCTTTCATCCAAGGTGACCCCCAGATTTCTCACCTCGGTTGCAGCTACAAGCCTGAATGAGCCGAGCCAGTGCCTAGTCTCATTCTTGGCAGCCACCACTCTCCCCCCAGGACCTGATTCTACCACCAACACCTCAGTCTTGTCAGGGTTGAGCCTCAATCAGCTCGATGACATCCAACCCTGGATCTCATCCAAGCACTTATTAAGCATGTCAACTGCACCGAGTGTCCCGGGTACAAAAGACAGGTACAGCTGGGTATCATTTGCATAACAGTGAAAACTCAAGCCATATCATCTAATGGTCCCTCCTAGGGGCTGCATGTATGCTGCACACAACATGGAAGAGAGGACAAAGCCCTGGGGAACACCACAGGGCACTGACACTGGCAGTGAGGAGAAATTCCTCAACACCACTTTCTGTGTCCTGTTCCTGAGGTAGGACTCAAACCAGCAGATGACTCAGACAGTGAGACTTAGATATTCTGGCGATAGTGGAGAATACTGGACCGCCGCTACTTGCGTAGCGTAAATCCTTTGTGAATACAGTGCGTGCTTGTGCTTGCTTTTAATTTTGGTTTCAGTTTGTTTGAATTGGGAGTCTCTGCCCTCCATATACCCATTGCTTTTTTTTGCTCCCCAACTCAAACTAATCCAAAAATAACTGAAAGGTAGTTTTGAGAGAGTAGCCTAACTTATACTCTATGGTAACAGTGTAAGTTTGGCAGCAGTCCAGTATTCTCCGCTATCACCAATATTCCTTAAGCAGATCCAACAACTCATGATCTGTGGTGTCAAAGGCTGAGGAGAGGTCAAGGCGGATGAGAATTGACCATTCCCCTCTATTTCTTGCTCTGAGATGGTCATTATGCACCCTGACCAGTGCAGTCTCAGTGCTATGCTTAGCACCGAACCCAAACTGGAGAGGTTCATATATGTCAAAGATTATAAGGCTTGCATCAAGTTGCGATGCAACCACTTTCTCAATAACCTTGCCCAAAATGGACAGATTGGAGATTGGTCGATAATTTATTAGGTTGTCCAGGTCCAAAGATTGATTTTTCAGGAGAAGCCTTACCAGTGCATCCTTCAGTGCAGCTGGGAAAACCCCCTCTGTTAAGGAGCACCGAACAATCCCAGCAAACTATGGGCCCAGATATCCAACGGAACCCACCAGTAATTGCATTGGGCCTGGATCCAGTTCACAAGCTGGTCACAGCTCTGAAATCACCCCACTCACCTCCTTCACTGTCACTGGTCTAAACTCTCACCACGATAGCTGAATGTGTCTGTTTTGTGTCGACTCAACCTTACTGGGTTGCCATAGACAACTCGGTAAGAACTTACCTCAAATGGAGGACACCCTGTCCAAGAAAAATCAAGCAAACTCATTGCATTTAACAGGTGAAAAAGCTCTCACAGACTTCAAACAGGTCAGATGGAGTAATTTATCTAGAGTCTGGAAGAACTGAGCTGGTTGTTTCTTCCAGGCAGCAATCTCCTTGACAGAAAACCTGCCTTTCTCCAGGTGATTGCCCCTTGGCATCTACCCCTGTGAATATTCAAAGCCAGTCTGTCCTCCCTGGCCCTGGATCTCCACCAGCAATGCTCCAACATCCACCTCCTTGCCTTCATCTCCCTTAGCTCACTATCGTACCACGGCAAGCCATGGCGTAAGACAAGGGGGTGTACATGTATAGGTGCCAGAACCACCACTTCCTCCGACCCTACAACACATGCCTCTATTACACCCGTGATATGAAGTGCTGCCTGAAGCCTTTCCATCTGAAGCTGTCTTAAAGGGTAGTATTGGACCATCTCCACAGGGGGTGGACTGCAAGGGAGGGCCCTAACAGAGAACTTGGATCATGCAATGATCTGCCCAACAGACCAGCTCAATCTTGAGGCCTTCTACCTTGTACTCCAGGGAAAATACCAAGTCCAAGGTATGACCAGGTCAGTGAGTTGCAGAAGTAACTACTTGTACAGGGACTCCATCACCCAGAAGAAATCTTTTCCGAAGTGTGAGAGTTCGTCATCAACCCAGGCATTGAAGTCACCCAGAATTAACCATCTGAGTGACTCCAGTACCCTATCAACAAAGAAGTCCACTATTTCCTGAAAGAACTCCCCCATGTGCCTTGAAGGCCGGTACACCAGGAGGATCCTACAACCTGCTGCTGGACCTCCAAGCACAGCCACGCATTCAAATGACAAGGTATCTCCTACTGGGTGCACAACCAAGTCCAGCTCAGCTCTAAAACAGATCCTCCCCCACTGTGATCTTTCTCCGGGCAGTGCACCATGGAGAATCTGGCTGGGATGGCTGCTTCCAGCACAGGGCCTGCATAGTCACTCAGCCAGGTCTCCGTGATGCAAGCCAGATGGATTGAGGAATCGGAAATAACACCTGCTGTAATAGCCATCTTATTCCTCCTTGATCTGGCATTGCATAACAGTGCCTGAAGAGGATGAGCAGAAGTGGCAGGTCTCGCAGCTACCTGTCCACTAGTTCAAGTACCCCCCCCCCCGTGTATAGGAACTAAGCATGCCTGGCCTCTCTATGTTCCATTTTGCCCCAGGGTACCTCTTGGTCCTCACTGTCCTAATAGCATCTCCCCATCGGCACTCCCCGGACCCAACCTCTAACCACCATGCCGTCTCATAATCTGCACCAACAGTACCAAGCACCCATCGGGGGGGTCACAAAAGGGGCTCAGGTCACAAAGGAGAGGCCAGGAGTTACTGAGGGGTCTCCTGCCCATAACACATCCAAGCAAGAACCCACCCAGCCCCATTTAAGTCACTAACCTGCTCACCCACAACAACCATCCCCCTACCCTACTGCCACAACCCACAACTACCTACCCTCACAATAGACATCCCCCTCACCACAACAGAATAAGATAAACTTGATTTAGGCCATTTGTAGGAAACTTCAGTGAGCAGCACAAATCTACAGACTTTAAGGCAGTTCCTTTGTGAGTGGCAGGGTGGGTCAGTGGGTGTTCGGGTGCTATGAGAATGTGCACATTCTACTACAGTACTGGTCTGATTTTGCTGAGGCTAGTACAGGCAGCATGGGAATTAACTAGTGCAAGGTGCATCCTACTCTGTTGAAATTACAGAGGACTACCAGTGTTCAGCCCCCATAGCTCTGAAGTGAGTCCTGGTAGCTTATGTATCACTTTCATTTACTTATAACAGGAAGGGGGTACATGTTAAAAACAGAAACCTCATAGGCTCCCATACCCCTAAAAGATCTTAAAGTTTAACTCCAACACTTTCTATACTGAACTACAGCCAAACAGTTTCCAGCTGGTGGGAAATGGCATATACTGATGTTTAGGTTACCAGTTCTCAGTAAGAGGAAGAGGCCCATACTGAGCTGTAGATTGATAGTTACCAGTTTACGAGAGGTGGCCTGTACTGAGTGGCCAGTTCCTAGCTAGTGGAATGTGTCCCATTCTGACCTATAAGTAAGCAGTTTTTGGCATGTGGAACATGTGCTATACTAAGCTTTACGTGAACAGTTCTGAGTCATTGGAAGATGCCCCCTACTGAGCTACAGGTGACAGGTTTCTAGCCAGTAGGACTACACATGTCCCATAGTAAATTACAGGTGCCCAGTTCTAACCAGTGCAACATTTCCTGTACTGAGCTACAGTATAGGTGAACATTTCTCAGCCAGTGGGATATGTCATTTACTGAGCTATAGGTGACCAGTTATCAGCTGGTGGGACATGCCCTGCACTGAGCAATAGATGAGTAATTCCCAGATGGTGGGCTGGGCCCCATGCTGAGCTACAGGTGACCATTTCCTAGCTAGAGAAATATGTCCCATAGTAAGCTACAGCTAACCATTTCTCAGACAGTGGGACTTATCCTATACTGAACTATATGTGATCAGTTCACAGCTGGTGGGGCATGTTGCATCCTAGCTACAGGTGACTAGTTCCTACCTAGTGGGGCATGTCTCATAGTAAGCTACAGGTGACCAGTTCCCAGCCGATGGGACATGGTCCATGCTGAGGTTTTTGTGACCAGTTCCTAATGATGGTGTTTTTTTTTTTCCTAGTAACGAGTAGGCTGTAAGATTTCTCCTATTCTCTTGCAGTGAAATTTCATCTCTGCACTGAGGCTGGCTGTGCTAGCACAGAAGTGATTCTGTTCACATTTCTTCATCTGCTGTTACGTGAGGTCCAATTTTCAGCTAATATTAAGGTCGTGACAGGAGGTGCAGAGGGCCTAGTAGGACATAATGGCTAAAGAATTGTAAATATTGGTTTTAGTGAATACAGAATGAGGAAAAACTTGGGGAGGGAGGCAGAATTTCCATCCAATGCAAGTGGTGCGGAGCTGCAAGTAACGGAATAGATTTTCTATTCTAGTGTGTCACATTAGATTTTCCGAGGTGCACAGCACCAGGTACGTGTCATTAGTAACACTTTATGTGGTAATGAACCTTTTTATTTACTCTGCTCACAGCTCATGAATACATAAGCATTCTCATTCCAGCTGCATTTGGCTGGAGCAGCGTGAGAGCCCATCTCAAGAACAGAGCCTCTCATCCTCCGTTTTGAGTGAGAGGTTACACCAGGCCAGCTGCGCTGAGCTTCAGCATCATTACAGCATTCATTTAGAGAGGGTTGGAATTCCTCAGGACTACTGCAGATTGGCTTTTTAGAATGAATTTTGGGTTTGAGTCCCAGTACACCATGGACGCAACAGCTACTGATAATCCCACATTGGCTGTGCCTGTCTGCTGCTATTGCTGTGTAGCACTTCAGAAGAACAGAATGGGATGCCCTTAGCCAGTCCGGTGGCGCTGAGGGTTGAGGCACTGGATGCCACATCTCGCGCTATGCTGCTGATCCGGGTTCAGGAATAGGCCCAGGTTGTCAGTTGTTGGGGGAGGCGGAGCTGGATTGAGACACTTTATGGTAGCATAGCTCTTTTCTCTGGGATGGGTTTCAGTGCCGCTTCACTAGGGTCATTAGGCACTTGGTAGAGGCCATGTTCTCCACACAGCATTCTGCCTGGGTCATAGCCCTTCGTGTTGACATCCTCTGGGGCAGGGACTTTGGACTTTAGTAGCTACTTTCATAACCACAAAACACCCTTCGTCCCACTGCCGTACCATGTGATCCCCATAAAAGGGGTGACAAAGCCCCAGATGGCTGGTACACCGGCACCGAGCCTTGCTGGCAGGTGTGGAATAAAATTCTCTCTCTCTCTCTCTCTCTCTCTCTCTCTCTATATATATATATATATATATATATATATGAGATGCACTTTTATATGTAAGAAAACATCCATCAGAGCTCTTTTTTGGGGGAACTAAAAATTTTTGCTCCTTCACCCGTGGAGGACAGTGATTTAGGTCACCCTTCAAGGCACTACAATCCCTTATTCCTGTTCTAGGTAACTGCCCACTGCTGCCTTGCTTCCTCTCCTGAAGCCTCCACTGCTTGCTCCCTGCAGCGGTGCCTGGTGAGTTACCTATTTCAGCCCAAAGACTGGCTCCTGTGAGGACAGGTTGGAGGCAGGGTCGATACCAAGCAGTTGAACCTGGCAGATATGTGGGTGCATGTCTGTGTGTGTGTGTGTGGGGGGGGCTCAGCAGTCACCTGTCCAGGGTAGCCTTCTTCCCCCTCCCTCTTGCTGTCCTCCTATGCCCCCTTACGCTTGCCCTGCCTTTCCATCCCCATTTTCCACCCCCTTCTACTTTTCCCACATCTCCACTACTGCAGTTACCCCTACAACTCTGCTATCTCTCACTCCTCCAGGGGGAACAACCCTGACAGGCTTAGCTCTTAACTCCTGCACATTTCTGTTCCAGCCCTCACTGTCTCTGTCTCTGTCTTCTCCTTCTTAACCTTTCCTTTTGCCTTGGTAAGGTTTCTGGGTCCTGGACGCATCCAAAAGTTCTCCCACTCATCTCAGTGTGCCTGTTCTGGTCAGCAAACCGTAAATTAATACATTTTCCACCACTCTTCTGCACTGCCAAATAGAAACACCCAAGAAATACTGACTACCAAATGTGGGACCTGCAAAACACAATGTTGGAATGACTTCCAAATTTGGTCTCATGGAAGTTTTGACGTGCTTCACCCCCAAACAATTTTTTGTGTTACACGTCCCATATTTGGAAGTCAGTATTCCTTGGGTGTTTCCATTTGGCAATGCAGGGGAGGGGTTAAAAGGTGGAAACTTTCTTCCTTTACAATTTGTTGACCAGGAGATGCACACTGAGGTAATACTTGCAAGTGTTATTAACTTACAAAAAATCATCTCTGTCTGTCAGAATACTGGCACTAATGCGTGCTAGTAATCCCTCCTACCCCCTCTTCAGAAGTGCCCTGAGAAAACACTTACAGGCCTCCTCTGCTTGTCACTGTAACTGAGGAACTAATCACCACTTATTTTACGGGGATGTTGTTGTCATTCAAGGCTGGTTAACTGTTATTTATTATGGCCTTCTAGTGACTGTCTAATGTTATATTTGTTCTCATTCTAGACTGGTGAATTGCTATTTGAGACTGCTATTGATTAACTACATCTTGTTGTATTTAATCTTAGTGTCCTTTAGTTTGTTTCTGACAGTCTTCTCATGCTCTACTGCACCTGTAATGTTATCCTGCCTTGCTTTATCTGTAATCTCTGATTAATTGTAATGTTGTTTCTTTTGTATTCTCCTGGGTTGTACCTGAAAATAGACATTCATTTGCCTAGTGTACCCAGCTGATCAACAAAAGCTAAATAAATAATTGATAATAAAAAATATTATTGGTAACATACTTCTTCCAAAACATCAACTGTTTTGACGTTCATGCCTAAAAATTGATTGTCAGCTTATTATCTATTTTGGCAAAAAGGAAAAGAACCACCCACTCCTCTCACCAGAATAAGGTACTTGTGTACTCAAATCAAAGTGCAAACAGGTAAGAAGTTTAATTGCACTTCCAGTTCATCCAGAAGGTGCAAAACAGAGACGACAAGAGACATCCCTAATGCTTCATGTCACACTGCTTCCTCAGAGAGCGTCAGTGTGGCACAAAACATTATTGAACCCTCTTGTCTCTGGTACCTTTTGAATGGGCAGGACATGCAATCTTTTTTTACCTGGATGCACTTTGATTTGAGTGCATAGTACGTTGTTCTGGGGATAGGAGGAATATGCACAGCTGTTTTTCATCTGGTCATTTCCTGGCCCGCTGTCCTCACCCAGCAGCACCTCCATGGACCTGCAACCCATTTCTCCTTTTGCCTTTTTCTAATTTTTTGTTTTCCCTTTTTTGGGAGTCACAAAGTTTTAGAAGTTGAATGATTCCAAAATGAAGTGGCAGTAACTCAACCCATGCCACCTGCTGTACTACTGGACCAACATAGCTCATTATAAAAAGGTCCTTGCTGGGGAACTCTTGGCCTCAGTGCTTGTGGGCTGAGGTTCTCTGGGGCAGGTTCATACTTCCCCTGGGCTGAGATACAGACGAGGCACATTGAGGAGTCGTGAGAAGGAGAAAACTGCTATAAGCAGAACCAAGTTTAAATTCTTTCATGGTGATTTGCAAATATATCCCAGGATGCTTTGCATTATTGGAGTATGTGTTATTCTGGTATTTCTTTGAAATCTGGCTTTGTTATGAATGCCCTTCTCCTTGCCTCAGCACTTTTGTGCTGATATACTTTCTCTGCTAGATTTTTTCTTTGTAAAAATACTCATTTATTTTAGGGACATATTTAGAATGTAGGTGGAAGGTGAGGCATTGACAAGATTTCTCCACAGCTGAGGAACAGACCCACACTGCCTCTTCATCCTGACCTAGAGGGACCACCTCTCCCTCTCTAAAGGGTAATGGCATGAATATTTAAGGTAGAAGAAAGGAAAGAGGACATCCATCCACACTGCAAGACTTCAGTTATTTCTTTTTACTTATTTTTCATGCCCCACCAATCATTTCAGGTCAGATGACCTTTCCCCAGGGTGGCAATTCTCAGTATTTTCAAAGGTTTTGTAAGAAAAATAATATACAGTTTTTAAAACAACCTAAATGACTAGTGACCCCGTTGCTTTGTCCAGTAAAAGGCTGGGCAGCTTAGGAGTGGGCCCAAAGGTGATAAACTGGATAAGAAATCGATTAGGGGATAGGTGACAGAGAGTGGTGGTAAACGGAGTTCACTCGAGGAAGGGAGAGAGACCAGCGGGCTGCCTCAGGGATCAGTGCTGGGATCAGTTCTGGTTAATGTCTTTATAAGTGACATTGCAGAGGAACTAGAATGGAATGTCTGCCTCTTTGTAGGTGACACCAAAATCTGCAATAGAGCGGACACTCCAGAGGGAGTGAAATGGATGAGCAGAGACCTCAAAAAACTAGAGTGGTCAAGGGTATGGCAGCTGGGTTTCAATGAGAAAAAGTGTGAAATAATGCACTTAGGGCACAGAAACCCAGGGGTGGAGTACAAAATTGGTAGAGTGGCATTGACAACCACCAAGCAGGAAAGAGACCTAGAGGTAATCATATTGGATGACCTAAAGGTGGCCAGGCAATGTGACAAGGCAGTTGGGAGAGCTAGTGGGATACTGGGGGTGCATGAGGAGGGGTATCACCAGCAGAAAGAGGGATGTGGTGTTACCTCTGTATAGATCTCTGGTAAGACTCCACCTAAAGTACCATGTGCAGTTTTGGAGACCACTTCTCTGGAAGGATAGAGACAGAGTGGAGGCTGTCCAGATGAAGGCAAGTAAAATGATTCAGGGTCTACATCAAAAGCCCTATGAAGAAAGGCTAAAGGACCTCAATATGTACACCCTGGAAGAGAGGAGTGGAATATGATACTGTAGAGACCTCTGAATACCTCATAGGGGTAAATAAGGTACAGCAGTGAGGTATTTTTCAGCAGAAAGGGTGTTCAAGAACAAGGGGACATGCTGTAAAGCTGGAGGGGAGTAGATTCAGGAAAGATGTTAGGAAATATTTTTCACAGAAAGAGTGGTGGATTCCTGGAACAATCTTCCAGTGGAGGTGGTGGGGGTGAAAACAATGGCGGGGTTCAAAAATGCATGGGATAGGCACAAGGGAATCATAGTGGAAAGGAAGGTGGGGGGAGGGAGTAAGAGTGGTAGATCAAGTATGGTCTGCAGTAACAATTATTATTAACGCACAATTCAGGTATGTGATATCTATGCTCCCAACAAACTCCGCAGGTTTGTAAACAGATGAAACTAGTTGCAGGGACAATAGCTTTCTCAAAAACTGGCCCTTACTTGATTCACAATGATTTCATCATGATTTAAGGAGATTTGCATGTATCAAAGAAAACTACTGAAAATATATTTGGACACAATTCAGATTATAGTTAGTTAATTTTCTGTATTAATCGTAACTCATCCTTTATTGCTAGGGCCCGTTCCAGGAAGGAGGAGAAAAAGCATGGTAAATAAAAAGAAATGAGATTTTTGTGCTTCAGACATCATTTCATCCTCCTGCTTCTGCCCTGATGAAGTCAGGACTGTCTGTTTGTGACATCATAGATCGAGGGAGTGCTCCTGCTCTTTTCCTCTGCACGTGAGATGCTTTTATTCTGTGAAGGGTGTCTCATGCAAAGCTGTCCCAGAAATGGACACATTCAACATTTTTTTTATAATTTTAATATATCATTGCTCGATCTCAATCAATAATATATGAATAGCGTTGGCAAGACCACTTTTACGGCTATGAGAATTGTGTTACTTATGGAACTGCTCACTTTCTGTATGTGATACTCATACCCAACGAACGCACATGAGATCCCACTTGGAACCAAAGGAGTGATCTTGGTGGTTCCATGTCATAATAGCTATCATGAAATAGTGATCGCTGTTATGGCGAGTGTATATCACCGAAAAGCAAATCGGAGATATACACTTGCTGGTGACCTGATATCCAGCAAAAGAAAAAGTGTTTTTGCAGTGGAGCTGCACCCCCCCACTCACCCCTCATGGGGGACTTTGCCCCTTGCACCCCCCCTGAACTGAAATTACTAACTCCAGTGGGGTGCATGTCGGGAAAGGGGCACAGCCCGCATTTGCAGAAAAAATTGAGTGCCGC
The DNA here is from genome assembly GCA_016271365.2 of Neoceratodus forsteri. Lineage (NCBI taxonomy): Eukaryota > Metazoa > Chordata > Ceratodontiformes > Ceratodontidae > Neoceratodus > Neoceratodus forsteri. The sequence continues at coordinate 190,061,116 of CM057452.1, forward strand.
ATCCACAGGCAGCAGTAAAATTGTAACCCTCCCATTTCCCAGCCCCGAACCCCGTACCTGCTCAGTCAGAGCTAGCCACCCTCGCCACACCATGGGGCAAGCTCAGCTGGGGCGGGTACAGCAGTCTCCTATGGACCCTATCCGCTATCCCTCCCCTTCTCTTCGCTATCCCCCCTTTCGGTTGCTCTTCCCTACAGTTGCTTTCGCTGTAGGATCACTACATCACTGCCCTTGCAGGGTAGCCCTTGATGATATCGCTAAAAAATGAGTTGCTGCTTTTGCAGTCGTTCATTTTCAGTTGCTATCATCACAGGATACCATCTTGGCAGTGGTATTAACATACATTATAATCTCCTGGTGTGATAATGACTATTACTTCACAAACAGGATTACCTCTTCAGCAGAGGGAAAAATAGGAGTATAAGAGGGAGTCTGAGGCACAAAGATCCTGTTTTCATGCAAATGTTCTCAGAAATAACAAGGTGAGATAAACTGAGAATTCAATTTGCTATATCAATTATCTTACCATGAAACACACATGCCATATTTGTGGGGTTATGAATATATTAGTAAACTGCATTTTGCTGCTTTTTTTCCAGTCCTGAATTTCTCTCTCCTCTTCTCCCCCATCTGGTTCCCATCAGTATCAATCCCCCCAGCCCTGTCACCTGACATCCCTGGGATTTACATTTGTTCCAGTGTCTCCTCACCTCAGGACCTAGTCCAGAGGTGTCCAGTCATTGGTGCAGAGCCTCTGTAACTCCAGGCTGTCACCTAGCTTTGGGTGAAAAATTTTTCCTCCATTTAAACTCTGGGTGCCAGCATATAAATGATGCAATGTACATACTCCACCTCTGCAGAGATGCCCCCGGCATCAGGTCCCTTCCCCATGTCTGTGGACCTGCCCTGATGCCACAGAGTCCTCCATGGGGCAGCCAACCAGCATGACACACATTCCCTCCCTCCCAGAGCTAGTAGAGCTGTCCAAAGGATGCTCCATCATCCCTCCCCTGGCCAGGCAACAAACAGCCCAAGCTCGTTCCCAAACCAGGGTCCCTGGTGTGGCAGAGGGTAGCTTGTCCACCATGCTACTGGGCCAGCCACTGCTTTGTTTTCTTTAATATCATTTGTGTCTTGTTTGAAAGAAAATTACATTTCTTATGACATCACTGAACTCAATAATTACAATAATGCTTTTTTTATCTGTGATAACGTCATCTCTTTTTTTAGTTAATTTCTTTGTCCCCAGGTCTGAGTGGCCCTCCCATCATGCCAGCCACCCCACCCCCATCACCTTGACTTTCTGCCAGTACTCACCTTCGTGCATATGCAGCATGGCTGATGTGTAGTAAATAGTTCAAGAAAAAGTGCATCCTGCTCTTTGAATGTGTGGGCAGCTTCATGAAACCATGTGAAAATGTATTTGACTGTCTGATGATAAAGTCAGTGGGGCATTAAAATGAATAAAGAGTTGTTTACTGCCCATCAGTGCGGCAGTAGCTCTACCACTTGTGACACTAGCAACCAACATTCGGAAAAGAGCACGGGTTGACAGGGACCAGCCAGAAGAGGAAGGAGGATGGGACTCTGCTCCCCACCGCATGACCACCACCCAGTGGAGACCAGGAGGAAGCATAGCTGGGAGTACAAAAAGAAGAGTAGTCGCTAGACACTAAATCTGCATGCATCTGCTTTTAGGCACCCAGGAAGAAAGAATTGGACTCTTAGGCGGAAAAAGCTGACAGTTCACCAACCATTGGCGCCCCCTGCAGGCTCACGCATGACCAGCATGGTAGGCCACCCACCACTATGTGGGTCTAGATGAGTGGTGAATAACCACTAACTCTGTGATAGGGCTGGAGGGCCATTGGTTAGAATGAGGGGAGTGAGAAAAAGCAATATAAAAAATAACTGTCTGCAGCATTGCGGTGTAGGCATCTGTTCTGTCTGCTCCCTTGGGTTTTGCATAGCCATCTGGTTTCTAGCACCAAAAATTGAACGATAGAGAAAGGCCAGTCACTTTTCCATAGGAAAACAGTGACATCACAGCCTTGTGCCATCATTCTGCTGTTAGCATGTTGTTGTAAAATCATTCTGACCACAGAATGATGGTATAACAGAATCATAACATCAGTCACAGTTGTGCAAAAATGTAAACTGTCACTTGCCCTGACCACGAGTACAGCGTGAAAGAAGCAGTTTTTTTCTTTAAAGTAACTAGCCTTGTAATATAAAAATAACAAATGAGCAACAATGTACAACAAGGCTGTGTTACCATATCAGGAATCCTTGTAACATCACTCAGTATCACTCCTCAGTTGGAACGCAGCCTTCTTGCATGTGACTGCCCATCTATTACTCAATTAGTTTTGAAAAGCCTTCAGAGGTGAGTGTGGCTGCATACCCTTACAGTAATTTATGGTTGCACACACTTGTTCCCCATGTAGTTTCACCCCCAAACCTCCAGTGGGCAGAGACTGGTGACAGTAACTGAGCGCAACAAGTTGTGCATGATTTCAAGATGAGGATTACCGTGCACCAGGAACCAAGCTGAACAGACTTGGATGCAGTGCAGTCTCATTGTTAGAGCAACTCCTCGGAAACCCAAAGATCTCAGTTGCAAACTCCAACAGGGCCAAAGACTGTGTGGCCTTAAACAAGTCACTTAACCTCTTAGTGCTACAATCCGCCAAACTGTGGAACTGGGTAAAAGTAGGACCCCGCTGAGAATGAAATGTTGCATCTCAACTAAGTTATCCTGGGTAAATAAATTGTTAAAATAAATAAACAAACACACAAACACCCTGCATCTCCACTAGAGAACCTGGACCTTCCAACACAAGGCCCCTGGAGCTACTGAAGGGATACTCTGACTCTAGGTCTACTGATACATCCCATTCTGAGTCCACCCCAAACTCTGTCCAACATGTGGAACATGCAGCACTCTGGAAGGGCCAGATGGGCCACACTTCCAATGGCAAAAGATCTAGAGCCCCAGTCTCATTTGTGTGGTGACTGAGAGAAAACAGTATGCAGTGGACTTCAGTCTAATTTGTGTGGTGACTGAGAACAAACAGTATACAGTGGACTTCAGTGTTGCTTTAACAATGGCTATAGCGATTTCTAATTCTGACTTTTAGATGCAATGTTAACATGAGGTCCTGTCTTCCGATTCAGGTACAGTAATTGTTCAGGTGGACGTTATACAGGAGATTCCATGGCCCTTGCCAACAAGAATGGGGGAATTCCATGTGTCCTGGCCAAATTTCTGCCATGCACTACTTACCAACAGATTAATCTGGTTACTGGTAACCTGGTTAAATATTACTGACTTCACATCTGGGACAAAGAATGGAACCTATTGTGAAGTGTGCTGGTGCAGAAGTGCTTTCCATCCCAGAGGTGAGTACATTTCAATAATGTTTGGTATAGAGTTATTATGTTATTTGGAAAGCACTTTGAGAGGCCTGCATGAAAGATGCATTACATATGGAATAAATGATAGAAAAATGTTGTATGCAAAAAAATAATTAAATAACTAGGACCCTGTGGGAGCCAAAACTTTTCTGGGGACTGATGACATGAGTAGGTCACGTGCACACATCAACTCACCATACATGCCTTCTGGTATACAGTGGTGCCAGCCCCAACCACCTCAGTTCCTTTTTTACCACTGTGAAGTACACAGCAGCAATGCCACTCTCCTCAGGGCCAGAACTTCACCATCTATATGCCAGCATTCAGGTCTTCTGTTTTCGATTAAAAATACACTGGAGTTTATTATTTTTTGTGTCAGTTTAGTTTAACACAAAAACTCTACAGTTCTCTCTCAACCCTACCTCATGCAAATGATTGATGACCATGGAAGAAGGCAGAGAACTTGAAAAGGCAAGTTGCTTGGGCAGTGGGGCTGTGTCTGTTGTCTAATAAAGTAATATACCATGAGCCTGACAAGTGGGTGGATTTATTTACCTCAGACACCTGAGCTGGCCTTTTTTTAAATCCTTTGTTTAAACCTGTTCTCCCTTGACCAGCCCCCGTTCTGTCACCTGACTTCCCTGGAATTACCTTACTTCACTATCCTCGCAACAAGACCATTCGGAGGAGCCCAGTCATCAGTGTGGAGTCTGCGGGGCACTGGGCTGTCACCCAGCTGCAGTTGGGGGTGCTTTTTCTCTATTTCTGCATGGGCCCACGTGCATGCAATGTAGTGCAGTACAAGCTCTGCCTCCACAGGGGCACCCGTCCAGGTGAGGAGTCCATTCCCATGCACCTTTGGTCCCGATGCACTACCACGGATTGCTCCAGGTGGCAGTGGACCAACAGTATGTGTGTTTCCCCCCACCCTGAGGGAAGAGAGCTGTGCAGGGGGTGCTCAAGCCACCCTCTCCTGGCCAGCCCCCGGGTGACCTGAGTCCATTCCCAAATCCGAGTTACCAGTGCAGCAGGTGGCAGCTCTACCCCTGTGCTACTGGGCTAGCTCTGAGATTGCATTTCATGTGAGAATACAGCACTCTTTTTATGTTTGTATAATATGATACATTGGGGTAATCAAAAAATGCCTTGTATTCACTTTCATTAGGGGTTTAAAAAATTTTTTAGTAGTGCGGTAGTTAACTCCTCCAATTAAGGTGCATTAGGGTTCACAGTTTAAAGAGCTCAGGTAATTGTTTTCAGGTGATAAAACGGTTCTACTCTTGGGGCCCTGTATAGCTGCATTGTTTGCACTATCATAAGACCCACTCAGCTCTTGGGGCCCTGTGTATTTGTGCAGTTCATACTTTTATAAGGCTGGCTCTGCTCTCAGGCCCCATGGGCTGCACAATCTGCTATGCAAGAAGGCCGGCTTGGCTCTCGAGGCCCTGTGTAGCAGCATAGTTCATGCTGTGATAAGGCCGGTTCTGACCTCAGGGCTCTTGTAGCTGTGCACAGTTTACACTGTGATGAGGTCAGCTCTGTTCTCAGGGTCCCATGCAGGTGCGCAGCTCACATGATGACAAGTTCAACTTTGAGAGCTGGTTTTCAACAAAATCCACACCTGAAATCTGATTTTTTTCAATTAAAAAAACAGAAGCTGGAGCCATCCTCGCTGTACAGCAGAAGTGCTACCACCTGCCAAGCCAGTGATTGGGGTTCGGGAATGGATGTCAGTCATCTGGGAGGTTGGCTGGAGGGGAGAGGATAGAGTATCCAAGGGGCAGCTCTCCTCTCTTAGGGAGTGAGGTTTCAGCATTCCACTCATAAGCTGCCATCTCGCATAAGCTAGGTGGTAGTGCAGTGTGATAGCCCAAGATGTGCGAAGGACTGCCTTCAATGCTGATACGTGTGTGTATGCGGAGGCACATGTGCAAAGTGCATCCCTGCACACTGGTGGCCCTGGGGAGGTAATGCAGGAGGAGAACCCTGACCAGCTAGGGGGCTCCCTAGCCCACCATAAGCCACACACCATTGACTGGGCAAGGCTCCTAATCTGGATTGTGCTCTTGGGGGGCATGTTCCTCCCTCCCTTCTGCAGCCTCACCATGGGGGGAAGATCTGTGGGGGATACTAGGAGCTGGATAAGTCCCAGAGAAGGTTGATGATGGAGCTGGGTGGGGCAGGGACAACAGCGGCCAGCTGCTGAACATGAGCATAAATGCCTTGATTAAAACAGAAACTGGGAACCACTAGCTTTGCACTAACACCAGCTGGGGCAGTACTGGTATTGTAACATTGTAGGTACATCCAGTAGGGATCTCATTGCTAACTAACATGGTACTGTGACAATGTTGGTACATCCACTAGTGATCTCACTGCTAACAGATCGTAGCAGTCTGTACAACAGATGTAAAGAAGTTCATGATGTGATAAGTGAAATGCTAGGCTGGTTACACAGAGCTCTGCTGTAGTGATAGTTGTGCAGAACATTTCATTGTTACACTGGCTGTTGGAAACACAATCTAGTACCCGTCCATACAAAAAAAGATGCTGTTGTCAGTGCTTGGTGCTACACCATGTGCCCTGCCCAGATCATTCTGTTTTCAGAGTAAGATCCCCCCCCCCCATTCCCCATGGATGAGCATCAGAAACCCCTAAAAGATACAACAAGACTGATTATGACACAAGTCTGAGTTAGAGTTAGTGCTTCATATTTAAGGGTTGCCTGTGGGTTTCAATATCGATTGCAGAAAAAAGTTATTTGAAGATGAAGGGAAGTTTTAATGAAAAACTTCGAGCACTTTGAATGAAAGTTTTTTTTGTGCTGAACGAGTCATCTCTTCAATCGAGTTGTCATTGTTCTGTTGCTGTAGCCTGTGTCTCCGAGCACTCATCATTCCTACTGTCGAAACCTTTGCCAGAGAGGCTGTCATCCCTGCTTTAATTGGAAGGCTGGCCAATAACATCCTGAAGATCCTTGGGGTACAGAGTAATGCAACACTTCCATTTGTAGCTTTTTTCAGGCTCCCTTTCTCTGCTTCTCTCTCTGTCTCTCTCTCTCTCTCTCTCTCAGCCCTACTTTGTCCTTCCCTCTCTCTGTTTCCCTCCCTCAGTCTGCCTCTCTATTCTTCTCTACCCCCTCACTGTCTCTCTACTTCTCTTTCTCACTCTCTCTCTCCTCCCTCCCTTCCTCCATCTCTCTGTCTCTCTCAACCTCCCACTCTCACCCTTTGTCCCTCCCTCCCTCTCTGTCTCCCTTCCTCTGTCTCCTTCTCCCCTCTGTTTGTCTCAGCCCCCCTCCTTCTAGTTTTCACTCTCCTTCTCTAGCTCCCTCTCTCTCTGCCCCGTGTTTTTCTATCCATTGCCCTTCCTCTCTCTCTCTTCCTTTCTCTCCCTCCCTTTCCATAACTACTTTCTGCACTCTCTCTCTCTCTCTCTCTCTCTCTGTCTACCCCCCTCCCATTTGTCTCTCCCTACAGCCCAAGAGGTTTTGGCCCAGCAGATGTGTTCAGTTTATTTTCGTTGTTCTCCTATAACGAGTTGCCTTGTACCTTGAGCTCAAAGAGTGTCCATAATCAGACGTAAAAACATTTCAGGGGGAAGAAATCAAACATTGGTAGATAACCGGCAGATAGGAGATTCCAGATAAGCCCTGTAATTGGGCTTTCATAGATAAGTCTTCAAGCTTTGCAGCTGAAACTGCCTCAATTTATTTTTAATTTTATCTCACAAGTAGAAGGGGTTTTTCATCTTTTAAGATTTTTTATGTATTTTCCCCAGAAGGTGGGATAACATACACACTGGAGCTCGGTGGAGTGTTTTAAAAGCATTGGGCAAAATCAAAATATTTGAAAATGTATTTCATGGTAATTATGTCATATTTCATGGCCCGGTGGCAATACTGAAGGAGTGCCTGAACGCCTTAATTTGTATAGAAATTGTAATCATTTGTTCATTTCAAGGTGAAAATTGCATTTTTTAATTTAAATTGTATCCTGCGTGATAGTCTATTATCTAGTAAAATGGGCTCCATGTCTTGGTGTCTATATGCAGGCGACATGCCTGTTAGGGATCCACTTATACTCATAAAAGGTTTGTGTACATTTCAGAGAGGGAGAGAGCGAGAGAAAGACAGAAATAAAACAGAAAGGGTTTCTTTTTCCTTTTCTCCCCCATAAACACATTTCCATTTGTTATTAATATTAATTAGTCTGGGAAGCTGAGCACTGAATATATTATGCATATCAGAAGCTTTTGTTTTGTTGTGAGTTTGATCAAAAACTTGAAAGCCTGAGGTTTTTATAACAAAAAAAACTGGATGTTTGGGAGAAGATATTGACGTGAGCACATTATGCCTCCATTAGAAATCAAAGCCGGACAGCAGCCACCAGGAAGAATTTGCTTTATACTCTTTGGGAGGGTGGAGGACTTTGGGAAAACTTTTCCCTGATGTTATTTGGCCTGGATCAGTGAAAACTTCACTGGGATGAATTCTCTCCTCTAACCCTTTCAGTACTCACTATAACCCGGATTCAGAACAATCCTTAACCTTTCCCCATGTACTACCCTAACCCTGTCTACTCACAGTCACCCTGATGCAGACCACTGCTTTGTCTAGTGCACTTACCCGGTCAACAAAAACTGAATAAATTAAAAAAAAAACAAAAAAAAAAAACTTTTCCTATTGGACTATCCTAACTGTCGCTACTCACAGTCACCCTGACCCAGAGTAGATCCCAGTTTTTCCCCCTTGCATTCACAGACCTCAAGGGATTGGCTGGTACTGTGACCTGCTTGGAGGTTCTCACAACACACAGGAGAGGGGAGGTAAGGAAGCTGAACAATCTTTCAATTTAATGACTGGTTGCAAGGGCGGTGTGCTGAGTTGGGGTTTGGCTTCCTAGAGAACTGAGGTGCCTTTTGATGGGGCAAATGCCTGCTTTGTTCTCATTAAGTTTTTTTTCACCACCAGCTCATCAGCTGGCCATCACTGGCCCTTGACCTCTCAGCCCCGTCACTCACATTCTTTAGGGCTACCCTCTTTCTCCTGAGAGTCCCCCATGGATTACACCTTGTGGTGGGGATGTTGAGGCTGACCAGACCCTTCTGGAGCCCAGTCCAGATTCCAGGGGAGGTGTCCAGTCAGTGGTGCCGGGCTTGTGGAGGACTGGAGCACCATCCTTTGTTATTTTTTTTTTTAGTATGCTTTCTTCACTCACCCTGCTTTCACTGGTCTCTCTCTCTCTCTCTCTCTCTCTCTCTCTCTCTCTCTCTCTCTCTCTCTCTCTCCCCCCCAGCCCTGTCACCCACATTCCCTAGGACTTATCTCTTAACTTGCAGTGCCCCACATCCCCTCCCCCATGACAGAGCCTCCCAGGTTCCCCAGGCCTGGATGGAGTTTTAGCTCTGTTGCAGCTAGGAGCCCAGTAAGCACTGTGGGACCTTCGAGGAGAGAGGTGGTGTTATTCTGCTGCAAACAAGGTATTTTCTTCCCTTGTACCCCACTGCTGGGCACCTTGTGTCCCAGAACTGAGTGGATGTCTACATGCAAGCATGCAGACATCCCTGTTAAAAGGTGACTCGTTCACCCATTGTGGCTCCACATGTACTTCCACCTGTGGTCACCAAGGACTGCAGTGTAGTTCCGAGATCTCCCTCTCCACAGGAGGAGAGCATCCTCTGGGATATTCATTCCCCCTCAGCCAGCCCCTGAACACTCAGACTTGCTTCTGAACCTGGGTTGCCCACATCACAAACAGTGGTGCTTCCACTGTGCCAAATGGCCGTCTCCACCAGAGTGACATCCTGCTCAGTCAAGTGCTTTCTGTGGATTTTCTCCCCAGGGCTGCCGATCGTACACTGTCATACCTCACATGTATACGGAGGCATACACATGCATATTAATGTCTGACAGTACGAGCTCACCGAGTTGACGCTCTTGATTCATTTGTCCCAGGTGGCAGGAAAGTAGCAGAGTGACCTGTCCCCCTTCCATGAGAGAGAGCAGCAGCCCATGGGATGCTCCATCCACTCTTCAACAGCTGGCCCCCATGCAACCTAAGTCTGCTCCCAAAATCAGTTCACTGCCACAGCCAGTGGTAGCACTACTGCTGTGCTACTGGGCTGGCAACAAAGGCCTACATAAACCAGATGGCATCCATCCCTGGGTGGAGTGAACTAGAGCACTGGGATCAAAGTTTGAGGCCTCCAGTGGTTGAAAAACTGGTGTGGAGCACAGGTTTTTGGCTTCACTGGGGACTGGGGGTCCACTGGGGGTCCACCTGGAGGGATACCAGCCTATACTGGCATGATGGTCTGCATCAGGGTTGGCAGTATAGCCTAGAGGTTAGAGTAATGAGCTGTGAAGGAGCTTGGTATGTCCAGCAGACCAGACCTGGGTTTGATTCTCACAACCTCCACTTGCATACTGTGTGACTCTGAACAAGTCATTTAACCATCCAGTGCTCCCAGGTCACCCCTGAAAACAGGCACTTGTGCCTAGTGGGCCTTACACAGTTACCAAAGACTAAAATAAATTAATCTGTCTGGTAGGGGAACCAGGATCCTAGGTGATAGGTTTACATGCTTCTTTGGCAAGCTTTTAAACTAGCCAAGGGGGGGGGGGCACTGAAAAGGAGCAGAGAATTCCCAGCTTCCCCCCACATAGCAAAGTAGTTAGCAAATGAAGGTGAATAACCTATTAATGAGTGATAAGTCACTAGGTAAGCATCTCAGAGTAAAATAAGTAGAGGAGATTGTAAGTACCTGATGAAAGTAATGCCATAAGTGATTGGTAAAGCGCTAGAATAAGACTTGCTGAGCTGTCCAGATGGTAGCCTAATACATATGAGGAATGACTGGAAGTTAAGTATGAGGCATAGATGGCATTTTGGTCATAATGTTCTTGACTTTACGCTCAAATCCTATGCTGGTATGCTGCCTGAAGTAAGTGTGGGTATTCCTGTGGTGTGATCATTTAGGAAATGCACTGTGGTGGCATAGATGGTTAAGTTTACAGTTGATCTCGATGCTGAAGTACTTGAGAGAAGCTTGGGGCAGATGAGAGGAAGAGTCTGTAGGCTGGATTGGTAGTGAGATTGATTAGTGCAGGATACCATAGGATTTTAGAGCTACAGCTGATTAATACCGAGTAGGATGCAAGGCTGAGTTGGTAAATTTGTTTTGGCTGTTATGGATTGCCGGTTAGAACTCAGGAGAGCCAGTACTCAGAGATGGTCTTTACTGTAGAGATTAATGAAGGTACTTTGAGAAGAGGAGGTTGAAGGGTCCACTGGAGAGCGGCTGACCCGGTTGACAGTACTAGGTGAAAAGGTGCGAATAATAGTATGAGGAATAACAATGTTCAGGAGTGAAATTGAGGTTTGGATGTGTGGCGTCAGAGATTCGCTAGCTGTGGAGAGCCCACAATGAATATCCTGGAAGATATCTGTGCAATTCCGAAAACTAGCAATGACTGCTGGTGTAGCCCCTAGGTGGCGTTATCCCAAGGGATACTACTCCTGTTTGCTTGGCTAGTAGCAGGTTAAGGGGCCCGAGTTCTGAAACGGGTGCCTCCACCCAGATGTCAGGGTTGGTATTGGTCAAGCTAACCTGGGAACAGCTCTCCGGGACACTGTAACCCCCCTCTTTCCTTACTAGTGGCAGGAACAATACACAATAATCACTTTTACAATACCCCTGATACACCACACAAGTACCCACTCTGTTTGCACTTACCACCAGGGCTTTCCTCTGGCCCGGCCCTGGGGACACCCCGTAAAACAAGATTATACACAGCAAATAACAGCAGTACAGTACTCTTGCACAAACTGGAACCACAGTCAGGGTAAATGCAAAAAAGAGTCAGACCTGATTTATTTAAGGGGCTTGAACAAGGGAGGGGTGTAATCAGGTTAATTTGCTTAAAGACTCTATCAATCAAACAGTTATGCATGCATTTCAGGGTCCGTAAACAGTCACATACTCTGGGTACCCAGATGGAGATTGTTGGGCTAGCCAGGAACATTGCAGCTGGTTGGGGGCCTGTCATGGAAAAACACAACATGCACAACACACACTATTTGTAATCTGGAGCTGGAGGGCTCAGTTTGTGAAAAGAAAAAAACAAGACAATCAGATGACACACTTTTAGATTAAGCTGTTGTTGCAGAGAGCTATCCTGATGATTACTCACGATACCCAAGATTGGACACAGGCTGGATGAAAATCAAGACAGCAGGTGGTTAGGAGTGCCAGGAGAAGCAGGGCCCACACGATTCTCTGAGGCGTCATTCCTGTTCAAGCGTGGAACAGGGGGCTGATCCCCAGGCATGTCTCTCGTTGGTAGCTTTCTCTGTGCAGTGGAGTAGTCTGACAGGGCCAGTGTGAGGGAAATTCCCCCACTGTTTTAGACCCCACAACCTCTCCTGGAAGGTGATGGACGCATGGAACCGCCTTCCGGGAGAGGTTGTGGGGTCTAAAACAGTGGGGGAATTCAAACATGCATGGGACAGACATAAGGCAATTATAGTGGGGGCTTGCAGGAAGTAGGCTGTTTAACTAGAATCTGCAGCTTATCCAATAGGTAGGGAAATGGGCAGACTGGGTGGGCCAAGTGGTCCTTATCTGCCATCAAAGTCTATGTTTCTATGACCTAGGCCGAATGGAGATGAACGAGGATTCAGTCCAATTAGGCTGGATAAAGCTTTCAGCAAGCAGAACACAGTGGGGAACCAAATCATGACCCACTTTCAATACACAGCACATTTACATGTAAGGAAATTTTACTGTACCAGGCACACCGATCTCCGGTCACAATCGCAAAGTCTCTGCACAAACCAGGGATTCAAAAGCAGCTAGAAATCCTGACAAGCCGATCGCATTCAGCAAATTTTCTGTCTTCTTCAGGTTAAAGCCTGGTCACAGTCCAGTGGCTTAAATAGTTCTCACAACTCGGATTCAGTCTCAATAAACTCGATTTTCCCTCTCAGGGACAGCAGGCAGAGAGGCAGGCGAAAACAGCCTTTTCACAGTTCTCCCATGCAAAACTACACAGAACTGCTGCTCAAAAATCATTCTAGCTGTTACTTCTTCACTTCTTAGCTCAAAATTAAAACTAGCTGTAGCAGCCTGGGAAGTTCCTCACGATCCAAAAGGTTCGGTTGGCTAATCCTCCTGTCAGTCACAACAAAGGCTCCCCCTTCAGGTGCAAAAAGGCGCCAAAAGCCCAAAACTACAATTCCTACAGATTTTGACTCCAGACAGCTCCTGTAGTCCAGCTCCATTTTAGGTTCCACCAGTACTGATTGGTCCAATTCGCAGTCCAGGACCAAGATAGTGGAGATAAACAAAACAGTCCTTGCTGCAAAGAAGGAAGGTTAGACAAATTACATTATCATTATCACTCTAAATGATTTTCAGCAAATAGTTACATCTCTCAACAGAGCTCCTTCTTAGATTACTGATGACTGCAACCCAGGCAGCTCTTAAAGAGACAGTACACAGAGGCTATACAGGCACTCTCTGGCAATCACATTTAAACTGCTAAAACGCAGGACACCAGCCTGGCAGTGAATATTTAGGCAAGCTCGAGGAAGACTTTTATGGAACGCCCATTTGTGTGGGGGGGTACATCATTCCCTGCCTGGAGAAAACTTGGCGTCCACGTCAAGTCTGTACCATCATGCATCAGTTAACATAAACTTATTACTTTACTATACATATTTACTATACTTCATGACACTATATCCATTCTGGCAACACATTGTGCATATTTCACACAGGGAAATTGAACATTACTATACTGAATCAGGTAATAACTTCTTTTGTACCTTAAACAGTGCAAGAGGGGGCCCTTCCCTATCAGCTAACTTAGGGCTAGAGGGGGCAGGGGAACCATGGTGAGGGGGAAAGACAAGTAACCTGGAATTGGCTGTCAAGCTCAATTTGGGCAGTGAGCTTGGTGAGACATAAACACCTTTGTGCACCACACTGAGAGGCAAATCCACTGGCCTCCTGGGAGAATCATGACTGAGGCATACTATTGGGTTGACAGCTCGGTCAGTCTTTCTGAGGGGACAACTACAGTCTCTGTACTCTCAGCACTGGTCTGGGGACTCTCGTCACTTGTGAGGAGTGCCTCTGCCTGGGTGGGAATGTCCAAACTTGGGGCACTGTCGTCTCCTTGCTCTGCAGACTCTGTTTCTACAACACTTGACTCATTTTGCAAAGGCTCAGGCACAATCAAGCATTGAGGCACTGAAGGGGGGTGGTCAGCACTCTCATAGTGTTCTTCAAGTTCTGGTATGTCACTACAAAGACTCAAACCCTCAGCCGCTTCTTCAGGCAAATCATACAGTTTCACAATACACAGAGACTCAACATCTTCAGACGTGATACTTTGCACTTCACTTTCTGGGAGCAATGGCTCCAAGGATGAAGCTGGGGGGTAAGGCAGTCCAGAAGGCTCAGCTTCATCCTCACAATTTATCGGGGGTTACCTCTAAACAGCTGACTCAGTTCATAAGAGGGAGTAATAGGCATAGTCGCACTCACTTTCGTCAAAGGTGGACTGACAGTCACTATCATTCTGGGCCTGCTGCAGAGGAAACATTTAAATTTGTGACCACTGGGGTAGGTTGACTTTGTCTCTTTCTTGCAGCAGCACAAGTCACCATCCCGGGGGCTCAATTTGTGGGGGTTCAGCCTCAATCATGACTTGGCCGATATGTAGCAAGTGGTTACGGTGCATAGTCTTGACTGCTTTGGAGTTGTTCTCTGGGTACACTTTGTGCACAGGTAAATCATCCAACTTTCCAACTACTACATGGGGAAGATTTATTTGTTTATTTATTTATTCGCTTTTGGTAACCGGGTAAGTGCGCTAGGCAACAGTCCTGCCTATTTTCAGGCACGACATGGGAGAGTACAATACAAAATACATATAAGCACAATTGTACAAATTCATAAAAAATAACAACATCATAGTACAAACAATATAATACAGGTTGAGATTACATCTTAGGATAGGACAAGTAGACAATTATAGGCACAATAAGAGGTGTGAATAGGCTAGTGGATAAGCGTGCACATTATCTGTCCCTAGCCCATCTAGTGAAGAAAAACTAAAACACTATAAATAATATACCATGAGGTAAGTTATACATAGTTTGCAACCAGCAAGGGGGCCTAGTGGCTAGTGGTGCCACCGATCAGCAATTTTGTGTTTACCATGCAGTCCCAAATTGTGTAACAACACACGGTCTCCAGGTCGAAGCTCTTGAGCCTTTACTTTTTATTATGCCTCTCTTTGTTGGCTAGATTTCTTTTGGCGCCCATGGTCTGGGCCAGTTGATAGGCATGGTTCGACTGAGCTTTCAGTTTTTGTACATATTGCAAGTAGTTTTTGGCTCAAACCCCATCTGGAGAGACTCCAAAACAGACATCAACTGGCAGCCGGGCCTCTCTCCCGAACATGAGGCAGTAGGGGGAGAACCCAGTAGCATCATTTTTCGTGCAATTGTATGCGTGTACCAAGGTGCTAATCTGCTGGCTCCATTTATGCTTGTCTTTTGGGTGGAGGGTGCCCAGCATGTCTAGAAGGGTGCGGTTAACATGTTCTGGTTGAGGGTCTCCCTACGGGTGATAGGGGGTGGTTCTTGACTTTCGCACCCCCCCCCCATAGAGAGTGCATTTCTTTGATAAGCTGACTCTCAAAGTCTCTGCCTTGATCAGAATGAATCTGCTGGGGGGCACCATAGTGGACGAAGAAATTTTCCACGAGCACCTTGGCCATAGTAGATGCCTTTTGATCTTTGGTGGGAAAAGCTTGTGCATACCATGTGAAATGATCCATAACCACTAACACATTGCCAATGTTCCACTGATCAGGTTCTAAACACAAGAAGTCTATGCAAACAAGTTCCATGGGGGTACTGGTAGTCATATTAAAAAGGGGGGCAGCCCTCTGAGGCAGGGCTTTTCTTTGCAGGTAGTGACTACATGTCTTTACATGGTGCTCAACATCGGCCCCCATTTTGGGCCAGCAGAAGCGAGATTGTACCAGGTCAAGGATTCTGTCAATACCGAGGTGCCCCATGTGATTGTGGAGGGACCTCAGGGACCAAATCTTTAAAAGCCGTGGACAGGACCAATTGTTGCTTGTCCACTTTGCCACTATGATCTACTGTCTCTCTATACAACAACTGATTGAGCAACTTCAATCTGGGGCCTTCTTTAAACAATAAAGCAGTTTGCAAGTCAGTGGAACGTAACTTAGACACATCTTTCCCCGCACGCAGGGCATCAAGTGCTGGCTGAATCATAGGATCTTGGGATTGAGCCCACTGAATGCTGTCATTGTCAAATTGAGGCAGTGCACTAATATCTAGAGCAGAGAAGTGGCAATAAGCAGCTGGTATGCAGGTGTCAGAAGGGCCCAAGCAATCTACTAAACAGTCCACTGTGTCCACAGACATCTGTTCATCTCTATCAAACTTTTGGCACACTGCTCGAATGTCAGGTTCAGACAGCCTGACCCAATCAGTCTTGGAAGTGGGCATTCGTGATAGGGCATCAGCATCAATATGGTTCAGGCCTGGTCTGTATTCAACAGCATAATCATAGGTTGATAATGCAGAAAGCCACCGGTGCCCAGTGGAGTCTAACTTAGCTGAAATGGCCATTCATCATGCAGGCATATGTGATGCTCCGCACCCTGGACACATCCCACATCCCATTCCTTCAACAAAAACACTTGGTCTCTCTGGGCAAGTCTCTTGCTAATTCTAGCCTTCCATTCAGCTGGCAATGGGCAGTCACCAAAGCCAAAGAAGTCTGGGGTCATTCTCTCCTTCTCACCAGGGTGCTTCTTGCTGGGCAATACTGCAGTGTCTGCACAGTGTACCATAGCTAGGGTGCACCTTCTGTTCACCCGGATCTCCCGATCTGACACATTGTGAATCTGGACCATCACTTGTCATGCACAGGCATGGGCATGAGCAGGCAAGTTGCTGGGCTTGACCAATAATCCATCTGGCAATTTTCCATCGCTTGGCACATCCAACATCAGTATTTTGTTCTTGACATCTTTCCAAAGGCGGACCTCCCCTTGAATGGTACACTGAGATTTAGAGGCCAGTACCATTGAATTGGGGTCCTTCTTCCACATGATCCCCACTGGTTCATCCTGGTCTACTTCCTCTGGTTTCTGTTGCAAATCATAGGCCCTCTTGATCAGAGCCGAAATTCTCAGGGCCCTCCCAGTCCATTGCCCTTGTTTCTCATGACAGAGTTGCACCAGTCTCCCAAACATATGGGTGTTTGTTCCAATTAACAGGGCGATCCCATTATACAGTCCAGTGGGGGGGACACACTAGGGCCAATGTCTTTACTCGCTCCTCTACGCCTGTTACAGTTGCAGGAAAAGACAACCAGAGGCAGACATACCCTAGGTAGGGATAAGACTTGTCGCTCAGGCCCCACACATGTAGGCCTTCCAGGGATTTCAAAGGCACATCAGATAAGTGTTTGTCATACCAGTCCTGGAATACAATGGTCACTTGCGACCCACCGTCAAGCACAGTCCGAGTATGAATACCATTCTCAGTCACCATAGTCTCCATTGAAGGACCCACTATTTTGGACCAGTCTGGAGAGGCAGTAGCAGAGGCCTGGACAGATGATTTAGCCACAAAGAAATTTGAGTTAGGATTTCTCGAACACTCACTATGGTCATTTCGGGCACCCCTTGGCCATTGATTTGCTTTTCGGAGCTCCCCTTGGAGTCTGTTTATTACTCTTTCTAAGTCCTTCTGAGACCAGCATTCTCTTTTCATATGACCATCCTTTCCACAGTTGTGACAAATGATAGACTCCTGGGTCACCCTGGGAGAGAACATCGTATGAGGAACTGAAGCAGTAGTAAGAGATTGGGGTCTAGTATCTGCTTGCAGCGGTGAGAGTGGTGCAACATGTCTTAACAGTTCCTTTAGAGTGGCAGTCAATCCGGTGATCTCAGCCTTGGAGCCACCCTCC
Organism: Neoceratodus forsteri; assembly: GCA_016271365.2. Taxonomy (NCBI): domain Eukaryota; kingdom Metazoa; phylum Chordata; order Ceratodontiformes; family Ceratodontidae; genus Neoceratodus; species Neoceratodus forsteri. The sequence continues at coordinate 190,078,567 of CM057452.1, forward strand.
ATAGCGGATGCCTGAGGGTGCACCCCCACCTCCATGGCAGTCACGTCCTTAAAGGGACCAGAATCCTGTTCCATGGGGGAAACCCTTGCAGTGGCACCCGTCTTCAGCTCTCGGACTTCCTTTAGTAGCTCGTCTTTCCAATGCTGGGCCCAGGGTGGGAAGTCCTTTGCATTCTCAGAGTACTTGTTAAGTGCCCACTTTTGTCCCTGAGCCTCACTTGGCTGATCACTCTCAGTCACTTGCACAGCAGCAGCAGATATGGGTGCAATTCCCCCAAGGGGTCGCCTTTGGTCAACCCCCCGAATTTCTTTCATTAGCTCGTCATAGGAAGGGGGCGATTCCAGTTGGGTGGCAAGGAGCAACTGAAGCAGTAACAATTCTGAAAATGGAGCAGACTTAAAGATCCAGTCCAGCCTAGTTCGACCTAATTCATTTGATGGCAAACTACCCTTTCTGAGGCACTGTTGTAGCAGCTTTTCAAGCCGAGGTACATACACAGACAATGGCTCCTCTGGGTACTGCTGAGCGTTTCTTACTCTCCACCACAGATCCTCATCTGAATCTGGGCTCCCATACACATTTTCTAATGCATCAAGATAGTCCTGTGCAGTTGCTTTGGGGTTATTGGCCCGCTTGGAACGGACGGTAGCCAGGGCAGGACCTCAAAGGCTCTCACTCAACCTCTTTCATTTCTCTGCTTCTGAGCATTGCCATTCAAGTACTAGAGGGGCAACATAGTCTATCCAGGTCTCCCAGTCATCCTCCCCTTGGGGGGTGGGGAGGGTGCCTGACAAGATTCTCAGCCTTTGGTAGGAGTCGTGACTAATGGCAGGTACTATTAAGGGGTCAGCATTGGCATGGGCACAGAAGGCGGGCAGTAACAGGTGCCTGAGTGGGAGGAGGTGTTGGAGAAGGAACACCCCCAGGTGGCAGGAATAGTTTCTTAAAATCCTCTATGGTTTTCCCTTCCTCCAGCAACAACTTAGCAAATTTCTCCTCAAAAGTCTCAGATAATGGTGGGAGCTCATCCTCCCTGGGGTCTTTACTGTTTTTTGTTATCACTCTCCAGGCAGCTGGAACCCCTTCTGGGGCAATAGTCTGTGGCACTTTAGAGCTGTCCACGAGGTCACTACATTCTACCAAGGCTATGAAAGTTTGGGCAATCAAATCAGCCTGTCGACCCACCACCACAGGGTTTTTTAAATATTCAACTTTGGAGAGTGCTCCCTCTACAGTGTTATTACTGGTACCCAGGGGAATATCCAGTATAAGTAGAGCATTTTGGGGGTCGATCTCCTGCCCAGTACACCACCCCACCAACTGGTGTACAGCCATTTCTACTGGGGTAGCCATTAATCTTTAACAATAATTCATAATTTTTGGCCACTAGAAGGCACAGATTCCCAGTGGTGCCTCCAAAATGTAACCCCTAGGTGGAGCTATCCCAAGGGCTACTACTTCTGCCTGCTTGGCTAGTAGCAGGTTAAGGGGCCTGAGTTCTGAAATGGGTGCCTCCACCCGGAGGTCTGGGTTGGTAGTGGTCAAGCTAACCTGGGCACAGCCCTCCGGGACACTGTAACCCCCCTCTTTCCTTATTAGTGGCCGGAACAATACACAATAATCACTTTCATAATACCTCTGAAACCCCACACAAGTACCTACTCTGTTTGCCCTTACCACCAGGGCTTTCCTCTGGCCCGGCCCTGGGGACCCCCTGTAAAACAAGGTTATACACAGCGAATAACAGCAGTACAGTACTCTTGCACAAACTGGAATCACAGTCAGGGTAAATGCAAAAAAGAGTTAGATCTGATTTATTTAAGGGGCTTGAACAAGGGAGGGGAGTAATCAGGTTAATTTGCTTAAAGGCTGTATTAATCAAACAGTTATGCATGCACTTCAGGGTCCATAAACAGTCACACACTCTGGGTACCCAGATGGAGAATGGTGGGCTAGCCAGGAACGTTGCAGCTGGTTGGGGCCCTGTGATGGAAGAAAACAACATACACAACACACACTATTTGTAATCGGAGCTTGAGGGCTCAGTTCATGAAAAGAAAACAACAAGACAATCAGATGACACACTTTTAGATTAGATTGTTGTTGCAGGGAGCTACCCTGATGATTACTCATGATACCCAAGACTGGACACAGGCTGGACGAAAATCGAGGCAGTAGGTGGTTAATCTGGAGTGCCAGGAGAAGCAGGCCCACACAATTCTCCGAGGCGTCGTTCCTGTTCAATCGTGAAGCAGAGGGCTGATCCCCAGGCAGGTCTGTCATCGGTGGCTTTCTCTGTGCAGTGGGGTAGTCTGCCAGGCCCAGCGTGGCATGGCCCAGGCCGAATGAGGATGAACGCGGATTCAGTCCGATTAGGCTGGATAAAGCTTCCAGCAAGCAGAACACAGTTCACACAGTGGAGAACCAAATCACGACCCACTTTCAATACACAGCACATTTACATGTAAGGAAATTCTATTGTACCAGGCAAACCACTCTCCGGTCACGATTGCAAAGTCTCTGCACAAACCGGGGATTCAAAAGCAGCTGGAAATCCTGACAGGCAGATTGCATTCAGCAAATCTTCTGTCTTCTTCAGGTTAAAACCTGGTCACAGTCCAGTGGCTTAAATAGTCCTCACAATTCGGATTCAGTCCGAATAAACTCTATTTTCCCTCTCAGGGACAGCTGTAAGACAGGAAGGCAGGCTACAACTCAGCCCTTTCACAGTTCTCCCATGCAAAACTACACAGAACTGCTGCTCAAAAATCATTTGAGCTCTTACTTTTTCACTTCTCAGCTCAAAACTAAAACTAGCTGCAGCAGCCTGGGAAATTCCCCAAGATCCAAAAGGTTTGGTTGGCTGATCCTTCTGTCAGTCACAACAAAGACTCCCCCTTCAGGTACAAAAAGCCCAAAACTACAATTCCTACAGATTTTGACTCCAGACAGCTCCTGTAGTCTGGCTCCATTTTAGGTCCCACCAGTATTGATTGGTCCAATTCGCAGTCCAGAACCAAGATAGTGGAGATAAACAAAACAGTCCTTGCTGCAAAGAAGGCAGGTTAGACAAACTACATTATCATTTCACTTCTAAATGATTTTCAACAAATAGTTACATCTTTCAACAGAGCTCCCTCTCAGATTACTTATGACTGCAATCCAGGCAGCTCTTAAAGAGACAGTACACAGAGGCTATACAGGCACTCTCTGGCAATCACATTTAAACTGCTAAAACACAGGACACCAGCCTGGAAGTGAGTATTTAGGCAAGCTCGAGGAAGACTTTTCGGGAACCCACATTTGTAGGGGGGGGTTACACCGGGAAGTGGGAGTCGAGTGACTTGGTCATTGGAAGCAGTGTTGAAATAAGAGCTGCAGAAGGTAAAAAGGATGATGTCCATAGTTGAATGGGCAATCTTACGATTCCCAGTATCTGTAGAAGGGATGCTGATTACAAAGTCTGAGTACAACAGAAAGATTTAAGTCCTTTCCATATATGAGGATAGCCAATGAGATGAGGCATACAGGGAAGTCATGGTGATTGGTTGGACAGGGATCAGAGGGTATGTCTGATAGAGATAGAGGAGATCTTCCTATTGTCCAGGCGAATGGGATTCCATAAATGATTGCAATGAACTGAATGGGCAGTATGAGACTTTATGATGACGTAAGAGTCTAAGGGTTATGTGACCCAAATGAATGTTTGCTGGCAGTAGTATTACTCCAGAGTAATGAATTAATGATCCAATGAGTAGAGGAAGGGTATTGTTAGAATGACTGGAAGATCCAGGAAGGAGCGGTGAGGCATGGAGCTGCAGTCGAGAGGGCTTGGGGACAATGGATACGCCGTGGTAGTGACGAAGTAATAGAATCGACACTGTGTGTTTTGATGGTTGGTGTGGATGCCGAGAAGATGGAAGGAGAGCTGCAGTAAATTCCCAGGTATGCAAAAAGGCCTATGCAGAGAAGGGGGCGGTCAGTGGGGAGAGCAGAATAGACGAGAGGGAGAGGGAAAGTCACAGAGAAAGAAGCCCAAATATGGAATAGAGAAACAGAAAAATGGGGCTCAAGGCCAGGAGAGAGGCGAAACCAGAACGGGGAGGGAAAGCAACAAAGAAACAATGTACAAAACAGAGAGGGCACGGGACAAAGGTAGGGAAGGGAAGAGAAGGGAACAGGACTAACCAGGCAGCAGAAAGACAACGCACAGCCACACGAGCCATGCAGGAGCCTAAGCAAACACTCCCTAAGCAAGGGAGGTGTGTTAGAGGAGGGCTTAAATAGAGGTTGTGGGAGGAGCTATTCTGCACATTGAACCTCGGGCAAGCCCTCCCATTAGCCAGCCTGGGAGTGCATCCCAGGGTGGTAGCCTGGGTTAAAAATTGGCTGGAAAACAGGATGCAGAGGGTAATAGTAAATGCAGTCCACTCTAAAGAAAGGGGGGTTACTAATGGGGTACCTCAGGGTTCAGTACTGGGTCTGATACTCTTTAATGTCTTTATAGGTGACATTGCGGAGAGGCTGGAAGGAAAAGTATGCCTCTTTGCAGATGACACAAAGAGCTGGAACAGGGTTGATACGCAAGGAGGGTGGAAAGGATGAGAAGGGACTTGGCAAGATTGGGGGAATGGCCAAATGTATGGCAGTTTAGATTCAATGCAAAGAAGTGCAAAGTAAAGCACCTGGGAAACCAAAACCCAGGGGAAGAGTACTCAATTGGGGGGAGGTACCACCAACAACAAAAATGGAAAGGGACCTGGTAGTAGTTATATCACACAACCTAAAGGTAGGCGAGCAATGTGAGAAGGCAGTAAGGAGGGCTGGGGGGATACTGGGATGCACAGGGAGAGGCGTCACCAGCAGGAAACAGTAAGTTGTTATCCCTCTGTACAGGCAGTTGGTGAAACCCCATCTGGAGCACTGCATGCAGTTTTGGAAACCTCATCTCTGCAAGGACATAGACAGGATGGAGGCAGTCCAGAGGAGGGCAACTAGAATGGTGCAGGGTCTGCACCATAAGCCATAGGAAGAGAGACTAAAGGAGCTTAATATGTATACCCATGAGGAAAGGAGGGAGAGGGGGGATATGATAGAAACTTTTAAGTACCTCAAGGGAATCAACAAAGTCCAAAAGGGTAGCGTCTTTCAAAAAAGAGATTTGCAAGAACAAGTGGCACAATTTGAAGACAGAGGGGGGATGGCACAGGGGCAACATAAGGAAGTATTTTTTTCAAAGAGAGGGTGGTGGGTGCATGGAACAGCCTTCCTGAGGAGGTAGCAGGGTCAAAAACAGTGGGGGAAATCAAGACTGCATGGGACAGACATAACGCAATTCTAGTGGGGGGGTAGGAGGAAGTAGGCTGTTGGCTAACTAGGATCTGCAGCTTATCCAATAGGTAGGGAAATTTGCAGATCGGGTGGGCCAAGTGGTCCTTTTCTGCTGCCAAAAGTCTATGTTTCTATGTTTCCATCTCAGGGTAGCTAAACTAGATGGGGGGGAGTGGAAGCTAGGGCTAGGGTCATCAACTGGGCACACCTAATGAAGGGAGACCTAGAAGGTACTTCTCCATCTAGAAGAGGGTCACAAAGAGCAGGAGGTATCACAGAAGAGGTAAAGGGTAAGACCACACACCGGCATGAGAACCAAAACTGATGGGAGTGAAGGTTTGGCTAAAAGTTTGTCACAGGGAATAATTCAAGTACCTACCAGGTCACTATCTCGTACTCTCTACAGTGCACGTCAAAACTGCCCAACGGGAACAGCACAGTAGGGAAGAGCGCAAAACCATGAAACAGTGTATGCACGGTAGTGCACCCTCTCCCTCTTCCCAGGCAGAGGATAAGACCTCTGCTGGGACAGGGGGCCAGCAAGCAGCTGTTGTGGCTCGACAGGATGAGTCACAGGTAGCAAGGGAGGCAGTGTGTCTGTGGACTTGGTTTCAAGTCCCAGATGCATGGAATTTTTTTAATTTTCACACTTTGTGCAAATTTAAGTGTTCAACCCCCAACCCCGAGTTGGTTATTTTAGTTGTGGAGGGGCACAGCCACTGTGACGGGGGGTGCGGGAGGTGGAGCCCCCCACATATCACACACATATGTCGCTGGCAATATATTACACTGTACTGGCAGCGCAGTATAGTGCTGTGGCATAATATCTTGTGACATTATGACCCCATGCCAATGAAGTAGGGCCACCCAATAGACTAAAGAAGCATGACAGGCAGGGTTCATGGAGGATGGTTTGCTTAACTGCCAGAAGCATTGGAAATAAAATAAGTGAGCTTCATCCAATAGAAGCAGATGGCAACCCTGACTCAGGTGGGGAGGAGGGTTTGCATTATATGTGAAGGAGGGAATTAGGGTCACAGACATACAGGAGTACGAGAAGGAGGAGGGGCTGGAAGTCCTGAGGGTGATCCTGGAGATAGTCTTTGGAACTGCTATGTGTACCAGGGCAGTGTGCAGATCTCCAGCACTAGGGGAGGAGATGGACAGGAAAACTAGGCGAAGCCATCATCAGGATGGCAAGTAATATAGAAACATAGACTTTGACGGCAGATAAGGACCACTTGGCCCACCCAGTCTGCCCAGTTCCCTACCTACTGGATAAGCTGCAGATTCTAGTTAACCAACGGCCTACTTCCTGCCACCCCCCACTACAATTGCCTTGTGTCTGTCCCATGCATGTTTGAATTCCCCCACTGTTTTAGCCCCAACAACCTCCCCAGGAAGGCAGTTCCATGCATCCACCACTCTCTCCGTGAAAAAAGATTTTCTCACATTACCCCTGAGCCGTCCCCCCTCTATCTTTAAATTGTGTCCCCTTGTTCTTACACATCTCTTTTTCTGAAAGATGCTACCCTCCTGGACTTTGTTGATTCCCTTGAGGTACTTGAACATTTCTATCATGTCCCCCCTGTCCCTCCTTTCATCAAGGGTATACATATAAAGCTCTCTCAGTCTCTTTTCATATGATTTCTGATGCAGACCCTGCACCATTTTAGTTGCCCTTCTCTGGACTGCTTCCATCCTGTCTATGTCCTAGCATAGATGAGGTCTCCAAAACTACATACAGTACTCCAGATGGGGTCTCACCAACTGTCTGTACAGAGGGATAACCACTTCCCTTTTTCTACTTGTGATGCCCCTTCCTATGCATCCCAGTATCCCCCTGGCTCTCCTCACTGACTTCTCACATTGCTTACCCACCTTTAGATCATCCGACATGACTACCCCCAAGTCCCGTTCCATTTTTGTTGTTGTTAGTACCTCCCCTGCTATTGTGTACTCTTCTCCTGGGTTTTTGTTTCCCAGGTGCATTACTTTGCACTTCTTTGCATTGAATCTAAGTTGCCATATGTCTGACCATTCCTCCAACCTTGCCAAGTCCCTTCTCATCCTTTCTACCCCCGTGTATCAACTCTGTTACAGATCTTTGTATCATCTACAAAGAGGCATACCTTTCCTCCAGACCCTCTGAAATGTCACCTATAAAGATGTTAAAGAGGACTGGACCCAGTACTGAGCCCCTGAGGTATCTACAATTAGTGACCCCCTCTTTCGGAATGTGCCACCACTATTACCTTCTGTGTCCTGTTGTGCAGCCAGTTTGCAACCCAGGCTACCACCCTGGGACCCACTCCCAAGCTGGCTAACTTGATTATTAATCTTTTGTGCGGGACTGTGTCAAATGCCTTGCTAAAGTCTAGGTAGGCCATATCCACAGCCCCTCCTGGTCTATTACTTTGGTCACCCAGTCAAAGAAATCTATTAGATTTATCTGACATGACCTTCCTGCTGTAAATCCATGCTGCTTTGGGTCCTGTGCCCCGCTGGCCTCTAGGTACTCAACAATTCTTTCTTTCAGAAGTGATTCCATCATTTTCCCTACCACTGAGGTCAAACTTACAGGTCTGTAGTTTCCTGCTTCTGCCTTGCTCCCACTTTTGTGAAGGGGAATCACATCTGCCCTCCTCCAGTCCTCAGCTACCACCCCATCCTCCCATGATTTGTTAAAAAGTGTGGTCAGTGGTGTCACTAGGTCCTCCTTAGTTCTTTTAGGATTCTGGGGTGAATCCCATCAGGCCCCATTGCTTTGTCCACCTTGAGTTTTAAGAGTTCTTTCAGGACTCTTTCTTCTGTAAATGGACTGGTGTCAACCCCCTACCCAGAGTGCTTCTATTGTCTGGTTTAGGTAACTCCTCCTCATCTTCTTTTGTGAATACTGAGCAAAAGTATTCATTCAGTATCTCTGCCTCTTCACTGTCTCCCTCTGCCCACCTCCCCTCTCCCTTATTAATCTTCACTATTCCTCCCTTAACCTTTCTATGCTCCCTAATGTACCTATAAAAGGTTTTATCCCCCTTCCTAACTGACTTGGCTATTTTTTCCTCAGTTTGGGCTTTTGCTATTCTGACTGCCTTCCCCACTTCTTTCTGCTTTAATTGATACAGTTCCCTGTCGTGCTCCTTCTGTGATGCCTTATACTTTTTGAATGCAGCCTTTTTCTCCTTAACCTTCCCTGCCACCTCTTTTGAGAACCATAGTGTTTTTTACTCCACTTTGTTTCGTTAAACAGCATGCGCATCGCAAAAGGAACGTCTTAGGAAGAATGGGACAGTTTGGAGGTGTGCCCTCCTGCAATCCCCTGCTCCATTGAGCAGGCGTGGCAGTCCTGCACCAATCGACGCGGTGCTGTGTATGACAGTGGTGGTCTTCTCTTCAAATAAAACAACTGCTGTCATACACGCACGTGTCCGCCGCCCAAATCTTTGCTGCCATGCTGGGGCCACCCCAGCGTGTGGCGATCCGTCATCTGCCGGCGGGGTGCCCAATCCCCATCAGCTCCAGGCCCCCCAGCCATCCTTCTGCCACGCTGGGGCCCACCCCAGCGTGGCAAACGTCACGCCCCGTGTCGTTTGCCGACGGGGTGCCCAACTTCGCCGGCTCCACGTCCCCCAGTTATTTCTTCTGCCACGCTGGGAGCTCACCCAGCGTGGCAAATGTCCCACGCTATCTTTTTTTTTTAAAACCTGTAAATTGAAAATGGTCCCACAGCTTCTCCCAGGCCCCCTCCCACAACCCGCACCCACCCACTGCTCACCCCGCCTCCCCATACCCCCACCCCATACTTACCTCCGAGCTCGCACGACAATCTTCGTGGACTGGAACACGTCTGCACTCTTTCAAAGTCACATCACAACTGAGGAAATGCCGTAAGCTGTATAATGGGTTAGATAGGGGTTTTCAACTTTATTGCATATCTCAGGCATTTTTGGAATTTTGCACCAAACTTTCAACATGGGGTTTTGGGACCCCTTCTCATGAATGATGTCACTGTCATGCGTTATTTGGGCCGAGGGTGATTTCGCAGTCACCGCGTGAAATCACCTTCAGGCCTGAATAATGCCATGACAGTGACATCATTCATGAGAAGGGTCCCAAAACCCATGTTGAAAATTTGTGCAAAATGACTGTTTTACGAGCTAAGCTAGTTCCTACGCAGGCTCGTAAGTTCGCGAATTTTCAATATTTTCACTCCAGATTTTCAACATTGCCATTTTACCACACCTCTTTATGAGCAGTACAGCTGTCATTTTTCACGTCCTGCCCAAAACGTGTTTCCGCTCATGTAGCGCACAATGGTGCAGTCAGTGTGCGAAATCAATGTATGGGACACATTAAGGAAATCACAGTGACACTGTTCATGAGCAGAGGTCTTAAAATGGCTATGTTGAAAATTTCGAGAAAATTCCTAAAAATGACTGTTTTACATGCGTGCGTTGCGCAGTTCCTACGCACGCTTGTAAGTTTGTGAATTTTCAATATCTGCACTCCAATGACTTCCAAATACCTAAACAGCACATAGAAGCAAGCAACATTCGGCACTGACAAGTGCTTGTACTTCTTTGTCACTGATTTTTTTAAGCCATGTCCAAGTGCCAAATACCACAGCAAATACCTGCAAGCGAACGTTCGGCATTGGCAAATGCTTGTATTATCTTAACTCTGCTGGTGTGGCTCAGAGATAACGAAGACATAGTAGTGGTTATGGGAAACTGGGAAGAGCTGCCTGCTCATCTGCTCTCCCCTGTCACGTACAGTAGGTGACTTGGCTGAGATATTAAATAAATGCTCAGTATGATCCTCGTTCTGCCCAATCTGTAATGACTATCACATAGTCTCACAGCCTACACCATTTAAACAAGCTGCAAGAAACAGACAATTACCTGAAGACAGTTGAATACTTTTACTCAGTTAGGGCCCAGGTGGCAATTCTCCAACTTAGACAGTTTCCAAGACCTTGACTTTTCTTCAGGGAAGCAATTTCAGTTCCCCTTTTTATGGTCCTATCTTATGTGTTTTTATCTGATCCTGTGCAAAATAATACTTAGATGTATGGCATGCACCACAATATTCCTTGTCTTTATCTGTTTCACACAAAGGCTTGTTGCCTCTATGATGGCAGTTTTGATTTTTCTCCATTGTTCTTCCACCCCTCCTTTTTGCCCATTTGCCAGTGTATTTCTCAGGTATTCACCCATTTTGCCAAAGTCAGCCCTTCTAAAGTCCAGTATGCTTGTTTTTGTATGGCTTGTCTCCATGGTTGTGCTTATTGTGAAGCACACTGTGCAGTGGTCGCTTGTTCCCAGATGTCTACCGACTTCTAAATTTGTGATCCTCTCTCCATTTGAGAGTACAAGGTCTAGTATTGCTTCCTCCCGAGTGGGTTCCAACACTAGCTGTCTAAGGCCTGCCCCCTGCAGGGCATTGAGAATGACCCTGCTCTTGGATGTGGCTGCAGTACATGTCATCCAGTTAACATCTGGCATATTCAGGTCCCCCATTAACAGTATCTCCCCTTTTTCAGCCATTTTGAGAATGTCCTCTATCATTTTCTTGTCCATTTCCTGCCGTTGAGATGGGGGTCTGTATACAACCGCTGTGTGGATTGTGATGCCATTCCCTGTCTCCAAGCTGACCCAGAGTGCCTCTTGTCCTCCCCCTTTACTTTTTAGTTTTGTAGCTTTGATCCCTTTCCTTATGTATAGAGCTACTCCACCTCCTCTTTTCCCCTCCCTGTCCCTTCTGTAGACTGTGTACACCGGTATGTTGACATCCCAGTCATGGTTCCCCATGTACCATGTTTCTGTGAGTGCCACAATATCCAAGTGTTCATCTTCCATCAAGGCTACTAGCTCAGGAAGCTTGTTTCCCAGACTACGAGCATTGGTACTCATTGCCCTCCATTTAATGTTGGCTTTATCCTTTTTTCCCCCATGCCTGCTCTTTTTGCCCTTGTCTATTTTTCCATTTACCCCTGTCCTGCCCTCTGTTGAGCACTGTACCTCAGTGTTTACCTTACTACCCATCATGTTTTGTGGGGGGAGGCTTGAAATTTCCTGCCTCTTATTAGCACCTCCCCCCATGGCTAGTTTAAAAGCTTGCCAAGGAAGCATTTAAACCTGTCACTTAGGATCTTGGTTCCCTTCATGGACAGATGCAGACCACCGTGCCAGTATAAACCTTCATCTCTCCAGGTGTACTCCCAGTCCCCAATGAAACCAAAGCCCTGTGCTCTGCACCAGTTTTGCAACCATTCATTAAACTGCATGGTGTGTAGTATCCTAGCCTCACCCCTGCCATGAGCTGGCAGCACTTCTGAGAAGGTAACTGTGCTTGCTACCTCTCTGAGGCCCCTCCCCAACTCCACACTTTTATCCTGCACTGCATTGATCCCATGCCTAGCTAGGTCATTTGTCCCAGGGTGGACAATGATATCTAGTTCCCTCTCCTTTGATGCTGCTTCTGCAATCCTGAGGATTCGCTTCTTTGTCCCTCCTAGCCATGGCACCAGGCAGGCACCTTACTTCCCTCTCCTTTCCCTTACCCAGGTCTACCCCTCTAACAATTGAGTCCCCTATCAGAAGCTGTTTCCTTCCCCTGTGGTGTCCCTTGCCACCCTTCTGTGGGTCTCCCTTGTGGGTGTCCTCAGCATTCTTCTTGGTCTCCACTGAGGGTGCCATCATAGAGGAACCTTGCTCTGCCAGACTGGCATATGGTTTGTGTAGAGGTACAACTAGGGGGCCTCGCGTCTGTTCCACCACCCGTACCCTCCCAGAACCCACTGTGGTCCACCTGCTCTTCATACGTGGCAGCCTCTGTGGCAGTGGTGCTCTTTGGGTGGGGGAGGCCTCCTTAGACCTTGCCAGTTCAGCCTGGAGATGGGCTACCTCCTCCCTCGGAGCTAACAGTTGCCTGCAAATAGGGACAGCAACGCAGTTTCCAGAATGTCTCCCGGAAAACTGCTGCCCCACAGCCAGTGCATTGCACCACTCCCCACATGTCCCTCTCCCTTATAATATACAATATGTAATATATATATATATATGTATTTTTTTCTTCTTTGTGAGGTGTTTCTACCCTTTATGCACTGTGCTGGGTTATTAAGAATATGACAGTTCTGCCCCAAGATGTGTTGAGGAAGTGATGTCAGAACCTTGGCTATAAAGGAAATGTCAGCCTGGGGGTGGGGCGGGGAAGGGTGGGTGGGTAGTCCACAACCACTGGTGACTGTTAGAAACAATCAAATCACCACTGCTCCACCACCCTGGTGAGTACTGCCCTTTATAGTAATTCAGCTAATCTCCAGTAACTGATTTGTAAACTATTTAAAAGTAATTTGATGCAAACTGTTACAGAATACTAGTAGACAGTCCAGTTAGCCACAAAGGAAAATCAAATATGCAGTTATTTCAACCCTTCTGAAGTTGCTCACAAGATAAGTAGTTTAGAAAACCTCCTTCCTGATTTAAAAACGAAATTAAACACAAAGCAATACCAATGTAAGACTGTAAAGTAAGGAAAACTTCCCTCAGATGTAAGTAAGAGAGGCCAGTTGCAGATTTCTAGTCCAATATAGTATATCCCATACAGCTTCTCAGTTGTTTCAAAGCACAGCCTGTTACACCACTTGAAGTGTCTTATGGTTCTCCGAGGAAGTGGTAAAGGTGGTGAAAGAAGATTAGCATTCAAGAAGTAAGGGGGTGGTGGTGCTAGTTAAAGAGTTAAATCTGCCATATGTGGAATGGAACCTTCCAGCTGCCGTTTTGGCAAAGAGCAGGGTCATCCTTGACTCCCTACAAGGGGCTTTTCTCAGGCAGCTAGTCAAGGAACCTACTAGGGTTGAGGCAGTTTTGGACCTTGTGCTTACAAACAGGATACCAGTGTAGATGTCACAGTGGGCAGTCCCCTAGGTTCCATTGATCACTGTACAGCGTGGTTTAGCATAAGGGTAAAAGCAGAGGTGGGATACATGAGGACAAGGGTCCTGGACTTCAGGAGGGCAGATTTTAAAGCTATGGGAAACTGTCTCAGATATCACCTCAAAGGGGTAGGGGATTACCAGGGTGGAGTAGAAGCACAGTGGGAAGAATCAGGGAGGGTATAATCAGGGCAACAAACCTCTGTGTGAAAGAGTTTGGCAAAAGCTGAAGGAAAAAAAATGTCTTATGGTTCTCCAAGGAAGTGGTAAAGGTGGTGAAAGAAGATTAGCATTCAAGAAGTACAAAGAAACAAAGAGAGAGGAGGACAGGGAGGTGTAACAGGCAAGGTGATTAGGGTAGCAAAAGCACAGACAGAGGAATGGATCACTAGGTGAGTGGCTAAAGGGGATAAGACTATTTTCAGGTGTAACCCCCTGCAAATGGGGGTTCCCAAAAGTCTTCCCGGAGCTTGCCTGAATGCTCCAAGCCTGGGTGGTGTTCGGCGTCTGAGCTGTTAACTGTGGTTGCAAGTGAGTGCTATTTGAGCTTCCACGTACTGTCTCTTTAAAAGCTGTCTGCTTGCAGACTTAATTAGTTTGTATGGGGGGACTGTGTATTTAATGCTCGAATCCCGCCCGAGCTGCGGAGTAATCGCTCCATGTTGCAGTTGCTGAAGGTGCAAAGGGAGCCCATCTGAAAGCTGTAACTGTTTGCCTGTAATCATTTAAAGCATTAGCAAAACTGTGGTTTGTCTAGCCTGCCTTTATTGCAGCTGGGACTCCGGGTGTGTTACCTCTCCATTTTGGACCTAACTGCTATGCTGGGCCAATTGGGTTAAGGGAGCCCTAAAATGGAGCCTGTGGATGAATCAGAACTTGGACTCTTAATTTGAGCCAGCCACAAGGGGATTGTATGGGCAGTGACTCTGGGAAATGTAGTTTTGACCGTGGTGCCTTTTTCTACCAAAAGAGGGAGTCTTATTGTGAGTGACAGCTGAATCAGCCAACAGAATAGTGTGAAGCTAAAGGAAATGCCCTGCTCTGTGACTGGAAAGATCAGATCAGTTGTGGCAGTGAAGAGAGAAGGAGCTGTGTGCTTCTGCGGTGTATAGTTTCCCGCATGGAAGTGCGGTGAGGCCCTGAGTTTCAGTCTGCAGCCTGTGAGTACCAGTTTGACTGAATCCAAGTTGTGAGGAGAAAGAAGCACTAGAAGTGTGGAAACCAGGCTCACCCTGTAGAAGACTGGAGAAACTGCTGAATCGCTCGGTCTGTCAGGAACTGAAGCTGCTGTGTGTGCTCCCGGTATTTTGCAGTAATTGCGATCGGGATCGAGGAGTAGCCTGCCTGGTATAGTACTTTCCTTTTACATATAAATGTGCGTAGTGCTTGTGGGGAATTGCTATTTCAAATCCCCTGTACAGTGAAATGTGTGCTGAAGCTGGAAGTAAACCCCAGCTTAATTCGGACTACATCCGTTTGCTATCAACTGCAGTGGGGTCCAGTCACAAGGACCTTGTCTTCATGCCATGCTCTTCTGGCAATCCAGAGGGACATTCTCCATCTGATCCTCAGCTTGGGTGTTGTGAGGACAAATCAGGGTATTCCTCTGCAGCTTGTTTTTCAATCACAAGTGTGTCATCTAATTCTTGTTGCTTCACTGTTTCATGGACTGAGCCCTCCGGCTCCGGATTACAATTGGGTGTTGTGCATATATTTTCTTCTACAGGGCCCTATCCAGCTGCACCTGCCGGCCAACCCCGGGCAATGGACCTGGCTAGCCCCTCCCAACCTGGGTACCCAGAGTGTGACTTTTCAGACCCTGTATGTATGCACAGTGCTGTGATTTAATGCCACCAATTAACCTGATTTCCCCCTCCCGTGTTACTGCCCCCTGAATAAATCAAATTTGTTGTTGTTATACTATATACTGTCTATGGTGTTGGTACTTATGGAAACAGTATTGTGTTTTGCTGTGTATGTTGTTTAACCTTATTTTACAGTGGGTCCTCAGAGACGTGCTGCAGAATCAGTCTCGAGGGCAAGTGGTATCTATATGAGTGAACAGTGTGTATACGTAGGGTATTAGGGCTGTAACTCCGGTGTACTGTGTGAGCCACTAGAGGGAATAAAAGGGGGTCTCAGTGTCCCAGAGGGCTATGACCAAGCTAGTCTAACCACTACAAACCCTGACCTCTAGGTGAAGGCACCCGCCATAGGACCTAAGCCCCTCAACCTGTCCATAGTCAAACAGGCAGGGGTAGTAGCCCTTAGGATAGTGCCACCTAGAGGTTACACTGG
The DNA here is from genome assembly GCA_016271365.2 of Neoceratodus forsteri. Classification (NCBI taxonomy): domain Eukaryota; kingdom Metazoa; phylum Chordata; order Ceratodontiformes; family Ceratodontidae; genus Neoceratodus; species Neoceratodus forsteri. Next base: position 190,094,132 of record CM057452.1, read on the forward strand.
TATGTAAGTGAGAAGAAAAAAACAAGGGGAGGGATAGTGAGGATCAGAAGGGCAGAAGGGGGAGACTGCAGAAGGGGACCAAGAAAAAGTGAACATCTTAAACATGTACTTTTGCTCAGTCTTCGAAGTAGAAGGAGGACAGGACAGCCCATTAGGAAGATGCAAGAATGGGGGAGTGGATACAAATCCATTTTCAGAAGAAAGAGTCCTGAGAGGACTTGCTGCCCTGAAGGCAGATAAGGCTATGGGACCGGACAGGCTACCCCTCGGGGAATGAAAGGAACTCAGGGATGTGTTAACTGCCCCACTGACAGCCTTGTTCAACAGTTCACTGGAAAGAGGCATGACTCTGGAGGAGTGGCAAAGGGCTTGCATGATCCCCCTACATTAGAGCGGCTGCAGGGAGGAGGCTCGCAACTATAGGCTGTTCAGTCTAACTTCCATGGTGGGGAAATTAACAGACACCCTACTGAAAGAAGAACTGACTGAACATTTAGAGTATGATGGGTTGTAGGACCATGGGCAGCACAGATTCATGGGTGGAAAGTCATGGCAAATGAAACTGATAGAGTTCTTTGACTGGGTGACCAAGGAGACTGCTCGTGAGAGGGCAGTGGATGTAACCTTTCTGGACTTCAGCAAGGCCTTTGACACAGTACGAACATACCAATGTGCCAGGAGATAAACATAGAAACAGGGAAATTGTCGGCAGCTAAGGACCACTAGGCCCATCCAGTCTGACCATAGGCCCTATACATTGTACGTGGCCACTGGCCCTATGTGATCAATGGCTTTTGATCACTCCCTTCCTATAAAGGCCTTATGATCTATCTAGTCTGCTCAAATGTGCATGTAACCCCCCTGCAAATGGGGGTTCCCAAAAGACTTCCAGGAGCTTGCTTGAATGCTCCAAGCCTGAATGGTGTTTGGCGTTTAAGCCATTTATCAGTGAGTGTTTTTAGAACCTCTGGTACTGTCTCTATAAGAGCTGTCTGCTTGCAGACATAATTAGTTTGTATGGGGGACTGTGTGTTTCTTTGATTGAGTACCACTCGAGCTGCTGCCAATTCACTCCATTTTGCAGTCACTAGGAGTGCAAAGGAACCTATCTGAAAGATGTAACTGTTTGCCAGAAATCATTTAGAGTAATAATGAAATTACAGTTTGTCAAACCTCTTTGCAGTCAGAACTGTGTCTGCCTAGTTCCCCATTCTGGTTTTGAACTGCTGAACTGGACCAATCAGTGTGGGGTAAGCTAGCTCTAAAATGGTGCCTTGGACGAATCGAACTTGGACTCATAATCTGAGCCAGCCACAAGAGGTGTATGGGCAGTGACTCTGGGAGATGGATTTAGGCTTCGCCTTTGGACCAACAGGAGCAGTCTATTGTGAGTGACAGCCAATCCAGTCAAGAACTGGGAGGAACTCAAAGGAAGTGCCCGTTTTGTCTGTTGGAGTTTCAGTTTTAGCTCTGGCAGTGAAGGGGAAAGGGCCCTGTGCTTTTTCAGTGTGCAGTTTTAGTCGGGAAACGTGTGTAAGGCCCAGAGTTCCGGTCTGCAGCTTGTTAGGACTGAATCCGTCCTGTGAAGAGAATCAAAGGATATCTGAAGAGTAGAAACCAGGCTCACCCTGTAGAAGACTGGAGAAATTGCTGAATTGCACTCTGTCTGTCAGGAACTGAATCTGCTGTGTGTTCTCCCGGGTATTGTGCAGTAATTGTGATCGGGATAAAGAAGCAGCCTGCCTGGTATTTTACTTTCTGTTTTACCATATAAATGTGTGAAGAGGCTTGTGTACCTCAAGTGAATCCTGCGGCCATTAAAGGACTTTGCCTGTTACTGTTCACCATATAAATGTGTGAGGAGGCTTGGTTAGCTCAAGGAATCCTGCTGCCATATTAAAGGACTTTTTGCCTGTTGCAGTTTGCCATATAAATGTGTGAGGAGTCTCGTGGAGCTCAAGAGTAGCCCTGCTGACATTGAAGGACCCTATCTTGTTTGGAGGTCATGAGTACTAATTCAGGGTCGCCTCCTTGAATTGCCACATTGAATCCAAATGGAATCACTGTACTGCTGACTGTTTAAACTAATTTTTCTTTTCTCTGTGGGAAAGGGCCCCTACCAGCTGCCACGGTTTGGACTAGCCACTAGGGCTTGGGTACCCAGGGACAGTAACTGGTAGGATAGGCCTGTGCACAGAGCCATAGGTAGATGAGTAAAGTGATATGCTAATTAACCTGATTTCCCCCTGTCCTTGTTATATTCCCCCTAAATAAATCCGAGCTGCTTGTTTCAGCAAAGTTATACTGCCTGAGGTATTTGTCTATGTTAAAGTATTGTACTGTGATTGTTGCACTGTATCTTATTTTACAGGAGGTCCCAGTGCCTGAACCAGCCCTGGGGGTAAGTGTATACTGTGAAGGTAATTCTGATATATTGTGTGGGCCACTAGTGGGAAGAAAGAGGGGTTGCAGTGTCCCAGAGGGCTGTGACCAAGTAAGTTTAACTATTGCAAAATTGACCTCTGGGTGGAGGCACCCGCCATTGGATCCAGGCCCCTCAACCTGTTAGTGGCAAATCAGGCAGGGGTAGTAGCCCCTGGGATAGCGCCATCTAGGGGTTACATGCAGTTCCCACCGTGTTTACAGAGTGAACTGGCCCCCTCCCCATATCTCCTTTGACACATGCCAAATAGCCCCTCCCCTCCCCCACCTGCAACATCCCCCCCACACACACACACACTCTGTCCCAACCTCTCTTGAAGTCGTCCACCATTTTAAGGGACACCACCTCCTCTGGCAACTTATTCCACTTAGCCACCACCCTCTCAGTGAAAAAGTGCCTCCTCATCTCCCTTCTGAACCTTCCCCCCACCAGTTTTAGGCTGTTACTCCTAGTGATCTTGTTTCCACTAAGACTGAAGAGGCCCGCAGTTACATACATATGACTGATAAAAAAAGTTGTCCAGCCTAGGAGTGGGGTGCAAAGTGGTAAATTAGGTTAGAAACTGGTTAATGGATAGGAGACAGAGGGTTGTGCTGAATGGCACTTAATCTAAGGATGGGGAAGTGACCAAGTGGGTACCATTGGGTTTGGTTCTGAGACCAGTCCTCTTCAATGTCTTCATAGGGGGCATTGCAAAATAACTGGAGGGGAAAGTATGCCTTTTTGCAGATGACGCCTAAATCTGTAATAGGGTGGACACCAAGTAAGAGGTGGAGAAAATGTGCAGGGATTTTGGGAAACTCTATGAGTGGTCCAAGACATGGCAGTGGGGACTCAATGCCAAAAAGTGCAAAATCATGCACCTGTGGCATAGGAACCCCAGTGTGGAGTATAGGATGGAGGGAAGTACTGACAGTCACTAGACAGGAGCGGAACCTTGGGGTTATTATACCAGAGGACATCAGGGTGTCAGTGCAGTGTAACAAGGTTATGAGAAGGGCTAATGGGATGCTGGGGTGCATAGGGAATGGTATCTACAGCACGAGGAGGGAAGTGGTGCTGCAGTTATATCACTCACCGGTACGCCACCACCTGGAGTACTGTGTCCAGTTTTAGAGATTTGCATCTCAAAAAGGACATAAGACAGGGTGGCGGCTGCCCATATGAGGGCAAATAAATGATGCAGGGTTTGCATGGGGAGCCCTACTAGGAGAAACTGAGGGAACTCAACATGTATACCCTTGAAGAGAGGATAGAGAGAGAAAGAGGTGACATGATTGAGCCCTACAAGTACCTCACAGGGTAAACAGGATACAGGTGGGGAGTCTCCTTCAAATGAGGATGAGCACCAGGACCGGGAGGCATGCAATAAATATGGAGGGGTGGCAGTTCAGGAGAGATGCAATGAAATATTTCTTCACTGAAAAGGTGGTAGATGCCTGGAACAGACTGTCAGAAGAAGTGGCGGAGGCTAAAACAGTGGGGGGCTTCAAGCATGCGTGGGTTAAACAGTGGTATACAGCCAGCACACCAGCACAGCAGTGACCCAGGTTTGGTAGCGGACTCAGGTCGTTGGATGGCCAGCCGGGGAGGGGGGGCGAGGAGGATTGAGCATCTAGGGGACCACTGTCCTTTTTAAGGGGAGGGATGGATCACAGTGCCAGTATTGCCTGGTCCCTAGTGGTATGCCAGGGGACAGGAACCAGGCCTGCCCAGTATTAGTTGGAGCGGCAGGAAGATGTCGACGTAGAGTGCACAGGAACATGTACCAACATCTTAGGGTCATTGCACATCCTGCCGCCTGGGGGAGAAACTTACAAGAGGAAAATCCATCCATGCCTCAGGACCCCCTGGACACTTGGACTCTGGCCCAGCAAACAAACATGGGGATCACCCCAGGAACTTCCGCTCCATAGCTACGAAGGAGTGGGGGGTTGGAGACTGGCTTGGTTGGCACCCGTACAAGGGGTAGGCTCGTGGGGTTGAAAGTCCCTGTGGTTCATGGTGGCTAGGAGACCGGGGCCAGGTATGACCAGGGTCAAAGCCCTGCAAGAGCAATAAAATATAAATAAAAAAATAGGGGTGTATTAGAAAAGAGGCAGAGAGCTATAAGGGTCACCAGAGACCAGATAGGGTCTGCAGAGGTGGAATAGAAAGGGAACACTTGGGTAGACTGGGTAGGCCAAGTGGTCCTTTTCCACTGACAAATTCTCTGTTTGTTTTTCACATTGATTTTTTTCCCAGCTGGGGCAGGCAGGTAGGCTTTCAGCCTTGTCCCTGCTCCCCACAACCAATGCTCGTGTCCTCTGATTCACCATTGCTGAGTCCCCCGTGGATTCCCCACATGCCAGGGCTAGGAGGGGGAGGATCATCTTCCTCTTGCAGTGCACAAATTCACATTACTCCTGTGGTATAGTGGGAGTGTGGGCTGCAGCAGAGCAGGCAGGGCTTCAGGGAGTCACGTTTGTACTGTAAAATGCTCTCTGAAAGTTTTTAAGACAGCATTTGCTACTCAGAACATCTGTTCTCTCTGAGTAGTCATTGAGGATTTTATTTCTACTTTTTTTTAGCAAGTTCAGTGCTAGGGTTCTAGTGTCAGACAGGGCACCTTAGTGAGTTAGTGTAGGAGTGCAGGTTTTATTTTTAGGTAGGGATTTTCGAGGAACGATGTTAAGAGTCTGGACTGCAGCTTCTTACACTGGTCTTCAGTGTCTTTGAGGAGCCTCTTTCAAGAACGGTGACACTCGCCTGAAGAGCTATAGGATGAGGAGTGGGCGTTGGCAGACCGGCGGCTTCGACCAGTATCTGTCAATATCCGTCTGCTGGTCTCTTGCTGGAGAGGGAGCTGGTTGTCTGTTGCTGGGGCTGCCTCGGAGGCGAATAGGTCCTTGCTGGGTTAAACAGTGGTCTAGCGGTGGGGGTAACTGGTTCGGCTGGAAGTGGGAGCTCCGCTGCCCTCCAGGAAAACCCTGCCTGTCTCCCACCATTGAGTGCAGTAGCGGATCCTGGGCCTTAGAGAGGTGGCCCTCTCTGAAGTCTATCTGCAGGGAAAATGGATTCCTTTCCCCTTCTGACTTTTTGTTCTGGCTCCTGGCTTAATTGCAACTGTCCAGCCATTACTTTTCTGTTAGCGTGCCCGCAGCACTCCTGCTGGATCTGTTGGCTTAAAGAGGTGAAGATTATTTCCTGGAAAGACTTGGTGAGAACTTGTCCCCGGTCTCTTTTTCTATACTTTTTTGCTGTCAGAGTGAGTGCGCTTATTTTTAAAATCTGTCAGTCGTGCTGCCTGGGTGAGAGCTGAGCCATTTTTCAACGAGGTATCTTGGAGGGACTCCTTAAAAAACTGAAATTTGCTTGTGAACTGGTTGTGCCATCTTAAAAACTCTATTCAAGCTTTGATGGTGAGAGCACCTAATAGTTTGGACTGCACCCTGAGACATTTCTAGCCTTCTGGCTGGGATTTTGAGTTTGGACATTTCAATTTATTGAATTAGGATTTTCTGCTTTCACTTTTTCACAGCAGCTCACAGTCACTGTTTCTCTCCTCTGTTGTTCCTCTGAATAATTTATTTTATTTTAGCTGGGGGGGTGTTGACTGGGGTGTGTGGATGAAGCATAAAGAATCTGTTTTAGTAGAGTAAGGGGGGTAATGTATTTTGTATAGTGTGTGCATGGTTAGTATGTAAGAGGGGAATTTCTTTTAGTGGGGTAATTACATTTTTTGGGGGGGTTGTTTTGAATAAGTGGTAAGGGGGAGGTTGTGTTAGTTAGGTTTGTTTTTTGCACAGTAAAACCTTGTGCAATTTCAGAATTCTGGTGGGGACTAGATGGGCCAGGCAAGATGTGTTGGTGCTACAGCCCTGCTAGAATTACCTACGCTGCCACTCGGCTTCGCGACCTTTGCCCCTTTGCTGACCTCCCAGTTTCTGCCATCGGCCGAGACACTGTAGGAAGCCAGAATTACAAGAAGGCTAGGGATCTGCATGGAGCCGAGGGTAATTGAGGAGGGGGGGTGAGCTGTATTGAGGTTGTCCAGTCCAGGAGACACCCTGAGTGTAAACAGAGCCGAGGAAGAAGCCAGACATGTTTGGTCTCCGTACCCAGGGTTCCCACCGGACTGAGTGGGCAGGAAGCTAGAGGTCTGGCTGTGTCCTCTCATCCTCTTCGGGCAGTGCTTTGCAATGCCAGGTGGATGAGGAACAAGACCGCCATTTTTGCGGACTTGATTTCCACTGTTGATCTGGCTTGCATCACGGAGACCTGGCTTGGTGACAATGCTGGCCCAGTTCTTGCAGCCGCCATCCCAACTGGGTACTCCGTAGTGCACTGTCCAAGGAAAGCTCACAGGGGAGGGTGTGTGACCATTGTTTTTCAAGCCAGACTGAGTTTCACAGTGCACCCAGTTGGTAACACTCGATCTTTTGAGTGCGTTTCTGTGCGCAGGGGTGCAGGTGCAGGTTGCAGAATTCTCCTCATTTACTGCCCTACTGGGATGGGGGAAGATTTGCTGCAGGAGGTGGCAGACTTCGTTGTCGACCAGGTGCTGGAGTCCCCCAGGTGTTTAATCCTAGGGGACTTCAATGCCTGGATCAATGACGAATCCTCGTATTTCGGTTTTGACCTCCTCCAGTTGATGCATTCATGCATGGCCACACACCCGATCTGGTGTTCCAGCTGGGTCTTGAGGTTGATAACCTCAAGATTGTTCAGGATGCTTGGCCTGATCACTGTACTGTGAAGTTCATGTTTGGGCCCCCCCCCCCCGTGGGGATGGTTTTCACCCTTTAAGGGGCATGCACCCTGAGGGTCTGTTAGCGTTAGCTGACCTATTTCGGGTTGAGCAGCATGTGCGATGGTTCTGGAGAGGCGGTGGCCACTCATAACAGGGTGGTCTCCTAAGCTCTGGATGCTCTTGCACCAGTTTGTATACAACCCAGATCTTCTCACTTGAGGTCCCCTGGCTTGAAGGTTTTAGCATTGCTGGCACAAGTCCCAGCTGGAGGCCGATAGGCTGGCCATATGTGCTCACTACGTGGAGTACCAGGGGGCAATTTCCCATAAGAAGGCAGAATTCCTGTCCAGGGAAATTGTTGAGGGGAAAAACAGACAATCTCTGCTATTTCAGACTGTAGATGGACTTCTTCACCCTGTCTGCCTGCAGCCGAGAAAAGTGTTGTCACCCACCTTGTGTGAGGAGTTTGCTCTGATCTTCTCTGACAGAGTGTTGGCCATCCAGTTGGGGAGCCTGCCAGGGACGCCTTTGCCTCGCAATGGTTGGACTGGGGGTCTCGAAGGCACTCCGTCTATCTGACATGAGTTTAGGCCAGTGGAGGTGTCTGAAGTGACTAAGGTGATCTTACAGCTGAAGCACACTTCTTGTGAACTGGACCCTTCCCCGATGCATTTCTTAATGGGATGTGTTGAGACTATCGGCCCCATGTTTATCAGGGTTGCCAGCTGCTCAATGGCAGAGGGGGTCCTCCCTGTGGCTTTGAAAGAAGTGCTGGTGAGGCCCCTCCTTAAGAAAACTTCCTTCGACCCTGATGTCCTGGTAAATTACTGTCCCATTCCAACCTACCCTTTTTGGGCAAGGTTGTTGAGAAGTTAGTGGCACATCAGCTCAAGCATCGCATGGTGTCCTCGGACATCTATGAGCCATTTCAGTCTGGTTTTTGGGCTAGGCATAGCACAGAAACAGCTCTAGTGAAGGTGTATAATGATCTGCTCAGGGCTAGAGATAGAGGAGACAGGTCAGTTCTTGCTCTCCTCGACCTCTCCTCAGCACTTGACACTGTGGAGCACATTGTGCTTCCTGATCGGCTCTGTAAGTTTTGTGGACTCATCAGTACTGTCATCAGGTGGCTTGAGTCCTCTCTCTCAGACAGGGTGCAGTGGGTGGTGATGGGGAATTTCTCCTCCTCCTCCCCAATGCCCCTGTCTTGTGGAGTGCCACAGGGCTCGATCTTGTCGCTGATGCTGTTCGCAGTATACATGCCGCCCCTGGGTGAGATCATTCGACAGTACAGCGTGGAGTTTTATTTATTTATTTAGCTTTTGTTAACCAGGCAAGTACACTAGACAAAACATATGCCTATTTTCAGGTACGACCCTGGAGAGTACAGGAGAATAAAGAACATACAGAGTACAAATTGAAGCAAGTGAGGCAGATACACTGAAGTCAGGAGAAACATAACATACATAATAGCTCAGAATACAGCAGTGGACACCATCAAATGTGAACATGTAACAGCACAGAGTTTCTATGGCAATATGCCTAGCAAAAATATACAGAATATACACAATTTACACAGGCCCGCACCCAGGTGGGTAGGCAGCAACAGTGGGGCCGGAGCCAAGTACAGGAGATAATGTGCTCGAGTACAGTACAGGGACCAGAGTACTCAGGGAGGTCTGAGACAATCGCATACTGAGGAGAGCTTCAAGTGCTTCCACAGGGAGGTTCGTAGACACGCTGGGAAGGGGCAGATCTGACCTGGACAGGAAAGGAGTTCCATAATCTCGGGGCACAGGATGCAAAATCTCTGTCCCTCATTTGGGTACACGTCACAGGAACCTTGCGGATAGCGGGGCCCAAGGACCTTAGGGAGTAGGGAGTGGAGACCGCAGGCACAAGAAACTCCATCAGTCCAGGGGGAGTGCCAGAGCTCAGAACCTTGCCCGTGAAGCAGCCCAAGACAAAGTTCATGTAGTTGGACGAGGAGAGCCAGTTAAGCCTGCTATACAGATCACAATGGTGAGTAAGACGTGGGGATGCAAGAGCAAAATGGCAGATATTATTGTAGGCTACGGTCCACCTAGTGAGGTGGACCTTGGCAGTACGGGCAAACAAAAGGAGCCCATAGCATAGAGATGGGAGGAACACTCCTCTGGCCAGTACAAAGCGAGCAGACGAGGTAAGATTATTCACTGTTATGTAGCTGATACCCAGATGTGCTTGTCTTTTGCCCCGGAACATCAGGAGCGGTTGATGTGCTTAACAACTGTCTGGCTAAAATCAATGGCTGGATGGCTTCCAGCTGGCTGAGACTTAGCTCAGCCAAGATGGAGGTTCTGGTGATCAAGCCTGGTTGCGGACATTATGGGTTGCAACCTGGGGCTGATTCAGGGCTTTTCCTGGGTTCTGCTCCATTGATGACTTCCCCAAGGGTGTGAAATCTGGGCGTGATCCTTGATAACAGATTGACTTTTGAAGATCAGGTGTCATCTGTTGTCAGCAGCGGTTTCTACCATCTGCGGAACATTGCCCAGATCAAGCCCCTTGTTTCGTCTGAGGACCTGCCGATGCTAGTGCATGCCTTCGTGACCTCCAGGCTTGACTACTGCAATTCTCTGTACTTTGGGTCCATGGAAGGGACCTACCGCAGACTTCAGCTACTGCAGAACATGGCAGCCCGGATACTGATGGGCTTTTCTAGGTCCAGTCATGTGACTCCGGTCCGGCGGGCTCTGTACTGGCTGACGGTCAGGTGGAGGGCCTTTTTCAAGGTGGGTCTTCTCACCTTTAAGGCCCTATACAGAACATACAAACATACGAAATGCCAGCAGAAACAGGCCTCGCGGTCTATCAAGTCTGTTCGATTGTGCAGCTAGCCCCTCAACTTGCAGCTGCCCCACCCTCCCCCTCCTCTCCTCATAACCACCCCCCCTCACTTTGTCCCACCCTCTCTTAAAGCCTCCCACCGTTCTACATAATACCACCTCCTTGAGCAGAGTGTTCCACTTATCTACCACCCTTTCTGTGAAAAAGTGTCTCTTGATTTCCCTCCTGAATCTCCCCCCTCCAATCTCAGCTGATGCCCTCTCATGTCTCTCCCCCTTCTGATCTGAAGAATCCCTTCTGTATTAATCCTATTAACACCCTTTAGGTACTTAAAGGTTTCGATCATATCCTCCTATTCCTCCTCTCTTCCAGGGAATACATTTGCAGCTCTCCTAGCCTCTCTTCGTAGGATTTTCCCTCAAGTCCCTGTATCATCTTCGTCGCCCTACGCTGCACCCCCTCCAACAATCTGATGTCTCTCTTCAGGAATGGACGCCAGTACTGCATGCAGTATTCCAGGTGTGACCTGACTAGTGACCTATACAGGGGTAGGATCACTTCTCTGTACCTGGAGGAGAGTCCCCTCACTATGCACCCCAGCATCTTGTTTGTCTTTGCAGCCACCTTCCTGCACTGAGCTGAGTGATTCATACTCCCCTTTATTAGTATCTCTGCATCCTTTTCCTCCACTGTGCTTTCCAACTGTATCCATCCCAACTGATATTTCCTCCCCTGGTTCCCTGCTGTGAAATGCAGTACCTTGCACTTCTTGGTGTTGAACCCCAAGTGCCATGTCTCCGACCATTCTTGTAGTTTGGCCAGGTCTTCCTGCAGCCCCCTCCACCCCTTTATGTCATCTACCACTGCACCAGCCTTAGTATTGTCTGTGAACAGACTGATCCTGCTTCAGATCCCATTTAAGACATCGGCTATGAATATCCCGAACAGTACCGGTCCCAGTACTGAACCCTGGGGCACCCCACTCGTAACGTTCCTTGGTGATGAGAGTCCCCCTCCCACCACCACCACCACCCTTTGCTGCCTACCCCTCAGCCAGTTGGTGATCCAGTTGACCATTTTGTCCCCACCCCAATGTATTCCAGTCCCCCCCCCCCGCTTCCCATGCGCCACCGAGTCAAAGACCTTGCTGAATCCTATGTTTCTATTGATAGAGACTTTAAATATCTTAGAAGAATAAACAGGGTACAGGAGGGAGCATATTTCAGAGAAGAAAGTGCACAAGGACACGAGGACATAACATGAGGCTGGAGGGAGGGAGGGAGGCTCAGGGGGAATGTTAGGAAGTATTTTTTCACAGAGAGGGTGGTGGATCCATGGAACAGCTTACCAGCAGAGGTGATGGAAGTGAAAACAGTACAGGGATTCAAAAGTGCATGGGATAAGCATAAAGGCACCCTGCTTATAGCAGGGTGGGGGAAAGGCAGTCCAGATAAGAGTAGGGATTGCCAAACCAAGTAGGGAAATGGGCAGACTAGGGGGACTGTATGGTCCTTATCTGCTGACAGATTCCATGTTTCTTTGTTTCAAATATAGGATGTCCACTGCATGGCCCCTGTCCAGTTCCCTGGTAACCCAGTCGTAGTACTCAACTAGGTTCATCTGGCAGGATCTGCCTGATACAAAACCATGCTGATGGCCATCTTGGAGCCCATTTTCTTCCAGAAAGGTCACTAGCCTCTCTTTTAGGACTGACTCCATGAGTTTCCCCACAATTGAAGTGAGACTCACAAGTCTGTAGTTGCCTGGATAGAAACATAGAAACATTGAAGTTGTCGGCAGATGGGGACCGTATGATCCATCAAGTCTGCCCTTGGTTCCTTCGGGCCACTTTTATGAATGGGCACCACATGGGCCATCCTCCAGTCCTGTAGCATGCATCCTGTGTCCAGTGATGTACTGAACAGGTCTGCCAGTGGTCCCGCCAGGATCTCCGCTAACTCCCTAAGTACCCTAGGATTAATGCCATCCGGTCCCGGTGCCTTGTCCACCCTCAGTGCCCTTAGTCCCTCCAGCACCCTGTCCTCTGTAATTCTGATATTGGTCACCCCCTCCCCCCCCTGCCCACTCCAGCCTTCCCATGGGGTATCTGCCCCCTCTTTCCTTCATGAACACAGAGCAGAAGTACTCATTCAGTGCCTCTGCCTGGTCCTCTCCCTTCTCCACCTACCCCATCTTTCTTAGTCCTCACAATCTGGTGTTTGTTTCTTCTTCTCTCGCCAATGTGTCTGAAGAAGTCCTTTTCCCTTTCCTTGATTCCCTGTGCCAGTCTCAGCTCTCTGGAAGCCTTGGCCACTCTGACTAGCCTGGTAACTTCCCTGGACTTCTTCGTGTACTCATCTTTGTCTCCTTGCCCTCCAGATTTCCTAAGCCTCTGGAATGCTTTTTTCTTGGCCCTCACCCCTTCCATTACCCCCCTGAGTCAGCCAGCTTGGCTTCATTGCTCTCCCTTTCTTGCTCTGTGTCCTGGTGCAGGTCTCAGTAGCCTCTGCCAGCCTTTTCTTAATAATATTCCATTTCTGGATGGCACTCGTGCATGTCTGAATTCCCACCAGATGCTCAAACAAAATTTTCTCCATCCTTTTAAAGTCCACTCCCTCAAAATCGATCACCCTGGTACCTGTTCCTCCTGTTACCCTTCACACATATTGAGTGTGAACCACACCGTATGATGGTCGCTCCCAGCCAGGGGGTCCTCCACTCCCAGATCCCTTACAACCTTCCCATTTGTTAATACCAGGTCCAGAGTCCTACCCTCCCTAGTCTGCTTGCGGACCAATTGCACCAGAAAGCAGTCCTGAAATGCATCTAGTGATCTCTGCTCCTTTGCACACGTGGTGGTTGGGGTGTTCCAGTCCACCCCAGGGAGGTTGAAGTCCCCCACCACTATGGTGTCCCTCTTCCTACAGACTCTTCTAATCTGCTCGGCCAACTCCCTATCCAGGTTATCCCATTGAGCTGGTGGCCTGTACACTACTCCCACCCTCAGTGTCTTTCTTTTAGAGTCTTGAAACTACATCCATAAGGCCTCTGTCCTGCCCTCCACCCCCTCTTCTCTCATTCACCTTATCCCCTCCCTCACATAGATCACCACGCCCACCCCCTTTCCCCCAGTCCTGTCCTTCCTGAATATCCTGTACCCTGGGATCATCATATCCCAGTCCTGGTTCTGGGTGGCCCATGTCTCCATGATGGCCACAATGTCCACCCTCTCAACGGCCAAGAGAGCCTGTAGTCCAGCCGATTTGTTACCTAAGCTTCTTACATTCAGCAAGACCACCCTCCAATCTGTGTCTTTCTCCCCCCCCACCCTGGTTTCCTCCCCTCCTAATCCCTCCTTGTGTCCCCACCTCAAATAACTCTCTGATAGCTTGGGGGGTAGGCATGCTTGGCTCCCCCCTCTGAGATCCCTGCCTACTAGCTGTCCTCCCCCACCCCCCCACCCAGTTTAAATCTATCCTTGATACTATGTACCCCTCAAACCTCTGCTTTATTACCCCTCTCCCCTCCCCGCTCAGGTGCAGCCTATCCCCTGCATATAAATCCTTATTCTCCCAGGTACTGCCCCAGTCCCCCAATACCCCGTACCCCTTAGACTGACACCATTCCCCCAGCCATTTGTTGAACTCCCCAGTCCTCCCTTTCCTTCCTTTACCTGTGCAGGGTACCGGGTATGGACTGGGTCCTGGCTATCTATCTGTCTGTCGGAGATCCTGACACCAGTGACCTCTGCTCATTCCCTCCACTCCTCTTCTAGGTGCCTCCTGGACGTTCCCAGGGTTCAGCTCAAGACCTCAGAAGATTGTGCATTCAGCGTCCCTGGGCCGACCCTGTGGAATTCGTTACCACCTTTTGTCTAGGAGGCTCCCTCAGTTGAGGTGTTCAAGCAGAGGCTGAAGGCCCACCTTTTTGTCCTGGCTTTTCCAAATTTCTGAGTCCACTCTGTGCTAGTCCCTTTCTGTGACAGTCTGAAAGCCTTTTAATTCATTTTAATTTGTTATACTAGTAATTATGTATTGTTATTGTTTTTTTTATTTATGCTGTTTCTCACTATGTTCTGCTATAATTTCAGTTAGGCACCCAGAGCCTCCGGGATTGGGTGCCCTACAAATAAAATTGCCTTGCCATTTAGCCTGCCTGTCCCAATTTTTCATTTTTCTCCCTTTTCCCTGCTGTGGTGACATATCAGGATGTGCACATGGAGGCAAGCATGCACTGCGGAACTGCAGCCGCTCGAAACCTGCACTACCACCGGGCCTCCACCCGGTGACAGTCAGAGGCCAAGACATCTGGCCACCCCTCCCAGGGTGAACATAGCTGTCCCTGGGATGCTTTACCCACACCCACTTGGGCTGAACCCTGGCAACCTAAGCTTATTTCCAAGCACAAGTCCCCAATGTGGCATGAGGTAAAGCATTCAACATCTCCACCCTTCATGCCACCGGATCGCCTATGTTTCTATGTTTAGACCTGAAATCACAGAGGTAGCTGACCTGGACAATGGTCCAGGTCATTAGGAGAACTGACTTTGTGAGGATGGAGGAGGAGCTAAAGGAGAGGCTTATGGGGTACAGACAGCTAGATGGTGCAGAGAGCAAGTGAAAGCATATCAAAAAAGGAATTTTGGTTGAAACTAAAGGTCTCCTCAGACAGGTAAGCAAGTGGAAGTGGCATCAAAGTGGTGCATAGATGGGGGTTTTGCTTCCTGGGAAACTGTTGTGCCTTTTGATGGAACAAATGATTTTTTTTCATCAAGGTTTTTTTCTCTACCATTTCACCATATTGGCCCCAGTCCTAAATCACCCACCTTCTCTGGGCTTACATCTCTCTAGTGAGTCCCCCATATATTACACCTCATGATGGGGATGCTGAGGCTGGTTAGGCCCCTCTGGAGCACAATCCAGCTTCCAGAGAAGGAGCTTAGTTGGTGGTGCACGTTCTGTGGAGAACCTGAGCTCCATCCTGCTTCATCAGGTGCTCCGCTGATTCTCTTCGTAGGGATGCTGATTATGCACTGACGTACCACTCATGCATACAGAAGCAGGCATGCACATTTCAGCATTTGGCAGCAGACCCTCACTAACTGATGTTCCTGCTGCATTTGTCCCAGGGGGCAGAGAAGTAGCAGAGCAATCCTTCCTCCCTCCCCAAGACTGTAAAGCAGTTTGTGGGATGCTTCATCTTCTCTCCACTGGTCGGCCCCCTTGGGGCCCAAGTCCACTCTCAAACTCAGGTCACCAGCACAGCCAGCAGTAGCACTACTGCCCTGCTACCTGGCCAGATACAAAGGCCTATTTAAATAGGATGCCATTAATCCGAGGGGGAAGGAGAAAGAGACCTGGGACTGAAGTTTGACGCCTCCATCTCAGGGCAGTTAAACTAGTGTGGGGGGTTGTGTCATCCACAGAGTACACCCAATCAAGGAAGACCTAGAAAGCACTCCCCCATCTAGAGGGGGCATTCAAGAAGCTGGAGGTAGCACAGAAGGAGTAAAGTGTAGGACCACACACCCCCGTGAGTGAATGCCAAATCTGATAGGGCTGAAGGTTTGGTTAAACATTTATCATTGGGAATTACCAACATAGAATTGTCCAATGGACAAAGGAAGAATGACAGGCAGGGTTCATGGAGAATGGTATGCTTCATTTGCCAGAAGCCTTAGAAATAAAATAAGTGAGTTTCAGGCAATGGCAGCAGACGGCAACCCTGACATAATGGCAGTGATGGAAACATGGGCATCACCCAGCAATGACTAGAACCTCACTGTCTCAGGCTACATATTATTCAGGAGGGACATAGTTAAAGGGGGGAGATGGGGAATTGCACTATATATCAGGGGAGGTATCAGACTGATGGAGGATGAGGAGAAGAGGTAGGGGCATGGTAGAATGTATTTAGTTATTGAATTGTTTCACCAGGAAAGGTACACTGAGCAAATTAATGCTCGTCTCACGGCACGTCCTGGGGGAAGGGGGAGTGGGATATACAGCATTTAATTACTTTCTGCTTCTCTGATCCACTTCCTCTAAATAATTGCTACACTAGCAGGAAACACTTCGTTGCTTTTGCTCTATCTCTAATTTCGACCAAGGGTTAAAACGGTGGAACACGGTCACCCTTGGCAGTCTAAATTTTACACACACTATCTCTTTATCCCTAAGAGCTAATCCTCTGTCTCAGTATACCACTAGCCTTCCTACCAAAGTCAAATAGTAACACTATGGCGAAGTATAGTCTGCTATGGGCACTCATGTCATTTGTCCTTTTACTCAGCCTGGACACTGCCCCATGGGCTCTCCCATGTAACCAAATGGCAAAAGACTCCTCAGAGGCTTACCGCAACTATATTTTCTCTAACTTGATTGCAGAGACAAAGCCTGATCTGCAACCTAACCCTATCCTCCTTGTTAGAGGCAGCATCTATTACCCTCTACATGCCAGGAGGAAGCTGCCATGGAGATGTGCTTTCACCCTAGCCTGCCGCTGTGCAAGGCTTTGGTTCCTAGCCATGATCATTATTCTGCTATCTGGGGATGTCAAACTAAATCCAGGTCCACCTACCTGTTTCTTTTCCCCAAATGAGTTATCTGGCATGTCCAAGAAAGGATTATTAATTGCCCATATCAGTATCAGAAGTCTTACCTGTCACCATGCGGAACTCGAGGCCTGGGTGAAACTCTACAATCCTGATGTACTCTGTCTCACAGAAACTTGGCTAAAACCCGGAATACCTGATGACGTATGCTCCTTGCCTAACTATTCCCTGTTCTGGCGGGATAGATCCTCATCCAAGCGTGGAGGTGGAGTTGCCCTATTCTTCAAAAACCACCTCAACATCTCTATTGTCCAGGCATCTGCCTCTCCTGCAGTGTGCAAGGGGGGGAGGGGGGACATGATAGAAACTTTTAAGTACCTCAGTGGAATCAACAAAGTCCAAGAGGGTAGCATCTTTCAGAAAAAGAAACTTGCAGAACAGGGGGACACAATTTAAAGATAGAAGGAGGGCAGTTCAGGGGCAATGTGAGGAAGTATTATTTCACAGAGAGGGTCGTGGATGCATGGAACAGCCTTCCTGAGGAGGTTGTGGGGTCTAAAACTGTGGGAGAATTCAAGAATGCATGGGACAGACATAAGGCAATTCTTGTGGGGGGGTAGGAAGAAATAGGCTGTTGGTTAACTAGGATTTGCGGCCTATCCTGTAGGTAGGGAAATGGGCAGACTAGATGGGCCAAGCGGTCCTTATCTGCCGTCAAAGTCTATGTTTCTATGTTTCTATGTGCAAATTCATATGGGCAACTATTGTATTGGGGGAAAAGACGCTTCATATTATCTGTGCCTATAATCCCCCTGCTGGGGGGAATAATAGGTCTTCAAGAACTCCTTGACATCACCTCCCAGACTGTAAATCATAATGAGGCTGTCATCCTAGGTGATCTTAACCTCAATTGGTTAGGGTCAGCTCAAATATCCTTGCAATCACTCACACTTAGTTATAATTTTCACCAGTTGATCTCTGAAGCAACTAGAGCCACGTCATCCAATCAAACGGGTACACTCCTAGACTGGGTGATGGTTAACCGTATGGAACATGTGTCAAAAGCAGGAATCCTTGCAGATGCACTAACAGACCACTCACCCACTTTTTGTATCCTATCTATGGTTGTGCCTCCATCTCCTCCATCAAGACTAATCACATTTACAAATCTAGCTCATATTGACCAGGAAGCATTTCTCTATGATGTCTCCAATATCGACTGGGAAGGTATCTATCAAACAAAGGATGTGGAGGTTGCTCTACAGATATTCATAAATTAATTTCTTACCATTCAGTATAAACATGCCCCCAAGACTACTAGGAGGATCAGAGAAAAACAGATGAGGTGGCTGCATAAAGACCTCCTTGCTAATCTGCGCCACAGGGACAAGCTTTGGATTCGCTACAAACAAACTGGCCTACAGTCAGATCTTATTGTCTATCGTGAACTAAGGAACAGATGTAAGAGACAAGTTAGAGTTGCTAAAAGCAAATACTGCAAGGACCTTCTACAAAGCTCAGCCTGCGACCCGAGGAAATTCTGGGCCCATGTCAAAACATTTCTCGGTACCTTGCAGTCGGTTACTCCTGATGAAATGATCATAAATGGGGCACATTGTAATGACCCTAGGACCATCTCAAACAGTTTTAACAATCTTTTCTCTGATCTTTCATACTATACCTTGGCTTTACAACCTAGTGGATCGCACTCCAATCTACCTACCACACTACCATCAGACAACCATACTGCCCTATCGTATGATGCTCCTCCAGCGCCATCATTCTATTTCAAGGCTATATCAAAAGCAGAAGTTCTGAAATTGAGATCCATATCTGCCAATACCAGCTCTGGTTCTGACTCACTGAGCCTCGCTTCTTAAGCTGGCTGCTCCACTCATTGCCTCTCCGAGTGCCAGAATCTACACTTTATCCCTTATCCATAGCACTGTGCCAGACCTATGGAAATCTGCAAGAGTAACGCTTGTCTTTAAAAAAGGTGACCCAAAGGACATGGCCAATTACAGACCTATAGCAATTCTCTCTGTCCTTAACAAGATCCTAGAGAAAATAGTTGCATCACAGACCATTGACTACCTTACACGCTACAATCTCCTCTCAGACACTCAGCATGGTTTCAGAAAAGGTCATAGCACCACCACGGCTCTTCTTCAACTAACTACTGATATTCTGTCCAACATGGACTCTGGAAAACTCACAGGTGCCATCTTCATTGACCTTACTAAGGCTTTTGACCTTGTAGACCATCCCCTGCTTCTCTCCACTCTCCATAAATTCCATTTCTCTACCCCTGTTGTGGACTGATTCTGTAGCTACCTGTCAAACAGGTTGCAAGCTGTCAAATTTAACTCCTCCCTGTCCAACACGTCTACTATCAACCTTGGGGTCCCCCAGGACCCTATCCTTGGGCCCCTTCTGTTCTCAATTTTTATCAACAATGCAGCTGAGGTGCTGGAATCCTGCTCAGCTATTCTCTATGCTGATGACCTGACCATCTACACTAGTTCTTCTAGTATTGCCTGCATAAACACATCACTTACTTCAGACTTCAATAAGGTCTTAGACTGGCTACTAAACCATAAGCTTGTACTAAATTGAAAAGAAAACGAAAGCCATGCTCCTAGGTTCTGCACCGAAGATTAAGACCTGTTCTAGTTTGCTGGAGGTTCTTCACCCAGGAGGATTTCCACTTGAAAATGTTACTCCTTAAAGTACCTTGGGATCCTCCTGGACCAGTCCCCGATTTTAATCTTCACATTCAGTCCTCGTGCAAAGCTGTAAACTTGAAACTAGGAGTAGCTTACAAAACGAGCTACATGCTTACACCCTCGGCCAAATTAGCAATTGCCCGAGGTATTCTGCTCCAACCCTTACTTATGGTACCTCTATTCTTACCTCTGCCCATAAAACCTCCCTACTAAAATGGGACGTAACTTATAACAATATATGCCGATTTGCCTCTTCGTCGCCTCGACTCAAACATCACTGCCTTCTTTATAAGGATCTGAATTGGCTCTCACCCTCTGTCAGTAGACAATACTACCTTGGATCGCTAATGAACTCGATCATCCGGGAAAAAAACCCATCCCAGCTGGCGGCATTGCGGGTTCCTCAACCATCCTCCCATGGCCTGCTATCAGCTGACAAATCCTTGCTCTATGTTCAGTGATGTCAGACGACTAAAGGCACAGGGGCCTTCCAGTTCTCTGCTCCCAGGCTATGGAATGCTCTTCCACTAAACCTCCGTCTGTCTCAGTCTCTCTTTGGATTTAAAAGTGAATATCGTCATTATCTATCCTTAGCTGATGCTTGTACATGCTTTGACCCAACCTGAAGCTCCTGAGACTTACCAGTAATGTCACCCCTGCTCTAATCGAGCTCCAAGACTGTCTCCTCTTCCACTCCCCATATTTTTCCTTCTCTTTGTAAATAACTTCTTGACTGCTAGCTCTTCCTTCTCAAACCTTGTTGCTGACCATCCACTGTTGTTTTGCCAATTACCACCCCTGACCTTCCTTCTGTCAGTCTTTCTTGTTATGTTTGAACATTCCTCACATTTCTCTCTATATAACCTTACTATCTTATTAACCCTTTCACTCCACAGGTCGGGTCCATGGTTTCTGCACTTATTATATATCTTACTGCCATTATCTGTATAATGCTTGCCATTATTATTTGTTGTTTCTACCCATTGTATTTTTGTAGCACTGCTGTACTGTTCCTCTATTTGTATTATTGTACCCATGTTGCTGTTGTTCAGCTGTTCTCCTTTTGTTGTACTCTCCTGGGTCCTGCCTGAAAATAGTCATTTTATGGCTACTGCACCTACCCGGTTAACAAAAACTAAATAAATAAAATAAATAAAAATGTATACAGTAACATTACAGAGACATGAAATATTAGATACATGATAGTCAATGCATACAATATTATTACAGTGGCAAAGTACAGGAGATACATGATTACTCACTAACAACAAGGGAGGGTTGCATGAGTAACAAGACACACATAATAAGTGCTAGGCAATTAGGAGCAATAGGTGTAAGGGAGGAAGAGGAGTTGTGTAGAGTGGGAAAACAAGTAGGCAAGGAGGGGGTCAAGAGCATGTACAATTTGTGGTTAGGTAGTTGAGTAGAGCTGGAGTAAGAGAGCTCAGGGAGGAGGAGTGGCAGATTTGTGGAGGGACAGCATTCCACAGTTTAGACAGATGGTACGAAAAAGCTTTTTGGCCCGAGGATGTAGATCTGCTGGGGATTGAGAGAGTGTGCAAGTCATCAGAGCTCAGTGAATAATGGGAGGGTGGAGGGGTACTAAGGGAGGAGGACAAGTAAGAGGGGAGAGAACCAAGCCAGAATTTAGAGATGAACTTGGCACCATGTAGCACACGCCGATTGTGGAGCGTGAGGAAGTTTAGAGACCAGTAGAGATCACAGTGATGGGTGAGGTGGGGGGTATCTAGAGCAAAGCAACAGAAGGAATTGCAGAGAGAGAGTCCAGTCTAACTAGGAAGGACTGCGGGGCAGCACCATAGACTATGTCGCAGTAGTAGAATATAGGCATGATCATCTTCAGTACCAGCTCATGCCTGGCAGCGAGCAGGATGCAACTGCAATTTCTGTAAAGTGCACCAAGCTTGGGCTTAAGTTTTTCCAGAATGGCATCAATGTGTACTGAGAAGTTTAGGTGTCTATCCAGACAGACACCAAGATACCTGAATGAGGAGGAGTCCTCAAGTACAGTCCCATCAAGGGTGTGAAATGTGTGTAGGAAACTTAGCCTAGCGAGTCTCTGCCTTGTGCCAAAGGACATGGAGACAGTTTTCTTGGCATTTAGAAAGAGTTGATGAGAACTATACCAGACTTGGACTTTAGTGAAGTCAGACTGGAGCTTGGTAGTGACATCAGAGACAGATTTGCCAGATGTAAATAGAACTGTATCATCAGCATACATATGGATGCTGGAGTCGGTGCAAACCTGGGGGAGATTATTTAAAAAGATGGAAAACAGAATGGGGCCAAGCACTGAACCCCGGTGACAACAGTGGTTATAGGCATGGGGGAAGAGGTGACATCAGCAATTTTGACTGATTGTGACCTGCTGGACAGATAGGCACTGAACCAACCTGTGGCATAAGGGGAGAGACCAGTGGCTGACAGGCTGTACAGGAGGTGTGGGTGTGAGACAGAGTCGAAGGCTTTAGCCAGATCAACAAAGATAGCTGAGGTAATGTGTCCTTTGTCAGAGCCAGTGGAGATGGTCTCTGTTAGTCTCAACAGAGAAGTGGTGGTGGGATGAGATTTCCTAAATCCAAAGTGAAATGGTGTGAAGAACCCAGAGTCAGATAGGAAGGAGGAGAGCTGATTGAGGATGAAGTGTTCTTATAGTTTAGCTAAGGTAGGAAGGAGAGACATAGGTCGATAGTTGCCAGGTGAGGAATTGCCCCCCTTCGGGAGCGGGAGCACAACTGAATGTTTCCATACTGAGGGAACAGTAGCTGTCAGGAAAGAGAGGTTTAGTATGAGAGAGAGTGGGTAGGCAATAGCAGGAGCAGAGAGAGAGAGGAGCCAAGGATCCAGGCCGTCTGGTGAGGAGTCTTTAGTGGGGTTGAGAGCAAGGAGGGCCTGGAGGGTGGTATCAGGAGAGACAGGAGAAAAGGAGAAGTGGGAAGGGGCTGGAAGAGGTAGGGAGGAGGATGAGGGGGGAGCTGGCGAGAGGAGCATTAGAGAAGAGAGGGGCCTGGGGAGGGAGAGAAGAGGAAGACCAGACCAGCAGAGGAGCCAGGGAGGGAGCACAGCAGAGATGAGGCACAGGTAGTGAAGTGGGAGTTAAAGCATTCAGCAATAGCTATAGGGTCTGAATGGACAGACTGGTTGACATTGAGGGTAGGGGGCAGAGGGTTGGTGGGCAGAGAAAAAAGGGAGTGTATGAGAATTGCTATGAGTGCGCAGCTTACGGTAGGTGAGAGGATGGTTGTCTGCTTGGGAGTAGCCTACAGGCTCCCTAATCAGACAGAAGAGTTAGAACTCCAGAAGAAGAGATGAGAAAGGCAGTAGCTGAAGGGGAAGTAGACCTGTTAGGTGACTTTAACATATCAGACACTGCCTGGAGCATCCCAATGGCATGGAGCACCAGAAATCAGGGGTTGTAGACGCCTTCCAGAACTGCTTCCTGACTTAACTAGTGGAGGAACAGGCTAGGGATTTGACTATTCTCGACCTAGTTCTGACCAACTGAGACAGCATCAGTGAGTTAACAGTAGAAGAGCCACTAGATCTGGAGACCACAGCACTGTGTGGTTTGACATATCCCTAAAATAACAGAGGCAGCTGACCCAGCTATGGTCCTGGACTTTAGGTGGCCAGACTTTGGAAGGATGGAGATGGAGGAGCTAAGGAAGAGGCTTGTGGGGTACAAACAGGTAGATGGGACAGGCAGCAAGTGGGAACATATCAAAGAAGGGATTATACTACAGGTAGCCTCAGACAAATAAGCAAGAGAAAGAGGCATAAGAGGCCTAGGTGATTTTCAAGGGATGTTAGGGCAGCAATGAGAGGGAAAAGGTGGCTTTCAACTTGTACAAGGCCATACAAATGGAGGCAAGCAGGGAGCAGTACCTTGCCAAGACAACGGAAACTAATAAGGCAGTGGCAGAGGTCCAGGGCAGAGGTAGACCTAAAGAAAGCAGAAGGGATGAGGGAAAATGACAAGGCCACCCATCTTCTTCTAGATATCTCCCTGGATGGAGCTACAGCTTTGGAACTGTGAGTGGTCATCATCAGGACCACTCTGAAACTTTTGCTTAGCTGAGGGGTCCACCCAAAATGATGTACATCGTAAGTGCCTATAAAATGCAGGCAGCCCCATACCTCCTCATTTTTATTCTTCCTACCATTGACTTCAGGTCGGTCTGCAGACACTCCTGCACCAAATCCATCGCTGGTGTTTTCCTGCATTTTTCTTGACACAGTTTATGTTTAAATAACACTCTCGTTTGCCGCTGTAGTTATTACAGAGAAACATAGACAATGAAGGCAGAAAAAGACCCCGGTCCATGCAGTCTGCCCAAGTTCCCTACTTAGTCCTGGGACTTAGTGTCTCTCCAGAGTTTTAGCCCTCCCCCATTCTCCTCCCAGTTTCTGCTGCCTGAGCAAGCACTATACCCTTCATTCTGTCCCAAACATGCTTGAAACCACAAATGTTTTTTGCATTTACCTCCTCGGCTGGTAGATTACTCCATGGCTCCACCACCCTTGCTGTAAAATAATACTGTCTCATGTCCCTCCAGAACCTCCCTTTTGTTAGTTTCCACTCATCCCCATGTGATCGCGAGCTAGTATTCAAGCTAAATGAGTTTTCCACTGTTCATTTTATTTTTTATTTAATAACATTCAGAATTACAACCCTATGAGTCACAGACTCCTTTACAAAGACTCCATGTCAAACAACAATAAGGACATACATATAGTATTAAGCAGTACAGTGTTCAGGTAATAGAGAGAAAACAAGTAATGGAAGTTACGCATACAAAAAAATTATACAATATTATAAGCATAGTGACCATGGAAGAAAGATAATGCACAAAAACACACAGATGGGGAATACTGAAACAACAGTCTTTGGGAGAGAAGGACCCAGCGTCATACATAATATGCATAATATTTAGGTAGTGCATGAATATACATTTTGTTTTCCATATATATCATAACATTTATGAGGTAGATTTATACTACAGAGCCCCACCAAGAGTGGGGAGCAGGTGGATGAGAGGGCTAGGGACAGTCACAAGCTGAATATTCTAGCAGATGAGCTTTGAGACTGATCTTCAAGGGACCGATCCTGGGCTCCAGGGAGACGGGGGGAGGAAGCTGTTGAGCCAACAGGGGGCTCTGTAGAGAAAGGCTCTATGTCCAAGGGACGTTCGGCAGTGGGGGACTAGCAGGGAGGTTCTGACCAACAGGATGGGTTGGATGAGGCTATGCAGACCAGGTGGGACTTGACCAAGGTGGATTTTTTTGGCCAGGAAGCAGGTATGATTCCTAAGATGGGCGTCAAATGGCAACAAATTCAGTAGACTTGTAGAGATCACAAGAGTGTGTTCTTCTGTCACAACCTGTGTGTGACAGGGTGGAATAGGACCCTGTCCCAGTTGTTAGAAAAAGTGTTTAAAATGCAAGGATCTGTCCTTTCCTGTCTATTTGTCTGTCCGGTTGCGCAACCAAATTTTTCTGTGAGACATCGGACTTGATCAACTCGACAGTCTCGCAAATCTTTATCTCTCACTGTCTCTCAGTTTTCCCTTTCTGTCTGTTTTCCTCCCTTGCATATCTACTAATACAAAAATATATGCAAATCAATATGTGGAAATGTAACTGATGTTGGGATCTCTTTTGTTTAGAAAATATATAGTGTTACTATTGAAATCTATATATTTATAATTTGGGATGACTGCAAAATGCTATTGGAAGCTAGAGGTTACCAAAGTTCACTCTTTAAGCCTTTTGCAAAAGCTATGCAAAAAGGTCCTCAACTCAAGAAGCACACTGTGTTCTAGCAGCTCCTGTCTGATATTTACAAAAACAGGATGCTTGCTAAGGATGGGGGTTGAAAGGACTTATAAGAGCTAAGCTGCAACTGCAAGAACGATTAGAAGAAAAAGGGACACAGAGACTGCAGGAAAACTCTTATTTTGCCTTTGTAAATAGTTATACTGAACAAGTTTCTTTTTTTATGATACTGCTAGTGTAAATAAATAATTTTTGGTGAATTCTACAACTGCTCCTGGTTTTCCTATGCTTCCTGACCTGTGCCTCGATGACACCATGACCAGTCTCCATGCTTTGTTTAGGGCAACTTTGATGCATCACAATGCCATGGGGACAGCAGTGCCATAGATGACAATGCCATAATCTACCAGGGAGAGGAATGAAGAGGTAACAGCCAGATGGATAGCCATTGGGGGAAGGCAGTGTTTGTGGTGGCACAGAAGCCCAAGTCTGACGCTGATAGTGGAGGACAGTAGCTGGATATGTGCATGGTAGGTGAGAGATGTGTCAAGGGTGACATCTAGATATTTGAACCAATTAACCAGCTCAAGTGGGGATCCTAGTAAGTTGGTGATGGTCAGCAGGAAGTCATGATGGGGACTCTGATGGTGGGCAAAGATCATTGATTTTGTTTTCTTATAGTTTAGAACTAAGCAGTGGGAACTGAACCATGTCTCAGCTTCAGTGAAAAAACCTTGCAGGGCATGCTGGAGAGAATCAGGGCTGGGGTGGCTCCAGAAAATTACCGCGTTGTCCACATAGAGCAGAATTTTTCCAGGATATGAGCTGGGGAGGGAGTTTAGGAAAAGGTTGAAGATGAGGGGTCCCAAGATGGAGCCTTGGGGTACTCCTGAATGGACCTGGAGGCTGGTTGACAGAGTGGAGTTAATTTTCACCTGCTGGGGTCTGTGAGAGAAGTAACCGTTGAACCAAGTTATTGTTTTGTCTGAGAACCCCGGGGAGGGAAGGGAGGCCAGAAGCATAGCATGATTAATAGTATTGAACGCCTTTGTGAGGTCAATGTACACCAATCCCACTAGGTGACCACGTTTAAGGGCACTGTGGATGTAGGAGGAGTATTCTAGGAGGGCAGTGGTGATGCTGTGGCCCTGGTGGAAACCATGCTGTTCAGGGCACAGTAAGTTATATTTAGACAGATGTTCCATCAGCTGATCAGCCACTGTTTTTTCGAGGGCCTTGGAGATGGGAGGTAGAAGGGAGATGGGACGATAGTTACTGGGGGACAGGCGGTCGCCACTCTTGAAAATAGGGGTGATGATAGCTTGTTTCCAGAGGGCAGGGAATTGCCCTAAGCTGAGGGACAGGTTCAAAAGTTTGGTAAGGGGTTGTAGGACCTCCTCAAGGGCTCACTGGAGGAGCTTCAGGTCAATGGAGTCACAGCTAACATGGGACTTGGCAAGGGCTTTGCTGAGGTATCTCCTAGCCTCCCGCATTGAGATGATTCGGAGACAAAAGTGAGGGATGTTGGAAGGTGGACTGCAACCAGGGATGGGGTCTAGTGGGATGAAGAAGGTGGGGGGTACAATGCCACTGAGATCTGAGAAAGGAGGGACAGGGGGGACATGATAGAAACGTTCAAGTACCTCAAGGGAATCAACAAAGTCCAGGAGGGTAGCATCTTTCAGAAAAGAAGATGTGTAAGAACAAGGGGACACAATTTAAAGACAGCGGGGAGACGGCTCAGGTGTAATGTGAGGAAATTTTTTTTCACGGAGAGAGTGGTGGATACATGGAACTGCCTTTCTGAGGAGGTCGTTGGGTCTAAAACAGTGGGGGAATTCAAACATGCATGGGACAGACACAAGGCAATTACAGTGGGGGGGGGTTGCAGGAAGTAGGCTGTTGGTTAACGAGAATCTGCAGCTTATCCAGTAGGTAGAGAAATGGGCAGACTGGGTGGGCCAAGTGGTCCTTATCTGCCATCAAAGTCTATGTTTCTATGTTTCTAATGTGGTGTTTAGGGTACCTGCAATGGATTGGGGGTCCTGTGTTAGGTTACCATTAACCGAGAGCTGGGCAGGTGGGGGGGGGGGTGTCAGATTTTCCATTAAGTTCCTTTATGTTTTTCCAGAAATGTTTTCCAGAGCCCCAGGTGGAGGAGAGTGCCCATTGATAATGGATTGCCTTGGCATGGTGAATGGCCCAGGTACATTTGTTTCTGGCCTCACGATATCGTTGTCTATCCAGTGGGAGTCATGAGTCTAAGGCCTTATGCCAGAGATTATCACGGTGTTTCATTTGATCAAGCAACTGTTGCGATATCCAGGGGATGTTACGGTTTTTGGCGATTTCTTCAAGAAAGGGGCAAAGATGTCACAAGTGGCGCTGAAGGTATTTAGAAAGTGGGAGAGGGCGATATCAATTGATTGGGTGCTATACATGGGGGAACCAGTCAGAGTTAGTTAGATAGGTTTTGAATTGGTGAAGCACAACCTTTTTTAGGCGTCTACGGTTAGGAGACAGTAGGGGAGCAGTGGGAGTTTTTTTGGACCATACACAGGTTACTGGGCAATGGTCACTAAGGGTGTCAGGGAGTACTGAGACATTAGTGATGTTGTTGGGGTGATTGGTGAGGATAAGGTCCAGCAACAAGGAGGTGCCTGATTTGTTGTTTGGCCTGGTAGGAGACTGTATAACCTGAGTGAGGTCGAGCACAGCAGCCGAGTCCTTATAGGGAACAGAGGATGGGGACAGACAATTGACATTAAAGTCCCTAGTGGTGATAACTTCGCTGTTGGAGGGGAGTTGAGAGACACAGAACATGACTGAGGGGAAGGCAAGTCCCTGATTTCACGGCGGGATGTAGACAGCCATGACATACAGTGTTTTGCCAGGGTTGCCAAGGAATATCTTGGCTATGAGTGTTTGGGCGCCATGCTTGAGGGGAGGGAGGTAAACTGGCAATGACTGGAGGGTGTTCCAATGTAGAGGACGCAGCCACTGCCTCATCTATCCATTCTGTCTGCACGGAAAAGGGAGTAGTCAGGTAGGCTCACAGCCGAGTCTGGGGTGTCGTGGGAGAGCCATGTCTGAGATAGGGTCAGTACATCTGGGGAATGGGGACAAGCCACCCTTGGAGTAAGGTGAACTTTTTTTTTGCAGGCTACATATGTTAATTGTAGTGAGCCGGAGCCCATGCATCCTGTTGCTAGCTGGAAAGCATGGGAGAGTCGGCCAGGATTAGGCTGAACGTTTCCTGATAGGAGGAGGAGGAGGAGGGCGTGTCGCAGAAAGGCAAGAAAGCAAGTTTGTTTTTGAGGGGGTGAGACCTCTGAAGGGGAAGGGTATTGTGGCAGAACAGGGTGTGGGAATAGAGATGGTGAAATGCATAAGGAAGGAGGAGGGTGAAGGATGGGTGGAGAGAGTGGATTGGACTACTTGGGGGGGGGTGAGCCACTCCTGTTCAGTGAGGCTAGAGGTACCACAAAGTGTGGGGGAGGGGATGATAGGAGCAAATGGATATTCTGGGAACAGGACGTTTGGAGGATGGAGGAGGGGAAGTAGTCCCCAGATAAATAATAGTAGGCTCCAAAGGTGAGGTATAGTGATGGGAGGCCAGAGGGGAAGGGTTAAGATACTTAATGCAAGTAAGACAGATTGAAAGATCACACAGTACAGAGGTAGGGTTGCTACCTTCAAAGTTGAAGGTATTAAGATCTAGTTTCAGGCAGGGAGAAAACGCATAGATACTACAAAGGTGTGTTGTTTCCTGGTAGTGATATATCAATATACCTGTGGTTTGTTCTTGAAGTAAAAACAATTTTGTGGACCTAGGTCAAGATCTTAGACTTTCAGGCCCTGTCTCATTAAATTGTGGTGCTAAGATGCTTACTGCAAGGAACAGAGATGGTCTGGTCTCTTAGTACAGAGGTAGTGTTGCTGACTTCAGAGTAAAAGGTATAGTACTTGAAACTTAGGCAGGGAGAAAGCACGTAGTCCCTGCAAGGGTGTGCTGCCACCTGGTGGTGATGTAACAATATACCTGTGGTTTGTCCCAGGCACTAATTTGTTCTTAAAGTAAAGACAGTTTTGTGGACCTAGGTCAAGATCTTAGACTTTCAGGCCCTGTCTCATTACATTGTGGAGCTAAGATGCTTACTGCAAGTGAAAGAGATGGTCTGGTCTTTTAGTACAGAGGTAGCATTACTGATTTCAGAGTAAAAGGTACAGGGATTAGAACTCAGGGAAGAGCACAAAAACACCACAAGGGTGTGCTGCCACCTGGTGGTGATAATGGATAACCTGCTGATAGCAAAGTGGGAACTTAGAAAAAAAAATAACACTAAAGTCACATGACCAGTGACATCACTAAGTGGAAGTAGAGAGCAGTCAACACAAAGCATTGATGGGTAAACACCCTTATAGAGTGAGCTGTGAGCAGAACAGGCCAATTACCTTTACAGGCCTTCTCTGAGTCCACTCCCCGATGTGGAGTTCTGTATAGGCAGGTGAGTTTTGTTAATTCCTTTTAGGAACTTGACGGTCTCTGTTATATCTCCCCTCTCCCTTCTGGCCTCCAGTGAGTACATGTTCAGTGCCTTGAGACACTCCTCATAGGACCTTCCTTGTTGGCCAATAATCATTTTCATCACCTTGCGCTGCACTGTCTCCAGCCTATCCCTAGCTTTCCTAAGGTGAGGACTCCAGAATTGGGCACAGTACTCCAAGTGTGGCCTCATTAAGGATCTATATAGGGGAAGTATTACCTCTTGCCTTCCAGTATCAATACCCCTTCCGATACAACCCAGTATCCTACTCATTTTGCTATATGCCTTGTTGCAATGACTCAGTTGTTTGAGGGTGTCACTGATGATAACGCCAAGGTCCCGTTCCTCAGCCATAGTGCTAAGTCTCACCCCGCCCATCCAGTACTCTGTCCTGGGATTCTTGTTCCCTAGGGACATTACCTTGCATTTCTTGGCATTGAATTTCAACTCAAACCTTAGACCACCCCTCTAGCTTTTTTAAGTCCCTATGCACTTCCCTGATTCCCACCTTAGTATCCACCCTCCCACTGAGCTTAGTGTCATCCGTAAAGAGACACAGCCTACTCCAGATTCCTTCACCAATGTCACTGATGAACATATGGAAGAGGACTGGACCCAGGATAGGTCTCTGTGGTACCCCGTTAATGAACTTCCTCTTTTCTTATGTCACCCCACAGACCACAATCCTTTGCTGCCTCCCCTTAAGCCAGTTACCTACCCAGTTTACTATGAGCTTAGCTGCACTCAGATTCTCCATCTTCTTAAACAAGCCTTTATGAGGCACCAAGTTGAAAGTCTTGCTGAAGTCGAAGCAGAACAAATCCACAGTGTGGCCCCAATTCAATGCCCTCATCACCCAGTCAAAGAAAACTATCAGGTTACT
Source organism: Neoceratodus forsteri (assembly GCA_016271365.2). Taxonomy (NCBI): domain Eukaryota; kingdom Metazoa; phylum Chordata; order Ceratodontiformes; family Ceratodontidae; genus Neoceratodus; species Neoceratodus forsteri. The sequence continues at coordinate 190,124,641 of CM057452.1, forward strand.
ATGACAAGACCTCCCTGTCACGAATCTGTGCTGTTTACTATCCTGGAGCCTATCGCTCACCAAGTAGTCCACGAGGTCCTCTTTAACCAGCGACTCCATCAGCTTCCAAACAATAGAGGCAAGACTGACAGGTCCGTAGTTCACTGCTTATGCCTTGCCTCCCCCCCCTCTCCCCACCTCATGGAGCAGAACCACATATGCCACCCTCCAATCCTTTAGAACCACCTGCATCCCCAGTGAGCTGTTCAACAGACCTACCATGGGTTCAGCCAGTTCCGCTGCCACTTCCCTGAGTAACCTCAGATGCAACCCATCTGGTCCTGGGGCCTTATCTATCTTCAGGGCTGCCAGCCCTTTCTGCACCATTTTGATTTCAAATGTTGGCTGCTTCATCTGCTGGACCACCTTAGTAGTCGCCTTGATGCCACTCTCTGGCAAGGGCCCACCAACCTCCCTAGTGAAAACTGAGCAAAAGTAATCACTAAGAATGGTGGCCTTTTGCCTGTCCTCCTCTATCACCCTACCCCCCTCAGCTAGCTTTACGATTCCCCCTCCTTTATTCCTTTTTCTTCCTAATGTACTGGAAGAACTGTTTTTCTCCACTCTTGACCCCCCTTGGCAATACACAGCTCTGTGTCTGCTTTTGCTTCCTTAACTGCCTTTTTACACCCCTATTTTTCAGTAAATATTTTCCCTGTAAGCCCCCTTCCAGGTGTCTAGGGGTTATCCAAATGGCAAAATGTGGGAGGGGGCACTGTACAACCTAAGCAACCACAGTCCAAGGAATTAGATACAGAAATAGCTTATTATCTGGTTCGTTGATGGCAGTGACTGGGAACAAAGTCTGCTGCTGGGTGTTCCAAGAGGATGCAGGGGGGAATATTGGTTAGCAGGCAAGCATGTACATTCACATTGATTAAATTCATTGTCCACTCCATAATCAAAAGTGCAAAATGATTTAATTAACTTTGAAACAGCAACAACCACTCCATGGCGTGTGGGGCACTTGATTCGGTGGGTTTCCTTCACAGGCATAGCTGAAAAAAATCTACTGCAACAGTTTCTTGGGCTAACAGACTGATTCATGTCATGCAGATCTCAGTTAAGCCGTGAGGGCTAAATTTCTGTCAGCACTTTAGGGGCCAAATTAGGCCACCCCATGAAGTAGTTTGGTACTAATCCACTCTATCATCTCATAGCGGATTCCTTAACTTCACTTCCTCAGCAATTACAATTTCTCAGTCCGGCTCTCTTGTAATTCCATTCTTACACATGCACATCGGGCTCCCGACAGCACAAGATATTTCTGCTGTCACAAACCCCTTCACTCTCTCTCATTTCCTTCCCATCTACCTGGTCACAAAACTCTCTACTGGGGGTAACAAAACCTGGAGCATACCTCATTTCTAAAAGGTCTTAATTCATTAGCTTTATATGATGTTCCTTTAGCAAGAAATGAACCACCAGAGACCCTTTGAGACATATAATCGCTGACGCTAATGCTCGGCAGCTGGGCCTTATTCTGGGCAGTTGTGGGCACCCCCCGGCCTTAATCCCAGTAACTCCCGGCATTTTCCGCTCATGCAGTGATCCCAGCCTCTGAACTGACTCATCAGGGGGATCTCTACCAGTGCCACACTGGATCACCAGATGGCTGCCACCCCACTGGAGTCCCAAACGTCATTCCCCCACTTTCTCCGCCTCCATAGGCTGCTCAATTAGGGAGTCCCAACTCTCTAGCAGCCACCAACCTGGAGATTAGGGGTAGTGCTGCCACCACCATGCCCTCAACTGCTCGGGGTGCCACTTCCAAGCCGCTCCCCAGACCCCATTACCATAGCAGGCCCGCTCACAGGATACCTTCCAACCCACTGCTGAACTCACCCACGGGCACAATCCTTTGGGCCACAGGCCCCATCGGTGCTTATCCTATAAAGGTGCTGAAGTTCACTTGGTGGGCCTCCATTTTCTTTCTTCTCCCTGGGCTCCGGCTCCCCAAGCATCGACAGGCCCCCTCTATTTGCTCCATTGCTCCTCTTTGCTTCACACCCAAACCATCACTTTCCACATCATGGGTCTTCAAAGGTGGAGGGCAGGGGTGGCAAGCAGCCCACTCCAGCCCTGCCATGGCCCCCCGGCCGAACTTATGGGCTGATCCCCCCACCGACTTCTCTCCTTGGGTCTCACCCCCTGGACTAAAACCCTTCTCTTTTATGTCCCAAGGAAGGGGACCCCTGCTGGCAGCAAGCAGGCCCTACATCCCAGATTCACAGGCACCACAGCTCCCAATTCCTCTCTAACTACACTTAACCCTCAGAAATTTAACTAGTAAATACCCAGAGGATGCTTATACTTTTCCCCCCACTGGAAACGTTCACCTCTGGGTGAATGCCAACCAGGCCACACCACTGACCCTGTTAGAGGAGCAATATGTCCACTCCCAGAGATTAGGGCATATCACCGTTACACCATTGGAGCAGTGACATTTTAATGATCTCAAAATCCGAAACCTACACTCAAACACTTTCCTAAAACCATGCTGGGGCTAAGATTAGCAAGTCACCGCCGGTTCCCACGGTCACCTGCTAGTACTACAGCTGCGGCCTGCCCCCCCCCCCCTTAACTTCTACAACCTCTCTCTCTACTATTCTCCCAATTTGAATCTAAGGTGCTGCTCAGGAACAGGCACAAATTTGTTAGCATTGTCCCCAAATACACTTATGTAACTGCTTGTAATAACATATTCAACATTATTCAAAGCATGCAAAACATTATTCATTCGACTTCTTCAAGACATGAATAAGGCTAAACATGACCATGGCATTCATGAATCTTATTAACACACAAACCCTTTCTCAGCTATTTACGGGTGTTCAACATTTTTACACGCAACCTCCAGCACATCCTTCATACACACCACTAGCATTAGATTAATAAAAAACATTTAAAAAAATGTCATCCCCCCCCCCCAAGAAACACACTATATTCTGTTTAAATCAGGACCACTAAAATCAGGGCAACGAGGTGGACCAACCCCGTAAAATATTTTAAAACAGAAACTGTAACTATGGGGGTGGGTGGGGGTTTGATCTCACTCAGCCACCATCGAGGTATTTCAATGAATGGGTCTGATTTCCCAGGCGTAGCATCTCTGGGGGGGACTTGTGGAAAAGTTTTGTGCTTTAAGTCACTGTCACCAGATACATGGCAATTTTAACTAATTGAAATTTCAAGTAAAGTGCAACTTAGGTTCTGGCTTAGTGCATTCTTCCCCTTTAGAGTCCTCGCAGATTATATAATACTTAGCTCTCTGCCCCTCCACATCCTGTACCATGACAAAGGTCTTAAATAAAGTCACACCAGTACATACTGTCAACAGAAACATTTGCCGAGCTTTCTTGATAGCTTCTTGTTCATGGCCTCCAAGCTCCAAGGCACTTCCATGGCTTTTGGTCTTTACTTTATCCAAGGCAACCTGGAACACCCAGTCCTCACGCTTCTCCTTGATGACATCCCAAATGCGCTGCCTCAAATAAGGGTAATTTTCCCCAGGGTATTCTTTACGGATGCGCTGACAGACCCAGCGCTTGGCCTGTGACCAGTAAGGAATATTGCGTACACGGGTCCTGAGTGCCATACCTTTCAGAGGCCAACTCTCCATAGCATAGTTCAAGTAGCAGGGGTTGGAAGGTCACAGAGTGTCCTTGTCTGATCCCTTTTTAAGACACATTTGATGCAGCCAGGGAATGGTATCAGGAAATTGCTGGCTAGAAAAGTGATAAAGCTTGGGAATGTCTCCTTCCCACAACTGGTTATCAAATGTATAAGACTTTGTATGGCATACTCGGAGGAGGAGGCACAGGTTACTCTTGTTCATCCTCACCGGAGTCTCCCTGTGAAACAATTTCCTCCACAATCACATCAGGCTTAGTGGCTTGGGTGCCTCTCAAACTACAGAGGGTGGTCCTTAGGATCTCTTTATGGTACCTGTCATTGGGGGGTGTGGGAACAATGCAGGGGACATGGATGGCTCAGACCTACCTGCCACCCCACAGCCTCTCCCTCTGCCATGGGGAGGATCAGGCGCCACCGGAGGAGAAGGGCTAAGCAGGTGTCTATCGCCTCTCTCCATGATGTATTTCACCAATTACACCCTCCAGTTGCTCCCAGTTCTCCAGACTTGACAAGGTAACACTTACCAAAGCAAGAGTGGTAACCAAACTCCAGGCAGGCTGACAGTCAATAGCAGGCCCAGGTGGAATAACACAGCCACTACCAGCACAATCCAGACACACCAGGAGGACCTTCACCACTCCTCCAGACCAATGGCAGATCACGCATTTCTCTTGTGTGCCTCCTCACTGGGCTACTTCCCAAAGCCAAGACAGCATGGATGCTGGCACTGGAACCTCAATGTTCTGGAGCTTCTGCCATGATAACTACTCCTTCAAGGCCAACATTTGTTACTGGGGCACAAACACTTGTGGTGCAGTTTGCAGAAATTGAGTCAAGATGGTGCTGTCTACCCCCTTGTAATATGACCCCACAGTCCCAGCTCTAGGGCCTCAGCCAAGCCAATGAGGACATCAACATTCTGCTTACATTAACAGCATGCTAGATAGTTCATGTTGCAAAATGGCACTGCTATGAGGCACAAAGTTGCACGAGTTCAAGATGACGCCCAAAGAAACAAACTTTTCCCTGCAGCTTCAGCAAAGCAGTTCAGACATAGCACAGGTTCCCCAACAAGTCTTTTTCTCTTTTCAAATCCCGGATGAGTCCCCACGTTGTAAGTCTCACCTCACAGTGTCTAGGAGGTATACAGATGGCAAAAGGTGGGAAGGGGTGCTGTACAACCTAAGCAACCGCAGTCCAAGGAATTAGATACAGAAATAACTTATTACCTGGTTCGTTGATGGCAGTGACTGTGAGTCACAGTAACAGGGGAACAAAGTCTGCTGCTGGGTGTTCCAAGAGGCTGCATGGGGAATATTGGTTAGCAGGCAAGCATGCACATTCACATTGATTAAGTTAATTGTCCACTCCAGAATCAAAAGTGCAAAATGGTATAATTAACTTTGAAACAGAAACAACTGCTCCATAGAGCGTGGGGCATTTGATTCAATGGGTTTCCTTCACAGATATAGCTGAAAATAATCTACTGCAACAGTATCTTGGGCTAACAGACTGATTCATTTCATGCAGATCTCCCTTAAACCGTGAGGGCTAAATTCTTGGCAGCACTTTAGGGGCCAAATTAGGCCACCCCATGAAGTAGCTTGCTACTAATCCACTCTATCATCTCATAGCTGATTCCTTAACTTCACTTCCTTAGCAATTACAATTTCTCAATCCAGCTCTCTTCTTGTAATTCCATTCTTACACATGCACACATGGCACCTGACAGAACAAGATGTTTCTACTGTCCCAAACCCCTTCACTTGCTCTCATTTCCTTCCCATCTACCTGGTCACATAACTTCTTTACCGGGTGGGGCAACAAAACCTGGAGCATACCCTCATCTCTAAAAGGTCTTAATTTGTTAGCTTTATACGATGTTCCTTTAGCAAGAAACGGACCACCAGAGACCCTTTGAGACATACAATTGCTGACGCCAATGCTCAGCAGCTGGGCCTTATTCCAGGTGATTGTGGGTACCCACAACCTTTATCCCAGTAACTCCCAGCATTTTCTGCTCATGTAGTGATTCCAACCTCTGAACTGACTTATCAGGGGGACCTCTGCCAGTGCCACACTGGACCACCAGATGGGCTGTCACCGCAACGGGGTCCCAAACTTCACTCCCCCAAATAGACTTTCCCCGCCTCCACAGGCTGCTCAACTAGGGAGTCCCAACTCTCTAGCAGCCACTAACCTGGGGATTAGGGGTAGTGCTGCCACCACCACACCCTCAACTGCTCGGGCTGCCACTTCCAAATCGGATACCTTCTGACCCACTGCTGAACCCACCCACAGGCACAATTCTTTGGACCAGAGGCCCCATCAGTGCTTACCTTACCAAGGTGCCAAAGTTCACATGGTGGACCTCCATTTTCTTTCTTCTCCCTGGGGTTCAGCTCCCCCAAGCACCAACAGGCCCCTCTGTTTACTCCATTGTTCCACTTTGCTTCACACCTGAACAATCACTTTCCACATCAGGGGTCTTTAAGGGTGGAGGGCCAGGATGGCAAGCAGCCCACCCCTGCCCCGCCATGACCCTCCGGCCGAACTTGCGGGCCAACCCCCCCCTCCACTTCTCTGCTTGGGTCTCACCCCGGATTCCTGTATGGTGCCAAAACCCTTCTCTTTTATATCCCAAGGGAGGGGCCCCATGCTGGCAGCAACCAGGCCCTACATCCCAGACTCACAGGCACCACAACTCCCAGTTCCCTCTCTAACTACACTTAGCCCTTGAAATTTAACTAGTAAGTACCCAGAGGGTGCTTACATCCCTATTCTTCATCCCTGTGCTTTTCTTTATACTTATAGAAGGCCTTTTTCTTGGTACTCACTACCTCTCTGACCCTTGCTAGGAACTTTAATAGTCTCTTGATCATGTCCTTTTTGGTTACAATGCTCATGCATAAGTAAGATGCCTTGAGGCCAGGAGCAAGGGGGGGGAAGGATTAGGGAAATTTCTGGGAGGGGCTGGAAAGTTGTTCTGATAAATGCCTGGAGTATAAGAAATAAGATGCAGGAGTTGCAGGCATTGTTGGTGGAAGGGGGGGATGTGGCTGCAATCACAGAGATTTAGGTCACCCAGTACGATAACTGGGACATGAAAATTCCTAAGTATACCGCATTTAGAAAGGACAGGACAGTGGGTGGGGGGTGGGCTCACACTGTTTGTCAGGGATGGGATAGTGTGCAGCTGGGGGGGGGTATTTTATTTATTTATTCTTTTATTCATTACAAATCGAGTTTACAACCTTTGTGTCAGAGACTCATTTACAAAGGCATCTCATCGCGTGGGGAGCAGACATCAAGACAGTTATTACAGTGCAGATTAAAACAGAGGATAACATTACAGGTGCAGTAAAAGGAACATTTAACATAGATACACTTAGGTTACATAATGTAGTAGTTTGTATGTTACTTAGGTTACATAATGTTACAAAATTGTGAGTTACACTCATGGATATTGTAGGTCCTCAGAGAAGACAGCGGGTTACATCCCTGTTTGGACCTAGTAGGGAAGGAGTGGGTCTGGGGGAAGGAGAGGTATAACATGGAGGTGGTATGGGCCTCATTACAGGACAGTGAAGGGAGGAGAGTTAATCTGGGTGTGGTCTACAGGCCATCCATGCAGTCAAAGCACATGGATGGGGAACTAATTGACAACTTGAGAAAGAACTGCAGGAGGGGGAGAGGTGGGAATATGATATTAGGGGACTTTAACATGCCAGGGACAGACTGTAGTTACATGGCGTCTCCATCAGCAAAGGAGCAAAGAGTGCTTGACACATTCCAGGATGAACTCCTGACTCAGCTGGTTGAAGAGACGACTAGGGAGGGAAACATCCTGGACCTGGTCCTAGCCAATGGGGAGCAGGTCAGGGACCTGGTGGTGGAAGCCCCATTGGCTGGTAGTGACCACTCCACGGTGTGTTTTATCTTGGACTTGGGGAAGGAGAGGAACCGAATGAAGACCATATTAGTGGACTTCAGGGGGGGAAATTTCAGGGAAATGGCAGAGATAGTACGGGAGCATATAAGTAAAATGGAGTCTGGGATGGACACGGAGGGGCAGTGGGAAATCCTGAAGCATGCAGCCTGGAGGCAATGAAAATCTATGCTAGGTCACAAAACAAGATGAAACCTTGCTGGTGGACAAGGGAGGTTCAGGAAGATGTGAGGAAAAAGAGGTTGGCATTTAGAAGGTACAAATGCTCCCATAGTGAGGCAGACCTTGAGGAGTATCATAGGATTCCCAGAGAGGTTAGCAGAAATGTTAGAAAGGCCAAGGTGGATAAGGAGCTTAGATTAGCAAGAGGGATCAGGGAAGGGGAGAAGAAATTCTTTAGATATGTTAAGGAGTGGAGGGGGGCAGATAAGAAAGCTGAGAAAGGGGGTGGGTAGAGTGGCCACCCACACTGAAGATCCACGGGCAGGGTTCTCTCAACACTAGGGGCCTAACTCTGCCCTCACAGCAGTCCAAAAACAAGCAGCACAGTACCTTAAGTGGACATGTCAGGCAAAGGGGTATCTTGTCACCTACCCCACCAGAGACATCACTGCCACCTCAGTCTCAGATGGTCCCTTCATGGCAGCCACTATCTCAACCTTCTGGTACAGCCAAGCAGGCTCCATCATGATTCCTCAAAATTTGCTACTCCTTCCTGCTGCAGTTGTTCCCCCATACTGTTACTTGGGGGAATCCCTCCTCACATTTGGGAACCGGGGACAATCTCCCCACCCTGGTCCCGGGCCTCTCCAGCCCCAACTGTAGGCCTCCCCTACATGGGCCTGCAAGCAGGCACCCTCCTCGAACACTCGCTTCATTCACTCTCCTCACAAATCTCCTGATTCATACCAAAAGACACTTATTTAAATAAATGCGCGTGCACCTGAGCAGAGCCCAGCAACATGTGCGCGCATCTCCCACAATGCTGTCAGGGCATCTTAATTAGTAACCCCTGATTGGCACAGGGATTACACTTCTTTTCACTTCCATGCTGTGCAACTAAAGGAATAACTTTCTTATTGCCAAAACACCTCAGAATGCAGTCTCCCCCCTTACAGCAGGATCGATGGTAGGTATGCTATTGCAAGTAAACAACTATTCCATACCATGGTGGTCTGTAATATTAGGTTACTGCTGTGGCTAAAAATAATGTCCTCCATTATATGGAATAGGAGAATATGAATGCTGGTATACCATGGGAGTAGCAATGAGATCTACAAAGGGGGAGAAGTCAGATGTGGTGCAGCAATTTAAAAAGAAAATATCCTAGTCTCTGCATCTCCTGGTCTCTCTATTGATTTTCCACTTGACATAACCTGTCTATATGTGTTTCATGTGTTAATACTGTAAGTTTATTATATTTACATGTTGCCTTCCAGTGGTAGTTGATAGTATATTGACGTAGTGCTCTACTACCTCTACAATTGGCTAGATAAACCAGATAACCCCTGCCAACAATTAAAATGCATGGGCTTCTGCTACTATATGTCCCAGAGCTAACTGATTACAGTTGTTGGGATGGGTTTAAAGACAATGGACCCTATGCACGAATGGGGTGGAGTGGCTATGTGCACTTATCTGGGGTACATAGCCACTCCACACCCACTGTGCCCCCCCGTGTGGCATGTTGAAAGGGGGCACGCAGACATACTGCACCCAATCCCCCATGTCCACAGACAGCTCCATGCTGGTGGCATTCCAGGGGTGTGCCAGCACTATGCGGTAGTCAGTAACCCGCGTAGTGCTGGCCTCATGGGTGCGGAAGGTGGTGCAGGGTACACCAGGGTAGACCCTACCATAACCCACTGTGTACCCCCACAGACACAGGATTCCAGTCACCAGGGGACCGGGACATGGCACACGGTGCTGCCCCTGACCACTGGGCAGCAGGAGGTGGCAGGGGCAGCTGGACAGGCAAGCGCCTGGTAATTTTGGGAGCAGCAGCACTGGGACAGGATGTTGCCGCATGGGTCTGGTTGTTTGCAATTGGCATGCACAGCCCCAGACTTGTGCCTCCCTACTTGTAAGATCCACTCAGGGTCCCAGGAGGACATTCCATTGAATGTCTCCTGGGACGATGACTCTTCCCCTGGCCACCCTACAGAGTCCTGCACACCAGGGGAGAGGAGCCACTGACAGGTGGCCAGCATTGGTGAATGCCAGTATGGGCACACCTGTCCATGAGGCACAGGGTCGCAGGTGGGGTACGTGACTTTTCTGCGTAACCCCACCCGCTTAGTGCATAGGGCCCATTGTTCTCTGGAATAACACAAACCTACTCATCTGTGCCTACCCCCACCTTGGACTTCAGTTGTTCGGTGGATGTTCAGGGTGCAGTTGATATTGCCTAGCTTGACTTCAGCAAAGCTTTCAATACAGTTCCACACAGAAGATTGATTAATAAGCTGGGTAGGCTCAGGGTGGGTCAGAAGCTGGTCAACTGAGTGGCAAACTTGTTGGCAGGCAGAAAACAGAGAGTGGTGGTAAATGGTATACAGTCAGAAGAGATGCAGGTCACAAGTGGGGTACCTCAGGGATCAGTCCTGGGGCCAGTCCTCTTCAATATCTTCATCAGTGACATTGCCGATGGACTGGAGTGTAAAGTTTGTCTGTTTGCAGATGACACCAAGGTCTGCAACAGAGTAGATAATCCAGATGCAGTGGGCAGAATGAGAAGAGATCTGGATAAACTGGCAAAATGGTTGGAAGAGTGGCAACTGGGGTTTAACACAAAGAAGTGCAAGATCATGCACATAGGGAAGAGAAACCCTGAAGCCACCTATAGGTTGGGAGGGGAGTTGCTGACAATCACAAGAGAAGAGAGAGACTTGGGCATCATCATCACAGATGTCCTGAAATCATCCAAGCAAACCATTAAAGCAGTAGGTAAGGCTAGAGGGATGTTGGGATGTATTAGTAGGGATATCACAAGTCGTAAGAGGGAGGTAATAATGCCTCTTTACAAGACACTGGTTAGGCCCCATCTGGAGTACTGCGTGCAGTACTGGAGGCCGCACCTGCACAAGGACATTAACAAAATGGAAGCAGTCCAGAGAAGGGCAAACAAAATGGTGCAGGGACTGCATCAGAAAACATATGAGGACAGATTAACGGAGCTCAATATGTATACCCTAGAGCAAAGGAGGGAGAGAGATGATATGATCGAAACATTCAAACACCTTAAGAGCATTAACAAGGTGAAAGAATTTAACATGTTTCAATATAAGAAAAATAGCAGGACAGGAAGACACAGCATGGGATTAGAGGGAGGCTGATTAAGGAGTAATGTGAGGAAGTTCTTTCTTACAGAAAGGGTGGTGTATGCATGGAACAGCCTACCTCAGGAAGTGGTGGATATGAATATGATTCAGGGCTTCAAACAGGCATGGGATAGGCATAAGGGAGCAATACAGATGAGTATGAATAGATAGGCCATTGACAGAGTACAGGCCTACGGCACATTCATAAGGTAGAAAAAATGGGCAGACTAGATGAGCCTTGCAGTCCTTATCTGCCATCATCTTCTATGTTTTACTGAACTCAGGACAACACACATTTTTTGAACAAATTATGGCCCAATTAACTAATTACCTGGAACGCAAAATCATTATGGGAGGAAATTTTAATGAGGACATGGACCTCATCCTAGATAAAAAATCTGCCAAATTAAACATAGCTCCAACCAAAGCTCCTCTCTCTCTCCATAACCTAGCTAAGGTGCTTTCTTTGACCAATATCTGGAGACTGGTAAATCCAAAGGCTAAAGATTGTACTTTCTTTTCTAATAGGCATTCCACATATAGCACATTGGATCACCTATTTATATTGACAGATATTGTTAATTCTATACTTGATGCAAAAATTGATTCTGTTGTACTGTCTGACCACGTCTTTGTTGACGTAACTATTGTACTCGGTGAAGGCAACCCCAAAGAACTTAGGTGGAGATTCAGTGCCTCTGTTTTAAAGGATAACAAGTTTACAGAATGGATTATGGTAGAAAGTGAGGAGTATTTTTAAAAAACAATGACAATAGGGAGGTGTCAGCAGCCTGTCTATGGGAGGCCTATAAAGCATACATAAGAGGTTGAATAATTAGCTTTTCTGCACACAAAAAAAGAGAAAAGGCTAAAACTCTATTAGAAAAACAAAACAAATTGTTGGAGTTAGACTCCTAACAAAAAAAAATCTAACCCCTTAGATATCATAGTTATTTATAGGATTGCACTGGTCAAATTTGATATTAATACTTTACTCTCTACCCAGGCTGAATATACCTTATTTCGTACAAAATGAAAATATTGGGAGGCTGGTGAAAAAGCTGGGAAACTACTTGCTCATAGATTCAAAATAACTCAATAACCAGAATATAATCCCTGGAATTTAGGATTCGAAGAATGAAGTACATACTAATAATAAAGATATAAACGATGTCTTTAAAGAATTTTATTCTCGTATTTATGCCCCTTAAAACATAAATACACGAGGGGCAAGTTTATTTGTAAAATCCATCCATGCTCCGAATATACCACAAGAATATCTAAAACAACTTAATAAGGAGATTTCACTGGATGAAATATCTTCGATGATTAATACACTTCCAAATAATAAAGCCCCGTGCTTGGATGATCTCCCTAGTGAATTCTTTAAACTCACAAACTCAAAAATGTTCCCTCATTTACTTAATATGTTCAGAGAATCTTGGGATAGTAAAGTCCTACCACCCACCCTTACTCAAGTCCTTGTCACCTTAATTCACACGAAAGGTAAGGACCCATTATTATGTGCCAACTACCGCCCTATATCCTTAATGAATACAGACTACAACATTTTAGCAAAAATCCTTACAGTATGTATACAAATTATTATTGGTACTCTGCTAGGAAGGGAACAAGTGGGGTTTAAGTAGGGTAGGTCATGAGCAGACAGTGTTAGAAGACTATTACATACCATATACTAGGATAACTAAAGAGCCTGTATAGCTAGAGAAATAACAGAATTGGAACCCTGTATCACCTCACTGCATGTTATGTATTGCTTCTGGATCACCTGATTGTATGTATTGTATTGCTTCTGTTCCCCGGGTCGCCCCTGAAAAAGGGACCTTCGTGGGCCCAGTGGGCCAACCCGGTCTTCAAAATTCAATAAATAAATAAATGAAAATATGGCAAGCCAGTAGATCTAAGGAACCCTTTATAGTGCTCTCTTTGGATTTGTTCAAGGTCTTTGTCTCACTGTTTTGGGAGTACACGTTTATGGTGTTAGATCATTTCAGTTGGGGGGGGTATTTCAGTACCTGGGTCACCCTTCTATACAAAAACTCAACAGCTGAAATTTTAACAAATGAACTAATATCCAGTCCTATATCTTTAGCATGTGGCACCAGACAAGGCTTCCCTCTATCTCCGTATCTATTTATTCTGGCCATAGAATCACTGATTAGAACTATTACTGAGCATCCAACTATATCTGGGGTCACCATCAACTCCCAATCCCAAAAAATATTTGCCGTTGCTGATAATTTGTTACTGACTCTTTCTAAACCAGTGCAATCCTATGAGGCTCTTAAGCAACTTCTGTCATATTTTGGGAATATATCAGGTCTTCAGGTTAACTGGGACAAATCCAAAGCTTTGTGTCCCAACCCTCCTCTATGCATTAGGCAAAATCTGGCTGAATTATTCGAGAACAACTGGCTTAAAAACCAGACTACTTATCCAGGACTCCAAATTTCCACCAGTCTGAACTCATTAATTAAGATTAACTCTTCACCTCTTTTTCAAGACATCGAATTGACATTCAATGATAGAGTCATTTTAATCTATCCCTCTGGGGCAAAGTTAATTCCCTGAATATGATTATAGCTGCTATGATTTTCTACCTTTTTCAGAATATACCATTCTTACTGGATAAGAAATTGCATAACAAATTAAACTCAATCATAAGAAAGTTCCTCTGGGATAATAAGCCCCCAAGACTGAGCATAAATAAATTATGAGTTCCATACATGATGGGTGAACTAGCATTACCCCATTGAGAATGGTATCACTGGGTGTTTATATTTAAACAGACTTCTATCCACTTACACAATGGATCAAGTATTAATATGACACACACCCCCACCCCCCCGGGCTGCAATTGGAACAATCCCTATTACTTCCTAACCATTATACAGACTATTTATTCTTACCTCTTCCTATAAAGCTAACTGATAACTCTTGTTTAGTTAACTCCTTTAGAGTCCTAAAAAAAATAGAAAAATCTATTTGCCTCTCTGGTTTACCGTTAAAACATATGCCCTTATGGTCCAACCCTTACATTACCAATGGCACCCGCCTGAAAATAAACACAAGTTGGTCCCAAGTGGGGATTAATAGACTGAGTGATATCTTATCTATGGAGACTTCCATTGTAATGTCATTTGAAGGAATTAGGGAGCTTTATGGTCTCCCATGCTTCCACTTCAATTATTACTTACAGCTAAGGAACATGCGTAAAGAATACATCCTATTAGATGACTACTCCATATCTATCAGTAAGGAATGGGAACAGATTATAAAATTAGGACCTTTAAAGAAAGGTGCCAGTTTTATATATAAATTACTCAATAACTCTTTTATCCTCATCTCTAACATCTTCAAACAGACAGAAGTGGGAAGCCGAACTAGAATCTCACATATCGGAATTAGATTGGAACAATGCCTGGGACCTGGCCTATAAGGGTAATACTGATATTCAAGGTAAGCTGATTCAGTTTAAAGTGCTACATCGCTTTTACGTTTCTCCTATGAAACTTTGGGATTTAGGCTATGCTCCTGATGCAGACTGCAGGAAATGCCATGCTACTAATGCTACACTCACACAAATGTTATGGAAATGCCCTCTGATTGTTTCATTTTGGAAAGAAGTAATAAAAGTGTGTGAGACTTCTTAACAGATTACCCTCCCCCTTCCCCATTATTATTTATCCTAGGTATCCTCCCTATAGATATTAATATTACATATTAACACTAATGTTGGCTATCTGTAGCTTCTGTCTGTGCAAAAAGATTAATCCTAAAATATTGGAAAGATCCCAGTTCTCCATCTATTACTGAGTGGTTCAATATGATGGGATATACAGCTAATAACAAAGAATATCCTATGTATTGTTAGATATATTAGATAAATTCATTGATATTGTGGGGCCCCTTTTTACAGTTAGAGTTAGACTCAATTTGACCTGTACTGATTGTTAGTTAAAATGATAAGAGTAATCTGATATGCACCTATATACTGTACATGTTATTGACATTGTATGATAAAGATTTTGATAGCTATATGTTAATATTTTTGTTTAAGCAAAAATTAATACTGTTACACTATGAAGAGGTTTTCTAATAAGAATGTGATGCTTTTATGTATATATGATGTTTTAAGGAAAAATTAAAATTTATTATGGAAAAAAAAGTCATTGTCACCGTCTGATGCCTGATGCTCCAGATTCTCAGCGAGTGTTACTATATGTTCAGCAAACTGGCTAGCCAGCTCAGGATCAGTAAAAATGCTTGTTTTATTTTTATGTTGGACATGGAGCCTAGCAGGGAGCAAAAGTTGCGTCCAGAGTCCTTTTTTCCAACAGTGATTTGTTTTACAAACTGAAGTCAGCACTTTCTGTCCTGGGTTTGGGCTGAAAGATCTGGGAAGAAACCCAGTTTTCTCTCTCTTCCCACGCAATATCGACACAGTCCCTGCCTGCTTGTAGTAATGGAATGTGAGCTTCAGAAGAGGACAACATAACTATGGCGGTAAGTGGTCTTTGTGCTGTCCCCTCTCTAGACCTCGAACGAAGAGGAATAGCAAATGCCTTTGTGATCTGTAGTAAGGCAAGGTCAATAAATATGAGATGGTCTAGAGTGGCAATCAGTTCCCCTGACTGAGAGCCACTATGGAAAACCCACCACACGAACATTGCTTTGCCTTTGGGTGTTTTCAAGAGATTCCAGCTTCAGTCGGAGGGAGTTCATGTTTTTCACAAGAGTGGTAGTGACTGTCACTTGCCTCTCCACATCCTGCTGCAGGTCTGTAATCGCAGTTTTATATTCAATGTTACAGCCATCCAAATCTTCTAGTTTCAGTTTGACCACCGCTAACCTCCGGTTCATCTCGTTCCTGGCTGATTGTATTTTTTGGAGCATAGTCAGCATCTGTGTCATTTGGGGGTCCTTCAGGAGGGTTCCCAGGCTGGTAAGGACCAGCCATTTTAGATCCATGGCTGGAGGTGCGAGTTGCAAAGTACCCATCAACTCCCTGCTGAGCTTGTTGCTGTTTTTTCAGTTGCATCTCGATTGCCAAGTAGGTAGTGCACAGGTAGAAACAGTTTAGATGAAAAAAATACCACAATTCCAAGGTTTAAAATAAAGGTTTTTCAAATCAACCACAGAGCTCAAACAAAGTACATATGTCTGCCTCAGATGGCTACTCAGCAACACCACCTCCACCCTGTATTCTGTGTGTGGATTCTGTCCCCCTAAGTGCATTACTTTCCACTTCTAGGCACCGAATCTCAAATGTTAGATGTTAGACCATCTCTCTAGTTTCTGTATGTACTTCTGAAGCTCCTGCACCCCTTACTCATGATCTACCCTGCCGCATAACTTGTGTTGTCAGCAAAGAGACACAACTTTCCCTGGATACCTTCCTTATGTCACTTATGAATATGTTATTTATTTATTTAAATGTTTGGATTTACAACATTTGAGCCAGAGGCTCGTTTACAAAGCTACCTCATCACAGAGAGGACACACAGTGTACATAAATTACAGAGAACCAGACAACAGTGCAGCATAGCACAACAAAGAAATTTCCATATGTAACATAAATTACAGTAGCCAAGGAACAGAGCGACTTAGAATAACACAGTAGTTTCCGTACAACTAGCTTGACAGTACATTTCTGAGTTGCAAATTGAGCACAAGTTGTTACAGAAACAGGGGAGGCTAAGGGAAAGTGAGGAGGGGGGAAGTGAGGTGTGAGTTCGGCCCGGTAGGCTATGTCATAAGTGATAGTAGTTGAGGCCTGTTAGGACAGGTGCAGCTCCGGGAGCTGAAAAGTTGGTTCCTAAGGGCGGATTTAAAAGTGGCAATTTTGGGGGTAGTGGAAATGTATACAGGGAGAGAGTTAAACCAGGATCGGGCTCTGTAACAGAAGGAACTTTGGGACCGAGCAGTCCTGGTTCTGGGGACCAGGAGGGTGGTCTTGTCGGCAGTTCAGGTTGAGACAGTGGACAGGGTAGGTTGGATGGAGGCAGTTACCCCGGGTGGGGCAAGCCCAAGCAGAATCTTCTTAGTTAGAAGGCAGGTTTGATAGCAGGAGTTAAACAAGAGAGGTCCCAGGACCGATCCCTGCAGCATTCTGTTTGTAAACTCACTGTCCCCTGATTTAGCCCCATTCACCACTACCTCTGTTGCCTACCTCCAAACTAACTTCTTACTTACCTAACTAAACCCTGCTCAAGTCTTCCAGCTTCTTGTGGTACGAACTGAAGGTCATGCCAAAGTTGAAGTAGTGCAAATCTACCGCTTGTCCACTGTCAATTGCCCTGGTGACCCAATCAAACAACAGTAGCAGGTTGGTCTTGTATGACCTCCCTGGCACAGACCCAAGCTGTTTGCTATCCTGCAGTCAGCTGTCCTCTAAGTAAGCCACGGAGTTTTCCTTGACTGTGGTCTCCATCATCTTACCTACAATAGAGGTAAGGCTGACAGGCCAAGATGCTCCCTATATCCCCCAACCCATGTGGAGCGGTACTATGCTGGCAGCTCTTCAATCCCCTAACACCACTCTGGTCTGTACTGAGTTGTTAAATAGATAGGTTAAGGGTACTGCAAATTCTGCTTCCAGTTCCTTATCTACAAGAGGATGCAGGTCATCTGGAACTAGCAGCTTGTCTACCCAGAAAGTTTTTACCCTTCCCACTAAGATCTGTACTCTCCCATTTCCTGAAGCCTCGGGGGGGGGGGGCCTTGCTACCACTTTCTGGAAGAAGGTCATTGTCCTCTACTGTGAATATCGAGCAGAGGTATTTGTTCAGTACATTTGCCTTCTTCACATCATCTTCCACTAGCCCCCCCCCACCCTCAGTTAGCCAAACTATCCCCCTCTCATTTTCCTTTTTTACCTTATGCACTGAAAAATTATTTTCCCCCCACCTTTATTTCCTCAGCAATCCGCAGCTTCATGTCTGCCTTGCCCTCCTGGCCTCCATCTCTGACTCCTTGAGTTTAGCCTGGTAATCTTGCCAGTCTCCCCCCGTTCCTTTTGTACTCCAGAAAGCCCTTCACTGCGTCATTGCTGCTGTTGCTCTTGGCTCCATTCATACTGGTCCAGCCATGCTGCTGACATATCGGTCAGTTGCAGACTGTGAATTGAGCCCTCATATTGTCCAGCTGCTTCTGTTTGCTGCTCATCTTCTGGCTTCCCTTTGCAGCTGTTCTAGCTGTTTTACTGGCTCTTCTCTGTGTTATACCATGGAGTGTGGCTGACTTTTCAATGTTCTCGCCATCTGCTTTGCACATGCTTATTTCATGGTGCTGGTCATGGCCTGCCTTTCCCTGGTAGCTGATCCACCTGCCATTTTGGCATGGAACAGCCTAGGGTTTCTTAGGTGGTGTCCCACTCTGGCCGTCCATGTCACACCTGCCTTCTGGCCTGCTCATCATTTGGTTAAACAGGCCTTATTCTATCGTTTCTGCCCAACCCCCCTTTTTTTTTACTTTCTCTTTGTGCTGCTCAGTACTGGCCAAACCATTATCAGATTCCATTTGTGGGCCACCACCCAGCCCTAGTTCCTGAACCTGGGTCTCCTGCATCACAAGCAGTAGCCCTACCACTCTGGTGACACTGGCTTTCTTCATCAACACTGTCTCTGGTATCACTGTTGTTACCTTGTCTGGCCTTCCTGGACCTTTGTCCCCTCATGATTCAGTGGATGTCCCACTGTTGCTTAGCGGGTAGTTGCTGGTTCCTTTTCAGGTACTATGAATGGCTTGTTGCCTGTTCTTTGGGCTCATTATTG
The DNA here is from genome assembly GCA_016271365.2 of Neoceratodus forsteri. Lineage (NCBI taxonomy): Eukaryota > Metazoa > Chordata > Ceratodontiformes > Ceratodontidae > Neoceratodus > Neoceratodus forsteri. The sequence goes on from CM057452.1 coordinate 190,143,381, forward strand.
ATTTTACCACCGTGGATGCTGTTTTCCTTGACTAGTATGGCTGGTGTCAGCTGCATAGCTTTCCATACTACTGTTTTTGACCTCTGTTCTCTGCATACATCCAGGGACTCTGACTACCCGTACCATGCCATGCTTTTATTATCTGCTCAGCCACCCTTTTTGTTATCTGTTCGGCCACCCTTGCCAGTATCTTTGTTGTCTGGTGTTTTGAACCTTACTTCCTCATTTGCAATGGGGTTTTGTTCCCTTTCTTTTCCTGACACTAAGGTTGAGATCTAGTTCCTGTTCTTCCAGATGTGCTGGGATCATCCACATAGGTCACTTCTTTTATTGTTCATGGGTCTGTCTCACAGTTTTATTCTGGCAGCATAAGATTGCGTCAGTTTCTACACTCCACTCTCTTTCTGCAGACACCACTGTGGGTGGTGTATGCTGCCAGACCACTTGGCTCTGCCTCAGTTCTTGCAGATATTCCCAGATTGGCAGATGTGTACAATCTGCCTTTTGCTGATGCCCCACCTTGAACTTGCTCAGTGGCTATTGTGGCTGCTCTTACTAGATCTACAGTATAGTGTTTGTTTTTGTGCAGCTTACCCTGTCATGGTCGCTGGTGCCTTGCTGCCATTGGGTACCTACCTGTTTGCCTTGCTGCGTGGGCCTCTGTAGGGCTTTTTTTTTCTGAATTATGTTTTCAGTCATTCCCTTCTACATGATGGGGTAAAGTTAGTAGAGAGAACTGAAGAGAGTGACCCAAGGCGATAATTAAGGAGAGCACCAAATGTGCGCGACAGAAAGAATCCCAATGTCCTGCACAGTGACAGCACAATACCAACACCGGTGTTGTACCCTCGCAAAAGACTGTGTTTTTTGTGGGGGGCTGTGCCTTCCACATCCCCCATGAGGGGGGCTCTGCCCCCACACCCCTGCATTCTGATATAATCAATTCTAGGTCAGAGTTGTTCAGGAGAGGGGGCAGTACACCAGGAATCAAGCATCGCCAAAAACAGACCATTACAGCAACTGTCGCTGTAATAGTCTATTTTCGAGTTTCACTGCCGGGGTGTCATGCTCGAGGGGGGTCACCCTAATTAAGGATAACCTGAAGGAATCAGCACAGTGTAACAGTGCAGTAGGGAAGGCAAACAGAATGCTGGGGTGCATAGGCAGGGGCATCAGTATATAGCAAGAGTTGGGAGGGGCTATTGCCCTTGTACAGATCCCTGGTGTTTGGAGTAGTGTGTGTAGTTCTGGAATCCGTTGAGAAAAGACAAGGATAGGGCGGAGGCTGTGCAGAGGATGACCCCCAAAATGATTCAAGATCAACACGGGATGCCATATGAGGAATGGCTAAATAACATAGGCATGTACTGTAGATGTTGGAGGCCAGGAGAGAGAGAGAGAGAGAGAGAGAGAGGGAGAGATAGGGAAAGGAGTGACATAATAGAGATCTGTAAGTTTTGACATGGGATACATTTCTACATTGATGTAATGAAATAAAGTTTTAGGCACACACAAACCTCCTAAGAGGGACGCAGGCTTCAAAATGAATTAAATAAACATTTTTATTAAAGCCAAAACAGTAGAAACAACGCCACTCATGCCTAACATGTTTCAGACATAGTATCCTTTATCAAAGGCTAAAATGAATGGAACATCACACTATTTAAAAGCACATATTAATTAAGTCATGTGAAGACATCTAACCAATCCCATCACTACTTATTTAGTTAATGTAGGTATTATCCAGTTCTCAATTCCTCATACTAACTTCTGGAGTGGTAGGAATACCTTAACAAGGTTAAAAAACCACAATCAGTGTTCAACCATATATTAACAACACGCAGCATTTATAATTAAAAACCAAACATCTGCCATATGTTGAAAACGCATCACTCAGCTTTCAATGTTATGATGCCTTAGCACTCTTCCCTAAACCACAAAAATTAATAAAAATAATAATAAAAATATATATCTTACTTACATATACACCTGGGAGGGAAAGGAGAAATGATGAAGGAAGGAAGGAAAGGGGGGGGGGTTGATGAAAACAGCTTCCATATATATTCTACTTTACAGAAGGAGAAAGCCTCTACATGGTCCCCATCTCATTTTGTTATAGCTAAGATTAAATCTCAATGAGCCTACATATTTCATTGTCTCTTAAATTTATCAAATGGCTCTAAGCTACCAAAATTATACATAGATTCCATATATAGGCGATCTAACGTCAAGGATATACAGTATAAGGGTAAGGGGGGAGAGGGGAGGGGAAGGGAAGGGTGCACTTTTTTGTTTTGCATTTCTACATTATTCTCGGAAATCTAAAATCTAGGATTCTCCTTTTAGGTTTTAAGTTACATGTTATATTTTATTTAGGTTTAGTGGGGGTTATTGTTTGGAGGTTGTGGAAGGGACTGTAGATAGTGTCTGAGTGCTGGTATGAATCTTGTTAGAGTGATGACTGTGTATTATAGTGGGTGGAAGATGAGTGCATGCATAGGGATGTAGGTTGCATCTAGGTTATGTAAGGATTGCAGATCTGAGTATTGACTGATTGGTTTTAAAGGTGGGAGAGAGTTTTAGTGAGGTTTTTAGCAGGGTATTTTTAGTTAGTGAGTAACAGTTGCAGGATGTGTTTGGGCTTCAGACCCCCTCGCATCACCTACATGGCCCTTTACCAATCCCCCTCTTCCAGTTACTGTAGTAAGACGCTGTCAAGAGGTGGGAATTGGGAGGGGATGAGTGGGCTGGCAGCAGAGTGATGTGGGTACAGTGGAGGTGAGAAGCATTAGGATGGCTAGGAGCAAGATGCACCCGGGGTAAAATGGAGCCAGGAGAGAGGCCAGACATGTTTAGTGCCCATCCTCAGGGTTCCAACTGGACTGAGTAGAGAGGTAGCCAGTGTGTTTGCTGTCTCCACCAGCCCCCTTTAGGCAGTGCTACGCAATGCTAGATTGATGGCTATGTATCCTGTAACTATTCCACCAACTAGCCCTACCCCGCCCCCCTTTTTTGTCCCTTTTCCTCCAGCCAACTCACAGGATTCCCAGCATTCTGGAGGGACTCCCCTTCATAGGGTTCCCAGCACCCTGGAGGGACCACCCTCCTTACCCTTCGCAGGGTTCTTAGCATCCTGGAAGGACCCCCTCTTCTTCCCTTCACACTTCCTTCCTCACCCCTTTTTCCTCCTCTCCTGTTAGCTACGCCCTCTGCCTCATGCAGTCCCTGACCCCTTGCAGGGTTCTCAATATCCTGGAAGGACCTAAGGGTTCAGCTTCCCCTTCCTGCCCCCTTATCGATACAGCACTTATGACCTACCTATTCCAATGCCCCTCCCCCCCTTGCACTTGAGGTACTGACAAAAACGGAAGCACTTAAAATTGTCTAACTTCTCTATATTGTCTATATCTACCTTGTTCCTTTTAGTTCTTTCTCTCTGTTATAGATACCTACACAATTCTCTCCACTTGCACTATATTGCCATTTAATTTACCCACTGTTATTATTCTCTGTATGTAACTATTGTCTCACATACCCTGATTGTAGCTATGGTTTATTGTAATTTTCTGTCTACTGTAAATCACTGTTAATCCTCTATGTACCCCCTCCTCCCCAGCTCGCACCGGGAGATGAGCAACTTGTTGCTCAGTGTGCCTTCCTGGTGAAACATTTCAATAAATAGATAAATAATGCTAGATTGATGAGGAATAAGACTTCAATTATGGCAGACTTGGTTTCCTTTGTTGATCTGGCTTGCATCATGGAGATCTGGCTGGGGGACTACTCGGGTCCAGTTCTGGAGGTGTCGGTCCTGGCTGGGTACTCAGTAGTTCACTGCCTGAGGAGGTAACACAGGGGTGTGGTTGTGGCATCTGTTTTAGGTCCAGCTTGAACTTCTCCATGCACCCAGTGGGTTCAACCTCATCATTTGAATGTGTGTCTGTGCGTGTGGATCCAGGTGCAGGATGCAGGATTCTCCTTGTTTACCATCCTCCAGGGCGTAGGGGAGATTTCCTGCAGATGGTCACAGACTTCATCGCTGACAGGATGTTGGAGTCACCCAGATGGTTAATTCTGGGTGACTTCAATGCTGGGGTTGATGATGAATCCTCATATGTTGTACATGACTTCCTCCAGTTAATGATATCACTGGGCCTAGCACAAGCAGTTGCTTCTGTGACTCACCACCACGGCCATGCCTTTGACTTGTATTCTCACTGGGGCTTGAGGTCACTGACCTCAGGACTGATCAGATCACTTGGTCTGATTATTGCATGGTGGAGCTCTTGTTCGGGATCCACCTAATAGTCCTTCCCCTGCTGAGATAGTCTGCCATTGCCCACTGAGGGATTGTCCCCAGAGGGGCTTCGAGTGGCGGTAGACTTTTCTGGTGTAAGTGCTGCATGTGCAACTGGCATGAGTGAGGCCATTGCACTGGTCCATATATGACCCAGGTCTTCTCTCTTGAGACCCCCGTAGTTTGATGGGACTCTCAAAGAGATGAAGACCAAGAGTCAGAAGTTGGAGCGTTGCTGATGGAGGACCTGGTCCAAGTAAGATAAACTGGCTTTGAAAGCTCACTACAATGACTATCAGAGGGCAATCGACCATAAGAAGGCAGAGTACTATCCAGAGAGATTGCAGCAGGGAGGAACAGACCAGCTCACCTCTTTCGAACTGTGGACAGGCTACTTCACTGTGCCTGTCTACAGCTGAAAAGAGCATTTTAAGTCATTTTGTGTAAAGAGTTTGCTCAGTTCTTCTTTGACAGGGTGCCCTCTATTTGGTCCGGGATCTCCCCAGGGGAACAAGATCAGTTCCACCATGGTGGGCCTTGCATATACAGAGTCACTCCCTATTGTCTGGGAGGAGTTTCGACCAGTGGGGGGGCTGATGTCATTGAGGTAATCTTAAAGCTGTGGCCCACCTTTTGTGAACTAGACCCGGGCCCGACTCTTCTCCTTGTGGGATGCACTGAGTCCATTGGTCCAGTGTTTGATAAGATAGTGTGGTGTTCACTGTTGGAGGGGTTCTTTCCCAACGCCTTGAAGGAGTGGCTGGTTAAGCTCCTTCTGAAGAAACCATCACTCGACCCTGACATCTTGGCAAATTATAGACCTGTCTCCAACCTCCCATTCCTGGGGAAATTTGTTGAAAAAGTGGTGGCTCTGCAGCTCGAACCACACCTCACGACCTTTGACATCTATGAGCCATTCCAGTCTGGATTTAGGGTTAGGCATAACACTGAGACGGCATTTGTCAGGGTGCAAATTGACCTCTTCAGGGTGAGGGATAGAGGAGATTGGTCAGTTCTCATTCTCCTGGATCTCTCCTCAGCATTTGACACCATGGACCTCATTGTGCTTCTGGATCACCTTAGAGAGTATTGTGGACTCGCTGGTACTGTCATCTACTGGTTTGGATCTAATCTCATGGGCAGGATGCAACAGGTAGTGATGGGGAATTTCTCATCCTGTCTGAAGCTCCTGCCATGCGAAGTTCCTCAAAGTTCAATTTTGTTGCTGATGTTGTTCGTGGTGTACATGCTGCCCTTGGGTGAGCTCATTAGATGCTACAGTCTGGGTTTTCACTGTTATGTAGATGATACCCAGCTGTACATATCTTTTGCCCCCAGGACAAATAACGCCATGGAAGTGCTGAACAACTATCTGACCGAGATCCAAGACTAGATGTTCTGTAACTGGCTATGACTGAATCCCGACAAGATGGAGGTACTGGTGATCAAGTCTTGTCGCAGGCATTTTTTTTTAATTCAATTTTATTGAAGTTTGTTGTTAACAGAGCAAAAAACATCTCAACAGAACCATATATCCTGATGACACCTATCATATTATGAGGGGAACAAGACATTTTACTCCCCACCCTCCCAATGATCCACCCACCTCCCTCTCAACCTCCCTCCCCTTACTAATATGACTTAGGAAGATCCGTTCATCAGTATGCCAACCAATACAGTGCTACCTTCCTACACTCAGCTTAGATTGGAGCAGATAAAGCATTTGAAAGGGGTTCCATATCGATTCATATTTTAAAAGACTATCCCTTCTCATAGCCCCAAATTTTTCCATATTCAAATTAAATAACAGTTCTTGTAACCACTCCGTGTAAGTGATTGGGATATCGTCCAACCAGTGTTTTAACACTACTTTCTAAAGCGAGGATGAAATCAAGGCCATATAATATCTTCGCACTTTAACTGTGATACCAGAATGATCACCTATCAGACAGACTTCTAGAGTAAAGTACTGGTCAATGCCCAGTAATGGGTCTGCCTTATGTTTAATTTGGTCCCACAACATTTTTATCGGTGGGCATTCCCAGAAAATATGATATAAATCCCCAACTGCAAGATGACATCAATAACATAACTGATCAGGTCTATGTCCAATTTTGTATAATTTGGAAGGGGTCCAATACAGATTGTTTAGAAAGTGGAACTGCATTACCCGCAACCGATCCTGAGTAACATATCAGTATATATGTCCCCAGATTCCATCCCTGTTCCTCTCTTGGCCCCCCAGCTGACCTAGCCAGAATCTAGGCTTATTATCCATATCTACATATGCTTGATCAAACAGTGTCTTATATAATTTGGAAACCACAGCGGCTTCCATACCAACTGAGCCAAAGACTCAAACCAACCCCCGGTCATACGCAAGTCTGGTCGCAGGCATGATGTAGATGCCACCAGGGTAGTGACAGGGCTGTTCCTTGGGTCTGCTTCATTAATGGCATCTACTAGGGTGAGAAATCTGGGCATCATCCTTGATGATGGTCTGCAGCTTGATGCTTGGTTGTCATCTATCGTCCAAAGTGGTTTTAACCACTTAAGGAATGTTGCCCAGATTAGACCCCTAATTCTGCCTAGCGACCTGCCTGCACTGGTACGTGCCTTTGTCACACCGAGGTTGGACTACTGTAATGCTCTATACTTCGGGGTCAGTGGATGGAACTTCCATCAACTGCAGCTGGTGCAGAATGCAGCGGTCAGGTTGCTGATGGGCCTGCTTTGGTCCTGTCATGTGACCCTAGGCCTGCACGATCTGCACTGGCTGCCTGCCAGATGCAGGATCGTCTTTAAGGTGGGCTTGCTCACCTATAAGGCCCAATACGGCTCAGGCCATGACTACTTGAGTGATCTTCTGACCTCTGCCCTTCGGGTGTGTTCCCTTCGCTCCTCCACTGAGGGCCTCCTAACAGTTCTGAGGACTAGGCTGAAAACCTTAGGGTACCGTGCATTCAAAGTGACCAGCCCGGTCCTCTGGAAGTCACTCCTCAGATCTCTGAGGGAGGCCCCATTGGTGGAGGCTTTTAAGAGGGGTCTAAAAGCCCATCTCTTCAAAGAAGCTTTTCCTGACTAATTGCAGCTGATTTTAGTGTTATTTAATTAGTTATTTATTATGGATTTTAATTATTTATTGTTCATGACCCTGTATGTACAGGTACTGTTTATATAAGCCTGCTATATCTTACACCTCCTGTAAGGTGCCCAGAGCCTCTGGGATTGGGTGCCAAATAAATAAAGTCATATTTACTTATTTACTTACTTAATATAAGTAGGGCGAACTGCATGAATTTATTCTCAATGAGTGCTTTATGTTCAACACTGTATGTAGCCTGTGACTTGTAGTCTGGCAGTCAGTTCCTCTGCCACCTGATTCTTGCCTCATTTTATGCTTTTAGCTCTCCCTGTGACTTCTAAGGTACAAAAAGGATGTCCAGAAGTATTTCTTTACAGAGGATTGTAGAGTAGTGGAACAGACTGCTATGGCAAGTGGTCCGTAGCAAAACAGTAGTGGAATCTAAGTACATATAGGGATAGTAAAAGTAGGTTTGGTTAGGAAAATGGAATATATTGCAATATATTGAAAAATATGCACTGATGTATGTCAATACACTATGAAATACATTGTCCCAATGTAATATGTTCTATTATGAAATATATTTTGGAATATACTGACATAATATATTTCTAACTCATAGTATGCAAAAATATATATCACTATATTAAGAAATACATTGACTCAATGAAATATAATACTCAGTGTATTTCAGCACATACTGAAACTGTATTTCTAATTAAAGAAATTATAAATGATCTAATGTATGTCAAATGTATTGAAATAATATATTTTATTAAAAGACTTAAATATATTTCAATACACTGGAAATTATGTTAAGTATGTCAATACACTGAATTGATGAAATACATTAAACAATATATAATCATAATGTATTTCTGCCCCATGCATTAATTGAGTCATCAGTGTCAGTGGCTCAGCAGGTAGCACACTCGCCTCTGAGGCCAGGAGATCAGAAGGCTGTGGGTTCTATCCAGGTACTTAGGTTAATATCCCAATACTGACTCTGTAGTGCAGCATGTGGGGACTGCTGCACTCCTGAGGTGCTGTCTTTCGGATGAGACGTTAAACCGAGGACCCATCTGCCTGTGCTGGTGGTTGTTCAGGTGGACGTTAAAGATCCCATGGCACTTCTCGAAAAGAGTAGGGGAAATTTCCCCGGTGTTCTGGCCAAATTTCCTCCATTCACTAGAAACACCACCAACAGCTTAATCTGGTTCAGTTTCAGTTGGCTACCATCTGTATCCCCACCACTGGGTTGCCCCTGAAAAAGGGATTTCTAGTCTCAGTGGTCTTGCCCGGTCAACAAAATTCAATTATAATAATTGAGATTATGTCAATCTATTTAGTAATACATTGCCTGAAATATATTATTAGTATATTTCAAAATATATACGGTATTCCTTGTGTGTTATATATATTTTTTATATGTTACATACAAACATTTTATGCATTACATATATTTTTTGCAAATGCTTAGTCTCGTCCCATGTGTATATTTACATATTTCAAAAACAAAGTTTATCAGCCAAAATCATGATAATTTCTAGTTTTACAATAATTTTGAATTTACAACATTAGCTTATGGACTGAAAGGATCATAGGTGATTTACGAGTTCGGTAGGCAGAGACTGCCTTTTATGAACCCGCTGTCACAAACGCACTCAGCAGGTGAGGCCCTCTGCTCCCACAATGCCAACCTCTGAGCACAGTAATGTGAACAGGTAACAGACAGGGTAACCCTCCTGTCTGTTTGTGGGTCCGAATCACCTTTAGTCTCAAGATCTGGGGGGATTCTATCTGTGAACCTTATGCTAGCGTACCCAATGTACAGGCACAGATTCGTACCCTCTTCGGGGATTGAGGTACAATCTTATGCCAGGGGCACCCAGCCAGGCTTCCAAAATGAATCCTTAAAATTCTATAGGTAAATTCTTAGGTATATTCTTACCTTTTCCCAGTTTAGTAACACCATCAAGCTTCTGAACAGTTTTTGTCAGTCTTAACCCTCTATACGTCACATGCAAAAAAAGAACTTGCAAACACCCAGGCAGTCTTTTGAATGTAAAGATTTACTAAAAATGGATAAAAATATGAAAAATGTAAACACAGAACAATATATCAAAGAGTATACAATCACTTAAAAGAAAAGCAAAGAAAACTACAAACTCCTGCTAACATACAGTTAGACTTTTTCGATCTAATGTATTACCTCTATAATGCTTTTATTTAGATCTTGTTTCTTAAGAGCCCAAAAAGATATGTCTCAAAGATCAGACACAAGTCCTAGTTTAAACTGTCTCTCTCTCACACACCCCTTTTGTGAATCATCTAGCTCCTCCTCATTGTTAAATATAAAAAATATACAAACAGGATGTCCTATCAGGAGGTATATTAAATAAGGTTACATCAGCAGAAACTCATTTCCCAAATATGACTCCTTAATTAACATTTTCTCTTTGAGCTTGAGCAGTTCCTATTCCCAAGGCATATCAAAGGATTTTATAACCTTTAGCACCATGGTGGTATAACATGTTTTTTCCTATAGGTATCAAAACTTTACGAACCCAATATCCTGGCAGCTGGGTCAGTTCTAATTAATACAGAAAAACAGGAGACCCTTAATTAAGTCTCACTGGTCTTTTAATTACCTCCTGGTTTCAGGTTAATATATCCTGTAGTTTCTCTGAAACTGGGGCACCCATAAGCACAGGCTATATTTTTATATTACAAATATCATAGAACAATCATAACCAGCTGGTCAATCATCACACCCGCCACCAAATTTACTGGTGGAACTCATATTTTATGTTGCCCATATGTGTATCCAGTCTGTTTTTAAATATATTTAACATGCTGCTTTCGATTACATTTTTTGTTAGGGCATTCCAGGTAGAAATTATCCTTTGTGTGTACCAATGATTTCTCTTATTTGTTTTATTTTGACTACCTTTAAGTTTTTTATTGTGAGACCTGGTATTTGTGTTAGCAATGTTGTTGTTTAATCCAATGGTCTCAAATGTTGACTCATCTTTTATTGCTTTGTATGTTAAGTGAAGAAAGGAAAGGTAAGGTACAAGTTATAAAGCAAGTGCATGTAGGATCTCTCCCTGACCTAAAAGTGAAACAAAATAGGGTGGTTTAAATACTGGTATGAGCCCTTAGCTTGTGAGGTAAGTCTAATGTGTGAGTGTAAAATGTCTGTTTGAGTTAAAGCTGCACTGTAAAACAATAATTTCAATGTAAATATCTCCATGGTTACTAACAAGATGAACTCCAGTTGTACAGATAAAGGTACATTAAATAGTAAATAATTCCTGTTTGGGGGGGTGTCTGGTTAAGTAAATAGTTATATTGGTATCTATTACACATGTATATTACATATATTTATAAATATAAGAAACATCAATTGAAATGTAAAAAAATACATTTATACATATATTGAAATATACCAATAACATATATTTATCATCCTTATTTCAATATATTTGGAATTTAATCAATCTATTTTGCAATATACATAGTATACTAAAGTGGCAATAACGTGTACATTTATAGTACATTGCAATATATTTGCACATTTTAAAATATATGGAAATATATTGATTTTCCAATACATTTTAATATCTTGTAAAACACATAGATTGGAATATATTTCACCATTTGTAAATATATTGTTAATAATATATTTTAAAATATATTTCATTTTCGTAAGGTATATTGCACATGGGATAGAAGTGTTAAGTGTCCACTAGGGAACTCACAACACATAATAGGTAGGACTGGGCAAACTGGATGGGTCATGAGGTATTTTTTGGCCATCAGTGTTGTTTCTGTTTCTGTCTCTGGCTCCTTCTGTGACCGGCTTGCCTGATGGACCTTCCATGGCTGTCACTTTGCACTCAACATTATTGCCCGTGACACGTCTGTTGGCAGTCATTTCCTCTGCCACCTGCTCCATGCCTCATTAGATGCTTTTTGCTCTCTCTGTGGTTTCCAGGTTCTGTTCACTCATTCTCTTGGTTTCATATCCTTGTCTTAACTACCATGTTCCAGCTTTTGGTGCTACCTTGCTCTATCTGGCCTCATACCACTTGGCTTGAGGTTAGATTTTCCTTGGGCAGTGGCTTTCCTATGCTCTCCCTGCCTGCTCTTCTTTCATGATACTACCCTACAAGCATGCACATTTGCTTGTATGCATGACTGTGCTTCCTGCATACCCTTCTAATAGCTCTGTTGGTGTGGCCTGGTGGGTTGTAATCTGGGTACTTCCTAATACCTCCTCATCCTAGTGTGGCTGGGTTGTCTCTGGGCTATCCCAGTCTTTTGGGCTTTATATGTGGATGTTACATCCCACCCACTTTTTGTGTGGTCTTTCTGTGCACGTGTTCCCTGGCCCAGCACGGTTTGTGCATTGTGCCATTCCACAGCTGGCTGTAGTCCATCTTTTCCTATGGGGTAGAAACTGCCCCAGTATGGGTTTTTCCTTTCTGAAACCTTCCTAAACACTGAGCATTGGTCACTGGTCTCACTAGCTGTTCACTCTGTGGATCTTTCTGGCTCCTGCTCCAGTGTCCCTGTGACTCTGACCCACATCCATATTCATACCTCTCAAGTGTCCCTGATTTCACCTCAAAATTTTACTTTGTCCCTCCTAAAATCTGTGTTTCCCTGACTAAACAGTGATGATTGTAAGAATTAAATTATGTCAAACAATAAAGCTGCAGACTTCTTATTCTTCAGAAAATGTATTGTACACTGAGTCCCTTATTCTGCCAGCTTCCTGAGTGGATATCATCAATTTTAAAAATGTGTCCCTGATTTTGGGCCTTTGTCCCTGATTTTTTTAAGCCTTGTCCCTGATTTATGAGGTAGGAGGTTGAGAGGTATGTCCATATTACCCCTGGGTCTGGGCTTTTCATGGCTTGTTCCTCAGCCTGCAGTTTTCTGTGCTCAAGGATGTATTGCCCCTCTCATGTCTGGGTCCTTCACCCTCTGCTCCTGGAGAGTTTCTTACTGCTCCACACAGCACCTTGGTGATTTTGGTGGCCCCTTTGTGGTCCAGTCATGACTTTGGATCCTTCTGGTCAAGACCCCCTTCCCTCTCTCTATAGGCTGGGTATATTTCTCTACCATACACTTCCTGTGGCTCCCCAGGCCCTTATGTCCCTTCTGTGTCTTGCCTGGCTCCTGCTGCCATGACTCTGTCATGCTTGCAGATTTCCCCATTTGGGTGAACATATTCTTAGCAGCTTGGCCATTTTGTCCTAGCACCTGTGTTCCCTGTTATGGCCACTTTCCAATATTTGGTTTGCCTCACTCCCTGGACCCTTCTACTGTCTGGTTGAGTGTGTCTTGGCCTACCTAGTCCTTCTAGTGGTTCAGCTTTTCAGCCATGTTACACCTTTGCTGCTGTCCCCATGGGCACAGTTGTGGCTCAGTTGATGATGTCCTGCTGATTTCTCCTTCATTTTGGAGACCCTACCATGGGCTCCATTGGGACCTGATGCTACGTATGTTATGTATTCTCTAGTTTGTGCAACAGTTTGTCTGGTTTCCATTCCCCCAGATCACCTGGATTTGGGGCTGCTGGCATTGGTTATGGATCCCCGTTATTTGTTCTCTGGGATCCAATTTTCACTCCATACCCATACTCCATAGACAAGCCTATGGGGACAGATGGGGTGCATCCAAGGATATTGAGGGAGCTCAGATAGGGGCTGGCTGCACCTCTGACAGCCCTGTTTAAGCACTCACTGGAGACAGGAGTGGTTCCAGAGGACTGGAGGAGAGCAGATGTATCCCCACTTCAAAGAAGTGGGAGCCGGGAGGAGGCTGGCAATTACAGGCCAGTCCGCCTGACTTTGACAGTGGGCAAATTAATGGAATCACTCCTGAAGGAAGGATTGTGGAATATCTTGAATCCAGTGGCTTACAAGATCCAAGGCAGCATGGATTCACTGGGAGGAGGTCATGTCAAACAAATCTGATAAATTTCTTTGACTGGGTGGCCAGGGAATTAGATCATGGTGGAGCAGTGGATGTGGCCTACCTAGATTTCAGTAAGGCCTTCGACACCATTCCACATAGGAGACTCGCAAATAAGCTGCACAGCCTTGGAGTGGGACCAAAGGTGGTAAACTGGGTAAGGAATTGGTTAGAGAATGGGAGACAGAGGGTGATGGTAAATGGAGTTCACTCCGAGGAAGGGAGAGTGACCAGCAGGGTGCCACAGGGATCAGTACTGGGATTGGTCCTCTTTAATGTTGTTAGCAACATTGCAGAGGGGCTAGAAGAGAAGGTATGCCTTTTTGCAGCTGACACTAAAATCTGCAATAGGGTAGACATTCTGGGGGCTGTGTGTAAAAAATGAATAGAGATCTAAGAAAGCTAGAGGAGTGGTCAAGGGTGTGGCAGCTGAGTTTCAATGCAAAGAAGTGCAAAATCATGCACTTAGAAACATAGAAATTGATGGCAGTTAAGGACAGCTAGGCCCATCAAGTCTGCCCATTGTCCCTACCTACTGCAAAAGCCGCAGACCCTACTTGATCTCTGGCTTTACCTTCTCGTTCCTATCATTAGGGTTCCCCTATGCTAGTGGTAATCACTCATTCTGTGTTTAGGAGCCACATATGCTACATCTCTTTGCTCAGGAGCCACAACCCACATACACGCCATTTTGCAATACCGAAATAAAGTTTTCCAACAAAATATAATTATTTCAAATTACTTTATTGCAATTAAATTATCATAAAATAAAAATACACATAAAAAACCATAAAAACAACATTAATAAATATTTAATTAGATACATGACACTCCTTCTTTGAAACAAGTGCAGTGAAGTCTGGCTGTAAGCTGGATATTGCAATTCTAAGACATTCTTTTGTATGTTGGATACTGAGCCTGCTGCAAATATCATTATTCGACCTCCAATGCCCTCACCCAGCTGATACATTATTTTTTCACCTCCCCTAACTGTCATTATTAGCCGCTACCCCCCCAAAGAAAACAAAAGAGTTGTGTGCGATTAGCCAAAAAAAGTTACACGAAGTAGACGTGTTTTAATTTATTTTATTCATTGGGTCTCCGATCCTCTCACCCAGCTGATACATTATTTTTTCCCCTCCCCTCACTGTTGTGAGCACCAGCAAGAACGGACAATGCAGCGGCAGCAAAACATGCTGCAAATATCATTATTCGACCTCCGATGCCCTCACCCAGCTGATACATTATTTTTCTCCCCTCACTTTCATTATTAGCCGCTACCCCAAAAGAGTTGTGTGCGATTAGCAAAAAGAGTTACACAAAGTAGACTTGTTTTAATTTATTTTATTCATTTGGTCTCCGATCCTCTCACCCAGCTGATACATTATTTTTTCCCCTCCCCTCACTGTTGTGAGCACCAGCAAGAACGGACAATGCAGCGGCAGCAAAACATGCTGCAAATATCATTATTCAACCTCCGATGCCCTCACCCAGCTGATACATTATTTTTCTCCCCTTCCCTAACTTTTATTATTAGCTGGTACCCCCCCCAAAAGAAAACAAAAGAGTTGTGTGCAGTTAGCAAAAAGAATGACATTTGGTCTCCAATCCTCTCAACCAGCTAATATATTACTTTTTTCCACTCCCCTCACTGTTGCGAGCACCAGGAAGAATGAACAATGCAGCAGCAGCAAGACATGCTGCAAATATCTTTTCTCGACCTCCGATGCCCTCACCCAGCTGATACATTATTTTTTACCTACCCTCACTGTTGCAAGCATCGCAGCTTAAAGGACATAGCTGCTATGTCATAGCAGCTGCAGCAAGAGAGGCTGCAAATATATTAATTCGCCCTCAGATGCCATCACCCAGCTGATATATCATTTTATCACTGTTGAGAGCAATGCGCATCACAGCGTAAAGGACAAAGCAGCTGACTGTGACGGTGGTGTTTGAAAGAGCCTCATCGCGCTCTAAAATGATCAAACAGTCGGGAGCCTCCAGCAACTTCCAAAAGAGCCGCATGTGGCTCGCGAGCCGCGGAGTGAGTAACGCTGCCCTATACCTATCCCATGCATTTTTGAATTCCCCCACTGTGTTTGCTCCCACCACCTCAACTGGGAGTCTATTCCATGCATCCACCACCATTTTCTGTGAAGAAATACTTTCTCACATTACCCCTTAATCTATCCCCTTCCAACCTCATGTCATGCCCCCTTGTTCCTGAATATGCAGAAACCTAGGGGTGGAGTACAAAATGGAGGGTGTAGTATTAATGACCACCAAACAGGAAAAAGACCTGGGGGTAATCATATCTGATGACCTAAAGGTGACCAGACAGTGTGACAAAGCAGTGGGGAGAGCTAGTGGGATGCTAGGGTACTTAGGGAGAGGTATCACCTGCACAAAAAGGGAGGTGGTGTTACCGTGTATAGATCACTGATGATACTTCACTTAGAGTACTGTGTCCAGCTCTGAAGACCACATCTCCAGAAGAACATATACAGAGTAGAGGGATTCCAGAGGAGGGCAACTAAAATGGTGCAGGGTCTGCATCAAAAACCCTATGAGGAGAGGCTAGGAGACCTCAATATGTACACCCTGGAGAAAAGAAGGGAGAGGGGAGATATGACAGAGACTTTCAAATACCTCACATTTATAGATAAGGTTCAAGAAGGAAGCATTTTCTAGAAAAACAGATGCTTAAGAACAAGGGGACATGCAATGAAGCTGGAGGGGGTCAGACTCAGGGGAGATGTGAGGAAGTACTTCTTCACAGAAAGAGTGGTGGATGCCTAGAATAGCCTCCCAGTGGAGGTGGTGGTGTGGGGGGTGGGGTAAAATGGTAACAGCATTCAAGAAGGCATGGGATAGGCATATGGAAAAAGGGAGGTAGAGCCAGAGATCAAGTAGGATCTGCGATGTTACAGTAGGTAGGGTAAATGGGCAGAATAGAGGGGCCAAGCAGTCCTTATCTGCAGCCAGATTCTATGTTTCTATGTTCCTATGTTTCTACCCATCCTCAGTTCCTTCCCTTGCCTTTGCACTATGTCAGGCTCCCCACCTCCCCGTGTTTTCGTTTTTTCTCCTCTGAATGCAGACATACGTTATTCTGCATTCTTTGGATACACATAATGCTGTACACATCTATTTGGCTTGCACATTGGACTGTGTGCAGTCCTACCATTTTTTCTGTTTCACTCACCACTGGGATGGTGGGCACCCCTCTTAATGAGTTCTGCCATTCCAGACTGGTTGGCATCATGCATTTCATTTGTTTCCAGGAGCCTGGCAAGGTGCTTCCTGGTCATGTCCGTGGGTGTGCCCATGTCATGGCCCCTTCTATGGATTGTTTCCATTTCACTTGCTGCTCTGTGCTCTGCCATCACATGGACTTTGATCCATCCTTTCCCTAAATGCTGTGTTTTGGAACTTTTGTTCCATAGGTGAGCTGGCTTCATCCTTGCCATCCTTCAAGGCCTGCTGTAATGGGGTCCTCTATGACCGTACTATGTTGTCTTGTACTGCTTTTAAATCATTATAAAGATGCATGCAAGTAAGGGACAGATTTATAATGAGCCCGGATATTTGGGCACAGTTTATGGTGTACCAAAGCACATTATATACAGGAGAGTGTATAAATACAGAACAGGAAGTAGGGGCAATCTTAGAGATAATTTAGAACTACCGCAGTTGGGAGACATACAGAGAACCCTGCTGGGAGCGCCACTCACAATGGAGGAGCTGGCCAAAGCAGCAGCTACACTTAAGAAGGGGAAAGATGTGGGACCAGATGGCTTAAGTGTTGAATATTATAAGCGCTTAAGTTCTCAGGTGATACTGGGCTTGCATGCCATGGTGGAGGAAGTGCAGGAGTTGGACAATCTTGCCGAAACCTGCTACCAGGAAACAATAGTGGTGGTACCCAAACCAGGAAAGGACCCCACAACGTGCGTGTATTATAGACCAATCTCCTTCCTTCACTCCGACACTAAAATAATCACCAAGACCCTGACAAGGAGACTTGAGGATCTACTGCTGACACTTGTTAATGGGGATCAGACAGGTTTCGTAAAAGACAGACATTCCTACAACAATATTAGACAATTGTTGAATGTGGTCTGGAAAGGCTCTCCGCGGCCGGGAGAGATGTTTGCACTTTCCTTGGATGCCGAGAAGGCCTTTGGCAGACTGGAATGGGCCTATTTGTATCTGTTATTGAATAAATTCAGATTAGGGGAGGGGTTTGTGGAGTACGTAAGATTATTACAGTATATTGGCACCTAAGGCCAGGGTCCTGGTGAATGGGGGGGTTGTCTAGGGAGTTTGAGCTAGGGCGGAGTACAAGACAGGGGTGTCCATTGTCTTCTCTTCTCTTTGTTCTGGTCATAGAGCCTTTCACGGAATATATCCAAAAGAGAACTGATATTAGGGGATTAGGGGTCAGGGGCAGAGGAACACAAAATATCATTGTACACAGATGATATACTGTTGTTCATGATGGATCCTGCGTGCTTGCTGCCTGGTGTTAGTGAGGCATTGAATAGATTTTCAGGATATAGAATAAATATGGACAAATACGAACACATGTAGGTGGGGGGTGGGCCACAAATGCTGTTGAAAAATCTTCCCTTTAAAAGGGTTATTACACCTCTCACATACTTGGGGATCAAGGTGAACCCTCAACTATCAAATTTGTATCACCTGAATTATGGGGATCTGCTTAAAACTATAGAAAGAGATATGAGGAGGTGGAGATCTCTTCCTGCCTCCTAGATTGGTCTTATGAATTTACTCAAGATGAATCTGCTCCCACATATACTTTACCCCCTCCAAATGTTACCTATGGGGCTCACCAAAAGGGACCTACAGAGATTAGAAGCACAGTATACTACCTTTCTATGGCAGGGGAAAAGACCCAGGACAGCTTTAAGACATATAAAGGGAACAATTTCTAATGGAGGCCTGAGGTTTACGGTCCTCAGGCAATACCATGTAGCAGCTCAACTGCAGTTGATTAGGGAATGGCTCTGGTAGCTGGGGGGCAAGCTGGATGACCATGGAGATAGAAGAGGAGTGTGGCTCACTGATGGTATATCTGGATAAAGGTGGTATCAATAAGTATAGGGCCAGAAAAAGTTCAAATCCACTGGTGATACACACCCTGCAGGCTTGGAGACTGGTAGTCAAAATAGTGAGGGGAGAGGAAGACAGGACTGTTCTTGCACCAGTCAGTGATAACCTAGAGTTCCTCCCAGGAATTCAGGAGAGAGGATTTGGGTAGCACATCATAATAGCGAGTATTAAATAGCGGCACAATATGGGTGACTCAACAATCGTGAATGCCAATATAGCGAGTTATGTGAAACAGCGAGTGGCACAATATAGAGAAATGATACAATAGTGACTGCTCAAATGAGCGATTGGAGATGGCTGATACCCCCACCATCAATAAGCGGTGTGGAGTAAGAATCCTAGAGGGGGGGGTTGGGGGGCACAGCCCCCTGCGTTAAATACAATTACAAACAGCTGGCTGGACTAGTATAAATGGTGCTGTGTGTTGTGGCTTCCCATCCTTGTCTGAAGATGGCGGTAGAATTCATGCTGAGTCAGAAAGGTATGCCACTGGTGATATATGGTGGCTACATATTTAGATGGGATAAGGAAGTGTGAGAGAAGGTGTATTGGTGGTGTGCTGATTATCACTGTTATCGGTGTCCTGCACGGATTCACACAATGGTGGATAGTGTCGTTCTGCTGGGGGCACCCCACAATCATGCTGCAGATGAGTCTGACATGGGTGCTCGGAGGGTGGTGAATGACATTCAGGAGATGGCCCATATGAGTGTGGAAACAACTGCCCAGGTTGTGCTGCAGAGTGTCGCTGGTGCAAGTAATGCGGTTGCTGGGAGGCTACCATCTGTCTGGTTGTTGAAGCATACCATTCAGCGTGTGTGACAAGTTGCTTATGTTGTTCCTGCAATGCCTGCTACAGTGGAGCTATTGGAAATACCCAGGGGGTATACAGTGACTGTATCTGGTGATCGGTTCCTGTACTTCGATAGTGGTGCTTGTGCAGAGCATTTTCTGATCTATGTGACAGAGCAAAATTTGGCTTACCTGTGTCAGTGCAAGCAGTGGTTCATGGATGGGACCTTTTGGATGTGTTCCACACTGTTCTCCCAGCTCTATACTATCCATGGGTTGAGTAACGGCAGTGTTATTCCATGTGTGTACATCATGATGACGTCATGTACTGCACCGATGTATGAATGGGTGTTGAAGCAGTTGAAGTCATGGGGCACTCTGTCCAGAGAGCATTATGATGGATTATTCCTCTGTACAGACAGTTGGTGAGACCCCATCTGGAGTACTGTGTGCAGTTCTGGAGACCCAATCTCCGCAAAGACATAGACAGGATGGAAGCTGTCCAGAGGAGGGCAACTAAAATGGTGCAGGGTCTGCACCAGAAGACATATGAAGAGAGATGAAAGGAGCTTAATATGTATATCCTCGAGGAAAGAAGGGAGAGGGGGGACATGATAGAAACGTTCAAGTACCTCAAGGGAATCAACAAAGTCCAAGAGGGTAGCATCTTTCAAAAAAAGAGGTGTGCAAGAACAAGAGGGCACAATTTGAAGATAGAGGGGGTGGCTCAGAGGTAATTTAAGGAAGTATTTTTTCACAGAGAGGGTTGTGGATGCATGGAACGGCCTTCCGGAGGAGGTTGTGGAGTCAAAATCAATGGTGGAATTCAAGCATGCATGGGACAGTCATAAGGCCATTCTAGGGGGTGGGGGTAGGAAGAAGTAGGCTGCTGGTTAACTAGGATCTGCAGCTTATCCAGTAGGTAGGGAAATGGGCAGACTGGGTGGGCCAAGCGGTCCTTATCTGCCGTCAAATTCTATGTTTCTATGTTTCTATTATGAGCTTGCTGCACTGAAGGTTGTATCCACTGTTTTTTCTTCTGTACAGGTGAGGGGTTGTTTTTTTCCTTTGGAGCAGACTGTGTGGTGCAGGGTGCAGAAGTGTACTGCTGTGCATGCACGTTATCTAGCAGATGCCGAATTCTCATTACATGTGAGAATGTTGTTGGCAATTGAATTCATGCATGTGGATGAAGTTGTGCCTACATTCGAGGAATTGTGTGAATGAGAATTTTTCGCTAACAATGATGAGGAACTGCAGCCCCTCATTGATTACTTTGAGGAGACCTGGATTGGGGGTGACTGTTGAGTCGTTTGGGTTGACATCGATCAAAGCTTGCCCACAAACATTGGAACTGTTATGAGACTGCACAGACTGGTGAAGCTCACATGAATAATGCTGTGGAGGGGTAGCATAGGGGTTTTGGTGCATGACTCGGTGCATGCCACCCCTCTATTGGGTGTTTTCTTGAATGTGTGCAGGAGGAGCAGCAGCTGTCGGAGATACATCTGGAGCAAATACTGTCTGCTTCCGACATCCCCATTGTGCACCGGCGGTACCGTGATTTAATGGAGTGAATTCAGGTGATTGTGCATGAGTACGATATCCGGAGTTGGTACAATTATTTGCGTGGGCTTGTGTAACATAGAAACATAGAAACATAGAATTTGACGGCAGATAAGGACCGCTTGGCCCACCCAGTCTGCCCATTTCCCTACCTACTGGATAAGCTGCAGATCCTAGTTAACCAGCAGCCTACTTCTTTCTACCCCCACCCCCCAGAATTGCCTTATGACTATCCCATGCATGCTTGAATTCCACCACTGATTTTGACTCCACAACCTCCTCTGGAAGGCCATTCCATGCATCCACAACCTCTCTGTGAAAAATACTTCTTAAATTACTCTGAGCCGCCCCTCTATCTTCAAATTGTGCCTCTTGTTCTTGCACACTCTTTTTGAAAGATGCTACCTCTTGGACTTTGTTGATTCCCTTGAGGTACTTGAAAGTTTCTATCATGTCCCCCCTCCTCCTTTCCTCGAGGCTATACATATTAAGCTCCTTAAGTCTCTCTTCATATGTCCTCCGCAGACCCTGCACCATTTTAGTTGCCCTCCTCTGGACAGCTTCCATCCTGTCTATGTCTTTTGCGGAGATTGGGTCTCCAGAACTGCACACAGTACTCCAGATGGGGTCTCACCAGCTGTCTGTACAGAGGATAATAACTTCCTGTTTTCTACTGGTGATGCCTCTCCCTATGCATCCCAGTATCCCCCAGCCTCCTTGCTGCCTTCTCACATTGCTTGCCCACTTTTAGGTCATCTGATATGACTACCCCAGGTCCCTTTCCATTTTTGTTGTTGTTAGTATCTCCCATTGTGTACTCTTCCCTGGGTTTTGTTTCCAGGTGCATTACCTTGCACTTTAGCATTGAATCTAAGCTGCCATACATTTGACCATTCTCTAACCTTGCCAAGTCCCTTCTCATCCTTTCCACCCCACCCTGTGCATCAACTCTGTTGCAGATCTTAGTGTCATCTGCAAAGAGACATACTTTTCCTTCCAGTCCTTCTGCAATGTCGCTTATAAAGATATTGAAGAGGACTGGTCCTAATACTGAACCCTGCGGTACCCCGCTAGTAACCCTCCTTTCTTCTGAGTGGACTCCATTTACTATTACTCTCTGTGTCCTATTCTCCAGCCAATTCTTTACCCAGGCTGTCATCTTGGGACCCACTCCCAGGCTGGCTAACTTATATATTAATCTTTGTGTGGACTGTGTCAAATGCCTTGCTAAAGTCTAGGTAGGCCATGTCCACAGCCCCTCCCTGATCTACTACTTTGGTCATCCAGTCAAAGAAATCTATCAGATTCGTCTGGCATGACCTTCCGCATGAATCCATTGCCTAGGGTCTTGTGCCCTCTGGCCTCTAGATACTCGACAATTCTTTCCTTTAGAAGTGATTCCATCATTTTCCCTATCACTGAGGTTAAACTAACAGGTCTATAGTTTCCTGCTTCTGCCTTGCTCCCACTTTTGTGAAGGGAATCACATCTGCCTCCTCCAGTCCTCGGTACCACCCCATCCTCCCATGATTTGTTAAAGAGGGTAGTCAGTGGTGTCACTAGTTCTACCCTTAGTTCTTTTAGAATTCTGGGATGAATCCCATCAGGTCCCATTGCTTTGTCCACCTTCAGTTTTAAGAGTTCTTTCAGAACCCTTTCTTCTGTAAATGGGCTGGTATCAACTTCTGTATCCAGAGTGTTACTACTGTTTGTTTTATGTACCTCCCCCTCTTCCTTTGTAAATACTGAGCAAAAATATTTGTTTAGTATCTCTGCCTTTTCACATTCTCCCTCTGCCCACCCTCCCTCCCTTTATTAAGCCTCACTATCCCTCCCTTGGTCTTCCTTTGCTCCCTGATGTACCTATAAAAGGTTTTATTCCCTTCTTAACTGAGTTGGCTATCTTTTCCTCAGTTTGGGCCTTTGCTGTTCTGACTGCCTCCCAGCCTCCTTTTGCTTTAACTGATACAGTTCTCTGTCCTGCTCCTGCTACGATTCCTTGTACTTCCTGAATGCTTTCTTTTTCTCTGAACCTTCACTGCCACTTCCTTTGAGAACCATAGTGGTTTCTTACATCGTCTTGTTTGTTTATTTGCTTCACACAAGGCTCGTTACCTCTGTGATGGCAGTTTTATTATTCCCCATTGTTCTTCCACCCTCCTTCCCACCCATTTGCTAGTGCATTCCTTAGGCACTCACCCATTTTGGCAAAGTCAGCCCTCCTAAAGTCCAGTACTTTTGTCTTTGTATGGCTTGACTCTATTGCTTATGTTTATTGTGAACTATACTGTTCGATGGTCGCTAGTTCCCAGATGGCTACCCACTTCTACATCTGTGATCCTCTCTCCATCTCCATTTGAGAGTATCAAGTCTAATATTGCTCCCTCTCGAGTGGGCTCCAGTACTAGTTGTCTAAGGCATGCCCCTGTAGGGCATCTAGAATAACTGCACTCTTCGAAGTGGCAGCTGCAACTGCGCTCCAGTTAACATCTGGCATATTCAGATCACCCATCAGCAATATCTCCCTTTTCTGCCATTCTAAGTATACTTTCTATCATTTCCTTGTCCATTTCTCCCTGAGAAGGGGTTCGTATACAACCCCTGCGGATTGTGGTGCCATTGCCTGTCTCCAAATTTACCACAGTGCTTCTTCTCCTCCTGTTTACCCTTTTGTTCTGTTGCTTTTATTCCTTCCCTATGTAAAGAACTACCCTCCCTCTTTACCCTCCCTGTCCCTCCTGTAGATAGTGTATCCTGGTATGTTTACGTCCCAGTCATGGTTTTGTGTACCATGTTTCTGTGACTGCCACGTATCCAGATGTTCCTCCTCCATCAAGGCCACTAATTCAGGAAGCTTGTTACCTAGACTACGGGCATTGGTACTCATTGCTCTCCATTTTTGATGGCCTTACCTTCTGTTGCAGCATCCCCACTGACCGTTCTACCTTGGTCTTTTCCTCATTTAGTACCCCTGTTTTGTAGGGAGGCTGGGATTTTCTGCTGCTTGTCAGTGCCTCCCCATTGACTAGTTTAAAGCTTGCCAATGAAGCATTTAAACCGATTGCTCAAAAGACTTGTTCCTTCCTGGACAGATGCAGACCATCCTGCCAGTATAGGCTGGTGTCCTCCAGGTGGAACCCCAGTCCCCAATGAAGCTAAACCCCTGTGCTCGCACCATTTTTCAACCATTCATTAAACTGCATGGTGCCAATTACCCTCGCCTCCCCATGCCTTTGACAGGCAGCACCTCTGAGAAGGATACTGTGTTTGCTACTTGTCTTAGGCACCTCCCAACTCTGCAATGTCCTCCTGCACTGCTCTAACCTTATGATGAGCCAAGTCATTTGTCCCTAGGTGGACAATTACGTCCCAGCTCAGAATCCCTTGCAGCTGTTGTTGTGATCCTGAGGATGCGCTTCCTGTCCCTCCAAGCCATGGCACCAGGCAGGCACCTTACTCAGATTTCCCAGCTCCTCCCAGTTCTATCCCCTAATACTGAGTCCCCACCAGGAGCTGCTTCCTTTCCTTGTGGTGTCCTCTGCCTCCTTCCTGTGGGCCTCCCTTGTGACAGTTGTCCTCAGCCTCCTTAGTCTCCTCTGCGGGTGTATCTATAGGGGAGCTATGCTCCCAGAATGCGTATGGATTGTGGTGTGTAACATGTGACTGGGTGTGCCTCTGTTTCACCATCCTCATCCTCTGAGCCCACTGTGGTCCAACTGCTGTGCTTTCTTTGCAACCTCTGAGGTAGTGGTGGTGGTTCTGGTGCTCCTGGATGGGGGAGGTTCCTTCCTACTGTCCATTGTGGCCTGGGGAAGGTCTCGTACTACTGTCCAGTGTGGCTCTGAAGACGGGCAACTTCCTCCCTCAGGGCAGACAGTTGTCTGCAAATAGGGCAGCATCTCAGCCTCCAGAAAGACTCCCGGAAGACTGCTGCCCCACAGCCATTACATTGCACTACTCCCCACATTTTTTTTTTTTTTGTGTGATTGGTTTGTAATGTAGAAATATATATTTATATTATACAATGTTTATGCTTATATTGTCAGTGCAGTGTGCTAGAGAGGATATGACAGTGACATGCACCTTGCACTCTTGAGGAAATGATGTCAGAACCCCAGGTATAAAGGAACTATTTCCGGGGTGGGGTGAGGGGTGGAAGGGTTGGGCCTAAACTGTGCCCTCGCAAACAATCAGCTAGAAGCTCTGACCCACTGTTGCAATGAGTGCCTTCCTGTCAGGAAGATGCCCTACACAACAATTTGATAGAGAAATACCCTGCTAATCAATCAGGAAAAATTCACACATCCAAGTCAGACACAGGTAAACCTTCCCAGCCCCAAAACAGGCCTGGTGGTTTGTGCTCTGAGAGCTGTCCGCCTAAAATAAGTCAGCTGTGCTTAAACTCTTCCTGCACTGAAAATCTTAAGAATTGTAACAAAACGTAAACCTTAATCCACCACCCTCTGTTGCTTGAAAGACCGTCTTTTCCTGTTTCACACTGCAGGTTTTCTGTGACCACTCCTTAACCCCAGTAACTCTGTTTAAAAAGAGTTTAACTATCACAAACTCCTACGCACCAGTAAATTATTTAAAATAGTTTCAGTCCCAAAAGCCTAGTAGTCAATCCAGCTACCCCCAAGGGACAACCAGAATGAAGTATTTAAACACTTATGAGGTTACTTCCAAGATAAGCAGAGTTTGCAAGTTTCTTTTTCAACTGCTCAGCCACCTGAAATTTAAAAATAGTTTAACTGTCAGCAAATCCTGTAGACAATCTAGCTACCTCCAAGGACCTACCCAAATGCAGTATTTAAATCCTTCTGAAGTTACTAACAAGATAAACAGAGTTTACAAGCCCCTTCTTGGTTAAACCCTAAATAAATATGTGAATAAAAAGCAATTACCAAGGGTAGTTAGTTTCACCTCCCACAGAATTAAGCAAAAGTGCACGTTTGTTGCAGATATCAAGTGCAATATAGAATTTCTGACACAGCTCGCAGTTGAAGAAAGCAGTATCCTTCCAGCTCCAGCAAATGTGCTTTGTGTACAGTTTTAAGCTGCAAGTGTGAGCTGCTGTAGCTATTATGTGTCGCGCTATTAAGTGCATGTGCTGTTTTCATCGTCGCTATATCTGATTCGCTGTTATGACGCTCGCTTATTTTGATGTGCTATTATTACATAGAACCAGGGATTTGCACACTAAAAACAAAGGGGAATACAGTGTGTTGGGGACCTGTTGGGACTAGGGGCCCTGAGAAGTCAAGAGGAAATAGGTTGTGTCTATGGGTTGGAGGGACAGCACACTTTCCAACACCTGCAGCTGCTGGCTTACATAAGATCCCTACACAGAGTACAACCAGATGCCTCTACCCTTTATAAATTAGAATGGGAGATTATGAATTCTTGAACAAACGCAAAGGGCTTAATGGCAAGAGCTTGCTCACATTTGGGTGAGGCCATGCCAAACCAATCAACGAAGACACGACAATAATGGGAACGGGATCTGGAGATGGAAATTTCGGAGGTGAACTGGGTCACTGTATATGAGTCACATACGAGTTTACTATGGTGTAGTAAGTATAAAGAAGTCCAGATTAAATTTATTCATGATTATATTTATAACCGGCGGTGGTGCATAAATTCTCACCAGGAGTTCCACCCATGTTTGGTAGATGTCAAGGTGCACGAGGAACATACATACACTACTATTGGGAATGTACAACCTTGTGTTCCATTTGGACTGAAATCAGACAACAATTAAACAAAGGCTAGTTGTGCAAACACCTGAGATGCCGTTGTCCATGTTGATGGGCATGAATCATTTTGGAGAAGAAGAGTGGTACCCACATCCTAGAGTGGAGCAGGTACTTCTAGTGTTAGCTAGAAAATGTCTCCAGAATATGTGGGTGTCTTACATACGGCATACTGTGAACATGTGGTTAGAGTTAGTGTCAGAACATTACCCCTAGAAAGAGTAACCTATGTACTTAAGGAAAGGGAAGACTTTTTCAAGAGGATATGGGGAACCTTTATGGACTCCTTCCTGTAGCAATCTGCCTGGCTGCTAGCCCTTATTTGTAGATATAATTCTGTTGCATATATGTTTTCTTGTGTAATTCTATGTATATGTACATGCCAGTGTCGGCAAAGGCACATAGAGAAAAAAACGGATTAAAAAAAAAAGGGTTTGACTTTCTTTTAACCTGCAAGCCAGCCTTGCTTGCAAGGAAAATGACAAGTTATTGTCAAAAAGCTTGTGGACAGCTGATCAGAGAGTCTTCCTCTAAGTTAACTACCCAAGGGAAATACGGTTTAATCAGTTTGTATAATCATAAATCTTACAGGATCTTCCTTGTAACTAATTAAATTAAGCCAGTTCAAAAGCCCAGGATGTTTTAACCAGGAGTTGAACAACAGATGATAATTCTAACAGGACAGTATGAATTTTATCTTATGGGTGCCAGCTGTCTACAGGGGACTTCAAAGGCTTAGACTTTAAATGCCAGGATTTGATTTTTGGAAACAGCGGAACAGTGACATCTCCTGGCCAAATGGAGTAGCTGCTCTGAACTAGGAATTGATGACACTGCAGGTTTACAGACTGGGACAGCCATCCCTATAAAAAGCCCAGCTCGGGGCATTTGAACACACTTTCTCATCTGGACTCCACCTGACACACATAAGCCAAACTGCTAAAACCCAGTGTGGCTACAAGGACTAAAGGAAACTGAAAATCTTCACCCACTATTTCTGGACTACAACTCACTGCAGATATAAGGTAGACTTTTTAGCTAACAGTTTTAGTGCATTTCACTGTCCATTTTTCCATTTTGTTTGTTTAGGAATACTGTAACCCAAATTAGTGTATGTTCTTTTTAGTTGTAACTGTATTTATTTAAGTACTTTAGTAAAACATTTGTTTTCCTAAAGAATATCTGCCTGAGTGAGAATTTCTTATATTGTATGTGTGACTGTAGAAGGTTTATTAATAATCTGTGACAACTGCTAATTGCTTAGAGGGGCCACCATAAGCAACCAAATTGAGAAAAGGGTCTGTAAGGGATCTGGAAGGATAGGGAGAATACCAAAGTCTCAGGGATGAGTCTGCAGGGATGTTGAACAAGGCTGTTGCAGAACCTGTAAGGAGAAGGCCAAATCAGGTTTTTACGCTGCTACCCCGAAGATAGTTTGACACCTGGGTCTTCCTCCTTTGTGTAATAGCCAAGAAAGGGTTCATATTTATCCACAAGACTAGAGACTGGTATTCTGCCCTTATCCAGAGATAATGGGATGCTCTAGATTCTAGGGGCAGAGGTGCAGTCATGACCTCGGCGATTATTCTAAAAGGACAAGGCAGGTATCCCTGTTTGTCCCCCTGTCACGGATTGCACTTAAGTGTGGACACTGTGAGCTCAGTGGACCTGACCCCCAGGAGTGGGTTTGTGACATGTCTGGTACACAGTGTTGGGATCCGAGAGATTTTGGGTACACAGTGTTGTGATTTGAGAGATATTGGCTGTACAGGCATAACGGTTGGATTCGCACCCAGTGTATCAGATTGACAAACTGCAAATGGCCCATACACAATCAAGACAGATATTAAAAAAATATATATATGAATATGTATATATACAAATTTGGTTACAGTATACAGTTCCCTACCTGTTTTTGTTTTTTTTCTCAGGTGTAAAGCTAGTGTGGCAGTAGTTAGGGAAGAAGATGTCTTCCATCTACAACAAATACACCGCAGATTAGTTAAAGCAGTTGTGTCAGAAAAGAGGGGTCTAGTGTGAGGGGCAAACCAAAAAGCACCTTGTGGAGACTCTTGTGGCAGCCGATGAGCTAGCGACTGCCCAGGACCTCGAGTCACAATCGGTGGCTGAAAGGGACCAGACCTTGGGTGTGAGGGTGCCAAGGGGTGTCACAGAGTCCAGTCCCAGGGAGGAGGACAGTGAAACAAGAGGGAACCCCAAGCCACAGCACCAGGGAAAAGTCACCATAACGCTGGAGCTAGAAGGGATCAGGCTGCAGCTAGAGTTGAGGAGACTGGAGCTGGAATTCGAGCAGAGGAAGTTCCAGATACATAGAAACATAGAAACATAGACTTTGATGGCAGATAAGGACCACTTGGCCCACCCAGTCTGCCCATTTCCCTACCTATTGGATAAGCTGCAGATTCTAGTTAACCAACAGCCTACTTCCTGCAATTCCCCACTATAATTGCCTTATGTCTGTCCCATGCATGTTTGAATTCCTCCACTGTTTTAGACCCCACAACCTCTCCAGGAAAGTGGTTCCATGTGTCCACCACTCTCTCCATGAAAAAGAATTTCCTCACATTACCCCTGAGCCGTCCCCCCTCTAACTTTAAATTGTGCCCCCTTGTTCTTACACATCTCTTTTTCTGAAAGATGTTACTCTCCTGGACTTTGTGGATTCCCTTGAGGTACTTGAACATTTCTATCATGTCCCCTCTGTCCCTCCTTTCATCAAGGGTATACATATTAAGCTCTCTCAGTCTCTCTTCATATGGTTTCTGATGTAGACCCTGCACCATTTTAGTTGCCCTCCTCTGGACTGCTTCCATCCTGTCTATGTCCTTGCATAGATGAGGTCTCCAAAACTGCATGCAGTACTCCAGATGGGGTCTCACCAACTGTCTGTATAGAGGGATAACCACTTCCCTTTTTCTACTTGTGATGCCCCTTCCTATGCATCCCAGTATCCCCCTGGCTCTCTTTACTGACTTTGCACATTGCTTACCCATCTTTAGGTCATCTAATATGACTACACCCAGATCCCTTTCCATTATTGTCGTTAGTACCTCCCCTGCTATTGTGTACTCTTCTCCTGGATTTTTATTTCCCAGGTGCATTACTTTGCACTTATTTGCACTGAATCTAAGTTGCCATGTGTCTGACCATGCCTCCAATCTTGCCAAGTCCCTTCTCATCCTTTCTACCCCCCTTGTGTATCAACTCTGTTACAGATCTTTGTGTCATCCGAAAAGAGGCATAACTTTCCTTCCAGACCCTCTGCAATGTCACCTATAAAGATGTTAAAGAGGACTGGACCCAGTACTGAGCCCTGAGGTACTCCACTAGTAACCCCCCTTTCTTCAGAATGTGTTCCATTCACTATTACCTTCTGTGTTCTATTGTGCAGCCAGTTTTCTACCTAGGCTACCACCCTGGGACCCACTCCCAGGCTGGCTAACTTGATTATTAATCTTTTGTGCGGGACTGTGTCAAATGCCTTGCTAAAGTCTAGGTAGGCCATATCCACAGCCCCTCCCTGGTCAATTACTTTGGTCACCCAGTCAAAGAAATCGATTAGATTCATCTGACATGACCTTCCTGCTGTGAATCCATGCTGCTTTGGGTCCTATGCCCCGTTGGCCTCTCGGTACTCAACAATTCTTTCTTTCAGAAGCTAGAGATGCAGGAAAAAGAAAACCAGCATCAGAGAGAGGCCAAGAGAGAGGAAAAACAGTGTCAGAAGGAGTTTAAACTGGAGAAGCTAAAACTCCAATGACCAGCACCAGAGAAGGTAAGTGGCAGGGGTGAACCTGGAGCTCCAGGACTGTGGGTACAAATTAAATTCTAAATTAATACCTAAAGTTAAAGAGGGGGAAGATATGGATGCATTTTTGAATTCATTTGAAAAGGTCTTTATCCAGGCTAAAATACTCAAGGAGTCCTGGAGCTTCCAGCTATTCCTGCTGCTTACTGGGAAAGGGTGTGAGGCACTAGGCCAAATGGACAATCAGAACAGTAGCAATTATGAGAAACTTAAAGCTGCATTTCTTAAAAAGTATGACTTAACACCTGAAGCATACAGGGTTAAGTTTTGTAAGCTCCGGAGAAGCCCTGGCATGAGCTATGAGGAACTCACCATAAGCAATGTCAGTTTTTGAAACATTGGTGATAGGGAGTGGAAGTGAACTCTGAAGAGAAAATTGAGGAGGTTGTACTTCTGGAGCAATTGTTTTGGGCTTGCCCAGTAGAGCTAAAAACCTGGTTAGAGGACCGAGACTCCAAAACAGTGCAGCAGACTGCTGAACTCTCAGACCACTATGCCAGGAGCAGACCTGTTCTGAAAGGGAGTGGGGCGGGCGTGGCAACACAGAAGGGAAAAAGTGTGCCTTCAGGGCACCTAAAACCCTCACTGCCTCCACAGAAAGTGGGAAGCCCCAGGTTACAAAATAAGGATTTATCAGATAAAAGAAATGATGATTGGTGGTTTTGCAGACAGCCAGGGAATCTTGCTAGACAGTGTCCTAAAAAGGCACAGAGTGGACAAAGTGGTGCTCAAACAGAGCTGAGTGCATTGTGTATCTCTGAAAGCATGCCTATAAACATGAGGGAGAACATACACCCGGTTACTTTAAATGGGGTGCACACCCACAGGTTAAGGGACAGGGGGGCGTCTCTTACCTTAGTAAAAGGGGATTTTGTTTATTTATTTATTTAAAGGTTTTACCAGGAAGGCATGCTGAGCAGACAGCTGCTCAATTCCAGTTGCAACCTGGGGGCAGGGGGAAAAGGAGTACATGCATGATGGACAATAGCCCATACATTACACTCATATTATAAAACATACAGAATTAAGAGCAGTACAATGCAAATTGGGTAACTGTACATTCTTACATAGTTGAGCCTGAACTGCTTATACCTAATCAGTTCATAACAGTAAGGGGATTCACTGGGGAGGAGAAAACTCTTCCACTAGCTAGTGTTCTGCTGGACTGGGGTGAAACAGGAGAGAGGGTGCAAAAAGTGGTTGTGGCAGACAACCTCAACCTGGATGTGATTATAGGGAACAATCTCTGGAAGGGGGTGGTGTGTGTGGTTACCCACAGTCAGATGACAAAGGCCAATTGTAGTTGCCTGGACCCCATAGAAGCCCCGGTGGAAAACAGTGGGAGGCTGGTTCCCCAGCCTGTATCTCCTGAAATGGAGAGTTGTAAAAGGGAGGTAGGACTTCACAAAGTAGCAGTTCACAAAATGGCTACAGAAGGTTACTCTGAGGAGGGAGGGGTAACCAATAGTCAGAAGGTTAGGGATGGCAGTGACCTTGAATGCCCTGATGCTACAGCTATGGACCCCAGTTTAGGAACTGAAGGGGACATGTCCCATGTCTTGGGAAAATGTGAAGAATTTGCATCTGCTAATAGGACTGATCCTAGTTTGGAGTGGCTGAGGGCTTATGCAGAATCTGATGGGACTCAGGTAGGTGACATGAGACACAGAGTATTTGGGGACATGGACTGTTGTATTACACAGGATATAAGGAAAGAGGGGCAGGTGATGGGCAGGCAGCTTGTCATTCCCCAGGGATACTGTGAGTGGTTGCTCAAGATCGCTCATGATATCCCCATGTCAGGACATCTGGGAATCATATGCATCATGCAGCAATTGGCCCAGAATTTGTATTGGCCTAACTTCACCCAGCAGGTGAAGGAATATTGCAGGTCTTGTCACCAGTGCCAACAAATAGGGAAGGCAGGTGGTAAAACAAAAGCCACCCTAATTCCCTTGCCTATTGTGGAGGAGCCAATCCAGAGGGTAGGAATGGATACTGTGGGACCTTTGAGTACCCCAAGCTTCTCCGGGAGAGGTTTATCCTGACAGTAGTAGATTATGCCACCTGATACCCAGAAGCGGTTGCCATCTCCTCATGAAGGACAGACAAAGTGGCAGACACCTTGCTAGGGATTTTCTCCCATGTTGGGTTTCCGCAGGAGGTTATCACTGATCAAGGGGGTACCTTCATATCAGACCTGATGAAGTGTTTGTGGGAGAAATGTAGGGTGGTACAGAGACACATGACACCTTATCACCCACAAGTCAATGGGCTTGTGGAAAGATTTAATGGTACCCTAAAATTGATGCTCCAAGCATTTGCTGAACAGCATGGGAGGGACTGGGAGAAATACCTTCCCCACCTGTTATTTGCATACAGGGAGGTGCCCCAACAGTTGACAGGGTTTTCTCCCTTGAACTCTTATGTGGATGTAGGGTGCGTGGGCCCCTAGACTTAATCCAGGAAGACTGGGAAGGGAATCACACCACCCAGGGAACTCCCATAGTGGAGTATGTCCTAAAGTTTAGGGAAAAGCTGAAGGAGCTTATGGGAGCAACCCAGAGCAACCTGTCAGCCACCCAGCAGAAGCAAAAGGTCTGGTATGACTGCAGAGCCAGAGCTTGCTCATACAGTGTAGGTCAGGAAGTCATTGTCCTAATTCCGTTCCAGAAGGATAAGCTGCAGGCTGAGTGGGCAGGACCATACAAGGTAGTCCGACAGGTAAATGATGTTAACTATATTGTAGAACTACCTGACAGAAGACATACCCATAGAATGTACCATGTCAACATAATGAAGCCATATGCAAATCGGACATGCATGGTATTTGCAGTGTGTAGTCCTGGGGAGAGGACTGACGAAGAAGACCC
Source organism: Neoceratodus forsteri (assembly GCA_016271365.2). Lineage (NCBI taxonomy): Eukaryota > Metazoa > Chordata > Ceratodontiformes > Ceratodontidae > Neoceratodus > Neoceratodus forsteri. Next base: position 190,176,700 of record CM057452.1, read on the forward strand.
CCACTGGACTTGATGGAGGAAAGCAAGTGAGAGTCCTCTGTGGAGACAATCAAACTGTTGCCCCAGTTGACCCCAGAACAGACCCAGGAAGTGAGTGAGGTTTTAGTGGACTTTGCCCCTTTGTTTACGCCCAAGCCTGGACTAACCCCCTTAGTGACACACGATGTAGACACAGGGCCGCAAGCACCCATACAGCGGACAGCCTACCGGGTGTTTGAGGCTGTCCTAAAGGACATTAGGAGGGAGGTGGAGGAAATGTTGGATTTAGGGGTAATCCAGAAATTCCACAGTCCCTAGGCCTCACCTGTACTCCTCGTTCCCAAGCCGGATAGCTCTACTCACTTTGTGTGGACTATCGTGGACTCAACACAGTCACAAAGTCTGATGCCCACCCAATGCTATGGATGGATGAACTACTGGACAAGTTGGGAGGGGTGACATACCTTACCACCACTGACTTGACAAAAGGGTATTGGCAGGTGGAGTTAACTGCCAGAGCTAGGGAGAGGTCAGCCTTCATCACTCCAATAGGATTATTTGAGTTCAGGGTAATGCCTTTTAGAATGAAAAATGCCCCTGCCACCTTCCAAAGGTTGGTCAACCAGGTGTTACATGGTACTGAAGTGTACGCAGCTGCATATCTGGATGATACTGCCATCTTCAGTACCAGTTGGAAGGAACACCTGTCCCATCTGAAGGAAGTGTTGGGCAGGATATAGAGGGCAGTGCTCACTGTTAAGGCTGAAAAGTGCAAGGTTGCCATGGCGGAGGTGGCATACCTAGGCCATGTAGTAGGGTGAGAGCAGCTTCATCCCAATTAAGCCAAGATTGAGGTGATAGAGGCATGGCCAAGGCTTGAAACCTAGAAGCAGGTTAGGAGTTTCCTAAGGACTGCTGGATACTATTGAACATTTGTACCAAATTACAGTACCCTGGCAGCCCCCCGTCTGGCCTGCTAAAGAAAAGAATGCCCAAAAAGATAAAATGGAAGCCAGCTTGTGAATGAGCCTTCACACAGCTAAAGGAGGCACTGTGCAGTGCCCCTGTGTTAGCTAGTCCTGATTACAATAAGCCATTTGTAGTCCAGACAGATACCGCAGATGTGGGGATTGGAGCAGTCCTCAGTCAGATCTCTAACCAAGGGAAAGATCACCCAATAGTGCACCTTAGCAAAATATTGCTTCCCCAGGAGTGGGCCTCTTCCACAGTTGAAAAGGAATGCCTTGCACTGGTATGGGCCCTGAAGAAATTGGAGCCGTACGTCTATGGGAGGCATTTTGAGGTACAGATCAATCATAACCCCCTGGTACGGCTAACACAGATGGGAGAAATGAATGGTTGTCTCTTAAGGTGGAGTATTACAAGACTATGTTATGACCATTACTCACAGGGCCGGATCAGCCAATGCCAACGCAGACGGGCTATCTCACCAGTTAGAGCTGTGAACAGAATTTGTGAAAATCATACCATGCCTAGGGATGGATTCCCGCAAAGTCAGTCTAGGAGGGAGGATGTGGCAGGCTGCCTGGCTTAGGAAACTCCTAACCTGCTTCTAGGTTTCAAGCCTTGGCCATGCCTCTATCACCTCAATCTTGGCTTAATTGGGATGAAGCTGCTCTCACCCTACTACATGGCCTAGGTATGCCACCTCCGCCATGGCAACCTTGCACTTTTCAGCCTTAACAGTGAGCACTGCCCTCTATATCCTGCCCAACACTTCCTTCAGATGGGACAGGTGTTCCTTCCAACTGGTACTGAAGATGGCAGTATCATCCAGCTATGCAAGTCACAAGTGGGGTACCTCAGGGATCAGTCCTGGGGCCAGTCCTATTCAACATCTTCATTAGTGACCTCGCAGATGGACTAGAGGGTAAGGCTTGTCTGTTTGCAGATGACACCAAGATCTGCAACAGAGTAGATGATCCAGATGGGGTGGGCAGAATGAGAAGAGATCTGGATAAACTAGCAAAATGGTCAGAAGAGTGGCAACTGGGATTTAATGCAAAGAAGTGCAAAATCATGCACATAGGGAAGAGAAACCCTGAAGCCACTTATAGGCTGGGAGGGGAGTTGCTAGCAGTCACAAAGGAAGAAAGAGACTTGGGCATCATCATCACTGATGACCTAAAATCATCCAAGCAGACCTCTAAAGCAGTAGGTAAGGCTAGGGGGGTGTTAGGGTGTATTAGTAGGGGTATCACAAGTCATAAGAGGGAGGTAATAATTCCTCTGTACAAGACATTGGTTAGGCCCCATCTGGAGTACTGCGTGCAGTATTGGAGCCACACCTTCACAAGGACATTAACCAAATTGAGGCAGTCCAGAGAAGGGCAACCAAATGGTGCAGGGACTGCATCAGAAGACATATGAGGACAGATTAACGGAGCTCAATATGTATACCCTTGAGCAAAGGAGGGAGAGAGGTGATATGATCGAGACATTTAAACATCTTAAGGGCATAAACAAGGTGAAAGAGTCTAACATGTTTAAATATAAGAAAATAGCAGGACAAGAGGACACAGCATGAGAATAGAGGGAGGCTGATTAAGGGGAATTGAGGAAATTCTTTTCACAGAAAGGGTGGTAGATGCATGGAATAGCTTACCACAAGAAGTGGTGGCTATGAATACAGTGCAGGGCTTCAAACAGGCATGGGATAGGCATAAGGAGCAATACAAATGACTATGAATAGATAGGTCACTGACAGAGCAAAGGCCGATGGCACATTTATAAGGTAGAAAAAGAAATGGGCAGACTGGATGGGCCTTGCGGTCCTTATCTGCCGTCAACTTCTATGTTTCTATGTATGTTAGCCCTTATTTGTACATATAATTCTGTTGTATATATATATATTTTTTTTTTGTGTGTGTAATTCATCATATATGTATATGCCCATGTTAGCAAAGACACATAGAGAAAAGACTGTTTTTTTTAAAGGGTTTGGCCTTCTTTTAACCTGCAGGCCAGCCTTGCTTCCTAGGAAAATGACAAGTTATTGTCAAAAAGCTTGTGGATAGCTGATCAAAGAGTCTTCCTTTAAGTTAATTACCCAAGGGAAAACAGGGGTAATGAAATCAGCTTGAAAAATCATAAATCTTCCAGGATCTTCCTTGCAACTATTATTTAAAGTAATCCAGTTCAAAAACCTAGGATATTTTAGACAGGAATTGAACAACAGATGACCATCCTAACAGGACAGTATGAATTTTATCTTATGGGTGCCAACTGTCTACAGGGGACTTCAAAGGCTTAGATTTTAAATGCCAGGATTTGAATTTTGGAAACAGTAGAATGGTGACATCTCCTGGCCAAACGGAGTAGTTGCTCTGAACTGGGAATTAATGACACTGCAAGTTTACAGACTGGGACAGTCATCCCTATAAAAAGCCCAGCTTGGGGCATTTGAACACATTTTCTCATCTGGACTCCACCTGACACACAGAAGCCAAACTGCTGAAACCCAGTGTGGCTACAAGGACTAAAGGAAACTGAAAACCTTCATCCACTATTTCTGGACTTCCACTCACTGCAGATATAAGGTAGACTTTTTTGCTAACAGCTTTAGTGTGTTTCAGTGTACATGTTTTCATTTTTTTTTTGTTTAGGTATACTGTAACCCAAATTAGTGTATGTTATTTTTAGTTGTAACTGTATTTATATACGTATTTTAGTAAAACATGTGTTTTCCTAAAGAATATATGCCTGAGCAAGAATTCCTTATATTGTATGTGTGACTGTAGAAGGTTTATTAATAATCTATGACTATTTTTAATTGCTTAGAGGGGCCACCATAAGCAACCAAATTGAGAAAAGGGTCTGTAAGGGATCTGGAAGGATACAGAGAATACCAAAGTCTCAGGGATGAGTCTGCAGGGATTTTTAACCAGGCTGTTGAAGATCCTGTAAGGAGAAGGCCAAATCAGGTTTTTACGCTGCCACCCCGAAGAGAGTGTGATGACTGGGTCTTCCTCCTTTGTGTAATAGCCAAGGAAGGGTTCATATTTGTCCACAAGACTAGAGACTGGTATTGTGCCCTTATCCAGATCTACAGAGATGCCCTAGAGCCTCATGGCAGAGGTGCAGTCGTGACCTCGGCGAACATTCTAAAAGGACAAGGAGGTATCCCTGTTTCCCCCTGTCACGGATTGCACTTAAGGGTGGGCACTGTGAGCTCAGTGGACCTGACTCCCAGGAGTGGGTTCATGACACTTCCCATCAGAGGAGGCAGCGCTTATATGTCTTAACACCAATAACTGAAAATGTAACTAGAATTTAAATTAAGAGTGTGAGCACATATATCATGTAATACTGTCCAGGTATTGAAGAATATCAATCTAATCAACCCCCTAGGAATGTGGCTATTAAAGGGATTTATAGCAGCCGACAGAAATTGTATATGTATTAGTTGAGTTGATTCAGTTAGTTAAAAAGTGTGTACAAATAGAACACGACAAGTATTAAAGAAAGATTATACAGTGTTATATATTGGATAATGGCAAGCTAGGAGCAGGGAATTTTGGTTCAATATGTAATCGTTTATAGATATAATATGGAATATATAAGGAAACAGAGGTTTATATGAAATGTATGTGTATGTTTTATGTTTGCCACTTAATAAACAGATTTAAAAAAAAATGAATAATGATGCATGCTTTCAGTTGTTACAGTCACCAGTCTGCTTCTCTGCCTGGGATGGGGTGGGTGTGGCTCAGGGAACTCCTGTGTCTAGGAATATATCCATGCTTGCCTGTAGCTCCCTTGCACTCAGTTTCTTAAGCTGGTTTTGCTGTTACAGGACTGGAAGGATTTAGGGCACCTTGTGTTTTCACTGGCCGGAAACAAGTCACACTGGCTCCGAGGGAGTCAAGCACTTGGCTGTTACTGTGGGATTTGGTCAAAGTTCATTTGTATATAGCTTCTTCCAGGGACCCCCAACTCGTCAGTTTACCATCAGCTTTACAGTACTTAGGCTTCACATAGATATTCACAAGTAATCTCCCAACCCTTACATCCAGGCTGTTATAGCTTGCCAGCCGTGTACTAGTCTATTGCTGCAGTGAATAATGACCCAGTCTCATTCCCAGCAGCTGTTGTACATTTACACTATGAATTCCTTGCACTCTCTGTCCCTTTTCTTTTCTTGCACACCAGGGTGCACACGGATGAACACTCTGTACATCCAGGGCATTGCTCTTCTGGGGATCCCCTATTCCCCTCTGCGCTGAGTCCTGATTTTACTTTACTTTGTATACTTAAATTTAAAGCTGGGATCTGTTTTACAGTGGTGCTACATTATTTATTTAAAAGTTTAACCAGGAAGGCACGCTAAGCAGGGCTGCTCATTTCCAGGTGCATCCTGGGGGAAAGAGGAAGTGGGATAGTCAATACAAGTAATAACAGCTGACATAAATAAGTAGAATAGATGTAACACTAGCACAAGCTAGTGTGATAGTGCATATAACATTAGTTACAAATACGGAGTATAGCTAATATACATGTCATATACAGTAACCATAATACAATTTAAGTGCAGCAGGAAGGTAGTAATATCTATGATAGTAATAGCCATGGGATAATAAGGGATAGCACATACATTAACTGCCTGAAATGGGTGACATCTGTGGTTACAGATAACCAAACTGGCAATAGGAGGGATAGGATGTAGAGGAGGGACTTGCAGTGTGAGCCCAAGGCCAAGTGCAGGTGGCAGAGACAGTGACAAAATGAAGATGTAAAGACAATTTATTAAAGCAGGCTTGTTGGGGAGAGGGTACATAAAGTAAAGAGGAAATGTAAGGAGAGGAATTAAAGTAGGTAGCTGGAGACCTAGACTTTAGCAAGGCATTTGACACAGTCCTGCACAAAAGATTAATAATCAAGTTAGCCAGCCTGGGAGTGGGTCCCAGGGTGGTAGCCTGAGTAGCAAACTGGCTGCACAACAGGACACAGAAGGTAATAGTGAATGGAACACATTCTGAAGAAAGGGGTACTAGTGGAGTACCTCAGGGCTCAGTACTGGGTCCAGTCCTCTTTAACGTCTTTATAGGTGACATTGCAGAGGTCTGGAAGGAAAGGTATGCCTTTTGCAGATGACACAAAGATCTGTAACAGAGTTGATACGGGGGTAGAAAGGATGAGAGGGACTTGGCAAGGTTGGAGGAATGGTCAGACATATGGCAACTTAGATTCAATGCAAAGAAGTGCAAAGTAATGCACCTGGGAAATAAAAATCCAGGAGAAGAGTACACAATAGCAGGGGAGGTACTAACAACAACAATAATGGAAAGGGATCTGGGTGTAGTCATATCAGATGACCTAAAGGTGGGTAAGCAATGTGAGAAGTCAGTAAGAAGAGCCATGGGGATACTGGGATGCATAGGGAGGGGCATCACAAGTAGAAAAAGGGAAGTGGTTATCCCTCTATACAGACAGTTGGTGAGACCCCACCTGGAGTACTGTGTGCAGTTTTGGAGACCTCATCTATGCATGGACATAGACAGGATGGAAGCAGTCCAGAGGAGGGCAACTAAAATGGTGCAGGGTCTACATCAGAAACCATATGAAAAGAGACTGAGAGAACTTAATATGTATACCCTTGATGAAAGGAGGGACAGGGGGACATGATAGAAACGTTTAAGTACCTCAAGGGAATCCACAAGGTTCAGGAGGGTAGCATCTTTCAGAAAAAGAGATGTGTAAGAACAAGGGGGCACAATTTAAAGTTAGAGGAGGGACGGCTCAAGGGTAATGTGAGGAAATTCTTTTTCATGGAGAGAGTGGTGGACGCATAGAACTGCCTTCCTGGAGAGGTTGTGGGGTCTAAAACAGTGGGGGAATTCAATCATGCATGGGACAGACATAAGGCAATTGTAGTGGGGGGTTGCAGGAAGTAGGCTGCTGGTTAACTAGAATCTGCAGCTTATCCAATAGGCAGGGAAATGGGCAGACTGGGTGGGCCAAGTGGTCCTTATCTGCCGTCAAAGTCTATGTTTCTATGTTTCTATGAGAGGTGGGTTGGAGCTGGAGTTTAAGGTAGGCTGAGCTAGGTAGGCAATATTAGGATTGAGTGGGGCATAAATTCTTTGTGGTGAGAAATGGCACTGATGTGTAGCTGGGTAGTATGGGAGAGATTATGGACCTGTACAGATTGGGGAGGTGTAAGCTTTGAGTGATGAGGAGAGGGAAGCTTGGGTGTGATTATTTCAGGTGGTACAGGGTAGGGCATTCCATAATTTAGGTCATCAATATGAGAATGTAGCTTGACCAGCAGTGGAAGACCTGTGTGGGATAGCCTGGGATTTGTTTCCGTAGTTGTGGAGGGAGTAAGTGGAGAGGGTTGGGGTGTGACCTGAACCAGATTTGGCCATAAAGCAAGCAGAATGTAGGAGGTGTCTGGATTAAAGGAAAGGGAGAGAGAGGGCTTGGTATAGATCATGGTGATGGGTCCATGGGGGACAAGACATAGCGAAGTGACAGAAAGAGTTGACTAGAGACCTGGATCCTGCAAGGCAACATTAGGGTCACCCCAGGATCCTCGGGGTGAGTGCCATGGACCACGGAGACCTGGATCCTGCAAGGCAGCATTAGCCTGCTGAATGTATCAGGGTCCCTCCAGGAACTTGGGGCGAGTGCCCACAGACTGCGGAGACCTGGATCCTGCAAGGCATCATTAGCCTGTTGAATTTATCAGGTAGCCCAATCTGCTGCCCTTTTCGGCGCTTGATGCCATTTTCAAAAGCTGAACTATGCAGTTTCCTGTCCCAAAATTTATTATCAGAGGAGCCGAGAAGGAACATGAAGTTGTGTGAAATTGCTAGCGTCTGACTTTATGCTAGCACTGTTTACTGCCTTAGCTTACTACATTTAAATGCTTTTTGCTGGACATGTTTTCCTGGTCTACTTAAGCTGTAACACACAAAGAAAGAAAATTATACTCATTTAATCAGGGCTTAAACTGTAAATTATTTTATCATCTGTTCTCCCAAACCGCAAGGCTGTCAATGGATCAACAAGGTCCTTTCCTACTCACCACATATATGGTGCTCCTGACCCTGTCATGGCTATCCCTGTGCACCTTCTGTCACAGTGCTGTGCAGCAGCCACACAATATAGATGATTTCACCTTTTCTAACCAGCTAACCATAAAACTAGATATCCATGAACTTTGTCCACTGCTACTCCCTAGATTCACCATTTTTATTTCAGCACATTTATCAATGGCAAAAATAAAATACATACTGGCCAACTACCCAGCTTTAGTGCAACGAAAACTGTGGTACCTTCTGCTTCTTGCACTATTACTCTCAGGTGATGTTGAAACAAACCCTGGCCCCATATCCCAGCAACCTCTGCCCAGTGCTGGCTGGACCTATTCTAAGGGGCTCCGCATAGCCCATATGAACATTAGAAGCCTTCAGCATAATTTTGCTGAGCTTGAGTCTTGGGTATCGTGCTTCCAGCCGGATGTTCTCTGCATTTCAAAGACCTGGCTAAAACCCGCAATACCTGATTCTGCCTGCACCCTAACTGGGTATAATTTGCTTAGGCATGATAGACCCTCTAGAAAAAGAGCGGATGGTGTAGCAATTTACTCCAAGGCATGCCTACATCTTTCTAGCATGCGGACCCCCACAGCTCTTACCTGTGAATTTCTGCACACTTTTCTCCTCCTGGGCTCAAAGAAACTGCACATTATATGTGCCTACAATCCCCCATGAGGAGGTGCTGCTGGGCTGACTGAGCTCCTTGACTACTCAATTAACTCAGTGGGGCAAAATGAACTGCTCATCCTAGGGGATGTAAACCTGAACTGAATAGGCAAAAAACATACCAATCTCCTATCCCTAGTACAAAGCTATAACCTGCATCAAGTGATTGATGACCCAACTAGGGTAACATCCTCTAGCATCCCTGGCACTCTAATCAGTTGGATATTAACAAATTTTATCGACAGACTAGAAGCTGTGGGCACTCTACCGAATGTGATTAGCGATCACTCTCCCATTTTCTGTGACTGGTGCCCCTCCGACGTATAACAACTGCCCTTAACAAAGCATGCCAACTTACAACTGGTGCCCACTCCCTCACCCACACCTGTGCCCTTTATGAACAATCCGGATGGCTCCAACTCTCCAATCATATAAAGTATCTCACATGTGCTATGGCAGGAAAAATCAACTTTGGCCTCACATTCCCTGGTTTTACTGCCTTGTTACATCAAAATACCAATTGACAGAACACCAGAACCTCGACAACCCAGAATCTACAAGTTCCTTGCTGTTGTACTACACAGGGCCAATGCTCCTTCACCTACAGGGCTCCTCTTTGGCTGAATGGTCTCAGCCATACCATCTCCTCTGCCACAACACTAGGTCTGTTCGAAACCAGGCTCTGGGCCCATCTCATTGCCTCTAGCTCCTGTGACTACCTCTCCTAGCTCATGACCTACACATCCTTAGTCCCATTCTGATTTTCTACTTAATTCCCTGGCTCCCCCTGTCCCCCTTCCCCAGCTCCTGAGTTGCCGCTTCAAATCTCAGGTTTCATATCACCTTTCTTTGCACCCTTAAAGCACTTTTCTCCCTTGTAGCACTTCCTCCCCTTCACCCTGCCCCCTATTTCCCCTTCCACACTCCTTTCCATTCACTGTATGACAAATGCCATCAGCTGCATCCACATCCTCCCCCCCCTCTTTTTCATCCCTGTCTCTTTGCTACCCTGGGCGCCTGACCCGACCCATTCCCTGTGGGCACATGCTTTCTAGCCATGCTCTCCATTTCATTATAGCTGCCTCTCTTTACTACCCACACTTCTCCTCCGCCTCTACACCTTACTCTTCCTATAATTGACCTTTTTCAATAGCTCTATTGTAACATGTATAGTTTATTGTTATTTCACTGTTGACCCATGTTGCATGTTATTAGCTGACGTGGAACCTTTGTAAAAGAACCTTGGCTCAAAGGTATTTGTGATCCTAGACTCAAATAAAATAAAAAGTTATCCTATCTCTGTTGCCTTGTTACATTACCTTCTGAAACTTTGCAAATCTAGACCAAGCCACTTTCCTGCTTGAAGTCTCTTTGATTGATTGGTCCTATGTATATCAGGCACAAGATACTCAGGATGCACTAGACTTTTTCCTGCAGAATTTCTGGGCTCTTCAAGACAGACATACTCCCTCGATCACACGTCGTGTTCAGGGAAAGCGTACCAGATGGCTCCATAAAGACCTCCGTGCCTCTCTCCGTACCAGGGATAAAAGCTGGAAATGTTTCAAGAGGTCGGGCTCTGAATCAGATTTTAATTCCTACAGGGCACTAAGAAACTCCTGTTAGAGAAAAATCAGACTGGCCAAAAGCTCCTATTGCAAAGAACTCCTACTGGATACAGCGGGTAACTCCAGGAGGTTCTGGAGTCACGTAAAATCAATCCTAGGTTTTAAACAGGAATGTAATGCTAATGATATGGTACTAAATGGTGCTCACTGCAATGACAGAAACACAGAAACATAGAATTTGACAGCAGATAAGGACCGCTTGGCCCACCCAGTCTGCCCATTTCCCTACCTAATGGATAAGCTGCAGATCCTAGTTAACCAGCAGCCTACTTCTTTCTACACCCACCCCCTAGAATTGCCTTATGACTGTCCCATGCATGCTTGAATTCAACCACTGTTTTTGACTCCACAACCTCCTCTGGAAGGCTGTTCCATGCATCCACAATCCTCTCTGTGAAAAATACTTCCTTACATTACCTCTGATCCACCCCCATCTTCAAATTGTGCCCCTTGTTCTTGCACACCTCTTGGACTTTGTTGATTCCTTGAGGTACTTGAAAGTTTCTATCATGCCCCCCCCTTTCCTCGAGGCTATACATATTAAGCTCCTTTAGTCTCTCTTCATATGTCTTCCAGTGCAGACCCTGCACCATTTTAGTTGCCCTCCTCTGGACAGCTTCCATCCTGTCTATGTCCTTGCAGAGACTGGGTCTTCAGAACTGCACGCAGTACTCCAGATGGGGTCTCACCACTATTACCCTACCTTGTGCATCAACTCTGTTGCAGATCTTTGTGTCATCTGCAAAGTAACATACTTTTCCTTCCAGTCCCTCTGCAATGTCGCTTATAAAGACATTGAAGAGGACCGGTCCTAATACTGAACCCTACGGTACCCCACTAGTAACCCCCCTTTCTTCAGAGTGGACTCCATTTACTATTACCCTCCGTTTCCTGTTCTCCAGTAAATTCTTTACCCAGGCTATCATCTTGGGACCCACTCCAAGGCTGGCTAACTTGTATATTAATCTTTTGTGTGGGACTGTGTCAAATGCCTTGCTAAAGTCTAGGTAGGCCATGTAGACTGCCCCTCCCTGATCTACTACTTTGGTCACCCAGTCAAAGAAATCATTTGGATTCATCTGGCATGACCTTCCCACCTGAATCCATGCTGCCTTGGGTCCTGTGCCCCTCTGGCCTCTAGGTACTCGAAAATTCTTTTCTTCAGAAGTGATTCCATCATTTTCCCTATCACTGAGGTTAAACTAGCAGGTCTGTAGTTTCCTGCTTCTGCCCTGCTCCCACTTTTGTGAAGGGGAATCACATCTGCCCTCCTCCAGTCCTCAGGTACCACCCCATCCTCCGATGTTTTGTTAAAGAGGGTAGTCAGTGGTGTCACTAGTTCTACCCTTAGTTCTTTTAGAATTCTGGGATGAATCCCATCAGGCCCCATTGCTTTGTCCACCTTCAGTTTTAAGAGTTCTTTCAGAACCCTTTCTTCTGTAAATGGGCTGGTATCAACTTCTGTATCCAGAGTGTTTCTATTGTTTGTTTTAGGTACCTCCCAGTCTTCATTTGTAAATACTGAGCAAAAATATTTGTTTAGTATCTCTGCCTTTTCACAGTCACCCTCTGCCCACCCCCCTTCCCTTTATTAAGCTTCGTTATCCCTCCTTTAGCTCCCTGATGGACCTAAAAAAGGTTCTATCCCCCTTCTTAACTGAGTTGGCTATCTTTTCCTCGATTTGGGCGTTTGCTGTTCTGACTGCCTTCCCAGCTTCCTTTTGCTTTAACTGATACAATTATCTGTCCTGCTCCTTCTGTGATTCCTTGTACTTTCTGAATGCTTTCTTTTTCTCTTGAACCTTCACTGCCACCTCCTTTAAAAACCGTAATAGTTTCTTACATCGTTTTGTTTTATTTGCTTCACACAAAGGCTTGTTATCTCTGTGATGGCAGTTTTTATTATTCCCCATTGTTCTTCCATCCCTCCTTCCTGCCCATTTGCTAGTGCATTCCTTAGGCACTCACCCATTTTGGCAAAGTCAGCCCTCCTGAAGTCCAGTTCTTTTGCCTTTGCATGGCTTGACTCTATTGCTGTGTTTATTGTGAACCATACTGTTCGATGGTCGCTAGTTCCCAGATGACTACCCACTTCTACATCTGTGATCCTCTCTTCATCTCCATTTGAGAGAACCAGGTCTAAGATTGCTCCCTCTTGAGTGGGTTCCAATACTAGTTGTCTAAGACATGTCCCCTGTAGGGCATCTAGAATAACCCCACTATTAGAAGTGGCTGCTGCAACTGCACTCCAGGTAACACCTGGTAATCTGATCCTCAAACCATTGCCAATGCTTTCAATAAACACATCTCAGACCTTTCTATTTTCACCTCCTCATTCCCTTCCACACCTACTACACAGTGTTTTCCCCCAAATGACCCTAAACTACCCTCCCCACCTTTCCGCTTAAGGGCAATTACAAAATCTGAAGTCCTCAAACTCCTAAATAAAATCTCTGACACCACTGATGTCAGCTCTGATACCATGGAGACCAAACTCCTGAAACTAGCAGCCCCTTTTATAGCTGGCCCCTGTCCAAAATTTTCACATTATCCCTCTGCCAAAATTATGCCAAAATTATGACCTGGATATCTGGAAAATTGCTAGAGTAACTCCAGTCTTTAAGAAAGGAGATAGAAAGATGATATCAAATTACCGCCCAATTGTCATACTCTCAGTTTTGAGCAAACTACTGGAAAAGCTAGTGGCAGCCCAAACTCTGGACCATCTTACTAAACACAATCTCCTCACTGCCAAACAACATGACTTTAGCAAGGGTCACAGCACCTCCTCTGCCCTGTTCCAACTCACGAACAGCATTCAAATTGCTATGGACTGAGGCTCCCTAACTGGTGCAATTTTCATTGACCTCACAAAAGCCTTTGATCTTGTAGACCACCCACTTCTTCTCTCCTGTCTTAGATCCCTTGATTTCTTGGACCCAACTGTTGACTGGTTCCGTAGCTACCTGACAAATAGGGGACAGGTTGTCAAGTTTAACTCGGCTGTGTCTGAGCATGCTACTATAAACACTGGCATTCCTCAGGGCCCCATCCTTGGTCCTCTACTCTTTTCTATCTTTATAAATCAGATTGCGTCAACCACCCCCTCCTGCTCCTCAATTCTCTACACTGATGATCTGGTACTTTACTCCAGCTCCAGTTCAAGATTTGTGATCAACCTCTCTCTCACCTCTGCTTTTCTCGACATCCAGAAGTGGCTCTCCAAGCATAAGCTGCTACTAAATATGAGCAAAACCCAATCTATGCTTTTTGGATCTGGAATCAAACTAAAAAAATGCCATAACCAATTTAGAATCCAGTGCCCTGATGGCACTGTTATGGAGAAGGTCAGCTCTGTTAAATATCTTGGAGTTGTCCTTGATGAGTCATTGAACTTTGACCTCCCTATCCAGATCACAATGAAAGCTGTAAATATTAAAACTGGCATTGCCTACAGGAAGAGCCATTCCCTCACTCCTTCAGCTAGACTGGCCATTGCCCTGGGCATCCTCCTTCCTGCACTTGCGTATGGTGCAGTCACATTTGTGAGAGCTACAAACACTGCCCTCAAGAAATGGGATACGACATACAATAATATCTGTCATTTTGCCTCTTCGTCCCAATGCCTAAAGCATCACTGTCAGCTTTGCCATGATCTCAACTGTCTCTCCCCTTCAGCTCACTGTCTCCTTGCACTAGGATCTTTGATAGACGATATCGTCAGACATGCTATACCTAATGAACTTGCCTCCATGCTGCCCTCTTATATTTTCCTATGGGCTACGGTCCGCTGAAAAGTACTTATTTTAAGTGCCATAGGTAAAAACAACAAAGGGGTCCAGTGCTTTCTCTATTATAGCCCCAAGCTACTGGAACTCCTTACCCCTGGATGTCCGTAGTGCACCCAGTCACGCACTCTTCAAAAAACAGCACTGTTTTTTTCTGAGGAATTTTTCCCCCTGTACTTGCTTCAATCCTCCCTAAACCACTCGCCTCTGTCTCCTCATTCCCTGGTGCCTAAGTCTACCCCATATATGCCCACTCTGACTCAAGTCTCTTATACTCCTCCTATCACACTAATCATCCCCCTCCCCTCTCTTCCTGCCTATTTACCCCTCCCATGCTAACTCCTTAAATTGGTTTATCCTATCTTCTCATGGAATTAGGATTCTTATGTCAGGCGATGCACTTAAACTTGAATAATCTTGTCTTTTGTCCTTTGTTTCAGCATACCTGGACTCAGCACTTATATCTTATGTGAACATGTTGCCCTCTGAAATTGCTGTAACCTTGTATTCTGTATTGTAATCAAATGCTGTAACCATGTATTCTGTATTGTATCAAATCTGTTATTCATTGTTAGTGTCTCCAAATTGCCTACCTGTACTTTGTTACCTCCCAGGTCAGGTCTGAAAATAGTCACTCTGTGTCTAGTGCCCTTACCCAGTTAACAAAAACTAAATAAAATAAATAAATAGAGTCCAGTCAGGCAAGGGTAGTCTTGGGAGCAGCACTGTAGACTATGTCGAAATAGTTAAAAGTGGGGAGCATCATTTTCTGTACTATAGCACGGCATGTTGGTGGTGAAGTGTGGTCTCAGTTTCTGTATAGAGTACCAAGCTTGGGGTGCAGTTATTTTTGAATAGCATTCACATGTCCAGGTGCTGGTCTAACCAGACCCTAAAGTATCTAAAGGAGGTGACATTTTCTAAAGTCATCCTATCCAGGGTGTGGAATATGGGGGGGGGGGGAGAGGTTCTGGAGAGTTTCTGCCTTGTGTTGAAGGTCATGAAGACAGTCTTTTGGCATTTAAGAAAAGTTGGTTGGTGTGGAACCAATGCTGTACCTTGTCAAAATCATGCTGGAGTCTTGCTGCCACTTCAGCTGAGGAGACACCAGAGGTGAATAGGACAGTATCATTCACATACCTGTGGATGGCTGTTGTAGAACATGCAGTTGGTAGATCATTCAGAAATATTGAAAATAATATTGGGCCAAGTCCTGACCCCCTGAGGCACTCCAGTGTTGATAGGAAGGGGAGGGGAAAGGGAGTCGCCAATCTTGACAGATTGTGATCTACATTCCAGGTAGGAGTGGAACCAGGCAGTGGCTGAGACTGATAGTACAGCAGCATTCAATCTTTGTAGGAGGAGGGAGTTTGATACTGTGTCGAACGCTTTGGCCAAGTCGACAAATATTACAGAAGTTATCTGCCCTTGGTCCACAGTAGTGAGTATGGAATCTGTGAGCAGCAGGAGGGACGTAGTGATTGAGTGGGATTTGCAGAAGCCAGCTGGTAAGGGGTAAAAAAGGTGGAGGAATCTTGGAAGGGGGAGATTTGGAAGGGCACCATGTGCTCCTGTAGTTTAGCCACAATGGGGAGAAGTGAGATTAGGTGATAATAACCAGGGTTAGTGGGATCACCTCCTTTTAGGAAAAGGGATGACTGTAGAGTATTTCCATGCAGATGGGACAGAATTCAGTGTGAATGATAGATTTAGGAGAGCTGTGAGTGGGGAGGAGACAATGAAGGCTGAGAGATAGAGGAGTTTGGAATCAAGTTTATCGGGGCTTTTGCCCTTGTTAGGGTTAAGGGCTAGGAGGGCCTTGAGAATATCTGTTGAGGACATAGGAGAGAATGAGAAAAGGGGGGTCATGTTATGGTTGTTGGGGGAGGAGTTAGGGTGTGGTAATAGGATGGTGGAGGTGGAGTGAAGGGAGAAGTATGAAGAAGAGGGGTTGGGAAGTGTGGAAAAGAGTAATGATGCACAAGAGATGAAGAAGGAATTAAAAGTTTCAGCCACCTTAGGGGGGTCGGTTAGGGTGGAATTTTCTACCTTGATGAGAGGTACTGGGGGTGGGGTAGGAGGTGAGAACAGGGGTTGGACCACTTTCCAGAATTTGGAGGGGTGGCTTAAGTTGGTGATGAAGAAAGTGGAGAAATGTATGGCTTTGGCTTATCTCATAGCCTTGGTACATGCGTTCCTCAGCAGTAGTTAAGAAGGTCTGAGGGGGATCCAGAAACCTTATGGGTTTTCCAGGCTTGGTCATGATCGAGCATGCATGCTAGCAGTTCGGCATTGACTCAAGGGAGGTAAGAGCTATGTACCCTTATGGTTTTGAGGGGGCATGTTGGTTCCAGATGTCTAAGAATTTAGTAGATAAATAGCTGAAGGCAGCATCTGTTGAGCTTACAGTAGTAACGGGAGACCAATCAGACTGAGCAATGTCTGTTAATAGAGGGGCCAGGTTTAGGGAGCGGAACGAGCATAGTTGAATCAGTTTAGGGGTGCTTTTGTGCAGTGGACTTTGCAGACACAATAAATCATGTGATGATTGCTGAGGGAGTCAGGGAGGATGCCGGCTTGAATGATGCAATGTGGATGTGAGGTAAGGGCCCAGTCTAGGAGAGTGTGGTTGAGGGATTTGAGGTTTAGACATGTGGGGTTTGTGATTAATTGGTTTAGGTTGAGGGAATTCATTTCAGAGCAAGCTTTGTTATTTGTAGGTGAGTGACAATCTAAGTTAAAATTACCAAGTATGTATAGCTCACCTGAGGAGGCATGTGTAGTTAGGGAGGTGATGAGCTCAGAGATTGAAGTGGAGGGGAGGGCAGGGTGGCAGTATGCTCCCACTATTAAACTAGGTAGAGTGTGAGGCAAGGAGAGTTTTATAAGGATTAACTCATAGGTGGAAGGGGAGGAGCTAGTGAGTACTGGAGAAAACTGGAGGTTGGTTGATATATACTTTGCTACACCACTGCCTTTAGTTGGACTGTCTTGGCATATAAGGGTGTAACCAGGAATGAGGATGGAGTTATCAGGTATTTTTGAGAAGAGCCATATTTCAGAGAGAGTCAGTATGTCAGGCCAGAAGGCCAATATTACAGGCTATTCTGTTACTTTGTGGCATGGCTACAGGGTATCCTATACTTATTGTGAGCTTCTTTACCAGATAACATGATGGAGGGGTTGGCACTTCCCTTGCCAGCTACCCACTTACTCAATTACAACTTGATATCAGCAAGGGATCACCAGATCACATCCAGCACATGACCATGTGTGTTGCCAGGCAAACGTGACAGTTCGCATGTTTGGCTTTCCCCTTCTGCAGGGTTGGACCAAAGGGCACTGCCTACAGAAGGATTGACTGCTTCTTTAATAATCCTGCATTCTTTGTACTACAGATTCATGCCCTACCTTACTAGGATATAATTAATTGAAGCTATTTATTATGTTGCTGTTATTGTATGTATTTTGCTATGTATTGCACCCAGAGTCTGCGGGATTGGGCGCAAAGTAAATCTACTAGCAAATTAAATCTACTACTATTCTCCTTCCATTCACTTTTGCTTGCTACCAATAGGTGCTCAATGACTCAGCACAGGCATGTCTTCGGGTTCATCCCTCACCCCAAGCATCTCCACTGATGATCTTTCAGGGCAATCAGCCACAGGCTCAAAAGCCATCAAGTGGTTTCCCTTGAGGAGGTCTCACTACTTTCTAAATGTTAAATGGCAATCCCTGATGAAGAAAATAGATCCAGGCCTCTCCTGAATCTCTGTAGGCCTGAAAGGCTACTCCCTCCTTGTCTCTCTTTCTCTTCTCCCTCAGCTTGCTCCCAATTGACTCAGACAGCTCTACACTGATGATGCACCATCAATTCCTCAGCTCCTCCGACACAACTACACTCTGAGACCTGGCACCAGAGTGTTTGTCTCAGTCTAGTTACATGAGGTGAACAAACACCTCTTGCTACTGGTAGGAGGGGGTTGTTACCTGTGGCTCTATGGAGGGAAATGTCCTCAAAGAAGATGGGTTTATTTGCCAGTAACAGTAGATCTTTGTGAGAACAGAGCCACAGAGCCAGAGCTCATCCTCCCTTTTCCTCCCTTCTGTGTTTTCAGGTGGTATACTCTGGAAAACATACCCGATACTGTGAGCCTGGTCTTCTACTTTTGTGCACCCTTTCAATTGGCTTTTTCTTTGTAGAACTTCCACCTTCTCCTATCATCCTGGTTGGGGTTTTGGTCTCCCATTTCCTGTCTATATGGTACTTCTCTGGACTTGCCTTTGTTGAGAAACATGGGAAGATAGGGGGCCACCCACCTACCTCCCTAACTCTTATTCATCCTACTCCCCCCTGCTTTCTCTTCCCATAAGCATCTTATATGTTCTCTTAAGTTCCTCATCTCTTAGCTGCTTTTAGCTGCATGTGATATTAAGCTCAACCCTGGCCCTTCCCTTTCATCCCCTATCACCAAACTTTTGAGAATGCCCCTTGCCAACATCTGCAGCCTTCTCCCTATGATCAACCTATTGTAATCACTCATGGTTAACCTCAAACCTGATGTGTTGGTGACCCTGGAATCTTGGCTGCCCCCCCCAAGATCCCTGATTCCTCTGTTGCCATCCCCAGGTTCACCATTATTCAACAGGATAGAGCAAAGAGGAGTGGTGGAGTAGTCATCTACCTCTCCTCAAACATCCAGTTTTAGCTTGTGCTCTCCATCTCTATCCTCTCTGCCTATGAGATGCTTTTTCTCAAACTCTCCCCCCCCCTTTCTCTGCACCCATATTTATTGCCAGTGTCTACTGCTGCCCTGGCATGTGCTCACCTTCAATAACTGAGTTACTCATCACCATCTCCTCACAAGCCTCCTCTGGAGAGTTACTCATTCTAGGCAATTTCAACTTAAAATGGCTCTCTCTTTCTCTTCATAAATTTTGCCTTAACGAGAAGTCCCTCCTTTTAACCCAACTCATCTCTGTCCCCACTTGCTATAATTTCAAAATTTCTAAATCACTCCCTCTTGGACTGGGTCCTCTTATCCCATCCCCAATTGTACTGTAGATGCTAGTACCCTGAATGGCCTCAGTGACCACCATATGGTCTACTGTGTGTGTAAGATTCATTGTCCCAAAGATTCCACTAAATTCATCCAGATCCAGACTTTCCATTTGCTGGACTTGTCCTGCCTTTAAACTAACCTGGTAGCCACCAACTGGTCCCCTATTTCTACAGCTGGCACCATTGACAGTGCCTACAAATTTTTCACCTCCAAATTTGTCTGTGTCACTTCCCTCCTTAGAAGAACCAGGGTCCGAGGATCTCATCTCCCATGGATCTCAGCTAAATTGTTGACTTGTCACCGTGCCCATGACTTTGCCTGAAGGATGTACAAATCCTTTGACTCCACCTCTGACCTTACAAATTACTGGACCCTTCATAATGCCTGTACTAAAAAGACTAGGCTTGTGAAATCTTTACACTTCGCAACCACACTCCAGAACAACTTTAATCACCTCTCTAAGTTCTGGAAGGTAATCCTTGTCTTTTTGCCCCTCAGATTCAGTCCTCTTTCTCTGTTCTCAAGATGGGTGATACTCCTGTTTCTGACTCCACTGCAGTCACCTCATTATTCAATTCCTTTTCACCTCCTGTGCCTGTTTCCTCCTCTCTTCCTCCTCCTCCTCCTCCTCTCCCCTCTTTCTCTCCTCTTCTCTAGGGCCTTGTCACTTCTGCCATTTTGGTCAACTTAGCCAAAGCTATTGACACTGTTGCCCAACCCATTTTCCTGGGCAAGCGTAAGGCAGCTGGACTCTCTGCTGCCTCAGTTGAGAGATTTCACTCCTACCTTGATGGCAGGTTGCAAGCTGTCCATATTAGAGACTTCCTCTCCCCCCACACACCCCTAATCAACTCAGGAATTCTCCAAAGGTCTGTCCAAAGCTCAGTTCTTTACTCCATTTTTCTAAATGACTTCTCCACTGCCTGCTCCTCTGTGTCAATTAATATGTATGCAGGTGACACAGAACTGTTTCCTCTGGTTCCTCTGCCCCTGAACTCATGAACCAGCTCTAACTGGACTTTAAAAACATCCTGCTGTGTTTCTGAGAAAATCAGTTATCCCTCAATGCTAATGTAACCCCCCTCCATTATTTCACTGTACAGATTACTGATGGCACTTTAATATGGCAGCAGATGTACATTTTAAAAGTCACTCGCTCCTGCTGGGGCTTTAAGGGGCTTAATAGCTGGCAGCAGCTTCAGTCCAGGCTAAAGGTAACGAAACACCAGAAACTACCCCCTCCCCTCCCGGTCTAGGGGTTTGATGGTAAATTGTCTCTGGGAGAGGGGAGGGGCACCATTCTCAACTGTAAGTGCTAGGAGGGAGTACAAATCACAGTACCTTGCTATTTTGGGATCTTGGGTTCTTCTGTGATGGCACGAACTCCATCGAAGCGCAGGCTCGTGGATGGTCTCTACACCCCCAGCTCCTCCGGAAAATGGCAGGCTCCTCAATTAGGCTGAAAGACAGTTCACTAGGCAGATTGCAGCATAACACAACAACTTTTACTGTAATGAAGTGATCCAAGGTCCAAATGATTTGAAATGCAACTGATTAGCATTTATTTTTTTTCTTTCTTCATAAAGGCTTAAGTAGTAAACACCTGTGAGGACCTCATTTGATTAATTTATACATTTCCAGCATTATATGGCCCTTGGCCGTGGCACATACTTGGGGACCAGAAATTGAACCTGCAGCCTAGTGACTGGTCTATTTTCCCTTCTGGAGCCAAATTGGGCTCAAACTTCTCTTAGCAAAACACTGGTGGCTCCTTTAAAACCCATTTTAATAATATTAAACACCACCAGAGGGGCAGAGGCACAAGCAGTAAAAACTACACTTTTACTCTCCTCAGCTTTGGAGGAAGGGGGTATGATGGTACACTTTTTCATTTGTCAGTCCCTTCCACTAGAGGCCACCCACAGACCTTTTAAACCATGAGCAGGGTTCTTTTCTATAGGGGCCCAAACCTTCCTTCACAGCAGACACTACAATGCTGCACAGTACCTTTGATAAATGGGCACAGTCAGACACTGGGGTATCTGTCACCTACCCCCTGAAGCCTTCACTGCCACCTCAGTCTTTCAGGCCCTTCCATGGCAGCCACTTATTCTTTTCTCTTGCTTGTGGAGCCAGACAGGCTCCGATGATCTCCTCAACAATGCTCCAAATTGCTGTGTAGTTCCCCCATACTGTCGCTTTATGGGGGAACTTCCTTTATCTTTAAATTTGACTAGAGGCAATCCCCCCCCAGTCCAGGAATCTCCATTTTCGATGGACTGCCGACCCACCAAGGGCCTGCGGGCAGGGCTGCGCTCCTTCTTGCACACACGCCTGCCTCCTCCTCATGAACGCTCAATGACTCTCTCCTTTAGCGCGCCAACAGCGCTTTAATTCAAATGGACGCACGCACGCCTGAACAGCAGCCCAGCCAGCATGCGTGCACACACCAAACCTCCCGCCATGCCAAAGGGCATATAAAACTGGTAACCCCTGTTTGGCACAGGGGTTACACTAAGAAAACAGTCTCTATAACTTTTGGCACCAGGCAGAGCCTTGTTAGAGTTTCCCCTCTTCCTTTCTTTCATTCCCTTGATGGTGCAGCTATTGAAGCTGTCTCTTCCTTCAAGTACCTGGGGACTGGCTGTATTACCACCTTGATTTTTCTGTTTATGTGGATGCTATCCACAAGAAGCTCCACCCCAAACATTCAGCACTTCACAGAAATAAGAGAAGCATACCTCTTCCTGTGCACAGAGAAATCCTCACTAAGAGGTTTGTTGACCTACAAAGCACTACACGGTCTTGGTCCCAACTACTTGAAAGAGCTTCTGATTCTTTACACTCTTGTGTGACAGCTCCGCTCGGCTGACGAGGGGTTGCTGGAGATTCCGAGGGTTACTTTGAAATCTTCTGGGGCCTATGCCTTTGCGTTTGTGGCCCCTACCCTCTGGAATCCTCTGCCCCATCAGCTTTGTCAGTGCACGACCGTTGGGGGCTTTAAACAGGCACTTAAGACTTTTTTGTGGAATCAGGCATTTTAAGAGTTATTATGATTTTATTAATGATATAAGTTATTCTGTATATTTGATGCTTTGTTTTATATTCTGTAAGGCGCCTTGATATTTGAAAGGCTCCCAAGAAATAAAGATTATTATTATATTATTATTATTATTATAAGATGATTCTCCCAATTTTCGACTATGGAAACCTTGTTTACAGTGTTGCTTCTTAGTCTACTTTAGCTAGACTGGACCCCCTCTTTCACTCCTTCTGTCAATTTGTCCTTGAAAAATTCCTGCATACTCTCCCCTGTTCTTTGTATACCTCCCTCTCCTTCCCCTCTCTTGATGTCAGGCACCTTACCCACTGTATTTCAAACAAGCATTTGTCAATGCCGAACGTTCGCTTGCAGGTATTTGCAGTGGTGTGTGGCACTTGGACATGGCTTAATGTCTTTAGGGGGTACAGTTTACAGAGGTGCAGCCACTTCCCTTTTTGCACAGTCAGACTTTTAATTTCACACCCACCCCATCATATGATGCACAAGAAGAAGTACAGTTAGTGTTCAAAAGCATATTTCAAGGGTACCCACTGGCAGCACACTGATCAACAGTCAAAAGGGTTTGCACCCAAGCATTTCAGCCAGTACAGCAATTAATACCTGTCCATTCACTTTTACCTGTTGGGCGTGGTGACTCGGACCACCCTCTGGATTAATGACAAGGGATGTGGGACTCTGTGCTGGTCTACTGACCATGAGATATGACAGTTACAGTAGTATTTCAGGTAGGAATACACTGCAGTGGCTATGGTGACCCCGGTGCTGGCCATCACCAATACCTGTTTCCCACTGCCTAAGGGCTGCAGCTTGTACATCTTTACCTTACCTTCCCTGATCGACCAGTTCACAGTAGCCAGGAACTTGGCCACCCTCTCCTGCATGAGCTTCAGCAGCAGCTCTCTCCCTGCCTCCACCTGGGTCTTGTCATCGGCCCAAGCCTTAAGATGCACCAGCATCTCAAACTCAGCTGCTGCAGAAACAACTGGACCCCATAAAACCATGGTGCAACACAGTGTCATCAGGAGGAGGTCCTGCAGAGTGGCACACATGGTGCCCACAAATCTTGGTTACTCTTCCGTGTGGTCAGTACTGACATAGCCCAGCACTAGGATGCTTCTTCAGGAAACTTCATATGTCAATTGTAAATAGGAACTGCCAGGGTCTGGGAGGTATAACTGCCATTCTTTTTAGCTAGTAGGAAAGCATGTAGGTGGGGAGTGGGTGGAGGCAGGTGTTCAGACACTAAACTCAACCGTAGTATTACTGGGGAGACATGCATGTATGAGGTATGTCAGTGTCACTCGTGAAATTCATGTGAAACCAACAAATAAACACAAGGCAGAGCACAGGCAGGTCGAAGATGTTCCTCTGTAAGTTAAGAGGGGCTTCTGCCAGAGTTAGTTCAATGGGTGAGCCAGAGAATAAGGGAGCGGGGAGGACAGCAGCAGTGGGAGGAAGTGGGAGGGATTGTGATGTCAATGTGCTAAATACACACACGTTACCACCGCTGACTACAGTGGTGGTTTTCTTTGAACTATAGAGCAGTGCAGCTGAACTGCTGTCATACACAGCTTGCGCATTTATTGGTGCGGTACGGTCACGTCTGCTACATGGAGCACTGCATTGGACAGGAAGGCCACACAGCTTCAAAAAGTCATACTGTCCCACAATGTTACTTGTGCATGCACATAAGCGAATGTAAAAAGGACATTGGAGCACATGTTCAAGACTGACAGGAGGCAGCGATTTCTGGTGATGCTGCATTTCATATGGCAGGCTAAGATTTGAGCTCCATCGGGTCCACCGATATAATACCTCCTTACACTAATTTAAATTCATTAGCTGCACAATTTCATTAAGAAAGAGGTTTGGATTGAATTGGGGAGTCACCAGAGGCTAACTAAATATAAATTGGTAACAGGAAAATAAACATACCTCTTCTGCAGCACAGCATGCATCCTCTCTGAATAGTATGGCAATGGGCAGTTTGGAATAGGGCAGCAACCCACAAATGCAGTTGTTATAACTGAGCTTCTGGACTTTCAACAGGAAACTCAATCATTATACGCAAAATTAAAATCTTCGGTTGCTAATATTGAAGGGAAAAATCTGAGAAGTGGAACAGCATGCAACTAGCATGGATGGCACGGTCGATCGACTTGAGAGATTGTTTACTTGGCTTCTCCAAGAGACCCAAACCCTTATGGAAAAATGCAATGCCCTAGAAAATCGGTCGCGCTGGAACAGCATCCGAATCTTTGAAGTACCAGAGGGAGCTGAAGCCAAGAGGTATTTTGTGACTTTGTTCAAGAATTCTTGATCTTTTTGACCTCTTGCTGCTTCCGATTGAGAGAGCACACAGGTCCTTAATGGCAGCACTGGCATTTAGCACACACGAGGCAAGCGGCCTCTTGGGGCGCCAGCAAGGGTCCAGGACTGGTGGGTGCAAAAACCCAAGAGACAGCCAAGAAAAATGTAATGTTCTTCTGAACAGTGACATATTCCAATATATATATTTTTTTAATTTAAACTGCATAGTATCAAACATTCAAGTCATCAACATTTTGTGACTGACTTAGTCACCTCTTCAGCTTGTGAACATAAACTTAAAACAATGGATGCTCAATAAATTTATTATGCAGTAGCTCCCAATGTGGGGGTCAAGATTACTTATATATGCTAGCTTCATGTTGTAGTTGCTGGAGTGTTTTTTTTAAAATTCCAGCACTTAGATGGCCACTATGAGCTCCTGTTTATACTCCTGCTACTAAATGAAAGTCTAAGAGGTATGTCATCCTCCTGTTCCTCCCAGACAACTTCTCAAAACATGACCTCAGTGGAGGAAATGAAGGGGTAGGGGGCACTGCAGGCTCCGCAGTGCACCATCTGCATCCATAGGGCACTGTTAAACCTCCCCCAGCTCCGAAAGGCCCATTTTCCGTCTCCCTATAATTATACACCTGAAAAGCTGCTTGAAGCTGTGGCTGCTTCTGCTGTATTGTCACCACTTCTCATCCCCTTCTCAGCCTTGAATGATAACACTTGCTGCTCAGCTGTCCATTCTGTCCTGCACCGCACACATGTCCAACAAGAGTCAGAAGGCTCACAGGACCCTACATTTGAAGCAGCTCCCCGCCGCTAGTGAGATTACTGTACGTTTTGAAATGTGCACATGAATTCCAATTCAGCCCCAGCCAGGATTCGATTGGCTCCAGCTCCTGAGTACTGTGGCATAGAAAGTGAACAGCTGATGGAGCATCGGAGCATGCCAAAACACAAATCCAGAGATCTGCAGTGAGATACATAGAGCGAGAAGGAGAGCAAGAGAGCGAGAGAGAGAGAGAGAGAGAGAGAGAATGAGAATGTAGCGGAATTGTTCTCTCCTGCTCTTCTGCTCTCCTGTCATGTTACAAACATTCTCTGTCTCTCCCCCCCTCTCTCTCTCATCCATTGGTTTGCAATGTGGATAAACAGCACACACTGCAGGTTACAGATATCAGAAGTAAATAGTTTACAACCTGAGTATGCTGGAGGGACTTTCTGGCGAAATGTTGTAATATAGTTACTTCCGATATTTACACTTTCCAAACTCGTCTGATTTGTCTGAAAAAAAAAACATTTAAAGCATAAAAACTTACAAATCTGGTGTTCATGTTCTCTAAGGCATGAGAGCCAGTTAATGCCCACCGGAATGGTGATTGCCGTACTGTGCCATGAAAAACACAATTTCAACTGTGAAGATGACGCAAAATGAACCATTTGTATTGCAGCCCTCTAAGGATCCTACGTCTCCCCAGACCAATCTTTGTCAGGTTTTATAATCATATGGTCCAGCAGCAAATTTTAATGAGGGCTTGGAGATTGGGAAAGCTGGAATATTGGGACCAGAGACTATAGTTTGTGAATCTGCTACTCCCAGATTGTTCATCGCCAATGGAAATCAATTGTTTGCAATGTTACGAGCACGTACAATAAAATACATTCTGTTGTACCTTGCCCATTTGAAAATTATTTTACCAGAGGGGCCACAGATCTACAACGAATTTGAAGCTGCAATTGGTGCCCTACAGGATAAAGAACTGATGCGAAAGGATTGTGGAGTGTCAGAATACCTGGGAAAAGCGGGCCCTGCAAAAAAAATCGTAGTCTAAAGTGCCTGCAGAAGGTAAGAACTGGAGAAAAGAACAAAGGCTTGATGAGAGCTGTAATTAATTTTTTTGTTCTGAATGCGAGGGCTTGTTTAATTTAATTGCCTACATGTGAGTCTCCTCAGCAATGTTCCAGATAGTTCGATGGCAGCTCCGGTGGATCTGATGTTTACATGTGCAGCAGCTGAGTGAGAACTGCAGGACTTAATCTGGGCTGAAATGCAAGAGCGTTTGAAATGTCTGCCAGAGCAAGTTCAGTTGGTGAGACGGGAAATGAGGGAATGGGGAGGACATCAGCAGAGGGAGTTAGCTGGAGGGATCTATACGTCAATATGCCATGTACACATACGTTACCACCGCTGATTGCAGCAGGTGGTTTTCTTTGAATTGAAGACCACTACAGCCCAACTGCTGTCATAGACAGCTCGTCCATCCATTGGTGGGGTATGGTCATGCCTGCTACATGGAGCAGTGCATTGGACAGCAGGGTAACACATCTCCAGAATGTTGCACTGTCCCAAAACGCTCGCGCATGCGCATAAGCGAACATAAAAAATGACCTGTTTTAGTAGATCTAACTTATTCTGCACTGTTTTATTTACTGTATGGCATTACTTAATCTTCGCATCTAATGCATGTTGAGTTTGCCTTGACTATATTCCACTGAAATTGATGAAGATGTTCTACTGTTTTATTTAATAATATTTGATGTGGAACCTTTATAAATGAGCACTTGCACTCAAAGATACTCTCCGAATAAATAAATAAAATAAAATAAACAAAAATTGTAAGCATGTAGCAGATATAGTATAGACTGTAGCAGTGTGTAAAGAAATATTCATTTTTGTTTTCAGTATAGAAAAATCCATTGTTCCTAGACACATTCCTGAACAGTGTGCATTGTGATACATGCATGAATTTATCACGTAGTGTAAAACAAGAATTGCACATATATCAGCCAGTCTGTTGGCACAGCGAGAGTTCTACCACTAGTGACGCTGGCGACCCAGGTTGGGGAATGAGCATGGGTGGTCGGGGACCGGCTTGGAGGAGGAGGAGGAGGACTGAGTGTCCCACAGGATGCTCACCTTTTCTGGGAGAGAGGGTTGTCACATTACCCCATTGACGCCACCTGTGGATGCACAGATGGTGACACAGGAGTCACGGTGCTGGGAGGGGAGGATGCCATTAGGCATTTGGCTGAGACATGCATCTGCATGTCTGCAGCCTGGAGTTATGTCCTTCATGCTGGTGTCCTCAGAGACAGGGTTTTGAGGAAAGCAACATAAGGGTCAAAAGCCCACTGCCACACAGCATGACCCCCATCAGCTGGGGGGATGGAGCACAGATGGTCAGTATATTCACTATCAAGCCCGCTGTCACTGGGAGATAAACTAAGTTAAAAAAAAGAAATTGCACATATATCTGTGAATGTTATTTGCATGGTTTACATCTTTTATGATACAGTTATGATAATATAACAAAGAGCATGGCTATGTTATGTTACTATGGAATATACAGAATATACATACAGTATATGGGCAGCTATGTTCAACAATGGCCCGGTCACATCGAGTGATATACTGTACATATGAAATAATATGAAGAGAATAAATACATCTGCACAGCTTCATGTTTTGATGTCAACATCAACATTCCAGACAGACCAATTTCTGTGTGTGTGCCTATATTTTGGTCAACAATGTGTGTAATGCTGACTCAAGACAGACTCGGTGGTATAGTTCTGTACAATGCTGCGGATAGAGTTGCTTTTCCTTTTTTAGTCAGTTGAAGCTTACTGTGCCTCCACAGTGCTCACTTTGAAGTGTGTTACATCTGTACAAAATGAGTAAATGTAAATATTTTTAAGAAAGCAAAAAAAACATATCTTTCTTTTAAACTAGGTATCACAGTATCTTTTGTTAAACATTACTACTAAAGAGTAGAAAATAAACAAAAATGGTGGACACACAGTACTGGATTGACTTTGGGTGGGATTTTCAGAGCTTTGTACGTACGTATTTTGGATGCATGCTGTGTCCAGACAAATGCATTGGGATGCTTGCGGCAACTCCCCCCGTACTATTCGCTCCCTCCTCCACCTGACTCCTGACAGTCCCCAAGCCCAGCTGGCCAACCTGCCAGGGCTTGACAAATTTTAAAATTAGGTACTTGTCCACGGACAAGTGGCTTGTCCAAAAGTAGTTGTCCCAGTGCTTGAGTTGGTAGTCCCGGTATAAAATGGCATATTATTAGTGGAAAGTATAAAAATACAGAAAATGTAAATGGATTTATTGTGAAAAATAATTTGCTTTGGCATTTTTCTCTGCATTTTGTTCTAACTTCTGTGCAATTGTGAAAATACTGAAATAGTGTACTCAATAAAATGTTATCTTTGTGTGTGTTGTGTAATTTTTTACCTTAAGCTGCTGTGTTTAGTGCTTGCATCTCACAACACTACAAGAGGACCTGGGCAGGACAAAGTAGGTGGGAGCAGGACTCAACTACTGGTACTCCGACAGAGTCTGCAGTTGTTCACTTCTCCAAGTTCCTGAACGCTCTTTCTCAGGGCAGGTTAGGCCTCTCTCACAGCCACACACATGCCTCCACCAAAAAAATATATATTTTTTTCCTGTAGCTGTGTAGCACAGAAACATGTTTTTCCTTTTAGTTTATTTCTAGTAAGTCCGCAGTTGTTCTCCAAGTTCCTCTACCCTCTCAGGGCAGGTTAGGTCTCAGACACACACACACACACACACACACACACACACACACACCCTCCACCAAAAGGCTACTTATTTATTTTTCTGCAGCACAAAAACTGTTTTTTTTCCCAGTTTTAATTTATTTCTAAGATGTCCTTAATTGTTCCAAGTTCCTGTCTCATCTGACCTCTACCTTTTTAGGACAGCACATGACACCTCTCTCCACGACGCAGCCCACACAGAGTTAGTCGGCTCCTCCTAAAGCTCCTATTTAATTTTCTTTAATATCTTTTTTTAATAGCTTTTTCTTATTTTTTTTAATTAATTGAATTACTTTTTCCGATTTTTCACAGTGGTCAGGTGGGTCACTGGTCAGGTCAGGGAGTAAGGGCAGCAGGGTCCACTTTTCAGTAATGTCTCTAGTCTGCAATAGTCAGTAGTCTCTTTCTTGCTCCTTTGCAGCAGTAGTATTTTATATATAATATACTTGTCCAAGGCAGGTTGACCAGCCATTAGTTACTGTTAGGCAATGAAGGTTTTTGTTCATTTCTGCTGCCCAATTCTGTTAAGAAGTTGGAATTCAGTTTTTAGTTAGGCAGGACATTATTAGGCATAAGGATCATAAAAATAAAAAAAGGCCCCAGCCAACCTGCTGCCTGCCTGCCTACACACAGACTAGTACACTCACTGAGTCACTGACTGTACTATGTAAGTAGTTAGCAGTGCATTTGTACTGTCAGTTAATTTTTTCCTCAGATATGTCTGATTGCCCAAAATGCTACTTTGGAAGTACATTGGTTTAGCTTTCTGGGTTTGAAAGATTCAAATATTCTCAGCCCTTGCTGTACTGTAGCTGGAATACTCCACTCTGCTGCCTGTGGTCTTCTACAGATAGTTACCACGCAGCTCCTGCCCTTCCCCCTCTCTTCACTCTCACCCCCCCACTTGTCTCCCTCCTTCAAATTCAATAAAGTGCTGCAGCTGCAAACCCCCCCCCCCCAATCATACACAGGCAAGGCTAAGCTAAGGCAGCTTATGATCAAATTGCAGCAGCAGTAGTTCAATGCAGCGGTTCCCCGGTCCTGCACCCAACATCAACAAGAGAGCTATGGCACAACTGAAAAGACGTCCCTTCACTGTGAAAGCCAGACAGTGAATGAGGGACTGAGCACGAGACGTCTCCGTCCCATCCTATGCCTGGGAAATCACCACCATGGTCAGTGGGCTTCCCCCTACCTTGCAGCCTTGTTTCCTCATTGGCTCTGCTGCTCTGCCACTAGAGGACTGCCTCCTTGTTCGATCCCTCATGGAAGCTGCTTGCTGCCGTGAAGTAGGTGATCGCACTCTTTCTTACCCACTTTACAACCGCGATCACGTGAGTGTCACTCAGCTGGTCAGATGATCACCGGGACTAGGGGACACTTGGGAGATGGGACGGGGAAAGTTGAACGAGCTGCCTGGAGTGAGGAGCAGCCTACTGGTGGAGGGCTGTACTGCAGTCTGGTAAAGAAAAACAGTGCTAGCCTGGGGACAACTGGCACAGAGTACGCTGCCAGTAAACTGCTTGTCCATGACATTTTCCTGGTAGTCTGGGACGTCAGGCTATGGGATTTGTCAAGCCCTGCAACCTGCTCACACTCAACTCCTTTGCAGAAGCTGAAGACTCCCACACTGGACTGGATTGTTACTTCCTGATACATCAGGTTAGTTCGCTGCTGCTGGTCTCTCTGGAATCCATCTGTCTCAGTTGCTAGCAGGCAGATGCTGATGGTCACAATGCTTGATCATACTAAGCCTAACATGAAGGAAGGAGCAAGGAAGGTGCTTACGGTGCTCCCGCTGATACTGACCTGATCAATATGCCACGTACACATACGTTACCACTGCTGATTGCAGCGGGTGGTTTTCATAGAACTGAAGACCACTACAGCCCAACTGCTGTCATAGACAGCTTGTCCATCCATTGGTGGGGTACGGTCGTGCCTGCTACATGGAGCAGTGCATTGGACAGCAGGGTAACACACCTCCAGAATGTTGCACTGTCCCAAAACGTTCCTTGCGCATGCGTGCAAGTGAACGTAGAAATGGTTGCACTCCTGAAGAACAAATCACCAAGCAGTCTCTGGTAAACTTCAAAATATTTATTGGACCCCTGACAAAGCCTCTGCTTTGGAGGTGAAGCACTGAGTGACGACTTATTTACTTGAAGTGACTGGCCAGCTGCCGTCTGCTACTAGTCCAATAAATATTTTGAAGTTAACCAGAGACTGCTTGGTGTTTTGTTCTTCAGGAGTGTAACCAGTTTTTGAAATTCATAGAGTTCTTGAGACTGGCTATCCTTTGGTTGCACCCCAGGTATTCTGTGTGGCAGAGGTAATTTTTGGAACCTTACTCACTGTGCCTCCTTTACCTCAAAATTTTAATTTGGCTCCCTCCCCTCGTATCTTGTTTCTCTCCTCGCTTCCCCCTCTTCTACCTCTTACTCCCTTCATAATGCCTACTTTCTATCTCTTGCTCTCCCACCGATGAACTCTACTGCTGGCCAAGCTGCTGTCTTGTTCTGGTTCCCTAAACTATGTGGCTGTCTCCCACCTTCCATTCTGTCTGCTCCTTCATTTCTCTTTCTGAAATCTCTCTTGTGTGATTTTTCTATTCACTTCTGCAGTTGCTTTTGATATTTGGGTGGACTCCTGTCCTTCCACAACACTGTCACTGCCACTGCCACTGCTACTCTCATCTAGTTCATCAGTTACTACTCCCTGCTAGTCATATTATTGTTTTGTTTTTTACTGTCTAATGTTCATTTGCCTGTTCCTCAGTTTACTGTGTGGTAATTTACTGTATGGCAATTTTATTCTTAAACGTTCTTGTAATTGTGTATTTTGTTATACTTATTTCCATATTATGGTAATATTTTTGAACATTGTACTTTGTATCTGTTCTCGTCCCCCTCCCCCAAGGACGCATCTGGAAATTAGCTGATACCAGCTCAGTATGACTTTCCTGGTGTAACTTTAAAAAAAAATAACATAAATAAATAAAATAAATAAACAAATAAATTGTGGTCTGCTCCAGCTAGGTAAACATTTCCATGTGGTCCTAATACCAACGGTTTAAGTTCCAACGGTATGACTGCACAGAGGATAATCTCTTTAGGATGTCATGTTACGGGTAAGTACTGAACCTTTTTTTTTTTTTTTATATATAGGTTTTTTCTGTGGAGGTGGCTATGGCTCTCCCCTCAGGAGAGCTCATCTCTCCAGTCCTGACCTCCCACACTGACCCTCCCCAGGAAGTCCCCCACAGGTTAACCCCCCGTGATAGGGCCAGGGGTGAGAAGTGCTGGCTTTCTCCTCCACCCCAAACAGCCAACATCCAGACCTTGGGGCTTGGCACAGGTGCAGTCAGGGCCATCACAGAGCCTGCCAGCTCCATTTTCAAGTTTACACCTGTCCTCCCCTTCCCGACCGACGTTGACCACCGGCGACATCCCATCTGACCTGTATCCCCCTCCAGCCATTGCTAGAGGGCGATCAGAGGCTGGGATGACAATCCCTTCCTCCTCCAACAGAGGAGAGCAGTCCTCCAGATGCTCAATCCTTTCTCACCCCTGCTGACCCCCGGAGGCCATGGCTTGACCCCGAACCCGGGTCGCCGGCGTGGCGAGAGATGTGGTGTCTGTCACAACCCCACTCAGCAGGTCAGGCCCTCTGCTTCCACAGTGCAAACCTCCGAGTGCAGTATTGTGAACAGTTAACAGAACAGGGTAACCCTCCTGTCTGTTTTGTGGGTTCAGATCAACCTTTGGTCTCAGGTTCTTGGAGGGATTCAAACTGTGAACCTCTTGCTAGCGTACCCAATGTATAGGCTCAGATAATTCTGCTCTTCTAGGGGATGCCAGATATCTTTCGCCTACGGGCACCTAACCAGGTGTACAAAATGAACCCTTAAAGACTCTATTGAAGACCTCAGAATAAACTCTTACCTTTTCCCAGTTTGGTAAAACCAGTAAGCTTTGCACAGTGTCAGCTTTAACCATATATGCTTCACTTGTCAAAGAAAGAATTTCAAAGGCACACCAAGTAGTCTCTTAAAATGAGATGTTTTCTTAAAAATAGATAAAAATGTAAAATGTGAAACACAGAACCATATATCACAAAACATTACAATCACTTAAAAAAAACAGGTTTTAAAGTGCATTTTCCTACCAACCATACACTTAGCCTTGCCTAGCTAATGTATTCTTATATTCTTACAGTGCAGAAAGATGTTGTAGCTTCAGAGTCCAAACATATGTGTGTCTAAATGTCAGTCAAAGCATAATTAAAACAATTGTCTTGAGCCTGCCTTCCCATGATGTTACCCAGCTCCTCCTCTGTTTATTAGAAAATCGTACAACCAGGATGTCATCATTCAGAAGGTGAAATCAGCAAAAAAAAACTTGTTTCCCCACATGACTTACCAATCAAGTCTGTGAATTTCCAGTGTCTTCTTTCATCCAGGAGCAGTTTCCTGCTTTCACAAAGACATCAAAGAGCTTTTACAACTCAGCAGATTTCTCAGCTAGCTGTAATATAGTTTTTCCAGCTCCAGTTGAAATTAACTGCCCTTCCTGAGGACGTCATAAAATGGATATTTTAGTTCTTAGCTTCAAACAACCCAGATCCTAAATAAGGCTATAAAATGTGAGTTTTTGCAAGTTAATCACCTTACAGATATCAGCTGTTTAACATATATCCTACCCTTTGAAGTGAAACCTGGGGGGGGGGGGGTTCATCCAGAAGCACATAATTTCTCATGTCAGACAATCACACTGTATTTTTATTTTACAAAAAATCATAGAGTAATCAGAACCAGCTGTCCAAGCGTCACAATCCTCCCTACCCAGACTGAATTTGGGGGCTCTATCCCCTGCATGGGATAAGCTTCCAAAATCAGTTCACTCCTCATAGACACGAGACAACCCATCTGAGTTCTGATTTTTCGCTCCAGCCCTATGTAGAATTGTCATGTCATGCCCTTGCAAAGCAAGACTCCATCTTAGCAATCTACCATTGTTTTTCCCCATCTGCGTCAGCCAAACCAGGGGGTTGTGGTCAGTCTGTACCACAAAATGCTGCCCACACAAGTATGGCTCCAATTTCTTTAGGGCCCACACTATGGCAAGACACTCCTTTTCCACAGTGGAGTATGCCTGCTCCCTGGGAAGTAACTTTTTACTCAGATGCGCTACAGGGTGTTCTTTCCCTTGGCTGGATGTCTGACTTAGTACTGCCCCAAAACCCACATCTGAGGCGTCAGTCTGAACTATAAAGGGTTTGCTATAGTTAGGACTTGTCAAAACAGGAGCACTGTACAGTGCCTCCTTCAGTTTGGTAAAGGTTTCTTCACAGGCTGGTCCCCAGGTAATTTTCTTTGGCATCCTTTTCTTTACTAGGTCAGATACGGGAGCAGCCAGGGCATTGTAAGTGGGTACAAATTTTCTATAGTACCCTGCTGTCCTGAGAAAACTCCTGACCTGCTTCTGTGTTTCTAGTCTGGGCCATGACTGGATTACCTCTATTTTTATTTGGTTAGGATGGAGCTGTCCTCAGCCTACCACATGCCCGAGGTATGCCACTTCTCCCATGGCCACCTGGCACTTCTCTGCTTTGACAGTGAGCCCGGCCCTCTGTATCCTGCCCGGCGCTTCCCTAAGGTGGGATAGGTGTTCATCCCAGCTGGCACTAAAGATGGCAATATCATCTAGGTACACCACGGTGTACTCCTCAGCACCATTTAACACCTGGTTCACCAACCTTTGGAAAGTGGCCGGGACATTCTTCATTCTGAAAGGCATTACTTTGAATTCTAATAAGCCTATCAGAGTGATGAAGGCCGACCTCTCCGTAGCTCTGTCCATCAACTCTACCTGCTAATACCCCTTGGTCAGGTCAATGGTCGTAAGGTAAGTCACCGCTCCCAACTTGTCCAGGAGTTCGTCCGTCTGGGGCATCGGGTGGGCATCTGACTTCATGACTGCATTCAGTCCATAATAGTCCACATAGAAACAAGTTGAGCCATCTGTCTTGGGCACAAGGACTACAGGTGAGGCCCAGGGACTGTGGGATCTCCGGATTACCCCTAAATCCAGCAACTCTTCCACTTCCCTCCTAATGTCCTTTTGGACAGCCTCTGACACCCGATATGCTGTTCACCGTATAGGCATCTGTGTCCTGTCTCCACATCATGCATCGCTAAGGGGGTTAGTCCAGACTTGGTGCTAAACAATGGGGCAACATCTGCTAAAACCTCCCTTACTTCCTGGATCTTGTCCGGGGTCAGCTGGGGAGACAATTTAACTGCCTCCACAGAGGAGTCTCGCTTACTTTCTTCCAACAAGCCCAGAAGGGGGTCTCCTTTGTCCGTCCCTTCCCCAGGACTACACACTGCAAACACCATGCAAGTCCTATTTGCATATTTCTTCATCATGTTGACATGGTACATCCTTTCTGTCTGTCTTCTGTCAGCTAACTCTATAATATAGTTCACGTCATTTACCTTCCTAACCACTTTGTACAGTCCTGCCCACTCAGCCTACAGCTTGTCTTTCTGGACCGGAATAAGGACTATGACTTCCTGACTCACCATGTACAAGTGAGCTCTGGCTCTGCGATCGTACTACATTTTGGTTTCTGTTGGGCAGCTGCCAGGTTGCTCTGGGCTGTCCCCATAAGCTCCTTCAGCCTTTCCCTAAACTTAAGGATGTAATCTACTATGGGAGTTCCCTGGGTGGCATGCTTGCCTTCCCAGTCCTCCCAGATCAAGTCTAGGGGCCCATGTATCCGCCATCCATTTAAGAGTTCAAAGGGTGAAAATCCTGTCAACTCTTGGGGCACCTCCCTGTATGCAAACAACAGGTGGGGAAGGTATTTCTCCCAGTCCCTCCCATGTTGTTCAGCAAACATCCGGAGCATTGACTTCAGGGTACCATTGAATCTTTCCAAAAACCCATTGGCTTGTGGGTGATACAGTGTCGTGCATCTCTGCACCACTCCACACTTCTCCCATAAATGTTTCATCAGGTCCGACATGAAGGAACCCCCTTGATTGGTGATAATCTCCTGCAGAAACCCAACACGGGAGAAAATCCCAAGTAAGGCATCTGCCACTTTGTCTGTCCTCAGTGAGGATAGGGCGACTGCCTCCAGGTACCGGGTGGCATAATCCACCAAAATCAGGATGAATCTCTTCCCTGAGGAGCTGGGGGTATTTAAAGGCCCCACAATATCCATTCCCACCCTCTGGAATGGCTCCTCAACTATAGGC
The DNA here is from genome assembly GCA_016271365.2 of Neoceratodus forsteri. NCBI lineage: Eukaryota > Metazoa > Chordata > Ceratodontiformes > Ceratodontidae > Neoceratodus > Neoceratodus forsteri. The sequence goes on from CM057452.1 coordinate 190,213,112, forward strand.
AATGGAATCAGGGCGGCTTGGGTTTTCTTGCCCGCCTTCCCTATTTCTTGGAATCGGTGACAAGACCTGCAATACTCCTTCACCTGCTGGATAAAGTTAGGCCAATAGAAATTCTGGGTCAACCGCTGTGTATTGTGTGTGATTCCCAAATGATCAGACAAGGGAATATCATGTGCAGTCTTGAGCAACTGCTCACAATACTCCTGGGGAACGACAAGCTGCCTGCCTAGCATCCCTCCCTCCCTCTGTCTGCACAGCCTGAGTATGCATCAGTCCATTTTTCCAATAAACCGTATGTCTGTCATCACCTCCCTGTGCTCCATCAGAGTCTGCCCAAGCCCTCAGCTTCTCTAGACTAGGGCCACTTCTCTGAGCAGCAGCAAACTCCTCACTCATTCCCAAGACATGATACATGTCCCCTTCAGTTGCTATACTAGGGTCCCTAGCACTAGCGTCAGGGTACTCAGGATCATTGTCAGTCCCAATCCTCTGACAATGGGTCACCCCTTCCTCCTCAGAGCAACCCTCTGTAGCTGTGTGGTTAACTGCTACTGGGGAAATTTCTACTCCCTTTTCGTTAGTCTCCATATCAGGAGACACAGTCTGGGGAACCAGCCTCCCAGTGGTTTGCACAATGGCTTCTGTGGGGTCCAGGGAACTACAGAGTTCCCTTGCTGCTTGGCTATGGGTAATTGCATACACCATCCCTTGTTTGAGATTGTTGCCCAGGATCACATCCACTGCTAAGGTTTTGGCTACCGCCACCTGTTGCACAGTTACCCCTGTTTCACCCCAGTCCAGGAGAACACTGGCCAGTGGCAATGTTTTCTCTTCACCAGTGAACCCTTGTACAGTGATGTATTTATTGGGTATAGGCTGACCAGGCTGTACCAGATCCCCTTTTACCCATGTCAGGGATGCCCCTGTGTCCCTTAACCCTTGCGTCTGTACACCATTTACCATGATTGGGTGCATGTGCTCCCTCATGTTCACAGGCATGCTTCCAGGGACACACAAACAACCCACTTCTTTCCTAGCCCCTGTTGTGTATTGCTCACCTTTTGGGACACTGTGTGGCAATATGCCCAGTTTCTTTACACAACCAACATTCATTTCTATTTTCAGAGAAATCTTTTCTCTGAAACCTGGGGCTAACTGGGTTCAGTGGAGGCAGTGAGGGTTTTAGCTGCCCTGAAGGCATGCTTTTCCCTTTCTGCACTGCCATGCCCGCCACATTCACTCTCAGGGCATGTCTTCTCTTGGCATAGAGGTCCGAGAGTTCAGCAGCCTCTTGCAATGTTTTGGGATCTCGGTCCTCCAGCCAGGTTTTCAGCTCTGCTGAGCATGCCCAGAAAAACTGTTCTAATAAAATCACATTTTCAATTCTATCAACAGAGTTTGCTTCAATTCCTTCCCACCAACGTTTTAAAAACTGATGTTGTTTCGTGGCTAGCTCCTCGTAGCTCATGTCAGGGCTTTTCCTGAACTTACAGAATTTAGCTCTGTATGATTCAGCAGTTAATTCAAATTTATTTAACTGTGCAGCTTTAAGTTTGCTGTAATCATCACTGTCCTCATTGTCCATTTGACCCAATGCATCCCGAGCTTTCCTCATAAGTAGCAGGGATAGCTGGAAGCTCCAGGACTCTAGGAATTTTAGCCTGAATACAAACTTTTTCAAAAGAATTTAAAAAGGCATCCATATCCTCCCCCTCTTTAAATTTGGCTATCAATTTGGAATTCAGTTTGTAACCCATTCCTGTAGTCCCAGTTAAACCCAAGCCACTTACCTGCTCTGATGCTGGTGGTTGGAGTCCTAGCTTCTCCAGTTCGTGTTGCCGATGGCGCTCACACTCCTCAAGATCTGCCTCTTGCCATTCTTGCTCCCTCTTCTCCTCTGCAGCTCACTGTTCTCACTCTACCTCTCGGCGTTCTCGCTCTGCCTTCCTCTGGAACTCCAGCTCCATTCTGTGCAACTCAGTCTGCAGCCTGAGTACTTCTGGCTCCAGAATGCTGGTGACCTTCCCCTGCTGCTGTGGCCCTTTGCTGACCGTGGTCCTGCTGCCCTTCCCATCAGATCTGGACACCGCACTGGCTGCTAGCCCTTCCACATTCAAGGTTCGGTCCTTTACAGTCACTGTCTGTGACTCAGTGCTCTGGGTATCTGCTACCACTAGGGCATCCACAAAGTTCTGCTTGGTGGCTTTCACCTAGAACAGGACTCCTCTGTCACTGCACAGCTGCTTTAAGTAGTCTACAGTGTGCCCACTGTAGTTGAAAGCCATCTTCTTCCCTAACTATGGCTACTCTGACTTGTACTTTAGAAAAAAAAATAAAACAGATAGGAACTCGACTGTAAGCCAAGTGATATAGTTCTGTTTCCTTTTAAAAAATAAATCACTGCCTTTTTCTTTCTTTGTAAGTGAGCTGACAGTCTCAAGCCGACACACTGAACAATAAAAGCTTGTAATACCAAACTTATGCAGACCGCTGCCAACCAATCTGTCACAACCCCACTCAGCAGGTCAGGCCCTCTGCTCCCACAGTGCAAACCTCCAAGTACAGTATTGTGAACAGTTAACAGAACAGGGTAACTCTCCTGTCTGTTTTGTGGGTTCGAATCAACCTTTGGTCTCAAGTTCTTGGAGGGATTCAAACTGTGAACCTCTTGCTAGCGTACCCAATGTATAGGCTCAAATAATTCTGCTCTTCGGGGGGATGCCAGATATCTTTCACCTACGGGCACCTAACTAGGTGTACAAAATGAACCCTTAAAAACCTCTATTAAAGACCTCAGAATAAACTCTTACCTTTTCCCAGTTTGGTAAAACCAGTAAGCTTTGCACAGTGTCAGCTTTAACCATGTATGCTTCACTTGTCAAAGAAAGAATTTCAAAGGCACACCAAGTAGTCTCTTAAAATGAGATGTTTACTTAAAAATAGATAAAAATGTAAAATGTAAAACACAGAACCATATATCACAAAACATTACAATCACTTAAAACAAAAAACAGGTTTAAAAGTGCAATTTCCTATCAACCATACACTTAGCCTTGCCTAGCTAATGTATTCTTATATTCTTACAGTGCTGAAAGATGTTGTAGCTTCAGAGTCCAAACATGTGTATCTAAATGTCAGTCAAAGCATAATTAAAACAATTGCCTTGAGCCTGCCTTCCCATGATGTTACCCAGCTCCTCCTCTGTTTATTAAAAATCATACAACCAGGATGTCATCATTCAGAAGGTGACATCAGCAAAAAAAACTTGCTTCCCCACATGACTTACCAATCAAGTCTGTGAATTTCCAGTGTCTTCTTTCATCCAGAAGCAGTTTCCTGCTTTCACAAAGACATCAAAGAGCTTTTACAACTAGACAGATTTCTCACCTAGCTGTAACATAGTTTTTCCAGCTCCAGTTGAAATTAACTGCCCTTCCTGAGGACGTCATAAAATGGATATTTTAGTTCTTAGCTTCAAACAACCCAGATCCTAAATAAGGCTATAAAATGTGAGTTTTTGCAGGTTAATCACCTTACAGAGTTCTGCTGTTTAACATATATCCTGCCCTTTGAAGTGAAACCTGGGGGGTCATCCAGGAGCACATCATTTCTCATGACAGACAATCACACTCTATTTTAATTTTACAAAAAAATCATAGAGTAATCAGAACCAGCTGTCCAAGCATCACAGATCCAGCGCCTCAACCCTCAGCACCAATGGGCCAGCCCATAATGAACCTTTCTTTAAGTACAGTATGTCAGTGCAAACCCTCTTCATGTGGCATGACGTCTGACCTGTATCACCGCCCTGGATGAGGGTGGCCATGGCCCAGTGAACACCCCTGTCTAGGGATAGATGATGTTACTGCTCGCCTGAAGTCCCTTGCAGACAACAGTATTGGGCTGCTTAACTGGTTGCAGGAGTTGGTGGATGTGGGTGCTTTAGATATAAAGCAAAAAGATGCTGAAACACTGAACTTCGAACACCTGACATAACTGGTGGGCTCCATGACAAAGCTCATTTGTATAGTTAGTAATCAGAGACCCAGTGACCCTCATTCACTGGCTAATACACAGTTCATTATGGTAACTCAGTTTCCATGGGCATCCATCCCAACCCTTGTCTTAAGCGACTTATCATTCTATTCACATAGCACCTGCCTTCTGTTGCACTCTCTATCTCTTCTTGCTTCTGGCAGTTCTCCCACAGAGCATGGTCTCTGACATTCTGTATCCTTTTTGTTTCCCAGTGTCAAGCAACTACTGGTGGCCAGCCTGTATTTCTTAGGTAATATGGTACCCATGGATTTCCTATCTCCCTTCTGCACTAACTCTTGGCTTCTCTGCCCCTTTATCTGTTGGTGTTACCTGCATACATGGCCTCTTGATCATTATTAACTATGGCCTGCTGACAAGGCTTGTGGGCCATACACTGAGCAGCTGACCACTCAGACATTGTCTAAACTTATGGCTTGCTTTGTGTTTGGCCCTTCGGGCCATACAAAAGCAGCTTACCCATCAGACAGTGCCCAAGTCTATAGCTTGCATTATGTATAGCCCTGCAGACCACATAGAAAGCATGTAACCCATCAGACATTGGACTGAGCTAGATAGTTTTCCATGCCTGTAGCAAGCTTTGGTAACTCGTGGGGCACTACCCTGGACCTGTAGCTTATTTTGTACATAATCCTGTGAGTATTGCATGATGCATCTGATCCATCTAACACTGCCCTGGCCAGTTTTCTTACTTTATGCATGGCTTTGTGAACTACATGCAAAGGAGTAGGATCGTTGGGCTATGCCTCGATCCTATAGCATGCTTTGTGCATCGCCCTACGGGCCATAATGAAGCTGAACCATTATTCAATGCCCCAGACATTTAGCTTGCTTCACGCATGGATCTGTGGGTAGACATGAAGTAGCTGACCTGTCAGACACAGACCCACACCTTTGCACATGGACCGCACATGAAGCAGCTCTCCCATCCAGCAGTCCCCACACCAGCACCTTACACAGCCCTGCAGATGCAACCCTAAACATGCATTCCAGATGGGATATAAAAGTAGCCTGTTATGTGGTCCTAAGGGAGGGTAGTAAGTTGCAGAGTAATTGAACTTTGGAGAAAAAAGTATTTAAAAATGCTGAAGTGACAAGTAAAAGAAAATTGAGGTTGAAAAAACCTACGTTCACGCCCATGTGCAGTTCGCATTTTTTGGACTGAGCTTTTCTCATGCCTCAAATCTTAAAAGTCATGAACTGCCTATGCAAAGGGGCTTTGTATTTTTTCAAGCTCAGTTTTCTTTTATTTAAAACTTTTACATTTTTTAATACTGTATCCCCCCCCTCCCCAAGTGTCACTAATCTGCAACTTACCATCCTCCTCAACGACCCGTGATCGTTCCTGAACCGGGGTTGCCAGTGTAGCATGAGGTAAGGCATCCAGCATCTCAACTCTCAGCACCATGGGGCCAGCACCATAAGTGGTGACTTTTAAATCCTACCCAAAATATGTTTTTTGGCTACAGCTCCAAAACCATATTTCAGGTGGGATCTAAAAAATGTTAAAGTGACAACTAAAAGAAAATTGAGGTGGAAAAAAAAGTCTGTGTGCATGCACAGTTTACTTTTTGGATTTAATTTATTTCTTCTTTTTTTCTGAAAGTCTGAAAAATTGCAAATTGTGCAAGTGCACAGACTTGGGGCCCGATATTCAAATTCGCACTAAGCGGCGTGCAAAACATTTGTCCTAAGCCTTGTGATTGCCAGGGTGACGGAAGATACTATATTCAGTGAAACAGCGCACTTGCACTATTCAACTGAATATAGGGCCATGCCGGCCCAGTGCTAAGCCACTTAGCGCTGTTCCGACAGGGCTCCCGAAGTACGCCGCCAGAATGGATAAGGCAGGAGCTCTATTTGCAATATTCAAGGGGACCCATGCAAGTGAGCCCATTGGGTATTCAAGGTACTAAGGGGCTATTTGTATGTCCATTATGGGCTCATTTGCATGGATAGTGAGGCAGGTTAGCGTGGTGCCAACCTCCCCAACTGCCCGGTCCCAGCCATGTACGCATACCCCTGGTGCTAGTGGCCCCTTCTCCCACTAATCGCTGGCCCATTCTGTAAAATAATACCATCCCTGGTGTTAGTGATCCTCCCAGACGATCACCGACTGATTCTGTAAAGTAAAATTATCTCTGGTGCTAGTGCTCCCCCCCCCAATGATTGCCAGCCCATTCTGTAAAATAAAACTATCCCTGATACTAGTGGTAACTCCCCTCCCTCCAACTCCCAGCCTGGCTAAAAGAATAGAATCCCTGGTGCTAGTGGTAACCCCCTCCCTCTGATTGCCAGTCCCTGCTAAAAGAATAGAATCCCTGGTGGTAGTGGTAGCCCCCCTCCCTCCGATTGCCAGCCTGGAAGTAAAACAAAAAACTCCCTGGCATCCAGTGACCCCCCCACAGCACTGGCATATCCCCCCTACTCACTTTTGCATTATCTACAGTGCCATGGGAGCATAAGACGACCTGCACAGCCCTTCTTACAACTCCTTGGCCAGCTGCCATATGTTCAGGCAGGGAGTGCACCTCTCATTTATAGGACCAGTTCCTATAAATAAGAGGCACACTCCCTGCCTGTGCATACGGCGGCTGGCTGAGGAGGAGGAGAAGGGCTGTGCTGGCTGCCATATGCCTCCTGTGGCACCGCAACAATGCAAAATGAGTGGGTGGGGGTATGTCCGGTGCTGTGGGGTTGGGGGGTGGGGAACCACTGGACTAAGGGAGTTTTTCTGTTTTACTTCAGGTTGGCAATCGGGGGGGATTACCATTACCACCAGGGATTCTATTCTTTCAACTGGGGCTGGCCATCAGAGGGAGGGGGAAGGGTTACGACTAGTACCAGGGATTCTATTCTTTCAGCCAGGGCTGGTAATTGATGGTTGGGGGGTTACTGCTACCACCAGAGAAATCTATTATTTTAGCCAGGGCTGGCAATTGGTGGTTGGGAGGGTTACAGCTACCACCAGAGATTCTATTATTTCAGTCAGGGGCTGGCAATCAGAGGGAAGGGGGTTACCATTAGCACCAGGGACAGTTTTTTTATTAAAGAATGGGCCAGCGATCATCGGGGGGGGGGGCACTAGCACCATTGATAGTATTATTTTACAGAACAGGCCGGTGATTATCCGGTGCTGCCACAGCCCACAGGGGGCGGTTGTGTTCCCCCAGCAGCCAACCAGCTCAGTGACTGCATTACCTCCAGAAGCCACTAGGGTTGCCTAGAGTTAAGCTGGTGTTTTAGTTAGTGGTATTTGTGCCGCGCAAAAGGACCAGGCTAAACCCTTTTGCAGAGCACAATGCCTCTGAATTTGGGGCAGCCTCCCTTGCCCGCACACATTCATTATGTTTTACATGGGCATTAACTCTCTTTGCCCATGCAGCAGCCCCTTTTGAATATGGGACTCCAGCACAAACCTCAGTTTGCGCAGGCAAAGACCTCTTAGTGCCTGTGCAAATGTTTGAATATTGGGCTCCTAGTTTTCTATTCAGCCTCAGTTTTCTTTTGCTTATACTGTAACTTTTTTTTTTTTTAATTGTATTTCTATTTATCGCCTGCTGTGGCGTGTTACTGGTGGGGGCATCCAGCCACCGGCTCTGCCTGCCCGGAGAGCAGCAGGCTCACTCGCATGATGGGGGATCCAGTTCGGCTGTCCGCTGACCTGCCGGAGGGTCCCCCCGCCACTCCGAGAAAGGCCGGCCCCGGAACCCCCAGCACAATTCCATGACAGTCCTCTGGGCAGAGCAGAGTGTGGCCTTCAAGCTGCATGGGTGTGCCCAGCCATTTTCCTCCCTGAAATCCCCTGGATTATGGACGTGCAATGACGTCCTGAGGCACGTCGTGCTGACATCTGCCACACTCCACCCCTTGTTGCACCAATCCTGCAGTGCCCCCCGGTCATCACCAGGGGCCGCTGTAGAAACATAGAAACATAGAACATAGAAACATAGAAGTTGACGGCAGATAAGGACCGCAAGGCCCATCCAGTCCGCCCATTTCTTTTTCTACCTTATAAATGTGCCATCGGCCTTTGCTCTGTCAGTGGCCTATCTATTCATAGTCATTTGTATTGCTCCCTTATGCCGATCCCATGCCTGTTTGAAGCCCTGCACTGTATTCATAGCCACCACTTCTTGTGGTAAGCCATTCCATGCATCCACCACCCTTTCTGTAAAAAGAATTTCTCACATTCCCCTTAATCGCCTCTCCTCTAATCTCATGCTGTGTCCTCTTGTCCTGCTATTTTCTTATATTTAAACATGTTAGACTCTTTCACCTTGTTTATGCCCTTAAGGTGTTTGAATGCCTCGATCATATCCCTCTCTCCCTCCTTTGCTCAAAGGTATACATATTGAGCTCCGTTAATCTGTCCTCATATGTCTTCTGATGCAGTCCCTGCACCATTTTGGTTGCCCTTCTCTGGACTGCCTCAATTTGGTTAATGTCCTTGTGAAGGTGTGCCTCCAATACTGCCCCAGTACTCCAGATGGGGCCTAACCAGGGTCTTGTACAGAGGGATTACTACCCTCTTACGACTTGTGATACCCCTTACTAATACATCCTAACACCCCCTAGCCTTACCTACTGCTTTAGAGGTCTGCTTGATGATTTTAGGTCATCAGTGATGATGATGCCCAAGTCCCTTTCTTCCTTTGTGACTGCTAGCAACTCCTCCCAGCCTATAGGTGGCTTCAGGGTTTCTCTTCCCTATGTGCATGATTTTGCACTTCTTTGCATTAAATCCCAGTTGCCACTCTTCTGACCATTCTGCTAGTTTATCCAGATCTCTTCTCATTCTGCCCACCCCATCTGGATCATCTACTCTGTTGCAGATCTTGGTGTTATCTGTAAACAGACAAGCCTTACCCTCTAGTCCATCTGCAAGGTCACTAATGAAGATGTTGAAGAGGACTGGCCCCAGGACTGATCCCTGAGGTACCCCACTTGTGACTTGCATCTCTTCTGACTGTATACCATTTACCACCACTCTCTGTTTTCTGCCCACAACCAGTTTGCCACCCAGTTGACCAACTTCTGACCCACCCAGGCCTACCAGCTTATTATCAATCTTCTATGTGGAACAGTGTCAAAGCTTTACTGAAGTCAAGGTAGGCGACATCAACTGCTCCCCTTGGTCCACCACTCTGGTTACCCAGTCAAAGAAATCTATGAGATTAGTTTGACAGGACCTTCCTTTGTAAACCCATGCTGTCTTGGATCCTGTGCCCTCATGGATTCCAGGTGTTGCACTATCCTTCCTTAAGGAGTGCCTCCATAATCTTGCCCACTACTGAGGTAAGACTGACCGGTCTGTAGTTCCCCGCCTCCCTCCCTGCTACCACTCTTGTGGAGCGGGATCACATGAGCCCTTCTCCAGTCTCTGGGACCTCTCCTGTGCTCAGAGACTCACTAAACAATTCTGCTAATGGCTCTGCTAGTTCCTCCTTTAGCTCCTTAAGTACCCTGGGATGTATGCCATCAGGTCCCATTGCCTTATCCACCCTGAGCTTAGCAAGCCTTGTAGGACCCTTTCTTTTGTGAAGGAGTAGTGCTCCTCCCCCGTGTCCATGATGCTGGGCTGTGGGCCCTGCCCTACCTTCTCTTCAGTAAATACTGAGCAAAAGTATCTATTTAGGATAGATGCCTTTACAGGGTCCTCCTCCTCACATGCTCCCTTTCTACATTAGCTTAGCAATACCCCTCTGGACTTTCTCCTTTCACTAATGTATCTATAGAAAGTCTTGTCACCTTCTTTTACTGTTCGTGCTAGTGTTTCCTCAGTTTGGGACTTTGCCTGCCTTACTGCCTTACCTGCTTCCCTTAGGGCAGTTTGGTATGCCTCCTCATCTTCATCCGCTGTGTTCCCTTATATTTCCTGAAGGCCAGCCTTTGGCTCTGACCTTTCTGCTACTGTATTTGAGAACCAAAGTGGTTTCTTCTTCTTTAGACTTCCTTTCTGTCTAACACAATGGGATGTTGCTTCAATGATTGCATCCTTAATGCTTGCCCACTTTGCCTTGTATTCCTCACCAGTGTTTCTTTTGCCAGGGCTAGCTTAACTCTGTTGGCCATCTTATCAAAGTCAGCTCCTCTGAAGTCCCATATTTTTGCCTTGAATGGGATGATTTAGATGTAGTAGCCAAATTAAACCATACCATGTGATGGTCACTGGCCCCAGGTGACCTTCTACCTGGAGATCTGTGATCCCTCTTTGTTAGTCAGTACTAGATTTAGGATAGCCCTGTCTCTTGTGGATTGCTGTACCAGTTGTTTGAGGCCCTCCCTGCAGGAATCCACTATGAGTCTAGTTCTGGCAGATGTTCCTGCTGGTATTGACCAATCTGTATCCGCATGTTGAAGTCTCCCATTATCAGAACCTCCTTTAGCTGTCATGTTTTGTATATCTTCTAACAGTAATGTGTCTATGTCCTCCTCTGGTCTGGGGCCTGTAGACAACCCCAGTTCTTATAGCTGTCCCATTTCCTGTTTCCAGGGTGACCCACAGTTCTTCTGGCTCTTTATGTGTATTCTGAATTTATGTAGCTTTGATATTTTCATTAACATACAGGGCCACTCCTCCCCTTTTTGCACCTCGGTCTCTTCTGAACAATACATAGCCAGGTACCGAAGTCTCCAAGTGTGGTTACTGGTAAACAACGCCTCACTAATTGCTACTATGTCCAGTTTAGCCCTGACATTATTGCCTGCAGGTCTGGGATCTTATTTCCCAGGCTGTGAGCATTTGTGTACATGATTTTCCATTGGCCAGATTTTGTGTGTTAGTTGTTGGGTGAAGTTTGGCATTACCCTGTGCGTCCGTATGGGGAGACAAACCTTTTTCTTACCTGGTGATGCAAATGAACGCAAACATGGTGAATTCCTGTTTGACCACTAGCTGAGGGGAGGGGTGTTCTCCCATTCGACGACATGGGGTGCTGCACCCCTCTCCCATTTGCTAGTTTAAATATTCTGCAAAGACGCCAAACTTCTGCCCCAATGCACTGGACTCCTCTTTAGTCAGATGCAGTCCATCAAATTTAAAGAACTTTCGCCTCCCAGAACTGTTGCCAGTTCCCTACAAATCTGTGTCCTTTTTCTTGGCACCAGCCCTTGAGCCACGTGGTTTAGCTCCCTATCTCCCTCTCTCTGACCTTCCGTCCATCTGCTCCCCTCTCCCAGACTGGCAGGATCTCAGAGAAGGAGATGCCAGACGAAATAGATGATAGTTTGTCACCCAGCCTAGCCAGGTGTTCCTTGGTCTCCACAACTGACCGTCTGGCGAGATCATTAGTCATTAGTCATTAGAGCGGTGGAAGCCCTCAGCCCTCCCCAGGATAGGAGAGCAGTCCTATGGGTGCTCAATCATATCTCCCGCCGAATTCTAATGACTCCGGGCGCTGCTTGAACCCGGGCTCGCCAGCGTGCTGCAAGGTGTAGCATCCAGCGCCTCAACCCTCAGTGCCACCGGGCCGTATATACTGTAACTTTAACATTTAAAATATTTTTTGGAAAATTTCACTTATGTGCAAGTTGGCATCCTCCATCATGACCACACAAGTAGTAAATCTGAAATTCCGTCAGAAATGTATTATTAGAGAACTCCCCCATTTTCGTGACCACTAAGAGTCAGTTTCAGTTTCATGTTTATTGCTCAACCACAAAGTGTCTTCACAATGTTAAAAAATTAGTACAATATTCTATACCACACAGTAAAATCAAGGACATGACAATTCAAAGACTATGCCTGCAGGTCAGTGGGCAGGAGCTACCAGCCATACACCCCTTCCTGCGCTATTTAAAGGGACACTGTCAGATTTTTTTTAAGATTCCCACTTCAGTCACAGTACATTACCTGTGATCTTGTTGAAGCTACTCTGTCCACAAATTTCAAAGATGCCAGTGTATTTACTGAAAAATAACAAGCAGCCTTTACTTATACTAAAAATACATTTAAGTCATTCTGACTTAAATGTCACCACCGATGCTCTCCGTGCGTCCACTAGGTGACGTGATGCCGAGCTGTGGGGTACACTCATTCATGAGCGAGTTTGTAATTTTTGCAGGCATAACAGTAAACCCTCCCCCCTCTTCTGTTTCTAAATCATTCACCAAACTCAAGAGAGTTATCCCCATTTGAAACTGAGCGCTCTAACCACTTGAAATAAACACTTTAAAAATTCAAGCCAGGACTCTGAGCATGTGCAATAACTCTGATTAATTCAACAAGGGCTGTTTTTTTTCCCCTCAAGTTTACAGTAGCAGAGCTTTGATTTTAAGTAGCTCTCCTTGCCAACTGAGTTCTAATGAAGGCTACATTTACAGATGGCAAATGCCTGAGGTAGGGTTTAGTTAATTTATTTTCAGTGGAAGTCTAAAACTTCCAGGAGTCGAGATCTGGAAGTCATTCCAATTTTTTGTAAGTCAAAATACTTCCCGGATCCCACTTTTGGAAATCAATATTCTAGGAAGGACAAATTTATGGATGTAAACATAATATATTAGTGGTAAAATACAGTTTCTTTCAGAACAATCCATCACTTCTGACTTCCATGCCTGCAATTTTGGAAGTTGTCTAATTTTTGTGTTTCAAATCTGGAAGTCAGTGACTTCCTCCCTCTTTATTTTGGAAGTTTTTGCCTTATTTTTGGAAGCCAAATACTCCCAAAATAGAGTTAACTGAAGCCTGGGGATAACGGAGTGTGCTACTCTGTAAAGAAACAACTAGAGTCTTCACTAATTATAACATTTGTGACCTTGGGTGATTTGTGTGCTTTTTTAATGGTTATGTGTAGTTAGATGAAATGAAAAATTTTAAAAACAAAACATTTTCTTCTGCTGGCTAGTCCTAGACACATACCTAGAAAACAGAAAGTTTGGATTAGACAGAGTTTTTAGTTGAAACCAGTGTATCAGGCTCCTAAAAGCAGATTGCTGCTGCAGCAGTTATTACTCTCAGGGCTCGATTTTAGAAACCGCCTGCACTGGACACAACTTGCAGTAGAAAAGGGGGCTGCGTCCAACGCAGTTGTGGGAATCACTAAAGTTCTATTCCAGAAGGTTAGTGCCTTGCATCAAACCTTCTGAAATAGTCGCAAAATTCGGCCTGTGGACAAAAGATGGGTGCAGTTGGAGTGCTGGCGCAAGTCCACAGACGCATCTGCAGACATGTGCGCAGGAGTCAGCCTAGGTGCCCCAAGGCGTGGCAAGCCCAGAACCTGGGCACAGAAGGGGCAGCTGATGCCAGGCTGTGGCATGGGTCGTTTTGTCCTACAAGGCACTGTCCCACTACTCTCAAGGTACTCATGTACCACTAGTGTGCAATGCCTGATGTGGCAGGCTAGTGCCAACACTCGCAATCCCTGATTAATGTGGTGGTACTATAGTGGACCCCCAACTGACAAGTAGCCCCAATCCTTGTTCCTGATTATAAAAAAAAGCCCAGTCCCAGTCAGTGCCCCCTCTCTGTGACTCTCAGGCCTACACATAGAACTGCCACCCATTACCCAGGATCTAGTGGCCCCCCACCTCCCTCTGCACCCTAACAGACAGTGGTCAACCACCCTGTTCCCCATCCCTGACCTGCTTCTGCACTGGCACTGTCCTTCTCACACCACCATAGCCTGTCGCAGAATGCGATTGCACAGACCACATAAGTGTACTATTTTTGTATGCAGTCTGTGTGAATGCATTCTGTGACTAGCCATGGTGGTGTGAGGAGGGAAGTGCAAGTTGCAGAAGGAGGTTGGGGACAGGAAGAATGGGGTGGTTGACCACTGTTTGTCAGGGTGGGGGGGCCACTAGATCACCAGGTAGTGAATTGGCAGTTCTGTGTGGGCACGGTGAGAGTGTGGGGGGGGGATCATGGACTGGGACCGGAATTTTTTTCACAATCAGGAACAAGGACCGGGACTACTTGTCAATTGGAGGGAGTCCACAACACCACCAATGACCCGGGAACCCAAAGGGGATGGGGGGGAGAGGATGGCTACAGTGTTATACTGTCTGGGCACAGGGGTGCCCATTGGATAGTATGCCAGTCCAAGCTGTCCCCATCATGCTCTGAGCCACATGCTGGGGGCAGGTTGCCACCTCCCATCCATGTCTCCACCACAACATGTCCTGCCCCCGCTGCACCCCTACAAGCCCCTGTTCCACCTAGCCCTTTGGCTCAAGCCAGTTAGACCACCTCCTGGCTGGTCTGACTGGCGGCCCCTCTTGTTTCCATGCTGGGGCTTCAAAAAGCCCCAAAAAGAGGATGTGACAGTCCCGTCATGGCGCATGCCCATCTGTGACCTGCTGCACTGGGTTGTTTGACACAACCCTGGCACAAGTGGACTTTGATGCAGCTGTGTCTGGAACAGACACAGCCAGAGTTAGAAAAGCATGTTTGCCACAAGTTGTGATGCAAACCACAACTTGCGTCAAACATCTTTGATGCAATTCCCTTGCATACCTCTAAGCCCTTTGAAAATCAGGCTCTTGGAATCAGTGGTCCTGGATGCATCACTGTCACATGGGACAGGAGGCACTGTAGGAACAAGAAGAGCCATATAAAATGCTAACATGGAGAGCCCCAAAGGTGATAAATTCTGCATAAGAACATACAAACATATGAAAATTGCTAGTAGAAAAGGGTATTTATGGTCTACCAAGTCTGCTTGATAGTATAGCTAGCAGCCCTTATTCTGCAGCTGTCCCTCCCTCCCTCCCTCCCTCCCTCCCTTACCTCCCTCCCTTGACCCTCCCTATTGCCCTGTCCCATCCCTTGAAGCTGCCCACTGTTCTACTGGATACCACCTCTGCTGGCAACGCATTCCACCAGGTCACCACCCACACGGTAAAACAGTGTCTCCTCATCTCCCTCCTGAACCTCCCCCCCTCTAATCTCATATCATAGCCTCAGGTGTCCCTCCCATCCCTTAGTTTGAAAAGACCCTCTGTATAAGACTTGTTTATTCCTTTCATGTATTTGAAGGTTTCAATCATATCTCTCTTCTCCCTTCACTCCTGCAGTGAGTACATGTCCGATTCCCTCAGCCTCCTCTCGTAAGGTAAGTCCCTCAGACCCTTGATCATCTTTGTTGCCCTGCATTGCACGCCTCCAGTAACCTAATGTACCTCTTCAGATATGGTCGCCAGTACTGCACGCAGTACTCCAGGTGTGGTCTAACCAGCGATTATACAATGACAGAATCATCTCCCTCCTCCTTGAGGATATACCCCTAGCAATACAGCCCAGTGTCCTGTTAGCCTTTGCAAAGTCCTTTCTACATTGTACTGAGTTGTTCATTGCTCCTGTAACAAGCACCCCCAGATTCTTAGCCTCCTCAGTCACAGCTAGCTGCTCATCCCCCAGTAGGTAGCTCCTCTTAGGGTTATTTGTCCCAAAATGCAGCACCTTGCATTTTTTGGCATTGAACCCCAGCTGCCAAGTGTCTGACCAGGTCTCCAGTTTTGACAGATCTTCCTGCAACCCTTGCCAACCCCCTAGGTCATCCACCACTGCTCCCATCTTGGTGTCATCAGCAAACAGACTGATTTTGCTCTTGATACCCACTGAAATGTCTGCAATGAATATCCCAAACAACACTGCTCCCAAAACTGAGCCCTGCAGAACTCCACTCATCGCTGCCCTTGGGGATCAATCAATCAAATTTTATTTATAAAGCACTTTTCAAAAGCCAAAGCTCATGTACAGTAGAAAACCAAACATTCAATCTAAAAAGAAATATAAACTAAAAAGGCAGCAGTAATAAAACTAAACATTATCCCCAAAAGCCAGGTCAAATAAATTGTTTTTTAATGAGGGCTTAAAAGTCTCGGTGGACAGGCAGTCTCTGATCCGATGAGGTAGAGAGTTCCACAGGGTCGGGCTACAAAAGAAAAAGCCCTAGCACCTGATGTCTGAAGACGGACCCTAGGAACCTCTAGCAATCCCTCATTGGAGGAATGGAGTGGGCAGAGGGGGCAGTAGGGCCGAAGGAGGTCTTGCAAGTAACCCGATCCCTGTCCGTGTAGGGTCTAATAGGCCAGTAACGTGACCTTGAGGTGATCCTCCATCGCACCGGCAGCCAGTGCAGTTCGCGCAGCACAGGAGTGACATGGCTACTTCTTGACAACCCTGTCAACAACATGGCCACAGTGTTCTGCACCAGTTGCAGGCAACGGAGATCCACCCCCGGTAACCCTAGGTATAGAGCATTGCAGTAATCAAGATGAGAGGACACAAAGGCGTGAACCAACGTAGGAAGGTCCTCAGACGGAACAAGGCACTTTATCCAGGCGATGTTTCTCAGATGGTAAAATTAGGACTTGACAACTGCCGACACATAGAAACATAGAATTTGACGGCAGATAAGAACCGCTTGGCCCACCCAGTCTGCCCATTTCCCTACCTAACGGATAAGCTGCAGATCCTAGTTAACCAGCAGCCTACTTCTTCCTACCCCCCCCCCCAGAATTACCTTATAACTGTCCCATGCATGCTTGAATTCCACCACTGTTTTTGACTCCACAACCTCCTCTGGAAGGCTGTTCTATGCATCCACAATCCTCTCTGTGAAAAAATACTTCCTTACATTACCTCTGAGCCACCCCTCTATCTTCAACGTGTGCCCCCTTGTTCTTGCACACCTCTTTTTTTGAAAGATGCTACCCTCTTGAACTTTGTTGATTCCCTTGAGGTACTTGAAAGTTTCTATCTTGTCCCCCCTCTCCCTCCTTTCCTCGAGGCTATACATATAAAGCTCCTTAAGTCTCTCTTCATAAGTCTTCTGGTGCAGACTCTGCACCATTTTAGTTGCCCTCCTCTGGACAGCTTCCATCCTGTCTATGTCTTTGCGGAGATTGGGATTCCAGAACTGCACACAGTACTCCAGATGGGGTCTCACCAGCTGTCTGTACAGAGGGATAATAACTTCCTGTTTTCTACTGGTGATGCCTCTCCCTATGCATCCCAGTATCTCCCCAGCCCTCCTTGCTGCCCTCTCACATTGCTTGCCCACCTTTAGGTCATCTGATATGACTACCCCCAGGTCCCTTTCCATTTTTGTTGTTGTTAGTATCGCACCCCCCATTGTGTACTCTTCCCCTGGGTTTTTGTTTCCCAGGTGCATTACCTTGCACTTCTTAGCATTGAATCTAAGCTGCCATACATTTGACCATTCCTCTAACCTTGCTAAGTCCCTTCTCAACCTTTCCACCTCACCTTGTGCATCAACTCTGTTGCAGATCTTTGTGTCATCTGCAAAGAGACATACTCTTCCTTCCAGTCCCTCTGCAATGTCGCTTATAAAGACATTGAAGAGGACCGGTCCTAATACTGAACCCTGCGGTACCCCACTAGTAACCCCCCTTTCTTCAGAGTGGACTCCATTTACTATTACTCTCTGTGTCCTATTCTCCAGCCAATTCTTTACCCATGCTGTCATCTTGGGACCCACTCCCAGGCTGGCTAACTAGTATATTAATCTTTTGTGTGGTACTGTGTCAAATGCCTTGCTAAAGTCTAGGTAGGCTATGTGCACAGCCCCTCCCTGTTCTACTACTTTGGTCACCCAGTCAAAGAAATCTATCAGATTTGTCTGGCATGACCTTCCCTGCAGAATCCATGCTGCCTTGGGTCCGTGCCCTCTGGCCTCTAGATACTCGACAATTCTTTCCTTCAGAAGTGATTCCATTATTTTCCCTACCACTGAGGTTAAACTAACAAGTCTGTAGTTTCCTGCTTCTGCCTTGCTCCCACTTTTGTGAAGGGGAATCACATCTGCCCTCCTCCAGTCCTTGGGTACCACCCCATCCTCCCATGATTTGTTAAAAAGGGTAGTCAGTGGTGTCACTAGTCCTACCCTTAGTTCTTTTAGAATTCTGGGATGAATCCTATCAGGCCCCATTGCTTTGTCCACCTTCAGTTTTAAGAGTTCTTTCAGAACCTTTCCTTCTATAAATGGGCTGGTATCAACTTCTGTATTCAGAGTGTTTCTACTGTTTGTTTTAGGTGCCTCCCTCTTCCTTTGTAAATACTGAGCAAAAATATTTGTTTAGTATCTCTGCCTTTTCACAGTCACCCTCTGCCCACCCTCCCTCCCTTTATTATTTATTTATTTAAATACATTTTATTTATTTAAACAGCAGTTTGGAAAACCTTTAGCCATAGGCTCATTTACAAAGGTACCTTGTCACAGTAAGACAAACCAAAATACACAGTATAGCAGTACAACACATAAGTATAACAGTAAAATTAAGACATAGATACAAACAAGCTGGTACAGGTAGGATGGATGCAAACAATACCAGAGTTATGTCGTCCTTAGCAGCTTAGTAATAAAGCTTTGTCATGAGTATTGAGTACAGCTTTGACTAGTAGGCAGTTACATAAAGAGGGTGTTAATAAGGTGGTTACGTAAGGGAAGTTTTGAAGCACGATATAGTTGGAGCTTGGAGATGGAGGGGGCAGTGTGTTGAACAGGAGGGGCCCTAAAGAAGCTGAAGGCTCTCTTTGGCCGTGAGAGGTCATAGCTCTAGGAATAACAAGAGGTTTTCCCAGAGGTCCAGTATGAACTAGTGGGACAGAGCGGTATGGTGGTGGTCAATCCTGGTGGGGAAAGCCCAAGGAGGGTCTTTTGTAAGGGCTACAGGTAAGATATTTGAGGCACTGCCCGAGATCAAGTACCAGCGCTTAGCATACAGTAGACAGGTGTGTGTCATCCTAGGGGCTCCAGTAATTAACCTGCAGGCCTTATTCAGAGTAGAAAAGCACTTTATGGAGTGCGGTCTGATCAGCAGCACCATACACCGGCAGTCCATAGTCCACTAGGGACAGGATAGGATAGAGGAGGGTGATCATGAGTCAAGAGCCTCCGGGGAGGCAGTGTTTATACCGGTCGTAAGATGCCCAATCGGATATTAGTGGCAGTGGCTAGGGCAGCTATGTGTCCATGGAGGGGGCCAAATGGATCCCTAGGTATTCATAGGAGCAAACTTGTCTGAGGGAATGAGGACCCAGGAGGAATGAGGAGTTTGAAGTTGCAGGACTTGTTTTGGGGATGAGTGAAGAACATGGTTTTGTTTTTAAGATTTATCACCAATCTATGTTCCTTGAACCAGCCCCTCGTTTCAGTGAAGGACTTCTGCAGTGAGTCTGGAGGGCAGTAGGGTTACGACTTGAGGCAAGATGATCAGTCAGATCATCAGCGCATAACAGAATGTCTCTGAGCAAGAGCCATGAAGTGTGTTAAGGTAAAGGGAGAATAGTAAGGGCCCAGAATGGAGTTCTGGGAACCCCTAGAAAGATGGGACAGATGTCTGAGTAGGTCCCATTAATTTTTACATGCTGTGAGCGGTCAGACAGATAACTGGTGCACCAGGAGATAGGCCCAGCAGCAAAACAAGAGAGACTAAGGGCATCAAGAAGGAGAGGTGGGAGATAGTGTCGAAAGCTTTCGAGAGGTCAATGGAAGCAGCACCAGCCAGAGAACCAGTGTCTGGATGAGGAGGAGAAAGTTGGAGAACTCTAGGAGGGCTGTGTTGTCTACTGTGGCCTGCCCGGAAGCATGCTGCTAGGACAAAGGACATTGTAGGTGGAGAGGTAGTCAGAGATTTGAGAGGCCACCACTTTTCCAAGGCCTTGAGAGAGGAGAGAATGGAGATCGGTCGAGAGTTTCCAGCCACAGTCCTATCACCACCTTTAAAGATAGGGGTGACAGTGGTGACTTTCCAGGCAGTTGGAACCTTCCCAGGCAAAGAGAGTGGTTGATGAGGCATGTGATCGGGTAAGGACTGTGTCTAAGACCAGCCGTGGATACACGGATCCAGGGTGTCACTGCCTGTACTATTACTCTTGAGGGCAGTGACAAGGTGCGCCTAAGTTCTGGGCAGAAACATGGCGGAGGAGAAAATAAGGGCAAGAAAGATTTACGGCAGGTGCTGGGGAGGAGGGTCAAAAAATTTGTAGGGAGGATAGGGCTAAGGTCAGTGAATGAGGTGTTGAGGTGGTTGGCTAGTGAGGCTGGGTCTGAGGAGATCACACCATTAATGTTGATCTGGTGGTGGGGGGGAGTGCAATTCCCATTAACTGTTTATATTATCCCAGAAGGTTCTGGGATTCCCCATGAGGCAGTGAGTGAGGACCGATAGTGCTCAGACTTGGCTTTTCTGATGGCCGGAGTACACTTGTTTCATGGCAGCAGTATATCTGCCTGTCATTGGGCGGCCAGTCTCAATGGCACGGTGCCATAGGTTGTCCCTATGTTTGAGCTGGTGGATCAAAGCTGGGGTAACCCAGGGGGCATTCTTCCTTTTAGAACAGTGGGTCAACACTGGGGCAAAGATATCACAGGCATTATTAAAAGTTTGGGTAAAGAAGGAGAGCTGTGTCAATGTCAGGAGTTGCCTGTATGGGAGACCAGTCAATTTGGGACAGAAGTTCCTTGAAGTTTTTTTATCAGTCCAGGTATTAGATGCCTGCATGTGGACTGTGCTATGGGTTTGGGGACTGAGGTTGACCAGTGGAATAGAATGGGGAGTGATCACTGAGAGAGTCTGGGAGGACTTGTACATTGGGGATCCGATTAGGGCGGTTGGTGAGTACCACATCAAGCAGGGTACTGGAGCCTCTCTTGGGGTTAGTCCTGGTAGGGTAGGTAACTAGTTAGTGCTAGGTCTATTGCAGAAAAGGAGTCTCGGTAGAGGAGAGGAGGGCTGGAGCCAGTTGACATTTAAGTCACCCATCAGAATTTGATCAGCGGAAGGAGGTAGAGAGGTAAGGTATTCTGTAAGAGAGGCAATGGCCTCGCGCTGGTCCCTGGAGGGCACGATGCAGTAGTCAGATAAAGGGGTCCCTTTAAAGGGTCAGAGGTTGGTTTCAGCGTAAGCGCCTGGGCCCTGGAGTCAAGGATGGGAGTGGGCAGGGCTAGTAATGGGAGAGAGATTCCTTGACATAAATAGCGCAGCTGCCTCCTGTCTCCCAACACGGGTCGGACCTGAAAAGGGTGAAACCAGGAAGGGAGACTAGGGAGCTAGGGGAGGATTTTGACAGCCA
Source organism: Neoceratodus forsteri (assembly GCA_016271365.2). Taxonomy (NCBI): domain Eukaryota; kingdom Metazoa; phylum Chordata; order Ceratodontiformes; family Ceratodontidae; genus Neoceratodus; species Neoceratodus forsteri. Next base: position 190,234,209 of record CM057452.1, read on the forward strand.
AGTCTCAACCAGGTGATGACATCAGGGTTAATTGATGTGACCAGGCATTGTAGTGAGTCAAACTTTTAGGAGGCTACAGATATTCATGGAGACCATGCATAGGCCTGTGGTGCGAGTTGAGGAGTCCTGGGAACGGACCAGGGTTTGGATGAATGTTCCCTGACAGGAGTAGTAGCTATGACTAACACCTTGGCTGGGAGATGGTGAGAGGTTTTCCTACGATTGACATGAGAGGGGAGGGAGGGAGGCTAAGGGAGCAGGGGGGGCAGGGAGGTACAGGAGGGAAAGCAAGAATAAGAAGACACCAGATGTGCCTGAGGTGAAGAGAAAGCTAGGGAAGGGCAGGGAGGATGGGGACACACAGAGGTCCCAAGGGCAGGAGAGGAGGTTTCAGGGCGTAAGGGGAGGGTGCCAGGGGCACAGTGTGGACTAGCAGATGGGTAAGTGGGTAAGTGCACTGCTAGTGGGGATGAGGCACAGGCAGAGCGTGAGGCAGGGCCAAATACATTGTGGTGAGCAAGATCCCAGGAAGTAAAAGGTACAGGTAGGAGTAGGAAGTAGTGAGGATATAGGTCCTCTAGTGGCCAGTAGATAACCTGCAAATGGGAAAGTGGGGAGATAGGTTCTGGCAACAGGACGTGATATCACCGGATGTGATGTCACGGGTGGATCTTAAATTGACAGCCGCCCCCTGGGTGGGAGGATTGGTTAGGGGCGGGGCAGATGGTGCTGAAGAGGCAGTCAGGCTAGCACCCCTCTGCAGGCGTCCAGATGAGAGAAGAGGCCTCTTTACCGAAAGTTATCAGGCTGGAGATTTGGCTTCCTCAGCTACTCAGGTGAGCTGCTTGTGCTTCAGTTGCTTGATTGTCCCGAGTGCCTAGCTTGGGGGGGCTGCCTATGTTGTGGAAAAAACAAAGCCTCTCATTACTATGCAGTGGGAGAATATGTTGTGACTTACACAAAGGAGCTCCACTCTAAGCAAACAGGGCTATTCCAAAATAAGCCTCACTATCCCTCCCTTGGTCTTCCTTCGCTCCCTGATGTACCTATAAAAGGTTTTATCCCCCTTCTTAACTGAGTTGGCAATCTTTTCCTCGGTTTGGGCCTTTGCTGTTCTGACTGCCTTCCCAGCTTCCTTTTGCTTTAACTGATACAGTTCTCTGTCCTGCTCCTTCTGTGATTCCTTGTACTTCCTGAATGGTTTCTTTTTCTCTTGAACCTTCACTGCCCTCCTTTGAGAACCATAGTGGTTTCTTACATCGCTTGCTTTGTTTATTTGCTTCACACAAAGGCTTGTTACCTCTGTGATGGCAGTTTTATTATTCCCCATTGTTCTTCCACCCTTCTTCCTGCCCATTTGCTAGTGCATTCCTGAGGCACTCACCCATTTTATAAGTCAGCCCTCCTAAAGTCCAGTACTTTTGCCTTTGTATGGCTTGACTCTATTGCTGTGTTTATTGTGAACCATACTGTTCGATGGTTGCTAGTTCCCAGATGGCTACCTACTTCTACATCCGTGATCCTCTTCATCTCCATTTGAGAGAACCAGGTCTAAGATTGCTCCTCTCAGTGGACTCCAATACTAGTTGTCTAAGGCATGCCCCTGTAGGGCATCTAGAATAACCCCACTCTTAGAGTGGCTGCTGCAACTGCACTCCAGTTAACATCTGGCATATTCAGATCACCCATCAGCAATCTCTCCCTTTTTCTGCCATTCTAAGTATACTTTCTATCATTTCTTGTCCATTTCCTCCCTTGAGAAGAGGGTCTGTATACAACCCTGTGTGGATTGTGGTGCCATTGCCGGTCTCCAAATTTACTCACAGTGCTTCTTCTCCTCCCTGTTTTCCCTTTGTTCTGTTGCTTTGATTCCTTCCTTATGTAAAGAGCTACTCCTCCTCCTCTTTACCCTCCCTGTCCCTCCTGTAGATAGTGTATCCTGGTATGTTTACGTCCCAGTCAAGGTTTTGTGTGTACCATGTTTCTGTGACTGCCACGATATCCAGATGTTCCTCCTCCATCAAGGCCACTAATTCGGGAAGCTTATTACTCAGACTATGGGCATTGGTACTCATTGCTCTCCATTTTTTGATGGCTTTACCTTCTTTTGCAGCATCCCCCACTGACCTTTCTACCTCGGTCTTTTTTTCATTTAGTACCCTGTTTTGTAGGGAGAGGCTGGGATTTTCCTGCTGCTTATCAGTGCCTCCCCTTGACTAGTTTAAAAGCTTGCCAATGAACATTTAAACTGCTTGCTCAAAGACTTGTTCCTTCCTGGACAGATGCAGACCATCCTGCCAGTATAGGCTGGTGTCCCTCCAGGTGGAACCCCAGTCCCCAATGAAGCCAAACCCCTGTGCTCCACACCATTTTTTCAACCATTCATTAAACTGCATGATGCAAAGCACCCTTGCCTCACTCATGCTAATGACAGACAGCACCTCAGAGAAGGATACTGTGTATGCTACTTGTCTTAGGCCCCTCCCCAATTCTACAAAGTCCTTCTGCACTGCTCTAATCTCATGATGAGCCAAGTCATTTGTCCCTAGGTGGATAATGACATCCAGCTCAGACTCCCGTGCAGCTGTTCTCGTGATCCTGAGGATGTGCTTCCTGTCCCTCCAAGCCATGGCACCAGGCAGGCACCTTACTTCAGTTTTCCCTGCTCCCCCCAGTTCTATCCCCCTAATAATTGAGTCCCCCACCAGGAGCTGCTTCCTTTCCTTGTGGTGTCCTCTGCCTCCTTCCTGTGGGCCTCCCTTGTGACAGTTGTCCTCAGCCTCCTTAGTCTCCTCTGTGGGTGCATCTATAGGGGAGCTATGCTCCCCCAGAATGGTGTATGGATTGTGGAGTGGAACAACTGACTGGGTGTGCCTCTGTTCCACAATCCTCACCCTCCCTGAGCCCACTGTGGTCCAACTGCTGTGCTTTCTTCGCAACCTCTGAGGTAGTGGTGGTGGCTCTGGTGCTCCCTGGATGGGGGAGGTTCCCTTCCTACCGTCCAGTGTGGCCTGGGGGAAGGTTCCCTTACTATTGTCCAGTGTGGCTTGAAGACAGGAAACTTCCTCCCTCAGGGCAGAGAGTTGTCTGCAAATAGGGCAGCATCTCAGCCTCCATAAAGACTCCTGGAAGACTGCTGCCCCACAGCCATTACATTGCACTACTCCCGACATGTTTATCTACTTTTTTTTTTTGTGTGTGTTTGTGTGTGTGATTGGTTTGTTATATAGAAATATATATATATTATACAATGTGTATGCTTATATTGTCAGTGCAGTGTGCTAGAGAGGATATGACAATGATATGCACCTTGCACTCTTGAGGAAATGATGTCAGAACCCCAGGTATAAAGGAACTATTTCTAGGGGTGGTGGGGTGAGGGGTGGGAAGGGGTTGGGCCTAAACTGTGCCCTCACAAAACAATCAGCTAAAAGCTCTGACCCACCACTGCGATGAGTGCCTTCCTGTCAGCAAGATGCCCTACACAACAATTTGACAGAGAAAATACCCTGCTAATCAAACAGAGAAAAATCCAGACATCCAAGTCAGACACAGGTAAATCTCCCCAGCCCCAAAACAGCCTGGTGGTTTGTGCTCTGAAAGCAGTCAGCCCCAAAATAAGTCAGCTGTGCTTTAAACTCTTCCTGCACTGAAAATCTTAAGAATTGTAACAAACGTAAAGCTACATACACCTCCCTCTGTTGCTTGAAAGACTGTCTTTTCCTGATAATTCTAAGTTCCTTATTTCACCTTTCAGTTAGAAGTAGCCTCCACCTGCAGAATATCTGCTACAAACCGAAGACAATTGTAAGGTTCACCTCCCTCTGTTGTGAGCACAAAGTACAGTATAGAATTTGCAAGTACAATATAGAATTTCTCACACAGCTCACAGCTGAATAAAGAAGTAGTGTCCTTCCAGGTCAAGAAGATGTGCTTTGTGTCTCTAAATATTGCAGCCACCAGTAACTTATCGTAATGTGATCTAGTCTGGATATCTCCAGCCAGGGCAATTTGTTGACAATGGTTGTGATTCAATCTTTCCTGTTCCAATACAACACTTTGTGGTCTGAAAACAATGAGGCGAACAATTTCCTGCACCTGAGGTTGTCTGTGTTTCAATTCACAATGCAGGTTTTGCTATGACAACTCCTTAACCACAGTAACTTATTTAAAAATAGTTTAACTTTCACAAACTCCTATGCACCGGTAAATTATTTAAAAATAGTTTCTGTCCCAAAATCCTAGTAGTCAATCCGGCTACCTCCAAGGGACAACCAAAATGCAGTATTCAAACACTGGTGAAGTTACTTCCAAGATAAGCAGAGTTTGCAAGCTCCTTTTTCAACTCCTCAGCCACCTGTAAATTTAAAAATAGTTTAACTGTCAGAAAATCCTAGTAGACGATCTAGCTACCTCCAAGGGTCTACCCAAATGCAGTATTTAAATCCTTCTGAAGTTACTCACAAGATAAACAGAGTTTTCAAGCCCCTTCTTGGTTAAACACTAAATAAATATGTAAATAAAAAGCAATTACCAAGGGTAGTTAGTTTCACCTCCCACAGAATTGAGCAAAAGTGCACGTTGTTGCAGATATCAAGTGCAATATAGAATTTCTCACACAGCTCACAGCTGAATACAGAAGTAGTGTCCTTCCAGGTCTAGAAGACGTGCTTTGTGACACCTGTGCTTTTAGCGTCAGTTCATTATCAAGCACAACGCTGAGGTTTTGCACCCATTCAGAAGGTCTCAACTGGTTGCCCCCAAGCACAAGGCCAAATGGTTGCCCAGGAGTCAACTTCTCTACCCGCTGACCTGGGTACACCACCAGCACCTCAGTCTTATCCGGATTCAGTCTCAACCAGTTAGCACACATCCAGTCCTGAATCTCAGTGAGGCAGTTGTTAAAGACCGGGATCACATTGTTCTGTTCGGGTACAAAGGACATGTAGAGCTGAGTATCATCTGCATAGCATTGAAAACTCAACCCATACGCCTTATAATGTCTCCGTATGGCAACATGTGCACCGTGAACAACATGGGGGATAGCACAGAACCCTGTGGCACCCCATAAGGCAGGGCAAAGGGGGCCAAGGAAAAAAATCTTGACACCACCCTCTGGGTCCTGCCTGTAAGGAAAGACTGGAACTACCTGAGGACAGTCCCTGACAATCCACAGAGTAGCCACAGGCATTTCAGCAACACCCCATGATCCACAGTGTCAAATGCTGCAGAGAGATCAAGGAGGACCAAGATCGAATGGCTCCTCTGATCCCTCGCTATCAGGAGATCATTAAGTATTCACACCAGTGCCATCTCGGTACTATGCCTCTTCCTGAAACCAGACTGGAGAGGATCATAGACTTCGTGGGTAGTCAGAAAGTTCTCGAGCTGCAACGTGACTACCTTCTCAATAACCTTGCCCAAAAAGGGCAAGTTAGAGACAGGTCTGTAGTTCGCAAGACAGTCTGGGTCACAGGAAGATTGCTTTAAAAGGGGTGTCACCACGGCCTCCTTCAGTGGGTCCAGAAACACCCCTTGGTCCAGTGAGCAACAGACTGTCTTGGCAAGGATCAGTCCAATGACATCCATACACCCCACCAGGAGGAGAGTTGGACCAGGATCCAAACTACAGTAAGTCGGTCGCAAATTCCGAACAATCTTCACGATACCCACGATCCCTGGCTGGTCGAAGTCTGTCCAGACAGACTAGGTGCCTGCATCCTCGCATCGACCACCACCATACTCATTTGAACGAGCCAAGCAGATCTCCGACCTGATGGAGAACACCTTATCTGTAAAGAATTGAGTGAACTCATCACACTTAGATTGTGAAAAGGCTCTCCGACCCTAAAGGCAGGCTGGATTGCACAGCGTGTCCACGGTCTGAAAGAGCTGAGCTGGTCAATTCCTTGCTGCAGCAATCTCCCTGGACAGGAACTCTGCCTTCTTATGGGAGATTTCTGATTGACAGTCTGAATAATGGGCTATCAACCTAAGTCTGTCCTTCTCCAGGCCAGATTTCTGCCAACAGCGTTCCAACCTTTGCCCAACTCTCCTCAGCTCCCTAAAAGTCCCATCAAACCAAGGGGATCGAGGGCAGAGAGGGAGAGGGCGAACTCGGACAGGAGCTACAGAATCCAGGGCTCTCAGTACCACACTATTATAGCGCACTACTTGGTCTCCCGGATCCGAGCATTCCAATGGCCTACTCGATAGGTCCAGCACTGCCATCAGACCCTCTGGGGTAACACCCCTCAAAGGATGGTACCAGACTATCTCCAAAGAGGCGGGTCTCACAGGGGGAGCCACGAAACTGACCCTTATAGAGTGATGGTCCGACCATCCAACTGGTTCCACCACCAAGTCAGTGGCCTCCATCCCCAGGAGGAACACCAGGTCTAGGAAGTGACCCTGAATGTGGGTTGCAGCGGTAACTACCTGTGTGCTGCCCAACAAGATCATCAGTTGGAGGAAGTTCTGACCAAAATGCGAGAGTTCATTGTCAACGCAGGCATTGAAATCCCCCAGGAACAACCACCTGGAGGATTCCAACACCATGTCGACCATGAAGTCTGCAACTTCCTGCAGGAAAACGTTCCCATCTCTGGGTGGATGGTAGATGAGGAGAATCCTGCTACCCACACCTGCACCCATAATACACTTGAAGGACGTAGTGGTCCTCACTAGAACCTATACAAGGCCCAGTTCCATCTTAAAACAGATGGCTGCAACCCCGCCCTTACTATTCAATCTCGAGCGGTGTATCACCGAGTACCTGGCTGGAACAGCTGACTCTAATACCAGACCAGCATTCTCATCCAGCCAGGTCTCGGTGATACAAACCAGGTTAAATGTCTCAACAAGATCAGCAATAATTGTTGTCTTGTTCTTTATTGACCTGGCATTGCATAACACCACCCGAGTTGGATGAGAGGCCACGGAAGAGCGGATGACTTGCCCACTATCAGTGGAGCCCTTGGGAATGGGTACCAGGCAGGGTGGACCCCTTTCCTGGATCCATTTCACCCCAGGGCACCTCCTCAACCCCACTACCCCTATCCACCCCCCGCTCGCCCCACAGGTCAAGGGGCCCCACCCCTCCGGCCCCTCCTTGCAATACCCAAGGCACGACAACGCATATACACCTCAGGTCGCAATGGGGTACTATCAAAGGGGCGCAGGTCCCTCAGCCTGGAGGGAGAGTAGTGCCTGCCCACTGAAAGACAATCCTAGCACATACTACCGATTTAAAAGATAGCACCTTCTGTAGGTGCTAATTAAAATCACAATAAAAATGTATAAACAATACCAAAACAACACAGTAAACCCCAACACACTATTAAAGTAAATACAAATAAATCAAAAATAAATCAAGGCAAAATATCCAAAGGAAAATCATGAAATAACCTATTCAGTCTTCACCATGTATAGTCCAATAACCCCTCAAACTCTCACTTCGAGGGTTTTGGATATATTAAATTAAATATGATAGCAAAAACCAGTCACAAAAAAGTTTTGCGTTTGAGTTTTGGACCAGAGTTGTCTCACTACTCCGGATGAATGACAAATATCAACCCCCCCCACCCACCTCTCACGTAGCAAGGGAGAGGTCTACAGAAAACCAGAAAAAAAAATCAAAATGGTCACTAAAATAATAAAAACAGTACTGAAAATTATAAAAGTTGCATCCAAACCAGACACAGCTCTCTGATGATCCCGTAGAGAGGATAGAAACAATCGTCCATGTGAGCTCAGTTTATTGAGTCAGGGAGGCAGTATAGTGCAGTGGTTTAAGGCTCTGCGCTGCAAATCTGGTTTGAATCCCACTGGCCCCCACTTGCATACTGTGTGACCCTGAGCAAGTCACTTAACTTCCCTGTGCTCCCAGGTTGCACCTGCAAACACGCTTTCAGCTTAGTGTGTCTCACCTGATTAAACAATTGGGAAAAAAAAAAAAAGGGGCCGGTCAGGTCCCGAAAAATTCAATTTATAGAGTCCAGATAAATCAGAGGGATCAAGACAGAAGCCAGTCCCCACAGATCCTGGCCAAGCGGCAGGGGCCATAGGCAGCAGGCTGTAAACAACAGCTAGAACCCAGAGGGAGACCCCCCCCAATTGCACCAACAGGAATGACCACCCCTTACACCCGGCCACTCAGGATGACAGCTCCCCATCCACCACCACTCTCTGCTGCCTGCCTTGCAGCCAGTTTACTATCCAGCCCATCATCTTCGTACCTGACCCTGTACCTTGTAGCTTACTTCCCAGTCTCCCGTGTGGCACTGGATCCAATGCCTTACTGAAGTCCAGGTACAGAACATCTACTGCATGACCCTTGTCCAGTTGTCTAGTTACCCAGTCGTGGTAATCCACTAGGTTGGTCTGGCAGGATCTGCCAGTGACAAAGCCATACTGTTTATTGTCCTGTAGTCTATGAGCTTCTGGAAGGGCCACCAGCCTTTCCTTCAGGGTTGTCTCCATCAGGTTACCCACGATGGATGTGAGGCTCACTGGTCTATAGTTCCCCAGTTCATCCTTGGGGCCACTCTTATGGAGAGGTACCATGTGAGCCATCCTCCAGTCCTGAGGTACACACCCTGTATCCAGTGAGACATTGAATAAGCCTGCCAAAGGCCTCACTAAGACCTCTGCCAGTTCCTTCAGAACCCTAAGATGAATACCATCTGGCCCTGGCAACTTGTGCACCCACAGTGCCCTCAAGCCCTCCAGCACCCTATTACCTGTTATTTCACTGTCCGTCACCCCTACCTTCCATTCCTGACCTCAAATCTCTATTGGATATCCCCCCCTTTCTATAGAAAATACCGAGCAAAAGTATTCGTTTAGCGCTTCTGCCTTTTCACTCCCTGCTTCCACCCAACCCCCGTCCTTCCTAATCCTTACTATATTGTTCTTACAGCTTCTTTTCTCCCTGATGTGCCTGAAGAATTCCTTCTCCCCCTCCTTAATGCCCTGTGCCAGCCTGAGCTCCTTGGACACCTTGGCTGCTCTTACTGCCATTGTCACCTCCTTCACTTTCATCAGGTACTCCTCCCTGTCCTCTCCCTCCCTGTTTTTTTGTACCTCCTGAATTTGGCTCTTTTCTTCCTTACATTTTCCATAACACCTTTGCACACCCAGCTTGGTTTCTTTGCCCTTGCCTTCTTACTTTTGGCCTTGCCACAGGTTTTAGTTGCCTCCACTACCCCCAGTTTTATGAGATCCCACCTCTGGTTAGTGTCCATGCTAGGCTGAATTTTGTCCGGGTACTCTTTTACTACTTCCCCCATCCTCCTGAAGTTGGCCCTCCTAAAGTCCAACACCTTTGTGTCTGATAATACTCATTCCTTACTCAAATTCAACTTGAACCATACTGATCTGTGGTCGCTCCCTGCCAGTGGTTCTTCCGCCCTCAGTTCCCTCACAAAATCCCCATTTTCCCACACAAGGTCAAGGGTTTTCCCTAACCTGGTTGGTTTGTTGACCATCTGCATCAGGATGTTGTCCTGGAAGGTGTCCAGCAATACCTGCTCTCTTCTATTGTTTGTGGCTGGGGTACTGCAGTCCACCCCCAGCAGGCTGAAGTCCCCTTCAATCACCACATTCACCTTTCCACAAGTCCTCCTGATCTGTCCCACTAAATCCCTGTCTAGTTCTTCTGACTGGGAGGGCAGTCTGTACACCACACCCATACTGAGCGTCCTACTCCTGGAGTCCTGGATTTGCATACATAGTGACTCCATCCTGCCTTCCTCCCGCACACACTTTAGTCCTTCCCTCACATATAGAGCCTCTCCCCCCTTCCCCTTTAATCAATCTCTGTGGAATAACCTGCATCCTGATACTGCCAGGTCCCAGTCATGGTACTGGGTGGCCCATATTTCGGTAATGGCCACCATGTCCACTTCCCCCTCCGCCATGATGGTCTGAAGCTCCGTCGTTTTATTCTCTAGGCTTCTAGCATTCAAGGTGACCATCTTCCACCCCCTTACCCTCCCTTCCATCCCTTACTAACATCTACCCTAGTACTTGCCCTTAATCCCATGTCTCTGTTATGGGGGGGGGGGGTAGCAGCATGTCTGTCCAACCAACCTGTGGCCTTTGCTTGTCTCCTGCCCACTTGCCACCTCCCGCTCCTAATTTAAATACCCAGCCTCATCTATGTAATCACATAACCCCTTTTTCAACACTCTCTTGCCCTCCTCACTTAAGTGTAGTCTATCCTTCGAGTAAAGACTACTGTCTTCCCAGGTCCCTTCCCACCTCACCCCCACCAGCCCATACCCCTTGCCCGACACCAAAATTCTAGCCATTTATTAAATTTCTCTATTCTCCATTTTCTTGCAGTGCTCATCCTGTGAACAGGAAGTATCTCTGAGAACGTTACTGATCTCCCTGCCCCCTCACATATTGATGCTTATTCCTCAAACCTCTTCTGAACATCTACCATCCCATCAGCCAGATCGTTTGTCCCCAAATACAGAATTAAATTAGGTTTCTCCCTACCCCTTCTAACATACTTCAAGACAGATTGCCCCAACCCTTCTGCTGTCATTCATGGCATGGCCTCCACCCATATGCGACTATGCCTCTCCCCCTTGTTACCCCACCTGACTCCCCTTAGTATTGAGTCCCCCAGAACTAAGATTCTACCCCATTTTCCAACTGCTTGTTCCCCTTCCTTCCCTCTCCCAACTCCGCTTCTTCCTTCTGCACATTAGTTCCCTCTTCTGCCCCTATTATAATTCCCCCATCCGTACTCCCCCCATCCCACTTTCTTCCTGGCTACTCTCAGTTACACCTACAAACTCATCCCCCTTCCTTTCTTCCTTTCCTTCCTGAACTGTGTACTGTTTTTCCAAAGACCCTTCTCCTAGACCTTCTACCTCCCTCATGCTAGCCCATCCCCCCTTCCGACTCCCAGTCCGTCACCCCTCCCCCCTGCCTGTTTCTCCACCTTTCCGCTTTCATCTACCCAACTACCTTGGTTCCCCTGACTCACTGACCCCAGAACTGGGTCTCCCTGGCACAGGGCCTCCTCCACCAACCTTTTCCCTCTCCTCCCCACTGTCTGCTTAAATTGCCCTCCCTCCTCAGCTCCCCTCCTATCACCTCGCACTGTTGGACCATAACCCACCACGGCCCTTCTCATCTGCCTCAGTTCCTCTTGAAGACTCATGATCTCTTTTTTAAGCCTTCCTATTTGGTTGCACGCTAAGCATCCCCCTACTCTCCATGTAACTTTAAGAAAGATTGGTGCTCCACAGTTGTTGCCACCCACCACCCTTCCCATTTCTCTATTCACCCACCAGCCACCCCCATCATACCCGATGAAGGATCCTTCTCCCTCCCCAAAGTCTCCTACTCCCCCTCTACCATTCCTAAACATGCTCCTCCCAGTTTCCAAGTTCTTTCCCTCCTGCACTAAATTAGATGATTGGGCAGCTTGCTTTAAACCCTTAACCCCCCCATTCCCACTTAAAGCTGTTGAAGCTAAAGAGCAGCCCCCTTTTAACTGTCCTGTCATCTTTTAACAGTCCTTTCCCCATTTCACAACTAGAGCTTGTTTAAAAACTAAAATATGCCTATCTAAGTTCAACCTTAGTTTTCCCCCATAAAGGAAACAACGCCTACTGAGCAGCCTCCTTTTAAGAGTTCTATCTCCCCTTTCACAACTAGAGCTTGTTAAAAACTTAACTAAGCTTATCTGAGTTCAACCTAGTTTGCCCCCCAAAACTATACCAAGCCTACCCACAATTGTACCATATGGCTACCTAATAGACTTTTGATGTTTTCTTCTGTGTCCCCTCTACTTGACTACTCCTTCTCTGTTTTGTTGTGGGGTACTTCCCTGACACAAATGTCTAGAAGTGTTGCTATATGTTCCACCTCTCTGTACTTGAGCAAGGTGTTGCAGTTCGTCACCCTAGGTGTGTGTCTATAAAGCAGGACCACATGGGGACAGTGGGAATGGGGAGGGAGGGTGGGCCTAATCCCGGAGGAGCTGTGTGGAATCAATCTGCCACCAGCTCCTGGTATTCACCCTCAGCTCCCAACGGCTCCTGCCACCAATAACAAGGACCCCCTTCCACAACAGCTTCTGAAACAAAGAAAGGAGAAAACCACAAAAAGGGTACTGTGCTGATTAAATGTTGTTACACAATACCTGTGCACCTCACACTGTGGCTCTGATCCATCTGCCTTCAGCCGTATGGAACCCGGCGTTCTCCTCCTCCCCTCTCCATAGTGTCGGTAACTACAAAAATAGAGAAAAAAGAAGAAGAAACTTAGCAAACTTAGAAAAAGCTCATTTCAGCAAATAAAGGGAAGGACTTACTAAGAGTACACCTGCAAATAAAAACACTCTGTGCAACATATTCTTTCTGTAAATTTTGACTTTAGTTTGGTTAGGTATATTTTTCACTTTTTTATATATGTTTTAATTAGAAGTAGACACTATAAATCTTTTTTTATTTTTTTTAAGGTAAAAAGAATGGTTTTATGTGATAAGGGCGAGTCTGAAGGACCGCCGATCACATAGACCAAATAATAAGAGCCCATCGTCAAAAAGGCAACTGAACTAACGGCCCATCGGTGCAGCGGTTGGATTTCCGCTTGCGACGCCGCGAACCCGGTTCAGGAACGGACTCGGGTCACTGGAAGGCCGGCCAGGGAGAAAGAAAGGAGCATCCCAGGATGGCTCGCCTTCTCTGGGGGGAGGGTGGGGATGCACCTCAGCGCATTCTGACCCCTGGCAGAGGCCTGAGGCACAGCACAGACACCAGAGGTGAAATTGCTGGGGGAGTGGCAGACATCGGCGTGCGCCTTGACGTCAGTGGCACGCCACTCCCTGGAGAGTAAACCAGAAAACTGCCTTGGTCGACCATATAATGGTCCCTCTGGTCCCTGACTGCCGCCAGGCCTCCCAACCAACACCACTGCCTCAGTGACACCCCCCGGGCCAATACAGGCTGGTTCTCCCCTACCAGTGCCTTCCCCCTCGGAGGAGAGGGACCAGTCTGGGGAAGGGATACGCCGGGTTACCTGGGTGGGGGGTCATGATTTGAGGTGAGTGGTAGCCAGGGATGAGGGAGAGTGTGCAGTCTGAGGGATGTTGGGGGACCCGAAGGAGTGGCCGACCAAGGGTAGGAAGGGGGGGGAAGGGCAACTGAAATTGCAACGACTGTTGCAAATAGTGATGGTCACAACATTCATTAAAAGCAACAACCAAAATAAATATTTTTATGCAGCGGCTATGCCCCCCGCACCCTCCTTGAGGGAAAGTCTCCCACATTCCTCAAACATAAAATAATCAACTCTACGGGGGGAGCGGACCCAGGGGAAAGTTACTTTTTTGAAAAAAAAAGCAAAAGATTATTTCCCCTGAAACCAGATCCAAACCTGGGTTTGCTGGCATCACAAGCAGTGGCTTAAACCACAGCGCTAAATGGCCAGCTCAGCAGGGGTTGGCCACACAACATCCTATATCTTGTAGTAGTGAGTGTAGCTCCCTGCTATATTTGCTCTACAGGATATGTCAATGATTTTCACCACTCGCTCTCAGTGTGAGCAGTATTATTGAGTCGCTCATATTGACGTGCTCAATAATAGTCGCTCATATAACATGATGCCAAAAGGGTCAAGTAAGGTCATCGTGGCAACTATCAATGTAAACATCAAAATAGTTTGCATTTATGACATGCCTGATATCCTTTAAAAAGAGCTCATTCAGCTAGAATCCCTGTCCTCTGATGAAGTTTTAATGAAGTGCCAGGGCACCTTGCGGTTTGGTAGCCCTGCTCTGTCCAACACCTGCTTGAGTATTTACACTCAATAAAAAAGTCTCCTCAGCATGCACTGCTTGTTTGTCTGTCTGCTCATTGCTCCATAGTCTGCAAGCTTTGGGTAAAAGTGTCACATTTGTTGGCCAGCACTTTGATAGCTTGATTCATTCTGAGCACTGATTGTTTTAAAGTGAGTAAAATTACCTCTCCACTGCTGGATGCTACATTCTCCTCTACCTTGCCTGAGTCCTTAAGCCCATGCTTAAGTTTGAAAAAAAAAATCCTATGCAGTAGCGGTGTCATTGCAAGGTTTTTCAAAGCTGAAGTATTTTTTTTTCTATCATTTATTTATCTCTTCCCTTGGGGCTGGCAGGCAAACATCTCTGGCAGCATCCCAACTCAGCTTCCTCCCTGGTAATTCCCCACATGGACACCCCCCCCCCCATGGCAGGGCCAGTGGGAGGAGAGCTGGCTCCTTCCTCCACTGGAACACAATCCAAAAGCCAGGGGGTCACCAAGTGGAATCACCAGCTCATGGAGCCTGCCAGCTCTATTTTCACTTTTTCTCTCATCCCCTTGTTGCTGGTGCATTCACAGGCGTGGAGGCACCTGTACGCTGCAGCCTAGTAATACCCACCCTTCATGACAACCCCAGTCCCAGACTACCCCCCCAGCCTCCACCTGGTGGCAGTCATGTGGTGGGAGCTGCAACTCACCCCTCCCCAGGAGAGGAAAGCTTCACTGGGCATGGTATTTGGTGATAATAGCGACCGAATATGGGCGTTCATCAAAACGGTGACTCCATATTCGGTGCTATTGGGATGGTCTACCTGCAAGGGTAGCAACTACTTCTACCACGAGGGTAGGGGAAGGAGACCGGAAAAAGGGACTGGTAGGGGAAGGGGATGGATAGGGAAGAGGGTTATTGGGAGGGACTGTGTCTGCTGCCACCAAGCCAGCCATGTGGTGTGGTGGTGAAGGAGGCTGGCCCCAGCACAGCAGGCACTGGGTTTGGGGCCAGGGACGTAAGGGTCTATATTTTGCCTCTGCCTGCAGCTCCTGGACTTGATTTTTGGTTTTCATCCAAATTTGTGCCCCCTCCTCCAACATGCACCCCCATGGAGTTAGCAAAAACACTTTAGGCTGTTGGGTGTTGGTTCACCGGTAAGTGTATATCGCCGATTTGCTTTTCAGCGATACACACTCACCATAATAGTGATTGCTGTTCTGCGTTCACTATTATGACTTGAACCATTAAGTGCTCAATCCTCTCCCTCCCTGACTGACCCCCGGAGGTCCATGCTCATTCTTGAACACGGGTCACCGGTGTGGATTGAGGTGTGACATCCAGCGCCTCAACCCTCAGTGCTACCGGGCCGGCTATGCTAAAATTTTGTTAAAGTTAGTAATGACATGGACTACTGCTCTAGCTAGCTATCTGCTCATTTTGTTTTCAACTTTGTCACTCAGGTGACAGGCAGGTATTTACCTCCTCATTCAGTGCCTAGACCAGCCATCCGGAATCCCCCAACCCCTGGTCACCCAGACTGGAAGGTCTGCAGCTTGCCTCCTGCAGTGGGGATCCCCGAATGGAAAAACTGAGATCCACCTGAGGCCCCAGCAGAGGCTTACACCTGG
The DNA here is from genome assembly GCA_016271365.2 of Neoceratodus forsteri. NCBI lineage: Eukaryota > Metazoa > Chordata > Ceratodontiformes > Ceratodontidae > Neoceratodus > Neoceratodus forsteri. The sequence goes on from CM057452.1 coordinate 190,249,631, forward strand.
GGCATCATTCAGGTTGAGCTCTAGGGGCATCATCTCACAAATGTCCCAAGTGTCTTTTTTCTTCCTGGATTCCCCTGGAAGCATGGACGTGCAATGACATCAGCACAGGATGGGCATGCTGCCACACACATCCTGCAGATGTCCACCGTTGCCTCCGCCCTTCAGTGTGTGGTCCCTGCCGGTATACACCCAGTCTCCACTGCATGTTACATGAGCACCAGGAATCCACAACCCATCCCCCTGGAGGAGGAGAGTTGTCCATGGGATGCTCATCCTACCTGCCACCAGCTGGCCCTGTCACATTCTGGGCTCATGCCAGAACCCAGGTCACCACTGTCACAGGTGGTAGTTCTACTGCTGTGCCAGCAGGTCGGCCACTATCATTAATAATGTAGCAAATAGAAATACGAAAGTTTATTTTTAATCAAGTAAGCCTGCTAAGTGGTAGAAGCTCTGTGAAAGTTTGTCTGTTCATCCTGGATGCTAGCTCCGCCCCTGCAAAACCCTTTTTTTCATGAAATGCTGTTGGTTTTAAAAAATGTGTTTGTTGGGGGGAACTTACATTGTAGAAAAATTCTTTGTTATGAAAGTCTGATTTTGAGATTGTTGTAACACATTTTTAAAAAGTTGTCAAGTTGCTACTGTTTGCACTGTTAGTGACCCTTGTTTGGGTACGGGCCTAGAGCATCAGGGGCTGGCTGGAGGGAGGGTGATCAAGCATCCCACAGGATAATCTCTGGGAGGGAGGGTTGAAACTCCACTGCAACATTGCACCATAGGTGACCATAGGTGATATACAGCCAGAGTGACATTTTGGCTGTATAAGACAACAGCCAATTATTTTTGTAGGCCTGTGAAATCCCAGTCATGTTGTGCACCTTAGTGCTTAGGCAGAGCACATTTTGTAAAAGCCAGAAATATTACAAAAAAATATTTTTGGCTGTCAGGACAACAGTCAGTTATTTGTCTTGGGCTGTGAAACCACAGTACTTTTGTGCACTTTAGTCCTTAGTGTCCATTTTTTTTCTTTTAAGATTAAAAAATATGACTCTCTCCCACTTCTGCTGCTTCACCACTAACTTTCCTCCTCTCACCCATCACTGCTCCCTCTACTTGAACCTCTACTTTCCCTCCCCCTAAAATCTCATAGCGCCTCCCACTGCTCCTCTCACCTGTCTCCCACTACTCTGTACTCTTATCCTGTCTAATCATTTGAGGCCTGCTGGGCCTTCTCTACTCCCCACGAAAAAAATTCAACACAGGCCAGTCTGCTGTTTCTGTCCACTGTATTATTCTATTAACCCTCACTCTCTCAGAGCCCTCCTCTGGGACTTCTCCACTCACTCCTGCAATTGCCCCTGATACTGGGATCTGGGCTGCTGCCCATCACCCATCACCCACCATTCTTCCATTCTCCCTTGTCCTGCACCCTCATCATCATCAGTGCGACTCCCTCTTCCACCTTCCTAAATTGCATTCCCTACTTCCACCTCAAACCCCATGCTGTCTATTGCACTACGTCAAGTGTTCTCACTAAGCACTTTATTTCATCATAGCCTACCACCTAAATAGTGTTGTTGCACAATTGTTTATTGCTGATATTGTTGTTTTGTACATTATTCCTTTATTATTGTACTACATTGCACTTCTCTGACTCATTGTTTATTGTCTATTTATCCCGCTCCCTTCCCCCCAGGACACATATGAAAATGAGCTGTTACCAGCTTAGTATGTCTTTCCCTGTAAAACTTTTGAAATAAATAAACTGGTAATAGGACTTCTGGTCCAGTGTATGTATCCAGTTGCCAAATAAATAAATAAACAATTCCACTGGTTGTAGTTCCAAAAGCAACATGTTGACCGAGAGTTCTTTATTTTGGATAAAGTTCAGGTTGCATTTAACAAAAATGCTATGGGCTTTTAGCCTTCCAGTTTAAATGCTGAATGTCCTCCTGGTGTATCCTAAATACCCCTAGTTTATTTTTCTCTTTTTGTGTGGTTTGCTCCCATACTGCACTACACATTTTACAGTGTTTATCTTCACATTTTGCTCTAGCCACATTATGTTCTATGTTTTGCACAGTTAGCTTTAAGTGGTTCTAGCCACTAAATAATATTTCACTGTTGTGTTTTATCTATCATTGTACCCCCCAAATAATATTTAATTGTTGTGTTCTGTCATTGTACCCCCCAAAATAATATTTAATTGTTGTGTTTTATCTATCATTGTACCCCTCCCCACCCCCAGCTTTAACCTAGAAATGAGCCTCAGCTCAGCGTGCCTTTGCAGGCTACCAAATTTTAAATACATATTGTAAATAAATAAAATATTGAGAGCAAATCTATTTTGGCTGTGTGAGATAGTAGTCAGTTATGTGTATAGTGCTGTGAAACACTGATACCAATGTGGTGAGTAAACTCAGCCAGTCCCCCCCCCCCAAAAAAAAACACAACAATACAGCCACAAGTCACATAACCAGCTAAAAGTAATCCAGGAGCTGTCAACCCCCCAACACAGTGAGTTACAACACCTATCTAAATCTTTATGTGGGAGTATTTTATTATCAATCCATCAGCAGAGGCAGCTCCCAAGTTCCTTTAAAGCTAATTAATAAACTAATTATTATAAAGTATACAGATAGATAACTTTATTTTTATACACGATAAATACATGCCATAAAGGATACAAATCCCTGTTTGCAAGACAGTCCTGTTTATGTTACAGCATAAAAAAGCAAATATTTCAAATTGGTTTACATACAGACATATGGCAAAATATTTATTATTTATTTATTTATTTAGTAATCAGAATTACAACTTTTGAGCTAAAAGTTCATTTACAAAGGATCATCGTCACAAGGGTAGGGGAGGGTGCATAAGTTTGGAGTCAGAAGCAGCTTAATAGGCATTGCCAAGAACATCTAATAGTACAAAAAATGTGAACAGGAGGAATCAGTAAACATTGGCAATAGCATAACAATGTAGGATAACATAGGCAAATAACAAAACATAACCAAAACAAGGGTACATAGTCAATGGGGTTGGGTTCACACATCATGCCTTATATTGGCAGTTCTCAAACTTTGTGATAATGAGCCTCCTCTAAGCCATGGAAAAGATCTTGAGCCTCCCCCAAAATATTGAAATATTTTTGGGCCTCCCCATAGAAAAATAGCCTACTTTTCACAGGTACATCAGGAACAAATTGAAACCTCTTTGCATAGCTGGCTCTCATGTTAAGCTTATTGTAACCCCCCTCCCAACAGGACAACCTACTTGCTCCAATATTTTGACTCTCGAACCATTGTTATCCCTTAGTGGCATACCTTCATGGATCAGATTGCTTTCCGTTTGCCCTCTAACTGGAATAACCTTCCTGATGACCTCTGCCTCTCCCCCTGCACATGTGCTCTTTGCTACTTCTCAGGGATCATTTTGCTCTCTCCTGCTCTTATTCCTAGTACCTGTATGGTTAACTCTTGTATTTGGACAGTTCTGCTGCCAGTCTAATTAATCATTGTTTCTTACATTGTTAGTTTATTATTTGTTTGCACTTTTGTTCGTTTTGTATTGCTTGAGTGTTATGCAGTTACATTCTGAACTGTATTCTCTCACTACCCTTCTCTGGGTACACCTGATATAAGCCATGGCTCAGTGTACAATACCTTCCCTGGTCACAGACTTGTGAATAAATACATAAATTCACCTACTATTATCCTCTTTCAGCTTGCCTTATTCCTTCACACAAAATCTATAAAGTTCAAAAGTGATATATAATACTTTTTCAAGACTTGCTTGAGCCTCCCCTTGAACAGGTTGGGGCCTCCCCAGGGAGGCTGGCCTCACCATTTGAGAACCCCTTTACAATTAAGTGCTTAAGTCAGAGTTAGGTGCTAGTCTGAGAAAAAAAAATCTGAGGTGGAAGCTAAGCAGGATCTTGTATTGGGAGGAAATAGGAGATGGAACTGTTCATCAAAACTGATACCTAATGGTTACTAGGCTATAGCCAGAGGGGTCAGCCTAGGCATAGTAGTCAGAAAGGGTAGAGGGAACCAATCAACCAATCAGGATTAGGTAGGAGAAGAGGAATCAGAGGAGGGGGATGATGGTAGGTTGAAAGGTGGGTGGTGTAAGGAGGTCAGCGGAAGAAGGTTTGTCAGGGAGCGTGTGAGAGGAGAAAGGTAAGCAGGCAGGTGGGCAGACATGGGCAGATGGTGAGCAGGGAGTTTTGCGTCAAATTGTAGAGTGAAAGAAGAACATTGGCAAGCCTAGGGTTCTGGTACCTGCTAGGCTAAGAGTGGCTGTGGCAGCATACAGGAGGGGAGATGGTCTTTAGAAGCATGGCTTTGGGAAACAGAGGCATGAGGCTCGTGGGTTAAGAGTGGCAAGAGCAACATATAGGAGGGTGGATGGACTTCCTTAGCTCAGACATAAAAGGCCCAAGTTGAGTAAGGCTTGTGGCAGTTGGTAGCTCATTTATCCAAGCAGGGGCCCTGATGGCAAAGACTCATCTCCCTAAAGCAGTCCTTCTGAATGGAACAGCTAATGCATGTTTGGTAACATTTCTTGTGGCATTTAGACACCATAGATTTATGTAAAACTAGCTAATGACTAGATATATCAACAGACAACGTTGTAAATAAAATTACAAAGTATAACAAATAATTATAAAGAAAGTAGGGTAAGGGGAGACAAGATAGAAACATTCAAATACCTCAAAGGTATCAAAGGTATCAATAAGGTACAGGGGTGGCATTTTATACAGAAAGCGATGCTTAAGGACAAGGGGGCATGTTATGAAGCTAGAAGGGGGGAGACTTAAAGGGGATGTGAGGAAATACTTTATGGAAAGAGTGGTGGACATCTGGAACAGACTCCCAGCAGAGGTGATGGGTACCAAAACAGTAACAGGTTTCAAACATACATGAGATAACAGGGTGGGCTTAGTAACAGGGCTGGGGAGGTCAGAGATCAATTAGGGTCTACGGTAGCACAGTAAGTAGGGATCTTAGGGCAGACAAAGTGAGTCAGCAAGTCCTTTTCTGCCAACAGCTTCTATGTTTCTACATTTCTATGTAATAAATTAAAGATCTACAATAATAATACTAAAAAAGTATTTATGAAAGTACTGCAAGCTACAGTTTACATTGTCACATTTTTCTCCCAATTTGTTGAGACTATAGAAATTAAATGAATTATGAATTAAACTGCAATGAAATTAAACAATTTATGAAGGAGTTACAAAAGCATTGCACACCACCTTGTTCACACTGCCACATTGCTTTCACAATTTATTTATTTATTTATTGAAGTCTTGGAATGACACCACCTTTGAGCCAGGGCTCATTTACAAAGGCTCAACACCAATAGGAAGAAACAGTGGGACAATAAAATGGTAAATATTGTACAAAAGCTGAGTGCGCAAACAAAATACATAGAGCCAGATATTCAGAAATGCACCAATGGCCGGCACAAGTCTGGCGCAGCTCAAATACAATGCGCCATGGTGCAACAAGTGCCATATTCAGAGGTTGCGCATGGCAAAATGCACCAGCGCAACATGGCTGAATATGGCAGATCTGCACCATGGTGCAACCTGACTTACGCTATGGCACAACCAGATCTGCACCATGGTGCAACCAGACATGCACCATGGTGCAACCAGACATGCGGCATGGTGCACAAAGAGCAGCCACAGGCAATAGTGGGAGCACAGCAGCAGAGTAACAGAGGGGGGCACAGCACAGGAAGAGACCCAGGGACAGTGCCAGGGAAGCACAGTGGCAGGCCACAGGTGGCCGCCACCAGCAGTGCACACACAGGCACCCAGACACCCCCACCCTGGAACACAACAGTGGCACAGAAAGCAGGCAACAGGTGGCACCAATGGCCAATAGAGGGCCACCAATGGAGGCCCCCCTGGCCGCATGCTGTGCCCCCCCACCCAGAACCCAGCAAGCCACACCCAGGACCATGCTGCCAAGCACACACATGGCATACACCCCTAACAGCCGCCCCATGGGCACCTCAAGGCACAGCCACCAACCAAGGGGCAGGACACCACCACCGTGGGACACACCACAGCACACAGCAGTGCACCACAGATGCATGACCCACACACCGACACATGCACACCACACAGACAGACTCCACGCCACTGCAGCATGGCTCCTCAAGCCAGCTGCAAAGCAGACACCGACACAGGCAGGTAAGTCAAAAGAAGTGTAATATAGAAAACTATATACAACAGCAAGGGGTGGGAAAGGGTAGGAAAGCAAAGGAAGGGGACAGGGAACAGGGGCTGTACAGCAGGAAGGGAGATGGATGGGGCAGGACAGCAGGGGAAATAGGGAAAAGCTGGGGCTGGAACTAAGGGCAGCCATGCCCTGCCACTGTCTGGCACCTCCTTCGCTGATGTTTGGCCAGCAACAGCTGATGCACCTGCTGGACCACCTCCATGGTGGTGGAAGTTATAAGGATGATCTGGTGCAGCAGCCTACAGTACAGGAGCAGCTTCGACCACTGCCGGATACCTATGACAAAGGACAGGACAGATGATCAGTGCAAGGTCCCAAGGTACCATGCCCACCCACTGTGCGTAATCGGCAGTGGGAACACACACCCCTGCAGTGGCACCCCGGTCACCCATGGGGGGGGATGAGCCAATGCCTGCAAGCAGCCCAGCACACCATGACAGTGCAGGGCACTGCTGCCCAATGGCCACCCAACTGCACAGTGACAGTCAGACAGCACAGGGTATCAGCAGCACCACAGCAACACCAGTGGCAGCCGGGTGCACACCCACCCCCACCAACAGCTGGTACATGTGTGCAATGGCTGCCCCACAGTGGCATGCACCATGCACAGTGCGCAACACACAGCTACTATGGCACATGGCACAGGTAGCCATGGCCGCACCCACTCCCCCGCTGACTACCCTGTTATGTGCACAGGACTGAAACAGTGCCTACCTGCCCACTGCAGCCCTGCTGGTGCCTGTTCCGCTGCTGCATCACCACCACTGGGTCCTGCTGTGGCCTGCTGGGCTAGCCCTGGTGCTCCTGCCACTCTTGCCCTGCGGCATTCCTCAGGTCCTGGGAATAGAACAAAGACAGGTACACATCAGAGTACACCCACAGCATGTGCCCACCACCCCCATCCCTGTGCACAGTGTGTTGCCCCTGCCCGACATGTCCTGCAAGGCTGTATCACAACACATGCTGCAGCTGGCAATGCCACACTGCAATTAGCACGACAGTGTACCCCTTGCAGGGCATGCCAGGCAGCCAAGCCATCACCACAGTACAGCACTAGGGCACACATGCAGCATGGGATGACTTACCTGGCCATGGCATGGCCCCTCAGCAGACGCATGCCTGCAGCTGTCCCAGGAGCTCCAGGTTCCACCGCATGAGGTCTCCATACCGGTGGTGGCATTTGTTCCCTGGTTCTGGCCACCCCAGTGTTCTGTACCAGGCTGGCAGCGATGTCCTGCCAGACATCCATCCGTGGCTGTTGCAGGGGCACCTGTCCAAACAGCCCTGGTGCATGTGGCTGCACACAGGGCACCAGATTGACCAATTCAATGTCTGACCAGTTACGGGCTCAGTGAATTCCATGCTGTGCCATTGTACTGACAGTGATGTGTGGAGACAAAATGGTGGCCAGAGGTACACATGTGCACAAAATGTTCAGGATGCATGCCTCATGGAGGCATGCGCTGTGTCCGCCAATCACGCAATGCCAGAGATACGTGACATGGGCATGGCCTGACAGACATGTGGTGGTGGAGTCCCAAGGGGTCGGAGGGTCACAGTAGGGGTCAGGGGTCGACCAGCGCACTATGCGCCAGTGCGCAATAGCAGCCATGGCACACAATGTGCCATGGTCCCTGTTGCGCAGTGGGCATACAGTGCACAATAGGCAGTAGCATACCACCTGATGCATTCACACTGTAGTCGTGTGCACTGCGCATGCCTGGACATTGTGCCGCAACTTGCTCCAGAGCAATTCTATTGCACATGGAGCAAGTACGTGATATTCAGCTGCCACATGCAAATGAGCTCATCAGCCAAGCGTGGTGCACCGGAGAAATTAGCATGTCATTACAGTTGCGCCAAAGCTCATTTGCACGTGTTGTGCTATAAAAGCACCACAGACCAGCACAGGCCATGGAACGGTATTACAACCATTGGAGGTAAGTTGTGCATGCTGCTGAGCTCAGCCAGCACAGCAGGGTGGCTGGAGTAGGCTGCTGCTGACACTGACACACATGTCCATGTCCACAGGTAGCACTATGTTGGAGCATGAAGAGAGTGAGGAGCGTGGGCCTGCTCGCAAATGTAGGCCCAACTTTACTAAGGCAGAGGCAGATGCCCTGTTTGAGGCCTACCTCAACAGGGAGTCACTGCCGAATGGTGCCACAGGCACACCACAGGCCAGGGCTGCGGCCTGGGAGGAGGTGGCAGCATGTGTCAACCAGCAGGGCAGCCACCAGCGGTCTGTGCAGGAGTGCCATAAGAAGGTGGGCACTAATAAGTAGTGCATCAAGGAGATGGTGGCAGCCATTCGAGCAGCCCAGACAGCCTCTGGAGGGGGGCCTGCTGATGTGCCACAGCTCTCAGCACAGGAGGAGCTGGTGGCAGCCACCATACACTGCAGCACTGTCAAGGGTGTGCCAGATGGAGGTTTTCAGATGGGTGGAAGCCCATCACTGCATGGTACATATGTCTGGCACACACAGCAAGCAGTGGCCGGGGGGGTTGGGGCCTTGCATCATTGACACATCTATTTTCTCTTTCAGCACCAACACACCTGCATGCAGAGGATGGGGCACCAGCAGCAGCCATGGAGGCAGGCCCAGCCCTGGAGGACCAGCCATCCACCTCCACGGGCATCTGGGGGCCTGATTGGCTGCAGCACACCACCGCTGTCCAGTGGGATGTCCTGGGCATGGGGTCAGATGAGGCCCTGGCTGTGTTTTTTCAGGATGCCAGCCATGGCATCCTCTGCATGCAGACACAGATTGGGGCAGGGCTCAACACCGATGATGACCTGACCATGATCCTGGATGGCATGGGTGGTGTTGTAGGGGAGACGCCCATACCAGGTACCATCACAGGCAGTGCACCCAGTGGCCTTCCAGTGGTGGGACAGCTGCTTGCTTCCACAGCAGGTGTGGTGGTGGTGTGGCCACACAGGTGCTGGGCAGTGTACAGGGGCCAGAGGGGCTGCATCGGCAGGCAGCAGGGGCCATAGGGCAGCCAGATGAGGGGTCCACTGCTGGGACACCTGATAGGGACCTACCCCATGGGGACCTCACTGTGCAGTGTCCACCTGAGTGGGGGTCTGTGCAGCATGGTCGTACACCACCAAAGGGTCAGTGCCCCACACAGGTTTCCCTGGGTGCCGACCCATTGGCAGAGGACACCCGTTTGCTGCGGGCCTCCATTGAGCAACAGGTGCTGCTGGTAGCTGGGGTGCATGCACTGTGTGTGGAGGTGTGCCAGGCAGCTGAGCAGCATGAGAGAGGCACTGCACAGCTCCTGGAGTCTATACACCACTTGCCGGAGGACATGACTCCATCCCAAGATCGCATAGCCAATGTGATCACGGATGGCCTTGCACTGCTGGCTGCCACAGGGCATGGCTGGCCACCTCAAACATCATGTAATGCACTGTCCACCCCATGATCCCAGCAATGAGCGACACCCTCCCTGTCGACACCGGACTCTGCTGTTGGCATCCCAGGCACGCCTGGGGCGGGCCTGTTTGGGTGCCTACACACCCCTGTATGGACTCAGTCAAGGTCCTGGAGTACAACCCCTGGGGGGCTATTGCAAACACCCCCTGTGGTTGATGTGCAGCCTGTGGCTGCCGATCAGCCCCGGCCCAGCCACCCCAGGTGGCCGAGGTGGCCATGGTTCCGCACGGCGGACCTGATGTGAATGCAACCCTTGCTGCAGTCTGCTGCCACTACCATGGGCACACATGGGCAGTGTGTGTGTGTGCATAGTGTGATGCTTGGCCAGCTGCTTATGATTGTTCTATGATATTTGTAATATAGAATGTGGTATATGATTGTCTCACATGAGACATCCTGTGCTCCTGGGTGATCCCCCCAGGTTTTAGTGAAATTAACAGGATATAATAACCTGAAACCAGGAGGTAATCAAAAGACTAGGGATACATAATTAAGCATCTCCTGTTTTTCTGTCTTAATTAGAGCTGACCTAGCTGCCAGGATATAGGGCTCGTAAACTTTTATGACGTCTCAGAGGAAAAGCATGTTATTTCACCATGGTGCTAAAGTTGTAAAAAAACCTTTGATGTTCCTTGGGAAAACAGGAACTGCTCAAGATCAGAGAAAATGTTAATTAAGGAGTCATATTTGGGAAATGAGTTTTTGCTGATGTCAGCTTATTTAATATACCTCCTGATAGGACACCCTGTTTGTATATTTTTTATATTCTAAAAGGAGGAGCTAGATGACATCATAGAAGGGGTGTGGAAACACAGTTTTAAACTGTATAATGTATTTGAACTTGTGACATTACTTTTTGGGCTCTTAAGAAACAAGATCTAACTATAAGCACTGTAGAGGTAATACATTAGATAGAAAAAGTCTCATTGTATTGTGGTAGGAGATTTTGTTTGTACTTTTCCTGGTTTTCTTTTAAATGGTTGTATGCTCTTTGATATATTGTTCTGTGTTTACATTTTTCATGCTTTTATCATCTTTAAGTAAAGTGCCCTTTATATTTAAAAAAACTCCCTGGGTGTGTCTTCAAAGTTCGTTTTGCATGTGATATATACGTGGTTAAGTTGACAGCTGTTCTGAAGGGCTTGATGGTGTCACCAAACTGGGAAAAGGTAAGAATATACCTAAGGTCTTTTATAGAGTTTTAACAGTTCATTTTGGATACCTGCTTAGGTGCCCTTAGGGGAAAGAGATCTTGCATCCCCCAGAAGAGAAGATTATCTGAGCCTGTACATTTGGGTATGCTAGCATAAGGTTCCCAGTTTGAATCCCCCCAGAACTTGAGACTAAAGGTGATTTGGACCCACAAGCAGGCAGGAGGGTTACCCTGTCTGTTACCTGTTGACAATACTGCGCTCAGAGGTTGGCACTCTGGGAGCAGAGGACCTGACCTGCTGAGTGCGTTTGTGACAGATTTGGGTGGCAGTGGTGCAGATAAATTTGGTAAAACAAGCTTTAACTGTTCAGTTTGTCAGCTTGATACTGTACAGCTCACTTACAAAATAAGGCAGTGATTTATTTTTAAAAAAGGAAACAGAACTATATAATTTTGCTTACAGCCAAGTTCCTAACTGTTTTATTTTTTTTCTAAATTGCAAGTTAGAATAGCCGTAGTTAGAGAAGAAGATGGCTTCCAGCTACAGTGGGCACACTGCAGACTACTTGAAGGAGTTGTGCAAGGAGAGAGGAGTCCTGCACAAGGTGAAAGCCACCAAGCAGAACCTCGTGGATGCCCTGATGGCAGCAGATGCCCAGAGCATCGAGTCACAGACTGTGACTGTAAAGGACCAAACCTTGGGCGTGGAGGGGCTAGCAGCCAGTGCAGTGCCCAGATCCAACAAGGAAGGCAGCAGGGCCAGTGCAAGTGAAGGGCCACAGCAGCAGAGGAAGGTCACCACCATTCTGGAGCCAGAAGCAATCAGGCTGCAGATTGAGTTCCGTAGAATGGAGCTGGAGTTCCAGAGAGACATTGAGTAAGAGAAATGAGCTGCAGAGGAGAAGAGTAGTAGCAAAAATCTTTATTTTTATACAGAATAAGCTGGAATAAAACATCTTTAGGATGAGTCCTATATTACAGATGCTCCTGTTCTATCTCAGTATAACATAGAATACAAAGACAATAACAAATATAACAAGTATATATCATCATTTACATCAACATTACATCTACATTCTAATCATTGCACATACAATGAACACTCAATTCATGCTTTAATTCCTTCATAAATATTTTAACATCAGTCTGATTAACTATGGATTCTTTATTTACTGAGTTCCATATTTTAAACATAATAGCTTGGAAACGCATAGATCTATATTTATTTATTAGTTTTGGAGGAATAAATCCTCAAAATGGTATCCGGCGCAAATTGTGATGATGTTGTATTTTTTCTAATTTTTCAAACAATAAATTTGCCTTCTCGTATATAAAACTTTGTGAGTTAGATTTTCCCATTGCAACTTCCTTTTATGAGTTGGAGTTAACCAACCAAGTTCGTTAAACAAAGTACAGTAGTGTGAGTCCATTCATTTTCCCAATATAAACCTTGCAAGTCTATTATACATCACATGAAGTTTCGCCAGACTTTTCTTATGGGCAAAACCATATATATGTCATCCATAATCCATAACTGGAAGTAAAAGTTGATTTACAACTGCCAATCTCATTTGCTTATTCAAGCATGATTTTGAGTGCCTAAAAGCTCCCAACTGATTGTTTACTTTATTTATAGTGTCTTCAATATGATAGTCCAAAATCAGACTTTCGTCTAACTAGACACCCAAATATTTTGTACATTGTACATTGAGCTATTAGGTCACCATTATCAGTCATTATTTTAATATGAGGGGCAGCAGTGGTCTTTCCTATTTTTATTTCTCCTGAAAACCATGGATTTGTTTTTTTTTATAATTCCTAACCAAACCCGATTCCTTGATCCATGTACAAAGTGCTAGAAAATCCCTTTGAATATTTCTATCCATTTGTTCTAAGTTCAAGCCATTTGCAACAAAAATGGTGTCATCAGCACAAAGCCTAAGATTAGAATTATTTGCCACTTCCACTACTTTATTTATGTATATCAAAAATACAGTTGGCCCCAGAATTGACCCTTGTGGCACACCTCTCTTAATAGAAACACTATCAGAGAGGTGACCATGAACAAAAACCTGTGGAGAGCGGTCCTGTAAATAGGATGAAAACCATCCCTCTACTTCTGTTGACAAGCCTACTTCTGCAAGTCTGTCACACAGCAGACCATGATCGATGGTGTTGAAGGCCTTGGAAAGATCCACGAGCACCGCACCCACCGACCTACCTCCCTCCAATTGGGATGCAATCAGATTCACCAGGGCGGCGAGCATGGTGCCCATGGAATGGCTCTTCCTGAAACCTGACAGGTATGCAGAAAGTAAGGAGTATTGTTCAAGATACTCCCCAAGCTGTCACTGCACCAGCCATTCCAAGACCTTCGACACTGCCGAGAGCAGGGCAATAGGCCTATAATTTGTGGGTTCGGACGGTAAACCTGATTTAAAAATTGGAATACTTTTTGCTTTTTTCCACAATTTAGGAAAAATTCCTTCTGTTAAGCTCCAATTAACAGTTTTGTCAGAATAGGCAAAATCACACTTACTGAATCTCTAGGAAACCTATTTTCAATTCCATCTAGACCAAATGACTTACATGGGTTTAGTTTCTTAATTTCATCTTTTACTTGCTTATGAGACACACCTAAATCTAAACCTAGGAATATTTAAAGGCAAGGAATCACTATTAGAGTGTGTCTTTATTCTTACTGGGATGAGAATTGCGATATCTGGAAGAGTTCCAAAATACTCATTAAGTATGTTTACTGATTTAATTGGAGTCTGACAAAGACCATTCTTAATCATTTGGATTTTAGGTCTCTGAGAAACAGGAACCTCAAAGGACCTTATCAGAGACCAATACTGTTAAGAATCTGAAACTTCATGTATCTTATTTTTTATAATAGGCTTGCTTAGCCTTTCTGATTTTTAATCTTAAAGTATTTCTAGCTGATTTGTCATTTGCCCAGTCCAAAGGATCAAGAGTTCTATTTGCTTTCTTCCAGAGTCTATATTTAATTCTAATCTGCTTTTTTAATTTCTCTGAAATCCATGGAGCATGGTTTTTCCTTTGATTTTTATACTCAAAGAGAGCAAGTTTGTCACATACTTCTCTATACCAATTTGTGAACTCTTGTATTGCCAAATCTAAAGAAGGCATTAGGAATAATCTATCCCATTTTACCTCCATTAATTTGGCTATAGAAAGGGGGAACTGTGCAACAGGTGGCTGTAGCCAAAACATTAGCAGTTGACGTCATCCTTGGCAACAATCTCAAACGGGATGGTGTGTGCATTGACTCATAGCCAAGCAGCAAGGGAAAATTGTAGTTCCCTGGACCCCACAGAAGCCATTGTGGAAATCACTGAGAGGCTGGTGCCCCAGCCTGTGTCTACTGATATGGAGACTAATAAAAAGGGGTTAGAAATTTCCCCAGCAGCAGTTAACCACTCCACTATGGAGGGTTACTCCAAAGAAGGAGGGGTGACCCATTGTCAGAGTGTTAGGGATGACAGTGATCCTGAGTGCCCTGATGCTAGTGCTAGGGACCCTAGTTTAGAGACTTAAGGGGACCTGTCCCATGCCTTGGGAATGTGTAAGGAGTTCGCTGCTCAGAAAAGTGACTCTAGGCTAGAGAAGTTGAGGGCTTGGGCAGACTCTGACAAAGCACAGGGAATTGATGGTAAACATTAAGTTTATTGGGAAAATTGACTGATGTATACTTAGGCTGTGAAGACAGAGGGAGGGGTGATAGGTAGGCAGCTTGTCGTTCCCCAGGGGTATCGTGAGCAGTTGCTCAAGATTGCACATGATATTCCCTTGTCTGGTCATCTGGAAATCATGTGCACTATGCAGCGGTTGGCCCAGAATTTCTATTGACCCAACTTCACCCAGCAGGTGAAGGAGTATTGCAGGTCTTGTCACCAGTGCCAAGAAATAGGGAATGCGGGTAAGAAAACCCGAGCCACCCTAATTCTGTTGCCCATAGTGGAGGAGCCATTCCAGAGGGTGGGAATGGATATTGTGGGGCCTTTAAATACCCCCAGCTACTCTGGGAAGAGGTTCATCCTGACTGTGGTGGATTATGCCACCCAGTATCCAGAGGTAGTCTCCCTATCCTCACTGAGGACAGACAAAGTGGCAGATGCCTTACTTGGGATTTTCTCCCGTGTTGGATTTCCACAGGAGGTTATCACTGATTGAAGGGGTTCCTTTATGTCAGACCTGATGAAATGTTTATCACCCACAAGCCAATGGGCTTGTGGAAAGATTCAACCATACCCTGAAGTCAATGCTCCAAGCATTTTCTGAACAAGATGGGAGGGACTGGGAGAAATACCTTCCCCACCTGTTGTTTGCATACAGAGAGGTGCCCCAAGAGTTGACAGGAATTGCCCCCTTCGAACTCTTATATGGACGCCAGGTACGTGGGCCCCTAGACTTGATCTGATGGGACTGGGAAGGCAAGCATGCTACCCAGGGAACTCCCATAGTGGATTACATACTTAGGTTTAGGGAAAGGCTGAAGGAGCTTATGGGGACAGCCCAGAGCAACCTGGCAGCTGCCCAACAGAAACAAAAAGTGTGGTATGGCTGCAGAGCCAGAGCTCGCTCATACACAGTGGGTCAGGAAGTCATGGTCCTTATCCCAGTCCAGAAAGACAAGCTGCAGGCTGAGTGGGCAGGACCATACAAAGTAGTTAGTAAGGTAAATGATATGAACTATATCATAGAGTTACCAGACAGAAGACAGACAGAAAGAATGTACCATGTCAACATGATGAAGCCATATGCTAATAGGGCTGGCATGGTGTTTGCAGTATGTAGTCCTGGGGAGGGGACAGATGAAGGAGACCCCCTTCTGGACTTGCTGGAAGAAAGCAAGTGGGAGTCCTCTGTGGAGGCAGTTAAACTGTCACCCCAGCTGGCCCCAGACAAGATCCAGGAAGTAAGGATGGTTTTAGCAGACTTTGCCCCACTATTTAGCGCCAAGCCTGGACTCACCCCATTAGTGACACACAATGTGGAGACATGGACACAGATGCCCATACAGCAGACGGCATATCAAGTATCAGAGACTGTCCAAAAGGACATTAGGAGGGAGGTGGAGGAAATGCTGGATTTTGGGGTAATCCAGAGATCCCACAGCCCCTGGGCCTCACCCGTAATTCTTGTGCCCAAGCCAGATGGCTCTACTTATTTCTGTGTGGACTGTTGTGGACTGAATGCAGTCACAAAGTCAGATGCCCACCCGATGCCCCAGACAGATGAACCCCTGGACAAGTTGGGAGGGGCGACATAGCTTACGACTATTGACCTCACAAAGGGGTATTGGCAGGTAGAGTTAACTGACAGAGCTAGGGAGAGATCAGCCTCCATCACTCCGATAGGCTTATTTGAATTTAAAGTAATGCCTTTCAGAATGAAGAATTCCCTGGCCACTTTCCAAAGCTTGGTGAACCAGGTGTTAAATGGTGCTGAGAAGTACGCTGTGGCACACCTGGATGACATTGCCATCTTTAGTGCCAGCTGGGAGGAACACCTGTCCCACCTTAGGGAAGTGCTGGGCAGAATACAGAGGGCCAGACTCACTGTCAAAGCTGAGAAGTGTCAGGTAGCCATGGCTGAAGTGGCATACCTCGGGCAAACCAAGTAAAAGTAGAGGTGATCAAGGCGTGGCCCAGATCAGAAACACAGAAGCAGGTCAGGAGTTTTCTCAGGACAGCAGGGTACTATAGGAAATTTGTACCCAATTACAGTGCCCTGGCTGCCCCCCTATCTGACCTGGTAAAAAAAAAAGATGCCTAAGGAAATTACCTGGGAACCAACCTGTGAAAAAGGCTTTACCAGATTGAAGGAGGCACTGTGCAGTGCTCCTGTATTGACAAGTCCTTACTATAGCAGACCCTTTAGAGTCCAGACTGATGCCTCAGACATGGGTATTGGAGCAGTACTGAGTCAGACATCCAACCAAGGGAAAGATCATCCTGTAGTGTACCTGAGTAGAAAGTTATTTCCCAGGGAGCAGGCTTACTTAACTGTGGAAAAAGAGTGCCTTGCCATAGTGTGAGCCCTAAAGAAGTTGGAGCCATACTTATATGGGCAGCATTTTGAGGTACAAACAGACCACAACCCCCTGGTTTGGTTGACACAAATGGGAAAAACAAATGGTAGACTATTAAGATGGAGTCTTGCCTTGCAAGGGTATGACATGACAATCTTACATAGGGCTGGAGTGACCAATTAGAATGCCAATGGCCTATCGCATCTGTATGAGGAGTGAAATGATTTGGGAAGCTCATCCCATGCAGGGGCTAGAGCTCCCAAATTCAGTCTAGGTGGAGAGGAGTGTGACGCTTGGTCAGCATGGTTATGATTGTTCTATGATATTTGTAATATAGAAAGTGGTACATGATTGTCTCACCTAAGACATCCTGTGCTCCTGGGTACCCTCCCCCAGGTTTTAGTGAAAATAATAGGTTATATTAACCTGAAACCAGGAGGTAATTAAAAGACTAGAGAGACTTAATTAAGGGTCTCCTGTTTTCCTGTCTTAATTAGAACTGACCCAGCTGCCAGGATATAGGGCTCGTAAACTTTTATGATGTCTTAAAAGAAAAACATGTTATCTCACCATGGTGCTAAAGTTGCAAAAAACCTTTGATGTTCCTTGGGAAAACAGGAACTGCTTAAGATCAGAGAAAAAGTTAATTAAGGAGTCATATTTGGGAAATGAGTTTTTGCTGATGTCACCTTATTTAATATACCTCCTGATAGGACATCCTTTTTGTATATTTTTTATATTCTAAAAGGAGGAGCTAGATGACATCATAGAAAGGGTGTGGAAACACAGAGTTTTAAACTGTATACTGTATTTGAACTTGTGACATTGCTTTTTGGGCTCTTAAGAAACAAGTTCTAACTATTAGCACTATAGAGGTAATACATTAGATAGAAAAAGTCTCATTGTATTGTGGCAGGAGTTTTTGTTTGTACTTTTCCTGGTTT
This sequence comes from Neoceratodus forsteri, assembly GCA_016271365.2. Lineage (NCBI taxonomy): Eukaryota > Metazoa > Chordata > Ceratodontiformes > Ceratodontidae > Neoceratodus > Neoceratodus forsteri. Next base: position 190,267,489 of record CM057452.1, read on the forward strand.
TCTTTTAAATGGTTGTATGTTCTTTGATATATTGTGCTGTGTTTACATTTTTCATGCTTTTATCATTTTTAAGTAAAGTACCCTTTATATTTAAAAAGACTGCCTGGGTGTGTCTCTGAAGTTCTTGTTGTATGTGATGTATACATGGTTAAGTTGACAGCTGTTCTGAAGGGCTTGATGGTGTTACTAAACTGGGAAAAGGTAAGAAAATACCTAAGGTATTTTATAGAGTTTTAACAGTTCATTTTGGATACCTGCTTAGGTGCCCTTAGGTGAAAGATATCTTGCATTCCCCCAAAGAGAAGATTATCTGAGCCTGTACATTTGGGTATGCTAGCATAAGGTTCACAGTTTGAATTCCCCCAGAACTTGAGACTAAAGGTGATTCGGACCCACAAGCAGACAGGAGGGTTACCCTGTCTGTTACCTGTCTATAATACTGCGCTTGGAGGTTGGCACAGTGGGAGCAGAGGGCCTGACCTGCTGAGTGCGTTTGTCGCACATACCACAGGTGTGGCACCTGTGTGTCATGCCACATGCTGTCTGTGTGCGTGCCTGCCTGGCTGCTGGCCCATGTGGGGTGGGTGTGATGAGAACAGATCTGCACTGGTTGCGCCTGTGCACCGGTGCACTGCATCTGATCCCCGCCACATGCCAGCACCTGGGCATGTGTGTGTGTGTGTGTGTGTGTATGTTGCTGTTCACTGCTGTGTGCAGTTGTATGTGGCTGTGTGGCGCTGTCACCGCCACTCTTACACCATGCCTCTGTGTGTGCATGCCCATTGCCATGCACACCCTTGCCTGTGTGCTGTACCTGTGTGTGTGGCCAGTGCGAGGGTGTGGTGCCACCTACCTTTGTGCAGCATAGTGCTCCTGTGCAATGGTGTCCCTGTGCTGCCATGCCATCCTCTGCAGCCGGGGATCCCTCCACTTGGGGGAGGCCTGTCCACCACCCTCTGGCCCATTACCCTCGTCGTCCCCACTACTGTCCCCCTCATCAGCATCGACAGCTATCTCATGGTCAATGGCCATGTTGTGTAGTATGCAGCAGGCCAGGAATAAGCCACAGGCTTTTGAGGGGCTGTGCTGTTGGGCACTGCCAGACCTGCCTAGGCAACGGAATCGAGCCTTCTGCATCCCAAATACACGCTCAATGATGTTCCACATGCTGGCGTGTGCCTCATTGTACCATTCCTCTGCTGGGGATGATGGACTCCAATAGGGGGTGAGCAGCCAGGGCCTGAGTGGACAGCCGCTGTCACCTGTGTGGATAATGACATGGTTAGCCCTGTGTCCTCTGTTACTGTGCCCCTTGCCTATCCTTGGCATCCTCGCCAGCACACCCACCCTGTCCTCCCCATCCCATGCCCTGCTCTGTCCGGCACCCCTTGCGCGTCCCATATTCACTCACTAGGTGGCCCATGGGGATGTCATGCTCGAACCTGTGGCAAAGCGCAGAACTGTGCCAGATGAATGCATTATGTGCACTCCCAGGGTGTGTGGCACAGACATTGGTGATGCCCCCCTTGGCATCGCACACCACCTGGCAGTTCACACTTGGGAACCCCTTCCGGTTCACGTAGGCTACACCCTCAGGGCCAGGTGGCATGCGGATGCCCACATGGGTGCAGTCAATGCCCCCAAGCATGCCAGGCATGCATGCTACCCTGTGGAAGTTCTGCATGGTTGATGTATGCTCTGCCTGTGCGCTGAGGAAGTGCATGTATTCCAAAGCATGTGGCTGCAGGGCATTGATGAACTGTGTTAGGAGGTGGGACGTGGCCAACTGGGTTACACCTGTAGCATCCCCTGTTGGTCTCTGGAAGGTGCCCGTGGTGAGCAGGCACATGACTGCTGTCATCTTTGTCTCCACAGACATTGCATGGCTCCGTCTTGTGGGTGCCTGCATCTCCTCACTGCACAGCTCACAGAGTTGCCTCAGAATGACCCTGTTCAGGTATTGATGTAATTCTTGAAGGTGGTGCAAGCATGGTACCACCTGTTCCTGGCGTACCACCAATGAGCCCTTCCACGCCCATGTCGCTGTTCCTCCTGCCTCCTCACACTCCACCTCCATTAGGAAGGGTGCACTGGCCATGGCCCCTGATGTCCTGTCTCCCCCTGGGTGGTCAGCTGCTGTGGGCTGTATGCCACCCTGGTGCACTGTGTAGCACTTTGCCTGCCTCTCTCGCTCACTCTCTCAGCCCCTGGCTCACTCTCCACTGCCACCTCCATCCCACACCCCTGTGGCTGCCTGTGCCAGTCACTCTGTCCCTCATTGGCTCTATCTCCTTTGCTTTATCTCTTTTACTGTCTCTCCTCCTTCTCTTGCCTCTCTCTCTCTCTCTCTCCCTCTCCCCTGGCTCAACTGCTGTTTGTGTGCTTGCGTCCTGTAGTTATAGGCTCAAGTCTGCTCGGTGCATCCAGAGTTTGATCCGCACTTGCGCCGTGGTTCCACGGTTGAATATCGCACTGCGCTGCATATTCATGGGCATGCCTCCTGCTCTTGTACATGCATTCATTATAGTTGCACATTGGTGCAATGGGACTTGCGCTACGCAATGACTCCCCTGAATATCACTCCTTGGTGCAAGTCCACACTTGGGCATGCGCAACTGCTTTGAATATCCCAGCCATAGAGTACAAAAATACAAAATAAGTGCAGAATACGTATCATGAGTTACAAGGTTACAGTATTTTGTTTTTTTTTTACAAGTTGTCAATAGTGGTCAGAAAGGGGACCTTGTCGAGAACCACAGGCTGAAGGGATTCAGAGAAGGGGAGAGAGAGTATTAAGGAACAACCAAGAATGAGAGGGTGTAGGCAGCCTGAGGCAGGCATTTGTACAGTGGTGGGAGGGGAAATTAGGAGTAGAATCAGGGAGAGGAGAAAGGGTAGGGCACAGATGAGTGCAAGGGGGGAAAGGGTGGTGAAGCTTAGTGTTCAGAGGAGTGGGAGGAGCATGAGGTGATGGTAGGAAGGGAGAGGTGTACCTGAGAGGTGACGATGTAAGAGTTGGGAGGTGAGAAAGTAACAGTAAGAGCAGAGACAGGAGGGATAGAATTGTGGAAGGGAGGAGGCTAGGAAGAAGGCTGATGGAGGGATAATAGAGAGAAGAGTGAGCTGGGAGAGTGTTAGGGAGAATGTTTGGGATAGAGCTAAGTGGAGCAGACACAACTGCTGAGTTTCAAGAGGTGTTCATTAAGTTTGACTTTGAAGGGCCCAATTTTGGAGCCAGCTAGGAGGTCAGGTGGGAGGCTGTTTAGCCAACTTGGTGCTCTATATGTAAAACTTCATTGGGCTTCTGCGGTGTGACAGAAAGGGACGTGGAAGGTGGGATTGGTTGTGCTTCTAGTGTGGTGGAGGTTGTGAGTCCAATTTCAGAGCTGCAATAGTGAGGGAGGGGCCAGTCCCAGACTAATCTTTTTTGCCAGCAGACAAGTTTGATAGGAGATTCTGTCTTGAAGGTTTAACCAGTTCGCAGCAACGTAAAGGTCACAGGTGTGGGTGTTTAGGTGGACACCAGTGACTAGATGCCAGGCTTGTTCAAAGCAACACTTAACCTTCAGAGTGTGGTATTGGTGGAGGACCCATAGATTACGAACCCAAAGTCTACAATTGAAAGGATGGAACTGGTGATAGCCAGATGGAGGACTACCTGGGACATGTTGTTTCTGTATCTGTAAAGAAGCCCTAGCCTGATGCTGACAGCTCTGGATATAATATTTACGTGCTCATTAAAAGATAGGCTACGGTCCAGGGTAATGCCTATATATTTAAAATTGTGAACTTGTTTGACTGGTGAGCTGAGATTGTTCGTGATCAGTAATTGGGTATTTTTGTATCTATTGCGTCTACTAGCAAAGAGCATCACTTTGTTTTGTGTTTTTATAGTTCATGATTAGTTTGTGATTGGTGAACCAGGCCTCTACTGCAGTGAAACTATGTTGTAGGCAGCTGACAAGTGTTGAAGGACTAGGCTGGCTCATGAAAAGCTCAGTGTCATCAGCATATAGGAGCAAGCTGGAGGGGCAGACTTGCGGAAGGGTTTTAAGGAAGCGGCTAAATAGGAGAGGACCCGAGATTGATCCTTGGGGAACTCCAGAGCGAACAGGTTGACTGACAGAGAGTGTCATGTATTTTTACTCTTTGGGTTCTGTCACCAAGGTATCTCTTAAACCAAGCTGTGACCTCCTGTCAGAGCCCAAGGGTAGGTAGAAATTTAAGTAATAGGGTGTGATTAACAGTACTGAATGCCTCAGTGAGGTCAGTATAAATTGCCCCCACAAGGTGCCCATGATCCAATGATTTGTGAATTTCTGTGCTGAAATAGTGTGTTTCTGCTGCTGAGAGCGGGCAATGTTCCAATTTGCCAGACAGTTGGTCGTGTTGTGTATCTCTGGCCAAAAAGTGATAGGAAAAAAATACAGCAAGCAACATTATCAATGATCTCCGTGGCACAAGCAGACCCATGGTACAAATATGGCCAACCAGCACTTCTGGAGAGAGGGGCAGATGCATTCCAGGAGGTGACTGAAATTTGTTTAGGGCTGTGAAGCACCAGTCCTGTTGTTCACCTATGAGATTAGCGGGCTTGCACCAATCCAAGAATTTTATTTCTAACATCACAATACAAATGTGCCCAACTGTTCCTCTTACTCATTGCCTCAGTTCTGAAAAAGAACAAAACTGAACCAGAGTCCTTTATAGTCCATTATTCCGAGCTGATGTACTCCTTTGCCTACTATAACCCTATCTAGGTTATAGCATGTCATGACTTATATGTTTATAATTTCCTTTTTTATAAGCCTTCTTATTGTCTTATTGCCTTAGGACTCTTTTGCTCCATTACTACGGCTGGTATAATTTGCCTTACTGTTTTTTGCAACAATTATTACAAATAGCATTTTTTGATATAAATTATCACTACAATCAGTAGGAGTACTAAGTAGCACAACAAGTCTAATAGTGTTGTTTTTATCATTGTGTATTCTTGTTTGAGCATTTGTTTTGCACTCTTATTTATGCATTAAGCACTGTTACACTCATGGCACATACTACATGGGTACTGCCCCTTTAAGAAATCAAAGTATTTAAGGGCAGACTTCTGTTACCATGGTAGCTCCTTGAGAAAGTGCACAAGCATGAAACATTGGGGCATTTGCTGCAGCTTGTTGTGTTCCTGCACCTTTTGCCACTGTTTTGTAATGAAATAAAACCTCTACCTACAGCAAATCACTCCTGTTTCATGATGGATTTCTGACCAACTGTGTCTCATTGCTGGTGTGTGTGTGCATGCAGTTTTATACTTCTAGCTTTGCAACCTGTCACCACCTGCACCGCTACTCCTGCTGAGTGGCCCTGTTTGTACTCACTTGTATTCAAGTTCATGTCATGCGTTTAGCCACTCTTGCTATCTCTCATGGAGTCCGAGTCACACTATAACTCATGTCACATTCACCATTAATCAAACAATGCAATAACAAAATACTAATAATAATAATGACTTTCTTGACAGGCATTTGCATCTGTTTTACTCATCTTGCACTCATTAGAGAATGTCACCTCTAGTGGCACAATATGAATGCACCTGATCATCAAACTTTTGTTCATAAAATAGGCAAGAAACAGTCCAGTAACCTGATTGGTCAATAGCTGTCCAGACATATGCAGTAATTAATCAATAACCGCAAAGGTCTGGAAAGTGACTTGCAAGTCTTGGAACTTGTTTTCTAAGCAGTCTTAGTAACTGTGACAGTTGGGAAAAAGAGAAACAAAAAATTAAGCCAACAAGATGAGTGGCTTTACTGTCAGCCAGTTTGATCTCTTTGATGGGGCAAACCCAGCTGTTTGGTGTAAGAGCTGATTTATCAGTGATGAAGATTTACTTATTCTTAATTTAAAGATTTATTTAGTCTTGTATTTTTTATTATTTTGATGCCATTTTATAAATGCAATAACACACTTCAGGGCTTGCAGTTATTGGGTAATTATCCACTCCCCCCTCCATATTTAAAGGGTACTCAGCTAATGCCTGGAGCCTTCATCCCACCGAGTGGGGGGGTGAACAGTAATTACCCAATAACTTTAAGCTCCATCATGTGTTATTACTTATTTTACCCACCCTGTGTTTATCCACTTTTGCTGCCAATCTTTCCCCGTTCTGACCAGCTCCTTCAGCCCCATCACCCATCTTCTCTTGGTACATACCCTAGCCTCCTTGTTCCCCCACTGCAGGGTCTCCTGGGAACACAACTTCCCTGACAGGGTCAGCATCCAGTATGGAAGTAGGTGCTTAGCTGGCAATGTGAGGCTTGCAGGAGACTAGACCTCATCCTGTCAATTGGGAGGTTTCCATCAGTTGTTCTCTCAGGCTTGACAGTGTGCAATGACACCCATGTGAACGCCTGTTGGCACATAGGTGAATTATCAGCTTTGGCTGTGGCCCCTTCCCAAAATGTTCCTCTGCTGTGGACCACCCAGCTTCTGCCAGGTGGCAGAGGAACAGTGGAGAATGGAATCCCCCTCCTCAAAGAAGGAGAGCTGCCTTGTGGGACGCTTATCTCTCCTTACTCCAGAGTCCCCCAGCAACCCGAGTTTGTTCATTAATCTGGTTCACTACACTAGCAAGTGAAAACAATTCCACTGTGCTATCTGATCAACTCAGACTGCCCATCTTAATCATGGCCCCAATTCTGAAAACAAACCAGCTAGAATCAGAGTCCCATTTTTGTCCAGTATTCTGGGCATTCAAGCTCACATTACGTGTTTAGTTGTTCTTACGTTCCTTATCTTTCATGAAGTTCAAGTCACACTATTATTCACGTCATACTCAACATTAATTAAAAATAGCAGTACAATAAAAAAAATCATAAATAAATAGCAATAAAAACATGTTTTGGCATATGGTTTTACTTTTATCTTGTGCAGGTCCAAGAATTTTACCTCTAGAGGCACAAAATGAGTGCACCGGACTATCCATCTTAATCTTGGTTTCCTGGCAAAATACTGTCTGTTTCCATAGCCCTCACTGCAAAAATCACCCCGGTCAAGTTATCCTTTTTGTCTGCTTTCCTGATTCTGGAACAATTTTCCTCTCTCTATTTGTGTCTTGTCCTTACTCGCTTCTCATAAACTGCTTTTGTTAGCTCATCACTCGCTACATTGCTCCTGCAGCTAGCCACTCACATTGATTTTTGCTGGTGCATTACATTCTGCTGGCCTCTGCTGTACTGCATACATTTTTTCCATAAAACATTTTACCTCGTGGAGACCATGCGTGCAGGCTATCAGCCCTGTTCTGCATCCTCCAACAGGTGCTCACTGCTTCTGCTCCACTGGGTAATCTCCCATGAATTCTCTCCCATGGCAGGGCCAGGACGGAGGGCCACCCTCTCCCCAGTACAACAATCCAGAGTCCGGTGGTGGATAGTGATGCGAGTCAAAGGAAGGCAGACAGGACTTCATCAGCCTGCATGGTCCCCTATTCCATTTTCTGGTGCACCACCCCTGCTGCAGCCAGGCAGTGGTGCATACCATGTGGAGTGACACATGCATCATGCCAAATTGGCAGCCCCTCTGTTTATATGCCCCCCCAGCCTGCACTACCACCAGGCCTCCACTGGATGGCAGTCAACAGTGGGGCAGACAACCCCCCCCCCCCGGGACAAGACAGCAGTTCATCAGACGCTCGATCCTCTCCCTCTGGCCGACCCCCAGCAACACGATTCCGCTCCCGAACCCAGGTTGCCAGCATGGCAGGCAGTAATGCTACGATCAGTTTCACTACTTCAATGATTCATTTCTATTTCACATTTGTAAATTCTTTTTACTTTTGCAAGTTTGAACTACTACTTTATTGTTTACACTACTTAGATGATTTATAAATTTATTACCATTAAGATAGTACTTGTCTGATACTGTGTTTTATACTGCTCTTGCCACTTTTGGGCATTGTAAATTCTTTCAATGTTAAGTATTTTTGTACTTTTGGCCATCTTATATTCTATATTGTGTTGTCACTGTATTCGGTATTGTGCATTTTGCTTGTTTTTTGTATTTCTTCTTGCATTTAACCACCCCCCCCCAACCTGGAATGAGCTCCAGCTCAGTGTGCCTCTCCCGGTCAACAAATTTTAAATAAATAAGTAAAATAAAATAAATCATCGCCCCAGTTCCAAAAACTGCAAACTAGAACTGGAGCTCTGTAAGACAGGAAATAACAGAGGATAATGTATGGTTATCTGTCAGTAGCAAGCTTGTGTAACCATCGAGAGGTTGCCATGGTGACCATTTAAACCTCAAGAGTGACGCTAGAGAGGTTTATGTCACCATGACAACCTCAAGATAGTTACACAAGGTGGTGGCCGATAGTGGACCTTGCATTGTCTATTATAGTGTGTGGTCCACTATTAAAGGAGAAGTCCACCCAAAACTTGAAAAAATATATGTTGTGCAGAGTGTTTTAATTTGTATGTGAAGTACAGACAGCTGGTGAGACCCCATTTGGAGTACTGTGTGCAGTTCTGGAGACCCAACCTCCGCAAAGACATAGACAGGATGGAAGCTATCCAGAGGAGGGCAACTAAAATGGTGCAGGGTCTGCACCGGAAGACATATGAAGAGAGATGAAAGGAGCTTAGTATGTATAGCCTCGAGGAAAGGAGGGAGAGGGGGGACATGATAGAAACATTCAAGTACCTCAAGGGAATCAACAAAGTCCAAGAGGTTAGCATCTTTCAAAAAAAGAGGTGTGCAAGAACAAGAGGGCACAATTTGAAGATAGAGGGGGGGCGGCTCAGAGGTAATTTAAGGAAGTATTTTTTCACAGAGAGGGTTGTGGATGCATGGAACGGCCTTCCGGAAGAGATTGTGGAGTCAAAATCGGTGGTGGAATTCAAGCATGCATGGGACAGTCATAAGAGGCAATTCTGGGGGTGGGGGTAGGAAGAAGTAGGCTGCTGGTTAACTAGGATCTGCAGCTTATCCAGTAGGTAGGAAATGGAGCAGACTGGGTGGGCCAGCGGTCATATCTGCGTCAAATTCTATGTTTCTATGTTTCTAGTGTTTCCTTCCCTCTAACTGGTGTTAGAAGTTTTTCCTAAATTAGCCTGCTAGCTTTATACTAGTTTTATGACCCCTGGGGATCTTCATCCTTGACAGCTTAATTGTATTTCTTGTTCCCACAGTGCATCTTGTCTCATGTGACAGTGATGTAAGAGAGACCCAACATTCAGCACACACATGCCAAACAAACTAAATATCTTGGAAGCTTTACAAGCTGCACAAAAATTACCAGCAGCAAAGTTTTTCAGGACAGTAAGACATTTACGATGAGGGTGGTCACCAAGCTGAATTCTACAGATTTTAAAATATAGCCATCTCTATTGTTGTGAACTGATTGTAAAGCAATGCTTTCTGCTGGATTTATGGGCTGTGCTACATCACCATCACATGAAACAAGGTACATTGTAGGACAAAGAAATACAATTAAGCTGTTTGATATGGAGATCTCCAGGGGTCGTAAAACTACCCTAAAGCTAGCAGGCTAATTTAGGAAAAACTCCTAATACCAGTCAGAGGGAAGGAAATGCTAGAACTTCACATACAAATTAAAACACTCTGCACAACATATATTTTTTCAAGTTTTGGGTGGACTTCTCCTTTAACAAGTGTTTAGGTTGTCCATTGCACTCATGTTTAGATTGCCCCTCTACATGGTGTTTCTCTCTCACCGCCGTGGCTGTTTTGGAGTGAGGTTCACGGATCACGCATGCGCAAACACATTACAGTGTCCAGGATGCGCATGCATGAACATGGTTTATGTTGTTGTACCATCGATTGATATGACATACTCAAGATGGTATAACAACATTGTGAAGTCGCATCGATAGTATAACAACACTATATAATTTGATCAAATTCAATTAATAATAAAGTCCGACCATAATTAGAACATCTATTTTATCCAGAGTAAACAATTTTAATTTGCCAGAAACATGACACATAATAGCACTGTAAGCACACACACACACACACCCATAATTGGGGGCTCACATTATGGTCCCCCTGGCCCCAGCTGCTGCCTCTTCCAGCAGGACCTCTCTTCACCTTCTGATCTCTGATGTACTGGACTGCTGTGATAGGGGACCAGCAGGGCAGCAATGGGTCAGCAGAAATCCAGGGACCCTGGGAGGGAGTCAAACCAGGGCTCCTAATCTTCATGGCTGTAGTCACAAGTATGGCCCTGTGATCCTGGCCCCAAGACCGCCAGAAGGAATGGAGATCACGACTGGCTGAAAGTTCCATTAAGGGTAGAGAATAGGTGTATCCCTGACCCCTGGACAGGCAGCAAGGTCTGGGAACTCCTTTTTAGTCCCCAACTCTGCAACAGGCTATAAGCCCATAAAAATTAGTACAGTTCTGGCCCTAGAGCCAGCAGTAGGACCAGGACATGGACAATGCAGCCCACAGGGACAATAAAAAGCAGCAGTCAGCTGCCAAAGATTGGGCAACAGTGCAAACAAAAATGACAGTGACCATGTAGTTCCCCAGCCCTCTGAGCCTGCAAGGACTGCTAGGAAGGGGTCAAAGGTGAACAGCAAATCTGCCTGTGAATTTTGGCTAATAGAAAGTCTAATTTGTTCCAGAGACTGCATGCAAACTCTGCATGGCTGGGCTAACATTCTGAAGCCCTATCAGTCCAGGAAAAGGCTGACCAATGAGACATTGACTTTCAGCAAGTACAAAAGGGTCTGACATTAAGGTTCTGGGCTCAGTCTGTTTTTCTGTGAGATGAAGGAAGCTGTGAGCCGGAGATCCTCTGACTGCCAGGTGCTGCAGTTTTTGCAGGCCACTGCAGACTGTGTACATATCTGACTTCAATTGGAGAAAGTAGTTTTCATCAGAACTGAGATGAGAAAGGCAAGAAGTTTTTTCTGCCCCAACAGTGACTTTTCTACACAGTGGTCTAATTCTACAGAGAAGCAACCAACCGACTGAGGCAACTGCCTCCTACAGGGTTCCCTGGACCTCCTGCTACAGCAGCAAAATACAGTACATAATACAAAATATGAACACAAAATGCAGGAGGCCGGTGAGAGAGAGAGAGAGAGATCAGATGATCCAAGAAAGCCTGTCCTCCAGCTAGAAGAACATCCAGCATCTCACCTGACCAGCTACCAGAAATCCCAGAGGTATCTGAGCGCCTGCCAAACCATAGGTAGCAACTGGATCTTTGGCCCTATAACTGGGGTTATTGTAATTCTGCCTAGGACAGAGTGAGAAGCCTTGGGCGGGACTGTGTGAAATAGATACGCTCAGGCCGAAGATCTGAGGAGGCCAACCAACCACCCATTTGGATTACAAATAGGAGCCCTTTTTCTGCAAGTTAAATGTTTGCTTCAATGTAGATTGGGCTTTTGAAATAGTTTTAAGCATGCCACCGAGCCACCTACCCTGCTAGCAGCAACTGCATCCCCAGTGAGGTGCCCACTGTGACTTAAGAGCCCTCTCGCCCATGGCCTTTGGGGGAATTAAGTCAAGTGTACCCATTAAGGGATCTGTGGGACTGCCAGGAGGTGGACAGATTGTGTGGGTCAAATTTTACCACTTGCTATAGAGTAGATTTTACTGCTACCCAGTTGATTCCACGTTCTCTACTATCCCCTTTTTCTACCCTTACCCTCCCCTTTTTATGTTGCCTTGCATGCGCAACATTTTGTGACATCTTGCTGGAGTAGCAGGTTGTGGAGGTGCGGCCGTGTTATGTCCAATGGCACCATTGCTTTCTTGGGCTGGTCTGCATGGCACCAATGAATGAGCATGCTGTCTATGAAAGCACTTGAGAAGCGTGCCACCAACTTGAAAGAATTTCACCACTGCAATGAAGGAGTACCCCGTCATTGCAGAGCACGCCTTGCCTACTGAAAGATTTCAATAAACATGGCGGTGGCTTTTGCCGTCCGCCTCTCACAATCCCCAGCAAGCCAACTTCGGGGGTGCCCAATCCCCCCTCAAGATTGTGTGGCACACTAGGAGCCCACCCCAGTGTACCTGCATGTATTCTGAAGCCGACCATGTCTGCACTTTCCTGCCCCCGCCCACCCCCATTGTAAGCCACACTGGGAGCCCACCCCAGTGTGTCAAACATCATGCCCCCAAAGTCATGGGGTACACTGGGAGTACACCCCAGTGTCCCTAACATTTGTCATACACCTGTAAAGAAAGAAAACAATCTGCGCTGGTCTTTTTTTTTTTTAAGAACATGAAACAAAAAAAATAGTCCCTCGCTGTCAGCGGGGCCCCCTTCCCCAACCTGTATCCACCTTCTGTGCACCCCACCTCCCCACAACCCCCTCACCCCATACTTACCTCCGGAGGTCCAGCACTGTGATCTTCTGTGGAGCGGGAACACGTTTGCACTCTTCAAAACTGACCATGAACTGAAGAAATGCCAGTAAGCTGTGTAATGGCATCAATTGGGGAGGTTTCAACTTAGGTGGATATCTTGGCCATTTTTTTTACTTTTGACTCCAAATTTTCAACATGGGGTTCTTGGGACCCCACCTCATGAAATCAGTCACTGTCATTACGTTATTCGGCCCTGAAAGGTGATTTCACAGTCACTGCACGACAGTGCACTGTTCACGAGGTGGGCTCCCAAAAAGCCTATGTTGCAAATTTGGTGACAAAATTAAAAGAAATGACTGTGTTACAAGCGTATGTTGCACAGTTTCCATGTACGCTCATAACTTTGAGAATTTTTAATATTTTCATCCCAGATTTTCAACCTTGCCATTTTTTCGCACCTCCTTATGAACAGTACAGCTGTCATTTTTCACATCCTGCCCCAAGTGTGTTTTCGCACCTCTGGTGCACAATGGTACGGTTGCTGTTGGAAATCAACGTTCGGGACAGATTAAGAAAATCAGAGTGTCACTATTCATGAGCGGAGGTCCCAAAATGCCTATGTTGAAAATCTGGTTACAAAAATCCCCACAATAATTGCATTATGGGCGTCTGTTGCCCAGTTTCTGCGCACGCTCATGACTTCACCAGTTTTCCATATTTTCATTCTAGATTTTCAACATTACCATTTTTTTACACCTCCTCATGAACAGTACAGTGGTAAGTTTTCACATCCTGCCCAAAATGTGTTTTCACACCTGTGGTGCCAAATGGCGCAGTCACTGTGCAAAATCACCTTTCGGCTAATGAACTGATACTGCCACTGTTCATGAGGTGGGGTCACAAAAAGCCCATGTTGAAAATTTGGAGTAAAAATAACCAAAAAATGCCTGGGGCATTAGGGTTTCCAACTGTAATACCCCACCCTGTAGAGTGACAGGTGTCAGGGGTGTGACTTGGGATTTTTGGCTGTAATGCTCACACCGTTTCACCTCCAGCCTGCAGCCACTGACAGGCATCAAGGTGTGCCTTGGACTCTTTAGCCCCAAAGTTCATCCCATTTTCCTATAGTGCACCCATCTCAGGGTATTTCCTCAGGGAATGGGGTGAGTGTAAGGCCCAAAGACCCCAAGGCACACCACGACACTTGTTGGTGTTTGCAGGGTAGGGTGAGGTGAAATGGCATGAGCGTTATGGCCGATGACCCAAAGGCACATCTCAATCAATGCCTGTCAGTCTCTGCAGGGTGGGATGGGGTTGGCATCAGTTCAGTACTTCATTGCCATTGCTATTATGTGTAACCTCTAGGTGGCACTATCCCAAGGGATACTACCCCTGCCTGCATGACCAGATGCAGGTTAAGGGGCCTGGGTACTAGAAACGGGTGCCTCCACCCAGAGGACAGGGTTTTTGGTAGCGTAGCTGACCTGGGTACAGCCCACTGGGACACTGTTACCCCCCCCTTTTCCCTCTAGTGGCCTAAATAATTCACAGAATACACAACTGCAATTTGCCCCTGTCAACAGTTTTAACCCCACACTTGTTGCACTTACCACCAGGGCTGGTTCAGCTGGCACGGCCCTGGAGACCCCCTGTAAAATAAGATTTAGCACAACAACCAACAGTATTTCAATACTATTTGTACGGAGGTACACCACAACCAGTTTCAATGCAAAAAGATTTAGATCTAATATATTTAAGGGGGCAGTAACAAGGAAGGGGCAGAATCTGGTGGTTGATTCAAGATCTGAAAGATTCAGGTTATAAGGCATGCACTTTAAGGTCCCTGTGTCACAGTCTTGCACACTCTGGGTACCCAGTTGGAACCACGGCTAGCCTAAAGCATTGCCCAGGGTAGGCTGGCATTGCAGCTGGTTGGGACCCTATGATGGAAAGGAAACATGCATGCACTTTAATCCACAATTTGTAATCTGGAGCCGGATGGCTCAGTCCCAAAATGATTAGCAACGACAATTAAATCAGTTGACACACTTTGATTTGAGCTTTGTTGCAGGAAGTTACCCTGGTGTTTACTCATGCTACCCAGTACAGGATGCAGGATGGATGAAATGGAGACCTCAGGCTGAAAGGCTGGATTGCCAGGAGAAGCAGGGCCCATATGAAGCACAGTTGTGCAGATCCTGTTTGTTGGTGTTGAGTAGGGAGCCGAATCCCCAGGCAGGTCTCTCGTCAGTTGTTTCTCTGCGGTGTGAGCGGCTGTCTGGGCTGAGGTGGCAAGGCCCAGACCGGGTGAACAGTTTGGAGACAGTCCGGTAAGTGCAGGATACAGCTTCCAGCAAGCGTGACACATTCCAGCAGTGGGGAACCAAATCACGACCCACTATCAGCATTCAGCACACTTATAGTAAAAACAAGGTAAATACCACAGTTTAGATGACAGTCCGGTTGCAATTCACAGTGTCTCTGCACAAACTGTATGCTCTGCGGCAGTCTCAAGTCCTGACAGGCCAATTGCACCAAGACAAATCTTCAGTCCACTTCAGAAGGATTCAGTTTGTCACAAATTAGGATCTGATCGCAATCACAGCAAATTCAGATAAAGTCCGTTATCTTTTTGTGACAAGGTAGAAGGTCCCATTTGTTCGAGAAAGAGTTTAAATGCAAGGATCTGTATTCAGTCCTTCTTCTGTCTCTTCTCTGTGTGGTTGTGCAACCAAATTTTCCTGTGAGACCTCAGACTTAATCAACCTGAACAGTCTCACAATTCTTTGCCTCTCACTGTCTCACTTTTCTCTTGCTGTCTTTTTTTTCCTTGCATATTTATATCAGCTAATATAGAAATACATGCAAATCAATGTATGGAATGAAACTGATAATGGGATCACTTTTGTTTAGAAAATAATAGCACTGTTGAAATATATACTGTACTAGTTGTGGCTTGGCATGACTTTAAAACTAGAGGTTACTTGAGTGCAAATGTCTGAGCCTTCTGCAAAAGCTGGAGGGGCTCAGGAAGCTCTCTGTGTTCTAACACATCCTGCCTGAAACTGACAAGAACAGGATGTTTGCAAAGGTGGAGGCTGAAAAGTCTTATAAAGACAGTTAGGCTGCTATTCCAAGACTTTTTTTACAAGAAAGATTTTATTTTTCCTCTGTACGTAGTTTTTCAGAACAAGTTTATTTTTTTTTTATGTTACTGCTACTAGAAATAAATAATATTTTGAATGCTACAACTGCTCCTGGGTTTTCTCTATGCTTTCTGACCTGTGCCTGGACAACACTTTTATACTGAAAAACTCCCTCACAAGGGAAGATGGGGCAGGCAGCCCAAACACAGCCTTCCCACCAGTTTCCCACACTACTACGCGGGAGCAGCTGCTTGAATGTCTCAAGCTGTTCACTCTTCCAACTCCAAACTTAGACTGACTCATTGCTGCAGGCAGCTTCAGACTTTCCCAAAGATCCAAAAGGTTTGATTCATTGATTCATCTGTCTGTCACAGCTAAAGCTCCCCTTCCAGGTCCATTTAGGTGCCAAAGTGTTAAAAACTACAATTCCTACAGAAATTGACTCCCACAAGACCCCTGGGGACAGACTCCATTTTAGGGTCCCCAGAGGTACTGATTGGTCCAAACTAGCAGTCCAGAAACCAAGATGGTGGTGATTAACAGGAATGTCCATGCTGCAAAGGAAGGCAGGTTTGACAAACTACAATAATATTATCATTATTGCAGATAATCAGTAAACAGTCACAGATTCTCATAGGACTCCCTCTGCGCAATTAGCGATGGCAGAGTGGAGCAATAATACTGCAGCCCGGGCGGGACTTGAGCCTGAAACTACTGGGCCCCTACCCAGATTAATTATACACTACGAAGTAGGCAGCTCTTAAAGAGACAGGCACGGAGGCTAACAGGGCACTCATATGCAAACACTTTTAAATGGCTAGAACGCAGAATGCCAGCCTTGCAGTGGGCATTTAGGCAAGCCCAAGGAAGACTTTTGGGAACCCCCATTTGTAGGGGGGTTACACCCTTCCCTGCCTGGAAAGAACTTGGTGTCCGCGTCAAGTCTATACCACAATAGCCTGGAAAAAGGCTATATACTATTCAAAATATACATGACATTACTACACAATACAATAATGACTGATGCATCAGTAAAACATAAACTTATCACATTACTATTCTCTATACATATGCTATATTCATAATGACAACAGCTTTGCATTGTTCATACATTCAATACTGATTCTACTATGATCTACACAATAACATTACTATACTTATTCATGTAATAGTTTCTTGCACTTGAAACAGTACAGATGGGGACCCATTCCTATCAGCTAACTTAAGGCTAGATGGGGCAGGGGCACCATATTCTGAGGGAAGAACAGGCAGACAGGCTCAGTTTGGGCAGTGAGCTCTTGGAAATGTAAACACCCTTGTGAACAACATTGAGAGGCAGATCCACAGGCCTCCCAGGGGAATCACAGCTAAGGTGCATCACTGGCTTAACAGCTCATCCAGTTTTTCTGGGGGGAACAGACACAGGTTCGGGGTGGTCAACACTGGCATTAGTTTCTACTCTTGTAGTGAGGGATGCCTTGGCACTGGTTGAAGTGTCCAGATTGGGAACACTATCAGCTCCTTGCTCTGCAGATTCTGTGTCCACAATACTTTGCTCATTATTATTTTCTGAAGAGGGCCCAGGTTGCTCATCCTGAGGATACACTGACACAATTGGACTTTGTGACACTGGAGGGGTGCTGTCAACACTTTCATAGGGTTCTTCAAGGGCTGGTATATTACCAAAGAGATGTACCACATCAGATTCCTCCTCGCAGAATTCAAACAGTTCTACTAGACACAAAGAATCTGCTACTTCACATGTAATAATTTGCACCTCACTTTTGGGGGCATTGGCTCCAGGGAAGAAGATGAAGGGTTAGACAGTCCTGAAGGCCCAGGTCCATCCCCATGATTATACATAGGGTTACCTCAAAACAACTGACTCAGTTCATAGGAAGGGTAATAAGAATTGTCACACTATCATCAGAGGTGGACTGACAGTCACTGTCATTCTGAGCCTGCCAGGGGGAATGCCTTGGGTCTGGAACAACTGGGGCAGGTTGACTCTGTCTCTTTTTGGCAGCAGCATGAGTCACCAGCCCAGCAGGGGTAACATCTAATGGTTCAGTGTCAATGATCACTTGGCCAGTGGGCAGTAGATGGTTCCTGTGCATGGCCTTGAAAGCTTTGGAGTCATTCTTAGGGTACACTTTGTACACAGGTAAATCATCCAACTTGTTGACCATTACATGTGGAAGATGGTGCCACCTAGTGGTGATTTTATGCTTGCCATGTAATCCCAAGTTACATAATAGCACTAGATCCCCAGACAACAAATCTTGGGCCTTCACCCATCGATCATGTCTCTCTTTGTTAGCAAGGTTTCGTTTGGCAGCCATTGTTTGAGCCAGTTGGTACACATGGTTCAATTGAGCTTTCAGTTTCTGGACATATTGTAAATAGTTCTCAGCTCTGACCCCATCTGGGAAGACTCCAAAGCAGATATCCACAGGCAACCAGGCTTCCCTCTTGAACATGAGACGATAGAGAAAAAAACCAGTAGCATCACTTTTGGTGCAATTGTAAGCATGTATCAAGGTGCTAATCTATCGGCTCCATTTAGACTTGTCTTTAGGATGAACAGTGCCCAACATATCCAGGAGAGTTCTGTTAAAGCGTTCCAGCTGGGGGTCCCCCCGGGGGTGGTAAGGAGTGGTTTTAGACTTTTGCAGCCCCCCCACAGGGAGAGCATCTCTTTGATCAGACTGCTTTCAAAGTTCCTTCCTTGATCAGAATGGATACGTTAGGGTGCACCACAATGGACAAAGAACTTTTCTACTAGCACCTTGGCCATCATATAGGCCTTCTGATCCTTGGTTGGGAAAGCTTGTGCATATCAGGTAAAGTGATCGGTTACTACCAGTACATTGCCAATGTGCTTCTGATCAGGCTCCAGACACAGAAAGTCTATGCAAACCAGTTCCATGAGGGCACTGGTTGAAATGTTAACAAGAAGAGTGGCTTTCTGGGGCAAAGCTTTTCTCTGAAGGCATCTACTGCAGGTTTTGACATGGTTTTCAACATCAGCCCCCATTCTGGGCCAATAGAATCCAGACCGCACCAAGTTGAGGGTCCAGTCAATACCAAGGTGTCCCATATGGTTGTGCAGGGATCTCAGTACTAGCTGCTTGAAAGCCATGGGGAGCACCAATTGCTGCTTGTCCAGCTGACCACACCGATCTACTGTCTCTCGATAGAGTAATTGGTCTCAACTTTAGTCGTAGGCCTTCCTTGAATAATAAGGCAGTTCATAAGTCAGTAGAACCTAGTTTAGACACATCTTTCCCTGCACGGAGGGCATCATGTGCGGGCTGGATCATGGGGTCCTGGGACTAAGCCCACTGAATGGTGTCACTATCAAACTGGGGCAAGGCACTGATGTCCAAAGCAGAAAAATGACAATAGGCTGCAGGCATACAAGTATCAGGGGGCCCCAAACAGTCCACCAGACAGTCCACTGTATCTGCGGATGGCTACTCGTCTTTGTCAAATTTTTGGCACAATGCTTTAATAGAGTGTTCTGACAGCCTCACCTAGTTGTCTTGGGGGCTTGGCCACCATGAAAGAGTGTCAGCTTCAATATGGTTCAGTCTAGGGTGGTATTCAGCTGCATAATCGTAAGTCAACAGAGCAGAAAGCCACCGGTGGCCAGTGGCATCCAACTTTGCTGAGGTCTGCTCATAAGTTAGGGGGTTGTTATCAGTTTTTACCAATATTTTGGCTCCACAAAAGTACTCATGAAATTGGTCGACTATGGCCCACTTTAGAGCGAGAAACTCCAACTTGTGAACAGGATAATTTCATTCAGATGGTGTCAAGCTTCTATAATAATAGCTGGAAAAATGCAAAAATTATACCTATATATAAAGGAGCTGGGGATCCATTTCAACCCACAAATTGTAGGCCTATAGCTTTGTTATTTGGGTTATCCAAGATTTTGGAAAGATTAGTTCAGGTACAGCTTACTGATCATTTAGAAAAATATTCTTTGTTAACAAAACAACAATCGGACTTTCATAAGGGATACTCCACGGGCACCGCACTCACCGATATGGTAGGCATCATAGCCTCAAAGTTGGAGGAAGACTTCTTGGTGGGTGCAGTGTTCGTGGATTTATCCAAAGCCTTCGATACAATGAACCATAGGCTCTTAGGGGAACGACTGGCTGAACTTGGATTAGCTGAAGAATCATGTAGCTGGTTTATGTCCTACCTTTGAAAAGAACACAGCAAGTTTATATAAATGGAGTGTTATCTGATATAGTAAATGTGCAGAGAGGAGTGCCCCAAGGTTCTATCTTGGGGCCAACATTGTTTTTGATTTATATAACTAATATTGTGGATAGTATAAAATATTTGAATATTAGTCTTTACGCAGATGACACTCTCTTAATTGCCAGTGGTAGAACTTATTGTGAAATGGAGAAGAACTTACAGGCAGATTTTGCAGGGCTATGTAAATGGTTGACCAAATCTGGTTTAATACTAAATAGCAAAAAAACCAAACTTATGGTTTTTGGTAAAAAACATACACATTCGAGTAATTGTAAAGAAACAGTAATTATAAAAACATTACAAAATGAAGTATTATCACAGGTGTCAGAATATAGATACCTGGGGGTATGGATTGATGCTACCTTAAAATTTGATTATCATATACTAGATACTGTATTAAAGGTAAATAAAAGTCTGAGAGCTTTTAGGCGTTCTGGCTTTTGTATGAACAGGTCCATGAGGGAAAGTGTTATAAACCAACTTCTCCTTCCAGTATTGGAATTTGGTAGTCATGTTTATGGCTTGGCAACAAAAAGCCTGTTATTAAAAATTGATCAAATATACTATAGGATGGCAAGATTTATAACACAAAAAGATTATAAAACACATCACTGTGAATTGCTTAATGAACTAGGATGGCTTACACAGGATAGCAAACGCCAGATTACTTGGGCAACTCAGATCTATAAAGTGGTAATACAGGAACAGCCCAAATATTTTTGCGATAAACTAGAAGTGAAAAAACATGTTTACAACTTATGAGATATTAATTTAAGGAATTTTATATTCCCTAAAATTAAAAATACATATAGTAATCTGCGGTTTCCAGTAATTGTAAATAGGATATGGAAAGTCCTAAAACCAGTAACTTGCAATCAAATTCAAGATGTGAAAACACTCTCAACTAGTCTAAAGATAGAACTAAGAGTATGATGTGAATGTTATGGTTAGGAAATGGACCATTTCACTGGCATTAACGAAGAATATAATACATGTTTAAATGTGTCTGTTTTAGTGAGTATATGTTACGTTGATATTTTGAAACAAATAATATTGGAATCTGACACTGCATGGAATGAAATTTATATTTGACTGTCTTGTGATCTATATGTAGTCTATCTGTTTTATACAAAATTTAACAGGACCATCTTGTAAATAGGACTATGTCCTAATGATGTGTTATACCATCTAAATTCCTGTCTAAAAATAAAGGTTTTAACTAATTTAACTACAGGTGAAGGCCACAGGTCTCAAGCCATCTTCATAATCTTGATACAACATGGCCCCAAGTCCCTTCAGGCTGGCATCCCTATGCAGGATATATGGCTTGGTAGGGTCAGCATAGGCAAGTACTGGGGCGTGAGTAAGATGATAGATTATCTCAAAGAATGCCACCTCACACTCAGGGGTCCAACGGGCTCCAAATGGTTCACCTGTTTGAAAATACACTTTTTCTTCTTCCTTGAGGGATCCCTTCTTGTACCTGTGATTGGTAGGGGGATAGCCTTGAGTAAGATTGAGAAGCAGTCGGATATCCTTTGAATAATCCTTAATAAACCGGCGATAATAGCCGCAGAACCCCAAGAAACACTGAAGTTCTTTTAAGTTAGTTGACTGGGGCCAGGTGGTCAGGGACTCTACTTTACTGGGGTCTGTCTGTATCTTCTCAGCTGACACTATATGTCCCGCATATTTCACAGATGTTTGGAAAAACTGACACTTGTCTATAGATAGTTTGAGGCCAGATTCTTCCAGGCAGTCAAGAACTTTGAATAATCTGGTCTCATGTTCTTCGAGGGTGCATCTGAAGACGATGACATCATCCAAATATATTAAACATTCTAACAGGTTCATGTCTCCTACCGCACGTTCCAACAACCTCTGGAAAGTAACAGGGGCACCCAAAATCCCTTGAGGCATCCTCAGAAATTCATAGAACCCCAAGGGGCAAATGAAGGCTATTTTCTCACAGTCCTCTGGGGCCATCAGGATTTGATCATACCCGCTTCGTAGATGAAGTACTGAAAACCAATGACTCCCATTTAGGCAATCCAGAGCATCCTGTATGTGGGACATGGTGTATTGATCTGGTACAGTCCACCTGTTTAGAGTCCAATAATCCACATACATCCTCACAGACCCATTCTTCTTGCACACAACTATGATGGGAGACGCATAGGGGCTTCTTGACTCCTGAATAATGCCCGTAGCTAGCATCTCCTGTAGGTGCCTCCGAGCATCATCTATATCAGCTGGGGCAAGGCGGTGGGATCATTCTCTAAAAGGTCTGTTGTTGTGATGCCTGATAGGATGCTCAGCACCATGGACGCACCTCACATCCCACTCCTTTAGGGAAAACACTTGGTCCCTCTGGGCAAGTTTCCTATTGACTCAAGTCTTTCATTCAGCAGACAATGGGGAATCACCAAAGTCGAATAGGTCTAGGGTCACTTCCTCCTTTTCACCATAATACTTGTTGCTGGGCAGTACTGCAGTGTCTACACAATGCACCGTGGCCAACTTAGACCCCCTGTTCACTTGAATCTCTCGATCAGACACATTCCGGATTTGAACCATCACTCGCCATGCATAGGCATGGGCACGGGCAGGCAGGATACTGGGTTTAGCCAATAACCCCTCTGGCAACTTCCCTTCACCAGGGGCATCTAGCATCAGTATTTTATTTTTCACATCCTTTCTAAGATGAACTGCTCCATGAATGGTGCACTGAGCATTAGGCGGTAGTACCAGAGAATCACGATCTTTCTTCCACACTATGCCCACCGGCTCATCTCTGTCCACTTTGGTAGTCTGTTTCTGCAGGTCATAGGCTCTCTTTACCAAGGCTGGAATTCTCAGGGCCCGCCCAGTCCATTGCCTTTGTTTCCCTAGACACAACTGTGCTAGTCTTCCAAACATGTGGGCATTGGTTCCACTGAGCAAAGGAACCCCATCATACAATCTCGCAGGAGGGCACACCAGAGCTAGTGTCTCTACTTGTTCATCTGCTCCTGCCACTGCAGTAGGGAAAGACAGCCAGATACGAATATATACCAAGTATGGGTAGGACTTATCATTTAACCCCCACACATGCAGAACCTCCAGGGGCTGCAGGGGCACATCAGAAAGGTGTTTTCTGTACCAGTCTTGAAACACTATGGTCACTTGTGATCCGCTGTTGAGCACGGCCCTTGTAGATACGCCATTCACTGTTACAGTGGTCTCCATTGATGGGTCTACCACCTAGGACCAATCAGGTAAAGGGGACTTAGTCATCTGTTTTATGGCAGTCTTAGAGGAATAAGTCTTTCTCGCAGGCCCAGTCTGAGGCCTTATATTTCTTCACCGCACTAAAGCCAGTAGCCTTGTAGTAACCTTTCTCAGGTTCTCAGGCAAGCTACAGTTGGGCCTGGTATGCCCATGTTCCCCACAGTGGTAACAAAAGATGGGTTCTTTAGAGTCTCTAGGGGGAAGGGGACCACTCCCCTGTTTGGGCATGCTGGGCAAGTCCCGGGGGGCCCTCTCTGGTCCGGGGTTCACTTTCCCTGCTTCCTGAACCTCTCCAGGAGTCAGCTATTTGAGTGGCCCTAGTGAAGTCTCCTACCAGGGCTCTCAACTCTCATGCTTCTTCCATCAGTTTACTCTCCATCCAGGTTTCAGAGGAAATGACATGCATCCCCACCCCTCCAGGCAGGATCTCATTCTTTTGTTCGGCAGGCACTTGACAAGAATTTACATCTTTTGCCACCTCGGTGGTCCGTTGGCTGGCTGTCATCTCTTTTAGTCCTTTAATCAGTTCTCTCATCTGTTGTAGTTCAGACTCATCACTTCGATCAGGGGTCTGACTGGTACGGGCAACCCCAGCATAGGGCTCCCACCCCCTCTTCATTATTTTCCACTTCGCAAATCTCTTTCATAAGGTAGCAATAGTCAGAAGGATTTGCCCTCCTATCTTGCAACTTCAGTTTCAACATCATCACACTAAAGTACCTGGCGGATTTCAAAACATGCTCTAATCGGACTCAATTCAATTCACTGACAGGCACTACCCCTTTTCTATGGGCCTTCTGCAAAGCCCGCTCAATTCTGGTAACAAACATGGATAGCTTCTCATTCTTCCATTGTTTAGCAGATTTGAATTTCCACATCAGGTTGTCCCCCGGCTCAGTGCTACCAAAGACCCCCTCCAGGGTAGAGAGGTACTTGGCAGCAGTGGCCTCTGGGCTGGTGAAGCGAAGAAAGCAGATGGCCTCCAGTGCAGGGCCCCTCAAGCACTCCATGAGCCTCTTTCTTTTCTCTCCCTCAGAGCACTGCCACTCCTGGACCAAGGGTGTGGCATAGCCCATCCATGTTTCCAGGTCGTCCTCTTCCACGGACACTGGGACCATGCCCGAGAAGAGTCTTAGTCTGTGGTAAGAGTCCGGGTGTACTGAGGGTATCACAATAGGGGAGACAACCACAGGGGAAGCTCTAGGGGTGGCAGGAGATGCTATAGGGGTCTGCAAGGGAGTGGTGTCTTCAGAAAGATCTAACACCTTCACTAACTCTTTGGCTGATCACCCCTCAGTGGCTAGCAGTCTAAGCAATTTGTCTTTAAACCCCTCTATATTTGGGGATCCCCCAGGAGCAGCTTGTTCACTATGCAAATGAATGACCCGCCACCCTTTCTGGGACCCTTCAGGTAAAATAACAGGGCACTCCCTTAGGATCTATGGGGAGGCTACAGGAGAGGAGGGCCACCATGGTTTGGTTGAAAAGATCTGAGTCCCTCCCTTTCACTTCAACCTTTCCCAAACACTTAACTTGGTCAACAGTCTCTATAATAGTTGCATTAGTGGTCCCTAATGGGATGTCCTTTAACAAAATGGCCTGTTGAGGGTCTACCCCCTCAGCCTCGCTCCACCCCATCATATGGTGCACTAACAGCTTATGGGGGCAATCTTAAACTTAGGCATAGCAAGCGCCTCCATTTTGTTGCACATTTTAAGTGTGGGGATGTAGTACCCACTTCTGACCACTAGAAGGTGCAAATCCCAGTGGTGCCTCCAAGATGTAACCCCTAGGTGGCGCTATCCCAAGGGATACTACCCCTACCTGCGTGACCGGATGCAGGTTAAGGGGCCCTGGGTACTAGAAACGGGTGCCTCCACTCGGAGGACAGGGTTTGTGGTAGCAGAGCTGACCTGGGTACAGCTCTCCAGGACACTGTTACACCCCTCTTTTCCCTCTAGTGGCCTAAATGATTCACAGAATACACAATTGCAATTTGCCCCTGACAACAGTTTTAACTCCACACTTGTTGCACTTACCACCAGGGTTGGTTCAGCTGGCTCGGCCCTAGCGACTTCCTGTAAAATAAGATTTAGCACAACAACCAACAGTATTTCAATGCTGTTTGTACAGAGGTACACCACAACCAGTTTCAATGCAAAAAGATCTGATTTATTTAAGGGGGCAGTAACAAGGAAGGGGCAGAATCTGGTGGTTGATTCAAGATCTGAAAGATTCAGGTTACAAGGAGTGCACTTTAAGGTCCCTGTGTAACCAGTTGGAACCACGGCTAGCCTAAAGAGTTGCCCAGGGTAGGCTAGCATTGCAGCTGGTTGGGGCCCTATGACGGAAAGAAAACATGCATGCACTTTAACCCACAATTTGTAATACGGAGCCAGATGGCTCAGTCTCAAAATGACTAGCAACAACAATTAAATCATTTGACACAATTTGATTTGAGCTTTGCTGCAGGGAGCTACCCTGGTATTTACTCACGCTACCCAGTATAGGATGCAGGACAGATGAAATGGAGACCTCAAGATGAAGGGCTGGATTGCCAGGAGAAGCAGGGCCCATACGAAGCACCGTGGTGCAGAACGTGTTCATTGGTGTCGAGCAGGGAGCCGATTCCCCAGGCGGGTCTCTCATTGGTTGTTTCTCTGCGGTGTGAGCGGCTGTCTGGGCTGAGGTGGCAAGGCCCAGACCGGGTGAACAGTTCGGAGACAGTCTGGTAAGTGCTCGATACAGCTTCCAGCAAGCGTGACACATTCAAGCAGTGGGGAACCAAATCACGACCCACTATCAGCATTCAGCACACATAGTAAAAGCAAGGTAAATACCACAGTTCGGATGACAGTCCGGTTGCAATTCACAGTGTCTCTGCGCAAAACGTACACTCTGCGGCAGTCTCAAGTTCTGACAGGCCGATCGCACCAAGATAAATCTTCGGTCCACTTCAGGAGGGTTCAATTTGTCACAAATTAGGATCTGATCACAATCACAGCAAATTCAGATAAAATCCGTTATCTCTTTTATGCTGAAAAACTCCCTCACAAGGGAAGATGGGGCTGGCAGGCAGGACTAACACAGCCTTCCCACCAGTTTCCCGCACTACTACACAGGAGCAGCTGCTCGAATGTCTCGAGATGTTCACTCGTACAACTCCAAACCCAGACTGACTCACTGCTGCAGGCAGCTTGGGACTTTCCCAAAGATCCAAAAGGTTCGATTCGTTGATTCATCTGTCTGTCACAGCTAAAGCCCCCCAATTTAGGCGCCAAACTGTAAAAACTACAATCCCTACAGAAATTCACTCCCACAAGACCCCTGGGGACAGACTCCATTTTGGGGTCCCCAAAGGTACTGATTGGTCCAAACTAGCAGTCCAGAAACCAAGATGATGGTGATTAACAGGAATGTCCATGCTGCAAAGGAAGGCAGGTTAGATAAACTACAATATTATCATTATTGCAGATAATCAGTAAACAGTCGCAGATTCTCATAGGGCTTCCTCTGCACAATTAGCAATGGCAGAGTGGAGCAATCATACTGCAGCCCGGGCGGAGGACTCAAGCCTGAAACTACTTGGCCCCTACCCAGATTAATTAAACACTATGAAATAGGCAGCTCTTAAAGAGACAGGCACAGAGGCTAACAGGGAACTCACATGCAAACACTTTTAAATGGCTAGAACACAGAATGCCAGCCTGGCAGTGGGCATTTAGGCAAGCCCAAAGAAGACATACGGGAACTCCCATTTGTAAGGGGGTTACATATGCATCTCTCTAACTCCAGCACTACCAATGCCAAGGCCAGCAAGACAACATTTGGCATTGACAAATGCTTGTTAAAATTAATTATTTGTTTGAACTGCATTTCTCTGTTTAGGGGTTGTTATTGCTGTTACAGTGTTACATGATTTGGGGAGCGGCTGTGTGTGCAGAAGTAATTTCATTGTTCCTGAGGAGCGATAGCCATGTATGCCAGCATTCAGGCACCCCCTATTGCTACCCCAGGTGGGGACACCACGCTACTATTAGATCCAGGTGCCCAGTATAGCACATCTTCTGCAACCCAGGAAGGCCTCTTGGAGAGTTGAGAGAGGTGGAGCCTCAGGGCCCTGGGCAATCACTACAGCACATTTATACATTTTTTTAAATGTTAATAAAATATTACAAATAAATCATAATGTTAGTTTGACATTATAAAAAGGTTTTTATAAGAGATGCACTTTTTTCTTCATAGTTTCAAGGGATGCAATTTTTTCTTCATGGTTTCAGTGCTTACAGTTTTCTTTGCCAAATTCTTTTTTTTTCATACATTTTTTGTACCTTCTGGCTGAGGCAGGCAGGGCTCCCTTTAGCCCTGTCTTTGCCAACCCCCACTATCTCTCATCTCCTCAGGCTTACTAGTCCAACTTTGGTAACCCCCGTGGATTGCCACTCATGGTGGCATAAGGAGAGGGAGGGCCTTCTTACCCCCTCAAGATACAAATCCAGCATCCTGGCTGACAGAGTTCTGATGGTGGAGTGGGTGGGGGGTCAGTGCACAGACCATGATGTATGCCTGCCTTGCCTGCCACTGTCCACCTATTTTCTTTCCAAACCACATGCTGGGGTAGCACACTGGTGTACTCGTGTGAAGGCACACATACGCTGTGGAACCCCCAGCTCCACCCCTCTTCGATGCTCTTCAGTCCCACACTACCACCAGGCCTCCACTTGGTGGCAGTCATTTGGTAGAAACAGCTGTCCCCTCTCCCTGGGAGAGGTGAGCAGTCCATTGGATGCTCAATCCTCCCCATCCCCCACCCCCAGCCAGCCCCAGCAACCTGAGATTGCTCCAAACCCCGGGTCACCAGCATGGTGGGTGGTAGCACTACCGCTGTGCCACTGGGCTGGCTGCTTTGTAAAATTCTTGAGCCGGGCTGTGCTCAGTCTTAAGGATACTGTTCCATGCTCCATCCCTATCACATACATTGTCAAGCTTAGCAGTTGTCACATTGTGGGCTGACTTTGAGTTCTTCAGTCACTCAGAACTCCACCTTCCTCCTCCAATCCTCGGGGGTTTAATCACATATTTCTAGCTTCCACTTCAAACTTCATACTTCTCATTATCAGGGGCCTAGTTCAGTATATCTAGTTTTGGTGACTCTAAGTTTGTCATCCTCATTACAGTACATTGTCAGGCAGGCATACTTTTTGGAAATAGTGGTGGCCTATATCCAGGGGTTGCTTTATATATCTAAATTATCCTGACAGCAAAATAAGCCCCCCAACCCAACCTCAGCTCACTTCACTTCCAATCACAGCTACCAGCACTGAGAGTGCAGTCAGAAAAAATATCTGTGCAAAATCATGTTTTCAGTATCATTGGTGTAGAATTTGGGGGGGCTTCCAGGCTCAAGCCCCCCCCCCAGATAGGGTAGTCTAAAAATAGGTTTACTGTTTAGGATAATAGTTTTGAGCCTGAGAGTCCCCCCGCCCCCGAGAAAACCTAAACTCTGCACCCATGTTCAGTTGGGCTATGCAGGGCTAAATAGTATCTCCCAAACACCATGAACAGGGGACTATTCAAATTCAAGCAATAAAAGTCGACTAGCAGAAAGAAAAGAAACAGTCCCTACCCTCCTCTCCATGCCAAAAGCAGTAAAATGCAATCCGGGCATCCCCCCCACCCTCCGTCAGGAGTCCAATCCCACAGTCCTTCTCCCAGCACCCACAATTTTTTGTATAAAATATTAATTAAGTTATCAATAATCTCACAATGGGTGACCAGCACAACCAGCCTATCTCCATGGCTGGCAGCGGTCTTTTATATATAAAAACAAGTGCCTTTTTACACTAAAAGAATATTATTCCCACATAACCCCCACCCCATCCCCTGAAGCAAGAGATTGTTTTCAAATATGAAGATGGTATCCACCCATGGAGGTGGGAGCCTGTCACACATCTTGGGATTATTTATCTTTTCATTAATATGTAATACAACTAATTGTGGATGTTGTGGGGGGGAGGAGGGGGGTTGGGCTGGTGATAGAGGGTGGAGGATTGGGGATTGCATTTCACTGGGTTTACGCTAGTGAGGAGGGTGGGACATTTGGAAAAAACATGAGTGGGGAAAAAGGTATTTTTTTCATTTCATACAAATACCCAAATATTTGACGGGGCAGAATACTGAATATTCAGAAAAAGGTATTCGCACAGTCTTAATTTTCAACCTTTTGAACACCATGTGACCTGCCCAGCTGGTCACTTAGTGCAGCAGAGCTTGCTTCGCCAGTGAAGCACCTTACATAGTTTCATAGAGTGTACAACATCCCAAATTTGGCAAATAGGGGTCACTTTATGAGATCTTATTAGAGCAAAGTTTGGGACTTTGCCACATCATTGCCAGCAAAGGAAAACTATGCAGCATTTCTAGACCCCAAGCATGTGCAGCAGAAGGAAAATTGTCACATTAAGCATAAGTGTCATTCTCTCCTGGGCCAGATCAAAATTACTGGAGAGGGGAACATGGGTAGAAATGGATCTCTAGACTTGTAAAAAAACATACTGAGTCTTGTGAAGTTGTTCAGTTCCTTGTGTATTTTGACTATAATTGATGATAAGAAATGTGTAATAAAATATCTGAATATATGTGGGACCACCCCCTAGAAGAGGGGGAGTTTATTCTATGAAATGTTGGGGTGCAATTGCTGACCAGTAACATGGGAATGCATAAACATACAGTTCTTCTGTTAACACTGAGAGGCTATCTCTTTCTTATCTAGGGAGTCTGGTTTTACATTTCATACACACATTAATTCCTTAACTAAAATTGTTCATGCTGTTAGGGATACTCTACAGGAATCTTAGATGTTTTGGGTATAATGCTAAATTTAAATAAGCTCTCCAATGTCTCATCCTAATTAGAAACTGCTGTGAGACGGACTGCAATGCATGCTGCAACACTGTTTTTTAGAAACTAAATGAAGTTATATTTAAATTAATTTTGTTTGTTTTAATTCCTTTTTTGTTACTTTCTGTTTTCTCCACTTCTTCTCACTAGGTCTTTCTTCCACCCGCCCAAGCCCTTCTGCTTGTCACAGGAGTCCTCCAACGGTCCAGCCTGCCACCAGCCTCTGCTCAACATCCTCTCCAGAATTTCATCCGTAACACACGGCTTGTTCCCTTTGGGTGGGACCTCCTTGGTTACCCAAGCTTGGAGGAGGATATGTCACTCAGTGCTCCAGGTCTGGGAGGAGGGGCTGGTGAGGCACAGGAGGAGTATGTACAGCCTTACTGCAGTGGTGGCGGGGGTGGTGGCTTCATCTACCCAAGGTGCTGTTTGTTTCCCCACAAATCCTCACTTATCCCTCTGTAGGGTGTGGCAACCCAGCAGAACAACTATTTGGGCCATAGGAAGGGTAAGCAATCCCTATCCTACCTTGGGAACTGCACTGCTGGCCCCACTCTTGGTGTGTGATGCCTCCCGCTTACTCATCCAGTGAGCGGGTGCCTGTCAATGTATGGTTGCTCGGGAGGGATCACTTATTCTTTCCCACATGACAGCCCTCCCCATGGGCCACCAGGACCAGTCACGCAGTAGAAGAAGGTGACTTCCCTCCTCAAGGCAAGTGACATCTGAGACGGATGCAACAGCCATTTCTCGTCAATCAGCAGTAGATGTCACAGCTTTGCATGCAAACCCAGGTTGTCTGGGTGTGTAGATTCATTTTGGGTTGTAAAAAGGATGGTCATCACTGTTCTCTTTATAAGAAGCTCCAGTTTATTTTTCGTCTTGCTAAAAATAAGTTGCATTGGGCCACACAATAAACGTTTTTGTTGATGGATGGCATTATAGCTTCATAACTGGATACATTTGGAAACCACTGCATAGTCTTTCTGACTGAACCATGCACCATGTAAAATTCCACGACTAAATCTGAGACCAGGAAACATCCTCTTCCAATCACTTGCCATTTGACTGCAATATTTGTGCCTCATGGTTGTCATTTTTAATGGTTTCAAGGAGTAAGGGAGGCAGCAGATGGGACGGGGAAGGAGGTTGGACCAAAGTAAGGGAAACCTATGAAGCACAGAAGCATGCATTTTGTCATCAGAAAAGGACCTTTAGGCCCATCCAGTCTACCCCTTGTCCTTGCCTATTCCATCACCACTGACCCTAGTTGATCATAGGTGTCACTCCCTCCTCCAGTTCCTCTACCTAATATGTCCCTGTGCCTATCCCATGCATGCTTGAAGCTCCCCACAGTATATGCCCCCACTGCCTCCTTTGGCAGGCTGTTCCAGTCATCCACCACCCTTTCTGTGAAGAAGAAGTTTTCTGTACATCTCTCCTAATCTTACCTCCTGTATCTTCATTGCAAACCCCCTTGTTTTAGTGCCTTCCTTTCTTTGAAATAAACTCTCCACTTGCACCTTGTTCACTCCTGTGAAGTACTTGTAGGTTTCAATCATGTCCCCTCTCACTCTCTTCTCTTCTAGGTAGTATATATTGAGTTCCTGCAGCCTTTCCTTGTATGGCTTCTTGCGCAATCCCACTCACCATTTTGGCTGCCCTCTTCCATACTGCCTCCACCCTTTCAATATTCTTGCAGAGGTGCGGCCTCCAGAACTGGACACAGTACTCCAAGCAGGACCTCACAAGTAAGTGATACAACAGCAGCACCATTTCTCACCTCCTGCTAGAAATCCTTCTTGCAATGCACCCTAGCATCTTGCTATCCTTTCCCATTGCTTTGTCATACTGCCCAGCCAGTGTGCGGTCATCAGATATGATGGCCCCTAGGTCTCTTTCTTGCATGGTGACTGTAAGCTCCACTCCCCCTTACTGAAGTCAAGGTAGGTTATGTTCACTGTGCCCTCTAGATCCACTTCCCTGGCAACCCAGTCAAAGAAATCTATGAGATTAGTTTGACATGACCTCCCCATGTGAAGCCACGCTGCCAGTGGTCCTGCAGTCCATTTGCTTCCATGTGGTCCATGAACCTCTCCTTCAGTAGTGTCTCCATTAACTTCCCCACTA
Organism: Neoceratodus forsteri; assembly: GCA_016271365.2. Taxonomy (NCBI): domain Eukaryota; kingdom Metazoa; phylum Chordata; order Ceratodontiformes; family Ceratodontidae; genus Neoceratodus; species Neoceratodus forsteri. The sequence goes on from CM057452.1 coordinate 190,299,564, forward strand.
CTGATGTGAGACTGACTGGCCTGTAGTTGCTAGCATCCTCCCCACTGTAGTTTTTATGCAGTGGGACCACATCAGCCCTCCTCCAGTCCTATGGATCTTCCCCCATCTCCACTGAAGTGCTAAAAAGAACTTCCATAAGGGCAGACAGCACTGTGCTCAGTACCTTTAGGACCCTTGGATGAATTCCATCTGGCCTCATCACCTTATTCTTCTATAAGGCTTCCAGTCTTTTCTGGACCCTCTCCACTAGGAGTGGACTTGTGTCCACTCCCCCCCCCAGTGCTTACTGCAGCATGCTGGTCCCCCCTCACCCCACCCCACCCCACCGTCTATGAAAAAAAGTTAACTGGGTCTTTAACTATTGCAAATATATATATGTGACTGTAAAACTGCAAATTGTATTTATAGTTTTTAAGGGTCCTACCTGAAAACAAGATGGTTTTCTACCTCTGTGTGATTTTATCGTAAATTGTGATTTTAAATATTGACGTGGAACCTTTGTAAATGAGCTGTTGTGCTCAAAAGTATTTTCTGAAAATGTCAATAAATAAATAAAAATACATTTTGTAATATAGTTATTTGACTGCTGAGAACAGATTCCTTCCACTTTTTGTTTTGGATTATTCAGTGGCCAGACTGGAAAAATAGAACTGTTGAAGTGAACTGTCCAAGATCCTTGAAAAGATTGTTTTTGGCCAACTAAAAATGTATTTGGACACTAGGAATTTACTAACCACTTACCAGCATGGTTTTAGGGAGAATTATAGTACCCTTACAACCATGCTGGAGGTTAATAGTGTTATTCATAGCACCTTGTACAATGGGGACCTGGTGAGAGCATTATTTCTTGATTTATCGAAGGTGTTCAGTCTTGTTAATCATGATTGCATGCTTTCAAGACTCTCAGATCTTGGTCTTTCTTCTGTTTGTTGGTTTCAATATTATTTATCAAACAGGAAACATTCATTCATATTTGGTACTGTGGTTCCCCCCATTTTGACATTAAATTGGGTGTCCCTCAGGGTTCAGTCTTGGGCCCCATAATTTTTAGTATCTTTGAATTATTTACCTTCTGACATTCAGGGTACAGACATTTGTATTACTATGTATGCAGACAATATCACTGACACTGACACTGACACTGACAGAGTCACACTGACTTTAAAGTGTCTGTTGGAAGCTCAAACTTACTGCAAAGAACAAACTGCAACTCCATTTAGGACTTGGAAACCTGATTAAGGCATAATACTGCAGAGCACTGGGTAAGAAGTGAGATACACTTTCTACAAAAAGTTTTATTTGTATTTTTCCTTATTGGCATTAAGCAGAGAGTTGCAGGATTCCTTTAAAAGGGTAGTAATTTTATAACCAGAGTGAGATAGAACTGAATTTGCTTGAGTGCGGGGTTGAGACCTAGCATTTTGAAGGATATTTTGTAACATTTTAAGTGTCCTGCTGGCTGAGAAGTTAATTTTTAGCCCTGGTTTCACTGAAAGGTTTTGTGTATTGAATCAGACATAGCAGTCTGCCTGCATTGAAAAGGCCTGCTTACATCACAGGTGTCACTAGTCAATCAATTGGCTCTGGGTGGGGTTTCAGCTCTGAGCTTATCTTGACATCCTTCACAGTTAGAAGCCAGTCACACTGACTTTAAAGTGTCTGTTGGAGCTCAAACTTACTGCAAAGAACAAACTGCAACTCCATTTAGGACCTGGAAACCTGATTAAGGCATATAATACTGCAGAGCACTGGGTAAGAAGTGAGATATACTTTCTACAAAAGTTTTATTTGTATTTTTCCTTATTGGCATTAAGCAGAGAATTGCAGGATTCCTTTAAAAGGGTAGTAATTTTATAACCAGAGTGAGATACAACTGAATTTGCTTGAGTGCGGGGGTTGAGACCTAGCATTTTGAAGGATATTTTTGTAACATTTTAAGTGTCCTGCTGGCTGAGGAGTGAGTTCATTTTTATCCTTGGACTCAGTAGAGTGGTTTGGTTTGTGTTGGAGCCGTGGTCTAGTAAATTGTGGTGTTAGTTGTATTACTATAAAGGACAGTACTCACCAGGGTGGTGGAGCAGTTGTGTATCTGATTGTTTCTAACAGTCACCAGTGGCTGTGCACTACCCACCACCCTTCCCCACCCCACCCCAGGCGTGGCATTTCCTTTATAGCCACAGTTCTGACATCACTTCCTCAATAGGTCTTGGGGCAGAACTGTCATATTCCTAATAACCCTGCAACGTGCATAAAGAATAGTTACACAAAACAAATAATAATACATATATAATTACATATTGTATAGAATAAGGGAGTGGGACATGTGGGGAGTGGTGCAATGCACTGGCTGTGGGGCAGCAGTTTTCCGGGAAACATTCTGGAAACTGCGTTGCTGTCCCATTTGTAGGCAACTGTCAGCTCTGAGAGAGGAGGTTGCCCACCTCCAGGCTGAACTAGCAAGGACTAAGGAGGCCCCCCCCCCAAAGAGCACCACTGCCACAACCACTGAGTCAGAGGTTTTGGAGTATGAAGAGCAGTAGGACCACAGTGGGTTCTGGGAGGTGCGGTGGTGGACCAGAGGCGAAGCCCCTAGTTGTACCTCTACACAAATCAGATGCCATTCTGGCAGAGCAGGCTCCTCTATGATGGCACCCTCAGTGGAGACCCAGAAGAATGCTGAGGACATCCACAAGGGAGACCCACAAAAGTGTGGCAAGGACACCACAGGGGAAGGAAACAGCTACTGATAGGGGACTCAATTGTTAGGGGGGTAGAACTGGGAAGGAGAGAAGGAAGTAAGCTGACTGCCTGGTGCCATGGCTTGGAGTGACAAGAAGCGAATCCTCACAATTGTAGAAGCAGCATCACAGGAGACAGAACTAGATATCATTGTCCACCTTGGGACAAATGACCTAGCTAAGCATGGGATCAGTGCAGTGCAGAATGAATTTGTGGAGTTGGGGAGGGGCCTCAGATGGGTAGCAAGCACAGTAACCTTCTCAGAGGTGCTACCAGTCCATGGCAGAAATGAGGCTAGGGTACTGCACACCATGCAGTTTAATGAATGGTTGCAAAACTGGTGCAGAGCACAAGGCTTTGGCTTCATTGGGGACTGGGGGTCCACCTGGAGAGATAAAGGTCTATACTGGTATGATGGTCTGCATTTGTCCACAAAGGGGACCAAGCTCCTAGGTGACAGGTTTAAATGCTTCCTTGGCAAGCTTTTACATAGAAACATAGAAACATAGAATTTGACGGCAGATAAGGACTGCATGGCCCACCCAGTCTGCCCATTTCTCTACCTGATGGATAAGCTGCAGATCCTAGTTAACCAGCAGCCTACTTCTTCCTACCCCCACCCCTAGAATTGCCTTATGACTGTCCCAAGCATGCTTGAATTCCACCACTGTTTTTGACTCCACAGCCTCCTCTGGAAGGCTGTTCCATGCATCCACAACCCTCTCTGTGAAAAATGCTTCCTTAAATTACCTCTGAGCACTTCCCCTTTCTATCTTCAAATTGTGCCCCTTGTTCTTGCACCTCTTTTTTGAAAAATGCTACCCTCTTGGACTATGTTGATTCCTTGAGGTACTTGAAGTTTCTATCATGTCCCCACTCTCCCTCCTTTCCTTGAGGCTATACATATTAAGCTCCTTAGTCTCACTTCATATGTCTTCCGGTGCAGACCCTGCACCATTTTAGTTGCCCTCCTCTGGACAGCTTCCATCCTGTCTATGTCTTTTTGGAGATTGGGTCTCCAGAACTGCAATGAGTACTCAGATGTGGTCTCACCAACTGTCTGTACAGAGGGATAATAACTTCCTGTTTTCTGCTGGTGATGCCTCTCCCTATGCATCCCAGGATCCCCCCAGCCCTCCTTGCTGCCCTCTCACATTGCTTGCCCACCTTTAGGTCATCTGATATGACTACCCCCAGGTCCCTTTCCATTTTTGTTGTTGTTAGTATCTCACCCCCCATTGTGTACTCTTCCCCTGGGTTTTTGTTTCCCAGGTGCATTACCTTGCACTTCTTAGCATTGAATCTAAGCTGCCATACATTTGACCATTCCTCTAACCTTGCCAAGTCCCTTCTCATCCTTTCCACCCCACCTTGTGCATCAACTCTGTTGCAGATCTTTGTGTCATCTGCAAAGAGACATACTTTTCCTTCCAGTCCCTCTGCAATGTCGCTTATAAAGACATTGAAGAGGACCGGTCCTAATACTGAACCCTGTGGTACACCACTGCTAACCCTACTTTTTCAGAGTGGACTCCATTTACTATTACTCTCTGTGTCCTATTCTCCAGCCAATTCTTTACCCAGGCTGTCATCTTGGGACCCACTCCCAGGCTGGCTAACTTGTATATTAATCTTTTGTGTGGGACTGTGTCAAATGCCTTGCTAAAGTCTAGGTAGGCCATGTCCACAGCCCCTCCCTGATCTACTACTTTGGTCACCCAGTCAAAGAAATCTATCAGATTTGTCTGGCATGACCTTCCCACTGTGAATCCATGCTGCCTTGGGTCCTGTACCCTCTGGCCTCTAGATACGCAACAATTCTTTCCTTCAGAAGTGATTCCATCATTTTCCCTACCACTGAGGTTAAACTAACAGGTCTGTAGTTTCCTGCTTCTGCCTTGCTCCCACTTTTGTGAAGGGTAATCACATCTGCCCTCCTCCAGTCCTCAGGTACCACCCCATCCTCCCATGATTTGTTAAAGAGGGTAGTCAGTGGTGTCACTAGTTCTATCCTAATTCTTTAGAATTCTGGGATGAATCCCATCAGGCCCCATTGCTTTGTCCACCTTCAGTTTTAAGAGCTCTTCAGAACTCTTTCTTCTGTAAATGGGCTGGTATCAACTTCTGTATCCAGAGTGTTTCTACTGTTTGTTTTAGGTCCTCCCTCTTCCTTTGTAAATACTGAGCAAAATATTTGTTTAGTATCTCTGCCTTTTCACAGTCACCCTCTGCCCATCCTCCTCCCCTTTATTAAGCCTCACTATCCCTCCCTTGGTCTTCCTTTTTCCCTGATGTACCTATAAAGGTTTTATCCCTTCTTAACTGAGTTGGCTATCTTTTCCTCGGTTTGGGCCTTTGCTGTTCTGACTGCCTTTCCAGCTTCCTTTTGCTTTAACTGATACAGTTCTCTGTCCTGTTCCTTCTGTGATTCCTTGTACTTCCTGAATGCTTTCTTTTTCTTGAACCTTCACTGCCACTTCCTTTGAGAACCATAGTGGTTTCTTACCTCGTTTTGTTTTGTTTATTTGCTTTACACAAAGGCTTGTTACCTCTGTGATGGCAGTTTTTATTATTCCCCATTGTTCTTCCACCCCTCCTTCCTGCCCATTTGCTAGTGCATTCCTTAGGCACTCACCCATTTTAGCAAAGTCAGCCCTCCTAAAATCCAGTACCTTTGTCTTTGTATGGCTTGACTCTATTGCTGTGTTTATTGTGAACCATACTGTTCGATGGTCGCTAGTTCCCAGATGGCTACCCACTTCTACATCTGTGATCCTCTCTTCTTCTCCGTTTGAGAGAACCAGGTCTAAGATTTCTCCCTCTCGAGTGGGCTCCAATACTTGTTGTCTAAGGCATGCCCCCTGTAGGGCATCCAGAATAACCCCACTCTTAGAAGTGGCTGCTGCAACTGCACTCCAGTTAACATCTGGCATATGCAGATCACCCATCAGCAATATCTCCCCTTTATCTGCCATTCTAAGTATACTTTCTATCATTTCCTTGTCCATTTCCTCCCCCTGAGAGGGGGGTCTGTATACAACCCCTGTGCAGATTGTGGTGCCATTGCCTGCCTCCAAATTGACCCACAGTGCTACTTCTCCTCCCTGTTTACCCTTTTGTTCTGTTGCTTTGATTTCTTCTCTTATGTAGAGAGCTACTCCTCCTCCTCTTTTACCCTCCCTGTCCCTCCTGTAGATAGTGTATCCTGGTATGTTTACGTCCCAGTCATGGTTCTCTGTGTACCATGTTTCTGTGACTGCCACAATATCCAGATCTTCCTCCTCCATCAAGGCCACTAATTCAGGAAGCTTGTTACCCAGACTACGGAAATTGGTACTCATTGCTCTCCATTTTTTGATGGCTTTACCTTCTGTAGCAGCAACCCCCACTGACCTTTCTACCTTGGTCTTTTTCTCATTTAGTACCCTGTTTTGTAGGGGGAGGCTGGGATTTTCCTTCTGCTTATCAGTGCCTCCCCCCTTGACTAGTTTAAAGGCTTGCCAATGAAGCATTTAAACCGATTGCCAAAGACTTGTTCCTTCCCGACAGATGCAGACCATCCTGCCAGTATAGGCTGGTGTCCTCCAGGTGGAACCCCAGTCCCCAGTGAAGCCAAACCCTGTGCTCCACACCATTTTTTAACCATTTGTTAAACTGCATGGTGCAAAGTACCTCGCCTCACTCATGCCACTGACAGGCAGCACCTCTGAGAAGGATACTGTGTGTGCTACTTGTCTTAAGCCCTCCCCAACTCTACAAAGTCCTTTTGCACTGCTCTAATCTCATGATGAGCCAAGTCATTTGTCCCTAGGTGGACAATGATGTCCAGCTCAGACTCCTGTGCAACTGTTCTCGTGATCCTAGGATGCGCTTCCTGTCCCTCAAGCCATGGCACCAGGCAGGCACCTTATCAGTTTTCCCTGCTCCCCAGTTCTATCCCCCTAATTGAGTCCCCACCAGGAGCTGCTTTCTTTCCCTGTGGTGCCCTCTGCCTCCTTCCTGAGGGCCTTCCTCATGACAGTTGTCTGCACCCCCCTTAGTCTCCTCTGTGGGTGCATCCATAGGGGAACTATGCTCCCCCAGAATAGTGTATGGATTGTGGAGTGTAACAACTGACTGGGTGTGCCTCTGTTACACCACCCTTACCCTCCCTGAGCCCACTGTGGTCCAACTGCTGTGCTTTCTTCGCAACCTCTGAGGTAGTGGTGGTGGCTGTGGTGCTCCCTGGATGGGGGAGGTTCCCTTGCCACTGTCCAGTGCGGCCTGAAGATGGGCAACTTCCTCCCTCAGGGCAGATAGTTGTCTGCAAACAGGGCAGCATCTCAGCCTCCAGAAAGACTCCCTGAAGACTGCTGCCCCACAGCCATTACATTGTACTACTCCCCACATAACTGTCTACCTTGTTTTTTTTTTTTGTGTGTGTGTGTGTGTGATTGGTGCATTATATAGAAATATATGTATTTATATAATGTGTATGCTTATATTGTCAGTGCAGTGTGTGCTAGACAGGCTATGACAGTGATGTGTACCTTGCCCTGTTGAGAAATGATGTCAGAACCCCAGGTATAAATGAACTATTTCCAGGGGTGGGTGGGGTGAGAGGGTGGGAAGGGTTGGGCCTAAACTGTGCCCTCATAGAAACAATCAGCTAAGCGCTCTGACCTACCCGATGACGATGGTGCCTTCCTGTCAGCAAGATGCCATACCACGACAATTTGTAATACTGCTTCAAACCAATTTGACAGAGAAAATACCCTGCTAATCAAACAGAGAAAAATCCAAACATCCAAGTCAGACACAGGTAAACTTCCTCAGCCCCAAAGAGCCTGGTGACTTGTGCTCTGAAAACAGTCAGCCCCAAAACACGTCAGCTGTGCAGAAGGGCAGACACGAAAACAGTATTTAGGCCTATGTGGGTTTAAACTCTTCCTGCACTGAAAACCTTAACACTTGTAACACAAGTAAAGCAAACTCCACCTCCCTCTGTTGATTGAAAGACTGCCTTTCTGATAATTCTAAGTTGCTGATTTCACCCTTCAGTTAGAAGTATCCTCCACCTGAAGAATATTAACTTTCCTAAGGAATCTGCTTCAAACCAAAGACAATTGTAAATTGTAAAGTTCACCTCCCTCTGTTGTTAGCACTACTCACTTTCTTGCAAATCTTAAGTCCAGTGTTGCAGCTTGCAGCCAGAGGTAGCTTCACCTGAAGACTATGAGGTTAAACTAGATAAGGGGGGAGGTACTGATAAAAGGCAGGAAAAGTCAAGCCTCCCCCCACAAAACAGGGCAGGTAGTAGGGTAAACACTGAGGTACAGAGCTCAACACAGGACAGGATGGGGGTAAATGGTAAAATAGATAAGAGCAATTAGAGCAGGGATGGGGGAAAAAAGGATCAAGCCAACATTAAATGAGGGCAATGACTACTAATGCCGTGAGTCTGGGAAACAAGTCTCTGAGCTAGTAGCTTTGATGGAAGATGAACAATTGGATATTGTGGCAGTCACAGAAACATGGTACACTGAGAACCATGAATGGGATGTCAACATACCAGGGTACACAATCTACAGAAGGGACAGGGAAGGCAAAGAGGAGGTGGAGTAGCTTCTATACATAAGGGAAGGAATCAAAGCTACAGAACTAAAAGTAAAGGGGAGGACAAGAGGCACTCTGGGTTACTTTGGAGATGGGGAATGGTACTCGAACCGCACAGGGGTTGTATACAGACCCCCGTCTCAAGGGGAGGAAATGGACAAGAAAATGATAGAGGACATTCTCAAAATGGCTGAAAAAGGGGAGATACTGTTGATGGGGGACCTGAATATGCCAGATGTTAACTGGAGGACATGTACTGCAGCCACATCCAAGAGCAGGGTCATTCTCGATGCCCTGCAGGGGGCAGACCTTAGACAGCTAGTGCTGGAATCCACTCGGGAGGGAGCAATACTAGACCTGGTACTCTCAAATGGAGAGAGGATCACAAATTTAGAAGTCAGTAGACATCTGGGAACAAGCGACCACTGCACACAGTGTGTTTCACAATGAGCACAACCATGGAGATAAGCCATACAAAAACAAGGATACTGGACTTTAGAAGGGCTGACTTTGGCAAAATGGGTGAACACCTGAAGAATGCACTAGCAAATGGCCAAATAGGAGGGGTGGAAGAACAATGGAGAAAAATCAAAACTGCCATCATAGAGGCAACAAGTCTTTGTGTAAAACAAATAAAGAAAACAAAGCGGAGTAAAAAACCACTATGGTTCTCAAAAGAGGTGGCAGGGAAGGTTAAGGAGAAAAGGCTGCATTCAAAAGTATAAGGAATCACAGAGGAGTACGACAGGGAACTGTATCAATTAAAGCAGAAAGAAGTAGGAAAGGCAGTCAGAATGGAAAGGCACAAACCGAGGAAAAAATAGCCAACTTCGGTCAAAAGGGAATAAAACCTTTTATAGGTACATTAGGGCATAGAAAGGTTAAGGAGGGATAGTGAAGATTAATAAAGGAGAGGAGGTGGGCAGAGGGAGACAGTGAAAAGGCAGAGATACTGAATGAATACTTTAGCTCAGTATTCACAAAAGAAGATGAGGAGCAGTTACCTAAACCAGACAATAGAAGCACTCTGGGTAGGGGGTTGATACCAGTCCATTCACAGAAGAAAGAGTCCTGAAAGAACTCCTAAAACTCAAGGTGGACAAAGCAATGGGGCCTGATGGATTCACCCCAGAATCCTAAAAGAACTAAGGGGACCTAGGACACCACTGACCACACTTTTAACAAATCATGGCAGGATGGGTGGTACCTGAGGACTGGAGGAGGGCAGATGTGATTCCCTTACAAAAGTGGGAGAAGGCAGAAGCAGGAAACTACAGACCTGTAAGTTTGACCTCAGTGGTAGGGAAAATGATGGAATCACTTCTGAAAGAAAGAATTGTTGAGCACCTAGAGGGACAGGGCACAGGACCCAAAGCAACATGGATTTACAGCAGGAAGGTCATGTCAGACTAATCTAATTGATTTCTTTGACTGGGTGACCAAAGTAATAGACCAGGGAGGGATGTGGATATGGCCTACCTAGACTTTGTAGGGCATTTGACACAGTCCCACAATGATTAATAATAAGTTAGCCAGCCTGGGAGTGGGTCCCAGGGTGGTAGCCTGGGTAGTGAACTGGCTGCACAACAGGACACAGAAGGTAATAGTGAATGGAACACATTCAGAAGAAAGGGGGTTGCTAGTGGAGTACCTCAGGGCTCAGTACTGGGTCCAATCCTCTCTAACATCTTTATAAGTGACAGTGCAGAGGGTCTGGAGGGAAAGGTATGCCTCTTTGCAGATGACACAAAGATCTGTAACAGAGTTGATACACAAGGGGGGGTAGAAATGATGAGAAGGGACTTGGCAAGGTTGGAGGAATGGTCAGACATATGGCAACTTAGATTCAATGCAAAGAAGTGCAAAGTAATGCACCTGGGAAACAAAAACCCAGGAGAAGAGTACACAATAGCAGGGGAGGTACTAACAACAGTAGGATTGTTACCAGATTTATATAAAATTATATTAGAAACATAGAAACATAGACTTTGATGGCAGAAAAGGACCACTTGGCCCACCCAGTCTGCCCATTTCCCTACCTACTGGATAAGCTGCAGATTCTAGTTAACCAACAGCCTGCTTCCTGCAACCCCGCAGTATAATTGCTTTGTGTCTGTCCCAAGCATGCTTGAATTCCACCACTGATTTTGACTCCACAACCTCCTCCGGGAGGCCGTTCCATGCATCCACAACCCTCTCTGTGAAAAAATACTTCCTTAAATTACCTCTGAGACGCCCCCCCCCCCATCTTCAAATTGTGCCCTCTTGTTCTTGCACACCTCTTTTTTTGAAAGATGCTACCCTCTTGGACTTTGTTGATTCCCTTGAGGTACTTGAAAGTTTCTATCATGTCCCCCCTCTCCCTCCTTTCCTCGAGGCTATACATATTAAGCTCCTTAAGTCTCTCTTCATATGTCTTCCGTGCAGACCCTGCACCATTTTAGTTGCCCTCCTCTGGACAGCTTCCATCCTGTCTATGTCTTTGCAGAGATTAGGTCTCCAGAACTGCACACAGTACTCCAGATGGGGTCTCACCAGCTGTCTGTACAGAGGGATAATAACTTCCTGTTTTCTACTGGTGATGCCTCTCCCTATGCATCCCAGTATCCCCCCAGCCCTCCTTGCTGCCCTCTCACATTGCTTGCCCATCTTTAGGTCATCTGATATGACTACCCCCAGGTCCCTCTCCATTTTTGTTGTTGTTAGTATATCACCCCCATTATGTACTCTTCCCCTGGGTTTTTGTTTCCCAGGTGCATTACCTTGCACTTCTTAGTATTGAATCTAAGCTGCCATACATTTGACCATTCCTCTAACCTTGCCAAGTCCCTTCTCATCCTTTCCACGGACCCTGTGCATCAACTCTGTTGCAGATCTTAGTGTCATCTGCAAAGAGACATACTTTTCCTTCCAGTCCTTCTGCAGTGTCGCTTATAAAGACATTGAAGAGGACCATTCCTAATACTGAACCCTGTGGTACCCCACTAGTAACCCTCCTTTCTTCTGAGTGGACTCCATTTACTATTACTCTCTGTGTCCTATTCTCCAGCCAATTCTTTATCCAGGCTGTCATCTTGGGACCCACACCCAGGCTGGCTAACTTGTATATTAATCTTTTGTCTGGGACTGTGTCAAATGCCTTGCTAAAGTCTAGGTAGGCCATGTCCACAGCCCCTCCCTGATCTACTACTTTGGTCACCCAGTCAAAGAAATCTTACCTACCACACTATCCATTAAAAAGCACTTCAAGCACCTCCCTCCCCCTTTGCCAATGTTTCCACACTCCCTAACTCCTAGCCGCCATCGGCAGTACTGGCCATACCCTCTATCACCGTCCCAACCCTAGCTCTGTGTGAATAATCCTGGCAGAACATTACTTGTGCACTTTTGTTCTGTACCAAAGCTCCTAGCCTTATTTTGGTAGCTCATGCATTACCATTTCCTCGGATGTTATTGTCCACTGTTATGTATGCTGTTAGGCTTACTTCTTGTACAAGATGCAGTTATGTTTATTTTTATGTATTCCTTCATATCTCTTGTTGTTTTTTTTTGACAAATATATATTTCTTTGTATCTACTGCTCCCCTCCCTCTGCCCCGAGTCAGACCTGGAAACGAGCCTTGGTTCAGTGTACCTTTCCCAGTTATCAACTTTTAAATAAATAAATAAAAAAATGTTTAGCATTATATTCTTGAAAAGCTTTGGCTCAATCCCTATTATTGTCCTTATTGATTAGTCTTCCTTTGTATGCTACAGCTTCAACATCAGTACTTCAATGTGCAAGAATTCTTTATAACTCTCTCATTTTGCTGGTTCTGCACATCATTTAACTCATCACTGCAACTTGTACAATAAACTGAGTTGGTTGTCCTTTGATCAGAGAGTTGCTCATTTCAGTTTGATCACATTCAAAAGGCTCCATAGCTTTCTTGCTCAATATTCTTTCATGCCTGATTTCCATAAATCCTCAACATTACACTGTACTAGATCTGCACAAACTCAGTCCCTAAGACCACCATTTTCTAAATCATCTCCAGGGCAGAGATCCTTTTTGTATTCTATTGTTAAATTATGGAATGTTCTACCAGACTCATTGTTGGCTCTTTGTTCTTCGTATGTACTTAAAGGAGAGAACTGTGCTGAACCTGTAAGTAATTTTTCCCAGACGTATATACTGTATCCCATTCTGTTATTGTTCAGTCTTTACTGGCCTTTTAGTATACTCAGTGACTGTTTCTGAGTCATACACTGATAATAAGTGCCATTTTAGAACAGTATGATGTAGCTTATGTCCTCCTTAGACCGTAGAGTTCTAAAGTAGAACACAAATGCATTGTGAAAACAATTTAAGTCTTTAACAAGGACATCAAGTACTCATACAGTTCTAAAATGGTACTGCCCACCAGAGTGTAAAGCATAAACACTGACTGCATTTACCAAAAGACCAATAAAGACAGAACAAAAACAGAATGTGAACCAGTATTAGAAAGGCAGCTTCTTCAGGAAACAAAGGCTTACCGATTCAAAGCAGTTCTCCTTTAAGAAATATGTAAAGCTTTATTGCCTGTAAAATCCTCAGTACTCCTGTAATGTTTGAAGCACTATGTATTGCATTGTACTGTTTTAAATATGTGTATTTTTCTCAGGTCTTTCTTGAAAATGGGCATCTGATGCTCTTGGGGTTTACCTGATTAACAATGTTTAAATAAATAAAATAAATTTACCCTCAGATGTTGCACAAACTATGTAGGAACTTGTTTGAACACAGGGAAGCCCTATTGGTAGCCACACTCTGTTCCTGAAACTCTCCAGCAATAGTGATTTCACAGTCTTTCGTTTTACTTACAGTTCTTTAGATTTTTAAATAATAAAATTGCAAGATGCATAAATATATGATAGCATGTAAGTCATATTTCAGTATCGCAAAACATTAAACAAGATAATGACTATCTGCTTGGTAACTATCTAACAAATGCAATATAGTAAACCCTGGAAACAGAATTCATCCCATTTTTCAACATATATTTCGGCGAAGAAATAAAAAAAAATGGATATATGCAATTTGAAATTAGAACTACAGTGCAACATGTAAGAGTGATGCAAGTGGGTATAATAAAGTATCCAGGCATTTAGCCTATGTCACAAAATTTTTAGCACACTTGGCGAGGTGCAGGAATCTAGGTTTCCATATGAGCAGTCGAGCCCCTGGGGCTCACAAATAGCATGCTTCCATGTGACATGGGGCCATACTTACCCTGTGCGAACACCACCTAGCCTGCTAACATAAGTGCTCTGTTCCTCTTACCGCCCAGGTAAAGTATAACATTTGTAAGGTGCTGCAACAGAATTATTGCAAATCTCTCAGTGAATAACATATACCCTTCAACCCTGTTTATTCTTGAAGGAACCATAAAATAAAGATTAAGTCAGAAATAGTCATAAATTTAAAAAAATATATCCAGCAAATTCTAGTCAGACATCTTTAAAAAGAGTCCAGCTTTAACAGTTATTTATTCCGTGGGAGCAGTTCCAGCAAAAACAGAGTCAATAGAAGACCCTTCTGAGCTAGCAGAAATTATAGAGTGAGGAATTTTTGAAGCAGGTTTGGATGTAGATTTTAGGAAGTCCTTAAGTGGGTCTATGTTGAAGAAAACATGGGTGCTCCCCTGATACTGAACATGACATTAAGCTGGTTCCAAAATAGAGAAAGTCCCACCAATCTCCAAAACTTCACCTTTAAGGCCACTGTTGGGATGCAAAACAGACATCAGGAAGCATTCTAAACGTTTATATCTTTTTATTCAATATTTCCATGTGATCTGACAATTTCATTAATAAATCTTTGTCCATTTCAAAGGCTAAGACACACAAAACAGTTTGTGCAGTCCAGGCATTTGATTCTGTATCAGTTTAAACATCTCCTTGCTTATTCTTTGACTCATTTTGGTTTCTTGGAATCCTATAAACCTTGACAACATAGGGCAGATTACCAATATCTTTGGGCAAAACTAAGGCATTCACAAAAATATCTTTTAATAACTCTTCACAGTTTGGAAACTGCCTCTCAGTGATAGCTAGGATTCCTACAAAGTAAATATTTTTGTACCTTTGAGCATTTTCCACGGTTTCAATGTTCCTTCTTAAAGCCACACAGTCTCTGGTATTTACAGAAGCCACTGCATCATTTGAAAGGGCTTTAGCAGAAAGCATTTCAATTTTCGATATAGTTTCCTTTACCAGTCCTTTAACAAAAACAAGCTCAGTTCATTGACTGGTGTGCCTATCTTCAAGTTTTTCAGTTCGGGCCTGGAGTCTCCCCTTCTGCTCACTGGTATTAATGTAAACTTCATGCAGATGTTGCAGAGTTGCTCCGATTTCAGGTAACATCTGAATGTTTGCTGGAATGACGCAGGAATAGTGGTGGAAGGTTTTAGATTGTCCGTAGCTGTGGCACTCAGGCCAGCGTTGTAGGGAAGACTCCATGGCCATTTTCCCAACCTCCAGTTCACCTCATGCAGTGCTCCCTTGAGGCTGCAATCTGTCCATAGAAACATAGAAACATAGAATTTGATGGCAGATAAGGACCGCTTGGCCCACCCAATCTGCCCATTTCCCTACCTAATGGATAAGCTGCAGATCCTAGTTAACCAGCAGCCTACTTCTTTCTACCCCCAACCCCTAGAATTGCCTTATGGCTGTCCCATGCATGCTTGAATTCAATCACTGTTTTTGACTCCACAACCTCCTCCGGAAGGCCGTTCCATGCATCCACAATCCTCTCTGTGAAAAAATACTTCCTTACATTACCTCTGAGCTGCCCCCCTCTATCTTCCAATTGTGCCCCCTTGTTCTTGCACACCTCTTTTTTCGAAAGATGTTACCCTCTTGGACTTTGTTGATTCCCTTGAGGTACTTGAACGTTTCTATCATGTCCCCCCTCTCCCTCCTTTCCTCGAGGCTATACATATTAAGCTCCTTTAGTCTCTCTTCATATGTCTTCTGGTGCAGACCCTGCACCATTTTAGTTGCCCTCCTCTGGGCAGCTTCCATCTTGTCTACGTCCTTGTGGAGATTGGTCTCCAGAACTGCACACAGTACTCCAGATGGGGTCTCACCAGCTGTCTGTACAGAGGGGATAACTTCCTTGACTCCTTGGATAATGAGCATTCTTTTCATTTCACTAGTAACTGCTCTTGCTTTCTTTCTTAGTCAGGCTTCTATTGAGACAGTGAAACGGTTTCTGATTCCATTAACCGTAACTTTTTCAGGCTCCTAGCTACACCACGAAAAGCAAGCAGCTCCCTGCATGGCGCCTTCTTGCCTCTCATGCCATAGTTTTTCTGAAAACAAAGTGCACTCTCTGGCAGGGAGCTTCTGCATATGGCAGTTTTGGTAGCAGTGCTGGTCCACGTACTGTGCTACTTTTCATGAAAGCACCAACTGTGGCGTGATAGCTACATAGCCAAAAGAAATGAAGGTCTGTGTTCTGGTCCACATGTGAATGCTGATACATAACTCACTCCCCTCAGTTAGTCACAGGGTATGCAATGACATCGCTTTTTTGAGAGAAAGGTCCCAGATGTTGCATAGTACTGTGTTTTCGTGAGGTTTATGTTGTTACATGATGATTTCCATTTAGCTGTGCCACAGCCTCGGGCTTGCTTTACTAAATGGGCTGTTCCATGGGACCAGTAATGCCGAATGGCTCAGACCAGTGCTCTCCCTCTTCACTAGTCCCAAGTCACATATTTTTTTCTTTTTTCCCCCTCATAATCTGTCCCCCCCCCCAACAGGGCCACAGCAATGGAGGCTCCTGTCTGCCGGCTGCCACTTCCTTCCACCGTCCATTGTCTCCTAGTACCCCAGCGGTGAGGACACCCACACAGATTATCCCCCACTGTGAGGTCAGGAGAGAGAGAAAGAGAGAGAGAGAGGTCCATTCTCCCCTGAAGCACATGATCCAGTGCCTTGGCACAGGCCACCCAGTGATAATAATAATAATAATAAACTTTATTTATAAAACGCCTTTCCCAGGATCAAAGCGCTGAACACATTTTAATAAAACACATATAAATAAAACCACATATATAGATTATTACATAAAATCAATAAATAAAATCAAACATTCCAGTGTATAGAACAGCAGCAATACTAATTAAAATTGTATCAGCTGGGACTGTCGGGGAAAGCTAATTTAAATAAGTGTATCTTGAGGGCTGACTTAAAACTCTGGATGGTCAGGTACTCCCTCACCCGACGAGGTGGAGAATTCCACAGGGTTGGGGTATATGCAAAAGAATAAGCCCCAGATGTCTTCAAATGTACCCTGGGAATCTCTAGCAATCCCTCGTTGGTGGATCGAAGTGGTCAGGAGGGGCAGTAGGGATGAAGGAGATCTTTCAGGTAGCAGAGTCCTTTCTTATGTAGGGCTTTGTAGGTCAGCAAGCTGACCACGAAGGTAATCCACCACTGTACTGTGATGTAGCAAGTGGAGGTGTGGCCAGCGGGTGTCATACACCCACGCCATGCCCATTCTTTTTCCTTCACTTTTTCTCCCACAACTACTCCACGGGCCTTAGCAAACTCAGTTGCACATGTGTGTGGAGGTGCGTGTGCATGCTGGAACTGGAGGCTCTGCTCCACCCACCCTGGCCTAGTGTCTATCCCCCATCTGTGCAGCACTACCACTGAGCCTTCACTTGGTGGCAGCCAAGCGCTGGCAAGACCATCCTCCCTGATCTGAGAGAGAAGAGCTGCCTGATGGCCACTCAATCCTACTCTCAGCCCTCCAACCACTGTCCCCCCAGTGGCCTAAGCCCATTCCCAAACTCAGATCACCAGTGTGGGAGAGGTAAGGCGCTAAGTGCCTCAGCTCTCTGTGTTACCAGGCTGGCGTCCATGTCACATGTTTTAAAGTGATTTATGGAAGCTCCCCAAATTCCTTTTTCACATAGTATGCCATTGCCAACCATGCTTCAGATGTTGAAATTGCAATTTGCTTTGTAAAAAATCTGTCATAGTCATTTTCTTTGATGTTTTACCAGTGCTGTGTTTCTGGCTGATGTCATGCAAGGGAGTCATCAATCACTTTCACTGGCTGCACAGTCTACTGAAGAGGAACATTTTGGTAATGGTTAAAGCAGTATAACCGCTAATATACTGATTTACATACAGCAACAAGGAATTCTAGGTAGATTACAAAGTGGACTTATATGTTCCTTACTCAGAGGTGCAGTCTCCTATTTTGGTAGTGGTGACTGCAGTATAGCACCTAATGTGTAGATGTACATATCAAGGCATTGTAAGTACAATAGGAAGTTGTTTTCCATTTTCCTTACTGTGAGATGCAGTCTCCTATTTCTGTAATTATATGCAGCTTCTAACATAGAAACATAGAAACATAGAATTTGATGGCAGATAAGGACTGCTTGGCCCACCCAGTCTGCCCATTTCCCTACCTAATGGATAAGCTGCAGATCCTAGTCAACCAGCAGCCTACTTCTTCCTACCCCCACCCCCTAGAATTGCCTTATGACTGTCCCAAGCATGCTTGAATTCAACCACTGTTTTTGACTCCACAACCTCCTCCGGAAGGCCGTTCCATGCATCCACAACCCTCTCTGTGAAAAAATACTTCCTTAAATTACCTCTGAGCCGCCTCCCATCTTCAAATTGTGCCCCCTTGTTCTTGCACACCTCTTCTTTTGAAAGATGCTAACCTCTTGGACTTTGTTGATTCCTTTGAGGTACTTGAAAGTTTCTATCATGTCCCCCCTCTCCCTCCTTTCCTCGAGGCTATACATATTAAGCTCCTTAAGTCGCTCTTCATACGTCTTCCGGTGCAGACCCTGCACCATTTTAGTTGCCCTCCTCTGGACAGCTTTCATCCTGTCTATGTCTTTGTGGCGACTGGGTCTCCAGAACTGCATGCAGTACTCCAGATGGGGTCTCACCAGCTGTCTGTACAGAGGGATAATAACTTCCTGTTTTCTACTGGTGATGTCTCTCCCTATGCATCCCAGTATCCCCTCAGCCCTCCTTGCTGCCCTCTCACATTGCTTGCCCACCTTTAGGTCATCTGAAATGACTACCCCCAGGTCCCTTTCCATTTTTGTTGTTGTTAGTATCTCACCCCCATTGTGTACTCTTCCCCTGGGTTTTTGTTTCCCAGGTGCATTACCTTGCACTTCTTAGCATTGAATCTAAGCTGCCATTCCTCTAACCTTGCCAAGTCCCTTCTCATCCTTTCCACCCCACCTTGTGCATCAACTCTGTTGCAGATCTTTGTGTCATCTGCAAAGAGACATAATTTTCCTTCCAGTCCCTCTGCAATGTCGCTTATAAAGACATTGAAGAGAACCGGTCCTAATACTGAACCCTGTGGTACCCCACTAGTAACCCCCCTTTCTTCAGAGTGGACTCCATTTACTATTACTCTCTGTGTCCTATTCTCTTGCCAATTCTTAACCCAGACTGTCATCTTGGGACCCACTCCCAGGCTGGCTCACTTGTATATTAATCTTTTGTGTGGGACTGTGTCAAATGCCTTGCTAAAGTCTACGTAGGCCATGTCCACAGCCCCTCCCTGATCTACTACTTCTTTGACCTTTTTAAGGTTTCTTTTTTTTCTGTAAAACTACATATTTTACAGAATCCACACGGTCTAGTCCCCATCTTGTATGTATGCTATATGCAGTGGTTTGTTAACAAACAGGAGTGGCAGAAACCTTAGGGACCAATTGGTTAACAGTTACTGACCAACCCCTAAAACTGTAACTAGTAACAAAAGATGGGGGGGCTAGATCGTGTGGATTCTGTAAAACAAACCATTAGAGGTGATATTAACGATAATACTGAGGGGATAATCTACCTCCAACAGTGTTCATGCAGTAACTACTATGTGGGCAGGACCAAGAGGAAGCTCAGGTTTAGAATTAACAAACACATTTTAGCCATCAAAAATAAAAATGTAACATATGCGATGGCTAATCAAGTGCATTCATATCCTGAGAAGACTCACAAAGTTACCTCATTCAGGCTTGAAGTTTCAAGTTTCAAGTTTATTGCAGGAAAGACTCCGTTTAGCAAGCTCATTCACAAGGAGGTCATTCCTAAAGATGTGAAGTGGGGGGAGACCTGCAGAATGCTCGGAACTGCAGTGAACAAGCATGGATATACAAACTTGGAGCACTAAGAGCACAGGGGCTCAATGACAAATTTGAACTATCACCTTTCTTGAAAAAAGAAGAAAAAATAGAAACTGTAGGGTGCCCTTTTGACCTCCCATTGTGTTCAACAATAATTGTGTTGAAGTGGACATTTGTCACTTATAAAAACCTTTTTCCTCCCTGTTATACATATGAATACCCCCTCCATGTCTCACTAAAATAGTGTTTAAGTGAATTAATTCTATACAGCTTCTTTGATCTTTTTAACCTCCCTACCAACCATTTGCATGAGTGCTATAAGAGTATGAGCTTGCCAACATGTTTTTACATATGGACTGTTTCTCATAACATATGCTGCTCTTTTAGGTCCCAAGTCAGACACTGAGGTCTTTTAGAAAAGAATCATAGATACATAGATTCATAGACAGTGTCGGCAGATAAGGGCCTATGGCCCACCCAGTCTGCTCATTTGAGCTTGTAAGTTCAGTTTATGTTTTCCTAGAAGTCTGTTGCCCCTTTCCCCTGACCTCCAGAATTCCTTTATGTCTATCCCATGCATTCTTAAATCCCGTGATTGTTTCAGCCCCCACCACTTCCTCTGGCAGGGTGTTCCACTTGTCCACCACCCGTTCTGTGAAGAAATTCTTCCTCACGTTTCCTCTGAATCGTCCTCCCTCCAACTTCATCCCATGCCCTCTAGTCCTGGAACATCTTTCTCGCTTAAAAATAGTGTATTCCTGCACCCTGTTCCTCCCTGTAAGATACTTGTATGTCTCTATCATTTCCCCTCTCTCCCTCCTCTCCTCCAGGGAGTACATGTTCAGTTCCTTCAACCTGTCCTTATAGGACTTGTGATGAAATCCATGCACCATCTTTGTTGCCCTCCTCTGAACCTTCTCTACCCTGTCCATGTCCTTATGTAGGTAAGGTCTCCAGAACTGTACACTGTACTCCAGGTGGGGCCTCACTAGTGTCTTGTATAGTGGAATTATTACCTCCTTTTTCCTGATGGTGATGCCCCTGCCTATGCATCCCAGCATCCTATTTGCTTTACCTGCTGCCTTGTCACACTGTTTCCCTACCTTGAGGTCATCAGAGATGATAACCCCAAGATCCCTTTCCTGCTTGGTGCATGCTATATCCTCACCCCCCAACTGATATATTGTGCCAGGGTTTTTGTGCCCCATATGCATTATCTTGCATTTCTTTGCATTGAATTTCAACTGCCAAACCCCTGACCATTCTTCAAGTTTCTGCAGGTCCCTTCTCATTCTGTCTACACCCTCTGGTGTGTCTACTCTGTTACAGAGCTTTGTGTCATCAGCGAACAGTGAAATTCTGCCTTCTAGGTCCTGCGCAATGTCACTGATGAAGATGTTGAATAGGGCCGGTCCCAGCACTGATCCCTGTGGTACCCACTGGTCACTCTTCCCTCTGTGGAGTGACAGCCATTTACCACCACCCTCTGTGTCCTGCCGCCCAGCCAGTTACCTACCCACCACACTACTGTCCTGCCCACACCCATATTCCTCAGTTTGTGTAATAGTCTTCTATGTGGCACAGTGTCAAAGGCCTTGCTGAAGTCCAGATAGGCCATGTTCACTGCCCTCCGCTGATCCACCTCCCTAGTCACCCAGTCAAAAAATTCAATGAGGTTGGTCTGACATGACCTCCTCCTGGTGAAACCATGCTGCCTTGGGTCCTGTAGTCCATTGACAACCAGATGTTCCACCAATCTCTCCTTCAGTAGTGCTTCCATAATCTTCCCCACTACCGAGGTGAGGCTGACTGGTCTGTAGTTCCCCGCTTCCTCTTTGTTCCCGCTTTTGTATAAGGGACTACATCTGCTATCCTCCAGTCTTTGGGTACCTCCTGTTTCCAGTGATCAGCTAAACAGGATAGCCAGAGGTTCAGCCACCACCTCTCTTAGTTCTTTAAGGACCCTGGGGTGCACCCCATCTGGCCCCATTGCTTTATCAACACTTATTACTTCCAGTTCCTTCAGGACCCTTTCTCGTGTAAAGGGACTTGTGTCCATTTCTGCACCATTCTCACCCCTTGTACTTCCTTCAGACCCATTACCCTCCTCTTCCTCAGTAAAGACTGAGCAGAAATACCTGTTCAATATGTCAGCTTTACTGTTGTCATCCTCCACGCGGCCTCCATCCTCCTCCTTCAGTCTCACTATCCCTCCCTTTGCCTTTCTTTTTTCACTTATGTACCTGTAAAAGGTTTTGTCCCCTCTACCCACTGATTTTGCAATGTGTTCTTCTGTCTGAGCTTTGGCTTCCCTTACTGACCTCCCTGCCTACCTTTGCTTCTCCTGGTACTTCTCCCTATCCCCTTCTGCCTGTGTCTTTTTGTATTGCCTGAATGCAATCTTTTTGGCTTTCACTTTCTTTGCTACCTCTTTGGAAAACCATAATGGTCTCCTCTTCCTTTTCCTCTTGCTAACCTGCTTAATGCATAATTCTGTTGCTCTTGTAATCCCCATTTTAAATGCTGCCCACTGTTCCTCAGCCCCTGATTCCTGCCCCATTCCCCTTAATGCCTCTTTCAAGTATCTCCCCATTTTCCCAAAGTCTGCCCCCCTAAAATCCAGGATATCAGGCAATGTTTTGATTGAAAATGTGCCTTGTTTCAAAAAGAATGGGGATTTACATTGAAGAAGCCCCTTTTCTAGAGTCAGTTGAAACTTAAAAGGACTTTCTAATGTTCATTTATTATTTTACACAAGAGCGTGCACCTATATATATATATATATATATATATATAAATGTATAAATAAGTTTTTTCTTTATTCATATGCACACTGATGGCTCTATTATGTATGTCTCCTATTTTGTAGTTGATCCTTAGATGTTTTTACAGATTACTTGACTGTGATTGGTCAATGATTTAATTGATCACGTCAGCAAATGTTTAAACTAGCACACCCATTTAAATGCAATTAGCTCTGACGAAGGAAGCACTGGGTGCAGGGTAAAACATAAGCATGTGGTGGCAGTGCTTTTGCACTGTCCAGTTTGACTGTTCCATGTTCATTGGCTGTGAATAAAACTGTCAAAACTGGTTTAAAAACAAGTCTGGACTCAGCTTATTGGTGAATGGTGAGTGCTTCTGCTGTTCCCGTGGTTACATTACAATTTCAGAGTGCAACACCATCCTAGTGCTCCACTCCCCTACTTCATTTTTGTGCATTATTGGCATCCAATATGATGAAACCCCAATCAATTCAGATGATTGGGTTTCAATGTCTTGGTATAGGTACAGAGCCAGAAAAAACAAGCATTTGTCAATGTTGAATGTTTGCTTGCTGGTATTAGCATTGGAAATGCAGGAGTTAGACAGATGCAGAGTAGGAATGGCTATGAAGTAATGAATTTCAAGCCAAACCCACCTCCACCCTGCAGAGATGGATAGGCATTGGGGTATGTGTTTGGGTTGTCGCCCATAACGTTCATGCCATTTCACCTCACCCTATCCTGCAGACACCGACAAATGTTGAGGTGTGCCTTGGGGTGTTTGACTTTACAGTCACCCCACTCCATAAGGACATACGCTGAAATTGGTGCAATATAGGAAAATGGGGTGAACTCTGGGGCTGAAGAGTCCAAGGCACATCTCGATGCCTGTCACTGGCTGCAAGGTGGGGGGTGGAATGGCATGAGCATTACAGTCGGCAATCCAAAGGCGCACTCCTGATGCCTGTCTGTCTGTACAGGATGGGACGTTATGGTTAGAAACCTTAGAACCCCGGGCATTTGTTGGTATTTGCACTACAAATTTTCAACATGGCCTTTTTGTAACCCCCACATCATGAAAGCATTTGGGACCTCTTCTCATGAACAGTGGCACTGTGATTTTGTGAATGTGTCCCGAACTTTGAGTTCCCACAGTGACCGTGCCATTGTGTGCCAGATGTATGAAAACACAAATGGGGCAGGATGTGAAGAATGACAACTGTACCATTCATAGGGAGGTGTGAAGAGATGGCAATGTTGAAAATACGTAGCGAAAATATTAACAATGCTCAAACTTCCGAAGCGTATGTGGAAACTGCGGAATGCATGCGTGTAACACAGCCATTTAGTGGAATTATTTCACCAAATGTTCAACGTAGACATTTTGTGACCTCTGCTTATGAACACTCTCAATATGATTTTCTTAATCTGTCCTGAACATTGATTTTCTACAGCAACCACGCTATTCTGCACCAGATGTGTAAATGCATATTTCGAGCAGGATGTGAAAAATGTCAGCTGTACTGTTCATAAGGAGGTCTGAAAAAATGCCAATGTTGAAAATCTGGAGTGAAAATACTACAAATTTGTGAAGTTACAAGGGTGCATGGAAACTGCACAACACATGCTTGTAACAGTCATTTTATGGACAATTTGTCACCAAATTTTCAACATAGGTATTTCAGGACCTCTGCTCATGAACTGAGTCACTGTGATTTTACATATGAACATACATACGAACATACAAATCTTCCAGCAGAACAGCCCAATCAGTCTATCTAAGTCTGCCTGAGTGTGCAGCTAGCACCCCAGATTGCAGGTGCCCCAGCCTCCTCCCCCTCAGTTCCTCCTCCGCTTGTCCCAACCCCTGCCCCCCTAACTCTTCCTCTTGCTTTATCCCACTCCTTCTTAAAGCTATTGACTGTCCTACATGTTACCACCCCCTCTGGCAGTGCATTCCAACTAGACACCACCCTCTCAGTGAAGTAGTGACTCTTCATTTCCCTCTTGAAACGTCCCCCTTCCAACCTTAGTCCGTGCCTCCTCATCTCTCTTCCACTCCTCAGTTTAAACACCCTCTCAGTGCTAGGTTTATTTACCCCATCAGGTATTTAAATCATTCAATCATATCCCCCCCATCCCTCCTCTCCTCCAGTGTGTACATGTTCAGCTTCTTCAGCCTAACTTCATATGCCTTTCCTTCCATCCTCTTTAACATTTTTGTTTCCCTCTAGTAACTGTATATCTCTCTTCAGATATGGCCTCCAGTATTGCAGGCAGTACTCCAGGTGCGGTCTGACCAATCATCTGTACAGCAGTAGGATCACATCCCTGTGCCTGGATGAGAACCCCCTTGCAATGCATCCCAGCATTCTGTTTGCCTTTCTGCTGCTCTCCTGCAGTGGGCTGAGTCGTTCATGCTCCTAGTTACCAACACCCCTAGGTCCTTCTCCTCCTCTGTGATCCCCAACCTCTCCCCTACCAACCAATAGTCCCTCTTCCTGTTCTTAGCCCCAAAGTGCATCACCTTACACTTCTTTGTGTTGAATCCTAGCTGCCACTCCAACGACCATGTCTCTAGTTTTGTTAGGTCCATCTGTAGTTTTTCCCATCTATCCTCTTCGTCCACCACCACCCCCAGTTTGGTATCATCTGTGAACAGACTAACCCTGCTCCCCACTCTGTGTGCTATTTTGGAGATAAAGAGCCCAAATAGCACCAGGCCCAGCACTGACCCCTGCGGCACCCTGTTTGTCACTGCTGTGGATACTGAGAGCTACCCACCACCACCACCCTCTGCACCCCCCCGTAACCAGTTCTCTATCCATTTGGTCAGCTTTCTTCCCACCCCCACTGCCGTCAGCTTCCCCCCAGTCTCCCATGAGACATGGTATCAAAGGCCTTACTGAAGTCCAAGTACAGGACATGTACTGCATGGCCCTTGTCGAACTCCCCTGTCACCCTGTCATAATACTCTATTAGGTTGGTCTGACAAGACCTCCCTGAGATGAACCCATGTTGCCGCCTATCTTTGAGGCCATTACTTTCTAGAAATGCCACCAGCCTCTCCTTCAGTATCGTCTCCATAAGCTTACCCACTATGGACATGATACTGACCGGCCGATAATTTCCTGGCTCCTCCCTAGGCCCACTCTTGTGTATGGGCACCACATGGGCCATCTTCCAGTCTTGGGGCACACACCCCATTTCCAGGGAGGTGCTGAACAGATCGCCAGAGGCTCAGCCAAGAGCTCTGCCATTTCCCTCAGCACCCTGGGGTGGATGCCATCGGGACCTGGTGCCTTGTCTACCCTTACTGCACTCAGCCCCTCTAGCACCCTACTCCCTGTGATCACTTTGTCCGTCACCTCCTCCTCTCCTTTCCCCACCCCTCAGCCCATGCTGGTAGTGGACCATCCCTCACCTTAGTGGAAACGGAGCAGAAGTACTCGTTTAGAATTTCCGCTTGCTCCTACCCCTTTTCCACCCAATCCCCTCCCCTCTGTATCCTCACAATATGTTCCTTACACTTACTCTTTTCCCTGACATAACTTAATAAAAGTCCTTTTCCCTTCCCTTTATGCCCTATGCTAACCTTAATTCCCTGGGGGCCTTAGCTTTTTTCACCCTCCTGGCCACCTCCCTTGACTAACTGCCATAAGTCTCCTTATCCTCTCCCTTCCCTGTTCTCCTGCATTGACGGTATGCAGCTCCCTTTGCCCTCACCCCTTGCACACTTTCTTGTTCAGGCAGCATGGTTTCTTGGCTCTGCTCTTACTCCTGGCCCTGGTGCAGGCTACTGTGACCTCTGTTAGCTCAGTCTTTATGACTCCCCACTTTTGTTCTGCATCCATCCCCGGACTTGTATCCTGGAGTCTCTCTTGCAGTATTGCTCCCGTCCTCCTAAAGTCCACTCTACTAAAATCCACTACCTTAGTGCCCGTGCCTCCTGTCTCCCTGATCAGCATGAGAATGAGCCACACTGTTTGGTGGTCACTACCCGCTAGTGGGTCTTCCACCCTTACCTCCCTCCCCATCTCCCCATTTGCCAGTACTAGGTCCAGAGTGCTACCAAGCCTTGTAGGCTCACATATCAATTGTGTCAGAAGGCCATCCTGGAATGCATCAAGGAGCACCTGCTCCCTGGTACTGCGAGTGGCTGGGTTGCTCCAGTCAACCCCTAGTAGGTCAAAATCTCCCACTATCACCACACTCCCCCTTCTACACATCCTCCTTATCTGCTCTGCAAACTCCCCATCCAGTTCCCCAGATTGAGCTGGTGGTCTGCACACCATTCCCAGCCTCAGCTTTCTGCATTTGGAGTCCAGGAGCTGCACCCAATGTGCCTCTGTCTTCTCCTCTTCTCCCTCGTCCCTTATGCATTTGATCCCTTCCCCCATATAGAGTGCACCCCCCCTTCCAACCCCCCAGTTCCTCCTGTGTATCCTGTAGTCCGGCATTGCCAAGTCGCAGTCATGGTACTCTGTGGCCCAAGTTTCTGCACTGTGGCAATATCCACCTTCCCCTCTAAAAGGAGTGCCTGAAGCTCTGCAATTTTGTTCCCCAGGCTTCTTGCCTTGAAAGAGACCACCTTCTACCTGTACCCCTCCTTCTCCTTGGCCTGTGTCCCTCCTCCCGGTAATCCACACCCTTTCTCCTCCTTATTCTTACCGGGTGGTGGTGCATTCTGTATTACACTCAGACCACTCTGCCCACCCCCTTCCGGGGTTACTACACCTCCGCCTTTACCTATATCTAGATGGGTGAGCTCATTAGGCTCCCCTGTCCGGACCGTTCTACCATCCTCAGTCTTTTGACCACCCCCCAACTAGTTTAAATCCACCTTAGTGGAGATATACCCCTCTAATCCTGCCTTTAATACTCCCCTCCCCTTCCTGCTCAAGTGTTGCCTGTCCCCCATGTACAAGTCACTATTCCCCTAGACCCTACTCCAGTTAGTCACTAACCCATCATTTTTGGGGTGGCGCCAGTCTCTCAGCCACTCATTGAACTCCCCAAGCCTACCGTTCCTCCCCGTGCTTGCACATGGTACCGGGAGTACCTCCGAAAATGCCAGTGACTCCCACCCCCTCACACTGCCTGCCCAACTCCTCAAAACTCCCCCTCACTACTTCCACAGTCTCCTCCGCAAAGTCATTTCTACCCACATGCAACACTAAATGAGATTTCTTCCTCCTCCTCACTGCACACTTGAGCAGTGCCTGCCCTGCCCCTCCTGCAGTCAACCTGGGGATAGCTTCAACCCAAATATGGCTATGCCATTGTGTTTGACTCAGACTAGAGCCTGTGTGGCTGGCTGTTTGTGTTTGTCCCTGTCAGTAGTTTAGTTTTTGTGGATTTTCAGGTGTTTCTGCTTGGAGGAACTGGACCATTCTTGGACATAACATCTAGGAACATTTCCTGGACTAAGAAACTGCAAAACATCACCACCAGGTATTGGCATTCTCATCAAAAATCATCTTTTTTTGGAAGCCATCAAAGCCAAAAGTAAGGTCAGTAAATCTATTATAAAAGCACTGAGCTGTGGAGTGCTGCATTGAATCCACATTTCCGTCTGACTTGTTCTTAAAGGATGTATACTTGTCTTTGAGGTCTATTCACAACCATTTTGGAGAACAAAGGAAAGATACTAACAAAGGATTTTTACATCCTGCATATGCCCCAGGCCAATGTTCGTCACCTTCAGGAATTTAACTCCTTCAGGAATTTATCAACTTCTGGGTCTTTGAGCTACAATAACAGTTTTCTGGTCCCTGGTAGTTCACCATTTCCTGTGGATGTGATTACTTTTCATTAATCACGTGGCACCTCTGAGAACATGGCTTTATATATTGTGCTCTGCAATATCACGGGGCAAACGCAGACCAGCAAGGCCAAGAGGACTAGATGCCCTACAACAAAACTAGTCTGCAAAATGATTAAAGCATACCTTCTTAGGATACTACTTATGCTACTGGATATCTAGAAATGTTCATCCTAACCCGGGCTCTACTGCCCAGCACCCCATGCCACAAAAAAGTGGGAGGGGTCCCTTACATTAGCTTAATCAATGTTTGCAGCCTCCTCAACAAACTTGACATCTTGCAAACCTGGGTCCAGCAACATAGCCCTGATGTACTCTCTGTTGCTCAAACATGGCTTAACCCTCAAGATACCAGATGCTGCAGTCACCATCCTCGGATACTCTATATTCAGGCAGGACAGGGTTTCCAGATGAGGCGGGGCTGTGCCATCTACCTGAGGAATTCCTATCTGGGTCAAGTCTTCCCGTTCTCAAACCCTAAACCACCCTCGCAGGTTCTCTCTATTAAAGTTCTACTTGGGGCACACAACAAGGAGCTCACCATTGCCTCTGTGTACCTACCCCCTAAAGATCAGCCCAATGGATTTATGAGCATATTGGAAAGCTTACAGGGATTACACCATAAATCTGAACTCATAGTACTAGGTGACTTCAACATAAATTGGCTATCGCTGGAGGCCAGAAACTACAAGGATGCTGTCACGTCACAGAACCTCACCCAGCTTGTTACCACCCCCACCAGATGCAACTATAGGACAGGGCCGCACACACTTCTGGACTGGATCCTTACTAATCACCCTGAATGAATCTCAAAAGTCTCAGTGCTCCCTGATGGGATCAGTGACCACTCACCAGTCACATGTACCTGGACAAACAAATTCATTAAGCCCCCTCCTAAAATAATCCACACCAGAGTGTTAAAGCAGGGGTACCTTGAGCTACTAAAGACACACCTAAGCCACCTGGACTGGACACCAATCAGACTCTGCCATTGATGTAAACCAAACCTTAGACCTTTTCATCAGCCACTTCACTGCGGCCTGCAATATCTTTTGCACCTCTCTAAAACTGAAGGTCGAGAGGCGGAGCTAACCCTTGGATAACCCCAGATCTAACACTTTACTCAAACATAGGGATCATCTCGCACTGTGCCTGTGCAACATCCAAACCTGGGGATATTCATAAATATAAAGCTGCCAGAAATGAGTGCACGTGGACAGCTAGGAGCACCAAAAGCAAATACTTCAAGGAAGCTCTCTCCAACTCCTGGGGTGATGGAAATAAATTTTGGAGTAACTTGAAAGACCTTACAGGCAAGAACCCTAAGTCACCACCCACCAAGCTCAACATAAATGGAACACCAACATCTGACCTGTACACAATCACCAACACCTTTAACAATGCGTTCTCCAACTTGGATAGTATCCTCCCTTCTAATTTCTTTGATGCCTCCTCTGGTAGTAACCCTCCTGCAACTACTCCTCTCCTACACACTGCCCCACAATTCTACTTCAAGGAGATCCCAGTGCATGGAGCCAGAACCTATATTCGAAAGGCCATTCACGATGCAGGCTACAGCGGTGACTCCCTTGACCTGAAGTTGTAAGCACTTGTCCTCGAAGAAGACCTTGAACCCCTGACAATGGTCCTGAACCTATCACTAAGGATGTCCCAGTTCCCATCTCACTGGAAACAGGCAACCATCACACTGGTACACAAAAGTGGAGACAAATCACTGCACTCCAGCTACAGACCTATCTCCATCCTCCCTCCATTGTCTAAGGTCCTGGAGCACATTGCCTCAGACCAACTAGTCAAGTACCTGGAAAAATATGACATCCTGGGTCCTGAGCAACATGGTTTCCGAAAAGGGCACAGTACCACCACTGCATTATTAGAATTCACAGGCTTCATCCATAACCCCGCTTGATCAAGGAAACTGTGTAGGTATTCACCATCTTTATGAAGCCTTTGATACTGTGAACCACCCATCTTACTCAAGCAATTATCAGACATTGGCTCTCCAATGAAGCGCCGCTTTGGTTTTCAAGCTACCTTGGGAGAGGGTCCAGTGGGTTCGGATTGCCAGTGTCACCTTGGAAGAAAAGCCAGTCTTTTCAGGATCCCATGGGGTCCATCCTGGGCCACTACTCTTCAGCCTCTTCCTCAATGACCTTCCTAGTGTCTGCCACCAGAGATTATGCTCACGCCAACGACGCGTCATGTTCACTAACCACCAAAACGCAAAGCTCCTCGAGAAACAATTACAGCTGAATTATGCTCATTGAAGAATGGTTCAAGTCACACAAACTGGTCATGAACTACAGCAAAACAAAGGTTACAACCTTCTACAATGCCAGGAGCAAGTACAAATCCCGTGACCTCACCATCCTAAACCAAACAGGGACCTTATTTGAACACGTTCCTGATTTTAAATATCTAGGTGTCACATTGGACAGCTCACTCTCCTACCATCGGCACACAGATCCTGTCACCAAAGCCACCAACATCCATATAGGCCTACTCTACAGGCACAAACACTGCATGACTCCTGACACTCTCTGGTTGGCTATCAACAGCTCTGTCACCTCCATCATCGATTACGGGCTGGCAATTTATGGCTCTGCCTCTGCCTCTGCCCTCCGCAGAATTACAGTTGCACTCAACAAAGCATGCAGGCTGCTAACTGGGGCTGACCGACTTACACACACTTGTGACCTGTACACTCGGGCAGGATGGCTTCCTCTCATCAGCTGGATACAGTATCAAACCTGCCTTCTTAGCCAAAAAGTCCTCGAGGTCATGCCCCCGGGCATTGAAAAGCTCCTCATTGACCACCACAGCACCCAGCAAACTAGAAGTTCACAACAACTAACCTTCCTTGTCCCCAGATGCTGGACTACCATGGGCCAGAGGGCCTTTGCACACAGAGCACTACAGTGCTTCAATACTCTCAACAAAGAAACTGTTACTGTTGCTGCTCTTGGTCCTTTTAAGAGACAACTCTGACTTCATCTCATTTCAACTAGTCATGGTGACTGCCTTGCCTAATCAGGGGCCCACCGCTCACTGCCCTCCACGTCAGTCTTGACAGCTACCTCTCCCTGCCTTGCCCCCTTCTACCTGCCTACCCCCTTGCCCCCTCTCCCTTTCCTCCCCTCGGGCATTTTCTGACTTTTATCCCTCCCCTTCCTCCCTTTTAGAGCTCTTACCCTCACCCTCTACCCTCTGACAATGGCCTTCCTGCCTGCATACCCCCTTCCCTCTCACCTGTAGTGCTTATTTCTAAGATTGCCCTTGGCTGGTATGTCATGCTACCTAACATTTGGCACATTTTGAATTACTGGAATTTCCTAAGCCTCAGTCTTTTACTTCTTTTTATTGTGTAACTATGTATTATTATGTTGACCTTTGTATGTATGTATACCCCCCATTCCTTTGACGTGGAACCTTTGTAAATGAGCAGTTCCTGCTCAAAGGTATTTGTAATCCTAGATTTCAATAAAATAAATAAAACAAATAAAAATGCCTTTCTCCCCTTCTACCCCATCTCACTCCTTTCAGTATAGAATCCCCCAGGATGAGTACCCCCCGTCCCTTAGCCCCTTTCCCTTCTAATGCCCCTTCCACCACCCCAGTATTCATTCTTCCCTGCCCCTTAACCCCGCCAGCTGTACCCTCTGTGACTTCTGTATCTGCACTCCCTAGTTCCACCTCACCCCTTTTCTCTGCCTAATTCCTCCCATCTGCCTTGAACCCCTTCCCAGCCTGACTACTTCCTACTGGGCTACCCATGTTGACCTCCCCTCCTCCCCTGCTGATTTTCTACCCCTCTCCTATCCTCATTGTTGTTGATTTAAAGCCCCCATTCCCTTTGACCCTGATAGTGATGCCCCTTCCATCCTTCCCCCTTCCCATAGCCTTCTTTCCTACAGTCACCCCTTCCTTCCTTCCTTACTAGCCCCCTTCTACCTTTTCATCCTCGCTATCTCTTCCCCTACCTGTTGCCATCCCTCTCATGCCCGCTTGTCCTGCCCCCTCAGTATGTTCCTGCTCCCTCTCGCTTCCATAGCAGAGGCTCGGATCATCTTAGTCGATACCCTCCTACATCTCTTCCCCTATCGGCTCCCTCCTACTTGTTCCTCCTGCCCCCTGTCTCACCCCTGGTTGCTCCGTACCCACAGCCATCTGTTCTCTCCCCTGGTACTGCTTGTGGTCTTTTCCTCCCCCATCAGGAGGCCCCCCTCACCTCGGGCACGCCCTTCCTTCTCCTCTCTTTTCTGCTAGTGCCTCTGATACTGGGGTCAGTTTCAGTCCCTAGTTGTTCTTCCCCATCCCCTATCCCCCCAACCAGGATGCCTACCATACCCATCTGCCCTGCCTCTTAGACTGCTCCCTAGCCTTCACAGTTTCTTAATCAAACTAGCCAATTGTATACAGACCATACACCCCCCCATTCTCCAAGCCCAGTCCAAGATCATGGCGGACCCACACCCTGTACTCCCCACCACCCTTCCAAAGATGCCCGGCCTATTGACATGCAGCACCTGCCCCATTTTGGCCCCGATCTTATATTACAGGCTCTTACTCCCAGTTTGTGTACCCTACAACAACTGTTAGGCCCCTATTTACTCAAATTCCCGTTCCCCCAACACTTGGTCCCCTACTGCCCCCTTGCTGACTGGGTTAATTCAGTCTCAAATCTCATCTATTAGATACTGTATTACTGTGGCAATTCTACAGCCTCCTTGTCCATTTTTCACCCCTCAGCTACCATACTTTTTGTTCTCAGCCCTCATATAGTTTCTCTTAGCCCAGTTAGAAATCCTATTGCACTCTAAGTATTACTCAGCTCAGTTAGAGAAATATACAGAACAAATAAATATGTATTATTATAGCAATCCTAACAGTATAGCTTAGCACTTAGCTCAGTTAGAGAAATAAACAGAACAACTAAATCTGTATTATTACAGCAATCCTAAAAGCATCCAGTCATTGCTTTGTCTCCACCCCAGAGACCCGGCTGTAATAAAGGACCACCCAGGACCCTGGGCGAGAGGGTAGGCAACTCTAAAGTCCCAACAGAACTCCATTGAGCTCGCTCACTCCCCCTCTCTCACTCGCTCGTTCTGTTTCTCCCAGCACTGCAGGCTGCCCTTTTGTACTGGGCTCCTACCTGCATTGGTGCCTTTTTCTGCCCACAAAGAAATCTGCAGCAGTCCCAAAAGAGCTCCATTGAGCTCGCTCACTCCCCCTCTCTCACTTGCTCATTCTGTTTCTCCCGGTGCTGCAGGCTGCCCTTTTGCACTGGGCTTCTGCCTGCATTGGCGCCTTTTTCTATTCACAAAGAAATCCGTAGCTGTCCCAATAGAGCTCTATTGAGCTCGCTCACTCCCCCTCTCACTCGCTCATTCTAAATCTGTCACAAACACTGATTTCCCACAGCGACCGTGCTATTCTGCACCAGAAGTGAGCAAACACATTTTGGCCAGGATGTGAAAAATGACAGCTGTACTGTTCATAAGGAGGTGTGAAGAAATGTCAGTGTTGAAAATATTGCAAATCTGCAAAGTTACAAGGGTGCGTGGAAACTGCACAATGTACACTTGTAACACAGTCATTTGATGGACTTTCATCACCAAATTTTCAACATAGGCATTTCAGGACCTCTGCTCATGAACAGTGTCACTGTCATTTTCTTAATCTGTTCCGAACACTGATTTCCCACAGCAACCGTGATAGTTTGCGCTGGAAGCGCGAAAACACATTTTGGTGAGGATGTGTAAAATGACAGCTGTACTGTTCATAAGGAGGTGTGGGTGGGAAAATGCCAATGTTGAAAGTCTGGAGTAAAAATATTACAAATCTGCAAAGTTACGAGCATGCGTGGAAACTGCGCAACGCACGCTCGCAAAACAGTCATTTTTTGGATTTTTTTCACCAAATTTGCAACATAGGCTTTTTGAGAGCCCACCTCATGAACAGTGGCACTGTCTTCATTAATCGATCCTGAAAGGTAATTCCGCGCAGTGACCGTGAAATCACCTTTTGGGACTGAATAACGCCATGATAGTGACTGAATTCATGAGGAGGGGTCCCAATATTCCATGTTGAAAATTTGGTGCCAGAATTCCCAAAACAGTCCAAGATATGCACCAAAGTTGAAAAAACCCTATTTATGCCATTATATAGCTTACCGACATTTCTTCAGTTCGCGGTCAGCTTTGAAGAGTACAGACGTGTTCCCGGTCCACCGAAGATCATCGCACTGGGCTCCAGAGGTAAGTACAGGGTGGGGTGGTGTGGGGCGTAAAGTACGCAAAGGGTGGGTGCGGGTTGGGGAGGGCATTGGAACACTTTGAGGGACCGCTTTCTCATTTTACAGGCGAAAAAAACCTCAAACGGACAACATGGGTGGGTTTTCTTTTTTCGCAGGTGTTGTTTGGTACACTGGGGTGAGCTCCTAGTGTACCATCTGCATTTGTGGGGAAGGGGACCAAAGCCGACAGGGACTGGGCCCCCCGTTGGCACAGAAACAGGCAGGGGCATGCATATGCTGAGGGGGATTGGGCACCTCCTTGGCACACAGGAGAAATTGGGGGGTGGGGACATTATGCTGATGGGGAGTGGGCTCCCTCATTGGCAACTGGAACTGGGAAGCAGGGGACTGAAGCCGATGGGGATTGGGCCCCCCCATCAGCACAGAAACCTGGGAGGGGCACATGATGCCGAGGGGGATTGGGCACCCCCTTGGCACACAACTGTTATGGGGAGACATTATGCCGACAGGGAGTGGGCTCCCCTGTCAGCAAATGAACTGGGTTGAGAGCATGCCGACAGAGGGATTGGGCATCCCTGTCGGCTTTCTAAGCACTTCTGAGGTGGCGGCATGCAGCCGTCAGGGTCCTGGTAATGTTACACCAGGCAAGGTACCGACCTGCAATGACAGGTCACTCTATCACTGCAGTGGAATGGCTGATGCTGTAATGATAAGGCGGCCCCTGATTATAGTGGCAAAATCGTTACAACTTGGTGGCACTCTGCAGAACCAGTGTCATCAGAACACTGGCCCTGCATTGGCCGAGTACTGCCAAGCCCAACAATGCAGTGCCAGCATTGGCTGCCACAGTGCCATACCTCCACAACCTGCTTCTTTCCTAAGCTGCCACATAATGTTTCTTGCTCATGTGCGCAAGCAAACATAAAAACTGAGTCTTTACAGACTTCACCAGTGTGACAGTCTCCCTGGCCTCTTCATATGTGAGAGAGAATAGTACCACAAATGACATCACCAGGATGGAGACATGCAGATTACAATAGGCAACTGTTTTTGGTATGTCAACCTGAACACAACAAGAAAGATGACT